>OY754335.1:96693970-97943970 GCA_963573305.1 Pyrrhosoma nymphula | reverse complement strand
TGTCACGCTGGAAACAGATTCATTTGCTTCGTGTCAGTCTTCTCCTGTCCTCCTCTCTTCTCCCTCTGTACTATGTCATAACTGTTAGAAGTTACGCTTCCTCCTTTCTTTTGAGTTTTTATTTCGGGATTATTACAAGCAGGCTTCGCGGGGAAATGAGGGAAAACCATTTTAGGCAGGCCTGAGGTCGACGGGGTGATGCAAAACTGGAGTACGAGTATTTTATGAGAACTTTGGACGTTTTAGCTGAACTCAGCCGTCATAATGCATATCACAGTGATGAAAAAAACTGCGAGTCTCTCTTTTACGAGGCTCGTGTGGCATTGTATTGACAGAAATCAAAAGATAAGTTGTGCTTAATTTATGGAACAATTGGTTACGAACAATAATATAAATAGTTTCCATGCCTCTCGATGCAGATGGTAATTTCCACTCCCCTTATCTAGTTACTCATAATTTTCGCTTTGCCAAACTTTTTTTTGGAATGTTTGTCTTCAGAAAATGAAGACAGCCTCCATCATAGCTATCGACTCAATCCGCCAATGCGTTGTTATTTATAATTGCTGGTGTAATTGTGATACGTTTATGGTGTCGGCAATTTTTCTGTCGGAGGCTGGAAAAGTCTACAATCTATCGCTTTTTTTTAAATTAGCCTAAAGGCATTGTCTTGCGTTCCTCAATATGGAGAACATCAGTATTTCAATCTGCTAAAGAATTTAGAATGCTTCATCTACTACTGTATGTATGCACTATCCATACACTCAAACTACACTACATCCCCCATTGTTTTTCCGGCCTAGGCCGATTTTTCCATCTAATTCGCTTTTAAAATGATCTGGGGAAACGTTAGATGACTAGTAAAGTATATAGTCTCTCAGCTTGATCAATGATCCTAAGTAAATCTAGGCTTTACAATTTCTAACAATCAAAAGAATTCTTATTCAAATGTAAAACTCCAAAAATAATTGCATAGGGCATCGTGAATAATACGAGTACGAGATAAAACTTGTGAATGGAGGCCATTTCAATATTCAGAAAATGATCAAGCTCGAATGATCAGTATATTAAAAAAATATAATGTTTTGTGATTCTCAAATTTTCCTCTCTTTCAAAATTTATAGGCGAGATATTGTATGTACACCACTGCCTTTTTCATGGTTTTTGAATGTTTTCCTCAAACCCGTATTTTACTGGAATAGGGTCAGGCGTCTCCATTTTCGCTCTCAAGATCGCGCAGCTGGAGCGTATGTCTTAAGAATATTTTCGGCCGTATCTCAACAGTTTTCGCAGATTTGCATGAAAGTGGTTTCCACTGTGCGGTCTTCCGCTAACAGCTCTATCGGGTTCTTGTGGTCTGTATTTCCCCGTATGCTTCTCTTCCCCGTGGTAACTTCCTCTCTTTTGCCGTTTTATGAAAGAGCTACCAAACCAAATAGCTGTAGTACTCCGCAGTTTTGTGTCTGTTTTTATTGGAGTGCAATGACTCGCCTCACTTTTTCCGGAAAAGTTGAATGTTTGTCATGAATATGCTCCTACCACTCTTTCGTTGTTTTGGGAATGTTATTGAAAGTTAAGTTATCATAATAACCCTTATGGGCCATTCATGTGATGCGTAAGACGTTTTAGGTTGGCAGGACGGTTGGGCTATTGCATTATCTTGCGTAGGGGTTAGTTACGGTCCGAGATCATTTTACGTCAGATTTTATTTACTCATTAATTCACATGTTCATCACTTTTGATGGTTGTACTTTTGTAGTACTGCAATATTCGCATAGTTACCTTCAACGAAAGGTTTTTGGAATCGTGAATCTATGTTGTTAAGGTACTGCAAAGTAAAACAACGTTTTGTTACTGTGTCAAGGTACACCTTTAGCTTTGGTACTTGCGTGCCTTTGGCGTTTAAAGTTAATTTGGCGCGGGGATCTACTTCAAATTCACCTAAATATAGGTAGATAGATAATTTATAAATGTAATGTAACATAATGTTTAAACACCCTAATGTATATTTTGGGAACCCCTTAGGTCTAAATGAAAGGAGAGCAGTGACAATAAGTCCTGATACATTTCTTGAGTATTCATGACTAAATAAAATTCTTCGTACTTATCTAGTTTAATGTTTTAATTGCACGACGAATTTCGCCGATACATGGCATCATCAGGTACAGAGTATGTAACACAAATGAGTATCAAACTAATAATAGTACTAAGTATTTAATTTTATTATGAGTAATAACGTTTTGACCTTGAAGCCTACAACAGTAAAGTTTACATTCCTTGAGCTCGAAGAATAATGACAAAGTTAGCTGCTCGACGGTATGTCATGGGAAGGATACCCTTCCGCCCATTAAAAGGAGAACTAGAGAAAGCTTGTACAAGTGGCCAAAAAAAAAGAGGAAGTATAAACAAATTCACATAGTTTATTTTAGATAGAGGAGAATTGTCGGGACGCGGTTTGGCTTCTCAAGAACAACTAAAATGCTCAAATGTGATTCATGAAAATTATTCATATCGGATGTAAATCTGTGAACAATAAACTATATTATTTTATAAAAATTAAATTCTTTCTAATATGTGAGAAGGGACATTTTCGGCTACCATGCAGCATTCTCTCTTTTTTGTGCTTCGGCGATATGAGGGCAGGGCCTGATAACCCCTTGAGCCCCTTTTAAAAATCGTGTAAGGGTCTTCCAGTGAGATATGAAGGTTTCCTCATCGGAAAAACGACATATACGTTCCGATAGAAACGGAAATTTAAACGATTCCACTCTAAAAATTAAAGACATAACGAATGCATGTTTATCAATTTAGACATTCTTATTTATTATCTTCAAAGTTTTATTTTTTATGAAGAAGAAAACTTCACACAAGTGAGGAGATGAACCGCTTGAGCGCCCCAAGTAATGGTGGCGCTGTGCTGATGTGGTCGTCCAACGGCATTGAAATTTATATGAGCTATAATTAAATGAAACTATATCCCGTTCACTATACCAACATACCGACCGCCGTAGGACTTGACGCTTCGTGAACCCGCGCTCGTACAATCGTAACTTTTAGTTCCTAGAATTGCCAACTTGCCCCGGTTGGCGCCAGCATCACGACGGGACACGAGGAAGATTTTATAATAAAGAGCGAAAATCTAAGAAGTCATTGGAAATGGAGAAGGGTGCACTTTTATGGTGGTTTAAATCTATACATTTATTGGTTGTAGTGTAAGGGTGGATGGCGTAAAAAAAATGAGGTAGGACAAGTACGGAAGGGACCTACTTCATAAAATGGGATTTGTTAAAAGGGTACTTGGCAAGTGCGACGATAAAGTTAGGGAGTTACTTCTCCCTCGTTGAACCCCATTTGGAACATGTTGCCAGTCTTTGGGATACTTAAAAGATAGGCTTAAAAGTAGAGTTAGAACGCATGCAGCCAAGGTCTGCAAGGTTCGTTAAAGGCCGTTATGATAATTTCGTTAATGTTACTAGCCTTCTGGAACAAGTGGGATGGGAATCGCTTTCAGACCGTCTGTTAAAATTTAGGTTCTGACGATGTCTATAATATATTTTACGACTTACTACGGTAGATTATATTATGAGAATAAAATTAGGGAAATTGACTGCAGCACAGACATGTTTAAAGTGTAATTTTTTCCCGCGATTGACGAAAGACCATAATAGCTATCAATGAAACTTTAAAACTTGGTTAGTGCATAGGAGCTAATTAGTTGATTTTCTCCCTAATGCTTGTTTCTTAATCTGCATCGTAGTACTAAAATCAAGTTTCGTATGCTTCCTGCGTGATTCTTGTATCTCTGTGCGTTTATGTAGTTGTAAAGTACATTCATACAAATTGTTTCTGTAGCTTTGGTAGCATACCTATTGTATGGTGCATGTGGCTTGCAGGGAATTGTGTTGGTGTAGATGTACTAGCATTTAGGAAAATATTTGCGGTTTGAGGTAGGGACCTCAGATGCATACATTTCCTATCCATGGGTGGATTTTCGAAGAGAAGGACGTTGATTATGGGGAATCTTTACACCCTTACGCGGCTGGCGTCCTAACAAGCGCTGCGACATGCCCATGCGGCGGCTCGCAGGGTAATGTATGTAGTAGTAGATGTAGATGAATTTTAGGAGAGATTTTTTTCCCAATCATTGCGAATGAACAAATGATATGGTACGCAGTCACGCGCACGGGTCCGAAGGTATACATCGAAGACGGTGAAATTCGCCACGAAAAAATCTTTTGACTTAACCTGGATTCGAACCTGGATCTCCCAATTGCTGGTCAGGTGTGTTAAACAGTTACACTACCAAGCCCAGCAACTGTAAGCTCAGCAAGTGTAACTGTTTAACACACATGACCGGCAATTGGGAGATCCGGGTTCGAATCCCGGTCAAGTCAAATGATTTTTTTCATGCCGAATTTCACCGTCTTTGGTGTATATCTTTAGGAGAGATGTAAATAAATGATTGGTGAGAATTCTAATATGGAGCGTGGTGTAAACTTGTTCATTTAGGAGAAAGGATGTGCATAAGACTTTGTTTCCGGCCTGTTTTGAAGTGTGCAGGGTCTCAAATGAATGGTTATCAGCTGTGCTGTTGTGTTTCGAAGTGAAAGGCGCACTGGAGCGAATGGAAAGCGAGCGAGCATGCGGGCCCTTGCCAACGGTCCCACGGTCAGAAATCGTCGTTTGAATTCGCGGTTCATTTATTTATTTTTTTGGGGTTGGTGGAGAGCGGACATTCATTCGATTAGATAAACGGGAACTGGGTCTCGCCGGCTGGCGATTAGTGTATGCGTCTGTGAGAGAATATCTTTTTGCCGAAAAACGACGCGGCTGTGACAAGAGCGTCTTTCGTCTATCCCCCAAGGCCGCCGGCCCCGGGGAGAGAAAGAGACTTGCTTCTTGTTGCCACGCAACACATTTTTTATCCTTCTGTGCCGAAACTTTTTTTTGAAACAGGGGAAAGTTCTTTTTAATGCTTCCCCTCCTCTCTCTCCCTTCCACACGGACAGATTAGGACAGTTTGATGTATTTATTGCAGCGCTGGGACTCTGATATGGTCTTCCTTTCGCACTGGATTCAAGAAGGTTTGTTGGTCGAAAGGTCTCTTCCCAATTCCTTTTGCCTTCCTTTTTTCACGTCTCGGATCTGATTTTCTCGTATTTGCACTGGCGATAATGCTCGGAACTATTCAGCTTCTCATTCGGTTGAAATTGACGATGGAATTGATCGATTACGAGTCCCGCGTAGGGTATGCGCGAAAGTTCTTTGAAGGTTTAGCATAGAAATCATTCATTTGACATTCTTCCGATTGGTTTGTAGATTTTGGGACAGCCTATTGTTATTCACATTCTTGGGGTTTCACTAAAGTTCCTTGCGTATTACGTCGAAGTGGAATAATTGAACTGTAATCCGGCAGGAAACTTGGAAGTCGTAAGACAGTCAAACTTAGTAATTTAAACCAAAGGTTTAGACAAGAAAAATTGAATAAGTTAAATGATTGTGTAGGATTCGTTTTCGTCAAATACTTATGCTATCGCCAATATGTGATTAAATCCCTCTTATGCAGCTATATTATCAGCCTTCATCTCAACCCTGTGCTGTTTGGAGTGCTGCAATTTCTTATCCTTGGGTATTCTTATCAATTGACCAGTAGATGTTCGTACATTCCCAATCTTAATTTCTCCAACTTGGGGTTTTCATTAAACGTTCTTACCCGAATAACTGCTTTCATTATTTGTCTCCAAATGTCCTCATACCTTTCTCATCCCCGAAAATCCTTATACGTTCTTGTCCTGTTCCTTCCTCTTCCGCGCGTTCTAGGCACTCTTTCCTAACAGCTACTCAACATTTTCTGGTTTAGCTAATATCACTTGGAATTTTTCGTCTTCGATAGAAAGAAGGACATAAGAACGCAATTATCCTGCCAATATTGTACCAGTATGGTTGTAATATTTTTTATTGGCCGTACCTTAATGAAATGCATTGTATCGTTTGCATCAAGTCGTTATTAAGCCCTTTCTCCCCTGATGGCGTACTAAATTCTTATTCCTCTTCTTGTTGTTCCTCGGATTGCACAAGATTCTCCCCCAGTGTGATCGTCTGCAACATTCCCTTCTCCATCATCTACACGGTACCCTGCAATCCAACTGGTATTGAAACTACGGGTATTGATGCACTTGCAAAATATGCGTGTCAGGGGGTGAATTTTCATCAACATGCACTACGCTTTATATGTTTTATAGAAACTGAGTATTAATATATATTGCAGCAGCATAAATGTACTGATGTACAGGAGTCATTCAGGAAGCTCGGTAAGTTCTCCATAAACTTTTACTACCTATTCCACAACCAGATTAGTAGCACCTATCACACCACCTCGATTGTCATCATCGCTATCCTACCCAAACCTTTCTTAACTTAAGGTAGTTTGAGCATTATTTTTCCCATTCCGTAATAGGGACCATATTCGAATTTTATTGTTTAAAATATAAGCAGATGTAAGAAGCATGAGGGAATTTTGTTATATTCTTGATTTTTAAAAAAATTATATCACCGAAATTCTCAGTAATTGACGAATGTACTTACTAGGCTTTAATTTGGCTATTTGTTTTCACGTCATACGCTTAAAATGGCTACAAACAGCAGATTTTTTTTTGCAATTTTAGAAAAAAATTAATTAGGAAACTGATTTATTCACTTTTTTAAACTGTTGAGAAATCGTGCTAAATACCACCGGTAAATTTCAAACGCGATCTATGCATGAGAACATTTTCGTTTTTAACAGTAAAACCTCTCTGGAGCGTATAGACGTAACATAGGTATTCCTTTGAAACCCCTTCTGCTATTTGTCAATTATCTTGGAATGTAATTCGGAAAGTGGGTGATATATTTGTATCAATGGAGAGTTGAGATATTTTTCCATTTAATGGGGTCAAAATTATTGTAATTTATGTGAAGTGATTCCTCGCTAAAACGACCTTAAGGCTTGTTAAATTTAACGATTGAAGAACGTAATAGTGACATTGAATATTTTTTATTAGGTTGTTCGACAGGCAGTGTAGCTAATTAATAGATTAGCTTTCTAATACCTCTGTAATAAAATGCTTTGAAATACTGACAGCACGTCTGAAATGCTTCCTGTGTAACTGTTGTATATCTGTGCATGTATGTGCTCGCAAAATGTGTTAATACTCATAGCTTCTATTGCACATTTAGCATATAGTGTAGTGAACGTTGGTCAAAGATCAACCCCCTGCCACTCACACTTGAGATGGCATACTAGATGTAAAACATTCCATTCTTCTCTACACCCGAATTTATATGTGCTCTCATTTTTGTACACTCCCTACTTTTTATTCAATTCAGACTTCTACTTCTAGCAAACGTTGATAACTAGTTTTTGTCTAATTGACCTTCTTCCTATGATTGAAGAAGAATACGCACGCTTCGTAGGTCGCACAAAACAATTTATTAAAATACAGTGCAACCCGGTTTCGCCAGCTATGGCATCCTTTGGTACACTTGCATCAAGTGACGGTGTGTACCTGAGGATTCCACATCTGGTGAAACCGGTTGTACTGCATTTTAATAAATTGTTTTCTGTGACCTACAAAGTGTACCTCGTATTTTTCTTCAATAATGCAGTATGATTCCAGTAAGTAACGGCTTAAAACGTTGCTTATGTTCTTCCTAAGAAACAGAAAACCTACGTAAACAATTTACGTTTTGAAATGAAAATGTTTAATGATGTAGTCGCAGTGAAAACGCCGGCGTTGGTATTTTTTAATAGAACACGGTGTACGTGTATATTCAAGGGAGGAAAAACAACCTTTAATTGTGGCTGACTCATGGGACAAAATCGAAACCTCTCTTTAAGTTCTCGTGTATCAGAAAATCCTCGTGACTCAACCGTTGCTTTGTCATTTACAAGGCCACGGACTATTACTTGCTAGTTTTCGATGGAAAATGTTAGTCACGCAGTGAGGATTTTTCATGCACAAGTCTCGCAAGAGCTCATAGTACATACCTAGAGGACGATTTTGGGGCTAGGTCTTCTTTCCAGCTATGGGGAACATGCATTATACTTATTTCTCATAGTTAAGTAATGAAACATAACATGAGAAAACATTTCCCCAAGAACTCAAATATATAATTTACTAGCTGAATTACCCGGCGTCGCTCGGGATTAAACTTCCTTCATAACTTATCATAAAAGAGGAGAGGGGTTATTAGTAGTTGTCAAAATAGACTACAATGTTTTTAATTATTGCATTTATTTAAATAAATTGCTGAAAGCGCTGTTTTTAGACGAATGCGATGCGTAAAAGAAAATCGATTGAAAAAATTAGAAACTTCATTCTTTCGAGTATCTGATAACATAAATTTTTACTCTATCTTGAATGAAAGTAGTTTTAAAAAGCAAAAAAATAAATCATTGCACAAAACCCAATGCTTAGCATTCATAATCAGCTTAACTAAGAAAAATGAATATTTAATGCGTTGAAGACCTATTCAGACAAAAATGTGCGTTTTTGCAGCTATAAATGAAATTTTCAGACAAATACAAATCGGAAAAGATAATTGATTGAAAGAATCTTTCTTTGAGCTATTTGTTAAAAAAATCCCAACCCTCTTATCTTGAGGGGAAGTAATTTTAAAAAGCAAAATACGAAACCACTGCTCAAAACCCAATACGTAGCGTCCCAAAGGCCATTTTGGGTACCTTTTGGGGCCCTGAGATCTTTTTAAAATAGCCTATAATTTTTCTCATAAGGGTGGAAGGGCAGAAGATAGAGCAGGTCGAGCAGTTTACGTATCTGGGTAGTATTTTGGAGGCGAATGGGTTTAGTGGTAAGGACATCAGATGCAGAATTGCGCTAGCTAAAGAAGCATTTTCGAAGAGAAGGGAATTGATGAGGGGGGGTCTGAGAAGAGACGTAAAGAAGAGGCTGGTGAAAACTTTAATATGGAGCGTAGCGCTATATGGGTCGGAAACTTGGTCTTTGCGAAGGGAGGATGTGCGTAGGCTTGAGGCGTTTGAGATGTGGGTTTGGAGAAGGATGGAGAAGGTTAGCTGGATGGAGAGAAAGACGAACGAGGAGGTATTGGATATGGTCGGAGAGGAGAGGAAGCTTGAGGCAGAGGTTCGGAGAAGGCAGAAGAGATTGATGGAGGAGGTTTTGAGAGGAGAGGGCATGTTGAAGAGAGTGATCGAGGGGAGAACACTGGGGAAGCGTGGGAGAGGAAGGAAGAGGATGGGAATTCTTGACGAAATAAGAGGAGGTAGAAGATCTGAAGAATTGAAGACGGATCTAATAACGGGCCATCCTTAGGAGGGAAAGCGAGACGATTTCTATTAGGTTGGGATACAAAATGGGGACTGGCCAAGAACCTACCAATCAGCTGGTAGAATACTTGAATGAAATAATTTTCCTCATGTCTTGAACTATTAGTCTGCAACTTTTCAGCACGATCAGAGTAAAACTATAGATTTGTAAAAAAAACAAAGAAACAAATATTCTTTTTTTAGAATTCATTGTTATAAAAATATGGTAAAAAATTCCACTAATTATTTTATTGCTGTCGACCGGTTTCGACGACTAAAGCGTCATTTACGAGACAAAACAGTTTTGTCTTGTAAATGACGCTTTAGTCGTCGAAACCGGTCGACAGCAATAAAATAATTAGTGGAATTTTGTACCGTGTTTTTGTAACAAAGAATTCTATCTTCAATTTCCACGAAGTATCGACACAATCGATTAATTTGATTATTTTTTAAATATATATAGATATGTGTATAAGCCAACGGTATATTGCATAAGGAGAGACTCCCGAAACTAGACTAGATTCATAGACTGGGGATTCTTTATAAATCCTTAAAAGGCCCTGACTCGGCCAGAAGGATCTCGGTAACAATTAGATTAAAATAGCATATTTTTCTTGCATACTAGTGTTTATTATTGAGTTGAAATTGCAGCATTTACTGCTTTATTTTCTATAACAAAATCCCCGATTCCTTTCTGTAACTGACATTGCATACAAGGTATTCTCCACTCTTGCCGGGAGTCTCGGAGTTAGAAAGAATTAAATCGTAGAGAAAGGTATGTGATTGAGTAGCATTGGAATTTAAAGAATTTTGATTCTTCCTTGAAAATTATTAATCGTTTAAAAGCCAATTATATTGATTTGTTGACGGGGATTATCCTTGAAACGAAAAATTCATAATTGGTTATTGGGATTTTCTATAGGTATGGTTACTGGAATGCATGAATAGCGAAAATTATTTATTAGTTGAAGGATGGTATGTCGGTTAAACGTTTATAAGATATTTTCAGACGTGTGGCTTATTACCTCCTTACGTGTATTTTTGGTCTTGTTTTAAGACAATCAGGTTATTCAACAGAGATTGATCGGGGTGACGAAGGTATTGTAGCGTAGAGATCGCGACTACGAATCCCGCCTCGGCTGGTGATACTGATTGCCTCGATTGATACTGATTCTGTGGCGTTATTTATTTATCTCAGAAATTTAAATTAATTATTCATTACTCCTTGTGGATTCATCTCTTCAGCTTTTTTCTGCCATCTCAGTAATTTTGTCGACCTTTGGATAAATTAAAATTTTACTATCAAAGCATAATGATTCCATGCATTTGCCTTGCTATTCATACGGCTCGAGACCGTTGATATTTTTACGTCTGGTGACAGAAACCGTTTTATGATTTATAAGTTGAATGCCCGTTCCGGAATACGAGCGTGAAGTGAGATATAGGTCATGGTATTTTCATTGAGAAGTGTACTGTTGATCTATGGGTATATTTTAATGGTGTGATGGTGATCGTAAAATCGTCTCATAATATTATTGCCCTGGTTTTTATAATTTAATGATGTTGGGCCAGTTACGAAAATATGCCATTGTGGTGTTCGTTCCTTGTTTATGGGATCGGCTCTATCGGTGACTATCAACTATTACTGTTATCTAGTATAACTCATAATAGACATGAATATTACTACTTTTCTTTTTCCTACTTGAGCGAATTGACGAAAGTTCTGTTGTCGAATGTTAACGATAAAAATAGCTAACTCTAATGGTTCATTAGTCTAAATCCAATAAGTAATATGATATTATGTCGTATTCAAGGGAATAAGATATCTTATAAACTTGGACGATTAATTTTCGGGATTTTCTAGTGCGTTTTTTTCACGCTCGATGAAACCAGTCTTAGACATTTACGCGCTAAGTCATGGTTTCAAAATCTCAGTTCCGGGAGGAATTTCCTCCTTATTTCGTTTCAGTAGCTCACCCTATTAAACTTTTCAGTGAAATGTGTTATTAATTCAGATTACAAGTGGCTGCCCAATGCTTAAAGAGTTACTTTCGGAACTTTTCATGGGTAACATTTGCGTGAGAAATGACGAAAACACAAGCTATGAAGATTCTACTAAATATTTGGTGGATATCGCTTTTATTTCAACATATATGCAAAACACTAGAAACTAAACAAGATATTTCTTGATTTCTTACATTAGTTCTGTCGTCATGGGGTTGCTTAAATTTGAACCCAAAAATGAAATAATGGAACTGGCATCTTGGCTCATCGAGTATTTTTTTTCGCGAAATGGCTATGGCGCGAAAATTGATTGTTGACGTTTTATGTAAGGCTGTGTTTAATTGAAGACATTTGCGCATCGCATTGCATTACGCATCTTCAGATTAAGTATCTTGTTATTGTGTCAGCTCTTCGAAAATTTTGGCGTGATAAATAATGTCTGACCTCTGAGTATAGCCGAGTGCGCCTTTTATAGCTTCAATATTTCTTTGTGCGCCCATTCCTTATTTTTCATTTATTCTCGTCTTTAATTGATAGTCAAACTAAATGCGATGGAGCTCAGGGTTGGCGCTTGTCATTGTCTCAATTGCAGTGCCCATTTCCCGACACAACAGAGCAGTTGCTTTCAATTCGTTTCATACCCTGCGCCCTTGGAGCACACCTGAAAGCAGATCGGGAACAAAATTGATGTGTGCCGGACAATAAATGAATACTGTTCATATTGTATCATCATTATCTGAGTAATCAACCGGTTAAAGGTAGGTTATGATGAAAGTCAGGGAATAACCAACAGACCTACACGTGCAGTGCCCTATCTACTTCTAGAATTTCTCTCTTCATCTCAGCGTAAGTCCTACCTTTCTTCATCCCCTCCATAAAACCTATTCTCTTTCTTCCCCTTCCCCGCTTGCCCAACATCCTACCCTCTATCACGGCCTTCAGCAAACCATCGCCCCTCATTACCGCTTCCAGACACCTACCCTGCATTCCCCTAATCTCATTCACAAGTTTCCTCTCCTCACTCACCATGTCAAGCACTTCCTCCTGTGTATTCCTTTCCGTCCACCGCACCTACTCCATCCTCCTCCACAGCCGCAACTCGAACGCCTTTTGCCTATTTTCGTCTTCCTTTATCCACCTACTTCTTTATGTCCACATTTCTGTCCCATACAACGCCACACTCCATATCAAGCTCTTTACAAGCCCATTTTTTACATCCTTACTTAAGGTCCCCGTAATCAGCTCCCTTCTATTATTGAACGCTTCCTTCGCTAGCGCTATTCTTCTCCTAATGTCTTTGCTACTATGCCCATTTTCTTCTAGCGTACTACCTAAGTTATTAAATTGTTCTACTTGCTCCGGTTTATGTCGTCCTACTTTTATAATCAGCCTCGCTTTCTTTGCCCTAGAGAATCTCCTTACTGTTTTTAACATTTTATAAATAAGAAAAATACGTTGAAATGTTTTTGTCGATTTTCACAGCTCATTGTTTATGATATTCAGGCTTTTGGTTCTGCGATTAAATTATTTAATACTATGCAGCAGTTTCACCGTGCTATGCTGCCGGCTTCGTCGGGATTTTAAGAGCAACAATGGTCTTTTTCAAAAAATAAATAAACAATTCCAGCAGTTGATGATTTTGAGAAGTAAAAAACTTAATTTAGAATAAGTCTCTTCCTGGTATAAGGGAGTTTATAACTATCCTCTCTATTGATTTTATTTGTTTTTTTTTTCTATTTCAATCGCCTCCCTTATTGTTGTTCTTAAAAGCCCGAAGAAGCCGGCAGCATAACACGGCGAAACTGTTGCATAATATTAAATCATTTATTCGCAGAACCAAAAGCCTGAATACCATCAGAAAAATACGTTAACTGAATAGCTCTGCCGCTAACATGGATATTGGGACAAGATCACAAAAAAGCAATAGTAATCCGCCTGTCAACTAACACCTTCAACAGGAATTTCATGTAAGATCGAAACGGAATCCCATTCTCAGAATGGCGGAAGAAAGAAATTCGGCTTCAAAAAACCTGACCTTAAGGATAGTGTATTTAAACCCGACAACTTCGACACCCGGCCCTAAACACGATGGAAAAGTCTTCCGACCAAACGTCGCGACGCGTCGGCGGAGAAGTAGATGGAGAACCTAACCCGATCGGAAGAGAAAAATTCTCTCCAATAACCTCGATAACCGTATCCGTGGTTGTTGTTTGTGTGTTTATTTTCGGTAAAGACGTCAAGCATTGATGTAAAGTTTTAATTAAGTACTTAGTGGTAAAATGGTATAATGTGCGCTGAAGTGCTCTGATTTTTTCCGGTCTTCGCTAGCTTCAACACTTAGAATTAAAATCTCCCAATGATTACACTGTTTCATTAATGAAAGTGCCCCAATTATTCATAATACATTTTTAACCATGTGGAAATGGATGTGATATATTCATTGGGCTATGCTGCGAAAGCGTATTCCATAAGGTTGTATCGTTATGTGGCCGTTCAACGCTTAGCGAATTACGTGGAGCACGAGGAACTCTTTCACGTCCGGGGACAAGACGGGTAGTTGAAGATGTTAATTCTCGTGAGGATTTCCGAGTAAGACGCGCGGATTTTTCTATTTGCGTTTCGTTCCAACAATGAGTTCACTTAAGAATTGAGTCGGCATGCGAACGCGGCTGTTTACAAACATCGCCAGCGTACGCGTCGAGTTGCGAGTCTACTTTTTTATTTCTTGCGAGCTGGCCGACTGCCGAGTGCATGCTCTGACATCTATCGTAATTTCAATGAAGTGGACTTATACCTTCTCTGCCGAGAATGATCTATGGCCTGTATTCATTTAAAATAAAATTGTCAGTTGCCATTCGCAAGTGCCACACCTAGAGATCCATTATATGCGTATGTTTATTGACGTATTTATGCATCTCCGCGGCGTCGGCTAGTAAAATTCCTCCTTTCTCTCATAGGTATTACTTCAATGACTTGTCGTTAATTTAGAAAAGGTTTCATTACCAGATTAATTGATATTTACCTCCTTCCTCTTCAAGTTTAATGTACCTCTCTTTTTTTAACTGACGTTCTCAAGTCGATTCGACCCATTTTGTCGTGTTGACTTAAGTAATGCTGTTTTTCTCATCTTGCTTCCCAGCGAGTAACTTTCGTTGATTTCACTAATACTTGGAATTCTTTTTCATCGATTTGCTAATATATATTCTTTTACTTACTTCCCTAACTGGCCTGTGACCTTCTTTCATTGCTCAGCGGGTGTCTCCTGTTCAAGTTGTTTTGGTTGGAATTCGTTTTTGGACAATTTTAAAATGGATATTCTTTTACTTGCTTATGTTTTGTGCACTTTTTCAAATTTGAATCATATCCCGTATTAAAACATGCACTTCTAGTAAGCTCACCTGCATACCTACTTACGTTGTTTTCAGAGTTACTCTAATTTATTATTCCTATCTATTGGTGTGGCTGATCCCTAGTAGTAGTACTTAAATTTTACGTGCTTCGACAGCTACGGTCATTTTGCGTTTAATAAATGGTTTGCCGCTTGCAGACCGAGCCTGCAAGAGACCAGAACAGCACTCGGTACAAATAAGCGAATGACGTGTATCCGGATTCAAGCTGAGCCCAAAAATGCTCATATTTTGTGATCGAGCGGTAACCGGTGTTTCCATCGTGCCCGGCCGTAGAGGGGATCATTTCTACTCCTTGTCACTTTATTATCTTGCTTCTATATTGTATCATTTATATTATTTTATTTTATGAATTTGAAAAAAAAAATCTTTTTTTCTGTGCGTTAATTCATTTTAATTGTTGTGTATTGTGTTATTGTATGTGTGGTGATATTATGCCCTGGGTGTGGTATTAAATTGTACATCTTCTATTGGCATGCTGTTGCATCATTGTGGGATTATGCCTGTTCAAAAATATAAGAAAAATATCCGAGTGCAGGGGAACCTAAACGCCCTTGGCTCGATGAATTTGATACGTTGAGAATATAGGGGAGTGGACTAGATTCTTTATGGTTGGACGCAGTATGAGCTTGTTTGCTTATGTTCTCACTCAATTTACAGCGTCGTAGAATGTTTCAAGCGTTTGTAGGGTGACGCAGAGATAACTTTAAAATGAGTCATTATCTATAACGCGTGCCAATATTTTTCTAGTCGCTAGGTTAGTACTGCGATACTTAAGTTTCGTAGCATAAAGTGTATAGTTTGCAGTTCTCTCGTTTGTATACTTATTTTCCAATGACGCTGATTGCCGGCGATGTTTTTTCTATGATGGGGTGATAGGAGAACATGCTGTTTTTATTTATCCACATTTTAAAAGCCTCGAGATTATGCGGATACATAATGTTATTAGTGTAAGCTCGTGATGGGTATACTGTGTAAAGTTGGCGCGTTCCTTATGCTAGATGTGGTTGTCACTATTAGCGTTTGATCAGAATACCCAGGGAAAGGGAGAAAAGTGCTAGTAAAAAAGTGAAGGATGCTGGGAAGTAGATGTAAGACGCCTTATATGGTTGGGGAACTCTTTTAATGGTTGGGGAAATGGGAGAAGAGAGCATTTATTTAGGGCTGTATCCTGAAGGTTATGTAGCATGAATAATATAGTGAGTGACGGAGTTTTTAGTGGAAGAGGAAATAATGTTTACGACTTCGACGGAATAAAGAAAGGTTAAAATACTTTCAATCATGAATAAAAAGTTGTCCTTGATCAAAGTAAGTATGAGTGAAAAAAATGTTTCTGGGTTTTCTTATCATATTCTTCATAATTTTTTTGTATCTGTCGTTCGTTAAATTAGTAGTTTATTCCATTGGCATTGGAAAGCGTGCATATATGATGAAGAGCTCCCGAAACTGGAAGAGAATAATTGTGTGAAGCTTTGTTTAAACATAGGCTTTAAGTCGTTTTTCACTGTTGTTTAAGCAAATGGTCAACCGGAGTACGAACTTCGCGTCCTGAGAATTTAGTGTAATCTTAGGATGAATCTCATGTCGCAAAGAAAAAACTGCTATAGAAAAGGAAAAAAAATCTCTTGGACTTAAATTCGAGGACGAATGGTAAATGAATCTTTCGTTCAAACCTTCCAAATCTTGTGTCAGATACGCTCGAAAAATACACCAGGATATAATAGAAAATCCATGAGTGATATTTTTCATTTCAGATACCTACATTTAAACTTATGCTATGGCTGCTGTGAAACGTTACATCCTCCCTGAAGTGTTGTCGTATGGCTGTATGAGGAGAGACGATGGAGGTTACCCTTTCGATATTTTGAACAGATAGTCCAGGGCAGTACCCTTAAAGATTTAAAAAATATAGATTAATGCAGTGGGCAGTCGTGAAAGAAGTTAAATTATCCTGTCTTGAAGAACAGATCCTGCATTTTCTGGTCATAATTTCTTCCTGGTCTTTCTTATTGTAAGAATAAAACGTAGTCTTCAGAAACTTTGTGGTATTCCATCACAACAATATATTATTTTTTATGTGGTTTGTAAAAGTTTCCTCGCTGTAATAAATTGTTTCTTATTGTAATTTTTTATTAATGGCTCCTGGATAATAAACCGCCTTACCAGTTTCATACGTTGCGTATGAGTCGTTATTCGCCGTGCTGTGGTGCGCAAAGTGATTGATATTTGATATTTCTTGGAATACAGGGACTAGCATATAGAGGTGAGAGGGGAGAGGCTGCGTACTCTAGAAAACTGCGTACTCTGAGGTTAATCATGGGAATTTCTTAGAGCTAGCTTTGCTTCTTGCCGAGTACGATCCTATTTCGAAAGAACACATCATGGCGGCCATCGATCTGAGAAAAAAACGGCATGAATAATCGAAAGGGGTCGCGGTTCATTCGTGCCCTTCATCTCCAAGACATCTATTAACAAGTTGATTAGAATCATAGGAGAACAGATTAAATTTTCTATCCTGCAGATACCGCTGCAGGGGCCTCGCGCTTCCTTTCATTTTCCCGTTAACATACTTCCGGGTCCTATGAAAACGGAAGGCGCTGAAGGGACCCGGCACCGGGGCCCCGCAGGGCCAGGGCTTCCCGCCCGCCCTGGCCAGTCCGCCACTGCCCATACTGGGCAAAATAGCTTCCTTCAACGCTCTCGGTAGTTCCGTTAACTCGCATAGTCCTCTTGAGTATTTAAGCACGGCAAGGGAGTGGCAGGAAATTTATTAAGCGTTTATGCAGTTTCACCCTTGCACCGTAATGATTTTGCCGTGTCAGGTATTTTACTCTTTATCCATAAATTTATTATCTATTTACTATGGTCACTTATAACTCTGTCTGAGTGAAATAAAGGATATCTATTATGATTATACTAGTGTAAAATTGCTTGGTAAAATGTATTTTTTATGCTTAAAGATCTAGTAAGTGATTGGGTAAACTTCATAAAAACATTTTATGCTCCTAATATTTCGCGGAAGAAAGTAGGTAGGCTGCAATTTATTAAGAGGTGACTACTAAGAAAACGACATGCTCTTTCTTCTCCCAAGGCTTGTTTGCAGAGGTCAGCCGCTTTTTTCTGGAATATGCGTGTTTCAATGTGATTCTGTGTGCAATCATTAATTTTTTTCACGCGCGCTGGTTTAGTTCTTCCAGTCCATTGCAGCGAATACAAAATTGACGCATGGATTACGGATGTGTGAGGGAGTAAGGGGCACTTGCATTGAACATATACTTCGGACCCTGTTAATCGTTCTGCGAGTATTTATAGGAAACGTTAACGAACTTAAGTAAAAAGTTTCATTATTCTTGTGTGCGCATAATGCTTTCTTTTTAATGTTTTCTTTTTTAATATTTATTTTATTATGTGCACTGAGCTAATAGCAGTCAGTTATTTCGATTTTTTGTGGAGAAAACTTGTTCTACGTCGCAGCAAGACTTCCTTAATTACTAAACACGCAATATCACGGAAGTTGTAGCTGTTGGTTGTGGATTATGGTTTGTCTTGCGTTTTTTCATTTGTAGTGAGTGGGTAGTTGTGTCTTTTGATTAAATTCTTAGATATCTTGTTCCATGACACCCCATCATTTGCCTTAATGAGAAAGCATAAAATAACGCGCTAAGCCTGCAGATGACGTTTCAGCCTACCAAGCCAGTATTACTGGATAAGGAGGGCAATAAATGGAGTTGACATATTTTCTGCGCATTTTGATGTTACTGTTATCGTTCACATTCAGCCTTGAAATATAGTCTGCTACGAAGGAGTCGCGAGTGTGGAGATGTGTGACTACCCGTTTGAGAATTGAGCTGTCAACCGATCATGTTTTTTGGTCCATAATTTGGCGCTAACACATTCTGAACCCCCTTTCGGCAATAAAATTCTGGAATTTAATGATTTTTTTCTGAGTGTATTCGTGTCAAGAGCACGAATATTAGAGACCAGTTTGGAATTGCGTGTGGATTTTTTCTGAAATTAATAATGTGGTGTAAACAAGTTTTTTCTCTGAAAAAAGGACACTCATCATTGAGTACCTCCATTGGTCGATTTTGGACTGCCCATACCTTCTTGCTTTCGGGTCTTATTTTAAAAATATCCTATGAGAATCGAAATTGGCCACGATAGAACGGGGAGTGAGGCATAGGTGGCTTTTACTGTTTCACATATGGTATTAAGAAGAAATGGTTTGGTAGGAAAAGAGGGAGCTTGAGGTTGGAATTAGGGTGGGAGAAGATCTGAGATTCGTAGATGACTAAGCGTTGGTTAGCCAGTCAGCCAGTAAATGTTGAGTGCGTTATAGGTACGGCGACAAAGGTAGGGAAATGTAGAATTGCTCCAGCCAAGTGAGCATGTTCGAAGAGAATGGCATTAATGAGGGGGAATGAAGAGGTCTTGAAGACGCCTGATTAGGGAAGTGAAGTAAAGATTGGTGAACACTCTAATATGGAGCGTGGCGCTGTATGAGTCGGATATTTGCTCATTGAAGAAATAGGATATGCGAACAACTGGAGGAATTGCAGATGTGGGTTTGGAGAAGGATGGAGAGGGTGAGCTGGGTGGCGAGGAATACGTACTAGGTGTTGGATATTTTATTTATTTATTTTATTTTAAAGAAAGATAACCACATACAGCAGGGTGCCATTTTATAGTGGCTAGGTAACAATACATACATTTGAGAACATATACAAGCAAATTTAACCAGAAGAATCAAGAATCAAATTTACAAAAAAGAAAAAAATAACGAAAGATGACGGGAACATCTAGTTAGGTGACAGATACGAAAGAGAATGGCTTATAAAGGATTTAATTGGAAGTGCAAAGGGATCAATGTGTGGAGGGAGGGAGTTCATCAGAGAGGAGAGGCGGAAGAAAAGAGAACGTTTAGTAAACGAAAGTCTAGGAATGGGCATATGGAGTAAAGGATGAGAACGGGTGAGGCGGGATGGAACTTTGAAATTGATAACGGAGAGCAATTCAGGGCAGTCGATGGTGGAATTTAGAGAATTATAAATAAGTTTTAAGTCTGCTGTGAGTCTATGGGTGGTGAGATTAGGGATGGAGAGGGAGGAGAGAATAGCATCGGTGGACATGTTACGAAAATGTGGTAATCTATTTTTAACTATTTTAGCGAAGAAATTGCAGACTCAGTCCAGGAAGGAGAGATAAGTTTGTGGAGAGATAGACCAGATGGGACAGGAATAGGTAAGAATTGGAAGAATGATAGAGGAAAAGAAAGTTCGAAGTGCTCGGGGGTCATTGATTTCGGTGAAACGATAGAGGAGGCCTAAGAGGGACATTTCCTTAGACTTGATGGATTGTATGTTTGGGGAAAAGTTTAATTTTTTGTCTGTAAGAATACCTAGGTCCTTAGATGTGGCGACACGTTTGAGAGAGTGATTAGAAACAGTATAATTAAATTGATTTGTGATGTTCTTTAGGGAACTAGACATCACACTACATTTATCCGGGTTTAATTTAACCTTCCAAACATTACACCATTTGGATGTCTGACGTAAAGCATCCCGTAGTTCATGGCAATCGGAGGGTTTTTGAATGTTCTTGAAATGTTTACAGGCATCGGCATAAAGTAGGTTTTGAGCTCGGGAAGGAGGTAGTAGGGAGGCAAGATCATCAATATATGAATTAAAGAGGTAAGGACCAAGGACACTGCCTTGAGGAACCCCATATGTCAGTGGAGACCAAGGAGAAGAAAGACCAGAAAGAATAAAAACGTAAAGGATATATAAAAGGATATGGTGGGATAGGAAAGGAGTTTGATGGCGAAGATTCGTAGAATAAAGGGTACGAGGAATTTCAGAGAGACCTGATGATGCGCAATTTACGAGGTTAAGTGAAAAGATGTCCCATACATGTGGAATTTTGGATTCGGAATTCCCAAAAGCCGACCAATCAGCTAGTAGAATAGGTACCCAATCATAGTGGCGTTCGCATCTTACGCTGTTGTTAGCAGTGGAAGCTATCGTGGGATTACGTGTGGAATTACATCACCTAAGTGCGATATTCCACAGAGGAAAAATCATTCGCCTGACCGGGAAACAAATGATTTTTCCTCTGTGGAATATCGCACTTGTGTGCACTTGCGGGTGACTCCGTAAAGGTTACTACCGTGGCTAGTACCGGTTTCCTCTAAAATATATCACCTAATGCCTAGAACTAGGTTTTCCTCTTTTTAGTAAGTTAGAATAATGCTGAATAATGTATGTTTGTATTCTTAAGTTTCTACGAGCTTAAACGCGTATGCTTATTCTGTTTTACTCTCGTGCATAGTGCTGTTTTAGGCTGTTGTATTTGGCGTACTACCTCGTATGTGTTGGTGGTTGATTTCTTTTCATGTGCATTGAAGCGACTGAGTACCAGTAGCCGTCGCTAGTGGAAACGGGGATCATTACTACTTACTTCCGCAAGCCTCGTAAACACGAGTTCGAGAGAATCGTGACACTGCTGGCGTTGCCTGGAGAGGGGATTCGAACGCGGACAAGAGGACTGCGGAGTTCGAGTGCATTGTTGCGCAATAGTGATTTATCGGAATGGAGTGTAGACCGTGTCAACGAACCACAACTGTCTAACCAAATGGAAAACAATTTCTGAATGAGGAAAAATAAATTATTCAGATTGCTGTTTCCATTCGTGGGAATGAATCAAAATAAGTAAAAAGTTTTGAAAAGGGTTTAAAATATAAAGATTTTAAAAAACCCAGCTCAATATGAAAAATGTTGAAGTTAGTTGCAGTTACGAAATTCAGTGATGATCATCAGTCATCAGGATGAAGATTGGATCGTTCCTATTCCCAACTCCACTTTCCTCTCAAGTAATTGTTTCAATCGTACGTAATTCTTTTTTTAAGTCCTTAATAATTTTCCTGATGTACTCCATCCTTGGTCTTCCCGGGTAGTTCTTTACATTCAAATCTCCTTCCATTATTGTTTTCAAGGTGCATATAAGAAACTCTTTCGGGCGTAACTTGTGGAAGCCTCTCATAGAATGAAAGTTAGATAAATTCTCCGCACAGCTTTTTCCACATGTAGTTTTATTTATCACGACCATGGTTTCGTTACAGAGTTACGTTACACCTGAACCTGAACGTAACGATACCATGGTCGTGATGGGTCGACCATGGTTTCGTTACAGAGTTACGTTACACCTGAACCTGAACGTAACGAAACCATGGTCGTGATAAATGAAACAAATTGTGGAAAAAGCGTTGCTGAAAAGATGAATATTAATAAAGTTTGTTTTTTATTTTTAATATTATATTCAGATAAATGTCACATAAGTGTTTAGCTGAACTTTGTTAGCAGGCATTCTGTAGTTCGGCGGGGGATGGCCTCTCTGGGATGTTCTATGTGGGGGAGTGGATGGAAGTATTGTGTGTTCGTACGCGACCCTGTTTTTTTTCTACCCCATCTTCAAAAACTTATGCCAATCCGCTTCCATTTCAGTCACCGATGTGGTCCCCCCATAGTCGAACACTTCCCATCTGGATCTTCTGCCTATCCCTTCCCTTCCACGCCACCCCTCCAACGCAACACGGCACTTACACGTCCCCATCTTCAGTCTCCCTCCCGCCTGGTCCCGTGGTTTCTATGTGGGGAATAGGAAGAGAGACAATGGGAAGAGTAGCGAGCGACTCTCCAGTCGTTTCTACATTCGTTCGCCACCAATCACAGACACCCACGCGCCCGGCACCTCGGGGCGGTTCAAAAGAGGGTCGGCTACCACCTATTTCCCTCCTCTCCATCAACTCCTCCCACATTAGTCTTCCTCCTGTTCCACAGGCCCCTTACTTTGGTTCTGAAATACGTTCTCCATTTCATCTCCTATTGCATCTTTCCGATTCGGCCAAAGACCGCTTTTAAGGTAGTTTGAGCGATAAATAAATTCACCTAGAATTTGAAGAATTTGACGTCATTTTAAAGAAAAAACTCCCATGTTTTTAATGATATCAAAATAATAGCCCCTTGCCGAACTACTTTTCGAGCAATCTACCTAAGAATAGCTCTTTTACTTGGAATGTATTACGGCTGTGCGCTCCAGAGGGAGAATACTGAAAAAAAATACGGACTTCTAACACCTAGATTTTGTCAAAAAAACCAGAGGTGTGTAGTTTGTATGTTTTCTCAACTATTTATAAAAATTAATGATTTACTCACCGTTGAAAATTTTACAGAATCGCAATATAGAACCTATGGTGAAGGCATTTTTACCGTACGACGTGAAAAAAATAATCAAGTTAGAGACTTATGTGGTTATATTTATTTAATTACTCAGCTTTTTTGTCATACATAACTATATTTTTGCACCATGAATGTTAAAATATTTACCTAATACTTCTTGCAGTCGCTTAAATTAAAAAAATAAAAATCGAATTTGGTCTCCATTATGACTAGGGAACTATCTCGCTCAAACTATGTTATTTCTATTAAAAGTGTGACAAAGCTATTGGAAGAATCGGTTAGGAGCCGTTATTGAAATAAAGCGTTCTTACAAGGTCCATCACTAAATTTATTTTCGTGCGGAAACTTAATAAAAACAGAGATATACACCAACTTCACGCCTCGGGTTTCAATGCTCAAGAATCCTCATCAGATGATTTAAAATGTACATTAATTTCCTTGCATAATGTAAGTACCTACTAAACATATAAAGTGGACAGGTGGTGGAAAGGGGATGGACGGAAATGCGTGGATGAGGAGTGGGATAAATGATTACTCCAAATGCGAATTTCTTTACGATATTGCGCCTTATTTTCCGCCTCACGTGTTTGGATAATACTCAGCCGTTGTAGACTCGCTAGGCATTACATTGAACAGTGCGCGTCTCGCGAGTATCTGGCCAATGTGGCAGATATAATTTTACTTCTTCATTGCTTATGCAGGACAAACTTAAGGGACAAATAAAGAGAAATGTACTGTGGAATAGATGAAGTCTTAATCTCTTTACCTTTTGGAATAGGTTAAAACTTAGGTTATTTTAGAAATAATCAAGGAGGACACTGTTACGTCGAAGCGAAATTAGGATAATTTTGAAAAATAACTTTTATTAGTAAAAGATTTTCATAATTTCTTCTTCGTTGTAACTATTTGCAAGCATTGTTTGTATTCGGAGTTTATCACCCAGGAATACATGTAGGAATATAAGGAATACATTATTTTCCATTGCCACTGAAAGCAGCTCCTTTTACGTCAGGGTATTCCAGCGATTAACAACGGACGAACACTTCAAAATCATGCCCTAAATGGTCAAAAATCCCATGTGGGACTCGAACCCACGATCCCAGGGTTGACAGGCGAAGACTTAATACCACCACCACCGAGGCCGACAATGAATTTGATATGTGGATCGAATAGAATTGGATTAAACAAAAGCTAAGTAAATGTCTTTGTTGAACTAGGAATATCCTTCACGCTCCTCCACGTTATCTCCCCTCGTAATAGATTGAAAGCGTTCGAGAGATGTGTGTAGAAGAAATAAGAATGATGTTTCATAAGTAGGAAATAAAAAGAGATATGTACCGAGTTATCTCGCGTGGAAGTTTTCTTGGAACTTTCTGCATCGTGGATATTAGTTTGTTTAGCGCCCTATTTAATTAATCACATAAAACTGTGGTTTGCTTTTCAAAATAAGGGTTACCCACAGAAGAGCTCTGGAAGAAGTATGTCATTTAAAGCAATTCGAAGAACGAAAAAAGTGATCGATATAATGTTTACTCCTTTGTTTAAATCTCTTTGTTCATATGCGCTTGATGTAAATTATGAAGGGGGCATGTGTTATTAAACTACAGGGAAGCGAAAGATTCAATGTGTAAACTGTAAAGGTGGTTGGAGCCATTTTTGTTTATGCATAGATTTGCGAGAAACTTTGCATATGTGTCATTATTAATATCTATTGATAGAAGGAAAAAAATTGCATGTTGGCGATTTGGTTTCTTGGCAATTTAATGCTATTTTAACGCGTAGCCTTATGACACATAACATATTTTGAAACTATTCGATTACATATGTACACATTTTCTCTTAAAGGCTAAATGATACGTTTTATATTATCTAAATGTTTGCTTACTGCTTATTGTTTCAAGTATCAAGGTATCATTAAAAAAAGTGTATTAGTAAAAAAAAGTGTATCTAGATATTAAATTTGCTTCAATTTCGAATTCCGCGCCCAATGCTTTCCCAAGTCTAAACAATGCTTTGATTAAGGCGAAAATTTTAAAATATAATTCTTGCATCATTTACATTAGGTACTGCATGTATGGTGATTTCCACCTTATAAACAGATTTACTTAAGTGAAATATGGTCCAAGGGTTTTTTTTCAACTTAGGACCTTGAGAAAGGAAGACGAAAATAGGCTGAAGGCTTTCGAGATGTGGGTGTGGAGGAGGATGGAGAAGGTGCGTTGGACGGAAAGGAAGACAAACGAGGAAGTGCTTGACGTGGTGGGTGAGGAGAGGAAACTTGTGGATGAGATTAGGGTAAGGCAGGATAGGTGGCTGGAAGCGGTAATAAATGGAAGAGTCACATTCGGTGCGCTGAGCTGCACACACGCTTTGGGGCGATGGTTTGCTGAAGGCCGTGACAGAGGAAAGGATGCTGGGCAAGCGGGGAAGGGGGAGAAAGAGAATAGGTTTTATGGACGGGATGAAGAAAGGTAGGACTTGTTTTGAGATGAGGAAAGAAATACTAGAGGTAGATAGGGCACGGCACGTGTAAGAGTCAGTTGGATATTCTCTGAATTTCATCATAACCTACCTCTAACCGGTAGATTACTGTAATAATAATAATAAATACTTGAAAAGTTATTAAAATGTGCACTCAGTGACTCACGATTACCTCTCCAACTACATTAATGGAAATGTGAGGAAGTCATGAAAAACTAAAACTTGATTGATTGGCGAAGGGCGTAGCCCAGCTGAGTGTATACAGTTTCATTGTATTTACTTGTCTCCCGGCCGATGGCGTTTGAGTGAAAAGCAATACGAGCAGAAATAACAGCTTTCAAGGACTCATCTTAAGTGGCGATACGCTGTTGTAATTGAAAATTCAGTTCAGCGACCTAACTTTACTTAAAATTAGCTTGCGCGCGCTTCAGGTCCTTGGTATCGGCCTATACGACGTAAGCGATACTCCATTTCCGACCATATGTGTCCTTCAGCATTTCCGGTGAAGAACGTGTGGATGACGTATGTAAGTGGTAAGGTGACATTAGAGAAACAAAAGTTTTGAGATGGTCTGCAAAACCCGGGCATTTTCAGCTGCAACTTCACCTGAGAAAGGTTTTATGAAATTGGGTAAGATTTGCCCAAATGTTTTGTTCCCGACAGTATCGCTCTGTAATTTCTTTCCTCCTCTCTCTTTTAGGGTGACGTGAAAAACTGTTGATGTATCTCCAGAGAGTCAATTGCTGTTTTTACCCTTAAAGAGGCTTTCCTTTACAACGTTTTGCAATGTTCCTCTTGCATGTGTTGTATCATAAAAGTATAGTTTGGAATTCATGTGAACACGATGTGCTGTATTCAATTTATTGTTGGCTCCATTATTAGGAGTTGTGTTCTACCTATTAGTTGTCGGTTAGTTTTCCCAAATTTCCCCTTTTTGTTTATTATTTATAGGTGACAAAACAAAAATAAGTAATGAAATTTCAAGTTATATATTTTAGATGTGTGCCGGTACTCACCAAAGAGCACTGAGTATAGAGCAGTTTGAGGAAAGAGTATCTTAATTAGCTACCGATACGTGCCATTGTTTCCGGGGCGGATAGCTTTCGGAATGTCGACAAATTGACGGCGCGAGCGTATTAGATTAAGGGGTAATCACGGCGCGTCGAGTAAAAGGAAGTCGGAAACTTGAACATTTCGGAAAACTTACTGTATTTAACAGATTAGCCAAATTGCCTGATCCTAAGTTACCTGTGCCAATGAGGGACGTCTACTGCGGCGATATCGCAAGTAGAGGTTAAACATAATCCGTGGAAGATCGGGTGAGTATCCCTTCAATCGAGCTCAAATGTGGAACTCTATTCTGCTTAAGGAATTCCATCTTAATTACTCATCGTCTTCTAATTATTTCCCCTCTAACCTTAGAGGCATTCATGTAAAACCGACGGCCGTGTCCCCGGCATAATTACCCCCGAAGTTTACAACAATTTAGGTTTTTTCGTACTCGACCATGTTTCGTATTTTCCTCTCTCGAGGTTTCCCCATCCATCGCTACTCTACTTACGTAATAGTCGTTAATATGCCGAAGCTGGTGCCCGCAGCGGCTTGGCTCTTTGCACACTTCACTGTGGTACCTACTCCAGGTGCCGTTGCTTAGTTTGATTGCAAGAGAACCTCTCTGAAGGCCATTTTACACGAAGAAAGATTTTGTTCAAACGAATGTACGTGAGATTGTACGTTTGTCTCAACGAAATTAGAACGGGTTCTATTTCCCGTGCAGGCATTGAGACATTCGCACAAGTGTTCATACAATTTGCCGCTTTACACGAAACATTTTTCCTCATGCAAGAGTTCGCGGAAGAGTTAGTACAAACAAGTGTACCGTGCAAAACGGCCGTAAGGGTCGGCATATCTACTTTATTTTTACCTGGCATACTTTAATTTAGTGCTCAGTAATAGGTACGGAATTAAAATATACAGGAATCAGGAGGCTGGGACAAGTTTCGAGAATGAATGACGATGAGGTAGCAAAGAAATAAATAATTGCTGAGCGTGGTGAGAAAAGAAAAAAATGACCGCGAAAGCTTTGGTTGAAGGATGTAAAGGAGGATTTGAAAAAAAATTGGAATTCGGAGATACAGACATAGAGTAAAGAACGGAAATGACTGGAGCACGGTGATGAGGGATCACGTCTACTTAGTGGGCTATCCGAAAGGGCTGTTAGAGCTAATTATGATGGTGATACTTTATCAACTTGGGCGTAAATAAAGGCGATTAAAGATTAAAAGGCGTTAATGAGTACTTCCCCTCGTGAATTTGCGATACGTCGATTGCCAATTCTTTAATTATTAAGAATGATGTAACGAGGTAATTAAGAAGGCAATGCTTATAAGCAAAAATTTTGAGCAGGGTGGCAACGGCAAACCAGTGGAAATGTGAGACGGCTAAGGCTCCGGTTTTTCCAGCGAAGGTGCTAGCGACCGAAGTCGTCCTCCCTCCTGTGTAGAAGACACGCTTTCTTCCCGCTCACGCCTAAATCCACCCCTCCCCTCTCCCCCCCCACCCTGAGCTGAGCAGTAGAGCCGCGGAGGCGCCAAGCTCTTCCCGGCACGTCCTGTCTCCCATTTACATCCTCCCTTTCCCAAACTGTCACGCGCACGCTCGTACGTATATACATCCTCCTTGCCACCACCAGCCAACGCTCCCTCACGTGTCTCTTGCTCCGAACACTCCCAAGGACATGTAAATGGACCGTGTATTCTGAGGCTGTGAATGAACAAAGTATTCGTCTGTGGGGAATTCGAGTTTCAATATGGAACCGTTTACCAAAGAAATATATCAATGTTTACACTATTTGCGGAAACGTTTGGTTACAGGGTAGTCCTTATCCTAACATGCCAATTTCTGGTACATCGTTCCGCTTTTCCTCCTATAGATGTCCCGCCATTAGATCCCTCTTAAATCCCTCATATCGTCTACCTCTTCTTATTTCGTCCAGAATTCCTATCCTCTTAAACGCATCCCCGGTGTTCTCCCCACTATCACTCTTCAACATGCCCTCTCCTTTCAAATCGTCCTCTTGTGTTTCTACCGCTATACCCATTCTCCAATATACTACCCAGATATGTAAGCTGCTCGACCCGCTCTATCTTGTGCTCTCCCACCCTTATGCTCAGCACTGCCTTCTTGTTTGCGAAAATGGGAACTTGTAAACAATACGTTCTACCAGAAACGATGCTTCCCCGCCGTTTTTGTTTGCTTGTACTATTTCTGAGGTCGATTTCATGAGGTACAATAAAATGAATTTTGTTAAGACATTCATGTAGGTACTCAAAAAAATCCCGTAAAACTTTGCCAAGCTTAGCCAAGAATGTAGTTTGTTTTGTTGGCTTAAGGATTGGGGTATCTTCGTGGTAGTGAAATATTTTGGAGTAGAGAAAATTTCGAGATTCTAGCGTTAATTAACTTTACCTAATGACTTCCCCAGGAAGAGAGGCGAAACGTGGTGGAAAAGCAACCAAAAGCGTTGGATTTTGGAAAAAATAAAAAGCAAATCATTAAAACTTGCGGAAACCTGAAGAATAATGTTGAACTAGACCTATTCGTGTAGATCCCTAAGAAATTTAGGCCTGGAGAGCAGCTTTAGAAGATTGTATCTGCTACCTGCCGATTGGCAAAGGGTTATTGAATTTCAGTATTTATCTCCTCTTTACAGTACTACCTCTAAGCACATCCCTGGAAGTTGACGGGATGTTCTGGTCCCGGGAACTGTTCAGGAAGCGGTTATGTGTATTTAACCGTCTTTGCTCAAAGGATATTCGTGTATCCAACTGCTGTGTCGCTACATTGCTTATTGGCGGTGAGGCTTGTATTTGTCGTCATTTGAGTATCGTGTATTGGTGGCTCTTGTCTTGTAATCATGAGCGATGTCGCAGGAGGAGGGAATCAGGTAAATAGACAGTTGTGCATTCACGAGAAAACTATAGACACGGGTACGCGAGCGTTCACAATCTGCGGAGCTTGCTGGTAACTTTTAACATAGAGTAAGTATGTACTTACTCTATGCTTTTAATGAACTTGAGTTCTGACGATTTTCTTTTCCTTCCATCCTGTATTAATTGCGAATTTCTCAATGATGTATTATATCTTCTCCTATCGTTTCCATACCCGAAGAAAATGTTTAGCATGGACAATGAAAAGTCTCCGAGTTGAATAGGGCTCCAGATTAATTATTAGAAATTCTTCGTTCCTCTTTAAAATACGTATAGTATTTCTGTGTGTTCGTTTATTTTTTTATCATTTTACTCCGTCATATTATGTCATAGGTTTGGGAAGAAATTTAATGCTCGATTTAAGCTTGGAATTACAAAAATGTACATATCATGAAGTACACTTCGTGCTTCTCCCTTTGGGTTTTCCAAGTTGTTGGTTAATTTGAGATGAATGGTGTCTTGTGCCAGTAGAATGGCTCTCCTCTGCCCCTCTTAAAAGGTAAATGTTTTTAAGTTTCTTTAATTACTTAGGTATTCTCATTAGCAAGAATCAATTGAGTATTCCTGGAAATAGCATTTCTTTAATGTGATGCTGAAACGATGAAGAGAACCCTTGCTCACCTGTCTTTTGGACTGGATAAATGCAAATCGATAGCTTAATTGGAGTTTTTGTGACAGAATGTCGTTGAGTAATTTGTTTCGACTTCCCTAGTGTTTATTTAAGTGGTATGAGAAAGTATAATATCACCTGATTTTCTTGATATTTAATCTGTTGCTTTGATATTGTCTCCATGATTCTTCCCTAAAGAAAAACGAACAGGAAATTCTGTGAAAATTTTATGCACGTGTGTAATCAACGTTTGAATAGAATAGAATAGAATAGAATAGAATAAGTTTATTGTTCTTGGACGTTTTCGTCCACTAAGAACATACAATAAAGTTACATATTTGTAAGAGCTCTATAAATTATTGATTAATAAGAAGGTTACATTATCATGATCAATAATAACATGAGACATATAACATATAACATGATACATATAACATGAGGCATAACATGAGAGGTAACAATTCAATGAGATTTTGCATAATTATTAAATTAACACCCTTCTTGGTTGAATAGATACAAAAAAAATCTTTTTTTAAAAACAAATACAGAACTTGATTTTTTTATGTCGATAGGAATAGTATTCCACAACCTGGCCCCTGCCACACAGAAAGATTTTTGGTATGTAGTGGTCCTATGTAGAGGAGGAATCAAATAATCGGGAGTCATTCGGGTGGTAACGTTAGCCATGTTTACTCTAGGAGGAAAAAATTGCTGCAGATAGCCTGGTTGCTGATTTTGAAAGAGGGAATACATATAAGAACCAAGGAAGTATTTTCTTCTGGTTTTGGCCTTCAGCCATGTAAGCCTGGTAAAATAGGGGGAAATATGATCATCCTTCTTGAGGTTAAAGATAAATCTTACACACATATTCAGTAAACGTTCTAGCTTAACATTTAGCTCTTCAGTGATATCATGGTACACAAGACAGCAATAATCAAAGTGGGGGAAAATGAGTGAGGAGATAAGTTGCTGGCGTGTGAGAAGGGGTATGAGGTTTTTCTGAATTTTAAGCTGATGAAGGATCATATTAACCTTATTACAGATGGTTAACACGTGATTTTGCCAAGACAAATTACACACCATGGTGACCTTTGATACGCTGCTGTGACAATTTGAAGGAAAGCTTCTGTGATTACGAAAATAAATTATAAGAATAGATTACCCCCTATTGTTCCGATTATTTCTTTCCTGAAGGATAGGGACTTGGTCGGCAATGAAGACTGCTCACAGCGATCACTTCATAAAGCCATCACAAGTCTCCATTGTTTCACTAGGTGGTCCTAACCTAATGATTGGCTCGATTTCAAACGGGGGACAGCTGTTGTTTATCTTTTCAATATTTTTTGCCTATATCCTTCTGCGAAAACCTCATTTCTCCACGAAACAGCTTAGTCAATTGATTTTTCCGCAGTTAATTATCGCTTTTGCTCTAATGCACCGCATCTGGCGAACACAAGCCATCTGTAATGCCACGCAAAGTGCCGCTTTTTTCAGTGGCTGTCCGCAAAAAAATGAATGTGGGAGAGTCGTTGGCCACCCGCTCTTATTCCGACTTACGCGCCAGGGGGTGTGTCAACTTAGCGTCATGGCGATGGTCGCTGACAGTGATGACAGGTGCTGTTTATCCAGGGATATGTGAACTTCCCTTTTGATTACATTTTGCAGTAATTGCCGGTGAAAACTCAAATGTTTTTTGCCTTAATAAAAGAATTTGGCCAAGTTTCAATTGGGACAAATTTATTTCCGCATTCCGTCTCATTCTAATTAAACCAGATTCTCGACTATCTTGTGGAGGTTCTTTGTCAGCCGACTTAAAAATAGTACTTTTTTCTGAATGCGGTAAGAATACGGAGGCATGTGTTTATGTAAAATCTCTCTTTGCCACTTCTGCTTATCAAGGAGCTATTGAACCTCCTAGTCTTCTTATGTCTTTCGCTGCGTTTTGGTTTTGCCTCTGAATTTTCTTCGCCGTCGCTGCCTATGCCTTAAGTACTTCAAGCTACTATAGCTGCTTACGCCTTTGGTAATGGCGATAGCTTTGAAATCCTTGGGCTATTAAAGAATCAATTATGGAATATTAATAGTTTTAAAAGTGTTTGTTTCAAAGCGTGAGACGTCTCGATTCCGAGTTACGGTATCTTTTGTCTTCTGAATAGAGAAGAGATAATTAGTGAATAATGGTATTTTTTTAAGGATGTAAGTCACCGTTGTTTTTTTACAGATTTGAAGTGGTAGCCACGTCACTAAATATTAATTTCTTGGCTTAGGTGAAACCAGTGAATGGCGATTTGGCAATGAGTCAGAATCTCGGGCATCAATTCCCTTGCAGTAGAAATTGCATAGAATCAATAACGTGTTGCTTTTTATATTTTGAGATCCATTTTTATTTTTAGTCTTAATTTTGTTGATTTTTCGTGAGAATTCATGGCATTGAATTTGAACTGTTTTTCACTCTCAAACACTATATCCTTTCCCTTTTTCCTTGGCTAACAATTTCCTATACTCATTTTTATAATCTAAAAATGTGGCCCTTGCCTGTTGGCTTACTGTCTATGCAAAAAGCTGAGATACCCAAGTTTGAGACGCCTCGTTTGTAATTCCAGTGAGATAAAATGCAATGATATACACCGATGGGATTTACTTCGCCTTAAAAATTGCGTATCGTAGTGTGTGATCCGCAGTAATTAGGAAATAAACTGTTATTTAAAGGGTGTTAATTTTTACTTTCCGTGGTTTTAATAAAGTTTGATCGTTGTTTAACACGTTTTATTTACCTTTGATTAAAACAAATCGTAGTTTTTGCCGCTGGAAAAACGGTTGCGCCGATTTTTACGTTAACAACTTGGAAACCACGTGCTAGAGCTTATAAGCAATAGAAGAAGCATTTCCTAGAAGTTCATTTATGGGAACAGACCGTCGGAATCGCGAAACAAACTCCAGTTTTGTTACTTGCTTAAGGCGTTGATATTTTAGTTATTTGTACGTTAACAGGAAATGACAATGGTCCATAGGCACTGGATGAAGGTCTACATAATGAATATGTAAACGAAAACATTTTATCTTTGTATTCAATAGAGACTTTTGTTCATCTATAGGATACTGAGCTTTTCGTGCTCCATGTTCTACAAGTGCGTTCGCCTTTGCTTTTATCATCGATCCTTTAGTGAGAATAGGATAAGAGCTCTTAAGCGGTGCTGCGGTTGTATTTCTACGATTTCACTTGCCGGAATAGTTTTGTGTCATGACGCCATAAGAGGACATGAACGCGGAAGCTTGAAATGAACCGTCTACATCCGAAAACCAAAGGATGAAGTACTTGGTACTTAAGTTCACCCCCTACGTGACCGATATCTGCGACACTCAAGTGTAGATTCATGCTGAATGTTTGTTTGAATTTGTGGAAGGATTTTCTAATTCTTGTAGTGGAACTACGCGACATTGGTGCATGTTCCTTAATTAAAATGGAGAGATATGCCAGAGGGAATAAATCGAGAGAAATTTCCGCAATATATATTGTAGTGCAGCTTGTCTGCAGTGTTGTTATTTTGAAATTTCCCAAATATCTTCCACCTTATTTAAATCATTACTATTCCGCAATTGTGATAGGCATAGTTTGGATACTTCGTTGTCTTCTATCCTACGTGTCTTAACCTACTTAAGCCTTAATGCTTGATTTGACGTTGTCTATGACGTTTATGCATTGGATTTGGATTTTATTGAGCGTTAATTTGATAAATATCTTTGCAGAAAAATGTAGGAAAACATTTTGCTTCATAAAAGACCACTTAATCGAATCACTCGTTATAAAAATAATTTAGTTTGCTCTAATTTTCCATTTGAATAAACACGTGGTAAAGCTTATATTTTCTAAGGCCTGATACAAGTGGAGATGTATAAAAATGTTAGCAAATTCTTGAATATCATTATATATTATTATTAGCATAATTATGCCTCTCAATTTGTGTTTGATTTATTCCGAAAGATTGCCGGGAAATTTACTGGGTATTTCGACCTTATTTCAATAACATCAGTTGAATCTTCCATAGCTGACGTGTGTCTGTTCAAGTGCGTTAAATTTGTCGGATATCGTAGCTAAAAGGTGACTGTCTTGGTTTTAAATTCGTTTTTTATATCTTTGCCGACAGTAAAGACCGATATAGGTTCTCATGCGTGGGGTAATGCTCGAGTTCTTAAATGATCGCTGGTTGGATCCTTCATGGCGAACGGTAAATTTCCCTCGTCTCCGAAGTAATTAACCTTCCCGAATCTCCCATCACCCAAAAAGCTAAATGACGTTGTAAATACTTCGGCGTACATGTTTTTTTGGAGATGTGTTCTATTTCTCTCCAGCTCAATAGTAGTGCCTCACCCGGAAGAGCCTCCGTCTTTTAATGAGTTGGTTACCCTCGCCAGCTGCTGTAGCTGCGATTATTATACCTATTCGTGGAATCAGCCCGAGGTTCTTGGTACTAGTCCGTATCGTGCGGATGATGCCTATTTTCATGGCCCTATTTCGGTCCTTCGTAACACTTGAAGCGTTATAGAGGGTTAATTTTGTTTACCCCTCTCGTCTCCAGTGTCACTGTACAAATTGCGGGGACAGGCTTTCCATCTCCTATTCCTCTCAGTTCTTGATACGGTATTGCCTCGTCCGTTTCTCAGAAGTCGGTTTGGTATTAGTTTTCACGCTTGAAGCTTTTTCTGGATCTACGGTGGAAGAATCTGTTGCATACACTTCCCTGCAGGCTCTCTAGATGCGATCCCATGTTGTCAGCGCTGACTTCAAGCATCTGCCGATCCTGTTACCGCAGAAAAAATTAATGTATTCACTGTATCTATATCGTTTATATTTATATATCTATAGCCATAGGAATTATCTATAAATATACACAACATATTTTAATTACTCAGGGCTATTAAAGATTGTATTTTATGTGGTTTTTTGGGTTTAATGTTTTCTAAATACCTTAAGAAAAGATTCATGAAACTCAAATGTGGGGTGTAGCGTTGTGTGGCTCAGAAACTTGGCCTCTGAGAAAGGATTATGAGCGTAGATAGGAAAATTTAAAAATGGGGTGTGGAGTAGGATGTGGAGGGATAGGCTGGGTGCCGAGCCAAGGCAAATGAGGGGTTATGCATGGAACGGGAGGAAAGGAAGCTGATAGAACTAATAAGTCCGCAAAATTGGCTGGAGGAAGTAAAAAGAGTAACGAGTTGTTCCAGGAAAAGAATGGGAATTTGTGATGGAAGCCTGAACTCACGATAAATTGAAAATGGATTATTATAGGTTTTGGGAAAATGTGTGACTTGGGAAAGAAATGTTGGAAAAGATTCCCCATGGTCGGAAAACATTAGACAGATGGAACTTCCATATTTGCTACACATTGATTCATCCCCATATCTGTGATATTTTGTGATAATTTGGCTATCGAACTGGGGCTATAGTACCAGCTCTACATTCCGACTGTAGCAGTGATTATACTTAGAATGCTGAAAACAGAAATCGTGTCTGAGGGTAGGTGCCTTGTGGTTATAAAATATTAATGGAGGATTTTATCTCCTTCTAAACGTATCTAAATGGGTATACCTACTTTTATCCATAGTACCCATTGACAGAACAATAACTAAGAATAGCTCCAGCCAAGAAAGAATTCATGAAGAAAACCAGCTGTTGTATTCAAAGGAAACAGGATTACCACTTAAGAGGAAATACCTGAAAAGTTTTGCTTTCTTATTTTGCTCTCGGACGCTTCTGGTGGTCCGTATGCCCCTGCGATGGCGATAAGCCATTGGCCTGTCATCAGGTTTCTCAGGGGCCGAACCACCAGAATTTGACAGAAACACCCATGCCCTGAGTATGCGAAAAACCCGCGACCCTCAGATTAGCAGGTGAGGAGGGCGAGGACACCGGGCCCGGCCGAATGCCGGCTTTCGTGTAGAATGCTGTGCTATATGCTTCAGACAAGGACCATTGGAAGGCTGGAACAAAAGAGAACAGAAGCTTTCCATTCGCTCTAGTGGGCTTATCAATTCGCAACGCAGCAGCGTAATTGCCTTCCATTCTTTACACCTCGCGCAGTAGGTTCTTCAAAACAGTTGGGGAGCAAAGTTGATGTGCGCTGAGCAACAAAAGAACGTTGATAATCGCATCCGCGATAGTTGTTTTGTGTTGAATTTACGAATATGCGTAAAACATGGACATTATACATTTTTATTTCTCTGTGATAAAAATCTTACGTTTTTAAATACTTATTTTTGACGAAAACTAACACAAAACATTCGGCCTTGACTGTTCATCCACAGAGTACTACTTTCCGTTAGGTTACTAAACATTTCGCCACCATACATCGTCCCATTCAACGCCTATCGTATACGCTAAAGTGCCCTGATGTGTTTAGATGTACGTGAACGTCAACACCTTGATTAGGAAACTCCCAATAACTTAAATAAATCGAAGCTAGGTGCCGTAGTGGATGCTGAAGATCAAACGGACTGATAGGTTAAGAAATGAGGAGGTCAAGAGAAGAATAGAAGAGGAGAAAATCATATACAGCACTATCAGGAAGACAAGGTCCAGATAGATAGGCCAAACTTAAAGACTTGACAGATTCGTAAGGAACATAATGGAAGCAAAATCCCAAGAGGTAGAGTGAGGTGCAAATACATAGGCTAGGGAAACGGGATGTGAAGCAGAAGAGCTACAGGGCATAAAGAAATTAGCAGGGAATTGGGTAGAATGGAGAACCGCAGTAAACCAATCTTAGGATTGAATTACTAATCATGATGATATTGCAGTGTGTTTCGGATCCTGGTTATTAACAAATAGTTATTCACCATCCGGTGTACCATCTTTAATTCATATTTTTTGTCACCGGAATACTCTAATATTCCCGAAATATACTCGAGTTTGATTTAAACGTTCCAGTCGTGTTCCGTGGGGCTATTTGAGGTAATGTCTCTCGAGTGAAGCAGGACCCCTAGAGCATCAAACCTTCGTCGGCAGATAGACGGCCTCTCTAGAAGATTATCTTGGATCTTCGTTTTTACATCCTTTTGTCACGTTTTTTCCTCGTATTTTCTCTGCGGATAGTTTGCGGGGATATCAAAGTACCGTCTCGACGTAAGGGGGCGTTGAACTGTGCCCATCCCATAGAAAGGGCGCCACCCCTGAGTCAGATAATACACTGTTTAGCACCTTGGTCGGCTTCCATATCCAGCGGGATAGCGATGTTGCGAAACATCGACTGAAATATGTGATATGCCGAATATATCGCATTTCGGTGGTGATCAGTCACCTCATGCGATACATCGTATTGCGATAATTACAATGCGGTTCAATGAGAGATATATTGCGATGCTGTGCAATGGCATTGATTGAAAATCAATTTGATCTGCTCAACAGATTCAGGCGAGATATCGTGGAAGTTCTTCATAATATAAGAGAAACAATTGAACTTTTCCACAAATTGCTTTAATCCGTACAACGCGTTTCGGCTCACAGAGCCATCATCAGGTACAAGGCAAAGTTGTAAGAGTGTACGTCACATATATATAGTGTTCACCAAGTCATCACAGCTTACATCCGTATAGGTAAATGATCACTTCCAGCAAAATATGCCGCCTATCAATAATATCGCCTATCCACTCACGGAATATAAAACTTGATAAAATCTAAATGCTAAAAAAAAAGTGCAAATAAATCCCCAGGTCCTGAAGAAATTCCTGCCCGCGTGTATAGAGAATTAGCTTGTGAAATAGCACCCTACTTGCAGAATATATTTAGTAAATCCATCAACGAACACAAAGTACCCATGGACTGGAAAACTGCAAATGTCACTCCCATATTCAAAAGCGGTGATAAGGAACAGCCATCGCACTACAGACCGATATTTCTCACATCTATCTCTTGCAAAGTCCTTGAACATATAATTGTAAGTTCAGTTATGAGACACCTCGATATGCAGAGCTTGTTAACGAAAACGCAACACGGATTCAGAAAGGGAAGATCTTGCGAAACTCAATTAGCACTTTTTGCCCACGATATTTTAGTCTCGGGTGAACATAACGTTCCAGTTGATGCAATTTTTCTTGACTTTAAAAAGGCATTTGATAAAGTTTCCCACTGTAAACTACTCATGAAATTAAAATCCTACGGGTTAGACGACGACGTAATATCCTGGATTAGAGAATTACTACTACTACTAATTGTTAGTACTAATAGTAGTACTCCCTAATACTTGAATCCCTATCTGTTACCTAGTACTAACAGCACGTCGTGCATGTTTTCTACATAAGTCTTGAGTCTCTGTCCATTTGTTTAGTTGCAAAATACATATATATTAATGATCCCTCTCCATTGTGATAATATCTGTAGTGTAGTAGTGCATGCTTGTGAGGCTTCGCCTCGTGACAAGCATTAGAGATTTATGCTAATGCATAATTAGTCGTAGTTACACTAACTTTAGGGTATAGCGTAATGCATGTTGGTGAATAGTCACCCCCTGCCACACACCCCTGAGGTGGCTTGCAGGGTATTTTGTAGATGTAGATATCTTTTCAGAGGAGGGGTGGTAGGGGGAGGAAACTAGAGGAGGGGGAAGGAGGAGGTAGTGACGGAAAAAACCTGGGAGAAATCAGGAAAAAACCAAGGGAGGAAAGGGGGGGGGGGAAGGACTAAACCGCGTGGGATGCTTGGGGGTGAGGTCCAACTTGAGGCATTTCTGGTTGAACACAATGTTTAATTCCGCTTTACGGAATTTCACTGACAAATCCAGGTATAATTTAGCAATTTGTGGAAAAGTGCAATTGATTCTCTTATATTATGAAGAACTTCCACGATATTTCGCCTGAATCTGATGAATTTATTAGGAATGCTAGCATAGCATTTCAGGCTAAATTATACCTAGATTTGTCTGTGAAATTCCGTAAAACGGAATTAAACATCGTGTTCTGAAAAGATATTTATGTGATGTACACTCTTACAACTTTGTCTTGTACCTGATGATGGCTCTGTGAGCCGAAACGCGTTGTACGCATTAAAACAATTTGTGGAAAAGTACAATTGTTTCTCTTATATTAATTTCATCTGCGATATATGCCATGCATGCAGGGTAGGTTTTGATCATGTTTTGATGTATCGATGCTAGTATTACACTGACAAGTGGCTCGCAATTCTGTTCATGATCTCTTTTCATTGCAGCATAATTATGATGGTGACATTTGAACATCGTCAAACACTACGTATCGATCCAACAATCTTGTCTCCATGTATTTTTCCTTTATTATTTCCCAGCCTACCTTGGTTGTGGAATCAAATGACCTCTTCCGTATTGGCACACCCCCTCTGAAATGAGTTTTTCGCGTTCAAGGCGTTATCCGATCCAGCTTTTATCTATCGTTTCAGCTCCCCTTTGCCGATCATGGAGCCGAACGACCAATTTCACCTCGGCCGTCAAGTTGTTTGGCCTCACGCGGTTCATCACCCCTCTTCCGTGGGATATTCCGTCAGCCACCACGCCTCTCCTCCCCGTGTTTTCTCTCGCCCATCAAAAGTCAACATTTTGATTGTCAACTGTCTCGTATCTCCGCCGTGTGGCCGACAGGGGCGCTTCCCATTCGCGCCGCGCGGTGCATCGAACTCTTCCCTCTCAATTCCTCCTCACTTCCCGACTCCCAATCACCACCACCCCCTGCTACCTGAGCTGCAGCCCCGCTTCCCCTTCGCCCTCCCAACCTGGCATCCACTGCGAAACTTTCTTGGGTAGTAGTAATAGTTATTACATACATTGTAGGGGAGGCAACCTCGACAGCTGAGGTTATTCTCGCCGTGGAAGGTGGGCGAGGTAAGGTGGTTGGGACGATGTTTGCTTGCATACGGATTTGCGTGAAACTTTGCATACGTGTCCTTATTAGTTCTATCTATAGATAAAAGTGAAAAATATCATGTAACAGATTTGGTTTCTAAGCAATTCAATGCTATTTCTACACGTAGCCTTATGGAACATCACCTACATTTCAAAATAATTCGATGGCATGTGTACAGATTTTCTTGTAAACGCGAAGTAATACATTTCTTATTATAATTATAGTTGTTAACAAATATCAAGATATCATGCCGAGTAAACAAAAATGTTATAAGATATCATTTTCGCCTAAATTTCGAATCCCACGCCAAAAACCCAAGTCAAATCTATGCAAAAATTTTAAAATATTATTCTTGCATCAATAACATCACTGCATGTATGGTGATTTCGACCGTATATAAATAGATATACAAAAGTGAATTGTGATCCAAGAATGTTTTGGTAAACTTACTCTTACCCGATTGTTGTGAGGAAGCAACTTCAAGTACGTTTCCCCTTCTATTTTACCCTGCTGTAGATTTTGTTATTGGAGGATTAGTGCCGATCCCTTAATGTTTTCCCTCAAAGGTCAAGATTTTTCATATTTCTTTAAATACTGAATTTACAAATTTGTCCAATTTATGATGCATCACCTTTCTGACCTGTATATTACTAATGAAAACCCATGCCTATATATAATGTAAATAGTTCAACTGACAATGGATAAACTCCTGAACTCGTTTTTTTTATTTTAACTTTCTTGTCCGATTTTCTTTGCCTCAGCATTTAATGGTCTTCGTTTTAAGTATATACCTAAATTTTATTCTACCTAGGGTTTAGGGGTTGGGTCGAAGAGGGAACTCGAAAGAGTCTCAATTTCACCGCACGCACCGCACAACTGATATTAAAAATTGTAGATCTGTTAAAACATTTAAACTGAAATACCATGATTATTTACTTTCCCGGGTATAACATAAGTTACTCTTAATATTATTTTTTTTTCTTCAAATTTGTGTTCATGTTATTATGGTTCCTTATTCATTGTATCATTTTTCTATTGTTAGTTATTAATACATGAGCTTTTTGTGTTCATTTACATTTATACAATGATAAAAAGTTTTTCCTTTTGCACTTGAAAGTTTGAAATGATGAAAATTTGGCCTTTTGTACTTGTAAAAGATTGTGCCTGCAAAGTGTTTTATTATTATCTTTGTTCTTTTGGATTTTTTGTCCTGAACAATAAATATTTTTCTTACTTCTTACTTTCTTACTTCAAAATGAATAAAAATCTTTATCTGTTTACATTTATTTTTATTTATCCTTGGGATGGTACGTTGTGCATTGATGATGGCACCTTAATGGTACGATAGCGAGAGAGAAGGCACCAAGATGACACCTGGTCCCTCATTACGGGTAGCCTTAATCCGGAAATGCCATCAGTAGTAATTGCCTCTAGTCGATTGTTAACCATTGAAATATTTTTTGTTAAGTGGATGTGATTCTTATCACTTGCAGAATCATTGTATTACACTTGGGTTTTAAATGTTTATTGTATTTTCATCTGACAAAATGTTGCCAGTTAACAGGTGATGATCAATTCAGTTGTATTTTGAATACAGATATCTACTAAAAAATAGTAATAGTACTAGTACTAGTACTACTAGTTTAGTACTAAATAAAAAGTAATGAGGATGCTTTTCTTTTTTACAGGTACGTTAGTGAAAATCGCTGTCTTTGGATGTGTGATCGTGTGTCCTGGACTGACAGTGATCCATGTGCTAGAGGTAAACTTGTTTATTTTTCTGTGCAGTTCATTATCGACCATGGGAGAATCGAATTTTGCTGTTGATAAAATATTGTTGAAGAGATATTATAAGGTCGAAATATTTAAAGATCTAGTCTCCTCACGGCTGCTGAAGTTGTGATAAATCGAGTTACCTTTTCGATGGAATTGACCGTCCCACAATTATCTATTCTTACATTTCATCAGGCTCTTATTGCAGTATTTTTTGGTATCTTTGATAACTTGTTTTGGAGAGCAATATGTTTGCAAATTTTAAAAGTACATACCGCTCAAATATTTTTTTAAGCGCAAAATATATTTGGGCGGACTCTTAGTCTCAACTCAACTCTTAGCTCCAATAAATTCTATTTCAGTGGGATAATCTTAAGTGCTACCGTGGAATAATCATACTCAGTGGTATTACTTACAATTAGTCCGATTGGTTGCTAGGACCACAAGCTTAGGAATAAGGAAGTAATTAATTGAAACATACGTTCACTCGTGTGGCAGTTAAGCTTGGATGGTTACAGCGGCAGAATAGATGATATTGTTAGCGTTAGAACTTAGGTATTGCAGAATAATGATGAAGATAAAATGGATAAGGAGAATTACCAGTTTAAAAGGAAGATTGGTGAGACGATGCCTGTTGACGCTGCAAAGTAGATGATGCAATTTTATTGGAATAATTCTGGGTCACAAAGAGCTTCCTGAGAACTACCATGGAATGAACAGGGTTAGGGAAGAGTAACCGAAGAAGACGTGCCTACGATTGTACGTCTGGTAATATGGAAAGCATCAGGCAAAGGAAGGATGCAAAGAAAAATGATGATAACTGATCGGATTATGGCGGACTGAAGCGATTAGTTTAAAGCAGGGAATGAGTTGTGAGCTGCTGCAGAAACAATTTTTATATCGTAGAGATGATGATAACACTTATAACCCTCAGTGACACGGACCTGCCCAAAGCACCCCAAGCTAAATCGATTATGGTTTCTTCCGCGGTCTTCTCTGGATGCTCTGTGTGTTTTTGTATATATATGCATGCATTCTCCTCTCCCGCTGCGACGGGCCGTTGACCTTCCAAGCCTCCGCCTCCTTCCTGACCCCTCCCATATGAATCGAACGCTAGTCTTCCCTTTTTCCATTCCCTGGCCATATGTCTGCCAGCTTGGAACCCTTATTCCATTTTTCTTCCGGGGAGAGAAATCCATCCTCGTTGTTTCTCCGGTAACATCAGGTCCTCCACCATTTCAAAATTCAATACAACTTAAGTGACTGATTTAGCCCTTACTTGGAGGAACCAATTCATGGTAATGAAACCAGTAGTATAGTACTTAACAATTTTTTAGGATACCGGGACTAGCCTCAGTATAAGTCTCCGCAGCTATTAGTTTACTAGCCTCGGTCCCGTTACGGAGTCACCTGCAATTGCACATTAGTCCAAAATTCCAGAGAGGAAAAATAATTCGCCTGGACCGGGTTTCTAACCCGGTCCCTCGATATCCCGCCGAGTTAGGTTAGCTACCGAGGCGTCATCCTTCCCTGTGGAGTCTTTAGGGCTTTAAAGGAGCAAGATTTTCAATATTGAGGGATCCGGGTTCGAGTTCTGGTCAAGTATAGCTCATATCCACGCTAAAATTTATTTCCGACGATGATTAGTAACATATTGTTATTTTCAGTGATTTATAGAAGCGCGTATTACTATCTCGGACAAATAATGGGGCTCAGGGTTTGTGGAATTATTTAAGGGTGTCTCCCTATCTCCTCACCATCCTTTCCTAAAACTAATTACCTTACCTTGACCCCTTTTTGGCAGAGTATACAGGCTTCATTACATCACTGTTATACCTAATGAATGGCATTCCGTTGCTTCAAAAATGGTCTGATATATATTTGAGATTGGGTGAGTAATAAGCTATTGGTTTTGTCAGTGAATATTGAAATATCTTTTGCGGAATTCTATTTTCTTGTCATTGGGAAATTTTGTTGACGAGTTCTATTTTTTTAACGCAGGAGCATCACCTGGGTCGTCCTCCTTTAAGTCCTTGAAAACATATTCCTTGACCCTATCTACTCCTCTGTTTTGCATCATACCCGATTCCTCAGCATAGAAGGATAAACAACTCGACCAGATTTGGTATCTAGACTGCGAATATTTAGTTATTGGCAATCTCTCAATTAGTGTGAATAAATTTAGGTTTCAATATCATATTGTAATGATTCTAGTAACTTGGTGTTTTACGTGGCAATATATGCCTAAGTAATAGAATATCAATATGAATAACGAAGCACCATGGGCCGTTGGCTGTTTCCAAGTATTTAGCTTTTTGTCTCGTCTCCTGACACCTGTCCGTTAATGACCCGTTTATATTGAACTAGAAACCGCTGACAATGTGGTAAAATCTTTGACAATATCTCCAAAAATGTACATGGTGATCATACTAACGGATTTTATATTAACTTCTCCTTTTTTGATGACGATGACCCCGAAGTTCATCAGTGAGTTATTGTAATTCACCTAGGATTCCCTAATTCACATTCTGTTTATAGATTATCGTGAAAATTTATCTCCGGGTGTGACATTTTTAGAATTGTCACAAGGAGGCTAATTTTGGCTCCTCGCCTCTGTTCGGATGACATTCCTCTCCTATCTCGAGACAAAAGAATGATGGATAAGCGATGGAATGGAAATAGAACGGCATTTTGGGACCCTCGTGTTCCATTAGGTGGTGCGTGGTAGCCTAATGGATATACCTACCCTGGGTGACCTATTCATTAGCTTTTTGTTGCTACCTAGGTTACTTCTGCTTAAACTATAGTGATACATTTGGTTTTGTGTTAGTTTTATACTGGAAATAACTCCAACATATCCTTTGCATTTAGTCTCCCAGGGTTCATGTCTATCATGGAGTTCTATAGCCATTTTTCTTCATCGGATTTTATCTTGGATATTGGAATGTAAAGAAATAAGGTGTTCTATTTTAAATATATTGTTTTTCTACATTAAGTTGTAATCTTAATTGTTTGGGGCCAACCTTGGTAAAAATCATAGTTTATTCGCTATGTCAGAATTCTTGGTACGCAGTGGTAGTTGATAGTGGATATTTTTCTGTCCCAAACTTCCTTAAAATGAAACCAATGGTAATAGAACTCGTATTTGGAAGTGCTCTTTTCATAATCGCTGTTACTAAATCTTTGAAAATTGACTCTTTTTATCTTTTGATATCAACTCGAGCAGTTCTTTAAATGATGATTAAAGTTTGATCCGCCCTCCCAAGTTGAATGTAGGACTCACTAAACTGGTTTAAACCTCATCTTTTCCAGCTACAGACGTAGCTATACGGTAAATAAAACCGCCTTTCTGTTCTGTGAAATAAAACTTTTATTGCTGCGCATTTTATCGAAATGAGTCATCATCAAGGAAAATGCATGGAAGTGCAGTCATATATGATGGCTAGGCTTCCCTGATGATGGCTCATTGAGTGGAAATGTACTGCAGTGAAGATTTTATGTGACCGCTGTAAAGTGAAATTGCATCTATCGTTGAGCCTGAAATTCTTTCGCGTCATCTTGCTAGAAACCGCGCGCAATGGCTTTTTTCCCTTAACACTTGACTTAAGATGGATTTATATCAGTGCATTATTTAAGTAACCCCTCTACTTGATGGATTTGTTCTTGGTTCTTGTTAGGTTAGAATTTCCCATTTATTTAGGGTGACCACCCATCCTCAAAGTTATTGAATACCGGAAACAGGCGTTGAAATACCCACCTCATCGAAAAATCCGGTGACTTTCCTCGAATTTAACATCATTTGGGATAATTGTATATTCTTTTGGAGAATTTATATTTGAAATTTCCCGGATTCATTTCTGGCACGCAGATTTTTGGGGTAATTTTTAAATTAAGAACTTCTCCCGCGTAAATTGTTTCGCGGTGTCTTACCGTTTCTGTCTAGTCTAGTTTGAGCGACAAATCACTTCACCTAGAATTTGATGGTCTAATCTTTCCAATGATATCAAAATATCAACCCCTTGCCAAGCAACTTTTCGAGCAATTTACCTAAAAATATAAGCTGTTTTACATGGGATAGATTACGCCTGTGCGCTCCAGAGGGAAGATATTAAAAAAAACTGGGAACTTCTAGCACCTACATTTCGTAAAAAAAACTAACGGTGTAGGTATAGTTTGCATGTTTTCTCAACTATTTATAAAAAATAATCTATTACTCAGCGCATTAATTTTTACATAATCGCAAAAACACCCTGCTGTTTTGACGGGTTTTCAGCCGTACGGCGTGAAAAAATGAGTCAAGTTAGAGACTTATGTATCTTTATTTATTTAATTACTGAGAATTTTGGTCATATATAACTATATCTTTGCGCCATTAATACTGCAATATTTATTACATACTTCTTACAGACGCTGAAATAAAAAAAATCGATTATGGTCTCCATTATGACTAGGGAAATATCTCCCTGAAACCACCTTAAATAATTTCTTTGGACGTTATTTGGTCTCTTGTGCTTCGAACTATTTATTTCCTTTTTCATATTCCTATTCCTGAGTCAATTCATTACTGCAAAATTGAAAATGTTGTGCATCGTAGGGGAACTATTAATATATTTCAAAAATAAGAAAGATAATATCTTAAAAAAGCGGTATCAGGATGAAAGATCATCAAATTCTGAATCTAAGAAGTCCTGAGTGTTATCAATGGAATGTTAACAAAACTTTTAAGAGCGACAGAAAAATGCACATTATCAATTCAAAAGAAGGCGTTTCATGTAATTAACTTCTACGTTAGTGTCGCGTACACTACCAGTTAGTTTTCACGCCATTATTTTTTTAATTTCGTTATTCCTGCGTTACCTTTATTTGGAAGATAAATTATTTTTACGCAACCTTACCTGCCGCAAACAGTTGAATCGTTCCAAATTCAGCGGTATAATGAAAAACTGCTTTTATTCTAATGAAGTAGAGAGTTGCACAGTACTGAATTCATCCTGTGCTAATATATCCGCTTCATATTCAGTTGACTTGAAATTTAGTGTCAATCCATGGTGTCTGAGGGAGGCTTTTATGTAGGTAAGAAAATAATTAGATAACATTATTTCCTATCACACATAAAAGTGTATAAAAAGTGTAACCACGAAGAAAATCGCACAAAAGTATGATTTTCTTCGTGGAATACCTGGAATTACCCTTCGTTTTGAATATAGGAACCCCATGGTCACTCTGTAAATGTTTTCCGCCTTTATGTTCCTTCACAGAAACAATGAAGTCGTTAAATGTCAGGTTTTTGACAATTTTTTAAATTTCCTCTTCTCTGAGAGGTCTTATTCTAAAAAACGTTTAAACGCTTAATTATGCTGCTCTCCGAGGTCGCACTGTTTTTTTTCCCATTTCTTTTTTCTTCTTTGATGTTTCTTTGCGTGGGCCTCGTTAAAGTAATTTGGCAGAGCCTGATTTTTCCTGGATTTGATCCACCTTTCCTCAAGTCTTCCGTAATCTATTTCCAACTTGTTTTTATTCAGAATTACTACTCGCGTCAAGTTGTTTATTTTCGACTCCGTTACGTTTGGACCTCATCCGGGTTGGACGAGACGGGAGGTTCTTTAGTATAGTGAAAATCTTTGATACGGAAAACAAACTTCCGTTTTTTTTTTAAGTTTCCCATCGCTTCCGCAAGAATGCGAGTCTTTCTTCGCGATTTTATTATTTACGCTTTTTGTAAAAGTGGCATTGTTGGACGAAACTTTTTCAATTATTTGCTATGTACCCCCCTATTTTGATGAAGTACTCGTCACGGCTCCGGTATCAGTATATGCACTCAGTATCACTTATAAGTGTTTTCGTTTTCAAGTTATTGTTGTATATTAATTTCAATTTTATTGAAGTACATGCTTTTATTTTTTAATGAGCCATTTTCCTCTTCTAGCTTGTAAATATCTCTTGGTGTATCTTGCCTCTCTCTGGCTTCTTTCATTTTTTTTCAATCGATTCTAAAGTATTTGCTAATATTTGTCCTAATCTAATTCTAGTTTGGAATATAGTTACTAGGTGTTTTTGTGTGGTTAAAAGCCTCGTTCCGGTCAGTAAAGTATTGCACCAGTTAATATCGTCTTTATTGTCACGACTTCCTAAGTTAGAGGGGCTCTTAAACTATCTTCGATTGTAGATTGTTGGTCGCTAGAATCTTTGGTTAATTTTTTCCGCTTAAAAAGTAACATTAATAGAGTACTGCGCCGATACACTATGTGGTTATGATGATGGATAACCTAATATTCGTACGCCTATCAATTCTTCCATGAGTTCTGTGTGTCGTTAGGCTTTTTCTCGAGTGCACCTCACTGCGAGTTGAGGCATCAGTCGTGCGAGAACATAATAAAACCAATTTCCGCTAAAAGGGAACTAACGTTTTGCGTATTTATTTTACACTTTTCCATTCATTTGTTGAATTAGCCAAGCGAAAGCGGTCCTACGGGGAAATGTGACTGTGACTCAAGTCCCTATAGCGTGTGGGGTGGCGACCATGGCGACTTTATCTTCTATTAATTTGCTCGATTTTCTTAATCTTTTTTTTTCTCCGCTTTGCGGGTGGAGCGGAATCTCGAGATTCGGTCCTTGAAAACAATTGCCGCCCGATTTTTTTACGCGACTATTTATTTTAATGCGACGGTCCATTCTCGTCTGCTCCCTCTCTTCCCAGTCTCCTCTTCTTTTGTTTCAATTTCTCTCCCTCTCGTATTATCTCACTCTCCCTTCCCCCTCTTTTTTTCCCCAGCTCCGTGCCCCCCTACTCATACGCTTCCTCCTTTCCTCGACTTTTTTCTTTCTTTCCTTCTCCTCCTCTTCTTGGCATTCCTCCCTTCCTCCCACGCGACGTCTGGAGTCAGAATTAGAAGCCAACGCTCGCAGCGGGCACCCCGCTAAGCTAACCGACCTACTGGGTAGTCTAGTTTTGTTGACTCCCGGTGAACCGGTGTAGTTAAAAGAAAGATTGGTTGCTGGTATGCACTGCGATGCACTTACGGTGGCTGGAGCGGTAATCGTGGGTCATTGGGTGCACATTTTAATAACTTTTCAATTATGGTAGTTTGAGTGAAAAATCACTTCACTTAGAATTTGATTAATTTCACCTAATTAAAAAAAAACATCTTTCCAATGATATCAAAATATTAACTCTTAGCCGAACTACATTTTGAACGATTTGCCTGAAAATACAAGCTGTTTTACATGGGATAGATTACGGCTGTGCGCTTCAGGAGGAGAATATTGAAAAAATTGGGAATTTAAATTATAACACCTAATATAATTATTACACTTAGATTTCGCCAAAAAAACTAACGGTGTGTAGTATGCATGTTTTCTCAACTATTTATAACAGTTCGTCTATTACTCACCTCAGTTATTTTTACAGAATCACAAATACCTGCCGTTATGAAGGCTTTTTAGCCGCATGGCATGAAAAAATGAGTCAAGTTAGAGACATGTAGATGTATTTATTTGATTACTGAGAATATTTGTCATATATAACTATATTTTTGAGCCATTAATATTACAATATTTATTTCACACTTCTTACGGACGCTGAGATTAAAATATAAAATTCGAATACATTCTCCATTATGACTAGGGAAATATCTCCCACAAACTACCATTAGTTGAAAAAAACTTTCTAGCACCACATATTATTTAAGTAAATCTGTTTATGCGGTGGAACTCACCGTACATGCCGTAATAGAAACCGTGCACATGCAGTATTGGAAACTATTCAAGAATTATATTTTACATTTTCTTCTTTGTTTAAAGTTACGACTTGAGTTTTCGGCGCTGTATTCGAAATTTGTGCGTAAATTTTTTTTATATGTTTTTTCGTAAATTATATTTTAATATGTTTTATGTAATCGGGATGACACCTTAATATCTGTAAGAAACGATTGTATCATATGAAATGTATTATTTCGCTTTTAGGAGAAAATCTGTACATATGTAATTGAATTATTACGAAATAGATGTCATGTGCCTTTAGGTCAAGTGTTAAAATAGCATTAAATTACCAAAAATCCAAATCGGTAAGATTCAATTTGAACACTTTTACCTATAGATATCACTAATTAGTTCACGTATGCAAATTTTAACATAAGTATGTACGTAAGCAAAAATCGCTCGTACCACCGTAGGTGGCAATTTTAAGAGTTACGCCGTGAAAGTAATTCGTCATTTTTCTCGTAATCGTGTTATTATTTACGGTGATATACCTACCGGTAAAGGTAGTTAATAGTGTCAGTAGGAATACATACACCAATCTTTTACAAATGAAGGTGATTGTTTCCATATACTATTTCATTCTTCGGAGCGTCATGCGTCACGTCCTACCTATCTTAATCGCTTCAGTAAAGCCTATTATCTTTCTTTCCTCTCCCCCGATAACCCAACTACCTCCCTGCACCTCTCATTACCTGTTGCAACCACCTACTTTGTGTTATTTTAATTTTGTTAAGCATAGTCTTCTCCTCACCCACAATGCGGAACTCATTAGTCTTCATTTCTCTACTCTCCTCCACGCCCACATCTCAAACACTTGCAGCCTATTCTCATCCTTTTTCCTGAGAGTTTCTGCGCATGCGACGCAGATCTCTATGTTTAACTCTTTGCCAATCTTGAACACCTCCTTTCCTAACGCTCTTCTCCATCCCATATCCTTACTACCATGACCATTTACAACCAGTGTGTCTACTACTCGTATCATTAAATTTTTTCTACAAGCTCTAATTTGTACCCTCTTTATTTAATGGTCAGCCTCGCTTTTTTGTGTCGTTCATTATTATAGGAGAGAAAACGAGACAATGCTTCAGAAATTGGGATGTAGGATAAGGTCTGTCCAAAAACATACCAATCAGCTGGTAGAATAGTTTTAAATGAAATGAATTCATAATCTTGTTATCTACAGGGAAACTTGTATCCTACCTGGTAATTTCAACGAAGTCCATCTCTTTCTGCTTTATTTTGCACAAATTAAGGTTAAAATTTTATTGACTGAAAGGCGAAATCAATTGAAAAGTTTGAAATGGAGTATTTTTATTTCTTGTGCAAATGTTTTTAAGAATTTCATATATAAATAATATAGAATAGATTATAAAAATATGAGAACATTAATTTATCATAAATTTTACGTTATTAGACAACAAAACCAATTATTTTATTGTATGTGATTACTTGATCTAAATAGAAATGGTTCCTTAGGATGGAAAAGACTATTAATTAAAAAGTGTAATCGTCAAATCATTAGCGTATTGCTTACAATTTTGCTCTTGGGTATATTGCTAGTATCTCCAAGGGTGACACGCACCCTGACATGTTGTTTTTTTTGATCGTATTCTGCGGAAATCGGAAAAACGTGGACAGGAAGATGGGTCAAGCAAGGTTAAGATTTTGGAATTGGGTCCAGCAGATTGGAATCGCCGTTCTCCTCCGTGCATTCATTTTTTTCACACCGTCTTACTCGCTACGAAATCGTTTTCGCATATCTGTTCTCGTTTGGTTTAATTTGCGCTCCAACAAGTGAGCTATTCATCCCGATAATGCATTTTTGCCGTGGTATTAGTTTTTATCCCTTCAGCGTCGTGAAGGGCGGGTTGAAGAATTCATGGCAGAGGCAGGCGGGCCGTTTGAAGGCAAGCTCTATTTAATCCTTTGACTTTCGTCTCCCTGCTGATACGTGCCGTGATGCGACGATGTTTCTTTTTCCCTCCCTCCGTCCAATTCGATGCGCGAGCCGGTGGATTCATTCTAAAGGAAGGCAAAATGTATGAACTGGTGTGTCTGGAATGCTCGAGGGAGGAGTATTTCAAGAATTTACTGCCGTCAGATGCTTGTCTACGCTGTGTCATAACTGCTGTCCAAAACGGTATGCGTTTGTGAGTGACTGCGACTTGTCGGAATCCCAGGCTTTTGTGAATTATTTGACAGCAGCCATAAACCAGCTGGAGAAGATATATCGATCCTAATTCTGCTTCACTGGTGATTATAGCTCGATAATATCGAATGATGATGATCCATCTGTATTTTTACCGTTGTCAGTTATCCTTCAACTTTTTTTCTAGTCAGGTTTGATGTGCATAAGACCAAAGGGAACTATCGTCAACATCAGGAAAATAAAGCAGGAAATGGCATTATAATTCCGATAATTTAAGCGCTGGGTATAGATGCATATTCTTTACATTATGATTTTAAGTATATTGTTGCTTATAATTTGGGTGTCAATAAGTTAAAATATCGTGAATACACGCCGTTCATGTAGAGCTGGGCATAAATCTCGCCCTTGGATCGATTTTCCGAAATATTTTTTCGATTACGAATGTGGTGCAGCTTCTGATTTGTGCTTCGAGGCCGTTTTACACGGCGAATGATCATTCAAGCATTAATTCGCGTATAAATTTCCAGGAAGAGAGTCTGTTTTACACGGTGAATTAATTCCGTGAATTTTCTGCGCTGATAGGATGCACAGTGGTACGCATATCGATAGTTCTTATCGATTCGCGTAAAATTTCCGACCAACGCAGCTGTTTCGATCATAGTTCTTGGGCGTTGACAGTAGGAGTGGTTTGTTTTCATCGGCTGATAGTGCATATTTGCGGAAACAAAGTTTGTAGCGCTTTAAATTTGCCTTAATTCGAAGGAAGTCAAGCTGCTAGTAGCTGCTATCAGAAGTTCAAGATGAACTTCTGATAGAGGACCTTGAGACCTACCGTAAATGTTTTAAGGACGGAGGAGAAATTTAATGCTATATTATTCTCACCAGGAATGGTTATGAAAGATCAGACACGAATTCACGACGAACAAGAATTCACGATAACACAAGAAGCCTATTTCCTAAGCACAATTCCTAAAGTGTGTACATTAACCATCGGAATATGAAAGTGGATTATTTAATAGTTTGATACGTATCAATTGTTTTAATTTCTCCCTTTACGTGGTAGTTGTGATCACAAACAACATATAAGTTAAATTGTGAATGACATAAGAGTGAAAGGAGAACAGCAGTTGCAATTTTTAAAAGTAATAATGAGACAAGCTGATTGTAGCTCTATTGAGGTGAATTACGCACAATACTATCTCCTGTAGCTTGAAAAATATTTTCATGAAAATGCCTTTTGAATATCTGTAGGTATATAATTTGAATGCATCATTTTCGTTTATCATTTGAATGACTTGAAAGAATGAGTGATTGACATGAACCAACTCACATGAATGGAAACATCGAAATGAACCGAAATTCCCACAACCCATTACAAAGAAATCTTATTCCCCATAAATTTCCGTGGTTCCATTAACCAAAACAACCAAGATGGACGTCGTGCGCTCGTATCATGCGATCAAAAATAGTACATGTTGTAATTTTTCTTGAATGATCATGCGCATGATTTTCCTTGCGTGGAATTTTACGTTTTACGCAATGCATGAACTTCATGCGAATGATCATTCGCAAGATCATTCGTCGTGTAAAACTGTCTTTAGTTTGAATCGAATCACGGAAATGATATGTATGGAACCACTGCACTTTGAATTCATGTGTAGTAATAAACACAAGTATTGTGATGTATCAAGTAAACATGAGTATTCATTAATCATGAAAAACTGAATTGTGTTCACTCTAATTGTTTTTGACGTATTTCCGTGGTTTGACATTCAAAAACAGGTCGATACGAAATCTTAAAATATTTCGAATTGGTAGGTACACTCTTGATTTGCTTGAAGTGAAAGTTGAATTTCCAGCATTTCACAGAAACGCCCATTAATATTTTTATTCATCACGGCCATGGTTTCATTGCATAGCATCATCGTCGTGATTTCAATGCAAAACAGTATTACCAGATGGTATTTTTCTATGTTTCTGAGTTTGAAATATAAAAATTATGGGTATAATGTATGAAATTATTAGTGGATTAGTAGGTGTCTCAATTTCGAATTCCGTTGCATTCTTGAACGATTTCTGCATTGAGACTTTCCATTATGTTTTTATTTGTACACTCTCGAATAAGGTTCCTCTTCCCTCGACCCATTGATGACTACCGCAGAAACAGACCGACACTACGTTTACCAATCGATCTCAGATCTATCTGACCGGCTCAGCTCGGTATGGTAAACGGAGCGGGCTGGCCAGATCGAGCTGAGAAGCGAGCCGAGTCAGCCCGCTTTCACTAACCGGCCTGAGATCTCAGATTGATCCGAAAAGGTCGGAGCGTGGCGCTCATCGTTCTTCTTTTGGTTGCCGATGGGAAACAAAATATAATCGATATCATTTACGGCGTGACTTGTTGTAAGAAGGGAAAGCAGAGAAGTGTGCGGCTGAAATACGCAAGAAATCTCAAAATAATTCAAACTACTGAATTCGATAGTTCAGTATCGATATTTTTAGACCGTGTTGGTAAACCAGGCGATCTGAGTCAGCTCGCTGCTGAACTTTCAGATCGGTCTGAACTCAGACCGATCTGAGATCCATTGGTAAACGTAGTGCGAGAAACTGATTGTGAGAGACACCGACAACGCAAATATCACTTAGCTCAACTCAATGTGCCAACAATACAGCTATTACAAATCAATCACGGTATCAGTGATTAACAGAAATGGACAATTCATGTGTGCAAGCTAATATATCCCTGGGAATCTTAAAATGAAATACGAAATTACTGCACGTATCCGCCATTTGGTTCACGCGTCTGGCGCGTCGAGCGCGTAGAAAGTTAAGCAAAACTAAACTTCGACGACACGAAGGTAGGCGAGCGAGGCGAAGATCCTGATTGGCTGCGCGAAACGCTTCGCCTCGTTCGCGTGAAACGCCTGAGTGTGAACCCAACTTTACGATTCCTTGCCTTTATTGCCTCCGTACGTCATATTTCATGGATGGTGTCCTTACACCTCAGCCTCAGTGGCGGCTAGCAGGCTGAAATGTAGGTTTAGGGGTTTCGCATGTCTAATATGTCATAGCCTAATAGAACTCTCAAACCACTTCAAGGGTGTGTGGCAGGGAGTGAAATTCTCACTCAGGCATTACATAATATCCTACAAATATTAAATAAATACGAGTATCAATGCATTTTGCAAATGCATACATGCACAGAGATAGGAGTTGTGCAGGAAGCATGCGAGAATTGCTACTTGGAGAAATTCAGTTGATTGATCAAAGTTTGCTAAAAGATTTAAACAACAGGAAACCAAATTGTAAAATCAGCTTCACACCACTCAGTTGCCTACAAAATATTATGCAATTTTAGTTTTCAGAAATTGAAAGCAACATATTTCATCCATGATATTAACAACTCACACAAATAAAAGCGTTTACTTGAAAGCAAACCAAAATGTATAATATCATCACTGAGGAAAGTATATAATTGATAAAATTATCAAGGGGTATCAATCTTAAATGCAACACGTGCATGGTTTGGAAAAACTTGAAGGGTATTTTTTTTACTTCCCCCGGAACCCAAGAGCTTTGGTTTCCCGGAGGCTGTCCGCCGAGTCATATATTGCTTCCTTTATTGCATAGACAGTCTTGGTCCTTCTAAGTCACATTGCTTGTCTGAAGGTTCCTTGAAAGAGATAGAAAAAAGATTGATGGAAAATCAACTAAGTAGCTACACTGCCTATCGAACAACATTTTGTGTCTCATTGGAAGCTAATACGTTCTCTTATTGTTCACGGAAGAAATGGCATATTCAACCTATCCGTCCTATTTACCTTATTTTATTGCTCAAGTCTTTCGTTTAGACGAGTTGCATTAGCCAATATGCTCGACCTCGGCGATCGCCGTGTTCCTGAGGTCCTGTTGTGCCCCGCTCCTTCTCCTCCTACACTCATTCGGTCCGCCTCTCCTAATTATGTCACTCTGACGCCCTCTTTTTGTATTTCTCTTCGTCGACGCCTCCCCGAAGAATGTCTCCCGGGGCAACGCCTTAAGCGAGGAAAATCGACGCCGATCGCGGGAGAGATTTCTCGCGGGCGGTCAACCCAAACCATTGGCCCCTGGAAAAAGATTTGAATCCCTTCTTTTTTTAAAGAAATATCTTCCATTCTTCCCCGCCTGTGCCGAAGCTTTCGCTACCCCCGGCCAGTTTATTATTAATCCCGTATTGGCCCCTGGGGCACGACCTTTGCCCCGTTTCCATTCGCTAGTTCCCCCTCATCCCCTTCTTCAACGCCAGCAACCCTTCATTCTTTGTCCCTACCCTTCCCTTTGTCATCTCGCGATCCAAATGTGTGCCCATCCCCCTTCTCTGGTTCAACCCTCCATGTCATTGCCTCCACCTCCTACCGCTGCCCCACCTTCTGCAGATTCGCTTCCTTCGCCTCTTCCAATTCCTTCAGGCTAAATTTAGAGTGCATTTATGTCCTTCAACTGCGCCAAAAGGGGATTTTACCTCCGGTCTACTCAAGGGTTGTGGTTGTCCGTTTGCGTGCTAATTTTGTCTGAAGTGGTGTTGAAAAGAGGTCAGTGAAGCGCCTTTAACGCTGGAACGTAACGCATTCTCTTGTCTGAATCTTTATTCTTTTTTATATAGATCTAATTTATACCAAACAGCATTATGTTTTTTCTATTGTCTATCTTTTAGGTTCAATTATATCGTTGTACGAAAGATTTAAGACCGGACTCTAGTGCTTATGAAATGCGATGTTAGATTCCAAAAGGTTTTGTTAACTTATAGGGAAGAAGAGATGGAACATGGCAGCGTAAAACGTCGTGAAAATGTGGGAATGCTAGGAGTGGTTGTGAAGATAAGGACATTGAAACAGTTGCGGAAAAATGGAAGAGTATGAAAACGGTAATGCTAAGAGTAGCAGATAAAACAAAAGGATCAAATGGAAACGGCAGTGGTAAGGAAGCAATGGATCACAGATGAAATGATGAGGAAAATTGAGGACAGAAGGAAGTAGAAAAATGTCACTTCTGAAATAGGTAGAAGGAGATAGAGAGACCTAAACAAACTCTGGCTAATTACCAATTTGGCGAAAGAATGTAAGTGGAGTGGACAGTGCGGCTAAATGGAAAATCTACAGAAAGAGGGATGTGGGTACACTATACGCTAAAGTAAAAATGTTACCAAGCGGTGAGGGTTAACGATGCCAAAGGTTTAGGGCAAAACAGGTAAGATCTTAATCGAACGGAAGATTCAGGAAAGATGAAAAGAATAGGTGGAATAAATATACTAGGGTAATAATGGAGCACATACATGGAGAAGAAAAGCAACGAAGAGAAAAATCACTTCGGACTGGAGATATCAGCCAGCAAATAAGGGAAGGCATTACAAGAGATGGATACAGGAAAAACTGTGGGAATAGATTACATCCCTTCGGTGTTCGTGAAGAATTAAGGAAAATAATGAGAGTATAAAATTTTTCGAACTATTTCGTAGGCTCTGCGAGGAAGGAATATAGTCATAAGTAGGGACCCTGAAAAGTGGTAAATAAACTCGAGGGAAAGCGGTGTAAAAATCATAGCCCCAGCGGTGAAAAAATCGCATATTTCATGCTCCGGCTTGGAAACAATATTTACGTATTTCTCAATTAAAACAAACAAAGAATTGTATTAGAGACATATATTGATATGCATATCTAACTTTTCTATTTAATCTTCATTGATAGTTAGCAAAATACAGATATACGCAAAATACAGGCCATTACAAAGGTGACTCAATAGCCAACCAGCCTGTTAGGACTGTGTTGTGTGGGTTGCCTATCGCAAATTTCCTTGGTACTGCTTCTTTGCGTATTCAAATCGTAATGTGTTGGGACCCTGAAAAGTGATAAAAAATGTCAAGGGAAAGCTTTAAAAATATCATAGTGACAGTATGTTAAAAATCTTGAATTTCATGAAACAGGGGTGAAAAGAAAATTTTTTTAAATCAACTGAAACATACAATGGACTTCATTGTTGACTTATGTTGAAAGATATAACCATTTATAAATACATAAAATAAGAAATAAATATATAAAGAAATTACATGAGAAATAAACATATACAGGAATCACATATCGTGATATAACTCAGTCACATGAAGAGCCAAAGATTATGTTTGTATTTCCAAAGTTTTTGGGGAAGCATTGGTTCTCAAATCACTTAGTACATTTCCATATGAAGAAATAGGCCGCTCACAGTTCACATTTGAACATGGATCCCACAACACTTTTACACAAGGTTTCACAAACTCACTGTTGTCTCCCTTGATGGTCAGCAATGTATGGAGCTCACCAAATTTCTCACCTTTTTCTTTTACAGTAGATTGCATGCAATTGTTTGAATGACAACTTTTCTAAGAATCTTTCGGAATAAATACTATGCAAGTCATATTTCGGCGGCGCAACGAAAACGATGCCCCCGACCCAGCCACCATAAATGCGATGTAGGGAGACATACGCAAATATCATGGTCACGTGCATCATCAGACTGATGATAGCGGCGTGGTCACGTTAATAATTATGTATATATTTCACACCATGAGTTTGCAAACATTTTTTCACCAAATGGGACGACAACTTTCATTACGCGTTTTACATACTTGCATATCAAAATAAAACTTTAAGAATTTCATGTTTTTTTCGTAAAATATCGTACGATAGGTTTAAAAAATGTGAAATTTCGCGCAAAATATCGCACTAGCAGCAAAATAGCGTTAAATTTCGCGAATAATAAGTTTTTCGCGAAATTTCGGTGAATTTCGTTAACGTTAAAATGGCAAATTTTAACTTAATCAAATATCAAAATAACAACTTGTATGCTCCTTTTAAAAAATTCGCAAAAAAACCCATTCGCGAAATTTCAGGGTTCCTAGTCTTAAGGCTTGGTGAAAACATTCTATGTTTTTCCCGAAAAAAGGAAGCGTCGGAATGCGAAGACTATAAAACAATTAGCGTAATTTCACATGTAGCAATGGTTCTATTTAGAATTGTTTATTCAAGGTTTGAGGCTAGAGCAAGCGAGTACTTCTGTAACTCCCAGTATGGTTTATGGATTGGAAAGGCAATCCAGAATGCGAATGCGGTGTAAGAAAGAAATCTTATAAGGAGATAAGAGCCTTTGCCAGCTTAACTCGAGAAGATTTTTAATCTATTCCGTCTAACTCTGGAGCCGTAGAACACTGTGATTATAATATTATTTATGTATATTGTGATGTTTGTGTAGAAAAATCGTGCTAAGGAGTATTTGGATTTCAGTTGTGTTTAAGTATGTGAGTTATGAGCATGATATTAGGTATTTATTTAATTGAGGCATGTTGGATCCTTAATTATGCGAATATATTAAGACAAGCCGCGTAGGGTACAATTGCTCCTAGATGTTGTTATTTGTTCATAAAACTGGCGTGGAATATGCACAACATGTCGGAGTATGAACTGAAGTTTTATATAGGAATGTTGAATGCTTTTTATTGCTAAAGATAATCCTTTTTTATGAGATAGCGTACAGACCCTAATAGTACGTTTTTGTTGGATTCACGGAGCTTGGGTGTTTATTTAACGAGCATTGCGGAGGTGTTGTTTTGTTGCTATGATCATAACAGCAGATGTAATAAAAAATGTCTCTAATTCATTTCCTTGTTTAAAGCGATAGCGCGTGAAAGTACACTTTCTAAGCAATTGCCGATATGAAGCAAATCACTGTTTCACATCGAAGTGATAAGCTTTCTAAGTCTGAAAATTGCTCTTATATGAAGTTCGTCCCAGATACAGCCGGCGGAATCATCGGTACCTTGTCATTTTTTCCCCCTTCCTATCGAAGCGTGGTGTTGGGATATTTGATGTGCAGCCGGCGAAGCGCGTGGCTGATGGAGCCGTCATCGCATCGTGGCTCGAGGGCGTGTTTATTTCGGTCCATTTGTTGCCGATATGAAGCAAATCACTGTTTCACATCGAAGTGATAAGCTTTCTAAGTCTGAAAATTGCTCTTAAAACAGTGATTAAAACTCGGCCTCGGTGGGTAAACAGTGGAGGATTTGTTGACAAAATCATCAAGGAGATTATTTGCGGAAATGGGTGCGTTGAAGCGATTCCGTTTTGGATGGTTACTTACTTACCCGCCGTCTCAAACGTCATCGCCAGGGAATATCTTTTTATAAGCGTGAATCATTTCAAAAATTTTGCTTTGATTTTTATCTGTGGTAAACACTGCTATGCAGTTCGGTTGAACAGGTCTTAGTTTATTATTTTGAATTTGATTTATAATGTATATGATATGCCGGCACCAATTATGGGCGTGGATAATTCATTTCCTTAAATACATGCTTGGCAATTTTTTTCCCAGGTCACTATTTTCACAATAGGTTATGATGAAAGTCTGGAGTTTGAGATGTGGGTTTGGAGAAGGATGGAGAAGGTGAGCTGGGTGGAGAGGAAGACGAACAAGGAGGTATTGGATATGGTTGGAGAGGAGAGGAAGCTTGTGGCAGAGGTGCGGAGAAGGCAGAAGAGATGGATGGAGGAGGTATTGAGAGGAGAAGGCATGTTGAAGAGAGTGATAGAGGGGAGAACACTGGGGAAGCGTGGAAGAGGTAGGAAGAGGATAGGAATTCTGGACGAAATAAGAGGAGGTAGAAGATATGAAGAATTGAATCTAATGGTGGGACATCCTCAGGAGGGAAAGTGAGACAATGTCTATGAAATTGGGATGCAGAATAGGGACTGTCAAGAAACCTACCAATCAGATGGTAGAATACTTGAATGAATGATGATGAAAGTCAGAGAAAATGCAACAGACTCTTACACATGCAGTGCCCTACCTCTAGTGTTTCTGCCTTCATCTCAGCGTAAGTCCTACCTTTCTTCTTACCGTACATAAAACCTATTCTCTTTCTTCCCCAATTAACTTACTTCAACTTGAACAAACATCCATGCATAGGATGGGGAAAAAGCCACTCAGGCGTGACTCGAACCCGCGACCTCAACGTCGTAGATAACCTGCGTAAAATATGAATTGGAAAAATGTTAAGCTGTAAGAAATGTTGTCCCTCATTCGTCATGGGCATTTTGTTCGAATGAAAAGGCATTCTCGGTGATGTAAGTGGTTCCCAGAACATTCTAAGATTGAATAAATATTGCCTCTCTTATAAGACATCAGTAGTTTCCTCGCTTTACTCCTTTTAGCCTCAATGGATTCTATAATTAAATATTAAGGAAGTAAAAATGGTTGTGTACAAAAGTATTCTCCTCCCGTCTTAATTGTATGGCAGTGAAACCAGGTAGCGAGAATGGGTATAAGTATGGGCTAATTGGAGTGGGTTTGGGGTATATGAGAAGTGTTTGCAGTAATCGTACTAGGGATAGTGCTAGTAATGAGTGGGTCATGAAAACATGTGGAATGGAGGCTTCAATAATAGACATTTACTAAGGAACGTGCTTCTTTGGTTTGACCATGTTGTGAGAATGGATGAGAGTGGAATAACGATGCAAGTTAATGATGAGAGGAGTGAATGATATGAGAGGAAGGGGCAGACCTAGAAAGTGTTGGGCAAATGTGATGGAAGAAATTTTCTTGATAGGAGAAGTGTTACGAGTCTTTAAGAACAAGATAGTGTTTATGTCATGCATGCATGTAACGTAAGCGGGAGAGGAATGCAGTGATAGGGCAGTATGGTGAAAGTTATTAAAAGAGTCAGTGGCCTTCGTATTAAAGTTGGCCAGTCTAGGACAACTTTATTACGAATGGTCTTTTCACTTGGCCCGGAAGGGAACGGCGGGATGGGAATGGATCTACGTATGTATTGAATTCTCACATTTCTATCACCCTTCAATTATTCCAAAATTATTCCTCTATATCAGAACCGCTTTATCTGCATTCTACCTCATATTTCTGTCTCAGACAGCTATTATTATTTCCCCCGTGTTTACTTGGACGTAAATGATAGTTTATGTTTTCCTTTAGTTTAGGTGAAATATAAAAACCTTCATCTGTGAGGCTTTGTAATGAATTAATGCATCCCATGCCACCGTGTCATCATGAATCCCTCATGTGTTAAATCTTGAAGACATTAGTTTTGGGTGACGAGCGTGTGTTGTCTAATTGCCTCCATAAATTACGCCTATCCCTGGCTTTATTTTTGTGCCTTGGTTTATTTCGCGAAGGAATGTTTGTCTAGACCCTCCCTCATTCTCTCCTTGAATTCTCTCTCTCCACTGTGGGTGAAGTATTTCAGACCTTTCCTCCGCTTCCTTCCCCTGCTAGCGTCTCTCCTCTGTTCCATCCCTTTACCATCCCTACTCTATGGCTAACTCCTTGTGTTACCTTTGCTTGTTTCATTGCAAGAGGTTGAGGCTGTTTTCCACCTTGTATCATCCTCTCCTTTGTCGTGCTTTTCCTCCTATCCCCTTATCATCTTCTTCCGCCATCCGCACCTCTCCTTTTCGCATTCCTTCCCAATGTCATTCTCCACCTCTTCTCCGCATTCGCGTTTCTCTCTTATTTTTACGCGTTCCTCTCCACTCTTCCTAATTTCCCCTTGTCCTTTCACTTCCTCTTGTTCTTCGTCCCTGCCGTCACCCCCCTTCTTGGCTGTCGCTGCCTTTGTCCTTGTGGGCGATGTTTCAACATTCGGCCACGTCCGCACAATTACGCCAGGACTTTTTTCATAATTGTCCCCTTTCTCTCATCGGCTGTCTACGACTAGGTGGTTACCGTATTGGCTTCATATCAATTCGAGCCCATCCATTCGCAGAGATGTTTCTTATTCTTCTAGATCCTATACTTTGGTGTTATGTAGAGAGCACTGCGTATGGTACTGCGTACGTCGGATGGGACGTACTCGTGAAATGGGAGAATCCGATACTGTCCGATAACGATATCCGATCTGTATGAGTAATGTTGCAATCTGGTTTCTCTCCACCCTTAGTTCACTATCAAAATAATTATTCCCTACCAAAATCCTAACTATCTCTTAATGGCGCTAATGCTCTGCTGTCAGTCGCCTTCCGTAATTATTATACACCACCGTTTGATGCCTTCAAGGACGAAGGTGAGTAGTTAGGATCCTATTACCTGGAAGGTAGCAAGTTCTTTTCTGTGTTACATTTCAAGTTTTCCGTTAAGTTATAGCATCCATTAACCATGTTGAACCGCTGGGCCACCTAGAGTAGAACCACGGAAGTCCCTTCTCCAATTCCCAACGACTTCTACACCAGACTCCTCTTCCGTGTTTGATAAAATGCGAATACATAGGAATACAAGTGATTGTCATTTGTCGCGCCATTGTATAATCTAAGCGGGACATAGTCTGATTGGGACATAGCCATGAACAGGTAATCGTGTGAGATTCTTTTCGATGCTTGAAACTGCTGTTTAGTGAGTGGATTCCTTGAGTTTATTTTTTCGACATTGGATCCATTTCATGTTTCTGTCCTCCTACAACGCCAAACGTTCTCCTCCTTGAGTACCCTTTGCCTACTGTGAATTCCTCCCCTTCCGCTTACCGGAATGATCACCTCTTTGTCTCCACTCAGCCTCTGCTTGAAACCCTCCCTCCCCACTCCCATTCCCTTCCTCTCACACCCTCCCCTCCTCCGCCACTGGTGTCTCCTCAGCTCAATCCCTCTCACTCCCCCCAGGTACTCCACCCCCTCACCCCCCTCCCGCTCGGTCCAATAATAGTTCGGCATTTTATTCGAAGGGGAGGGATGTAGCGAGCATGTCGGTGAGGGGTTGCCGGGGGGGGGGGGGCTTTTGAAGGTATGAGGGGGATGTAATGGAGGGGGAGGTCCCAGTGTTTTTGTGTCCAAGGATAAGGGGAGTGGGATATTCCGGTGATTAGTAGCCAAGGTTGGGCCTGATGCTATATAAAAACTCGTGAATTTTTACAAGTTAAGGCATTTTGTTTGAGTTTAAACATTTTGTTTCAGTTTAAATAATAATATCTCTTTTAAAATGTTTATAAGATAAGATAACAATATTTATTTCACTGACAAAAAAGGCACAACAATACATAAAAAACCAGTGAAATTAGGCACCCCAGAAGATATAATATTTTTTAGGGGTTGCCATTCAATGAATATAAGACAATGCTCGGCAGTGCATTATCACCAGTGATTTAAAATCGCTTTACCGATTCATTGAACTAGTGACTTTCCGTATTACATACCGATCATTGGCATGCATGCCAGATGGTGTTGGTGAATTCAGCGTGAACTCAAGTGCTGTGCCACTTGATGTGCAGAGAATATTAGATCTATTTGCGAGGAGTTACAATTTTTTAAACCTTTTCTGGTAGCCTTTTGTTGAGAAGGCGAAAAAATCATTGTTTATTAGTTAACTGTTTTCTTTTATACCTGTGGAATCTACTTTATATGAAGAGTGTTTTTTTTTAAACTACTGTGGTGTTATTAAAACAAGAGTTTTAAATGCTTAAAACAATTTAAAATCGTGTTATAAACAATTTTTCAAACCCAATTCTCAAACTTGTTAGTATCCTTTATTATTTATCATTAGTATCTTGCTTATCTATCGCACGTGTCAATTTTTTATGTGTAGCTCTCTCGTACGTCATAGTCGTGCCCGAGTTGTTTTCCAGACAAGCCAGGGGAGCGCGCGGGATTCAATCCTGAAGTCTGAACTGGGATGATCATTGCTGGCTAATCAACCCGTGCCACACGTCCTGGAGGTGGGTTGCGTGGTACTTCAGAAATGAGAGCAGGACAACCTTGTTTGTAGCGGTGGAAGATGGGTGGAGGAGGGAAAAGTATGTGAAAGGAGGGGCAGAGTGGGGTTGGTGGAAAAGTAGAAGGATTCTTTCTCTGTTGGGCTGTTGAGGGAACTGCTCCGTCCTCGGCTTGGTTTCGCTGGGGTGGGCGGATTACATATAGGAAAGGGGGGGATAGGAATGGTGTTTGGGAGCGGGAAGGTGGGGGTAAGAGGGTTAATGGTGAGGGTTGCTGTGCAGTTACTTGCTTGTCGAGGGGTTATTTTCGGGGGTGGGAACCCGCAGATGTTTTTGTGTCCTCCTCACAGCCCTAAATGGGGGTTGGTTAAGTGAGCGGGATTTTTCTTGATGCATTTTTTTGTAAAGACGATACGGAGATGAGATTTTCGTAAATATGTCCTCTGTCCCTGCTTCATCCCCCCCTTACTTCAGCCTTACCCCCCCCCCCTTACTTCCCCCGAAGTAAGGGGGGGATGTTGCTCCGCCGTTTAGGATGTCGTTTCCATTGGGGTTTGACTAGGCTGGCCTAGGCCTGGGCGATAAACCGATATATCGTAAAATATCACGATATTTTAATATATCGCCAATCCGATTTTGAGTTTTATAAATTGACGATATATCGTTGCTCGATAAATATCGTCTTATCGTGCCCCGATATTTTATCGGGGCATGATAAGATATCGGGGTACGGTAAATATCGCGATAAATATTACGTGATCACGATAAATATCACGATAAAATATCATGATATTGCCTCCCGATAAAATATCACGATATCGCGCCCCGATAAAATATAACGATAAACGATCGTGATATTGCTCTCATTGATGAGTTTGCTTCGGTATATTTAAAATAAGTGGACAATATATACACTAATGTACAAACAGTTGTTTTCAGTTCCTTCCAAAATTTGAACAAGACGTCACCTATAAACTATCGGACCACTGAAATTGAAAGAGAGAGAGAGGGAGAACTGCTGATAATTTGAATTAGCAGATATCAGAATAGTAAGTTTTCAAACGTGCTTGCTTCAGCTTAAGCGAAGTCCAAGCCAACGGCTGTCTTTTTCCGACACGATTAACCGGCGCAATATCACGATAATTCATCGGGTGCGTTTACGCAATATTTGAACGAGCGCAATATCATCATCTTTTATCGTGATATTTATCGTGATAATATATCGTGATATTTTATCGGGGCGCGATATCGTGATATTTTATCGGGGCGCGATATCGTGATATTTTATCGCGATATTTATCGTGATCGCGATGTTTATCGTGATATTTATCGTACCCCGATAAAATATCGGGGCACAGTAAGACGATATTTATCAGCACGATATGATTTATCGATATCGCCACCTGACGATATGCTAAATTTATCGTATCCCGATATTGAATTATCAATATCGCCCAGGCCTAGGCTGGCCACACCCTCCTTGAAAACCGGGAGAATCCTTGACATAGCTACCACAGTTAGTTATGGCTAACATAAGTATGATTATGAGTGCATGTTAACATCTCCGATCCCTCTTAAGCGTCCTATGGAAGTGGACAGAATTTTAGTACTTTTTTATGTTTTCCGAGAAGATACGTAGTTTTTTTCCTGAATATTTATTCCCAAATTGTATTAATAATTAATGAATGTGGACGCTATTTTTGTGTTCATATTTTGTTTTGACCAAGTGGTGGGAGGTAATAATTTACAATTTTGTTTTTTCATAAAATCGTCATCATTTTCCCAAGTGAAACAATTATGTTTTTTTTAAGTAAAAGAAACTTTTTTCTTAAATTCGCCCTCATTTTTAGTACCATTTCAATAATAATTATGTGTGATATAGAAGCGAATTGATATTAGCATTTAATAAATTTCTCCGCGATTATCCGGGAGATATATTTCGAGCAATTTGGTTCGGGAGAATTTTGTAATACGACAAAATAGAACCCATATACCGATTTGGGAGTATCTTGCTGTTCCACGTCAAATTATGGAATCGTTTCTTTGATCATTGATCATTTTTGTTTTCAACCATTTTATATTTTCATTTAGTTCTGTGTATTGTTATGCTAAAACATTTCACCTGCTTGTTGGATAAAAGTTCCTCCTCGCGTTTTCCATATGGAGGCATCCCTATATGCCGGTGCAACTTACTTAGTAGTCTTGTCATAGTTGTCAGAAATAGTAATAATATAATTTGTTCATACATTAGTACTTTTTTCTGGTGAGATTTCTCATTTGTTTATTTATATCATTTTAATTGGACTATAACATAATATTCAGAATGTTTCAAGGAGGCAGTTAAATGAATGAGAAGATTGTTTAGACCTGTCGATCACCGATGGTTGGTTTGTTCTTTGGGGTGTCAACCGGTGACCGAGGTAATTTGCGAAGTAGAGTAGGTGGGTAGGACGGTGTGGGGAGGATTATTTGGTGAATGGAGGAAGGGTAGAGAGAAACCCGGCATCGGCATCAGTTTGCTCTTAATAGTGCTGGCACTAAGAACTAACGCAGCCGAAACGGTTTCAAAACGAAACCGTTCCGCGAAACACCCTGTTCCGGACAATTCAGTTAGAGGCCCACACAACAACAGGCGATCGATCGGCGCTGTTACAACATGGTTGGTAGTTCTGTATTCTATGTAGTAAGAAACATTTCATTAAAATGAAGTAGCAATTTCATTTGGATTCATGAGATATAGGTACTTCATTGTTGTAATTCTATCTGCATCGATGGGTGGACATGTATTGGCTGAATAAACCAGTAATCGCCTGCAACAGATTCGAAGCCACCAATTTGTAGCTTATAACCGCAACGCAGCCGCGCGTGCAGTGCAACTGGAACAGACTAGAAGACAAAACAGATTCAGCTCTTAGTTTCCGCTGCACAGCACGTAACGGTGCGGCTGCGGCACGATCACGAAACTACTGTTTGCAACATTTATTTGAAACAGTTGTCGGACCGAAACAGTTGCGGCTGCAGCCGTTTCGTTCCGACAATACTTTATTCCACCCCTAGCTCTTAAAGAAAGGCGCCAAGGGGACGACAGATTAACGTCTTATCCGACGGACGGAGTAATGCACTTGAAATGCCTTCCAAAGAGCACCTTTAAAAGGATCGGGGTTCTCCTGAAAAAGTTCCGCAGGGATTCGAACTCAAGGACTCAAAATGGAATGCCAGTGGGTACTATAGCGACCACACCAACTCGATCCCTTGCTGGCCAAAGAGTCTATGCATCACAGCCTCCTTGTGATAGCCAGTTTTGTCTTATGTAAACTTTTGACATTCACAAATTTTATTTTATTTTTATTTAAATAAAATTTGCGAATGCGAGAAACTTCGTAGATTCTAGTGAAAAAATTACGTTTGAACGTGTAATACTCCAGGATTGTGAGGAAAGAAATCTGGTGGCCTCTCGAATACGTCCACGCGCCCCTTTTCCCCTCCTGACTCTGCTGTTTAGGATCCCGTTTCGATTGGGGTTCGCTTGCATTCGTTTCGTTCCTAACGCAAAGGGATAAAATGTTTGAGCGTCTCGTGTGCTCGTTTCCTCGTTTAACATATCTCGAAAGTTTTCCTGGGCAAAACGAATAATCGGGATGGGGAGCATTGTGAGAAAACGATACGCATGGATGTGTCAAAAGAGGTTTTCGAGAATTAGTTTCGTAAGGGGGAAACTTCACGAGGGTCGTCTGGAATAAGGGATTATATGCATGTTTTTGCTCCGGTACTCCCAAAACGTTTTCTCCCAACCCCTCTCATTTTGCTCGTCTCGCGTGTGGAGTGATAGGTAGCGTTTTTGGTATTGCTTGGCAGGGTAGTTTTTCAATTTGGTGTAGGAGGGCACTCCTGTTTTTTCTCACGTTCTAATTTAGCTTAAATTGTATGTATCTGATTTGCTTTTTTGTCACATCCATCCCTCTCCATACTTGCTTTCGAAGATAAGCTACGGGGAGGTGACGGTGAGGCCCAATCCCAAGTTCTTGGAACTCGTTTCTATCTGGGCCCTACCCTCGGCGGGGCGGAAAATGTTTCCTGGACCAAAAATCGAATCATGCACTTATAGTTGTTCGGAGCGTGGCGCTCTTGTCCCCTGTCTGCATGTGGCAGACATGCATGGGGTTGGCACAATGGACCAAGAAGGTCTAAGTGCCCGGGCTCCTGTCGAAGGCCCCCCAACAAGCAATCTTATCTGTAGTTGTTCGGGAAAAAATGCTGTCGAGTACTGTTTACAGGATTTATGATTCCGAAAGCAATTTGAGAGAATTATTCCTAACTTGCTGAGGTCAATGTATGATGGAATTGGTTGTTAGTTCATTCGATTGTTGGAATATTTTGGAGGTCCAGGTGAAAGGTTGTTTATTTGCTGATGTCTCCGTTTTGCGTATATTCGGAGTCTGCTGTAAGTCTAAACATCTTAAGTTGGGAGGAAGGCTTGTGGTTTACTGAACAAATATTTTAAATTTCAACATGTAGCGAAGCACGATACCAATTTTGAGCCACTTTCAAATCTATACTGCTGTGTGACTAAGAATGCATAAAAACTTCTAAGCTCCGAAGTTTTGCATGAAATTTATGAGCACGTCTGAAAGAATATATTGAAGCATGGAGCGAAGGCTTCCGCAGTGGCTTGAAGAACTGAATCCCATTTTCCAGGTTCATTTGCGTGCGTCAGCGTTGTGATGACAAGCGTTTTCTCCTCCGTTACAGGAGGTGAGAAGACAAATTGGAGATATCTAATATCGGACTTAGTATTTTTGTGATTGTAAAAAAGAAGATTAGTGAGGAAACTCCAAAAGGGCATTTGCTAAACTCGTGAGAAGGTCATTGAAGGCCTGCTAAAGATTAACATTATCCTTTACGCCATAAGTAGCGTAAGCAATTATCGCTAATGATACACGGTATTTCATATTTGCCGTAAGCAAACAAATGGGTTATTCTCAATATTGGTGTATTTTTTCACGCTATCATAACTTATCCCGTTGTGAGTAGTATTTTTTTCCATTTTATCAGCAGCTATTTGCCAATGGTGATTTTAAAATTCTTGCGACTCTTGGCTCGCAATGGATATGACCGCAATGCATGAATCCCCCTTCGTTATAAAAAAAAAGTCTTTTCCGTTCTGGAGTTTGATTTTTCCGGATGAAGCTGTGGCTCGCGCTAAACCTAATGGGGCGTGAAATCACACATTTGAAGGGGAAAATGCAGCGTAGCTTCCTGTACGTACCTACTGCGGATGACGCTACAGGTGTATCAGGATAATTACTCGTTCCATGGTGGCCACTTTTGTTCCTCAGTGCTTCGGTACGAGTAATAGAATTTTTACCCGATGCACTTTTCTGTCACTTTAATCGATGCTGAAATCAGGATTATCGGTCTTGGGAAGGGAAATATTTGTTAGGTCTCTGTGCCATATGTAATGTGTGAAATGTCTTTTGTTCAGTACTCATTTAATATGCATGTACATTTTTACTTTTGTGTTTTAATGGAAAATTTGATGCAATAATCGGATGAGAATAGGTATCGTGCCTTTACCTATGTGCTTTTCAGCGATGAATTTTACCATCTTTAAAATACGATTTTTAGTTTTTTCCATATCAGTGGTAATATCAGCTCAGAAATAATCTTCTTTTCCAATTAGCTTATGACTGCAGCATTCAATCTATTGAAATAAAGTCAGTCCCGAAACCAACTTAGTGGTAATTTTAGTGCTGGTTTCATAACACGATGCATTTAAGTTAACTACCGAATATATAGCCTTCCTCTCTTCCTTTGTTGTTTTCAACGAAAGTGCTAGGGTTAAGGTGGCATTCAAGCGTTGAGCTCAATCGGGGACCTGGGAGTGAACCTACAGTATAACCATAGCCTTTATGTGCTACTACGATAATAAGATTAGTTTAGCTATGAGACTTACAAAACTATCAACAGGGAAGTGAATAAATTAAGGTAAAGGAATTGTAAACGTATCTGAGAAGGATGATGGACGAGTATGGGTACGGTTTTGAAGGCTCACCGAAGTTAACTTTAGAGAGAGAAGGATTCAAATGAAGCCATTATAGCAGTGATTCTCTGTTACGATCAAAAGAAATAAATAAATGAAACTATACTATAGAGCGAGGAGTTATTCCTATATTAATATTGGAGTGGATTTCCGAAACCTGGACCCCGAGGAAAGAGGATGGGAGGAGATTAGAGGGTCTTGTGAGGTGGTTGGGAAAAGATTGAGAAAATGAGGTGGTAAGAGAAATAATAGTGTGCTAAGGCTTTAAAGAGAGTTTCTTGAGTGGTTTTCTAGGGGATGGAATGGATGTTGAAGGGGTCGTAAGGATAATTTTAATGATAATGAGTGCGACTTCGCGGAATTTGGGGATATTCATTTTGACCAAAACATTTTGTTTTTGGGCAACGGCCTGCCACGGTGGAAACACCGGCTCCCGATCAGTCACCGAAGTTGAGCATCGTTGGGCTCGGCTCGAGTTTGGAGGGGTGATCCTCCGATTCGTTGGAATGCTGTTGCCCCTGTCTGCGCGTGGCAGACAGTATGTGCGAAATGACCTTAGCCGTCGAAGCACGTTAAACAAAAAAATACTACTACGTTTTGTTTTTTGTGTATGTGTGAAATAACCTTAGCCGTCGAAGCACGTTAAACAAAAAAATACTACTACGTTTTGTTTTAGTTTATTCGGCGGTTAAAAATTCATGCTTTTTCTAGCTGAAAACGACCGCATCAGTTAGAAACATGGGAAAGCAAGAAAAGGTTTCTTACGCTAGCATTAAAAAATTTCACCTTATAGACCATACGCCGGGAGATGTTTCGTCCTATTTAAAGTTGAATACTATTTTCGACGTTTGATTTTATGGAATAACTTAAACAAAATCGCCAATTCATGCGAAGCGTGTTGCGGATTCGTACGCATTTGTCTTCTATTACTTTTCGTGCTCGACAGAAATGTGGAAGCTGTTTTGCTCTTTTTAAAATTTATTCTCAAGTGTTTCCCGTTGCACGTATTTACCTTGGTAGTCTACATACATTACTTGAGGTGTGTAATTGATTCTCAGCATCCCCGATACATTGGAGTGATTAGTGGAATGCGGACGGATATTTTTTTCGTTCAAACCGAAAGGTGGGAGGCGTGCTTTTGTTTCTGTTGGGTGTGTATTTCTTCCCCAAAATATTTTCCGCTCGACCGCTCCGTTTGATCGCTTTTTGCCGCCTGGGGGCGCCTGCTGCGGCCGCGGGAGGAAGAGGATCCTCGTGTATAGTACTGTCTCGCGGTCACGGGAGGTGGGTCTAAATAAAGAGGAAAAGAGGATCTTTTTGGAGAATGGGAATGAGAAGCTGGGACGGCGACTGTGCTCTCTCCTATGTGTGTGTGTGTTGGCTCGTTGGAAGTAGGAAGAAGTGACTGTCTGGCTGGGCGGGTGGATTTGTTGATGTCTCCGTCCGGGTTGATTTCTCGCCGGTGGGTGTATTTTTATGTTCTTGACCCAAATCCGAAGACTGAGAGGGCCGGCCAGCCGAGGACTCCTTCCTTTTCTCTTCCCTTCCCCAATCTTCAAAGCCTTCCTAGGACGATGCCGCCGCCACCTCGAAACGGTTTGCCTTAGACAGACCTCTGGGTGTTTCTTGCGTGACTCCCGGAAGGCATGAGATTTATACATTCATTGCGAGTTAAGGTAGTTAGAGCGAAATCTCACTTCACCAAGAATTTGACGAATTAGACCTCATTTAAAAGAAAAAACTTTACAATGATATTAAAATATTAACTCCTGGCCCAACTACCTTTTGAGCAATTTACCTGAAAATGGGAATTAAAGTAGGAAGCCAGCGGATACAGTCGGTTAGATTCGCGGACGACCAGGCGTTGGTCAGTCGGTCATCGAAAGGATTGAAAGCTTTAGCAGTGCGAGAAATACGGGTTGAAGATTAATCTTAGAAAACAAAAGAATGAGATTCTCTAGGACAAAGAAAGCGAGGCTGGTGATAAGAGTAAGAAGTCACAAACTGGAGCAAGTAGAACAATTTAATTGCTTGGGTATTACGCTAGAAGAAACATGACGTAGCAGCAAAGACATTAGGAGGAGAATAGCGCTAGCGAAGGAAGCGTTCAATAATAAAAGGGAGCTGATCACGGGGGCCTCAAGTAAGGATGTAAAAAAGAGGCTTGATATGGAGTGTGGCGTTGTATGGGGCAGAAATGTGGACATTGAGAAAGGAAGACGAAAGTAGGCTGAAGGCTTTCGAGATGTGGGTGTGGAGGAGGATGGAAAAGGTGCGTTGGACGGAAAGGAAAACAAATCAGGAAGTGCTTGACATGGTGGGCGAGGAGAGGAAACTTGTGGATGAGATTAGAGGAAGGCAGGGTAGGTGGCTGGAAGCGGTAATGAGGGGCGATGGTTTGCTGAAGGCCGTGATCGAGGGAAGGATGTTGGGTAAGCGGGGAAGGGGAAGAAAGAGAATAGGTTTTATGGACGGGATGAAGAAAGGTAGGACTTATGCTGAGATGAAGAAAGAAATACGAGATGTAGAAAGGGCACGGTACGTGTAAAAGTCCGTTGGATATTCTCCGACTTTCATCATAACCTACCTCTAACCGGTAGATTACTCTGATGATGAAAATGATAGTTTATTTATTTATTATTCACATCCAAAAATAGCTCAAGACCAATTATAATGGACGAATAATCGCATTAATCTTAAACAAACAAACAAAAAACCATATAATAAATAACAGCATTAAATAAATTAAAACAACGTAGCATTTTACACTGAGCAAATTAGAACCAAACAGACAGGGTATAGCACAGAATAGGAGAGGGATAAGCTATTTTACATGGGATATTTTACGGCTGTGCGCTCCTGAGGGAGAATATTGAGAAAATTAGGAACTTATAACGCCTACATTTCGTAAAAAAACTAGCGATGTTTTCTCAACTATTTATATAAATTAATCTATTTCTCACCGCAGTAATTTTTATAGAATCGCATAAAGAACCGTCTGTTTTGAAGGTTTTTTAGCCGTACGGCCTGAAAAAATGAGTCAAGTTTGAGACTTATAGAGATAGATATATTTATTTAGATTTATTAGATGTAGATATATTTTTTTTAATTACTGAGAATTTTTGTCTTGTATAAATATATGTTTGCACCATTAATATTACAATATTTACTTCACACTTACAGACGCTGAAATTAAAATATAAAATTCGTATATGGTCTCCATTACAACTGGGAAAATATCTCGCTCAAACTACCTTAAATGGACCTCCATAGTTATAGGAGAAGATGAAGATTAAACATTTCCACCAGGGTTAGCCTGAAACCCTCTCCTACGTAAATTGACCTAGTAACTAGGTACTTTAATAGTATCCAGGTGCATTTTCTAGTCTAGGGTTATGCGATATTGCTACGCTTCGACTACTATGTGGCAGAGATAAAGCTTTGCGATGTTGGTCGACCAATCGACGGTCAACGTAGTGTATCGAATAGTGATACGTAATAAGTATCACAAAAAATGTCATAAAATGTTGGCTTTCTTGTAAGATTGAAAAAATCCACATGCATTACTGTAGGTAAATGTTATTCGATTATTTTCATTTTAATCAAAGCCCTGTGGATATTATTAATTTCTTTCATTTGCAATTCTTAGGAATTCCTTTCTGATTAGTAGCGTGATTTAGTGACCCTTACCAAATACTTGCTCCTTTGATGTTCGATGCGAGTACAAATGTATGACATTTGGCTTACAAATTATGTATTTTTTAAGATTTTTGCATTCAAAGTTGAAAACTTGAAGAATGTTCAATCACTTAAAAAACCGCGAAAACAGGCTTGTGAATGCGGAAAGAGTGATACTGCACGTCATTTGATGGCTGACATACAGCAATATATCGTTGCCTCTTTCTGTGCTTTATACTTGGGTGTTTTTATCTTATTGAATTAAAAGTTAATTTAAGTCGTAATTATTCAATTTTTTTATGGGCGCTTAGGTTTATGGCATATGTTACTAGTGTGCCCTACGTGTTCTAGAAGAGCATTTTTCCCTCTCGGAAGAGAATTCTTTTAAGCAAAACAAGTATATATTTTTGGCATTTAATTTTTTCTCTACATATTGCTAGTATATTACGATCAAGTCGTAATATTCTAGCTGAAAACCCTCTGAAGACCGTATATTTTAATACTAATTTACACCCCCATTATTTTAAAGGTCGCATCGCAAAATACAACGTGCTGCCGAGAAATAGCTCGTGTGTTCAATATATTTTATTTTACTGGGAAGACGAAACGTTGTTTCAATGTTCCATTTTATTTCCGCGATTTTGTGGAATTTATTTATCGCAAGTTTGATTTGTTTGACTCCAAGGAGGTTTTGTTCTTATTAAAAGCAAGGTGTCATGCTGGCAAGAGCACCAGCCACTAATTTGTGCTTATTTTTAAACATAGTTTTTCTCCGGCAGGATTTCTATATTGAACGGGCGGGCTCTATATTGCTCCTGCTCATGCATTCACATTTCCATGGATATGATGAATTAGGCAATAATGGCAACCCAACCGCTTAACGATTCCATAGGGGACTTCGACCTCGTAGGCATATTTCATTCCTCCCGCCCCTGGCTAGATCGCTTGCGTTTCAAGTTCCAGCCGCGCGAATTACTTCCCAGAAGGGAGTGCTCATCCTCCTCAATGGTCCCCCTCCCCCTGGTCCGGGACTCGCAAAAATTTGGGTCGCCCTAGCCTTGGCGAGTGCCGATGGAATGGGAACGTGGCTCGGAAAATATGGCGCACAGCCCACTTGATGCTGTCACGCATCATGGAGCATAACGTATGGGCCATTCGGCGGCTCAAACTGATTTCAGTGCACCCTTCTTTATGATCCGCGGTAATTTCAGGGTTTATTTTTTTGCTCTGGATTCCCTGAGTAATTATATTCGGAGTAGCTTAATGTATTTTCTTATAATAAAACCCCGCAAGAATATGAATATTCATGGTAAAACAGAGATAATTTTAAACACCATCGCATGGTCTTCTTTGACTGATTCCTTAATATTTGAAATCGATGAAGAATTCCTCGTAGTTTGTTCCTGCAATGTATACGAAGAAATTAAAGCTGTCATATTGAATATCATTCCAATATTTTCAGAATTTTTATTTTGGATGTTCTCATCATCATGAGTAATCTACCGCTTAAATGTAGGTTATGATAAAAGTCGAAGAAAATGCAACAGGCTCTTACACGTGCGGTGCCCTATCTACCTGTAGTCGTAACTGGCTTATGCAATTGTTGTACAGAAAAATGAAGTATGCCTCTGAAAACTCATCTCAGGAAATGCTTCGGGAATATCCACGTTGATTACGCGAAATAATTACTCTCGGAACCATGACGTATCGGATTGTCTTTGTTTACAGTCTTGCCTATTGTGAGAATATTTGCGCGTCATCTCTGTGTAAATTGGTTGATAATGTTCTCGTCTTAAAATTTCTGCGATGTTGCATTTTTTTCCTAATACTTTTCGGTATATTCCTATCCTTGCATTCCTCTCTCGCTTCCTTTGTAATTACTCTCTGCCGTTCCTAATTTCTCCTCAAAAGGATCCCTTCCACTCCGTGAAGTATAAGGCTCAAGGTCTAATTTTACCTCGTTATTAAACGTGGTTGTAGTTTAACAGTTTTTTATGCACTGGCTGGAACACATTTATGTGTTGCCACTGGCGCACTCCTGCTGCCTTCTTGACATTCAAATTGGTTGAATGAATTATTATTTCCGCGTCAAACGGAAACCGGGAAATTTATTCTTCACATCCCGGAAAATTGCTGTTCAAAGGCATTGAGCTAGATCAGCGGCCTAGGTTCAATGGGCGCTCCTCTTGGTCGGGGGGTACGTGATAATAATGGGGTAGGAGTGACAAGCGTTTTCCCTGACTGCGAGAGGCCCATATGATTGTGGTGACAAGGGATGCGCCAATGGGATATGGATTACCAAGGGGTACCCTTGTCGAAAAATTTTATCCGCTGAACTAAGTGCCCAAACAATCCAAGGCGTCGATTTGTATTCAGTGTTGCGCCTCCCTTGAATTGAGAGTTGAAAAAGACTGCTGGATCGCACTTTCCGTGGTTGTGTTCTCAGGTCGCTGTATAAAGATGTTAAGGAATCAGTTTGCCAATGTGGGGTGAACCCCACGGATGCCTAATCTGTTGTGATCCCCCCGGGATGAGACACCCGGCTGATGGATTCACATTCCTTCGCGGTGAGAATGGGATTTGAACAGCCTCGGACGAAGTTGGCGAGAGGTAATGAGTTTAAATGGCTTCGTCTGGCGGGCGGTCATGAATAAGCGGAGCTACTTCCTTTTTTTACCAGGAGAACTGGAATTCCCATTTCCAGGGGCTTAGAATTTTAAATGAAACTCTGGGATGAATGAGTCACCCCTGTAGATGTATATCCTCAACCATAATGATATTACTATACCTGCTTATGACTTTACTTCTCGGTACTCCTACGATGTCGCAACTGGTCCCATTGAGTGCTTGAAAAACTCATGTAAATTTGCTGATTTTATTGTTATATCTTGAGAAGAAACCTGGTTGTTGATGCGGGAAGATGAGTGTTCAACTGTTTCGAGATATCTGAAATTTGGGTGTAAGGGGAGATGGAGAAAGTTCGATGGACGGAGTGGAAAAATATTAAAATGTGCGGATAAAGATAAAGTGAATTGATTAAAGATGAGGAAACTGGTGGGGAAAATTAAGAGGATATGTTGATTGAGTGGCTTATGGAGGAGAGTTTTCCATCAGCGTGGTTTAGGGGAGGTGATAGAAGTATTCAGAAATGTAAAGAGATATAAATGTTGTTCCGAACCTGCTTTAAACTAATAATTTATAATTTTAACCCTTTCGCAATGACTTAAATAAAGGATTTGTTCGGCAACGACCAAAATAGGGCTTGACGGCTTTGTATTGTTTCTCCTGCAATTTACCTGCTTCGTCGCATTACTTTGTCGATTTGACCCTGTTGTGTATCTGTATGCATTGTAATGAAGCAAGGAAATGTATCTCCCGATGATGTTTCAATTGCATATTTGCTTTAAACAATCCTGATTTGAGTACAAATCAGCATTAAAAAGGTTGGTATCCTAGAAGTCTGCATCGTTATCATTCGTGTGGCTTGCCATGGTAAATCCGTGTAATGGCTTTGACCGTTTGCCGAGCTGGACATTGCTCCAGCATTCAAGTTCAATCTTCATCATTGAGAAAATGCTTAAGTAACACTCTAATTACACCGCCGTGCGATAATACCTTGAGTACGTCGCATGCCTCTAAGAAGAGGTGAAGACTGTTTTGTGTTGTGTGCATTGTAAACTGTTGTGTCTGGATGGAGAGAATTCGGCTTGCTTAGAATGTGGAAAGGATTATGTAGTGGAGACGTGGGCGAGAATTCACTTCCTCTTAAGTCAATTCCCAATTAAAATATGGGTCCACCATTGTTAGTGTTGCGGAGTTATGGATAGTTGATGAAAATTGCTTACTGTCCTTGGGGATGGGGACTCTAGTTACTTTCGCCTAGAATAAAATACTTAATAAGTAATAATTATATTTTATAGGTATCATCGGTAGTTGGAACTACATATCGTGTTATTAATTTACACTAATGGAGACAACGAAACGTTCGACCGTTGGCTTTTTGTAAAATATGTAGTGCTCATTGAAAGGGTGTGTATCTTGAGGGGGAAGTTCTGGACGTCTACGATTTTTTTTCAAGAATTTGGTGGGAAAGCTTTGATTCGATTCGAGGAATATTGTTGATATGCTTTTAAGGAAATAATTTCTCTTACATGGGTGAGGAGGCCCGAACACATTAAGATAGGCTTCAAAACGAGGCTATAATGTTAGTGGATATTTTTTTGTTTTACGTTAGCTTTTCCCTGTGAACTCCTTTATCCCAGTGAAACCATTGCACGCGTGAGGAGCGTAGTACTATGTGCTCTTTGGATTGTTTCCAGCTTCCTCCCTTAGCTCTACGCATGCGTTTCATTTCAGGCAAGTGGAAGCTCAGTGGATGAAAACACTCCCGATGATGTATTTGATCAGTATCGTCTCACTGTTTCGGTCTTGTAAACAAAACGTCCATTCGCACATCATTCACTAATGGTTGCTGCACTAGTAGCTAAATCGGATCTGGCGCTGTTTCAGCGCTGTCGGACGGGGCTGGTTGTCTGCATAACAAGTACTAGCAAAACACTGGGCACCTAGCTATTTTGTCTGATTTGACCTCCTTTTTCAGCGTGGTTCCATTTTACATATCTGATATTTCCTCTATACATATCTGGCGTATCGAAGATTCGATATTTGAAAACAGTTTGAAGTGTAATTTTTCTTATTTCCGTATTCATCAGATAGTGTAAAGAACTCAGGGAGCTTCATTATTTCTCCGGGTTCTCAACCATGAATGTGGACAACAAATATGTAAAATAGGTGTGAATTCCTTTTGCTCTCATTGATCGCCGAATGCACTAATGGTAAGGCAAATTGTTTTCAACAATAACAACCAAGTAATCAAATATAAATTAAAAATTGATTACATTAATTTTACAGTCTTTATTTTCTCCCTCATATATCTCCAAGCGTCTTATCCCTTGATAGAAGCCATACGAATGATGTTAAATGTTTATGTAGCCGAAATTAATTATTCATTATTTTATTTATTATTTTACTTTATTCAATCTATTTAAGCGAAACTATCGGGGAAATACGTACATTTATATTGCTTGATTTTCATTGAATGGTGGTGCGAATTTTACTCTTGTAGAGGAAATATTGGGTGAATAAACTCTCCAAGTGTTTAACCTACTTACTTTCAAGTGTCCATCGTTACTTTTATAAGAATCTATCCTTTCGAGTTCGTCATTCTTAATCTGTCACTAGTGTTATACTTGTGTATAGTGATACCACGGGTGCTTCGTGAGTGAAACCGAATAACATAGTTGCTGTCTTTGGAGTAGCAGTGAGTCAACTATATTCAGGGTCTACCATTCCATGCTGTGGAGTGATTGTGTGAAAATTTGTGTTATTTCGTAACAGTTTTTCATTCATTTCTCCGTTATTTCAATCATTATCCATTAAGTATTCAGTGAGGGATCCTATACGTTATTATAATGTACGTTTGTAGATGTAGATTTGACGTGTAGCCAGGCCCGGATTGAGACTAAATTTTAACCCGGGCGAGAGAGTATTCTGCCCCCCGCTTATCAAACCTTTTCACCAGTTAAACTTAGTAAAAAAATATTGTTTCACAATCACGGCGCCCCTTCCTTTACGGCGCCCCGGGCTGTCGCCCAGGCCGAAAGCCTGACCTGCGTGTAGCGTTTTGCCGCAGTTTTTGTCTCGCTCACTTTCATCGCCGTGTTTCCTCCCAATGCATTTCGCCCACGTTAAAGGAAGACAAATGAGGAAGTGCTTGACATGGTGGGTGAGGAGAGGAAACTTCTGGGTATGATTAAGGGAAGGCAGGGTAGGTGGCTGGAAACGGTAATGAGGGGCGATGGTTTGCTGAAGGCCGTGATAGAGGGTAGGATGTTGGGCAAGCGGGGAAGGGGAAGAAAGAGAATAGGCTTTATGGATGGAATGAAGAAAGGTAGGACATGCTGAGATGAAGACAGAAATACTAGAGGTAAATAGGGCACTGAACGTGTAAGAGTCTGTTGGATATTCTGTGACTTTCATCATAACCTACCTTTAACCGGTAGATTACTCAGATGATGACAACTTCTTGACCACATCGGCTTAGTGGGTTTTCCTTCCCGAGTCGGCCGTTATGATTTATAGTCTTCTGGTTCAAGAGACGTCGAGGTTTAAGCTTGGAGCGAGCGGACCGACGGCCACCGACAAACGACGATCTTTTGGCGGAAGAGGAGGAGTGGTGGGAAAGAATTAAAAGAGCGCGCTTATTTTTTGGCGGCGGCATCCGTCTGCGAGAGTGGGTCTTCTTCGTCTGTCTGCGTGTGTGGGTGTCAAGTCTCCGTTGGTATGTGTGTGTGTTTGCGTAGCCAAGAGTTGAGCTGTGGTGGTGGTGTAGGTGCTGTAGTCTAGTGCATTCCTTCTCTTCCGTGTGGTGCGGTAGTGTAGTGCGAACGTGGTGTGGCTGTGTAGTGCGATAAAGGTAGTACGAGCGAGATATACCTTCTTTAAGATTCAGTGAATTGGGCTTAGTTATCTTGAAAAATATCTCATATTTCTAATAATACCAAAATGTCAGCCACTTACGCGTATATCATGACGAAAAAATTACTGTTGTGCAGTGCGTTTATTTTTTCAATTGTTTTTTAAAGTAATTTATAACTCACCGTAATAGCTTTTATGAAATCTGATAAAAACCTGTCGTGAAGTCGTTTTCAGCGCGCGGCGTGAAACAATTAAGTCATGTAAAACATCAAACATGTATTTAAAGTTCACTACTGAGAGGTGCAGCCTTATAAAACAAAGATTTGACGTCGTTAATGTTACTGTATTTGCTCTATGCGTCTAATGACTGCCTAAATCATTAAATATTTCGATTTGATTCGATTTGGTGCAATTACACACAATCTTCTCTCGGGCTCTTTCGATAGTAATTATTGTACTATATTTCAATTGCATCCATGCTTCGTTACTGCTGTAAAAGAAAAGAGTTATACGCTTGGGGCTGCCAAATCTTCCCGATTCTTGGGAAAACCCGCATTTGGACAAGGATTCTAACAGTTTTTCTACTCCCGGACTGAGGCGTTTCCCTCTTGTTTTAAGTTTAAATAAAAATTCATGCGCTCTCATACCCATTTTTTTCGTTGATTCGCTGATATTGATGTGCATTGTCCACAATTAAAATACTATTAAAGTCACAAATTATCTAAATGTTTGTGTGTGATACTAATCACATTTTGTGATACTAATAAATAAATAAATTTATTGGCCACAGAGGATATGTATATACATGTATAGAACCCGTCAAAAAGTTTACATAGAAAACGAAATAAATCACATCCATTCATTCAAGTATTCTACCAGCTGATTGGTAGGTTCTTGGACAGTCCCCATTTTGTATCCCAAACTAATAGAAATTGTCTCGCTTTCCCTCCTAAGGATGGCCCGTTATTAGATCCCTCTTCAATTCTTCATATCTTCTACCTCCTCTTATTTCGCCCAGAATTCCTATCCTCTTCCTTCCTCTCCCACGTTTCCCCAGTGTTCTCCCCTCTATCACTCTCTTCAACATGCCCTCTCCTCTCAAAACCTCCTCCATCCATCTCTTCTGCCTTCTCCGAACCTCTGCCAAAAGCTTCCTCTCCTCTCCGACCATATCCAATACCTCCTCGTTCGTTTTTCTCGCCATCCAGCTAACCTTCTCCATCCTTCTCCAAACCCACATCTCAAACGCCTCTAGTCTACGCACATCCTCCCTTCGCAAAGACCAAGTTTCCGACCCATATAGCGCCACGCTCCATATTAAAGTTTTCACCAGCCTCTTCTTTACGTCTCTTCTCAGACCCCCCCTCATCAATTCCCTTCTCTTCGAAAATGCTTCTTTAGCTAGCGCAATTCTGCATCTGATGTCCTTACCACTAAACCCATTCGCCTCCAAAATACTACCCAGATACGTAAACTGCTCGACCTACTCTATCTTCTGCCCTCCCACCCTTATATTCAGCCCCGCCTTCTTACTTCTAGAAAATCTCATTACTTTCGTTTTCATGTGATTGATCTTCATCCCATACTTTTCGCACTGCACCTCTAATGCATTCACCATTGACTGTAGCCCCTTGGCCGACTGACTAACCAATGCTTGATCATCTGCAAATCTCACTGATTTTATCAGCTCCCCTCCTACCTTTATTCCTACCGGCTCCTCCCCCCCTTTCTCTAGCTTCCCCGCCCTCAGCATAGTCCTAACATTCCACGTGCCTATTCTAATAGTTTCGTTCCTCTTCTTTATCTTCTTTTCCTCTGCTGCTGCTACGTCTGAGCAAGGATTTCGTGTGATGACGACCGCAGGGGCCTTGCTCCCACCGCTGCCGGGCACGACACCCGGCCCTCTTGGCCGAGTCCCGTAGTTGCCAGGATTCATTATCAATTGAGAACTGTCCATAATTTCAAGGCTTTTGTTTTAATTGAGATAGTATTCCGTGGCCTTACTCAATAGTGTTTTTTACGTGACACCATCACTTCAGAAGCCGCCCCACTGGGGTCAGACGCCTTTTGCAGCCGCTTCACTGAGGTACAGACGCTGCGCGGACTACCATTCGTCTGTCTCCTAACCTTCGACCAATCTGGCATGGGTGACCCTACCAGGAGCAATGCTCCCGCCAGTGCAGCTCTAGGTGTCATCGGAGCACGCAAGCCCTTCAACCACGACAAGGTTGTAGTCCAACAGAAGAGAAATCACTTCCAGCAAATATTTATTACGCTAAAAAATTACAGCATTAGGGAAGCATATTTCAAGTATTCATCAATGGAATGGAAACAATAATCCAAAAGATGCCTTCCGCTGTATCTGGCGTTACGTGGTGAAACAGCACAAAACCTCTGCAGTTTTATTTAATTACCAAAAGATACCGTTTTAATTTAGTTTTCAACTTGCCTGGTATATTTTCATCCTTGAGCGATTTTGGTAAATTATTATTTATCCTACAGCTCATGGTGATAGGCCCCGTGCTGTAAAGAGTAAGGTTTTGCTGTCTCATTGCGTAATCATGTCTGCTTCTTGCAAGGTAATCATGAATATCGTGATTCTTTGTGAGGTTCAACTTTGGTTTAAATTCTTTAATGATCATCACTGCATAATAGATATATATGCAAGGTAGAGGAAGGATCTTTAAACTTTTAAACAGATTTTGACAGCTAGCTTGTTTCCTAGCTTTGCAGATGATTCTTACAGCTCATTTTTGTAACTTAAAAAGGCGAACTGCATTAGGGTAGTGACCCCTGGGTAAAATACAATACTTTAGTCTACTGTAAATGTGCGCATAATAAATTGTCGTAGCTGATTCAGCATTGGTAAGTTGAATCATCCATCTAATTAAGTAGCAGCCGGAGGCCACTGAGGATGAAATAGAATTTATTATTATTATCGTAATCAGTTACAATTTGGCAAATGGCCAGGTGGTAACATGCACATCCCAAAAAAAGAAAAACACAACATGTCCACAAAGTCACATATAAACTAGACAGTGAACAAAATTTAAAATTCAATTGAAATTTCTAAAAAAAACTAAATCAATTTTTTCAGCTTTTTCTTGAATATTTTCACATTACCCGGACATTATATGAGAATCCCAGTTCAGGTTTTCATCGATAGAAATGCCGAGAAACTTAGTACCATTTACCCGCTGAAGATTAAAATCTGCAGATTTAATATAAGGATTGTAATCAATTTCTTTTAGTAGGATGGTAAAAAAATAAAAGAAGGCTTGCTTTTATTTATAACCATTTTGTTAGCCGAGCACCATGTTTCCATATTGGTGACAGCATTTTCAGTAGTGACTGCAGTATTGAAATCATGTTTCAGAAGATGGTTTGTATCATCAGCATACATAAAAATATTTCCATTTAAGTGTGAGGGAAAATCATTGATACACAGCAAAAACAGCGGGGGCCCTATGATTGATATGTGATGGTAAATGATACAATTTTATCACTGTGGAACTAGTTCATGGTTTAATTTGCTCGTTTTTGATCTAATTGAATACATTTTGCTGCTCATTTATTGTAAATGCTCATTGATTGCATTACTAATTATTTTTATAGCTTGATCCTCCTAAATATTCCGCAATATCTTAAGGTAGAGCGAGATTACATTTCACTTAAAATTCGATGAATTAGGCCTTATTTTAAAGAAAAAGATCTCATCTTTCTAATGATGACAAAATATCAGCCACTTACTACTAAACTTTTCGAGATATCTGCCCAAAAATACGAGTCATTTTCCACGGTAAATGGTAATCGTATGCGCTTCGGAAAGAGTTTATTTAAGAAATGAACTTCGAACGCATAGTTCTCGTCATACATATAAGAGTGTATACTTTCTGAAATATTAAAATAAAAATTAATTAATCACCTCAGTAATTTTTACTGAGCCACAAAGAAATCATTGGTTTTGAAGGAGTTTCAGCTTACGGCGCGAAAATAATGAGTCAATTTAAAACCTCGTAAATGTATATATTTTTAATTTCTGAGAATTTCAGAAATTTTAAGCGAAGTTTGTTCATCATAATTGTTGCAATATTTTCATCATGCTCTTTACAGTTGCTTAAATTTAAAAATAAGACTAATATGGTCTCTGTTGTGTCTGGAGAGAAATTCGCTCAATTTATAATAATAATAATTATTTCATTCCAAGTAATGCACACAAATTTTCATATGGAAAGAGTGAAGTTAGGCACCCCAGAAGAAATTAATTCTCATTTAATGATTTACCATAATCTTAGGGTGGATTTCTCCTGGAATCAACTAATAATTAGTTTTCAACCTTAGGGGAACCGTTGACTTCCTGTTTCTCCTATTGTTTACCGAAGTAGCGGGATTGCAAGAAGGGGTAGGGAGTGTGTACGTGGGCATTTTCACGTCAGCTACCCTCCCTTCCGTGCCATTCCAGCTCGAAGGACTTGGTCAGGGGATGAAGGGAGAAGCAGAAGGGGATGGAGTTTTAAATGATGATGGAGGAGGATAGAGGCGGGGATTCGTGCTCAGCTGAGGGCGTGGGTGTAGTGCCGTCAGCTTCTGTGTGTAGGCGGAGGAAGGTGTGGGTGTTGTATGATTTCCCATTCCCCCTACATCTCTCCCTCTCTCTCATAGGGGTTACGAGGTTAACTGTATGTTGAGCGATGTGACGAGCAATCAACTTAAAGCCAAGTCTTTTTTTAATCGTTTCAATTTTTCTCAGTTTATACGAAACCTCGATAGGATCATCACCTTCGATTTTGTTCTGACTATTATCGGTGATATTGAGATTATTCATTGCTATTCTTTTAAACTAGGTAACCCGTGCGAAAATTTCGCACTTTCACGCTATCAGGGAATAAGTACGAGGCGTATTTTTTTAAGTAAGTACCGTTTTGAAATTAAAATAAAACTAGTACACTTTACTTAACTATTTTATTTTTACGTGAAAACCTATGCCTTAATCTATTTTTTTAAATAATTTACACTAATAATAAGGCACTTCTCGTATCGTAGGAACAGATTTTAAATCCCTTCCTCATAGACGAGCATTGTCATGCAGCAATCAACATTTTTGGTGCCTAGTGTGAGCAAACTTTCGATAATTTTAACATTTTTGTGGCTATATCAAAAGGCTCTAACACATTTCCGCGCCATTCCATCGCTCAAATTGTTTTTATTCATAAACGTCACTGATCTGACGATGAATTTCAGCCACCTTGACGCTTTTTGCTCTAAGAAAACGAATCACAGCGCGTAAATTGCAGTCGGCGGGATTCTCAATCGGCGGAGGCATTTTAAATATTCACAAACAAACATAAACACGGCCGAATGTTTCCGTAACAGCGTCTGTGGCTTCCTAATAGATGTAGGTACACAGCGTGCATATGCCAAATGCCCACCGCAGCACTGCATCGGCGGAATTTAAAAACGGTACTTACTTAAAAAACATGCCTCGTATGTTAAGGAAACGGAGTAATTGGGTTTTAAATAGAGAAGAAGGTGTATCATAAAGTATTTTCTTCATACTTGTTTCCTTGCAAAAATATACAAAACATATGAATACAATACAGGCAAGAGAGTTTGGCACCAGTAGGAACAATCATGACGTCTGTTACTGAATAATGGCACGCAATTTACTAAACTTCTTCAAAGACAATATTAGAAGTAACAATGTTGTCGTCTGTAACTTTTTGGTTGTGTTTCTTTAACACAAACATTAATATCACGGAAAGTTCGAACTAAAAAATTTATGGAGTCGATATACCTCGAGTGAGTAATCGAAATGGAAAAATTGAAACTTTTAAGTCAAATTAATGGGTAAATAGTGAAATTTGATATTGATATTGTATTTTTCGTCAGAAGCCGGTGATTCAACGTTTAAAATGATACTTCATTTATCACTGTAGGTGCAGTATTAACGGAGCATATACGGAATGACAGAAAAAGACCTTTCTGTAATAATAAATATGATAAGTGGTAGGCCAATAGACAGTCCCGGGCGAATTCCCCGACAGCAGATTTTTCTTTTGCGTTTTCTTATTTTTTAAACTGGAGCTACCTGTGTATGGTGGGTGAGGAAATTTAAGGATGAGATGAGGAGGGAGAATAGGTGGTTGGAAGAGGTAAAGAGGGGCGAAGGAATGCTGAAGGCCGTGATAGGGGGAGGATTTTGGGTTAGTGGAGAAGGGAAGGAAAGGAAATAGAGTTTATGGATGGGATGAAGAGAGAACGTGTGCTGTGATGAAGAAACAAATTATGTTAGGTGATGAGGGCTTGCGCCGATAAAAATCTGGATAATTTTTCTCTCTTCCATTTAAACCTACCTTTAGTGATAGATTGCTCTAGTGATAAACTACCTGTAATGAAAACACAGGTGAAGAGTTAAAAGCAGTTATTGGACGTAGAGATGTAGACTGAGGAAAGAAGATGAGGGTAGGCTGCAGGCGTTTGGGATGTAAGGGTGGGGACAATGGATGTGCTATAAACGGAAAGGAGGACGGACGAGGAAGTGCTCGGTAGGGGGAGCCATATAGTGCAGCGCTCCGCACGAGTGTTGTCAGGTACCGCTTCCTTATTGGCAATCCTTGATCGGTGATATGTTGTAAAATTGACTATCGCTCAGCCTTGGTGGTGAAGAAGGGAGAAAGAATTTTTCCCCTCTGCTATGGGGTGTCGAACGGGGGCGTGCATGGAAGGCGATGGGGGTGGGTGGTTGTGGAAAGGCGGAGGGAGAAGGGAGGAAGGAGGGGGTGGTGTCGGTAGGGGCGGTGTTATTCCTAGTCGTCTTCGGACGTGGCTCCCGAGTCTCCGGCGCGAAGGCGACGTCGGCCTGGGATGCTTGGTGGTTTATACATAGACGCGAACGGCGGAGAGGGAGCATTCTAGACTGCTTCCCTTCCCATCCCCCCCCTCACCTCCCTCCCTCCCTCTCGTCTCAAAAGATTCGTGGGGAGGCAGCAAGAGGGTAAGAAACAAGAGAGAAAGAATCCCCTTGCTCTCCTCTGCTACGGGGGTGGCATGGTTCCAACCGCCACACGTGGTCTATGCCGTCTCCTTTTTTCCAATTCCCTTTAGTCTCTCTCTCCCCCCGTCCCTCCCACGCCCCCACATTCTATCCCTTTTCTCTATTTTTGCCTTATTTGGGGCGTCTCCTCAGGTGGTCACGTGATCGCCGTCTCCCGCCTTAGGTGTCTTCAGCTGTGTTTTATTTTGATTCTTTTTTTATTTCAATTCTCTTTCGTTTCCTTCTCTTTCTCCCTCCCCCCACCCTCCCTAGTCTCCAACTGGTGCCGGGTCGTTACCGATCTTCACGGTGGAGCTGTCTTTTTTCTTCGTCTTTTTAAAAATCCTAATCTTGTTAATTCTTTTTTTCTAGTCGGAAATTGGTTCTTTGCGACGCCGGTCTCGATAAACTGTTCGTCTCACATCCCTAATGGAGATCTAATAATTATCTTGGCCGTAAAAAAGCGTTTAAGTTTTGGTGTATATTCGTTGCTCAGTCAATCGTTCCTTCCGGCCAATGTTGGCGCGCGAATATCCTTTCATCTTGAAGCAATGCGTGGTCGTCAAGTGGTTTTTACTGGGTACCTATCCTCTGATAGGTACGAGCGTGACAATCGATTATCCTCTTTTCTGTTTACATTCTCTTTCACCCCAAAACACGTAACGGATACGCGTCAGGTAATCTTACGGAAATATTGTTTATACTAAGGGCCCAACATATGATGTCATAGAACTAGTTTTGAGAACTAGCGGGTATTTAGTTTTGTTGAAGAATTTAATGTTAATGTATTTTTTAAGGAATTCAATAATTAATGATGAAAGAACATTGTATTTATGGACATTAATACATTCTCTCTGTTCGGAAAACAGTTTGTGTGTGCCGTGTTAATGGCTCGCAAGGCCTGCTCCTCACCAAATTGTAATAATCTGCCAAATATAATTCATTTACTTTTCCTAACAATATTGTTCTAGATCATTTCTGTACTTGAAAACATTTTATTTCCTCCCAGTTGTATTTAAAATTCCCCAAATTTAAGCTTCCTTTCACTTTACCCTGTTGGGTATTATTTTCTTTGATGTGATTAAAAATAACTGCCTCTTAAAAGGAAAACCATTTTAAACGCATGAATTTTTTTAACGTTGAATTTGAGACCATTCTCAGTTAAAATGCTTTAAACACTATCTTGAATAAATATTTTATCAGAGAAAAGTTCAATACTAATAAGTCTATTTTCGGTCTCGGCAAGGTGGGACCAGTTTTAACTCAATCTGAACTTCAAATCCAGCTTATTTTTGACGGATTTTTAAGATGCATCGACCAGGAAGTCTCATTAAACCCTGATTTTATTAACTCCAGCTGGCGGAAGAAGATTTATATGCAAAAGTCACGACAAATGAGGTACTTGAACTTTGCCGCGCAGATCGAATTCCCTCCAACACGCCTACTTATCCAGTCTGGGCATAATTATCAAGAGATGAGTGCGATGAATCCGTCCCCAGATCTTTCGGGACGGGAAAGAAGTGGGCTTTTTCACAAAATTAATTCGTGTTCATCTGTAGGAATTACGTTCGAAGATGACAAGAAAGTGGAGTGAGGAATTAAAATCGGAATATCGTGGGCCGAAGAAGGGGGAATCTGTGAGTAGGGTCGAGTTTTGGAGTGCACGAAGGTTGGAGGATATTGCTAAGAGCTAACGAGGAAATTAGCAACTAGCTCAAGGTTTTTCTGCGTCAGTGTTTCATACGCCTTGAGTAATGTTCCTCAAGTTGTTCTGGTGCTGCTCCAATCCATCTCATTTAACTCCATACATTTTCCTCTACATTCATGGAGCATCATCAAAATCGTTACTTTGTGTGTATTAATTATTTCGTGAATTGCGTATCACACTCTTGTCTTGCCAAATAGGAGTTTAGCCAAGTCGCGTCTAGTTCACCTTGCTGCTCGGTACAGAAGATTTTACATTTAGCTTAAAGTGAGGAGAGATCCCTCAAGGAAGATTGTTGGGAAGATAAACATGGGTAATACGAGATAGGCAAGTAGGAAGTACTATCATGACCGAAAAGGAGATAACATGGGTATGAAAAATTGAAGGATGCACATAACCATTTTTCGAACTTGTCTGGTTAATGTATAGTTTACATTTTATCGCCTATTATGCGGATAATTTTAAAACGAACGTATTGGTGCGGATGTTTTTTCTTTATACTGTATCATTTTGGGTCCTTCTCTAATGGAACCAGCGATGAAATCAATTTGGTAGTCTTGTTAGTCGTCTATAATTGGTTTAGCATTGTAGACAGCTGTAGGTATTTTCATCTTACCCTTTTCTATGCATCTGTATTGTGATGTGAACTCTTTTAATCTGGAAATATACGTCATTGTCTCATCCCGTGAGTCTAAGACCATTATTTGGCTGTCGTAATTAGTAATTGATTTTAAAGACTACATCTTTACTTTACAATTCTTTTACTTTTTCAATTCTATGATTTTATTGTCCTTATCAATATCCCATAACATTTGGATTAAAATGCACCCTACCGACAATCGCAGAGGTTTTGCGTTGGGTATTCGCGGTTATTAGACTAATTAATTAGATTAATTTTGAGTTATAAACTTTAACTTTCCTCTCGAATGGAAAAAAGCAGAAAAAGGAGACGACATGGTTCTTGGTAATTTTAATTTCCTTTATAAATTCTTGGCCAGGTAAAGAAGATTCGTTTATGTTTTTGAAAACCCGTCTTCCTTTTACTCAGTGAGATCTCATGTGAAGTCAAAGACCTTTTTGAAGGTTATCTCGCCGAAGAAAAACCTGATTGGAAAATTCTAATTGAATTTCGGCGGCCAATTTCATGAACTTGAAGTTGCAAGATATGGAAAGGTGAATCGATAATCAATCTTAGTCAACAAAAAATGGGTTATTCTTATCACGTCCCCAATGCCATTCTCATTCAGGTAGATATTCCCTCCTCATTCACTTCACGGAGTGATTCCCATGGCATCGACATATTTTGAAATATCAGGCATCCGATCGTGTTGCATGGGTTGACGATGAAATTCATTGATGGGCGTTTGAAATGTGGGCGTGTAGGAAACTGGAGAATGTGCGAAGGACGGAAAGGAAGACGAGGAAGGAATTGCTCGGCTTGGTGGGTGAGACGTGGGAACTTCTGGAGGAGGCTGAGTAGGTGGTTGAAAGATGTAATGTGGGGCGAGGGGATGCTGAAGCCCAAGTTATAGAGGGGAGGATGTTGGGTAAGCGGGGAAGAGGAGTGAGTTGATTTTATGGGTGGGATGCAAAGAGATAGGACGCATGCCGAGCTAGAGAAAGAAATTGAGTGATGAGTAACTTGTCTGCTGTTATAAAATTTTATTATTAGGCGTTATACCAGTTAGGGTATTTTTTTAAAGGATCATTGTTGCTCTCCTATTACCCTTGATGGAGTAAAATTACTGCCGAACACGGTCTGCCTTTTCTCATCCTTCCGTACTTCCTACCATAATTTTTCTTCAATCGTATCCCGAATCCCTATCCATATCCTCCATGCATTGTCCCTTTAAAAACGGCCTCAGCATCTCATCCCCCGCCTATTGATTATCTACTTAGCAATTTCTTAATTTCCTCAGGCAAATTTCTTCCTATCCCTAATATATTGTTTTTATGCTTTATAGTTGCAAAATACATAAATACTAACGGTTCCTCTAACATTGGTAGCATATCTATAGTGTTGTGCATGCTTGTGAGGCCTCACCTCCTGACAAGCATTAATTATTTATGCTAATGTATCATTAGTCGTAGTTTCACTAACTTTAGGGTATAGTGTAATGCATGTTGGTGACTACTCACCCCCTGCCACACACCCTTGAGGTGGCCTGCAGGGTATTTTGTAGATGTAGATGATATTAAGGATGTCTTCGTTTGTCATTCTTTCCGTCGATCATGCTCTTACATGTGTCATAAAACATGATATATCATGATGAAGACATTATCATATGGCAGTCTTTAGCATCCTATCACCCCTTATTACCTAATCCAGCCTCCTACTCTTCCTTCTAATTTCCTCTGACTGTTTATTCTCGTCGACCACTATATCAAGCACTTTCTCGTTCGTGTACCTTTCCATCCACGTCACATCCTTCGTTTTCCTCTTCACTCCCTTCTCAAAAGCCCACAGTCTCTCCTCATCGTCACGCCCAAGGGTCCAAGTTCCACTACCGTGTTTTTGTGGTCATTCAATCTCCTGCTAAACCTATTTCAATATCCTCAGTCCCAAACCGGAGAAAATATCGGACACTCCATTTGTCTGCAAATGGCCTAAAACCGAGAAATTCTCGTTCTATCATTATTCGAGTATAATAAGATGACAAGTTTTGACGGTTTTCCATCTGTTGCTGCCCATGTTATCATTTTACGCATGACTTAATAGCTATAAAAATTACCGGGATGAAGGGTAAGCATGCGTGTAGAGGACCTTGACTAAGAGTGATAATCAGCATATCTCTTAAGGTGGTTTCACCGTAAAATGACTTAAATGTCATTTTATTCATATTCTGTCTACTTATAGAAAAATTTGTCCTCTATCTGATATGAAGAACAAAATAACACCTTTCCACGCTATTTTATTATATAATTGAACTTGAAATCACATAGTGTTCAATGGGGGAATGAGAGAAACACGGGGAAAAATAGTAATAGTATAGTGGAATAATCTGCATATTTTGTACCTTTCTTTTGGGTTTCTATAGGTAACGCATATCATCAGCGAAAGCAGGATTTTTTAGACAAAATATAAAAGATGTGGAATTTAGTATTTGTTTTGACTCACACAGTCGCGGCGGAACCTCCTTAATCTCTAATAAATACCCATTTTATTACTCGTTGTTTGAATCTCGCTATTTGATTCTCCCGCGTATTCTTTGTAAGGAGTGCGTCGACTTAGTCGTGGCTATTTATGGGAATGAAAGGGACTACGGGAGAGAAAGGACTTTGGACGGCTGCAAGGGATTCCTAATCCCTTTTCCACCTCATCCTCCTCCCCCTCCCTCCTCACTCCCCCCTCCCCTCTTTTCCCCCACCTCAGTATCCGCGTGTTTCCTTCCACACTCAGCGGAGCTGGAATTAGAATCCCAGGATATGGTAGCGGTGGATGAAGATTATTTTTCCTCTCGCCAAGAACCTACGTGCACTTACTCAAGTTACTAATTTTTCGCGGAATCTGGTTGTTTCGGTGGCTGGAGAACTTTGGCCTTATACAGGAAGGCCTCGGAATATTCGAGCCTAGACAATGAGGGAGTTTTGATGTCTTAACCTCGAATAATTGACGGGGTCGGGGAAGGATGGTGCCGAGCGACAATGCGGTAGTTTCGTGATTCTTCGATGATTAAGTTTTTATTAACCCATGAATTAAATTTAAAAATGTTGGAAATGTTATTTAATCCAAAATGCTTTACTGTAGAGGCAGTATCCTATTCCGAGGGACCATTGCTGAATTTTTTCATCTAATCCCGAGCCCTTCAGGGGTGTATGTTAAGAGCACTTCAAATCTTCACTTACCGGCCTACCCAACCATCCTAAGTGGCGCATCATCAGGGGCGACTTATAAATCATCATCGGTGTCGACCCTGTTTGCCTTGCCTTCTTTAAAGTTCGTTCGTTCAAATCATTATTGTCTCTCATATATAAAGTGATGACTTAATGGTATGCAAGGTGCAAACAATTTAGAAATGGCTTTAAAGGAATCATTTTTATCTAGTTTATTTGATATGTTGCGTGAAGTGTTATTCACCAAACCGTTGATGCTTTCTAAATCCAAAAACCTTCGATTTTCAGGACCTTGGTTGCCGATCGCCTCCTCTTTTTCATGAGCATTAACATAAGTAGGTGTATAATATGATAATGTAAGGTGTTTAATCATGGAGGTCTACCTTTTAAGTTTTGATCCAAAATCTATTGGAAGTTGACTTTGTCTTCAACCGCTCGAGCGGAGTGGATGACTCAGAGCTTTGTGTAAGCTAACGTCGTTTTGATGAAGACGAAGGAGCTCCTTGCCGATAGAACGGTTTACGGAAGTAACGGCGGGATTTACCCTTTAATGTTTGTTGATTTCATCCGCTGGGATGGAGGAAAATATTCAAGGACGCATTTCGGTTGGTAAGCGAGGGATGCTATTGGCTGGTCCCTGCTGCACAACTATCAGATATGCTGGCCCCTAAAATCTTAGTTTGATTATCGGAAGAGAAATAATGTTATCCAAGAAATGATAGTTAATTTTTAGAGAAGGATTATTATATTAGAATTTTGCCTAAAATTTTCATGCCCTCAATTTATAGCAAGCGTTTGATGATTTACGTATCTACTACTAATTTTATGGTATTGTTTGCTATGGTCGATTCTTTTCGTTCCATATGTCAAAGGTACAGTGTGTGAAATGCTTTTATGGCTTCTTTTTGAAGTACGGAAAGTCAGCGGTGTAAAATAATTTATTTCATTCATTTTTGCCGCGTGTTTTAAGAAGGCAATCGAATTAACGTCGTCATTACTTAGCATGCATCAATATTGATTTAATAGCTGCGGAGAACTGTTGATTCAATGAAAACAAGGACTTCTTGACCGCTTCTCTTGTTAGTGACTAATTCAGTTACCCCTTCTCGTTCATATTCCAATTTTTTTGTTACTCTTTGCACTGATTCAACATTTCTTTCCCTCTCATGCTCCTTTAAGCAGCTCATAATCGTGCGCGCTTCGGTTGAATTTTCGACCTAGCGACCCATCTTCTTTAATGTAACGCAGAATTTTTATGCACTGGAAATGAGAGGTTTGATATCGTATTATTTTTTGCTCCTCTATCCGGAAAACACAGGCTGTATAATGAACGATATGCAACCCGAAGCGCATTAGAAAACATCACGGGTCGTATAACTGGAAGGAAAAGCTTTTAAAGGGCAAGTGCTCTTGACTACCTACTGTTTCTAAATGGAATAAGATTCATGGGAAAATTAATAGTTTTCAGCGTCATTATTATTATAATTATAACTATTTCTTCATTTATTGCTGCTGCCGTGTACAGCAATAAAGCTGCTATTTTTCGTCGGGCAATACTTCCAAATTATAAAAAAAATAATTCGCACGTAACATGTTTTGCTACGGGCTTCCATAGCGGTTACCGTCACATTTTCAACTACTTTATTGGATTAATAGAAAATTATTTAATCGTTAGAGATTTAAAAAATTTAGAGATTGCTTTGATATTGTTCGTTGAAAAATCATTTTATTCTTAAGACGGCGAAGAGTCATTTATAGACAAATCATACATCCTTATATAAATCCTTGATTTTAAGAAAAATGCAGTGCCAAAAATTTTAAAACTAATTAGATATTAAATAATCTTATCAACTCAAATGCAGCCAAAATTAAAAGTTTTCAGATTTTCAGTATAGTGGTCATTCAATTAGTTTATTCCTAAATTAAATTTAAGGGGTAATAGGTCATACGTAATTTCGCGGGAATGGGCATAATTAGTTGATGATTTGTGGTTAATGATCCAGTTATTGTGATAAATTGGTGGTGGTTAGTTTTAGTTTAGTATGCACTTGTCTAATTGGGTTCAAACGTTTATGTTGCAGATATCAGTCGTTTGGAAATGCGAGGGCTTTTGGGCGTAAAAACAATGGAACCACACGATGCGAGGCTTTTGACGAAATGGCCCTGAAAGGAATAGTCCATTTACTTAATCGCGGAGAAATAATGACTTGTCGGGTGTGGTTTGAGAATTCCCGGTGGACGCTGGTTGGACGAGGGGAAAGAATGGCGCTCACCCCTTTCAACGACCCATTGTGGCGAAAGGTAAACCTCGGAACTGCTTCATTTTGTTCGCATTGGGACCGTTTACTTTGCAGACTGGCTATTCGTGGATTGTGGGCGTTGATTCACCTCGCTGTGCCCTTGAACTTTTCCGTTTCTGTTATGTAGAAGTGCATCTCCCTCCGGGCGTTCCGACGGGGGTTGGTGGTGGCCGGAGGGATGTGTTTTAAGACGGAGGAGACTCGGTGGAGAGGGATGAAAGGATTATTTTGAGGAGAGGGAGTGGTGAGTCGTCAGTTGGGCGTCCAAGGCTGACGCAACGCGTGACTCGTAACCCTGCGAATATCCTCTTCTCCCCCCGCTCTTTTCCTGTGACTTGATCCATCATCATCATCTGAGTAATCTACCGGTTAGTGGTAGCTTATGATTAAAGTCAGAGAATATCCAACAGACTCTTACACGTGCAGTGCCCTATCTACCTCTTACATTTCTTTCTTCAACTCAGCGTAAGTCCTACATTTCTTCATCCCGTCCATAAACAATAACGGTATACATTAACGTCCCAATATATATTAACGGTCCCCCTCCATTGGTAGCATCTCTGTAATGCAGTGCATGCTTGTGAGGCTTCGTCTCGTGACACGCAATAGCGATTTATGCTAATGCATAATTAGCCGTAGTTTCACTAACTTTAGGGCATAGTGTTATGCATGTTGCTGACTACTCACCCCCTGCCACACACCCTTGAGGTGGCTTGCTGGATATTTTGTAGATGTAGATAACACTTATTCTCTTTCTCCCCCTTCCCCGCTTGCCCAACATCATTCCCTCTATCACGGCCTTCAGCAAACCATCGCCCCTCATTACCCCTTCTAGCCACCTACCCTGCCTTCTCCTAATCTCATTCACAAGTATTCTCTCCTCACCAACTAGATCAAGCACTTCCTCCTCTGTCTTCCTTTCCGTCCACCGCACCTCCTCCATCCTCCTCCACAACGACATCTCGAACGCCTTCACCCTATTTTCGTCTTCCTTTCTTAAGGCCCACGTTTCTGCCCCATACAACGCCATACCATATCATATCCATATCAAGCTCTTTACCAACCTCTTTTTTACATTGTTATTTATGGTCCCCATTATCAGCTCCCTTCTATTATTGAACGCTTCCTTCGCTAGCGGTATTCTCCTCCACCCTCTTGAAATTCATTTAGAATTTTAGGGCACGCTCCTCTCTGGTGTAACCTTCTGGCTATCTCATTGATAACTCCTTTTTGTTCTCTATTCATTCAAGGGGGGTACGCCCTAAACGGTGTTCTCAGACCGCTGGGGTGTACATTGTCACGTTTGTATGCTATTGGACATAAATAAATCCGCTTCTCACTAATCGGCGCTCACAGGATGGAGTAATGGGGCTCACATTTGTTAGTCAATTTGGTACTAATCATATCCGAAAAAAAACTATTTCCAACGCAGCAGTACTACTCTTTGAGAGAGAGTGATACTAAAACCAACTGACGTAGACGTCAGGCCATGATACCTCACGTCTGTGATTATTAATCCCTCGTGGTTTAAAGGAACGACTCTCTGCTTACCGCATTCAATGAGTAAAGATTAATTGTATTGCGAAGTGAACCCTCTCCTTATCTTTGGTGGCTTATCTTTGTGGGAATTACAAACGTTCAAGATTCAAACAACTATCCTCACAATTTGCACAAAAACTTTGGAAATTTAAAGTTGCTTTAATCAGGAGTAACGTTTAGTTAGTGTTAATCATGGATTTTTTCTATTAAGCGTGTAATCGTCCACGTAGATCATCTGCTGCTGTTTGCTGCTGCAGCCTTCTATTCTATGATACCTGTGCCCAATGTAAACATCCAAATCAACTTTAAAGTTTGATTTTACTTGCCTTTCGTGTACTTTTTTCACTAAATAATTAGTTACTGTTTTATTTATTCCTCGTTTTAGTGTTGTTATGGGTGCTCCTTGACGGTTTTTGAGCCATGGTGTGTGTATATTTGCGGAAAATATTCTGAATTTGAATCAGTCACAGTGCCAATGCTATGAATTTAAAATTAGGCTTACATTTTACCATTTTTTACAAATTACACAGATAATTGATGAAAGCTATTTTAATTATGATTTTCGATAAGTTTGATGGCTTACATGATATATTCGGCTATTTTCATATTGTGATCAATCCCTATTCTTTCAGTGATGTTGCACAACAATAAAACATAGGTCGTATAAAAAGTAAATTTATGGGTGCTCTGATTTTTCGTCATAATTCAGTATTGAGTTCCATTAAGTTACGCCAAAAGCCACGAGATTTTCCCCCAGGAAATCCTAGTTTACCCTTCTACTGCACTGACGGTAGTTTGAGCGAAAAATCACTTCACCAAGAATTTGATGAATTGGACCTCATTTTAAAGAAAAAATCTCATCTTTCCAATTATATCAAAATATCAACCCCTTGGCGAACTACTTTTCGAGCAATTTGCCTAAAACTGTAAGCTGATTTGCATGGGATGGATTATAGCTGTGCGTTCCAGAGGGAGAATATTTTTAAAAAATTAGGAACTTCTAGCACCTAGATTTCGTCAAAAATTTAACGGTGTGTATATTGCACGTTTTCTCAACTGTTAAAAAAATAATCTGCTACTCACCAAAGTAATTTTTACAGAATCGCAAAAAAAACCTGTCTTTTTGAAGGGTTTTCAGTCGTACGGCGGGAAAAAATGAGTCAAGTTAGAGACTTCTGTAGCTTTATTTATTAAATTACTGAGAATTTTGGTCATATATAACTATATATTTGCGCCATTAGTATTACAATATTTATTTCATGCTTTTTATAGACGCTGAAATTAATAAATACAATTTTAATATGGTCTTCATTATGACTAGGGAACTATCTCGTTCATACCACCTTAAATCCACTGGTCGCTCAGCATCGCCGTTATTTCCGAGGATCAATCGTGAAAATCAGTGAAAGGAGCGTTTGTAATTGTGAGCGGAGGGATCGGAACCACATTAGGTGTGCTCTACCCCTCCCATTCTAACGCCTCGGCCTACCCGTATTTTTAGTCGAGGCTCCGTAACGAAGGTATGTCAAAGCCGCAGCAATGAGATGTTGTCTTCTTTTATTTACCCCTTCCCCCCTCATGGCATTGTTGGGCTCGAGTTTATTTTCCCTCCGTCACTCTTTCCCGCCTATACCTACCTCCCCCCCGCCCCAACTCCCCCTATCTCATTGTTTAGTCTCCCCAGCCATTCTTGTCATCTCTCGTTCCCCCATTCTGTTTCTCCTGTTCCTAGCATCCTATACCTATTGTTGTCTACTCATGCCTTTCTTTCCTGCTCCTCTGGTTTCCCTCTCAGCGAATTCCTCCTTTTTTATCTATTTCCGTTTCCTTCCACGTACCGAGCCGTTTAGTTGTCTCTTGAATGACTCTGTAGACTTCGTGAGGTTGCTGTTCATGTCTTCACGTTCAGTTACAATTTCTTCTTTGCATCTTCATTGTTCTGTTGTTACGAGGTCGTAATCTCAGCCCTTGGAATTCTGCTGAATTTGACTTCATTAGCTCCTTAAGATAGCTGTTAATGTCTACATTTTCGGTTACAATTTCTCCAACCTTTCTTCGATGATGTTGGTATATAGCTAAATTATTTTAATCCTAGGTGTTTATGTATAGACAATCAGTGTCACCGCCGACTCTCTTCCGTCATTTTGTTAATTCCTTAACAAAAAACGGACAGCTAAAGCTGTTAATACTCAAACTCTTTGCATTAGACTCTCCTCTAACTGATTTTATAATCGACTGCCACATCAGAAACGGGGATAAAGTTTTAGGCAGTGAAAATCATTCCTATACACTGCTATTTCATTGATTGATGTCAATCGCATCAAATCTTAATCTGTCTGTACTACTTGGTGATGTATACTTGTATTTTTCTAGAAAATGTTCAGCTTACATTACAAACCTCACCATAAAATCCATTCATTAGTTGTAACTGTTATTCGTGAAACACTGCAATTTCGTCAGTTTTATTTCTTCTCGTTTTCTGTCCCTTTTGCTCTGTCAACGTTTCTAAGGCGTTTGAATCACGCGGGAGTGATTCGATTGGGGCGAAACAAGTAGGCTGAAGTACTCTTGTGCGAATAGGAAATCAACTCTTGGTCATGTATCTTACGTTGCCTTTGCCGTTAACTGAAATGCGTATACCTTTCATTGCATTGAAGCTCTTGCTGTCACTCGCCAGTAGCTACCTGATAGAACGAGGTTATGCAGGGTGAAGCAAGGGTGGATAAGCGAGCAGAGGGATTGAGGTCTGTTGCGGGGACCTCTGGAGGGACCCACGGCCACCCTATAATGATTACTTCTCTCTCACGCCACCCTCTAGGCCGTGATTGTCTCCTAGTTCTGCAAAGCGTTGTTAAAGTTAAAAAAAAAACGTTCATGGGCTCCTAGTCTAAAGGCCCATATTTCAAGGTTATATTTCATCACTCCCCGCGAGCATTCCTCCACCAAATCTAACCTGCGAGACTATTTAAGGTATGATTTTGACCCTCCGTGACCGGATTTTCCTTCAATTGTATTGTACCCATTGTATCTCGTTTTAATTTGTCTGTAAACATTTTCTCGCTAAGATAAGCGATGTGGAGACACTTCATTGCGCTGAAGCGCTGAGAGCGCTGAAGTTAACTGACACTCTAATATAATTTACGTTACCGAAGTTCATTACTGTTCTTCATTGCCGTTAACAGTTTGAATGTAACATCATGTTAGCGTAAATACTTCGTCATGTTCCGGTTAAGTTAACCAGGCATTATAAAAACTTCCCTTGCAGTTTGAAGTTGTTTTCGCATGTGTTCTGGTATACCTACCTATTTATTACTACATAGTAAACTCTCCTTATTTATTTATACTAACTGTATTTATTATTTTGGTCTGGGGTATAATTTTACCATAGCCATACTAAATTTAATACTTCATTCCATCTCTCTAAGGGGGCGCACCTCAACCGAATCTAAACTGCGATACGCTTTAAGGTGTGAAAATGATCGCCCTTGACTGGGTTTCCTTGAATACATCCCCTACACCCTCAAACCTACTTCACCAAACGGTAAAACCTTCCCCTTCCGCGTCTTGGCCCGGCCCACCCTATTCTCTCACACCCCGTTCCCTTTCCGTACCAACTCCCTCCCGTCCCCGCACCATCTTTCTCTACAATAATGCTCGGGAACCCTCCTCTCCCACTCCCAACACCCCTCCTGTTTGCATCCTCTTTCAACCTACTCGCCTTCCTGCCTCGTAAACCTACCCGACCACTACACACTCAACAGACAATGCATATCCGAGCCAAGATTACTCGAGAGGGAGAGAAAGAGGTGGTGGAGGGGGAAGTAGGGAGGGGAATGTCCTTTGGCGTCAAATTAAGCCGACGCTACTCGGTGCCACTTCTTCCTCTCCAACTCATCCCCTGCTCTGATCTCCACACTCAACCCGTGTCTCTCTGTAGCCTCCTTTTTATGCCCCTCGCATAGGTACGCGCACCAGACTAAGTGCACGAGTACATATGTAGCACCCACCCTCTCTCTCTCTCTTTACCTAGGTACCTGCTCAGTCTCATATTTCCGCTGTCGGCTTCTCATACTCTCTCATGTTCCTCCTCAAGTGTTTTTCCTCTCATTCCTCCCGATGGTCCTTATCCGTTTTATACGGTTATGCATTTGTTCATTCAAGTTTATCTTTTTCACCTTCTTTCGTCCTTATCCATTCTTCTGTCGCCCCTCTTATATACTGTTATGTTTTCCATCTTCTTATCGTTCTCACCTCTTAACTAATTGCCTGCCTTTGCGGGGACTGTTAGGATGGTGGTTTTGCTCTGTACTCTGTGGGTTTATAAGCTTTTTATCTCCGATGTTTTTCACGACACGAAGATAGGAGAAGGTATGATGAGCTATTCAGAGATCCATGAAGAATTCCTAAAATTTAGGCTAATATTCCTTGTGGGAAACGTGTTATAGAATAACATTTCGCTTTTTTATTTGAAAAAAAGATTCGCCAAGCATGATCCACTATTAGGGGTGAATTTATTTCCTAGAAAAATTGTGGTTTAACTACTGCAGTTTCAAACGTGTGGGAAAACTTATGAAAAATGCCATTAAGTATCATTCTTAGGTAATCTCCCTTTAACGCTAAACGTTTTTTTTAGTGATCTGTTGTTAAGTTACAAGTATATGACTCTTTAACAAACATTTCATCTTTTTCTTTCGGATTGTTATAGTTACTTGTATTTCATTTGAAAACATTTTATATGAAAAAGTGCGTGAGCCTAGATAATCATATGGCCTTGTTGGCGTGGCTTTTCGAAATAGGTCAAATGTTTTCGAGAAATGTTATTGTTGTGGAGTGGAAAATTTTCTATCGCTGCGCGTAGTTTTAATTAGTATTCTATTTCATTTTTTTCATTCCGTGCGTTATTAACTTCTTAGATCTGGTTAAGTTTTTTATTGATATTTATTAACGGATTGTACCCTTCGTGTATGTTCTATTTGTCGCATCGGTTGGAAACTTTTATTGAATACTGTTGAAAAAATATTTTCACTGGTAATTGCAATGATGAAATTTTTAGAATGACACGTTATTAGTGCCATTGCGTTATCGTAGCTCATGAGTGGGTCTGTTAGTGGCTTATAGGTGCCTTTGAATTGCTCCCGCTAAAACAGCCTGTGTGAGAAGCTTCCTACATTAACTTCTCTTCACGGAACTTTTTTCCTTCCATTTTTTCTTATCTAAATTTCTCCGGGTATCCCCCTCTTTGTTTCCGCCGCAGAATTTATGTTTGGGCAGTTTGGGAGTTGAATGATGTTGTAAACTCGGGAAGTATGAAGAGAGAGATAGCATTATCGATGAACTCCTAATCCGGAAATCGTAACAATTGGTAACCTTGCTCGGGCGTGAACTGCGTCGTTGCTGACTTGTCCTTCATCGTCGTCGTGGGGTGAAGAAGAATGGCCACGGACTGTTATGTTCCCGCATTATAAGCGTACTTAATAATATTGCGCAACGGGCGTTTCGTGTGTTTTGAGCCTCTCGAGCGCTATCTTCATGTCCGTCGCAGAATGAGGGCCGTCGTAAACATATTCCACAGAGATACCCTGGTTCCCCCTGGCCTTCAGTTCACCTTTAAAGGGGTTTCAAACCTGACTGGGGTGCGGAGGAACAAATTGGAGAGGAACTAGGGAGTGGGCTGCACAACTCTTGGGCTCCACAGTATTAATTAGCTGTGGACTGATCTCTACATTCATTTGAGTATTCTACCAGCTGATTGGTAGGTTTTTGGACAGTCCTCTTACATTTAAATTTCTGCCAGTTCAACTCTAGTGGACATCAGAGCACGATAGCATTCCGCCACGACAGGATTGTAGTCCTTGGGAAGAGCTGGTCTGTAAAGTCATTGAGAAAACTGGTGGTTTCTTTTTTTCGTCCTTTCGTGCAATATTCGGGCAAGAGATGGTCGTTGTAATGATTATTATAATTCTTATTATTAGTGTAATGTGTCAGTGAAGGGAGGACCTAATAAAAGTTAGTAAATATACCATATATTTTTACAGTCGAAGGTACATACCTGTTTAGACAATTTCTTTCTTCTTGTTAGCATACGTCCTGCCCATCTTTTTCCCGCCCTTAATGCCTATTATTTTATTTCCCCTTCTCCTCTTATTAGCATCCTCTATCACTGCTTTCAGCATCCCTACGCCCATCGCTACGCACTCGAAGCATCTATTCTGCCATAATAAAGATATTTGATACAAAATGGATGGGTTTCTAAGCGTCGGAGCGAATGTAGTTCGACTATCATCCCTATTTTGACCCTGTTCTGTTTAGAGATTACTTTTCCTTCGTACCGATCGTTTATAAGCTATCCATCGTACTCTACGTCAAACTAATTGTCCAAACCATGCTCTTACTACCGATTACTTCCCATTGTTTACTCCCGAATTTTTTAAGTACAATCGGTTAGCATCCTTTTTTTGATGCTGATTTTAAAAGTTACCTAATAATATCCCTGATGGGAGACGCAATTCTCCATACAAACATTGTTTGGTATGATAATACCTGTGTTCTTTGGAAATTTGCGGATTTCAGAATCCGTATTTTCAGTGTCACACTTCATATTTAATATCGACTCGATGTCACCGCTAATTCAACGATGATGTGGAATAGGTATGTAATCGTCTATATGGCTGCTTTTCTCGGTATTTTCTGATTTTGTCAACTATAAATCGATGAAAATGGGGTAGTGAGAAGCCGAAAAATGATAAGATTGCTACTAGTGCTAGTCCCCCGATGTATTATTTTGTATACTGGATCAATGAGCTATCTTATCAACTGTCCTGCTTTATTTAAGTCTGGGAGATGAAGGAAGAGAAATAGAAAATACGGCGATATTGGGGAGGTATGAAGTATGGAGATGCTGTGATGGCTTATTGTAAATCAAGATAAATATATGTATAGTCTTGTCGGGAAGGGTTTTGGGTGATGTTTATAAGACCTGGCATAAAATCATTAGTATAATACCTAATTAATGAATTTAACCTTATTTTCTTTGTATTACAATTAATTTATAACTCAATTTATGTTACTGTTTTCGCTGTTTAAAATTGTATAATGGTGATAGTATTTATTATTCTCCATTATCGGCACGAGATGATAAATAAATTGTGCATAGAGATAGGATTTATACCTGCCGTAACTGGAAGATCACCTTAATAATAATAGAAAGGGAATAGGAGGGAAATAAGGCCTTGAAGAAATTAGGAGAAGGTAGAGAGGGTGGTTGTAAGAGGTTATGAGGGGCGAGGGGATGCTGAAGGCCGTGATAGAGGAGAGGATGTTGGGTAAGCGGGGCGGAGAAGGAAGGAAATACGCTTCATAGATGGTATGAAGAGAGGCTGGATATTTACTGAGCTGATGAATGAAATTGTGTCAATAGATTAGGTCCTGCAGTTGTTAAAGATTAGTATAGGCATTCCTACTTAAATGGAAACCCTTTTCAACTGGTACTTCACATCCTATAAATATTTAATTTTGCGTCACGTATGAAAGAATTCTTTAATTACAGCCACCGTTCCTTCTACAACAGCAAAGTAAGATACGCTGCTCGCATCTATAAAAAAAATCATGTAATTAGATATTTTACAAAAAAAGATATGAGCATGTGATGTGTTCCAACTTGTGATGAAAAACATAGTTATGTTTAGAAAAACAGATAACGGAATGAAACGTAATCGGAACCTCATGAAAAATGCAAAAATTATATAAACAAATTGAAACCAATGTTTTGGTGTTCATTATGCTAATGTTTATATTATTTCAGCATATTTCGGAATATGTAGCCGAATGTAAGTTTTCTAAGAAACATGGCCTCTAGTTTACCGTAAAGGGTTAATTTTTAGCTTTTTTATGAAAATGAATGTTATAAAAGCTGCGACATTCGACTTGGAAATAAGAGTAGAACTTATCATTTTATCATAGCACTGCATATCCAGTTCTTGCCTCATATTCCCCAATGCCGTCTGCGTCGTGTACACCATGGGAGTTTCGGACAGAGGTTAGAAAACTTGCAATCTCATTTGATCCGGGTTCATCCAATCATCCTAAAACTCCAATCGTCCCGTATCGTTACCTCTCATTGTACCTCACTCTTCAATCTCTCCTTTTTTATCCACAGCAGCTTCCTGGCCTCACGTTTTCACCTTCCCGTCTCATTTGGAACGGAAGGAATGGAAAAGTTGCAAATGAACTGTTAAGTGACTGGAACTCGGTCTTAAAAAGTGTCGTTGTTCACAAAAATCCTGTATCGAAACGCCGAAATTGCCTGAGCCGTTGAAACTAGATTAAGTCTTCCGTGACGCCTTCATGAATGAAGTATGCAGAGTGAATGTTTGGTGTATTTTCACCCAAAAATCCCAATGTCATTGTAGATTAAATCGTCAGGACGCCTCGACTACGTAGTCTTATTTTTCATCGCATAGGTACTTGAAGTGATACTACAGGATACTATTACAAGAGGCACTCGTGGAGCAAGAACAGGACATAATGGCACCACTGCTGCAGATATTTCAACTTCAAGTTAGCAGTAGGACCTACTTCTTTGTCACTCATGCTCAAAAAGCTTTGAAAAGATCGTGTATCATGTGTCAACATCCAGTGAATATTTTTATTTTATTCTTTTAACCTATCAGCGATGCAGTGAAATGCGAAAGCTAAAATCATTAACTAATGATAATGAACATAATCCTCTTGTCCGTTAATTAATGTACGTATTTAGCTCCTCCCTTGCCATTTTCTGCAATGATTCTGCAATGACCTGCGGCTCTGGCGGTTAAACAGCGGCTTCAGCACCCGTACTTTTTCACTCGTATTGTTGTAATGTATTGGAGGGGAATACAAAATTAAATTAGAAAAACTGGAGGAAGGTAAAACTCAAAGTAATAGCTCGCATGAAATTCATGTAACGCAGAGGAAGCTTAATCATCACGAATTGTCACAATTTTAGTATCATACAAACCAAACAATCAGGGAACTAGCACAAATGAAATTAATTTGAAGCCGAGGAATTTTAAAAACATATCCTGATTTGTGGCATGGATAAAAACATTTTCAGGAAGGTTAAGAAGATAACCGCTACTATGGACCCATGATTTTTGCTCTGTCAATACGGAAAAAACAATCCAGAACACAAGAGCTATATTTTAGGCGGGCGAAGTAAAAACAAGGAAATCAAGGACTGTGGTAGCCGCGATATATTAGTTTTAAAATATCGCCGTTAGATACGTCGTTATTGTTGTCCTGTTTATTGTTAGGCATCCCTTTCTCCTGACCCTCCCCTTAACATCCCATTTCTCACAACCCCCACCGTGTCCGTCTTCCTCCTCCACCTCGGCCTCCTCCTTCTTTCTCCTTCACCTCTCCTCTTAGACCCCCTTACTAATGACTCCCTCTTCGTCCTCTCCTCCCCTCTCACTCCACCATCGCGTGGTGAGCCACGCTCTCACACCCTCCTCTCCGTTTGACGTCATTGTCTCCTCACCCCTCCCTGATGACGAGATTGAAGAGAGCAGTGCAGCACAGAAAGGGAAAGAAAAGTATGGGTGAGGAGGAGAGGTGAGAAAGAAAAGGGATTAAGGATGGTGTTTTCTGAGGAGACAGAGGAAGAACGAAGATAAATATATAATTTTCTCTTCTTTATAATTGGTCTTCGTTGAATAATATCCGAACTTATTTTCCGCTCTGATTTTTTATATTACTAGCGACTGAATCCTTGCTCCGAATTTGGTGTCAAAATGTCGATTTTGAACATATTGTATTATTCATTTACAAGAAACGTATCACATTCAATGTCCTTTTTAATTTTGGTTTTATTAATACTCGTGAAATAGAGTTTTAATCTCCGGTAACTCTCGATACATTTAAATAACATGATACCTCACCTCATGCAGTACCTACCTCTTAAATTTTGTGTCAAAATTATTAATTACAGAACGAATGGAACTGTTGCTCCTTTGACCTACTCATTCATAATTAGCAGCGAAGCAGTTGGAATGCATTTAGTATTTAAAAATTATTTTATATAAACAAGCCGCTTCGTAACTCACACTATAATTTTCCTTCTGATATAAAGAAGAAGTCAGCCTACATTTTACTTGCAAAATAATAACTTTTAATTAATGCTTTTCTTTAAAACGAAAGATATGTAATATTACTCATTTTTAAGGGATGTATATGTTCATAATGAACAAACCTGGGACTTTGTAGGGATTAGAAACAAATTTTATATAAATTATTTCATGAAATATGGAATACTTTGAATGTGTAGGTATTATCGTGGATGTTGTGTAAAAAATGTGCTATCTTGGTTTTCATCATATACCTTGCAACCGATATTATACCGATATTTTTCCTCTCAAACACAAAAGAATGGCTACGTTTCATTACTTTGAGTTTGGTCCTGATTTACATGAACAAGAAGAGGAAGAAAGGATTTATTTTTCAAATTCTCAGTAATTTTAAGATACGTGAAGTTTAACTTTGTGGAAACGCTTCGATGAAACGCTTTTTTCTTTACCCCACTTTTCTCTCGAAAACCGGCCATGATTGGGCGAGTTATTCTCATTATTAGTTCATATTTTACTTACCTTGGTAATGAGTCGCTATTTGAAACCGAGTGCCTGTGTGGAAAGCTATAAAGTGTTCGATTGTATCAATTTATTATTACCTTGCTTGCATTTCCCTTATTTATCACTTAATTAATCCTGTCCCTGTCCGTCCTTTACCTGCAATCAACATTGATTTCATATTATCAACACGAACAGTTGAAATTTGTTATGCATAAAATAAATTTATATAATACATTCAATTTTTTAGCAAATTTTGCTCGCATCAGCTTCCGCGTATAGCAAAACGTATACAGTAGCTGCCAAGTGAAGGGTGTTATAAAACGACTCCAAATTCTCTGAAATAGGGCATGTGAAGTCTTTTTTATGGAGAGAGGATAATACATCCAAACCTAGGTCGGGATAGAAGTGTGTTTGCCTGTGGAAAATTATTAATTATTTAGGCCATCCATTTCATTTCATATTTAGTTCATCAGCCTGATCATAAGAGACGTAGGGAAAAGGGGATGTAAGTTGGGAGGGAAGGGGAGGAGAGGACTCCTGAGGAGACGTCTTTTAGTTGCAGGGGGGGCCGTGAGAGGAGAGAAATAAGGGTTCCTCTTACCAACTCCCCGGCCGAAAACTTCCCACGCGCCGACCGACCGCCAAAAGGGGTGCGTGGAGGTTGGGGGGTGGGATGGGTGGGAGCGAGGCATGCGGAAGAACGGGGACCCATCCAGCAGAGGGCGAGTAGACGACGACTACAGCGCGTCGGGAAAGGAGGGGAGCGGGGGAGTTTTAGGCAGACCGAGTCCCCTCCCCTCTCTTCTCTACCCTCTTGGCGAGACGTTCCCCTCTCCTACTCCTCCTCTTCCTCCCACTCATTCCTCCCTCACATCTAATTTATCTGTTTTTCTTCCTTTTTTTAACCCCTCCCTCCCATTGTAGATTGTTCCTAACTGTTTTCGTCTCGTTTTCGCGAAACTTTGCGGCTTGGCTTCCTCGCTCGCGAGTAAAAATTCAAGGCGGCTACTCAACGGCCTAGTAGTTTTTTTATTTTCATTGCGGAAGAGTACTTGTGAATCAGAGTGCGTACATCCGTGCTGCGTAAGATACGTCTCACTTTTTTATTCGCACGCGGCAATTAACTTCATCTTTATTCGTTTTAGTAATGCCATTCCAGAGAAATTACACCTACCAATGTAATTGATTATGGCGTTCATAATAAGTTGTTTTTCTTATAAACCTATAGCTGTGGAAAGAATTCATAAATATGTAATCCATACATTTAGGCGTTACTCTGTTGTGTGTTGTGACGTTCATATTTGTTATGAAGTATATTAGCGTCATGTTATATTTGAGTAGTTCCACCCAATTTATACGAATCCTCTTCTTTGAAGGAATAAATTTCATCAGTGCAGAATTGTATGTGTAAAATACGACCAAATCAGGGGTTATAAAACACCAACTACCGCGAAAATAGCCTTAAACCGACTGAGGATCAAATTGTCTTGATAAACTCGTGCCCGATATGTTATAATATAGTAATACTTTGTTATCCGTATTATCCCTCATGTCACGGTTGTAATTAGCTATTTTATAATTTAATCTTGTACCGCTTCATCAGTTTCTTGATAGATAATTGCCGTTGCACTGTGAGAATTCATGCCATTTCCAATGAGGCTGAAAATAACCGTGAGACAACATGGGAATGACTGTTGACGGTGTAGCCTCGTCCCACCCTCACTTTCCTACGCAATCCTTGGGGTCCTGGAGCTCGTTTATTTTTAGGCAAAGAGGAACAACTGACTGTAATTCTAATGGAGGGCCCGGGACGAAGAGACCGCGTCCTTTAAACGTCTCCCCCGCAAAGGAGGCAAGGAGAGCTGGAGGGCGGGAGAGAAAGTCACCAATCTCCTCGGAAGAATACTTCTCCGGCAATCATGCGTGGACGGCTATTTTCGTTCGGGGTCAGCTTCTCGCGGGGACTCGAGCCGGAGGCCTCCACGTGGAAGGGCAACGTACTCGGCCATTCTTTCGCTTTCGTCAACCCCATCTCGGGAAAAGAATAGAGAAAAAATCACGAGGGGCAGAGTAGACGGGAGTTAGCGAGTCGGAAAGAAGCGACGGGAGTCTCGGATTGTGCCTTGCGGCACTCCTGTCTTCCCTGCTTTCCACGCCCAGCCCTCCGCGACAGTCACATCTGAACCTTCCCCCCTACATCTTCCACCCCTCATGTCTTTTGGGTGTGTGGTGGGGGGAGGGCACCTGCAGCAGACTCATCTTGGTTTTAACACCACCACCACCCACTCCCCCTTCGCCCACCTCTTTGAAATCCCTGGGGGAAGGGGGAGTTAAGTTCTGGGGAAGGGGAGTCGTGTTGAGACTTCACGGTGTGACGAAATTCCCAGGGGACGCGTGGATGCTAGGAACCCTGGAAAGGGTCCGGACGAAAATCAAGCTGTTAAGTAGGTGGATCCCTCACTATTTTCTGCAGCCATGCGTTGCTACGCGACTCTTGATGTCAACGCCCTGGAAGCGTCGACCCTTTGATGCTGGGAACTCGCCTTGAAGCGAAGCAATGTCATTTGTCGATGTCTTCGATTGATGCCGGAGTACCCGAGAGACTAATAGTGTGCCTGTGAACTGAGTCTTGAAGTTCATCAATTCTTTGTTCATTCTTGCTATTGAATTTGTAATCCCACCTGCAAGCCAGTTGGTCGTGATGGCTGTTCTAATGCTACTCCAGTGCGTACTAATTGTCTTGTGGAAAGTTTGAAGTTTGAAAACTATTCTCTTTCACTTATTTGATCAGCGTATTGGAAGTACGGTTTCGAATTTCCATTTTACAAATATCATTATTCTCCATTATTTAATTCAAGGTATTGATTGCATTTTGCTAGCCTATTTATACGGTATATATTATGGTTTATTTGCACTCTTGTGTATATGCCGAAAATAGCTGTCGAAATAAAAATGAAAAACATTTTTTTTCCGGTACAGCATAGTTAGTTTTTTTACCCTCCTTGGATTTTTCTTGGTGCCCGATTCATATCTTTTAAATTCCGGTATCTTTTAATTTTCCGCGTGATACCCTTGATTTCCAGTGCATCGCCGCAGTATTCGCTGATTTTGCCGATTCTTATCGCCCGTTCTTCGTTTCTTTAGGGGATCAATGTTCGTCAGAATCTCGGCTGTTGGGGAATTTCAAAAATCATTTGATCTCTTGCTATGCTATCACGTAATTCAGTTCGTGCTAAAGGACTTAGATAATGCCAGTTTGGATGTATGTCTCGGATTTGCCATCGCACCCATTTACACAGCTTGTATTTACTGGTGTATATCACGTTTAAAGCGTATTTCGGCCTTTCCCTCGAGTTTTTCAAACATACATCAAAGAAAGTAGCTTAAAAAAGTTTACTGTATTTCCCGCGTAGGCTTTGTCGTACGGAGTGGCGCTATTTGATCGACCCCATTATATATACTTGATATGTCGAAAAGGATTAATGGTGTTTCGATATGTTTTAATCTTTTCCCAAGATTTTATTTCTTGGGATAAGTTCCCGGAATGCAAAAAGGCGTGTAAGCGTTTTGATTATTAGTATTAAAATTGAGAATAGGATATGGTTGGGTGTATTTGGGATTAATGATCTGTGTGTGTCGTGAAAGATAGGCTCCACCGGTTTTCTCGTCTTGACATTTATGGCGCAGCTGGTATGGAAAAACTAGATATGTATGTGCTGGAACTTTGGAGTGTGAACGATGATTCTTAAACTGCCGTGAAATATCGGCCTTGCTATTCTTCTTGATCTGTATATTTTTTGGCGCAGGTGACGTGGAAATTTTTACTGCATGCACTAACGAGATTTATGCTTTTAATAAATAGGATTTAAATTGGTATCAAGGCTTGTTATCACCTTGAAACTAATGAGCGCAACTGGTTGCGATAGGAAAACGGGGCAGGTGTTGTTACTACCTGTGTTGTGTTTGGGTGGACGAATTAAATTACCGAATAGTCGCCCGCTTTTTAAAACTTAATCTCTCCTCCTCAGCTCGTTAGCCATGTTTTGTGAGGAGGCTGAGGGAAGACGTTAATGGATGCGACGCGCTGTTCTTCCTCTCCTCGTCTCAAAACTCTTCTTCTCACACTCCGTCTGCGATGATCTTGTTATGTGTGAAAATAGAACGGCCGAGGTAATCGACTTCTGTCCACGGGCAGACAATCGGGGTTATGAGGGTTCAACCTTGTTTCTGACGCACGTTTCAGACGCTCGTGTGTATTCACATCATTCTATTTTGTCCCTTATCCATCGCTATTATTGGGATCGCATTGGTGTGATTGCGACAGTCTCGGCTTCCCATCCCAATGGCCCGAGGTCGAATCCCGGCAATGGTGGAAATATTTCGTTGATATCACGATTCCTAATGGGGTACATAGGGAAACACTTAGAAGGTAGTACTCCGTCCGTCGAATGGGACCTTTAACTATGAATCCCTTGGCACATTTAGTTTAGGAGTTGGGTAATGACGACACAAGGATTCTCTTAACCCTTTCTCCATATCGCAAATAATCTATGCCGTACCAACGTAATGGCGCGCATGGCATTAGCTTTAGGTGACATTCCGCAAATAACCAACTAACCTTTTTAGTATATGTACTTACAGATTGGCTGAAGTATCAGTGCATATTTCACATTAATTATTTTTTGTTGATGAAACGTAAATTTGTGATGAATATTACTCTAGCTCTACTTTTTAACACTTTCAAGTCGCTGACGTGGCTTCGTAAATTATGTTTTGTCTATTTCCACTGTAAACAATTAAGTGAAAAACCGTTTCAATGCATTATCCTCCGGTGCTGTCTAAGACCCTAAAAAAATTATCTTTCTAACTACTGGTTACATTTTTGCATACGCACCTTAATCATATTAAAATCAGGTGTTTAACGTATGCAGTTTATTTTAGTGAAACTGGAGTACTAACAATCTCTATCTTTATTTTTCCTTTGCCTATATTGCTGGGGATTTTCATTTTTGTATTCTGCAGTCGATAATTGATTTTATTTTCCGCCATGTGGCGTGATTTCTTCGTCAGGGACACATGAACGGTAGTCTTCGATTCTACGTTTATCATCGGGGAGCAAAATATGCTGTTTGGGTTCCTGTGGCTTTGTTACACTTTTGTGTTGCTGAAAGTATATTTGGTAAATTACTGAAAAACTTCAAAACTATAAAGTAACATATATTTATTTGCTGAAGTTGGGGAATAAAAGCATCCTTTGCAACTAACAGCGAGTGTTTTTCTTTCCAATTTTCTCATTTCATTTCCCAATGCTTCTAGCCTCAATCCGAGTCGATTCGGAAATGTGTTCGTAGACCTTTAATTTTGTATTGGATTTTCCGATCGGTTGAGTTGAAGATGGTGTGTCACGACCTTTATTCGAGATAACAACTAACCGACACCAAGGGTACCACTGATTTTATTTATTGCTGTCAGTTTTACTGTCGGTTTAGTAATATAGTTACTATTGAGCTGTGCTTAGTTCTCCCACATAATTTCAGTCTAGATGCCTAGAAATATTATCGTAAACCCATTTCCGTAAATGCTATTTGTAACTTAACCAGCATCTCATTATAAATGTGCTGAAAATCTAGTGTCCAACTGTACTTACCTCCTTTAGGGCGCGGATCCCCTTCAGAAAGTTATTGTGGACATTTTATTGTGAGAAGGTAAATCATTATTTATCTCGGGCGTAGATAATAGACGTTATTAGAATGGGGAGCTCTTTCTACGCATGCTGGTGTAATGTTATTTTTTATTTTATTTCATGGAATTGATCGTACCTACCCCGCGGTCTTATTTCGGTTAAGTATAGGTGAGGTTGACCAATTTTTTTTCGGAGTTCGAAAAGGATTTAAAGAGGACAATAAAACATGAATTGAGGGGTATTTTTCAGGGTGCATTTCAGTTATTTGCATAACTGGTTCTATATACTGGTTCGAGTGATGGTTTCCGCGCATTAATTTTGGGTCCAAAATCTGTTGTTACAATCAACCGACAATATTCGGTGCAACTACATCGATTATTCTGGTGATTTATCGTACTATATTGTCTGAAGACACAAGGTTAAAATTTTACTGAGTTAGATGAAGCGAGAATATTTATCCACAGCTGTCTCTCGGCCACGTAGTTATACTTATTTTTGGCGGTACTATAAGCAGACTAGCACGCTTATTTTTAAGGTTTTTATGAGATCGCCGATCTGATTTTTTGATAGCCTCAAATATGCTGAATTGCTATTAGCCACTAACAGGAGGTTCACAGGATGTGGAGAAAAATATTCATGAAAACTCAAATTTTACAAAAAAATTGTTTAAAATAATGATGGCTCTTGGAGAAGTGTTTCATTTTATTTTATCTCGTGAGCTTTCATTACTGCCGTTTTTATCCGCGACAGCGGCCAACTTAAGCATTATATTTGAGCGAGGCTAATTAGCAGCGCCGACTCCCGAATTAGGCCTTGGGCAAGCGTGAATAAAGCGATGTGTGAAAGGCGAATAAGGGTCGGGCATCACGCCTTCAACTATTTAATATACATTTATTCTTAATGGTCGAAGTTTCCGGAACCCAGCTTGCGCGGGTCATTAAATTTCGCGCCAATTTAAAAGATTCGTGAACGATTCAGACGTATGAACGGGTATTTCTCACGAACGGACCTCACTCTTTCACCTGTCACGAATGCTGTTGCGGTGTCTTTTGTCTCCTTCCAAGTACTTGCTAATATGTGCCAGGGACGGGTTTTCATCAACATGCACTACACTCTATGCTACCTATTTTCTAGATTCTATGAGCAGTAATGCATTATGCAATTACATGCGTGATCAGGGATATAAGGGTTATACAAACATGCAAGACTTGCTGTTAGTACTTCTTAGCGTTATAATGCAGAAGCATTAGATAGCATATCACCTTGTTAGCTAGACAATTTTTGCTTTTTACTTTATCGTGAATGGGACCATGACAAATGATCATTTGCAAATCAAATCTTAAAGATTCCAAAAAGTGCCAGATATATAGGAGTCTAAAGTTGAATGGACGGGCAACCTTCTCATAGCGGCTGTGACATCATTTCATCCATCGCTTCTTACCTCTTCCTCCCGGTCCATTCTAAAAGGTGCATTAAAAAGGCTTTTGTGAAGATGCCCACTTCTGCCGGAAATACAACAGTATTAAGATTTAGAAAATACTTTGAAAAAATATCCGCCTTCACCGGGAGTCGAACCACAGGCCTTTGATCGATGGATGGAATGGCGTCAGAGGTCATTTTGCGGAGAGAGAAAAAAATGCAACTTTCTAAGATTATTTATTTGGCTATTAGGCCTTAATGTTCAAAGCAACTCCGTAAATCTATATGAAAACCTTCGCAAATTTGATTTCAACGGTAATATCGAAAAAGCATTCGAATGATAATCCCCCGTTACTTCCATTTATGAAGCCGAGTGTTTGATGAATTATAGCTTAGCCCCGAATAATAAAGTTGCAGTGTAGGTCAACCAGGGATGTTACAAGTCAGGGAAATCAGGGAAATGTCAGGGAGTTTGAAATCCGTCAGGGAAATCAGGAAAATGTCAAGGAAAACCGTCGAGCTGCCAAGGAAAAATTGGGTAAGGGTGAAGGTCTAGTGGCCGACGCACCCCAACTATACGTTCGTTCGCTGTTGCCGGAGTTGATGTTCATCTTCTGATTTTGTCTTCGTTTCATAAATTTGTCAATAAATTTGATGAGTAAAAGAAATATTGGTGTTTTTTCTCAACTTTCATTTGCAATTAAAATGTTCACTGGTCTCTGAACGTCATACTGCTTGAGGAAAAGGTCTGGGAAAATTTCATAATAAGATCTATGACGATGCAATTTTCCACAGATAAAAATTTTTAATCGACCCGGGTTTCCATGAACTGCATCATCAGGTGATGGTGCAGTGCATCGAAACCCGGGTCGATTAAAAAATTTTATCTGTGGAAAATTGCATTGTCATAGTTCTTATTATGTTCATATCCCACAACACCTCGCCTGATTCCTCCCTTTTTGGGAAAATGTCAATTTTTGTCAGGTAAGTGTCAAGGAGTTTCTTTTACAGAATCTTGTAACAACCCTGTCAACACTTTCGCTTTCTTCGACTGCCCCGCTTTTCCTTGGAAGTCTTTAAAAACCCTCCCATTTTTTTCTGCTCTTCGCTGCTTCGCGTGTGACCCGGCGACTGCCCAGTGCTTGACCCTATTTGTGTCCGTCTGTGCCCTCGCAGCGGGGAGGGGAATCGGGGGTGTGGAGGGGAATCGGGGCGCGGGGAGGGGGGCGTCGTGTCTCCTTCGGTTTCTAAATAAAATGTACGCGTGTATGGAGATTGGGGATGTGGAGGGAAAGAATAGAAATGGTGGAAAAAGAAAATTGAGGAATAGTCAGGCGGGATGTAGTGTGGAGAGCGCGGAGGCGTGGGAGTGGTTGGGGGTGGGGAGTCGTCGGTTGCTATGGCATTAACGTGTTTATAACCGTCTCTCCTCCCCGCTCCTATCCATTGTTTTTCCGATTCTACTAGCCTCCCCCACTCTCTCCATCTTTCCTTCTCTCTCTTTCTTCCCCCTTCTTTTTCGCACCCGCCCCGCCCCCTCTTGCCCCCTCCCCTCTTGCCTCTCTCTCTCCCTCCCTCCCCTCCTCTCCTTACCCTTGCATATCCGGAAATCCTGGGGGGTTATTTTGTGATCTCACCTTTGTAATGACTCTGCGGGAAGGCGGGAGATCCGTTTCGCTCTCTTAATGATCGGCTCACGATCGGCCAAGGTCCGATGGTGGCTCCATTTCACGTTCCTAACGACAGGTGAGATGGAACCAATGAAATGCTGAGTCAAATGAAACGGATGAAGAGTCGAAAGAGCGGGTGAATCAAATAAATAGACCGGCAGTTCACCACTGGAGAGCCGAAAATAGTCACGCCGCCTATCTGGCTGAGTCGAACTACGAAAAATGACGTAATTTTCCGTATTTTATGACGTATTATCATTTAAGTGAGAGTACAAAATAACCCACCTCATAATAAAATTTTGAGGTGGCTGGAGCGGTAATCATGGGTCATTGAGTGCGCATTTTTAATAATTCTTTAATAGTAGAATATGAGTTTTGGAGTATTGGTCTTCTTTTTAATTATCACCGCTCACATTAGCATTACCGACGTTTCGTCATTTTTTGGGGTCTTTGTTTAAGGTTTGGGTAGTTTGAGGGGGTCACCTAAAAAACTTATGCGGGAAACGAGAGGGGGGGGTTACTCAAAGTAATTTAGCTGTTACAATGCGCCTGTTTACGTTTCGTACTCGTCAACATCGCGTCGACAATACTGTTTTCATCATGAGGCGCGCGGGGTGTTTCTTAAGCTTCTACTTCAACTCAATGTAACCGAACCATTGCCTCTACAATGTTGCAAGTCTTCTTACCAACAAATTTGTTACATTTTAAGGTTGCTGGAGCGGTAATCGTGAGTCGTTGAAGGCACATTCTAATAACTTTTCAAGCAAGTCGAAAAAAACATTCTTGGACCACATTTCACTGAAGTACACCTATTTATACGTTGCAAATCACCATACATGCAGTAATGTATAAGATTCAAGAGATATTTCAAATTTTCGGCTTAATTAAAGCATTGTTTTGACTTGGATTTTCGGCGCGAAATTCGAAATTTCCGAGAAAATCATATCTAAATACGCTTTTCTTACTCGGCATGATACCTTGATATTTGTTAGCAGCTATCATAATAATATAAAACTTATTATTTCGCATTTAGGAGAAAATCTGTACATAAGTAATCGAATTATTTCAAAATATATGCCGTGTACCATAAGAGTACTTGTTATATATCATTGAATTGCCAGGAAACAAAATCGGTAGCATGCAGTTTTTTTCATTTTTATCGATAGATATTACTAATAAGGACACGTATGTAAAGTTTAACGCAAATCTGTACACATACAAAAATCACTCCAGCCACCTTAAACTTCTCGTGGGTTAAATAGCGACCTCGTGACAACAGTTTCTAAGGTAGCGGTCAGGAATCTGGGGACGGGAGAGAACAAAGTAGAAGAGCACAGCACCTTGAACCGTGATTCATGGTTGATTTTTAGAATTTAAATATGAATATTACTTGTTTCAAAAGTAATACTAGTTGGGTTACTTTATTTGTCTTATTTAAACCTATCCCTAAAAATAAAATCACTCAATAATTGAGAAAAAAATAAATAATTAAAAAATAATTCAACAATTTACAACCTATATTTCCTGAAAAAAAAATAATTATTTGAATGATTTTTAATCATTTTTTTAAGCGAATCAAATGTTAATTTATGATTATAGCTGTATTTATTTAAAAGCGCTGTGCGTGCAATGGTTGCTTCCTTGGCTTTATTGACTTCGAACGTATCACGTTCTTTTGTTAGAAGAGCCTCAAGTTTGTAAGTGAGCGTTTATTAATTTCGTAGTTATTAGTGATGAAAGTTATCGGGGCCGTGGGTCAAGCGACATCTCGCGTCTTCCTCTTTGCGTCGCCTTTGAGATGCGGCCTTTAGTCGCCGCCTCCTCCGATCCCGGAATAGAAAACCTTCGCGATGGCGGGAAAGAGATTGAGAGAGGGAAGTTGGTAGAGCGAGAGGGAACCCACGTTGCGTGCGTGGGTGATCTCGTTACTCACTGCGGGGGCATTGGGGGGGTAACGGGGGGGGGGGGGGGTTCAGCGTCCTCCCCCTCCCACACAGGAGGTTGAAATACACTGGATGAGCTATCTACGAGATTTTCATGTGATCTAAAGTGTAGATACATTCCTTTTTTGTCAACTTCAATCAAATATCGTTTTAATAACCTAGATGATTCCTCTTCATGAACTCTTTTTTATCATACAATTTTTTTTCTTCTTTCAGGAGATATAGGTCTATTAATTTGTTAATTATTTACTCTGAGATTTGCAGATGATCAAGCATTGGTTAGTCAGTCGGCCAAGGGGTTACAGTCAATGGTGAATGCATTAGAGGTGCAGTGCGAAAAGTATGGGATGAAGATCAATCACAAGAAAACGAAAGTAATGAGATTTTGTAGAAGTAAGAAGGCGGGGCTGAATATAAGGGTGGGAGGGCAGAAGATAGAGCAGGTCGAGCAGTTTACGTATCTGGGTAGTATATTGGAGGCGAATGGGTTTAGTGGTAAGGACATCAGATGCAGAATTGCGCTAGCTAAAGAAGTATTTTCGAAGAGAAGGGAATTGATGAGGGGGGGTCTGAGAAGAGACGTAAAGAAAAGGCTGGTGAAAACTTTAATATGGAGCGTGGCGCTATATGGGTCGGAAACTTGGTCATTGCGAAGGGAGGATGTGCGTAGACTTGAGGCGTTTGAGATGTGGGTTTGGAGAAGGATGGAGAAGGTTAGCTGGATGGCGAGAAAAACGAACGAGGAGGTATTGGATATGGTTGGAGAGAAGAGGAAGCTTGTGGCAGAGGTTCGGAGAAGGCAGAAGAGATGGATGGTGGAGGTTTTGAGAGGAGAGGGCATGCTGATGAGGGTGATAGAGGGGAGAACACTGGGAAAGCGTGGGAGAGGAAGGAAGAGGATAGGAATTCTGAACGAAATAAGAGGAGGTAGAAGATATGAAGAATTGAAGAGGGATCTAATAACGGGCCATCCTTAGGAGGGAAAGCGAGACAATATCTATGAGGTTGGGATACAGAATTGGGACTGTCCAAGAACCTACCAATCAGCTGGTAGAATACTTGAATGAAAAATGAATCTTGTTTACGTTTCGTACTCGTCAACATTGCGTCGACAATACTGTTTTCATCATGAGGCGCGCGGGGTGTTTCTTACACCCTAAGCTTCTACTTCAACTCAATGTAACCGAACCATTGCCTCTTACAATGTTGCAAGTCTTCATACCAACAAATTTCTTACATTTTAAACTTATATAGGCCAAACATCTCAATATTTAAAAAATAGGATCTCGCAACATCAATTAAGACTTAAGTTCAACTTTGTGCATTGGCAAATCATGCAATTTCAAAGAGTCACTCATTTAATTTCGAAGAAACCAAAATTTTAGACTCAGAACCAAAATTATCAAAAAGATTATTCAAAGAATTGTACCATATATCCAGGAATAAAAAAAAGTTGCAATAAAAGAACAGACATCACTTATCTAAGCAAAATTTATCATAATTTAATAAATGAAACATAACTTTTCAACAAAGAAATATATCCAAGCAACCAAATTAATATTGTAAATAAATAAAAACAGCACCAAACTTAAAAGGTAAAATCTTGAATGTCTATGTATTTTTTATGTTTAATATCTGTAAATTTACAATTATGTATCCAAAACAGAACTGTAAATCATTTATCATGATACATCATTGTTTATAGCCCAGAAGATGGATAAATAAACATCCGAAACGTCGGCAAAAGTTTAAAAATAAAAAATCATTTGACCGCTACTTATGAAATTTGCACAATTTACTCTATTTGCCAACGCTTCGAATATAATTCGTTGTCTCGGGCGTGACTTCATGAAATCGACTTAACATGATGAAAAAAAAAGAAAACTTTGTAATTCCACATAAATATTTAATGTGCAACCTAGGTTTCGACGTGGCACGTCATCATCTGGTACAATTGCATAGAAGTTAGAGAATAAATAATCACTATTTATTCTCTTACTTCTATGCAATTGTACCAGATGATGACGTGCCATGTCGTAACCTAGGTCGTTCATTAAATATATATATGTGGAATTACAAAGTTTTCTTTACTTTTCATAACGCTTCGAATGTTTATACACGCTTCTTCAGGGCTCTGAGTGCTCTCTGAGCGCTGAAGGAACTCTCTAAAAAAATACGAAACGTCGACAATGAGAGTAAATTATTTACAAATTACAAGACCTATATCTCCTGATACAAGAAAAAACAAAAATTACGCAATCAAAACAATGAAAACGCTGGCGATAAATACATTTTAATCATCTTTCCGCGAGAAAATTCTTCGCATACGCTACCTCGCTGAATATCTCATTCACGTAGTTAGAGCGAGATAGTTCCCTAGTCATAATGGAGACCTTATTCGTATGTTATTGTTTGTTTTCAGCGTCAGTAGGAAATATGAAGTGAACATTGTAATTGATGGTGCGAATATATAGTTATGTATGACAAACATTCTTAGTAATTAAATAAATGTGACCACATAAGTCTCTAACTTGACTCATTTTTTCACGCCGTACGGTGAAATAACCTTCACAATAGAAGGTTTTATTTGCGATTCTATAAAAATTACTGTGGTTAGTAATTGATTAATTTTTATAAACAGTTGTGAAAATATACAAACTACACACAGTTTCGACGAATTCCGATTGTTAGAAATTCCTAATTTTTTCAATATTCACCCTCTGGAGCGCACAGCCGTAATCTATCCCATGTAAAACAGTTTATGTTTTAGGCAAATTGCTCGAAAAGTAGTTCAGTAATGGCTAATATTTTGATGTAATTGGAAAGGTGGAAGTTATATCTTTAAATTGACTTCAAATTCATCAAATTCTAGGTGAGATGATATATCGCTCAAACTATCTTAAGGCACCGTGAAAGTCAACAGTTTTCCTACTGAACACAGCTTCCTGTGGATTTTTAAAATTTATGATGAAATTATTGAGAAAAGTTCCGGATCATTTGCGGAACGTCGATACTAAACGAAATTAGTCTATTTCGGACTTATTGGTGTTCTTATTTTGGCAGTGCGGTGCGGTGTGATATTTGCTCGTCTTTCGCACCTCCCAAAAATTATCGTGCCATAATTTCGTACCGTACTTATTTGCGATTTACTCATCCGTGAAAGTACGAAACAATATCTTATGTTAGTGTCGTTTCTCAGCACATAAGAGAAAATCTTTTTTTCCGTAAGCAAGCTCGAAATATGTACGTATTTGTACTAATTTTTTTAACTACGTAAATATTCGAATATTGGACAAAAAATACCAATAATAATAAACGGCGCATTTTATTTTGCAAATTCCTCAAGGTAAACGAGGCAGTTGCATTCAGTTCCACACTTGAAAACGTATCTGATTGTTGAAAATATCGTATAGAATGGAGATATCAATGGGTTCTCGTTTCTTCCGCCTCACTGTTTCCTTGACAGAAATCGTCTTTCAAATAATTACATCTCGCTTATTATCTCTCTTATCTATTGCGGAATCATTGGCCGCGCTGCGAACTGAAGGATCATTGGAAATATCTGTATCTATTTTCATTCATTGCGTTTTTAAGAATGAGAAACTGTTGCGAAATGGGAATCGCCAGGTAAGCCGGACTTCTTTGTAAACAGTCTCTATTACGTCATCGTCGTCCTTTGATTGGTAATCGCTCATCATACCGTGTAATGCACGTAGGGCTTATCAAAAATATTTTTATCTGAAATGATTCTTGTGTAATCCCCGTGTATCGATTTGTCAGGCCTTAACCATCGTCAGTAGTCGTCAATCCGCTGTCTGGCTTGCTGAAGCTCTCCACTCTTTCCGATTGCTTGGATCGGCCTGCATAACTATAAGTTTAGTAGATACTCTCTAACGGTATACTGTGTATGCGATGACATTCTGTACCTGTTGCCAGCCTATGGGCACTAAATTCTGGCCTTTTCATTTCTCTTAAGTATTGAAAAAGAAAACTTTGTTTTATCCCACCAATTTATTTTATGGTACTACAAGTTTCGACACAGTGGCGTCATCTTCAGGCACTTACTACTAGTTTCGACGCAGCGGTACCCTAAAATATATTGGTGGAGTAAAAAAAAGTTATCTTTTTCATTATTTTAAACGAACTTTCACAAAGTTGAGACTAATACCATTGAGATAATTCATTTCTCTTTTGCGATGGGCGTTTGGCTTGTGAAAGCCGATATTATTATATATAGCAACTATTTCACTGAGAAAATATTGTTTCTCATCGTTATTTAAATTTATTAATATCACCTCAATATATATAGAATACGGACTAAGAGGAAAACGATTGACAATGATGAATGATCGCAGGCTTTCCCGGCGTATAGAATTGTGGAAGGTTACTCGGGATTTCCACCAGGTCAGGTTCTCCAACTCTATCTCGGCCGACTTTTCGATGAACGAGTTGTCCATCGAAATGATGCCCTGATGACGATGGACAACTCGTTCATCGAAACGTCGGCCGAGATGGAGTTAGAGAACCTGACCTGGTGGAAATCCCGAGTAACCTTCCACGATTGACAATGATGTTTATTAACTTCTGGAAAGGAATAGGATAGGTGCCTCGTTCTTTGTTTGTGTGTAGTTGAAGAGATTCTAAATTTTTGATTATTCCAGGAATTGCTTTCCGCATCTTTGCTGACAACTGTCGTCATAGATACTTCTGTATTGAAGTGGAACGTCTTTGCGGACGCTCCACCGATTGGCTTCCGCCGCGTGGGAGGGATTTGAAGAAGGATGTTGCGTAAATCGTCACAGCGGCGTTGTAAATTTCCGTCGCAGAATAGTAGAAGCCAGGATAGGGAGGAGAGGGATAGAGGGTAGCAAGATATTATAGAATATAGAGGGTGAAATTATGGACATGATGTTCGACATGTGACCTCGTTCCTGTAACCTTCTCTAATTGTAAGTATGTACCTTAGCTCAACACAGATATTCGATGCCACCTGTGCATTTGTTTGAAGTACTGAAGTTATAGCTACCTAATAAGAGAGAAAATCATTCGTGACATGTAGTGAATTTGTGGAAGAGGGTGGCTTCGGTTATTATTTTCACTCCGCTAAAAGTCTCTTAATTTTCAGGAATTTTTTCTCATTGGTGTGCTAATTTGTCAAACTTGTGATAAAATTCAGGCTGACAAAAGTTCAATTCTTTTTTATCTTATTTATAGAAAGATCAGTATCACTTACACTTCCTATTTTTTTCATGTTATGTGCAAATGTTTTTTCACTTAGAAAATCGTTTTATTAAGTTACTTGGAACTGCTGGAAAATAATCACTTTTGTAGTATGTCCCGAGACACTCGCTTTTTTAACCTTTTCTCATAATTTCCTCTGTTCATTACATGTTCAGTCTTCCTTCGGCAAATCTCACCATTCATTTTTTCTTCAGGAAGCTGTTTTGTCCCTGTGTTTGTCTAATACATCGGTCTGTTTTGCTTCGCTGAGTTTACTTTGGACATTTTTCCCCTCGGCTTCACGCGGTATTTCTCGCGGCCATTTGATCGTCATTATTCTTTCCTGATACCACATTTCAGTTGCTTCCAATCTTCACTGCCCTGATGCTCTTTACATTCAAGCTTCACTTTATCAATTCATTCCTTTCGCTCTTGACCTAGATTTAATTATTTTATTCATTCAGTGTTTTCCGTGTATAGGAAAGACTTTTTATTTATTTTTTTTAAAATTTAATTATTTTATAAGCCAATCGGGAAAAGGATTGCAGTCGTTAATAAACGTCCTCGAGCGTATTTGCAAAAGATATGGGATAAAAATTAGTTATAAAAATTAGTCTTCATGGTCATTATACGTAAGAGAAGGGGGAGTATTAAAGAGCAGGTAATTTTAATAATTAGTCATTATTAGTTACGAAAATGGACATAAAGGGAGGAATCAGGCGTGATGTTGTGGAATATGAACATAATAAGAACTGAGGTATTACAATTTTCCACAGATAAAGTTTATCTGTGGAAAATTGTAATATCTCAGTTCTTATTATGAAAATGGACATAGTAAAATGATTATTAGAAGGCGAATTGCCTATCTGTTGTGTGATATTCCATGAGGAACTAGTGCGGCCGAGGCCAATAGTAGAGTAATAATTATTCAATATTAACCAAAGTATCAGAAGTTAGGTCGTATTATTCAAACATATTTATACTCTGAACCATCTTAACCTAAATAAACCGGTTTATCACCTTAATTATAATAATTAATGTTCTTTATTGAGTCTAGAGGTCTCGTCTACGACCATGGTCAATATTTATATTAAGTTAGCTGCCGGAGGTATTTTCGCTTTCCTTCTTACTTTTACGTCAGATAATAATGAGTCAATACGACGAGTATCAACTCAAGGTTTTAATTAGCCAAGAAAATCTCCGACGAAAGATATAATCCCTTGAGCAAATATTTTATATGATTTGTAATTGAAGAAAATAGGTTACAAGGTCCTTAATTGCGGGGAACTCGCACGTGTTCAATGGCTGCACATTACGCTATAAGTAGCTCCGGGGAAATAAATTTGAAACTCACGAACCCTTTCCTCTTCAAACCCTTCAGCTCTTCCTGTTTACATTTGGCACGGAACACGCGTGCTCGTGAACGCAATTCAACCGGGCTGTGATGTCCGGTCATTACTTTTCCGCGAGGGCGGGGGGACGCTTTAACGAGTGGGTACCTACTTGGTGTTTTGGGAAATGCACCCTTCGTCCGGCGCTCACGTAAGTGCCGTTCATTTTCGATTCGTTGCCCTGGTATTCCATTTGCACTGAAAGGGACATGTCTCAATGCCTCTCAAATGCAGCGTCTATTCGAAGAGATTCCTCATTGTGAAATTTTCCGTGATATTTTTACTGTTTGCCTTTGCCGGTATTATTTTACCAAATATTTTCAATCAATGGTGCATTGCTTAAGGTAGTAATTGATGAGAGATTGTTGGGTTAGTGGAGAAAAGAATAGGCTATTTATGTGATGGTAGTAGTACGTTTTCCTTGCTGAATAAGTAGATTTCCCCCAAGGAAAATAGGAAACCTGTGTAGAGTGGTAGTATGCGCTTTGGCCCGGGAAGCCACAGGTCCGTAGTTTGAACCCCGGGCCAGGCCGATTTTTTTCTCGTGGCGATTTCTACGTAAACCACCGCTGTATTTCTGGCAGGAATGTTTCTTCATAAGCAGATGATATTAATATGTATGAATATACTGAGTATGTATAACGAATTATACTATAGTATGGTATCTTCCTAAGCAGATGTGTATTGCAATGAATAAATAGCCATAGCCAGAAGGCCGCTAAACTGAAACGTTGTTCTAAAAGCTGTGTTGAAACGCTCTAATAGTTATTTACCTAGTCGATGTTTTGATTAAATTATTCGTATCAGGATAATGTTGAACGTGTTTCTCGGGAAGAAAATGGAGGAGAAAATAATCCTTTTAATATGAATCCGAAAAATAACTCGGGAATATTTCGCTGGAGTTGTTTTATTTTTTTCAAGCTCGCTAAAATACGTCTGAGCGAAAATAGCTGTGTTCCAAATGCCAGATGTCGACCTCATGTAAGCGGACGAGAGAAGTGCTTACTTTGTCACCCCGTTTTGTCTACTTTTGTCACCCCGTCAATTAGGAGATATAGAGATTTGCTTTAGCTTGGGATGTGAAGAAGTCTATTAAAGTTTTAATGCGCCCTTTTGTCTCATGTTAAGTGTGAAAATATTTTACAGGTGAGATAAATGCGCCCACTGGGTGTGGAGATTATTGTAATTGAGGCTGTCGTTCCGGGATTGGTTCATTATTCCAGAGAGTGTAGATTGCTGTGAGAAAAAAACCAACGCCGCATCACTAATCTCTTTCTTTCATTTTCATTCTATATTTCACAAAATTTTTCTTGAGAACAAATAAAAGGGCTAGGGTATGCATTCTAGGTGAGCTCCCTCGTATATATACTTCTATTGATTCGAGTTAACTTAAATATTTCAGTATATACGCAATTTAATTTCGGGATATCTCTCGTTGAATAAGTAGAAGAAGGGTTAGAATGAGAACGTTATCTCAATACTGATGAACGACAAAATGAGTGGTCGAATTTCAAAAACCTTCATTGTAACCACGGATTTTGTAAGAGAAAAGATAAATATACAAAAAGAACATTTTTATTTTTCCCAACACATTTATCCCGATCTTTAATGTATTCTTTAACAAGTAGATTGTGATCATTATTTTAAATGGCATCCATTATTTCATTATGATCATATACCCACTTAGCTCACATTACGACTAATACTTTAAGTATGTGTGGTAATAAAATCGGGAAGTTCTAACAAAAATATAAAATTACGAATAGTGATGGGATAGCGAATGGTTGAAATAAGTGTAGACTAATAAAAAGTGTTTATCCGGGAATGAGATGAAAAAAATACCTTCAAAATTGATATTCCATTCAATTTTTTTACATATAGAAATAAATATTAAAAGAGAAAACAAGGTGCGAAGATGAAGTGTTTCTGCTTGTGCAGGGGAATGAGCATCAAATGGTAATGGTTGGATAAAACACATTATTTCAATATTGATGTGTGTTGATATAATAAAGTAAAGTCTATGTGATAATTGAATGAGAAGAAGCATCCGCAAAAATATCGATGGACGAATTGAGTGATGGATGAGTGCATGTATCGAACCTATTGCATAACTGTGGCAAATAAATAAAAGTGTGTTGGATGGACTCTTCCAAAGGTCTTTTAATGTTTTCATGAAAGTATATAAAATTAAGTTATTATTAAACAAGATTCCCAGATCCTAGTGTGAACATAAATGGATAACAGTGCATCAAATAAGGATTCGTGTTAACGGAATTAGGAGGAATAGCAGAAAAATATCATAAGGAAAAATGAGTGATGGAATTGAAAAACAAGTCAGTTACCGATTTAGAGTAATTCAAAACGAAGATAATTTTGGAGGGATAAATAAAGTACATCCCCTGCCCCTAACCCATTTCATCTACTTCTGTGTTGTTTTATTGGAAACATTTGAAATACTTTGACGAAGGAAGCTGAGGAAATAATTGGCTAGTAAAAGTACTGTTTTTATCTTCTGATTTATTACTTGTTGTTTAAAAATACTTCATATACCAATTTATTTTGTTTATAATGAGTATACGTAGTATTAAATCATGACGGATACTCCAAAGAATAATGAAAGAAAGAAAGCGTGCTGAAATGGAAAGTTTACGGCGAGTAATTAATAAAGGGAAAAGTGTCTAGGCGGGAAAGGGGTAAACACCGCCTCTGGTCCTAACCTATTAAGCCCTGTAATTTGTTGGAAAAATTAGGAAGAAAAAGAAGCATAGCACAGGTGACCATAGAATGAGCAGATAAAGGTGGAACACCTTCGCATGGAGGTAGTTCGAGCGTAATATCAATTCACCTAGAATTTGATGAATTTCACCTCATTGTAAAGAAAAAAAATTCATCTTTCTATTGATGTAAAAATATCAACCCCTTGCCGAATTACTTTTTGAGCCATTTGCCTAAAAAATATAAGCTGTTTTACGTGGGATAGATTACGACTGTGCGCTCCAGAGGGAGGATATTGAAATAATTATGTATTTATAACACCTAGATTTCGTCAAACAACTAACGGTGTGTAGTTTGTATGTTTTCTCAACTATTTATAAAAATTAATCAATTAATCACAGCAGTAATTTTTACAGAATCGCAAAAAAAAACTATTTTGTTGTGAATGCGTTTTCACCGTACGGCGTGAAAAAATGAGTCAAATTAGAGACTTATGAGGATATATTTTTTTTAATACTAGGAATGTTTGTCATATATACCTAACTATATTTTAGCGCCATTAATATACTACAATATTTACTTCACACTCTTTACAGCCGCTGAAAATAAAAAATAAAATTCGAATATGGTCTCCATTATGACTAGGAAAACATCACGCTCAAGCTACCTTAATTATTTCACATTTTTCCTCTCATCTCCTTTCCTTCCCCAGCCCGCGGCGGCTCCGGCTGCTCTCTTCTCTGCGCGCCAAAGACCTCTCCGCCTCCCTCGTCTAGCCAAGAGAGAGTTTTCTCTCTCAACCTTTTGAGAGTGAGTGAGTGGAGTGTTTTCGCGCCCAGACCGTCTTTTTTTCCTCTATTTCGCTCTTCCTCCGTCCTTCTTGTGTCGTATTTATAAAAATGGCGGGTTTTCACTAGTGGGTCACAACCCACACACTTTTTATTTATTTTTTTACGGGAGGCGTGGACTGCCATCTTTATTATTATTATTATTTTTTTTCTCTTCTCACTCTACCTCGACACCTTCCAAGTCTTCCTCCCCAAGAGGGATGGGATGGGAGCAGGGGGGGTGGGCTGAACGTCGGCTGGGTCTCTCCCCCTTCCCTTGAAACCGATGAAGTTCATCAAGGCGTCCGCTTCGTCGGCAATCTGTGCATGGGAGGCGTTCCTGTCGATCCGCACTCTTATTAGGTAGCAAGAGACGGACGACATGAGTAGAAGTGAAAATTTTTAAACGATTGAAAAGGTTTTTTTCGATTTGACAGGATGAAAAAATGGGAAACTTTTTTTTGTTTTTAGTACACTAGCAATTTATTTTAGGGAAAGTGAGAAGATGACCCAGAAATGTGGAAGTTTGGATGAGAACTCCACAAACCTGCCAATCTCCTGGTAGAATACCTAATTATGATAGGAAATAGTTTCCGGCTTAACTCGTTGAAAATATTTCATTCCGTGTTGTTGGAATAGAAACGCTTGCAAAACTTACAATTTATCTTGGGCACTAACAATGGCTTTAAGATGAAACTTTTAACATACTAAGCATGCCTTTTTGGTTCATGCACTTTGATCTACTTTGATGTAGGTTCGAAACTCAGTCCATTATTCCATATATGTTAATGTCCCCGAGAAATTCACCGAAAATTTAACGCATCACGTTAGATGGGCCTTAAAAAGTAAACTGAATCTTGAATGCTGGGAAATTTGGATTTACTTGTGAAAGTCAATCTGTTCAGAGGCATCCGAAATAGTTGATTGGTACTTGAATAGTCCTTATAATTTACCCGACCGAATTGAGTTTTATCTCACGTTCGTTTCGCAATATATTTTTCATTGCCAAATATAAATTGAAATTTTCATATATTTTATCTCCCTTTGTTGTACCATCTAAGTAAAGAACTATTTTATGTTCAAAAGTTTTATTGGCGTTTAAAAACGTCAACATACGTCGATAACGGAGTAAATAAATTCTTTTTCCCGTCATTGAATGGGAGGGACTGTTTGGGGGGGGGTTTGCAGAGGGGGAGGGAGGCAGACGCGCTTTGGCAGAAGAGGAGACGGGGTTGGCGATCGAGAGAGATCTGGTTTCCGGAAGGGACGGAGGGAAGGAGTGGAAGTGATGTTTGATAACCGATTAATGACAGGAGGAAGCCTTTTGAAGAGAGAGAGAGTCATATTCGAGGGTGTGTTTGGAATCTGTTGACGCGTTTCATTATCCGGTTTTGTCGAAATTGGAATAATTGGAGTAGGGAGAGATTAAAATGGGGGCCAATTTGTTAGAGGTGAATGAAATGCGTAAATACGGTCATGAACAGTTTAATGAATGTGCTATTATTGTGATATTTTACCGGTTGGGGGTAGAATTCGAGTTGACCAAGTACTGTATTGACAGCAGTTTTGTTAAATATGTAAATGTCCCCGAGTTCCCTTCTAATTTCATTTCACTTGCATCGCCCATCTGTTCCTCTTTTTCTTCAGCTTATTCCTACTTAAAGTGGTCGTTGGTTCTTGCTCATCTCGTCTGCTTCTTTAGACTCTGCACTTCTTCCTCACCTAGTTTTTATTCTTCAATTGTCCTTGACGCATTCTTTCCTTCTCCGTGCTCTTCCTATTGTTCTCTTCCCTCCTTACACTGCACCGTATATTTTTATTCCCATCCAATTTTTCATTACTCCTCTGATCTGACCATGCTATTGCAGTCTTCGGTTTCGAGTCTTCTGTGACAGGTCCGCAACCCCAAACATCTCCCTTATGCTGTCATTAATTATTCTTTCCCTCTCTTCATGACTGTACCTGAAGATGACTAAGCGAAAAATTCTGAAACACGTGTAGTCAATTTTAAAATAAAGCGGACAGTACCATTTCGATTGCTTTTCAATTTGATAGTGCTGTTCCACCACATCTCGCTGGACACAGCTGATTTCATACAAAAATGCTTTTCCTTTTCCCTCTTTTCTCTATTATTTGACTCCAGCCTTCGTACCACGGACAGCATCACTTATCAAGCAATAGCAGTGTCATTATATTATAGTTCGGCTTAGATATTGTTTTCTCAGCAGCCTTGTCGCCGTGCGACCCTTCATCAAATGTCAAATCTTTGTTGTTTCTATGGTGGAAATAATTTATTTCATCGTTTCCTTTCATGCCTATTTATATTATCTTCAATTTACCTAGCTTGTAAATAGACCATTTTACCACTTGAAACCATCATGTAAATAGCTGCTCCTCTATAGTCGGTTATAATCTGTTTTGTAGTTGTGTCACTTGTGGAAGAAAAGATGCATGTTGTACCTCCTCCTACACTTTGAACTGTCTATTAAGACTGGACCTATCAGGGTAAACATAATTTCTACCTAAAGTACCTACATTTCCAGAATTCCGGGAAATTTTAGTTCTGGTCACTTCTGCTGTCAGTGTGGCAGAAATTCATAATAATAATAATATTTATTTATCCCTTAGAATCAACATTGCAAGCATATTTTACATTTAAATTAGAAAATGACAAATTAATTAGGAACCTGTTTAGGCATTGCCTGTATTGGGATACCTCAAGAGAAATTACAATATGAATAATTGAAAAAAAAATAAGTAAACTGAGACCAGATACGAAACATAAATAAATGCATGAAAAGATAACAATTTGTTTTTTAATATCAACCTGTCGTGCATAGAAAAAACAGTGAGTAATGACATTTCTATTAACAAAAAATACATCTGGATTTTCTACATTGAGTAATCATTTTTTTACTCTTTTCAAAAAAGATGTTGAACTATTTGAACCTCTTATATTATTTGACAATCTAGGAAATAATTTTGGCTCTACATTAATAAATGAGCGTTTGAACGGGGCCAAATTTGGCTTGGGCAAAATATACATATTTGTAGATCTTAGGTTGTATGCATTGGTTTTTTGGTTCTTCCTTAGGTTTATTACCACTTCTGAGGTAGAACAATTTCAATACTTTGTAAACGTAAAGATGACGTAAAGGGAGTAACTGTAAATCCACAAATATGGGGAAGGACGGTTCAAATTGACATTTTCTAGCAATCAGTATCACTATTGCTTTTTGGAGAATCAGCATCGGATTGAGCGAATTTTTATAGGCACCTCCCCAGCAGATTATCCCGTAGAAAGCTTTCAAGTATCTAAGTTAGTTGTTTCATCGCTACTTTCCGTTTAAATCTGGTTGCTCAAAATGATTTTCCTCAGGTTATTTTTATACCATGGAGTTTTTTTTTGGCCCACTAGAGCGATATTCTATCCCCCCGAAATACGTGTGTTATAGCTTCTCACCGGAATTATTACCAGGAGCCCAAAACTTAATTTTTCATCCCGTGAAAACCTATCGAGTAAACGAAATTCAATACCCGTGAAATTTGGCGACCCTGACTCAGAGGAGATTCAGATAGGTCGGAGAAGGGAACATATCCTGCTTGCACCTTTCGGGTGGGTACGATTGATGAGAAACTATCGTGTTTCAAAACACGAGAAACCATAGCAAAATAGGGCCGGCCGTGGGGATAGTCGTGCAAACAAGTTCTAAGCGGAGATTTTGTGGGGGAATGGGGACGGAAAGCATGAAAAACTTTTAAAATCTTCATTTTTCAGTCACGTTTTCCCTCCACAGTGGGCGTGAATGAATGGGATCAGGAGTGTGGTTTTTGGTTTATCACACCAGTAGATTTTAAAAGCATGGAGAGCAAATTACAGTGAAACGAGTAATAATGGAGGAAGGAAGCGGTCGAGAGAATAAGTTAAGAGAAGCAGGAATTCTGTCCTCGGATTGATTTCCGGGCATTCCCATGATTACATACACACAATGCATATTCATTTTCACTATTGACTGTCAATTTATTTATAATGTGCATCTGTGAGAGACGTGTCATATTCAATGTCCCTGTAATCTAGGTAACGTGTTAAAAATTTGTGATGTATGTATTATATAAAACTATTTCTCTAAAAAAAATAACTGGTTTACTCAAATTACACTTTTTGTCAAATTGCCCTCTCATTTCCATTCGAAGCATATATATTTAAATGTCATGAAGACAATGAATATTATTTAATAAATATTTTTCTAATTGCTTATTGAAGAAAATTAATGATGTTTTATCTTTTAACTTGAAGGATGATGATACTAGTGAGCAGTCATGGAATTAAAGATGTGTGGAAACAAACTTCCAATAAAACAATTAACTAATAATGAAACTTTTTAATTATGATGATACTATCGTGGATATTACATGAAGTAGATAATAATGATTTTGTCATGCTATCAATGCCCTACCGATGATGATGAGTTCAGCAATATCATTTTTTGCGTCAAAAAATACATGAATTTGCGTGGGTAACGGGGAACGGAACACCTCGCCCTTTTGAGACTAAAATGAGAAATGCTTGGCCTCTCTCTGCGTTACCGTCATCTGATAAACAGAGGCGCCATAGAAGCTGGTCGGTAATGTTGAGAACGCTGCTTAGACGAGAATCCCTTTATTGTCTCTTCGCAGAGGTGGCAGGGTTCCTGAAGGAATTAACTGCTAACTCCTTACACTCGCAGAGGCCGTTAAAAGAGTGAGTGCAGCTCTCCAGGCGAGTAAGCGTGGGATGAGTTTCGCTTTTGCGGAAAACACGAGATCTCACTCTTGGATCTCTCCTTCACTGGGAGGTGGCTGGCCTCGGAAATACTCACTGGGGAGGACGGCATTCCATATATATTACTTCTCGCTCCATTTAGAACTATAGGTCAGGATATTTAATGTTGCTTCCATGGTTGAACTATTTATTTTTATACTGACTACTCTTTTGCAAATTTTAAGAGGGTGTGCGTTCAAATGAAGTGTTTAGCTGATGATCCGCTGTCAAAATTTAAAAAAAAATTGACAAAAGGATTTGATTACCTATTGTGTGGAAGGAAAAAGTTGATGAAAATTTAGTATCATTCCAAGCAGATGATTGATTGATGATTTGGAGTCAAATTATTTTTTTTTTACTTCTTCCTGGTATGCGATGCTCAAACCCGTTTTGTCAAACTTGGACATCATGTTTGTCTCCTTTCTATATCTCCCGTGCAAATTGACTCATTTGGTCTGAGAGGCCAGTTTCGTGGGAATCTATGCCAAAGTCGTACGCAGTATTCGGTCTTTGAGAATGTTAGATGTATTTTTTCTCTGGTGTACCTATGTGTAAAATTCCTGGTGACAATATGTGGCAGTACAGTATGACTCACATTACAAGTGCAATATTTCCATGTCAAATAAGTCGTTTTCCGGAGAGACCAGTGTCGAACTGAATGTGAAACTAGGGAAGTATGATCCATTTCCGTTTTAGGTATCGTATAAATTATCGTGCTCGTAAATGTCCATTGCCATACCGTACCATGTATTTGAATATAGCCCTGTATGGAATGCTTTTATGGTGATACATAACTATTTTTTTTTAATTAATAAAAATATTACTCAATTTTTTAAATTGTACGGACCGGATTGTTTACATAGTAAGAGGTCTGTTTAATCACCTTGGAGGCAGTGGTCACTTTCATCGATCACTTAAAAATGTCGTTAAATACTCCTGCTGAGAGTATGCTAATGCAGCTGCTGGTCATTTAGGCGTCCGCACGTGATAATAACGTATTGATACGCTACCGAAACAGGATTAGGTGGAGTTTGGATTGTGCAATTATCTTTCATCATGAAATTTCGTCACGTCGAATGTTATTTGAATCGCTAGAGTTTTTGTTCACTGACGAAGACAGTGGGAGCTGACCGGATTCTGCATTTTTTGCTACTAGTCGTGGTATGGGTCTATGATTATTCTTATGACACCCATTCGCCTATTCCGCGGCTTTTCCTCGTTTAGCACATATGTGCAGCAGTGCGTTGTGGTTTGCTCGCGGGCATTTGATAATGTTTATTATGTGGTTACGCAAAGTAGGATGATTACATCGGGTCCGGTAATGCCACGGCGCTCATTATGCTAAGTTAATGGGGTCTTCTGGTCGTTCGTGGCTTACTGGTTGTTTGTGGTCGACTGAAGTAATGTATAATCTAGAGAAATAATAATGGCCATGTTTTAATTGAATAAATAATTGTATTAATGCTATTTCAAGCGGATATTGCGGCGGAATAAACACATATCTTAATCCCTGAACATATTTTGAACAAAACAATTAGCTGTTGAAAGCTTTCGTCGGCAATGTCACTGTGATAACAATCTTCTGCTTAAACTTGAAGCTTTAATATTAAATTGGAGGAAAAACGTCGGTCGTATTTAATTTGTAACGCGAATATAATCCCTAAGCATAATTGAAATATTTAAATGAGCTTGCATAGCTATTTTTCATTAATCTTGAAATTTGTATAAAACGAGTTTGTAGGCGTCCGTTGGCGACCATGCTTTACACGTCTCATAATTACCCGTTTAATTTCTTTTGTGGAATATTTTTCCTTTCTCATATGCTTGCCTCCTCTCTCGGGAAGTTCATGATCGTCTTCAATTAGTTTCCTTTCTTTTAAGAACGCTATAATGATTTCTTCGGGTCGTTTAATATCTTAGAAGTCATTCGCAAGCATCTCTATCAATACGGGTCAAGTGAGATCCCCCACTCTCTCCAGAGGGCCCAGCCCTATAAAATTGAACGTAAAACTGCTTCTATTTTTGTTCGATTTTCGGAAATTAGTGCAACGTGTGGTTGATGTTTTGATTTCATTGTATTGATATATTTTCCTGTGTTGTAATGGTGTATTATAACGAAGTAAGAAATAATAAATGTATTATAACGAATTAGTATAATAATTATAAGTATGAGGAATGAAAACTTCTGTATGAGATTAGGGGAAAACAGGGTAGGTGGCTGGAAGCGGTGATGAGGGGTGATGGCTTATTGAAGGCCGTGATAGAGGAAAGTTGTTGGGCAAGCGGGGAAGGGGAAGAAATAGAAGTTTTATGGACGGAATGAAGAAAGGTAGGACTTACGCTGAGATGAGAAAAGAAATACTAGAGGTAGATAGGGCATTGCACGTGTAAGAGTCTGTTGGATTTTCTCTGACTTTCATCATAACCTACCTTTTACCGAATCAAATTAATCTTTTGTCGCGATACGTGGTGGAAATTATTGATAGAATTCATGATGAGAAAAAACACAGTACAAATTCCACTATTTTTTATTATTTGTCTTGATAATGACGCTTTAGACGTCGAAACCGGTCGACAACAATAAAAAAATAGTGGAATTTGTACTGTTTTTTTCTCATCATGAATTCTACCTTTTACCAGTAGATAACTTTAAATATATGATGATTATAATGTTGTTAAATTCATCGAATTTTATGAATTGTGATATCATGCTCAAAATACCGTAAACTGAACATTTCTCCATGCTTTTTTGCCGTTGGAATTTCCTTTTTTTATTTTCATTCACTCGTAAGATCGAGGTGTGTGTTACTTCATTGCGAGGGTGGAGGAAAATCTGGGGAACGAATCGACGCATATTTTAACCGCGGTACGTGCAAAAGCTGTATCTTACGCAAAGGAGGCGGCGGAAGCCTTTGTTGTGGTTCTGCCGTTGAGAAGGAGCTCGAGGCAAGGGTGTTGCCTTCTTCGCTTGCCTTCTTGTCTCCCCCTCAGCCCTCCCACGCGGGAGGCACTCGTTTGAGCATTATTTAGAATATTTTTAGACCGGCATTAGAAAGCTTAGAAGCACGCGTGTGGGCAGAGAGGCAAAATGCGGGCGTTACCATGCTGGGAATAGATACGTTTGGTGTAAGTTAGATCTGCCGCAATGAACTGCCATGATTTGCCTAGAAAATTCCCAAAGGTATAAGATTTGACTGCTGCAGGAATTGAACTGCGGACCGGTGCAGTGCATCCACCGCGGTTCCCCGTATCTTGGGGAATTTTCAGGTCATATAAATTCAGGAAGTCTCGATTATCCGAGATAATGTGGACTAATGCCACTTTCAGATAATCAGAAACCCAGATAATATAAAAGTATGAAAGGCGTCTTAGCGATCGTAAATTGCAACAAAGATAATATGCTTGTAAACATTTCCGTACTTCATTTTTTACTGGGTTGGAATAAAAAATATTCTGTGAATCGCTTTTTATTTGGAGATTGAACTGAATGCCAGATTCTGGCGTTCGTTTGCATGAGGTGAATTGGATTATGTCCTTAGACTCCCAGCTACACGCCCCTGCTGCAATTCGCAGGGTAATAATGTGTGCCCATAGATATAAAGATTTTTGTTTGGCGGTGTCCTCGGTCCATGTGTACCTTCATGCCCACGCTGTTTGGGAAGCAAAAATGCACGCGATTCGGTATTACGGGCGTTAGGCATGCGTTCGATGAAAGCGATGATTACTGAAGCGGTCCTCTAGACCGCGTGCATGTCGTAAACTATATGAGCGATAAATCAATACACCTATAATTTGATGAATTTCACGTCATTTTAAAGACAAAACCTCCATCTTTTCAATGATATCAAAATACTAACCCCTTGCCGAACTACTTTTCGGGTAATTTTCCTGAAAATATTAGATGTTTTGCATGGGATAGATTACGGCTGTGCGCTCCAGAGGGAGAATATAGAAAAAAATGGAATTTCTAACACCTATAATTCGTCAAAAAACTAACGGTGTGTAGTTTGTTCGTTTTCTCAACTTTTTATAAAATATGATCAATTACTCTCCTCAGTAATATGTACAGCATCGCAAATAAACCAGCTGTTGTTTAGGCGCTTTCACAGTACGGCGTGGTAAAATGAGTCAAGTTAGAGACTTAAGTACATATATTTATTTAGTTACAGAGAATTTTTGTCCTATATGACTATATTTTTTCGCCATCAATGTTATGTTTACTTCATTCCTCTTACAGACACTTAAATTAAAAAAATAAAACTCGAATTTGGTCTCCATTATGACTAGGGAACAGTCTCGCTCAAACTACCTTAGAAGTCAGCGGGGGATTTTGCGCGCGGCGTTTGGCATCTGCGGTTTGCCCGCGAGCGCCCGGCGTTTCAAAACGAGCGAGTCGCACGCTTCGCATTCATTCGGATCCTTTCCTAACGAATTCGCAGTCGGCGTGTCTGCGGTCTACTCCAATCGACGCCAACGCGCCTTTTCTACCGTGAGTCGAGAGAATTCCTTCCCCTCTTTGGTTCGTGGGGATCGTAACGCGGTGATTGGAGTGAGTAAAGACTCGGAAGGGTTTATGCACGCTTATCATGCACTCGGAATTTCTCTTACGCTCAAAGTATTATGCTCGAGAATGTATCGCATTAACGGGGTTGTCCGGCGACTTGCAGTGAACACCATTTCGATGCAAAAAGCAATTGTAAGAAAATATGTAGCACCTTATCGTTGGTTACCTGCGAATGCCGCTATTTCTGAGTTAAACGTAGTTGAATTGGAGAATATGAATTACTCAAATGTGTTATAGCGCTATGATTTTAATTCCGATACCAGTGAAAGCTTGAGAAAAATTATTTTCACTCTTACACGTGTGATTATTCTCTCTGTACTTTATCTTTTATACTTTTATGATAACATTCGAAATATATCCATTCTTACTACCATCTTGGAGAATGAGGTGGAGAATACTTCAAATGTAATACCCGTACCTATTTTGTAGTTATATCGAACGCAATAAAGAGTAAATCAACAACTGTTATCGTCCTGTAAAATCACAGCCCTATAAAGTATTTTATAAATTGATATACTCCAGTTCAACTACGTTTATTAAAAGAAAAACGCAATTCAAATATGAACGACGACCAGATTCATAATCAGCGTATCAAATTTATTAGGATGAGGTAGGTACCTTTCCTTTCACTTGGCCCTTCTCACCGAAATCGTGTCAATCGTTAGATCGCTCAATATTGTATTAAATGCAATTACAATAGTTCGCAGTTTTTGACTCTGGAAATTCCTGTTCATATTTTAGCTGTCTTTTCGATATTTAGCTACATCATTATAGGAAATGGTATGTGTAATATTTTTACCCAGTCTTTCCAAATTTAGCATAGACTATGTATATCTTTTATACTTTTATGATAACATTCGAAATATATCCATTCTTACTACCATCTTGGAGAATGAGGTGGAGAATACTTCAAATGTAATACCCGTACCTATTTTGTAGTTATATCGAACGCAATAAAGAGTAAATCAACAACTGTTATCGTCCTGTAAAATCACAGCCCTATAAAGTATTTTATAAATTGATATACTCCAGTTCAACTACGTTTATTAAAAGAAAAACGCAATTCAAATATGAACGACGACCAGATTCATAATCAGCGTATCAAATTTATTAGGATGAGGTAGGTACCTTTCCTTTCACTTGGCCTTTCTCACCGAAATCGTGTCAATCGTTAGATCGCTCAATATTGTATTAAATGCAATTACAATAGTTCGCAGTTTTTGACTCTGGAAATTCCTGTTCATATTTTAGCTGTCTTTTCGATATTTAGCTACATCATTATAGGAAATGGTATGTTTAATATTTTTACCCAGTCTTTCCAAATTTAGCATAGACTATGTAAATTAAGCAATTAAATATCCAATATAATAAATTTATTGTTGGCATTTTTATTGCAAACAATAACTATGGGCAAAACTATAGATATATAAGGCCATTGATCACTAAGCAACAATTGATGAATAGAATGATAAGCTATTACATATAAAGATTCCATCGTAAATGAGATTGAACTAGGCATCTTTCTGCGTATCTACTTAGCCTCAAGATGAGTGACTTTTTCAGCCTGCCGGCTGAAAAAGTCACTCTCGTTATTCACATACGCCATTGAAATACTGACAAGTGACAAAACACTGACTGATTGTGAGTTTTAATTATGACTTATGTTCATTTCTGTTACATTTTTCTCTTTGGGCCATGTGCTATCTCATTAGACCTGGTTTTAATCCTGTCCTTACATAATTCTCCACTGTAGTATTTATATAATCGACGTTTTCGCTTTTATCTTTTTTCTTACATTCCAACGCTTCGATAACCCTAATCCCTCCTGGACCTCATAAGTTGTTCATTTGTTATTCAACCAGCAGGTTAGTAGGCCTTTGGACTGACCCTATCTTATTTGCATTTACTTTTTTTCTGGAAAAATGTTTCAGTTCTGACTCGATGGATGAGCAGTCGATAATTTTGGTAAATTAAAAAGCGTTACGCTATTGTGGTGTATTTTGTGCACGTCCTGAATAGCCTGTACCTTTATTTGCTTTGGTTATCTATATATTAATTTGAAACGTGTTTTTTCTACTGTGGCAACTAAATTGAGAGAACGGCTAGGCGTAAACATTCGGCTGAGGTGTCTAAAGAAAGGTCTTGGTCTGTAGATGTGTCATCAAAAGATAATTCCCGATTCCCGCCATTTGCTGGATGGATAGCTCTCCCCTGCGTTCGCCCCTTATTGCATTTAGATTTCTTTTTCCTTTATTTATCACTGATATTGGATCTTTACCATTTCAGCAGCTGCTGTCATGATAAGAAGGTCATACTCCCTCAAACCAGATCCCATCCGCTTCTCGAGGAGCTTTTGATGAGCAACAATGCATCAATACGTCACTACTTACAATTAGAAAGCATTCGGAAATATAACAGTGCGATGTCGTAGTATTTTTGCTTAACGTGCTTCGACGGCTAAGGTCATTTTGTACTTTTTGTCTGCCACGCGCAGACAGGGACAACAGCACTCGGACGAATCGCAGGATCACCCCTCCAAACCCGAGCCGAGCCCAACGATGCTTAACTTCGGTGACTGATCGGGAACCTGTGTTTCCATCGTGGCAGGCCGTAGCCCCAGTGCGATGTCATTTGCGTCATTTGTTGCCAACGAAGCCGTACGACCTAATGAACGTGGCCCTAATATGTTCAAGATTAATGGCTAGGTTCACTACAAGTTTGGTCCACTCCATCCAGAAAACGCCAGAGAGAGGTCATACGCACAACTTTATATAATCGATACAGCCGAGGCAACTGACCTTCGCATGTCAAGGAATTCCACGTGTGATAGCAACCTCATGGGCAAATTGCACGAAATGATGCTAGAGGTAAATCCATTAGCACAGTAATACAGGATGATGGCCGACGTGGAGAGGTCAGAGAATAAACTTGCCCAGCGTGAGGCCAGACCCCCCTTTGAAGTAAGAATTTAAAAAAGAAGAAAAGCAAAGCGATGCTATGTCCAAAGAACTCACATTTCTTGGAAATCAACAATAAAATCATCCAACAGTTGCCTGGATCTGAAATGACTTACCATAGTCTTGATTCTTTAGTAACTGAAGATGAGAGCGAACGCATGCGATACCCAGTTGAATTCTTACATTCGATCGAAATGAGCGGCTTACCCCCTCACACTTCGTTCGAAACCTGGCACAGTTGTTATGCTCAACAGAAACTTGGATGTTAGAAAAGGTTTAGTTAACGAAACACGACTGACCATCAAATCTCTTCATCCGAATACTATCTATGCCGAAATCTTAAGCGGTGAGTTCATGGGAACTGTACATACTCTTACCAGAATTCCGCTCACTCCAAGTGACTCAACTTTCCCGTTCACCATCAAGAGGCTTCAATTGCCGATTATATTATAATTTTCGATGACAATAAATAAGAGTCAAGGCCAAACACTTGTTACTGTTGGCTTCCAGAACCCGTATTTTCTCATGGAATGTTGTACGTTGCTCTATCAAGGGTTAGATCGAAGGATGCCGTGGCAGTCAAGATCACTCACGAGGATTCACCCGGACGTCCTGTGGCCGATGACTGGACCGAAAATATCGTCTTAAATGAATTACTCAACTAGAATTTGTAACTGTATCGTTATTTCATATTAACTCTTCTTTTTTTACTTCATAAAGATACTAATTCAGCTTACAAATTTTTTACATTTCACCGCCATCTAGCGTAGAGTTGCTAAAGTAGGCTGAATTTGCGCGGAACTTTACTGACCGTCGATTTCGACGGGTACTAGCTAGTTAGTTTTATTATTTCAATTACGATTTGGCCTGGTCAGCGGCTTTGATAAAAATATTCTTATAATTATCACAATTGTATTGTAATGTAACTCATGAATTTTTGCATCTTTTGAAGCGAGTAGTTATTGTCGGAGAAACCTACCTAGTCAATACATATGTATTACTACCGAAGGCGCAAAGCCGTGACCTGGGAATATTATCTTTGCTTTGATGGTCTCGTGAAACTCCGTTTTTTTTAAGCTCATGCCTTCATAAAACGACCTTGCGAGGATAAAATTATCCGAATAATTTGTGTTAATATTTTCATATATTTTTTTAGTGCATGTATACGATTCATAGTTTAATTAAAACTTTTCCTGTGGAAGTAATCGCATCTTTATCTCAAACTTCATCTACTCGGATATCTTCGTGGCTGCAATCATTAGCATCTTCGCCCGTGTTTTAAGCTAGATTGGTTTTATTATTTACGATTACGGGTGGACACGTATTTTGACTGAGGTAATTAGGTCGTTCATTAGCATTGGATGTACATAGGGTTATTAGAACCCAGTGCCTTAAATATTTCTTAGGGTTTTATGGGGCTGATTGGTAAAGGGAAGTTGTTTCAACGAGGGCGGTGTCGTCTTGAACTGTGTAATGGGCGCTCGATCAAGAGTGCCTGCCGTCGCCGCCCCATTACTCCGCACACTCTTGCAGTTCTCCTCTTCACGGGCCATCAGTGCTAACGAACGACTACAGCTTCCTATTAGACCGAAGTAGCTGAATGGCCATAAAATTTTCGACTTATAGGTTCAAGAAAAAAGTGAACAGTGTGAGAATCTGTGAGTAGTCATGTCACCGATTTTTGTTGGCCAATGTATTTTTCGCGCACGTGCCGGGTATGGCAGGGATAATTTATACTTCAAATCTTGTCAACAGCGCACCGCATATATTCATTTTCATTTAATTATTCTACCAGCTGCTTGGTAGGTTCTTGGACAGTCCCCATTCTGCATCCCAATTTCTGATAAAATTGTCTCGCTTTCCCTCCTAAGAATGTCCAGCCATTAGATCCCTCTTAAATCCCTCATATCTTCTACCTCCTCTTATTTCGTCCAGAATTCGTATCCTCTTCCTTCCTCTTCCACGCTTCCCCAGAGTTCTCCCCTCTATCATCCTCTTCAGCGTGCCCTCTCCTCTCAAAACCTCCATCATCGATCTCTTCTGCCTTTTCCGAACCTCCGCCACAAGCTTCCTCTCTTCTCCAACCATATCCAATACCTCCTCGTTCGTCTTCCTCGCCACCAGCCTAACTTCTCCATCCTTCTCTGAAGCAACATCTCAAACGTCTCAAGTCTATGCACATCCTCCCTTGGCAATTACCAAGTTTCCGACCCATACAGCGCCACGCTTCATATTAGAGTTTTCACCAGCCTTTTCTTAACGTCTCTTCTCAGAACCCCCCTTATCAGTTCCTTTCTCTTTGAAAATGCTTCTTTAACCACGGCAATTCTGCATCTAAAGTCCCTACCACTAAACCCTACGCACATCCTCCCTTTCAAATGACCAAGTAGGTCCGTTTTAAATGAGCATAAGAACAAGACTTAAGAACATAGCGTTATTGAGCTCAGGCTGAGAACGCCCGTGTGTTCAGACACACCAATGATAATATATCTCCCTTTCCTATAATTGACCGTATTTTTTGTCATTTGATTTCCAGTACAATTTATCGATTCCGAGGAGAAGGGGATTGATGAGGGGGCTCTAATGAGAGACGAAACAAAAAGATTTGCGAAAAGTATAAATGGAGCGTCGCATTGCATGAGTCGGAAATGTGGCCATTGCTGTAAACCAGCTGGTGTGATTGGATCCTTCTTGTCGAAGTATTCGTAGAACAGGGATGCGTTACCGTGAATTAACGTCAGACCATTGAGTGCCGTTTTCTTTCAGGTGACTTTTTAAATATTTGTAAACTTTAAAATCCACGGTGGATGCATACATATCGGGTTGTATATTTGAGTTTGTAGGAAAATTATCTATCACGTACCCTGCTGAAACATGAGAAATTAATTATGTACCCTATTACTGATAATGCATTAATGTGCTTGAGGTAAGTGTCCTATTTCAAGAGCAAAGTGTGACGAAACTCAAGAGAAGAAAATTTTATAAAAAATCAGAGCAGTGTCAGTGGGGATTTCACCTTCAGATTTCTGTCTCCGCCATAGCATAAAGGCTCTACAGCAGGGTTTCCCAACCAGGGGTGCTCACACACCTTGGGAGAGCGAGATAGCATTTCAGGGGGTGCGAGATAACATTTTAGTGTTTTGTTTATATAAAAGCATAGAGTAATCACTCTATTACTCTGTGATAAAGTGTACCTTTTTGTTGGATTTATGCAACTTTAAATTTTTCGTCATTTTTATTTTCAATATACTTCATTTTTGTTTATATTTTATTAATAATTGATGATACAAGTTTATTTTGATCCCCTTCGCTTTTATTCTTCAATTAATTATTACCTTAAGGGGTGTGAGAACATGTAAATGAAATACTAACTTTGTTTCCTTCCACAGATTTATTTTCTTGGTACAACATGTTTCGACACATCGGTGTCATCATCAGGTACAAATTCAAACATAGTTTTCACGTGTTTGAATTTGTACCTGATGATGACACCGATGTGTCGAAACATGTTGTACCAAGAAAATAAATCTGTGGAAGGAAACAAAGTTAGTATTTCATTTACGAAATTCAACTTCCACCTAGTTGAGCCTGAAACAATGGAACGTGTGAGAACATATTTAAATGTTTAGGGGTGTGGGGTATATAAAAGGTTGGGTGTACCTGGTCTATGGGATACCTTGTGTGTATGACGTTATGCTCTCCTTCCCTTCTTTGGAGAAGAAATTTCCGCGACTGTTCGGAAGACGCGTTCGCCACCCCCTTATCCTGCCCCCACTCTCTCTCTCCCGCCTCCTCACCTCCTCCCCCCCTACCATCTCTATTCAACCCCCTTGTCTGTCGTGACGTCATTCCCCAGGAGTCTTCAAATCTCCACCCCGCAAACCCTCCCACCCCTGTATCCACACCTCCCATCATCCCTCGTCTACCCGCGTGAAGATATATCCAAGGTCCCATTAAAGTACGCCCCCTTCACGTAACATCCTTCCAACCCACCGAAGACTTGATTTTCCTTCCTCCCTCCCCACTGCTAACCAACCAACCCCCCTCATCCCTTGCCCCCCTGCACGCCCCCTATGCGTGATTTCGTGTTTTCGCCCGGGCTCTCGCCCCATTACTCATCTGCCCCCCTTGTCCCACCCATCACTACTCCCCCATTTTCTTCGCGCCTCCCCGCCATGCTTGCTCCTCCCACATCGTTGTTCTTTTCTTGAGAATGTTCCACCGCAATAAAAACATGAGTGTTATTTTTCTGTATTTGCAGAGATGTTGGATGTCCTTTTGATGGCTGTGGTTACCTTCTTCTCTTCTTCCTTTCTGGCTGTTTTGAGTACTGCCAATAGAACCTCCAACATCTCTGCAGAGGCCACTACGAAACCGTCTGCCTACGCTACAGTGCCATACGTAATATACTTACAAGATTGCCTGAGTATTAAAAAAACTACGTGGTGACAAGATACTCCTGTGTCACCAAGACATCAGATCAACTCTACAGAGCCGGAGACAAGCTGCCCGAAAACATCAATGAAGGCGTGTTCGAGGTGAAGTGTGAATGTGACAAGGCGTTAAGCGGACAAACCTCAAAATCACTTAAATGCTGCCTTCAAGAACACAGAAGGGTAGTAAACAGTAGACGGTTCGGTGCTTCGCCAATCGGTGAACATGAGTGGACCAAAACACAACATCGTTGTGGAGGAAGCCAAATTAATTTTCTAAGGAAAACACTACTTCCACTTAATCATCAGATAGGCCTTTGAGATCGCTTAGAAACTGAACAACCTAATCAGAGAAGACGGTTATATGCTCTCCAGCACTTGAAAGCGTATTTTTCACTACCCAAAGCAGAAAGCGCGCCAAAAAAGTTCGGCACCGGACTGAGGGTGACCTACATAAGGAGACCAAAGCTGCATCCAAACTAATTCAGAGCGGAAGAAGCAAACTGGAGCGTTTGCGAAACATGTCGTCTACAATGATGAACCCACGCGGAAGAGAACCCGGAAGACCTGTCTCACTATTGGTTATTTCTCGGTAAAGGTAGGTTTAGATCTATCGGTAAAGGTATATTATAATCCGTGGTTAAGATGGAAGTAGGAAAATCTTATACTAACCTTTTACTGCTGCAGGCCCATGTCTCCCTACACTATTTCATTCTTTCTATCTTCAGCTCGGCATATGTCCTACATCTCTTCATTCAATGGGATTATGAAGAAATTTTTAGAAAGTACATTAAAAATTCTTTACGTCAATGTATACGTGGTAACTAGGTTTTTCCTCGAATGGAACAGTATTTGTGGCGAAAAAAAAATGAAAAAAGTAGATGATTTCGAACGGGAGCGAAAAGAACAAGAATGGGGAATCATGGGAAATGACGTCACTAGCCATACCGGAGAGCGGATGCATTGGCGTGGTAACGTGTGGTTGGTCTTTGTTATTATTCATCGGCCTTGCACCGTAAATACTCTTTAGCTACACGAGCTATGGCTTCTGCAACTGAAAACAGATGGTGTTTTGTACCGATGTGTAAACATACATCGAAAAATTCGCCTGATCTGTTATTCATCACGGTCCCGAAGGATAAGAAAGAACGAGAATCTTGGTTCAAATGCGCACGAAGAGAATCTGTCTCCTTCTTCGGTTCTATTTTGCTGTGGTGATCACTTCAACCTAAGTAAATTGTATATTAAATTGCACTATTTCTTTAAAAAACTAAGTAAGTAATACTTAGTAATCTACCATCCAATTAGTAAACTTTAGGAAAAATTCATGATTATATGAAATGTTTTGTGAAGCATTTCGTCGTTCTTACGGAGTAGTTAAAATATGATTAGAGCACAGCTAGTGGATGAGTCGATTTCGTTGCTGAGAATGTATCATGTGTATGTTTTAATGCTAATTTTTAATATTTTACATTCAGCTGGAAGAGGAAATTGAGAAATATATGCGCCATAAAGTAATAGGTGGTATTCGTCTTAAAGATGGTGTCGTTCCCGCATTTTTAATTGCCAAGCAGACAGAAGATCGACTACTTCTACCTACAGTCCGCGGTCACTAAATATAACGTAAATAATTGACTTGTACACCCAAAAATTTAGAAAAAAATGCTAATGGAGTGGGTGTTGAACCTGTGTCAGATGTCCATTGCTGGCTGGCAGTCCAACTCTTTACCCCTAGGCTAACATCTCATCTAGTTCCATAGGGAGAAGGAGGCTATTTCTTTCATTCATAATTAATGCACGCACTGACTGTCCAGTAGTAATTTTGTATAAGTGGAACAAGAGTGCATGCTATTTTTGACCATACATACAAACAAAAGCCACAAGCCAGCAGAAGTACCACTTGGTGCTTTTAGCTCGAATTCCGCCTCAAATGTGGGTTTTCACCTTAGATGTCAAGGCAATATCATTGTCATGCCTAAGTAAGATCCATATTTAACATTTATACTACGTCTAAACAATCAATTCATAAAAGAAGACTCAAATGTAAATTGGAATGATGGCAATGTTTACTCATTTTGGCCCTATTGTGGCTGCACTAAGGCCTGAGAACTATAAATTTTCAACTTAGCATTTCCTGGTCATTTATTGGCATGTAATTCTACCGCGTTGTCCTGTATGCGTATTATTTACCAAACATGGCATTTAAACAAATGAAAAAAAAACAATTCAGAAGAAATCTAATGTTTATATTGCTATTAACAAACGCTAACACTTACCAGGGGACGCTGGGCAGTCAAGGCAGTTCAGCTCCTTAACTCTATAACCTTCCCTTTCGTTCATCACGAGAGTAATATTGTAGGATTTACTTCTTATTTTGTGCTCAGGGCAAACTCATGCATTTACTATGCACTTTGTTCCCACCCGCTTCACTTTAACGTACCCTGTAGTCGAATCACCATAGTTTTCTCGAGCTGATCTAATGAGTGAATTTCGAACAGCAAATACACACGATAACCTACTAATTAATAAAATTATTAACTAATATTATAGCTCTTTACATTACAAAGTTAAAATATATACAGTTTTAATAAGGAAATACGCAATAAAATCTCAGGAAAACGAACTTTCCTTATCATTTTTGTTCCTCTAATCTCGTCAGCGTTAAACCGATCATCTCATAAACTCGTGAAGAGAGAAAATATCTAATGCTGGTAGATTTTCAGAATCAGCTTTAACGAAATCTTCCTGCTCCATGATCTATTAATATTTCTTGCAGAGACGCAGAAAAAAACAATATTAAAGCATCTGCTGTCGATTCTTGCAGTGGTACGCGGCAATGGCTTTCTGGGATCAGCTGGGATATGACTAATGACGTCTTCCGTCCTGCGACCAATGAAAAAACGTTTCGCGGCGCAAAAGATTTCATACTTAATTTCATATTTTAAAATTAAGTTAGTAATTTAACACTTAAATTTATTTGCGATGTTTTATGTTTTTTGTACTCTGCTCCTCATAAACTAATGCATAAAATCAATAATTGTTCGAAATAAATTTTAGTTCAAACCCCATTCATGAAACATATTCGCTATCTTCCCCTTAACCGCTTACCTAACATCGTCCCCTCTATCACGGCCTTCAGCATTCCATTCGCACCTTATTATCTGTTCTAACCACCTACTCTGCCTCCTCCTAATTTCCTCTAACAGTTTTATTTCCTCAACCACAATGCCAGGTCTTCATTCGTTCCGTTCCAGAGCCGGTCGTCTTTCTGAATGTGGAATACCTAAGCATTAGCGTAGGCGATGAGGAAGGAGTATCCGGAGCAGGCCAATAAAATCCTGGACGATGATCAGAGAGTGAGAACAGCGGAAATGAATAGAAAGCTCTGATGGAAAACGACAGAGAGTGCGGCAAAAGCATCGGTAGCATTAGCAAGTGGAGCAGAAATTAGATACCCACGGATTACGAAGGAGGTGATAATGGAGATTCAAGATGGAAGGAAAGGAATTGTGTAAAAACGGAGCTATGCAAGCCCCTGGAGAAATTTCAAATAGAGAGATGAGTGTAAACGCGTCATAAAGGAAAGTGAAGGTTACTTGAGGGATACATCACTCCGCGTAAAGTTTAGTATAAGATCCAATTTTAAAGAAAAATATCTCTCTAATGATACCAAAATGTCAGACTCTTATTGCCCTTCTCGAGATATTGCCGAAATATTGAAACAATTTTCCATTGGATTTTGTAAGGATGTGTTCTCCTGAGGAGCATTGTTATAAAAATGGGTTGGTTCATTCGCACAGATCGCGTAAAAATGTTGCATAGTGTACTTCGTATGTTTTCTCAATTATTAAAAAAACTTATTGGTCAACGTTTTAATTTTTATAAAATCCCGAAAATCATTGTTCTGAAGCTATTTACAGCGTACAGCGTGGAAGTAGAAAGTCAAGTCAAAGTCTTGAATATGTATATTTAGTTAATTACTGAGAAGTTAAGTCTTAAAACCAAAGTTATGGAGGCATTTATATTTCAGTATTTACTTCATGCCTCTTACAATTGCTTGAATTTTAAAATAAAATTCGAATTTTGTCTTTTTTATATGCATTATGACTGGAGAAAATTCTCCCCACTTTCATCCCCTCGATAGATCTAAACTCTTTCAAATTAATCTACTCGCGGATTTCTCGTACGATTTTACGTTGTGCAACGCTAATTTTACGCTGGTACCAACATGTTAATTAATTCTAGTACTTGCAGGCCAAATACTTTTGTGCCAATGTGGCTTTTTTATATATAACTATTTCAACCTTCCTGTTTGGAATGTCACGTGGCCAGTTCGGTTATCTCTTGTTCTTTCCTAGTTTCAGAGAAATGTTTGGTATACAGCATTTTTTGCATCTTCGCCCACCGTAGGTACCAACCCCCCCATCCGTACCGAAATATAAGACGTTTCCTGTTAGTAAATGATAACTTCACGTTAGAATATCCTTGATTCCGTTTGCCTCTAAATGCTCCCCCCTCTCAGGAATCTTCCCCGCGTAACTTCTTCGCCCCATTTCCTCAGCTGCAATTCTTCACAACCACACGGATTTCCACGTTGAAACACTTATCCTATTTGCTCCGCTTGAATTTAAGTATGTTTCGGTTTCATTTTGCTCGTCGAGGTCCCCCTCCGACCCCGCATTCTGCTGGCCACCTGTCGCCTCGTTTGTAATAGCGGGGGATCGCGACAGCGTGACACGTAATGCGGCGGGATTTCTTTCGCGTTATATTTTTAATAACGCTCTCTGTTTCTTTGGCACGTAACCCCGGTGTTCATGACTCGCTGGTTGGGGTGTCCCGAAATTATTTTAAAATGGGCACCTATTTTCATAATCATTTTGGCCATCACTACCGCTTCGATGTAGTTAGGAATAGCTTGAAGCACTCGGGGGTAACTACCGGGGAGTGTTTATTCACGAAACTGCTGTTTATTTTTTATGCTCTTCCATAGCGTATGCTTTCCTCTTCGTTTTCTTTCCATTAGCTTATTTATTTACATTTATAGCCATATGGACGTTTTTTTTCTCCAGTATGCTGCTCTCTCGTCAACCAAAAGTGTTTTTTCTCCACCATCTCTTGTTCTTTCATGAGCATTTCTTGTCGGCCTACCGCGGTTTTTAGGTTGGTAAATCCCTGATCTCACTACCCTGGCAAAGGTTGCGGGTTATTATCCCGTTTAGGATATGGATGTTTTGTTTGTCTTAGCTCTGGAATAGGACGGTGGCCTATAACTTAGATGCGGTTTTTAGGTTGGTGAATCCCTGATCTCACGACCTTAGCAAAGGATTCGGGTTATTATCCCGTGTAGGATATGGATGCTTTGTTTGTCTTAGCTCTGGACTAGGACGGTTACCTATAACTTACATGCGTTAGTTGAAGCACCGTAAACTGCCTGCTACTGCTTCATCTCCTCGTTTGAAGTATTGGATATGTTCCTTCAACGTATCTAACACGGCTTTGTTTTCATTTCTTCTGTAAATATAATTATTTTCCATATCTTTTTCAAAAAAAGACACTTCTAAAAACTAAAAAGCCCCCAATGGTGCTCTCTCAATGGTTTCGTGTTATTCAGGGTCATTCCATGTATGTATTCATCTCTTAACTGTGTGCTTGTTTACTCCCAACTTCCGTTCTCTCTCAACCCTTTTAATAGCCTTAGTGAACGGGTTCTTTTTCAATATAATATGCTTTTTATTACGCATGTATGCTTGTGTTATCAGTGATTTAATGCGTTCATAAGCTCATTTTCCCCGCTCGGGAACTAGGCAATATACGGGAGTTCCAGTAGTTAATACGGGAACTTTCGTCACCTCGTCATGGCAGATGACTTGCAGTAAGGCGATTGAGTGGTGCTGTTAATGGTTAAGTGGCGAATCTAATCTATCGTGTTTCAACCCCTCCTAAATTCGACAAGGTATAGTTACTTCGAATACCGAAGAAGATGATAGGAGCGAGATATTTATGTTCCATCGCAGATACTTAATCCCATGGCCATTTAAAGCTGAGGTGGTATTGATCTCGCTAACACATTGCCTCCATTTTTTCGGAATTCGGCATCCTCGTCGGTAATCCTTATATTGTGCATGCCCTCCTTAACGTGGTCTTTCCATCCTTTTCTTGGATTTCCTGGAGGTAATCTTCCTTCTCGGTTTACATTCCAGATTTGCTTTATCATCCCAGATTCCTCTTTCCTTCCTGGCCCTTCTACTATATCAGGTGCCCTGAATAGATTCCTAATTTCTCTATCAAATTTAATTCTGTTAGTGCTGACCTCCCTTATTGTTCCAAATCTCTGTCCTAATATTTTATTTTCAAATATCACCAAACTTTTCTCCGTATTCTTCATAAAATCCATGCGTAAGTAGTGTAACTTACTGTAGTGTCACTACTGTAAGATTGGTCAAATGATAGCTTTATAAAATTTAAGTTTTGTACGGTTCGATGACAATTTTGATGTTTCTTTTTATTTGAGGCGTATAAACTTCCTGCTATTGGCCGAATTTATGCGATTCAGTATTTAGATTTGTTAATTGTTGCCTTAGCTGTGGTCCAAGATACACGAATTCTTCTACCTGTTCCTTCAGAGATATCACTGAGAAATCAGAGAGGGATTTCGACATGGAAAAGTTTATTGTATAACGGGTCCCTGAATAAGCTGAGCCGACTGCACGTTCTTTGCTAGCGCTATTCTTCGTATGATATCTTGATCACTATGTTCATATACCTCCATCGTATCAGCCAGGTAACCGAATTCTTCTATCTGCTCCATTTTGTGCCCTCCTCCTCCTATGACCAGTCTCACTTTCTTTATACGAGAAAATATCATTACTTATGTTTAATGATAAATCTGCCCTCCGTATTTCACGCACTGATTTTCAAATGCACCTACCAATGCTTGTAGATCTTTGAATGATCGATTAACCAACGCCTGGTCATCAGCAAATTAACCGATTTTGTCACCTGTACTCCTACTTTCAATCCGCATCCCTTATAACCCTCTAGCTCTAACCATTTCCTGGGCATAGTATCGAAAAAATGGGTGACAACATGCAACCTTGTATTACCCCACAACTTGTTACTGTCCAACCTGATTCACCGTCTGCCACCCGACCAGGGAAACCTAACGGCAAAATAGAGAAATACGGGTGAAGGTTAGGATAGGTGTGGGAGTAGATGGCATCCCTTCAAAGTAATTCAAGAGCCCAGAGAATAAGGGGGTATTGCCGGAGGACTGCGCGACGGTAGATTTTATCTCCGTCCCGGAAAATAATAAAGCGTTAGAATGCGAAGACTATAAACCAATAAACTTGATTTCACACTTGGCAAAGGTTGCACTTAAATCCATTCGCAGAAGTTTGGAGATGAGAGCAAGCGGCTATTTAGATAATAGCATGAGCAATCCTGGTTTAGGAAGGGGATAGCAACCCGAGATGCGATCAGGGTTAGCCAACTGATGTCGAAGGGGTTAAAGTAACTTTTCCCGGCGCCACCTCGCCGCCACAATCGCGTGACGTCATCACAGCCAGCCAATCATATATAAGAATGCATAATAACTATCTTCAGGTACTGAATTTGAAAGTATTCCAGTATGTATTCTGCTAGGAAGTGTAGCGCGATCAATTGTGGCAAGAAGCGTACACCCGAAGATCCCGTGAAATTACATTCATTCCCTCGTAATGAATTCCTGTGAGTACTGTTGTGTGATTAGCTTACGATCGCCTATTCTTGATTCATAACATGCGTAGTAGGTAATAATTTTTTCTGTCTTCAGTGCTACCCTATCCAGCTTCACCATATGCATAATCTATTACGCATTAGACTTATTATTGTGTCACCACCTGCCTGTCAACCCAAGGGTCGCGGGGTCGAATCCCGCATGAAGTGTGTTCGTGAAAGGTTATATGGAAGAGCCAATGTATGTATTTCTATGTAGTTCTAATATCGCTGGAATCAAGACACCATTATTATTACTATGTATTTCGCATTGCATATTGAGACCCTACATAGGTTCATCGATTGCTGATAAAGCATTCAGTTGTGGCTATATCTTTTGATATTTGCGATTTGAGTTGTAGTAGTCAACTGATTCGGCGCTTATTTCGTAGGGTTTTGATTGTTACTTTTCAGCTTCAGGCTAACCGCATCTGAAATACGATAAATGTCATTTTTTATTGGCTTGCGTTGTACCAATCCAGTTGGCAACTAATATCAAACGCCGGTTTTGATTATGTTACTGTTTCCATGTGTCATCAATTATGCCATTATATTCATTCTAGAAATTTACGCATTTAGCATTGATGTTTGGCTGCAGCGAATTATTATTGACCTCTGCGTTTTCTCCATTATTTTGCTGCGTTATTGACGGTACATGTGCTAACTTAACGTCAGTATATCTAAATTATTATGTATAATTGATTTTGGAAAGTGATAAAATAATCTAGGAAAGGTCACAATTGCGATAGATTGCATTTAACGTTCGTGTAATGGAGGTTTTTGTAGTAACAACTGACGAATTGATTTATCAAGTATGTACTCATATAATCCTTACCATGTTGATATGTGATACTATCATAAGGTTCTAAGAAATTGGTTTGCTGAGAACTTGATAGTGAGGTAACAAGTCAATGTATAGGCAAGCGCTCAAAATAGTAATATCTCTGAGGCATTTTAAGCTCGTGTAAATGAGGTTTTACTGTAAAAATCGTTAAATTGACTTATCCGGGGTCTATTTTTGACGCAATGACTTCCTACATTCATCCATTTTGATGAATGACCATGATTGGCGGTATAATGTTGAAACAATTGCATATTTACATCTTTATTGAGTGCTGTAAATTGTTTATATAGGTACTTATCTCGCTTAAGGAACCTGTCATTCAGCAGCATGTACCTACCCCCTCGGTAGGAAACAAGCAGTAAAGAGTCACGACGGAAAATTATCAACTTGGAATCCAATTACGCAAGGGGAGTTCCCCAGGGTTCGGATCTTGGGCCACTATTTTTCTCAGTGTATATATTTTGGATTTGCCTCGGCAACTGTTACCCTGCAAGTATATGCTTTATGCGGACGATTTACTGGTCAACCTCCACTGTAAACCCGAAAATATAACAGAGGCCATAAGCAGTGTACATTCTGACCCATTGAAACTGCATTCGTGGGCTGTATCAAAGACTTTTATTGTAAACATAGCTAAAACTAAAGGCATGGTAATGGGAGGCACACGCATGCTTAAAAAACCTTGAAAACCATGCAAATAAATCTTGATGTTATACCCAAAATAATAGTTGATCAACATGAAATCAACTATTCCAATTGTGCTTGGAATCTAGGTATTGCTATTTATAATAATCTATCTTGGGCAGAAAGATAATTATAAGCCGATTCGCATTATAATTGGTTCATTGCCTTATTTATCCGTGAAACACTCGTGTCTCAGCTTTTAGAGGTCTTTCGCATATATTTTTGCTGCACTTTTTTCTCAAATGTTAAATGAAGTATAATATTTGTTTCAGCATTGGCGGTGGACGAATTTGTGCATTACATGATCCACCTCATCTCCTGAAATGAACGAGGAACATTCTGTCAAAATATGGCATTGAGAAAAAGGTAAGTACCCAGTGGATATTCACTCTTCACAATTTGTATGGAGTTTATTGGATTTCTCTCTTTCACCTAATAGTATCATCCTTTTTTTATCTCATTCCTTTCATAAGGTTGTCTTCGGTAGCACTGAAGTGACAGCTACAGGAAAATGGTCACTCATGAGGAGGTAGAGAAATTTAGCAGGAGGTACAGTGGCAATGCCGGTTTCAATCCTAAAAGGAAGGAAAAAATGATCGTGTCCATGGCAGCTTAAGTTTTAGCCATCCCTTAGCTTCACAAATGGATGTCTTTGTTGGACTTGGTACGTTTCATATGAAACAAGTACATACGTAATTCTAAGTTAATTGCTTTTGAGTAATTCCTAATTTTACATTAATCCTGTCACTTTGTTTATTTCAGGACTTGTGGACCAGGGTGCGAGGGTCACCGCCGAATGTTTGGCGTTCATTAAAGATCTTTTTCAGAGCTAAAACAGTTGTGAATAAAAATTAGACTGAATGATTTGCTGTGCCCTTTGTACCCTGGAAATACTCATATCCCCTTTTGGGATACAGCTTTGTGTAAATTAGTCCTTAAATGGAGGTCTCTACCCTTCGTGGGTAATCTCGCATATAAATTGAGTAACTTAATGCCAAAACATTTGAGGGTAGCGTTTTATTTCCCCCTTACCTTAGGGAAAATGCTCTATAGTGGGAAGGATAAGGTTGACAGACATATGAAATCCGGTGTTTATCAATTACAGTGTGACGAATGTATGTCTTGTTATGTTGGGCAAACTGGAAGAGGAGTGTCAACACGTATTAAGGAGCATGAACGCTCCCTCAAAAATGCTGATGGCCATTCCCTATTTGCCCAGCATCTTTTGAGTGTAACCACAGCAGTGCTTTTAAACCTGTAATTCTCCATATGTTACCGAAAGGCCTAAAAATGGACGCTTTGGAACATTTAGACACTTTTGTGCTAGCGAAAAACCAAAATGTTAATCTGTGTAATGACCATGTATTTATGAATTCCTCTCCGTTGTTTTCGATATTTCCATGTTTGCAAAAAGTAACTGTCTCTCCCCCACATCCTATCATCTCTTCGGCCCTTCCACTGAGTCCACTCCCCTTCTCCCTCTCCCCACTTACGGTTGCTAGGAGCCCTTCCAAACCCCTCCCCGCACAACCCTCCGTCTGTTGCCCTTTCATAAACCCACCCGAGGTTCCTCTGGGGTCCTTTCTTTGCAGCTCCTCACTTCGCGGCCTTTTTTGAATCATTGTTTCGGCAGATCTTAGCCTACTTTCCTTGCCCTTCAGTCACAGATGTTTGGGCTGGGGCTTTAACCAATCTTCCTTTTTAAAAAAAATAGAAAACAGTATAATTTGGTGACCTTCTACTCCTCCCACTGTCTTCCCCCGATTCACTTTCCTTCCTTTCCTCTCGATTTTTCCACTACCCCTTCTCACTCTGCCATGCCCCAGCAGCCCTGCTCCTCTCTCCCCCATTTCAAACCAACCCCCACCATTTTTAACTTTCTCTGGGTATATATTGTATGACCTAAGCTTCAGAATGTGCCAAAAGATGTCATATTATGGTGAAACCGGTCGCAGTTTTTAAATAAAGTGTGGAAAAGTACCAAGGTTTTTATTAAAAATGACTTACAATATTTGAATGTAGAATGTAACCCAGGGGAGAAATTGTATAGCTTCCCTCAGGCAAGCCAAAAATTAAGAAGGCTGTACACCATAAGTCACAGGATGGATGGATGTCCACCATAACTGCTGTAAAACTGCTTTGAGCTAGGTTACAAAAAGAGGGATTGAACCACCTGGAAATCAGAAGACTGAACCAGGACCCGTTAGAAAATCTATTTGGAAGTGTACGGCTCCACAGTGGGTGTAAGCAGTTTGGACCGAATATTAAGACGTCCATTCTAAGTGGAACCCCAAAGATAGGTTCCAAAGGTGGAAACTGGTAGCTATATTTGGATAACTTACACTCTGATCTAGAGCAGCTGCTTAACTGTTTTCCACATTTAACAGAGAGCACGGAAAGGAGCTATAGATTTTTAGCCCATGACTCAAAAAAGATGTTAGTTGAGATTATATCTCATCAGTTGCCTCTATTGTCGTATGGGGGTGGAATGGGAGTGGTAAAGGATGTTCCTGAGATAATCCTACTCTGGCACACTCGTCCCTGTACCCAGCGTCATCCTCTGATCAACCTTTGCACCCTAATTCGGGTATAAGTAGAGAAGGCCCGGCCAACCTGGGGGAGTCCTAACCAGAACCCAACCCATGTCGGTCTGCGTGATTCGCACCTCCCTATCCTGCTGCAGGTCTGCCTCAAAAGCTTGACCCGCGCCTAGTGCCCACCCGACCGCCATCCCCAAGGCCTCCCGTGTGCTCAAAGCATCCGCTTCCAAAATGTAAGTTAATAAACTAAACTCTCAACCAGTTAGTTGTTGCTCTGTGTTCTGTCCCCTTAATGTCACTACGACACCATTACAACTAGCTCATAAAATCATTAATAATATGCTGAAATGTAACACATATAAACGCTCAGAAATTTCAGTGATTGGAGAGAATTTCTGTTCCAATGACTCCATTAGCAATAACGAAGGGAATATGTATCCTACCGAAAGATTACAAAGTTGTATTTTTAATGTTACAAATCACTAAAAAAGCATAATAGTTGCTACTGAGGCTGGCATCAAGAAAGCATTAGTTAACATTGTAGGGCTAAGGAAGATTTTTCATGAGTTACATGTCCTTCACACGATATATCCCAGCAGCATGATTATAGCTGGAGGAGGAAATAATTTTAAAAACTTGCCTTTTTCATAAACCGGGAGAACACTGATATAAGACCTTAGGAAATATTACCTGTATTACACATTCCGTGACTACAGCCAAGGGGATTGGGTTGTTGTTGTGGCTAAATTACCGTAATGTGGGGTGAGGTCGAGCACATATGGTGGGTTTCAACGCTAGGGACCACTGGTGCTTAAATTATGTTTTCTTCTGACTCACCTTTTGATGCAATTTCATTATCTCTTCTTACGTGGGTCATCACTATCAGAATAGAGTTATGTCCACCAACCCATAATTAACACAAAAAACGTGAATTGCAATAAAGCATATATTTTAGAACCTTTATATTTTGCTTAGTACCGTATGGTACGTACAGTGCTGCTCAGCTCAGTCAGTGTGTAGCATATATAGCTAGTTTGTTGCATATATAGTGCTGCTCAAAATAACCACCCTTTAACTGTAGGTATTGAGTGTGTAGCGACCTCTTAGGTTCATGGCAATATGTAATAGGAGACATATTATAATGGTAATCTAATTTACCTGCTTCGTTTGGTGTCAGGAGCTTATAGTGTATACTATAGTATGACTATGATGGAAATTGGCTTGCCATGTTTTTGCTTGCTTTATCGGCTAAAGGTTTCCTTTGCATTGCACTTGTATTAATTTTTGTCTAAACTGCTTTGTTAAATAGTCTCTCCTGACTGACAGTTTGACAAATGGATTGTAATTCTAAATGTTCTATCGTGATCTTTTATCAACATTTCTAAAAACTGAAGTGGTCTTTCCTTTGGATTTATACTGAGAAGTTGGTGAGATATAGTCATTGTCAACACCTTACAAGGGATAAACCCAAGGACCAACCTTCGAATTTCACACAAAGAAAAACCTATGTATCATAATAATTGGTTTTAGGTACTAGAAAGTCTTCTCCTTTCAAATGCTGAAAGTTAGTTCAAGTGCAACTCATGGTTTACAATATTGCAATGTTATTTTAACTAAGTAATTTATATGACTGAAAAAGGTTATGTGACTATGGCAAAAACACTGCAAGGGCAGTATCAATAATCTCAGTCCAGACAATTATGTAATTGTTTTCAAATGGGAGTCTTTTATAAGTGTACGGAATAATATTTTGTGAAAGCATATGATCTTGACAGAATAAATTTTGACATTTACTGCATTAATGCTGGTGAAGGTTATCCAAATAACTTTTAAGAAAACATGCGATGCTTTACTTACATTAAGTGGTTATATGTGCATGAGAAGCAAAAGTTTCCCCTACTGTGTTTTTATGAATGACCAATTGGTCGTTGATATTAGTCCCGCGTTTCTTGGTGCATCTTTTGTGGTTCCATAACTGTTCTATGACATAATTCATTCCTTAATTGTGTCTTGAATTGCCGTGCATTGTTTTTGTATCAGTCTTACTAATGGGTGGGTGTGTGCATGAGCTTCTTGGCTTGATTGTAATTATGTCAAAGGAAATAATTGCACATTGAATTACAAATCCTATGTTGGCATAGGTATGGACCTATTACAAATAAGGGCTAGCAATTGGAAATTGATATTTGCTGTTTTGCAGTTTGTTGTTGGCATATTTGTACCTTAAAATTGGTTTACATAAAAATTTTAAATTATATTTCTGTTTTTAATTTCACCGCAATCCTTAACCATTAGCACGGGAATATATATCTTGCTTTCGATTATTCAAATTCAATATAATCGTCTAGCGATCATCATCTGAGCAATTACCGGTTAAAGGTAGGTTATGATGAAAGTCAGAGACAATCCAACACTCTTACACGTGCAGTGTCCTATTTTCATCTAGTATTTCTTTCCTAGCGATAATAAGAGAGGGAGAACATATTAAATTGAATCCTAAAAAGGAGCATACTGCTCTGCGAGGGGCCTGATTTCGCATACGTTACGTCATATTGGATGACATCACGCGATTGTGGTGGCAAGGTGTTGCCGGCAGAAGTACTGTCCCCCCCTCACTCTCAGTTGCCTCACCCCGATGCGATTTTGGCGATGAGAAACTATGGAAAGTAACCTATAGAGCATATTGAAGACTCATCATGCGTTGTAGTATTCGATGACATCACGCGATTGTGGCGGCCAGGTGGTGCCGGTAGAAGTTACTGTCTCACCTCTCCGCTGTGTTCGGCCCCTCAGTTGGCTCACCCTGATGCGATTTTGGTGATGAGAAACTGGATGGAAAGGAATCTATAGAGCACAATGAAGACGCATCGATGAGCCGTGGCGATATTACTCGATTTCCCGAAACGAATCGTGTGCGGGCCAACGTTCCGTCCCCTCTCTTGACACCATGCCCTTTCCACGGAAACCGTCACCGGCAGCATCCCCCGTCGCCGCGAATCCTTTTCCTTCCTGCCCCCCCGCGGCTCGTATTCTTAGCCCCCACGGCCACATCCAAGTGCTTGGCCCTCCGCCTTGTCGTGCGTCTCGCGGAGGCATTGCTCTTCCATGCCCACTCCAGGCTCTCACGCCAGACGGACCACCCCCCCCCCCCTATATTCCCTTCTCCTCCCACGCCTCCCCACCTCCTCGACCTTCCTCCCGCCTCCTCACTCACCCCACCTCGCCTTGCACCTCCATTCTCACTCCCGTTTACTATCCTCAGTTCCCCCTCTCTCCACCTAACTTCTTCCCACTCACCCTTCTTCTCCTCCCCCCCTCACCACCCCGTTTTCCTCTCCCCCACCTTTCTCTCACTACCTCCACCTCCTCACGCCGCTCTGAGTAATCAGTCTGCTAATAGCTCCCTCATGTTCTCCCCACCCCTCTCTCTCCCCTTCTTGTGCTTAGCCCCGAATCCATCTTCGTTACGCTGTTGGAATTCCACGCGTTTAAAGAGTTTCTACGTGCGATATGGGTGGGAATGTGTGAGGCACCTTACGTAAGCATACTAGTCATTGTACATATTTTGACCGGTGAACTATGCAAAATCCACGAGTATTTTAGACCCCTGTGACACGGATGTCGCAAGAATATCTATGATGATGCATATTTGGAAGGCAGCTTCATGCAATTTGGAAGAAAATTGGCGTAGTAGTATACATATTAGAAGGATAATAGCGTTTGCAAAGTAGGGGTTCACTTTTCGGGGGTAATGAACTTTTAAAGCCGGATTTGTGTCCAAAATGACCCTTCACTGTCGGAATGTATTTTGGCGTTTTAAATGCTTCTCGCCTTCTCCACATAAATCCTTTATTACTCAAGAACCATCGTCAATGGGTAGTTCCACGAGGTGTGTGGTAGGTTTTGGAGAGTATTTCCCCGTACTTCCCCATTTCTGGGTTATTTTTTCACTTTTCCACGCATTTTTTACTCGCCATCAGGTCTCTCTTAAGCTCATCAACCCCTCTGTCTCTCTTATGTCATCCAACATTCATATCGCCTACCATGATTCCCCAGCGTCATCCCCTCTATCACACTCTTCAACAAGCCCTTGCCTCTCAGCTAGTCCTCCACCCTTGTTTTCTGCCTTCTCCAAATCTCCGTCTCCAACTTTTTTCCCTCACCCACCATATCATAAGGGTTAGATGGAAGAAGGGACTGCCCCAGTCTCAATCTCGCCCCAATAAAGTCATTTTATTATTATTATTAGCTAGCAATTCCTCGCTACCCTGCTCACTCTCCCCGTTCTTCTCCAAATCATCATACCAAAGGTCTCTAGTCAACGTACATCTTCATTTCGCTACTACCAAGATTCCATGTAAGTGGAACATTTTGAACCGTGGCCAAAATATTGTACAAAATCCCCCAGTATTTGAGACCACAATTACATGTTGCGAGATAATAAATAATAATGCTACTAACAAAATGTAAGTATTCTGCTGATATCACTCATCACGTAGTGTAATGGCAATTGATTGTTTGATTATTGATCAGGCCCAATGGTAGTTCTCTCCGTTGCGGGGTCACATCTAAATGTTCCTGACGAACCTATTCCCCCATGCATCGATTCCCTGCATATGCCCACATCCTCTCTACCGCCACTAATGTCGTCCAAAATTTCACTTCCTTTCTCCTCTGGGGACTCTTGGATTACCCATCGCTCTCCAGTCTGTGACATACCCTCATGACATCCTGCATCCGTGTTTGATTCAGCCTCGGATTACTTTTCTTACTACTCAAGTCTTAACTCCTACCTTATCCCTCCTACCATCTTTAATACTTCATCCTTAGTATTTCTCAGCCTACCGTGTTTTTAATAAGAAGTAAGACGATGCAATTTTTCACAGATAAAAATTTTTTAATCGACCCGGGTTTCGATGCACTGCATCATCATAAAAAAAAATTTATCTGTGGAAAATTGCATCGTCTTAGTTCTTATTATGTTCATATTCCACAACATCTCGCCTGATTCCTCCCTTTTTCTACCCTGTTTTTATCCTCGTTCACACCTGTATCACAAATGGCTATTCTTCGTATATTCCCGCTTCATAACGGCCCGGTTCTCGAACTGTTTAACGCCACTTTTTCTTTTAAAAGTTTCATATATAAAGGTTGAATTGCTCCTATCGTCATTTCAGTAAATACATGCTATTTAGGTTCATGCTTTTATTAAAAACGTGCTTTTTTCGAGGATATTTGAAAATAAAGTCGCAGGATTCATCACTGGTGCATTTTTATACTAATTCATTTTGGTGATTATCATTCCTTGCAGTATGGCAGTACAGTGCTTATCACTATGGCCTATGAATATAGTTTATTTACGTGTGTAACTGACTTCTCATTTGTAATATCACTAATTGTTTTTCGGTTGAAGCTGACTTGATGGTAAGATCGGCATGATATTACTAATTAGTACCATGAGATCGACGTCGTGGCAATCCCAAATATTCATAATATTGTGTTAACTGTCCATTGTAAGTGGTACGTTGTTCGGCTACCCAGCGGATGAACCCTAATTGAAAACCTGGTGAGGTCTCGTTAGTCATCCTCATCTCACAATCAGAATTCAGGCTGCGATTTTTATGAGCACTAAGTAGAAAACCCCTTGAAGTTTATGCTCGTCATTAGACTTGCATTATTTCCAGATGATCCCTACCGTCATCCGTCAAAGCAACCCTTGGGTTGATTCCACTGAAAGAAGATGCGATTGGGTGAAAACCTTTAGGAAACTGTGTGTGTTGGATTTCGTTGTATTGGACAAGTTTATGAGCAGGTTGCTTTATAAAATTCTCTGTCTCCATTGTCAATGATTTTCAGCTGGTGAAGTGGATCAGAAATGAACGATTTCAATATTTGCTCAATCGATAGGCCTCGTTTCTGTTCAGAAATTCGATTGTTTACTTACAGCGACGAAGTTTATTGAGAGACAGATTTCATCCGTCCCGGGCCAAGGTTCTTCATCTTGCGCCAAATAGGCTGTTATTTTTGTTAAATATTCTTAATAAATATGTTCTTCTCTTTATTGGATATGAATCTTTTAGATCACATAGTTGAAAATTGCGAGATATTAGTGTGCATCCTCGGTGCTCTTGTTTGTGAAAAAAATGTGTTGCATAAATGATTTACTGCGAATTATGCCACGATACTCAGGTCATGGAGACTAGCTCCTTTTCAGCCTTCTGCGTAGGGGATCTTAGGTGGTTTTAATTTTTTCCTCCGCATATGCAACTTCAATGCTTACAAAACCTTAATCCCGTTGTGGCGCATTGAAAATTCCGTCTCCGCGTTGTAATTGGGCGGGACACGTCAGGAACAAAAATAACGGAACACTCTGTTTCCTGAACCTCTCGTAATGGGTTTATTTACTGTTCTTTTTAATGTAATTCCGAGCCATCAGTCGGTCAAAATTTTCATTTTATTCCCGTTTGGTCAAAGCTATATTTTATCAAAAACGTACACCGTGGGACATCGTCTATATTATCCTTTGCCGTTTCTTAGCTGGTATAGCCAGATGGGCGGAGGACGATTCTTTTCTATATCAGTGCGACGCTTCGTTGCATTAACTGTTTCATTTTTTTCCTTTCGCGTAAATCTCAGAAATTTTGGTATCTCCATGGCAAGTCTATTGGTTTGATTGACTCAATCGCGTCTTTTCCTGGCGTCACTATCAAGCACACGGCGGTGTGTCGCATTGAATATCTCTTCAAAATCCCAACCTTCGATAAACGGATGGGGATTACGAGTTCGTGGAATTGCTACCGCTTTTGACGCCCTTACTACGAGTGTGATGATGCAACGGCTTATTTGTGCAGGGTGAAACACTGCCGATAGCGACCCTTCTACTTTCGTACTGCACTCGCACGACGACGGAAGTGGAGCCTGAGAGGGTGAAAGAGAGGGAGACACCTTTCAAGTGATTGTGGTGAGATAAAAGGCGATCGGATCGGAGCAAGTCGCGTGTCGCAATACGGGCCGCCGAATTCTGAACATTCTTGTTTCAGTCCCCTTTCTATTTCACTTATTTAGCGAAGAACTTAAAATAGATCAATTGGATTTCCCGATTGTATCTACGATTCTTTTTAGTGTCTCTCTTCAAAATCATGAAAGATTTAGTTTTTTTCCCCCGGAGTATGATGTGAATGGTGCCTTCACGGGTTGTCCACCTGGTTAGGTAATGGACTCCCTACGTCGTCATCTGGGATTTATGTGCTTGATTCATTTCTGCCGTGTTTATATACTCTCCAGCTTCCGAAATCGGCGACACCTGACTGAAGTCGGTGAATAAATAAACACGACAGTAATTAATCATGACCTGGTGGAAAACCCATCAAGACTTCACCCACGTCTTAGAAATGAGTGTGTTTTCAGGGTGATCCATACCGATTATGTAACTGGGACTAATAATTGTGGTTTCGTTCGATCGGATATGAAGCTAGGACGCGAGCATGACCTTAAATTGATTCTGCGTGTGCATGAGGCGCGATTGGAGGACCACAACGATAGGTGGCCATTTTACTGTGGGCGAATATTTCCGCGCAATGCACCTCGCGACTTTGATGTGCTAGCGCGCTGATTTGGATGCCCAACGAAACATCTCGTATACATCTGTTCAGTTGAGCCAAAAAACTTACTTTAAGTCTTATTAGTTGTTAATGAATCAATGGAAAACGTGAAATAATTCCTCAGTACATTCTACACTTTTTTATTTTTACCGAACATGGTTCCGACGTACAATGTCATTTTCAAGGTTTTGAGAATGACATTGTATGTCGAAACCATGGTCTTTAAAAATAAAAAAGGGTGGAATGTACAATGCGAGGAATTATTTCATGAGTGGCGTTTCCACTAAGTTAAGCCTGAAACTGTAACTTATAAGAGTAAACGTCCCTAATTTAATTCCATGTCAAATTTATCGCCTAAAAATGTCATGGAATTTCAAGCTAATGACGGATATTGATGAACGAGTTGTGGCAGCGTCAGTTCAGTCTCGTTTTTCCTTATCTATTCCACATTTCCGCTGACGGATCTTCTGAACTCAATTATCGGCGCACATTTCCATAGGCTTCTTTCTTCGGAACGACGTCCTTGATTCGTTTTTTTCTTTCTCGCATCCGTTCCTCATTTTGAAAGATCGCGAGACTTAATAAAGTTGAATCGCGACAGGCCCTTGCCCCTGAAAACTTCCCACTCCTCCCGGCTGCCTTCATTGGGAGGAGGGAAGACGACGAAAGTAGATTGGTCGCCTCGGGAGGGAATGACCGAGTTAATATTAAAACCTCGGATCCTGGCCGCGGACCAGGAGTGCTACCGCTCTGTCGAGGAGGCTTCGGATTCCTCTTTTAAATGTGCCCACCCGCTCGCATCGCGTTACTTCAATCTCCTTAGCATTCGCCAAGGCTAACCACTGCGCCCGATCGGCCGGCGGAAGAGCAAATTCTTGGCATTTCGGTTTGGGGAGCGCATTTCCGGCTAAGTGGATGAGGTGTCGTAACGAAAAGCCTTCCCGTGGGCAGTGCGCAAATTTCGATGGTATCGGCGATGGCGGATTCCTCCGAAGACGGAGACAGTCCGGCCAAGCGATGATGAAAGCGACACCAAGAATTAGTTTTGTAAGAACTAGCTATTAACTACGGCTACGCTCGCCTTTTAACTCTTCCCAACATCATATTAAACTGCTTCGTTATCTAACCTCTTTTCACTATGACTACCTGCCCCTCTCACTTTATGCGAAGGATCATTGTATGGCTTTAACCTTTTCATGGTTCGTAGAGCTAACCGAGAAACACCGCGAAGAGGTGACCATGTGTCGTTTTTCTTGTTGATTTAATTGTCTTGAGGATATTAATTTAATTAGACATCCTCTTCTCTACTGCCGTATAGTTTGTTATAATGATTTATGGGATGTCTTATTTTTTCACGGAAGGTCCTCTTGCATGATGCTGTATAGTCAATGGAAAAAAGCACAATCAGCTGAGCCGATCATGTTGCCGCTAAGCTGGGTGAATTATTGTTCTACTTTTTTGTTAAATGAGAATTTTTGAGTACTTTTTTCTCATAACATAAATTGTAGTTCAAAATACTCTTGTGTAATAAAACTCGAATACTTAAAAGGGTTAACGATGAAAGATGAAAATAAAAGGCCATCTTAGAATTGATGACAGCATCATATCAAATTATATGGCCACCAAATGTGGATCTAAAATCACGTGTTCCCACCTGCGTAAAATTATTTTATCTTAATCTTGCGAGTACTCCGCGATATGCCTCACTGTTAAGTATTGAGATCTTTTTTTTTGGAAAAAAATGCAAACGGAATATTTGTAGCCCAATGTAATTGGAGAGATTTAAGTCGTGAATTACTAAAAATTGTGTGCTTTTCAGGAGAAATGTCTATAAATCTCCGTGTGAGAAAGGGAATTTCTTGTGAAAGAGATTGCAGGATGGAGTGTCAAAATTTGAATCTAAGAAGACGAATGTCGGTTAACGTTTCGGTTAATTACGGGAGCAACGGAAATAATCACATCTCCGGCTGACATGAAGAAGTATTACGCAATGAACTCCTGTCACGGTCACTTTTTTCTGTTGATACCTACATTGTTTTCAAAAAACACCTTGTGAGTTCCCCCAATGAATGGATTTTTTGCAAACAAAAATATTTAAAAATTGAATTGTATGTTGAAGTGTTCACCATGACTCAGAATGTGTCAAAAAAGCGGAGTGCATGTGCGATAATTTGTTAATCAGACATCGTTTTGCAAATTTGGGAAGATTTGAAGAAAGTTTGTTTCAAAAAGAAAAGCATGTAAAAAATGTTACTCATTCCTCGGGTAAGTTTTATTATTTATATAACAAGAATGAATTCGTGAATAGAGGTAAGGGCTGTAGTTCTAGAGGAATTTTACTCTCTTCCATTTAAACCTACCTTGCTTAACAGGCTGATTACCGTAATAATGTTATCACGTTAAACCTTAGTGTGTCTCCCGGCAGTGGCGCACCCACGGGGGGGGGGGGGGCTTTGCCCCCCCCCTTAGATCTCTACAAAACCCAAATTAATATTTAATTGACAAGTCACATTCACAAAGTAGCGGCAATGGGAAAAATAGGAAAAACGTGTTACATAATTTTACTCGAGTATGACTAGACTAAAGATAAAAGAATGGCTCTTCTATTTGAGCTGTGACACATAACCAACTTAATGTGGCAGTCATCCTCCATTGAAGCAGGTGTACTGGCTTTGCTTTTTCATTGTAGTACAGTGTCTTCGTCAAATCTGATCTGGTGTAGTTTCTCTGTTTGTGTACATCTGTTTGTGTTTTGTGTCCTTACTTCTAGTTTGCCATATTGTAAGATAAAAAAGATTTTTTTTATCTTACAATATGAATAAAAGGAATCGAACACTTCATAACTTTTTTAGTAAAAAACAATGATCTGTTCAAGTTCGGCTACTCTTGGCTAACTAGGCTTTACTCATAATCGAAGGTTCTGCTACTCTTGGCTAAGTATAAGTGGTTAGCATACTCAAAATCTGAAGACATGGCAAATTTTGTGAACTTTTTTCACCTCGAGAGGTAGCAATGCGAGCAGCACAAGCGGTTGGAAATTTTGTGGCAAAAGGTTTCACCAATTGTGAAAAAGCGGTAGACAAAATCTACCCTTACTTGGCCATAGAGACCACGGTGAATTTGATCTTTTATCCAAGCCTTCTGACAATAAAGGCAATTTTAAAGCATTGCTAAGATTGAAAGTTCAGTCATGAAATCATGTTTTACAGTATTTTAATTATTGTGTAAAACATGCTCTTATACAAGCTGGAATGTTCAAAATCAAATTCTTCAAACTTGTCACGAAAATATTCTAAAGCAAGTAGTTATTGAGGTTAACGAAGCGAAGTGTTTTTCAATATTGGCAGATGAGATGGTCGATGTATCTAATGTGGAACATCTTACATTGTTGTGTTAGATATTCAAAGGAAGTAGAGGGAGATGGTTACAAAATATATGACCAGTGTTGCAGTTCATGCCCTTACAAGCAACAACAGGAAAGGCTATAGGCTGGCACTATGAGTGGACTATACAGTGGTTAACAGTCTTACATAAAAAGTCAATATCCAAAAGCAATGTACGTCCACTGTGCGTCATACAATCTAAATCTTGTGATTTCCAATTCTTGTTTTACCCAGGCTATGAGGCACTGTTTTGCTACAGTTTTTTTATGTACTGCTTTTTAAACACGCCCAAAAGACAAATCGTATCGACAAAACACATTGACGAGTCCAACTTGGATTCAAATAAAAAGAAGAAACTTAAAAAAACTGAGTCTAACTCATTGGTTCGAACGACACGATGTCATTTTTGTCATGGTTCTGTTTTCAGAACCTGTAATCGAGTCACTTATGGAAATGCAGGAATGGAAAGATTCTGAAACGTCATCAAATGCTAAAATGCTGCTTCACGAAATTTTGCAGTTAGATTTCATCATTGCCCTAGACTGTTAGCGTAAAAGGCACTTAGTTACAGCCTACCTTTTAGCAAGAAGCTTCAAAAGGAAACAATGGACCTACCTACGGCCATCGAGTTTGTCAACACCATAACTACTGTAGTGGAACAGAGTAAAGGCAGAATGCAAAAGACGAATTTGACAATATTTTTGAAGAGGCTGTTAATGTTTTGGAAAAATATGGGGAAGTGGTACAATTGCCTCGAATAAGAAATAGCCAAACACATAGGTCAAATTTTACCTCAGGATCAGACATAACTGCCAATGAGTATTACAGAATTTCAATATTCATTCCTTGGATTGACTCGTTCGTAAGCTCTTCGCGGAAAAGATTCTTAAAGCATAAGAATATATTGAAAATTTTTAACAGTCTACTGTCAAATAAGCCATTACCTAATAAAGACGATAAAGAAGACGTCATGACACTGGCTGCACACTATTTAGAGAATACCCTGAGTAAATCCTGTTTATCAGAATTAGAACTATGGTATGCTCACTGGTACTCAAAAAAGGGTTCTGCTTGCAAAAATGCTCTTGAGGGCTTATTGGTGAGTGATAAAGATTTGTTCCCTAATATCCACAATATCCTTTAAGTTTTTGCAACACCTCCAGTGTCCGCTAGTAATGCAGAAACTTCTCTACACTTGAAAGAATTAAAACCTACCTCAGAAACACGATGTTTGAAAACGGGATCAATGGTGTAGCAGCTTTAAATATACGCAGAGAAATTACACAGAAAAATACACAGAACTACAGAACGGAATTACAGATAAATACACACGCAAAGAGAAGTGGATGTGGAGAATGTAATTGATCTACGGGCCAAGGAAAAAGCCAAACGGCTTGATTTTGTTTTGTAGTTAAGGGCGTAATATCTGGATACGACTGATTTACTTGTACTATATAAAACGTATATGCTATAACACATAATAAACTTTTATTTAGGTAAATATTGCATTTGAATCTGTTTAAACCAAGCGCCACAACCAACCAAAGGGTCTTTTTGTATTTGCATAAAAGTACTAAATTATTAGGAGTTTTATAAATCACGAGCGGAAGATACCCGTTGAAATTCAACGGGTGTGAAAAACATTAAACTTATTTTTTATAATAAAACCACAAATCCCGAAGAAAAACAGTATGTGTGGCCATTTGAGGAGTTCGTAACCTATCTTGTATGTTGTGTTCGAAGTAGTAGACACACTGACAGTTTTCCAGGTGCACGGAGAGATAAGTGACTATTGGTTCACTTTCATGCTCGGGAAACCCAAAAATCGGCCTGGCAGACTCATTACTACTTAAATAGCAAAGGTTGATAGATGGTCACCTCGTCCCTCCGGTTCTCTTGAGCCGTCTTCTGAGTGATTAACATCTTGATCGCTTCCCTTGTGTACATACATATATTTGCATTCCATGACTTAATTCAGTTGCACTATTCAACGTTGATGTGCGTTGATTATCTTAATCCGGATTGAACAGAAGAGTACAATCCAGCGGTTGACAACGTCAAGAGGAGTGATGGCAGCAGAAGCCATGTTTATTTGACCTATGAATCCTCCATCAATGTGGCCTGTGCCTTTGGCTGTGTGGGACTGTACGTGTGTGGGACTGTGCCTTCGGCATAGCCATAATCATTGGTTTCGGTTGATAAATAAAAAATCTATGGTGATTCTTAGTACACTTGTCGATTTTCATGCACGGGTGTCGTTAATTGTGCAGAATTTCCGTTCTGCTTTCGGGTAAGAAGCATGTAGTGGCGTCATTATAATTTCCGCCATCTTAAAGCAGATTGAAGGTTCGAAACAGATGGGTCTGTATTTGAACCAGATTTAGAGCTGGTTACCCGTCCGTATGTTGGGTAAGGATGAAATTTGTGCGGATCTTAGCGTAACCAGAGAAAAACCACGGGGAGATTATCATGAGATCGCTGGTGGGCATGTCTTTGACCATCCAAGTCTAACCTTTGTCGTTTTTCTTTCAAGGGCTCATTTTCTCGCAAATAAGACATTCATTTTGCTCAAGAAGACATATTCGAAAGGTTACTCTTTTTGCTATTAGGTATGTGGATGGATATATTTTTAAGTCCAAGGAGTGGAAACACAGCGGCGAGCGAGATTCTTGAATGGGTAACTCGATGATTGAGTGAATGTACATACCTAAGTTTACTGCACTTTAACACTTTTAAACATATAAATAACTCGTGACGTTAATGATGCGGGAATTGGTCTAAAAAACAGTTCGCAATCGTAATGAGAGGCAGACGGTTTCATTACGTGTAATACATATGAGTATTAAACGATAATAAACAATGCCGAGTTTGTTGTAGCAACAGAGGCATTATTACCACTGATATTCGCTGCACGTAAATATTCTTGCACATATAATTGTGTGTGTAATCAATGAATTTCCTTTATGTGTATTGTTTACAACGTAAGTGTTCTCTCATATACATGCGATGCCCCTTTGAGAGCTACTTCGAGAAAGACGAAGAGTATACTTGTTGTAAATATGCATTGAATTTATCGATTAACCCCTGAAGCAATCTATCATGGGGCCCTTGGGACTCTGGGCCCTTCTTATACGGATTTGCTTTCTACGTACTATCATGGGCCTGCAGGAAAACATGATATTTAATAGTTAGGAGGCGTGTATATCCTTTGAAAATCAAATCTATGGTTGTCAAGGAAATATGTTATTGTTGATTTCAGGGAAAAATGTGAGATTTTTCAACTGAAAACATTAATTTCAGACAAATACGGAGCGTAGAAGAAAATCGATTGATAAAATTAGAAATTATATTTATTCAGCCATCCGATAAAAAAAATTCCAGCCCTATATCTTGAGTGAATGTACTTTTAAAAAGCAAAAAATGAAACCACTGCACCGAACACAATGCTTAGCATGGACCAACAGGGGGGACCTTCGGGGGCCCTTAGGGGGCCCTTAGGGCTTTTTAATATAGCATATGATACAGCCAGATATATATTCTATCTACATGCCAAATTTCAGCTCAATTGGTCCAGTAGTTTTTGCGTGATGGAGCAACAGACAGACAGAGACCATTACATTTTTATACATATTAGTAAGGATCACACCCTTAACCCTGGAAAAAATAGGGTTTCGGTTAATTGAACCCTACAGTGTTTGTTGTCTACCAGCAACAAACATGTGTTCCAAATTTCATCAAAATCGGTCCTGTTGTTTAGGAGGAGATGTGGAACATACATACATACATACATACATTGACTTTTATATATATAAAGATAAGTACTGTCCATGATAAGAACACCGTAGCATTGGTCTAAAAGTTTGACTGTTATTGCCTGTACATAAATCTGACATGGCTACTTACAGGATGCATTCATGTAATAACTAATATGTCCTACTATAGCATTCAAAATATAGTGATAAGAATAAAATTTTGGTTACACTTCTTTGCAAAAGATCGGGCTGATGGCGGTCCCCCCCCCCCCCCCCCCCCCCATAAAAAAATTCTGGGTGCGCTACTGTCTCCCGGAGCTCAGATAAATCTTTTATCTAACGATTCATGAAGCATACATGAGGTTATTCCAATTCTTAGCTTGAGAATATTTGTATTCACTTCCTCTTTCGTAACTAATTAATAGCCTGCATTCGACGTATTTTTTTTGTTTCGATGATAAGTATTGTGGTGAATGTATTTCTTATCCTCCACCTTTGCAATCAATCGGAGTTTATTTGATACGATATGACCCACTTCTTATTTCAGTTCTTTTATTTACCTCGCATGATTAATTGCCTGTATTATCATCTTCATAGATTACCTGGTTTAGATAACGCCCTATTAGTTTATTTTGGTTTTGATCATTCGGAAATTCGAGGTAATATCGAACCGAGTAGAGCTCGGCTAGAATGTATTTTTTATTGTTTCATTGATGAATAGCAATAAAATAAAATAGTGTCGATACTATTGCTTGCATAGGATTTTGTTTCTCGGAATGGGTAATGCCGCTCGGACAAAAACTGCTCACATTTTTAAAATAGAATATATTCTATATCAGTTATCCTCCCCGCCTGGGCAACTGGTTTACAAAATTAGTTGCAGTATGAGGTGAGCATCTACATCTACGTAATATTTTCTTAGCTTCCTCAAGGGTGCGTGGGAGGGGGTGAATTATCACCAACATGCACTGAACTATACCACAAATATTATAGAATCAACGCGTACTTTTTCATTATGCGAGTAGAATATATGCTCATAGGTATAAGCATACGAGAATTGCTTTCGGTTTGTACTAGCAATTTCTTAGAGAATTTTAAGATATAAATTCAACTATTTAACTACACTCCCGATCGAACAACCTAATCATACCTAATCTCAAAGGCAGCTATTGTGTTCTGTAATCGTTCGCGGAAGTAAACGTAATTTTAAACCTGCCCATTCTGTAGGGTATTTCCCTAATTTCTTGCTCATGATCTAATCTACCACGGTACCTACTTCCGTTTTAAAAACAATTTCTGGTGTCATCAGAAAAAATAGCCGGTGTTGTGTGAAGTGTTAGGATTATTTCCCGTTAAAATTTGTCTATCCCGTTCTGCCTCAACCATGGGGCGGAATGGGAAAAAATGGCAAACATTGTGAAAACAGATAAAAATTGTAATGGTTTTAATTTCTTCTATAACCAAATAAGATACAAGATCTCCCAAATAAGATACACCATCTCTCAAATAAGATACACCATTGCAAGTACCATTTATACGCTGATGACTTGCAGATTTATATCGACTGCGATCGCAATGAGATCTCCAATGCTATCGCACGAATTAACGTAACGGAGATATATCTTCTAAATTTGAATAGGTGTCAGATAATTTATAGAACTTAAATTCACAGAAAACAAAGAGCATTAAATAGGTAGTACTGAGGTCCTATAATCTGTAAACATGGAATACTGTCTAAGATTCAAGTTCAAAATGTAGAAATAGAATACAGTGATTTAGGTATTATGGTAAACAAAACGCTAACCTGGGATGAACACATAGCACATATATATAATTAAGTAGTTAAAACCTTGCACCAGCTGAAAAGTTTTTGTAACTTGATGTCCTTACCACAGACTTAAACTAGCCAATACATTATTGATCCCTCGTGTCGATTATTGTTCCTTGGTGATGTCTAATATTTCAAAATCTCAGTTATCCAAACTGCGGAAAATAAAAAACTGTGCTGTACGTTATGTGTGCGATATAGCTTATAATGAGTGTATTAATTTATACTACCATGAATTAAAAATTGAACAAAGAAGAAAATTTCAAATGGGAATATTGAGATATAAACTTTTAAAAACTGAAACTCTTCCCTATATTTTCCAGCCTTATTTAGATAATTTTGCTAAAAAAAATAAGGAATGCCCGAAATAAAAATATATTACCTGTACCCTGTCATATATGGAATGTTTGAGGAGCATCAAGAGAATGGAAATATTTAAAAATAATTTGTATTCGTTTTATTTCAATGAAATTTGAATTGTGAATATTTTTGAATGAAACGAATGAATGAATATATTGTCTTGATGTGATCATTCCCATGTATAGAAACTACTGTATTTTTGTATGTGACCTATTTATTTGTTGTCAATTGTGAGTAATTACTTTGAATGTGATGGTTTTCCTGTTCTGACCAGGTCTGTTTGAGTTGTTATTGCATACTCTTTCTCCTAAGGAAATTATTCCTAGAGCAAATAAAGCATTATCTTATCTTATGACAAGTTGTTTAGCTGTCTTAATTATTTTATAATAATTTTTTTGTCAAATATCCCTTTCCACTTCTACATTTAAAAGCTGCCAATAAAATCACTAATCTTTCAGGAAAGTGTATGTATGATCATCAGTATTTGCATTCATGGACATGCTTCCGTCGCAAAACCATGCTCTCTTGAGCATCCTGGAACGATGTTTTCTCTGCTTGTGTAACATATCCTGTAATCATGACTGCGTCGGTGACCCCTAGCTAAAGGTTCGATCCTTCCGCTTTAACTGTTCGTCAGCAGTTCATTCGGTCAGTCGTCCTTCCGTTTATCGACTGCTAACCCTGAAAGGAAGGAAGAGGCGCGATAAACCCCCAGAGTGTCATTTGCCGCTATTCTCCATGACCTGGGTCAAGCGAGCTGTCTTGTTTTCCTTCTCGCAGAAGTGGACTTCCATCTCTCACACGCGATCGTTTGGAAAATCGTCTGCCGTCTCTCTCTACGATGATGTGCCCATTGCCAACGTCTTTCTCATTTTAGCCATTTCAGCGGAATTTCCTTTATCGGTGGCGAGTTAAATCGTGACTATGTAGCGTTTTCGCTATCTCGATTCAATTACGAATCACGTACTTAGCGAATGAAGTGACGTTACTTTTATAATTTTTTTGGCGTGTGAGGAAACCTTTCCCCGCATTTGATTGATTGCCGCCTTGCAAAACTTCCTCGCCATTAAGTCGCAGTCCTTTTGCGACGGCTTTTATTTTGCTTGATATTTCGAATTTTTAATTGGAGGAATGCGGAATTAGAGGATCTTTACCTCCCGTGATCGCCATGGTTTTCTGCCAAATTGTGATTAGTATACTGAATTGAAATGCCTTTACAAGATAGAGTACATTACGTACCTATGTTAAGTTTTTCAAGCATATTGGAGATAAACCTTTGGTCTCAAACAGTCATAAGAAAGTGGTATTTCTCCGTTGAGAGAGTTGTCGTAAACTTCCCCTACTACTTTAGTGATTGCTTTACTCGTGAGGGAATTTTATATTCCCCACAGAAGAGGAAGTATTGCGGTCCTGTTGGTGTGTTGAAATAAAGGAGGTATTAATGTCAAAATAAATGATTCGATCTTTTTTGTTGGTTGAAATTCATTGACAGTGTCAGAAATTAGATTTCCTAGGTAAAAACTTTCCATGTGTTGCCTTCCCTTGGGCGTGTACTAAAAAAAACATCGCTTTGGTATCACGCTATTAATTTAAGACGACTTTGAAGCAAGAGGGTGAAATTAATTTGAGAAATAAAAAGTAAATATAATTGATTATTTTTGAAGGTCAGAAGAATATTCCGTCTTTCTCTTAAAGAATTTATGATTATCAAGAAAAGTTTTCCATAATCCCTGTGCAACGAGTAAAACTTTCTCCATGCACAGATATGGTAACTAAATAGTAGAAGTTAGAAATAAAATCCTATTTTATATGGTAAATAATTAATGACAAAATGATTTCTGGTGAATATGCATTTAAGCTCATTATAGTGCAAATCTGCGATGTAAATTTCGGAATGGCCTTTTTCCCTAGTAAAATTTGAGTCCACAATATGTTAAGCAATATAGAAGCAAATATTTTCAATTAACTCATGATAAAGCATTTCTACTGGTCCACTTATGTTTACCTTTTGTGGTAAATCATTTTCACCGACTAAAGCTTTATTTTTTCTGAATTTACAGCCTATATGCTTAAATAGGTACCACATTTATTTAGCCAGCGAAATAAACTATGTCCTCTTTCTTCTGGCATACTGCCTTTTTTGTCGAGGGTGAATTTTTAACAAGAGTTGTGCTAAAAATAAACTATTAGCATCATAATAGTCATATAGCATTAATCATCGGAAATGAATAAAGGCCATCTCTCTTGTTGCTCCACTTTTTTCTGTAATGTATTGAATGAATTATTTGGAGCATTCCTGTCGCCATTTGCCGCGAACTTTGGCTTTGCGGGAGTTTTGCCGTAGACATTTCCGAGTGTGAATCATAGAATCTACTTCTCATCATAGCAATTCCTTTGAGCATCGAATGTCTACGAAGAAGTAGTTATCATGTATGCGAATATTCTCTGCAGTTTTTCATATGCCTTTATGGGTCAGACTTTTCATGACCATAGAGAGCCATGGACGAAAAATATTTCATTGTATGTTTTATCATAAATGTGGAAGAAGCCAAATTTGCAAGCAACTCATCTGGTAGTTGGAGAGATACTCGATCAATATTCATAAATTCGTTTTTTTTCTCTACTTGGTAGTGTGTGATCAGCTTCTAGCAAACTGTTAACATTAAAATTATTGGACTGGTACATATGAATATGATATTAACGTTCCGTTTACGAGTTAAATTCTTCAAATATAAATCAACTTCAAAATTAATGGATTGATATTTATTCAATATAATACAATTAGGAAGGCAAATTTTTCCTCTGTGACACAAATAGCGGTAAAGAGTGAGCTTTTCAGGTTTAAAAGCGTGGAAACATAGTAATTGTCCACATGTCAGTTATTTAGTATGTTTTTAAGTTTTTTTTAAGAAGGAGAACACTTATTAAGTAATTTTTTATGTTCGTTATACAGTGTATATATTTAGTAAAAGTGTAAGGATAAGTTTTTTCCCATCCATTAAGTGTAGGTATCACTTAATCGTAATTCAAAATATGCTTCGTAAATCGTATTGCTTAGAAAAAAGCTTTCATAAATCAGGAGCCTCTCATCCCATTTACGTAAACTCACACACATCACCACTGATAAATCTCGGTTGCTGGATGTATTTACAGATATATTTCTCGCTGCGATCTCGTAATGTGCTGAAAATTGAAACGTATGGGATTTTTTCAGCGTTTCAAATCAAACTGTTTTTTCTTTAAAAAACGAATCCAAGGTCCTAGGAGACAGTCTGTTGAGTATTCCCGTTGCCACAGCGATCTCTTCCCGTTTAAAAAAAACTTTGCTGATGAAAGTGTCTTCGCGTGCCAAACGACGGCGCACGTGTCCTAGGTTGCCGACCTCGCGTCTAACTAGTTGCTTGGAGATCATTCCTCCCTCTCTCCTTGCCCCCTCTATCTCTGTATCTCTCTGTTTCTCTCTTATTTTTACTGCTCTGCAATGACACTCGAGTTCTTCGCTCTCTAGACATCTTTATTATGTAAAAACCACGCGGACACTTGATGACCCACGCCTTGATGAACGGATCGGCTGTCCTCGCTGGACGCGCAAAATTTCTGTATGTGCCGAGAAAAATGCATTACGAACTCCAGTCTGAAGCCGGGGTCCCACGGTGAAATTTTTATAATTTATTTTGCATTCATATGAAGTTTATGGTCTCAACGGCATCAAATGTGGGAAGATTTTCAGATGAGATAGTAAAAGAGAGGTGCTATTTCGCACTCGTCCGGCCACACCTTGAATATGCAGCGAGCATATGGGATCCGGTGCAGAAAGACAATCCGGGAACTTTATAAAATACAAAGGAAAGCTGCGCGATTCGTCAAAAATTGCTACGGGCGTACAGACAGCGTTACACAGATGTTAAACAAATTAGGCTAGGAGCCGCTAGAGACTCGGAGGCTGCGCGATAGGCTTAGATTGCTTGAGCAATTGAGAATAGATATCTTTAAGAGTGACACGGAGAACATCATATTAGAACCCCACTATATTTCCAGGTCCGACAGAACCGATAAATTAAGAGAGATATTTTGCCGAACGGATAGGTATGGGAATTCGTTTTTCCCCCGAACAATAAGGGGCTTTTATAAATGCTAGGCGTAATTTCATTAGAGCGTTTCCTTTTTTATATGTAAACGGCTGGTATCCTAACACCCCCCGCCACACGCCTATTGAGGCGGCTTGCGGGGTAGTATGTAGATGATGAAATGTAACAACCCGAGAAATGTAGTGCCTACTCTAATGGCCGTATAAGGTTTATGATAGCCCCACGCCAGAGATCGCGGGGAAAGCAGGAAGGTACACACCAGAAACTTAAATAATTCCCCATGTATTTACGCTGGTGGTTATGATCATCAAACAAACCTTACGTGATTGATCATGGAGCACACTCGAATCACCCATCAGTAGTACTTTATCGGAGTTTCTCGGTAACTTTGCGAAATATGCGTAATGATAGGTCACACAACACACAGCTTTGTGGAGAAATTAATCTCTCTCCAGAAATCTATCTCTCCTTCCATTCTTCCAAGCCCATTTCATCCAAATTTTGTATGAAACGGCATGGTGTTTCCCACGATGCAGTATATTTGTCCCAAAAGTGGTGAAACCAATGAAAGACGATGTGAAAGAAAATAAAAATGTAGGCTACGCTATGTGAAGAAGCCGCGTTCATCGCAATTTTAGCTGAGAGAATAGGCTGCGCAGGTTTATTGAAAATGAATTCTGCAGAAGATAAAGAAGCGAAGACAATGGTGAACCAGGCCTACCAATGGTACATTTTGATTTTTGATTCAATTGTGAATTTATTTTTTTCATGTGTACTCAATGAATATGATAACTGCCTAAAGCCTCCACGTATTACTTAGTGAAAGAGTATTGTGGTTCACAAAATATTTTTACGCCGATAACCGAAATAGTGGCACTCTGACAAAGCGGTTGGCAGTGCTTCTTTTTCTAGAGGCCACTCGGCTTTTCCGGCTGGTTTCACTCGTTTGGATGAAATTTTAGAGCATGTCAGACTCCTTTGGTGCGAAAGAAAGTGTGTACAAATTTTGGACAAAAAGGTAATTTGATACAATTCCACCCTGTCATACAGTCCAAATCTGTAGCACGATACCTGTTTACAAATATTGTATCTAAATTGGACCGTGGGACACCGACAGCCTTGTGCTAGGAAGTTCGGTCGCCTATAGACAAAAAATCGGGGGTATTAAAAACATTCTTACTGACTGCAATGCGAAAATTTAAGTCAAATGTCTCGCGGTCAATATACTTGAAAAAAGTAGTGTTATTCCAAGGATGTGAGTGAATTGATGATTGATGACTAGGAATCAAGCTGTATTGTCTTTATATTCTTCCTATCACACGAACCTCTTATTAGTTTGGCCAAATTTTTATCAAACACTTGGGCCGTAGGATATATTGACTTTAGGAGTTGAAGCCGATGTTCCTCTACTACATATCTTGGAAATTTCCTTCGGCTAAATTTACGATTTAAAAAATTCGGCCCAGAAATCAACTGAATTAATCGAAGCATTAGGCATGAGGACCCATTTCATTGGGAAACGAATAACTTACGTAGTCGAAATAAATACATTTTTCATATCATTTAATGCAAATTATTTTATCTTGAGGCGTTTGAGATGTGGGTTTGGAGAAGGATGGAGAGGGTGAACTGGGTGGCGAGGAAGACGAACGAGGAGGTATTGGATATGGTCGGAGAGGAGAGGAAGGTTGTGGGGGAGATTCGGAGAAGGCAGAAGAGATGGATGGAGGAGGCCTTGAGAGGAGAGGGCATGTTGGAGAGAGTGATAGAGGGGAGAGCACTGGGGAAGCGTTGAAGAGAATAGGAATTCTCGACGAAATAAGAGGAGGTGGAATATATGAAGAATTGAAGAGGGATCTAATGGCGGGACATCCTTATGAGGGAAAGCGAGACAATGTCTATGAGGTTGGGATGCAGAATGGGGACTGCCCAAGAACCTACCAATCAGTTGGTAAAATAATTGAATGAATTTGATATAATCCAACTGAGGAGCTTCGATATTTTTTACCCGAAAAATGATAACCTACTGCCCATTGTCTGTGTACAACATTGAGGTACTTTTTTAATTCTCTTTGTCGTTCACAATATTGTTTGCACCCCAAATTTTTTTTACGTATAATTGGTTCTATAATAGTCCAACTTATTTCGTAGATGCAAATTTTTTCATGGACTGAATTATCTAGTATATTTTACCAAAGAATTAAGCCCAGGGGGACGGGCTTTAATTAAATGTAAACATGAGATCGAATTGAGAGAAATCTTGGGGAATCTGTTTTCTGGTTCACGTCGCCGTATTGTCGTGGGGTAAATTATGAGTCTCGCCGAAAGGACTTTCGCCGTGAAAAAATCATAATCCCGGTCAAGCCAAATGATTTTGTCATGGCGAATTACATTCCTTTCGGTGTGCATCTTTGCACCCGAGCGCGTGACTGACAGTGATTAGGAAATAGTTAAAAGAGTCACCCGATGTGACCCGATATCAAGGGTAGTAAAAGAAAAAGCTGTCTCATCATTACTTTAAAAAAATAATATTTTCCTTGACTTTCAGACGCAGTTGTAATAACATCCTTCATTGAGTTCTTACCCATTGGTTTCGCGGCATTCTTTTATTCTAATATCTATATTCACGCGCCACTTTGAGATACATCGTTTCCCTCGAGATGACGTCTTATGTCTCGGTTATTATTTCGCATTCCCAACGCCACCGTGTTATCGTTTCGGCCTTCGATTTTTTTTCGGAATCTCCCTGGCATGCGTGATTGAGGTCCCTAAACAATTTTCCGGATGCTTGGGGTCGAAGGTGACGCAGAGGATGCTCCCTATGCCCTCCACGTGCTGCGCGACCTCTCTATTCTCGTGAAGACGCGAGTCTCAAGAGTGCCACAAGCTTGCACAAAGTGCACACATTCTCCGCTAAAATGTTGAAGCGAGGATTCAGAGCGAGATAAAGTTGAGCGGGCGGACGGGTGACGAGTCTCTGTGAGGATGAGATGGCGCTTCGTGTCGGCGATGAACTTGAACTCTTGGTTGCGAAGTCTTCCCCCGCGGTTATCATAATCGCTCTCCGAGGCCTCGTTTGAGATAGTGCGAGCGACTTTCCGGCGACGGTAGTCAGCGCGCGCGCGGGAAAAGAAATATCCGCCCTCTGCGAAAGATTCCGTGAACTAAAGTATTTTCGGAAGGACTCGGATGTATTCGCACCCCGACTATGACGAAATTATGACATCATTGTGTCGTAGAATACCAATTTTTTTAATAAGGTGTGGGCTATTGTAGAGGCTGCGTCGTCACAGATGGTATTTTTAAGATGCGACGATGTCGTTTCCTTCCTGTTATATATAGGGGCCGTAATAAACATGACAAAACTCTGATAAATGTAAAATTATGTCCCTGCAATCATGACATTCCAATGAAATGGCGCAACAACCCTTCCAAAATTACAGACTTGATCTTTTCCTGCGATTTCCTGATCCTCCGTAATATTTTTTTTCGCTCTTGGTAAGAAGTTTTAATGTGGACCTGAATGAAAGGGAAGACCCTCCGAGGAGACCAAATACAGATGCATGGACCGAATCAAGGGGAGGCTGCGGACATTGAGGTTTTCTTGATATTGTCCACGCACAAAAAAAGCATGGAATGACCCGTCCCGGAGAAAATCAAGGTTTTTTATCCCCTTGCCCTTTTACAGCTTTTTTAGATGAACTGTAAAATGTTAAAGCTGTTAATTGGTAATTATATAATAAAAACAACGCAGTTACATGTTTTTACGCATATTTAATATACAAAAGATTTTTTTTTTAATTTTAATGAATTCATCCCTGCATTTTGATGTAGCTTCTCGAAATTGTCAAAATAAAGTCATTAAATAAATGGTGGCATAGTTGATGCAATGACCGAGATATATAATGACAGTATATGTTGCTCACAGAATGGGAATTATTTTTAATTGGCAAACATGGTGTCGTTTGGAGCCCTAGTCTGTCCCTCAGCTTATTTTGTATGTAGATGGCATAAGAAAATGTTTTTTCGTCTCAAGCTGGCGAGGCTACGCTGCGAAATATATGACTTGCAAAATTAACAAAAACACTTGTTTTATTGTTGAGGCCAGCTAATAAAGTCGGTTAGATTCGCGGATGACCAGGCGTTGGTCAATCAATCATGGAGAATGAAGTATGTAAAAAAGTCTTGATAAGAGCCTGATATGGAGTGATGCATTGTATGGGGCAGAAACGTGGACCTTGAGAAAGGAGTACGAAAATATGCTGAAGGCGTTCGTGATGTGGGTGTGGAGGAGGATGGAGAAGGTGCGGTGGACGGAAAGGAAGACAAATCTACATCTGCATATTACCCCGCAAGACGCCTCAATAGGCGTGTGGCGGGGGGTGTTAGGACACCAGCCGTTTACATATAAAATGGACACGCTCTAATGAAATTACGCCTAGCATTTATTATAGTCCCTTATTGTTCGGGGGAAAAACGAATTCCCATACCTATCCGTTCGGCAAAATATCTCTCTTAATTTATCATTTCTGTCGGACCTGGAAATATAGTGGGGTTCTAATATGAGGAGGTGCTTGATCTAGTTGGTGAGGAGAGGAAACTTTGGATGAGTTTAGGGAGAAACCGACCTTTAACCATCAGATTGCTCCGATTATGATGATCTGGCCTATGAAATATCTCTTATTAAAAAATGAAATTTAAGGTGGTTCTACCGTAAAAGTACTTATGTGTCATTTCATTCATATTCTGACAGCTTATGGAAAAACCCGTCCTCTATCTGATATGAACAACAAAATGTCGCATTTCTATGCTATTTGTCTCGCAAATAGAACTTGAAGTTACATGGTCAAAAATAGGAAAGTGGGATAAATAGACACGGGGAAAATAGTATTTTTCCACATAATATAAATGCCATTTTTGCGGAAAATTGTTTATAGGAAGGGAAAACTCCCGATAAATTAAGTAAAAATAAAATATAGGCATCTTACTGCCTTATGTTTGTGAGTTAATACCCTATAATTACTGTACCTAATTGAAGTAAAAATGCGCTGATTCCGTAGAAATGGAGCTGCATTCGGCACTAATGGCTTGACAAAAGTGCTCATTGAAAGTTTATTCGCGGAATTCATATTTTGCATCTTAACTCTGGTCCTCAATAGGTAACGCATTTATTCACCGAAAGCAGAGTTTTTAAAACAAATAAACCAAAAGGTTGTACTTTGTATTTGTTATGACTTACGAGGTCACGGCGGAACCTCCTTAAGTGTGTGAATAGGCGCTTAATTTTATGCTATAGCCGCAATGAATAGCAAATTAGTGACCCAATAATTAATAATAATGACAGATAATTAATGATTGTAAGTTATTATTGGGATGATGCTTGAAATAGAAAATTAAGGGTTTTAATTTATGGCACCATATTACCAAAGTTTTAAATTTTCTGGGAAAATTCAAATGAATACATGCAAGATATTGTCCTCATCACGCAAAAGAGTTAAGTGCCTTTAAAATGTGAAATTAGTCTCGTTTCCCAGCAGTAGCGCGACACGTTTTTTACCTCCATGATAATGTTTGGGGCTAGAATGTATGCAAAAGAGCCAACCACATACAAATAAAAATGGTATTTTCGCCTATTGGAGTTCACAAATGCCCGTGTAAATTAATTGTTTATTAAGCTTACCTATTGGAACTCGATTGCTCCCCATGGGTGATTTGAAAAAAGTTGCCTTTCGTCTTTTTATGGCGATGAGAACCCAACTTAACAGTATCCTTAAATTCTAACGATCGTAGCCGTGTTAAATGTTCCCCTTCTTCCGTGGAGCGATGAGTCCCGGTTTGAATAATATGCTCTTCGACGCGCCATTTATATTTGTATAAAAAAAAGAAGACATTCCGAATGGCTGGCTGTCCGAGGCACTCAGCGGCCGCCCCCTCCGTTTGGCCGAGCAGATTGATTTGCCGTTTACTTAATATTACGCGGTCTGGATGGCATGGAGCAGAACGAAGCGGTTCTTCATCTCGAGTCAAGAACAAAATGAGGAATTTCGCGTCGCAATTGGTTTCGCGTCATTTATCCCGTCTCCTGCTTTCAAAATGATTGAAAACCGCTATCATCTAGTCAGCGCTGAAGCCGTTTCAATATTCAGCCGGTGTGTGACAAGTTGAGAGATGTGAGGTATAAAATGGCTTATTCTCTCGGAGATACCGTTTAAAAGAGCGGTAATTGTGGGAGACCGCTGCATGGAGCACGCTATGTCTTCATGCCCGGCATGAAGTCGGTTTACACGCGAGGAATTTTTTCCTCGTGTCCGAATGAATTACAATCGATTGTTGTATCGAGTTCTTTCCGCTTATATTGTTGGATGTCATGATTTCCTTCGATCATTTCCTTTGATCAGAGGGTCAACTATCTGAGTGTCGGTGTAATTATCGCGTGCGGAAATGATATTATCGCACGGTTTCGTTAAATAATCGCATTTTTCACCTGCACTTGATATTTTTCATGCAACAATTATCACTTACGGACTTAGTATAGTAACTAAACTGAACTCAACAATGCTGAATCGACTAAACGATGCGATAATAAAGTTATTTTCGCATGCGATAATTATCAACGCGTTTGAGAATTCAACTTGTGGGGATCAATTCTCGCAAGGCATTGATAATTGTGGCATGAGAAACGAAAAAGTTTTATTTCATTGTATGTAGTGAAATCGATTCAGGATTCTTGAGTTTTCACATCTAGCTCATATGCGTTGATTATTGATAGGCATATTTCTTGAGTTTGTAGCATGCAATGCTTCCATTAAACCATGCGATAATCCGGTATTTTAGTATGTGATAATTATCGCGGTGTTTTCATAATCGATCCTCTGACTGTCGGTCAAAACGTCGTGATAATTGTCGCATGCGAAAATACTAACTTTATCGCATACCTTCGTCAATTTTGCATTTTCGAGTCATCACATCTTGTCCACCTGCGATAATTATTGATAGAAGGCATCAAGTGGTTGCCTATCATGTGATACTTAAATGAAATCATTCGAAAGTGTGCTAATATCGCCAAAATTCACGGAATTTCGAGAATCGGACCCCTATTCCTTCGCGTTAACGACAAACTTCTAACGGCGCCCAATTTAAGGTTAGGTCAAACTGTGAAGTTAAATTCAGTTTCAGTATATAGTTTATTTTGGTTGCACATTAAAGGTTGATTTGAGTTAATTTGATGTCTCACGGAAAAAACTTTTGACAAAAATTTGACCTAACGGGTTTTTTGCATCAAAATTCAAAGAAAATGTGATTTTTCTCAAGTCATCAATCAATCAGTAGATAAAATTCTTGGAATGGAATGCATTTGCCTTTCTCACAATACTCCAAACCGTTAAGTAAATTTTTTCGTCAAAATATTTTATTGAGGCGTCGTATTAAGTTTGGTATCATTGGGGCTAATGAAAAGGCTTCTGTTGAAAGTTGGTTTTTTATTTGGAGAATACATTGCGTCTGTTATCTGTTCTACTTTTTCGTGTAAAATTTATACTTTTATTTTCGCAAATATTTTTTTAATCCTCATTTCGCAGTGGCGAATTTTTCGAGTCATCAAAAATATATTCCCAATGAAAGTTTGGACTAATTATTGCTTTATATTTTCTCAAGAATTTCCCTAATCAATTCTTGCACCTTACACCTTGTGGGATAATTTCCGTGTTGATAGATAATCTGAGAGATCGGGTTAGTTTGGAAGCTTAAGTACTGGCTTCCCATCATAAGGGCCTGGGTTCGAATCCCGGCTGTGACGGAGATATTTCAGTTAACCGATAAATAATTGGTGTACTGAAATTAAATTCAGTTAACTAATTATAAATTCAGAAACTTATCAATTCAGTTAACCAACCAACCAAAATCTGGGCCAGTGAGAATGTTAAAGTGGCCTGTATTGTGTTTTTTTTACTCTTCTTGAGTGAATAATTGTTTAAATCTTTGCTCCTTCCGTTGCAGGTCCCTGCAGGTGTACGAGCAGACTGGCAGGAGACACAGCGAAATGCTCAAAGAGCAGCAGAAGGAACAGGGTGGGGGTTCCCTCGGGGGACCCCTGCGATTCCCTCATTCGTGCATCCTATGGCTTAGGTGTAAACCGGTAAGATTCACACTTTCTTCTACTTTATTTTTTTTGGAAACGCCTGCCCTGTCTTTGGTATTATGAACCAAATTACAGCAACTTCCGATTGGAACGATAACTAATTAATTTACTTTTATGTTGTCCTTATCTTTGGTTCTTTCTTTGGATCCCAGATACCCCACCTGATCAATGTGAGTCGTAGCATCTTTTATGTTTATTGTTTTCATTTAAGGTCCGTTTACTAATCCAAATTGCTTAAAGTTTTCTCCATGATAGGCTAGATAGGATAGGTTCGAGTCCCGCCTGAGTGCATTTTTCACCTCGGGACATGGGTGTTTGTGTTCGTACATTGTTATAAGTTAAAAACACCCGATTTAAAAGGCCGTTAGTGCTGTTTTCGGGGATGTGAAAAGAAATAAAAATAAAATTAATTAATTAATTAGAAAGTAGTTTTCATTTGATTTATTTATTTACATGCGCCAATTTGGTACCTTGCGTGTCAGGTCAAAGATGTACTCCAATTGATGTGCGAATTTCTGCCAAAAGATGCACTAAATTGTATACTAGGCAAGTTTTAGGAACCACGCGCGTTGTTGGGTTTAGTACGTGTATGCGTGTATATAAAAGGCAAATACCTCATACTGATCACTGTATCTCTGGAACCACGGAACGTATTGAATTGAAATTTGCTACGTAGCTTCGTATTCACGAAGAAATCTAGTGAAAAATACTGAACCATATTTTAAATCAAACGCATTGTGCGGATATTACCTAGGGAAAATAGCTGTGGCAAACCTTTATTTAAAAAGCATAAACTTTTTAAATGTCTCTTACAAGGTTATGAGAATATTATTGCGCTACCAATGTCTGATAACAGAGGGAAAAGCGCTGCATAAAATTTCCTTTGCAAGAAAAGGCGTAAGCAACAACTCGGCCAGCTTTGCGGCGCCAACCGGGTAGGGTCAGTTAATTGTACTGTTATCTATTGGAAAATTAGCTCTGGGTGGTTTTATACATTATTCATGCAATATTTTCCTATTATAAATATTGGTGTAAACAAAATGCACTTTTCTTTAAAGTGATAGTAAAATACCTAATTTAGATGTGAGAATTTCGTTTGTAAAATATGCATTAGAGGCGTGGTAATAGCAGTTGCAATACTGGTTGGCAAATCGGTATGAAAAAAGCTCTTTGCATCAATTAACTAGTGCCTTTATCTAGTTTTAAAGGGTTGCCATTATTATCTCTAATTTTTCTCGGAGAAAATGAAAGCTTAAACCTGTCCGTTTGACAGTACCTTATTTAATGTTCGTGATCTTATCGATAGGACTCTTGTCAGTACTGGTGTACTTGGTTTGGCATTTACAACCCTTCAGGTAGGCCCGATATGTGGGGATATTGTTTCTTATTGTCATTTAGCATCGAACTATGCCCTCTGTTTGGTTGCGTTGCATGCCACTTGAAAAGGAGGCCTCAGATAGCCTTCGGCCGTATGTTTTCCTACCCCTCGAATATCTCACGCCGCTTAATTAACAATAAGCCCGAGACATCTTGTGAGTACCAGCCCGGCGGCGTACTTAGTGTTGTTCTCGTCGACCGTTCAATAATTCATAGGATACGGGTATATGGCTCGATTTGGGCTTTGGTGGCGAAGGCAGTGTGTGTAAATGTTTACGTGAAAATTCTCTACTTCTTATTCTATTCAACTCTTTATCAAATATTCTTGCTGCACTCTTTTTGTTGATGAAATCCATCCGCGTGTAGAGATTTTTAGAATACTAAACAATATTGCTGCTTGTCGATTAAAAATCTGTACCTACTGTGCCTACCCCCATTTTGATTTGTTAAAATTGTGTATATCTTTTGGGTGAAATAAACTTTATTCTATTCTATTCTACGTAGCCTTATCAGAATTTAGTGATTTATTGGGTATGAGCTGAATAGGTACATGACTTGTGCTCGTGATAATAACTTTTTTGCACGCTTTAGGTAGTGGTGCGTTTAAAGACACATGACATAACGTAATGGTCCGCAGGGATATGTAAAGTTTTTGATGTAAAGCAAATGTTTGTTCTGTCTCCCAAAATAAATTTACGATCGACCTACTTGTTAGTGTTCAGTAGAAACTGAATTGTTCTAAAGATTCCCATCAATAAAATTTGATATATTTGTCGTATTTCATTTCATTTTCTTCGTAATGCATACATCATCATTCTCCACCGCTGGGTTATCTTAAAGTTATTTTAAAAAATGTAAAACGAGTAGTTTGATTAGTTCGGAAACATAATATTGATTTTGTAGAATATTTCATTTTCCCTTATCAGTAGCCATCAATACACAACATTTCCTAAAATAGATTTTTGGAATACATGCACTCCTCCTATCAGCGGACTGCTTCTCCTTTTTTTATCTATATTAGAAGATCCCTCATTTTGCCTGGTGTATCCCATCGTTGTTATTCCCCAGTAGTTATGCCCTTTCATTTCTCTTTCTATTATTTTTTTATTGTTAGAACGTTTCAGATCGTTTTCAATACATCTGTACCCTCCATTTATCAGAGTTTTCATCAAATTAAGGTTCCATTACTGTTTTCATCAGACTAATTAACATCTCGAACGCGTCCACGGGGCGCCGATAAGTATTATTTTGGTAAAGACGAACTTTACACGTTGGGAACTGGGTTGGCATGGTGGCGGTAGAGCATTGTTGCTCTATTCTGTATGGCCACGGAATTTTCGAGCCTCGACAGTGATGACATTTTGAAGTCACCGACTCGAAATTTACGAGTAGTGTCATTCAAAAGTTGGTATTCGTCAGGGGTCGTGACGTCACATCCACGGATTTTCCGAGGTTCCACTGTGTTGAGTCCTTACTGAAGAAGCCCCCAGGTTTCCCATCCCGATGGATCCTGAATTCAAATCCTGGCTGTGGCGGAAATGTGGAGGGATTTTCTAGTGCAGTATTTCGTCCGTCGGATTGAACGTTAAACTGTGGACCTATTCGCGCCTTTTGTTAAGAGTAGGCTAACGTCGATGCCGAGTTTCTCTCCTCCATTCCTCATTTCCCTAAATACTCTTTACATTATCAACCTACCCTCCAATGCTTAATGGTGCAAAAGACGTTTGCGGTCCGTCTCCTCCCCAAATAACGAGCAATCCTTTCTTTCAGGAAGTTTTGGACCAACGTCTGGATGATCGTGTGGACGATATGCTGAAGAACGGGCTCATTGACGAGATGCTGGACTTCCACCGCCGCTACAACGCCAACAGGTTGCAGGCAAAGCCTAATAGGTGAGCTCACTCGCTCTCCCCGCTACTTCTTCTTCTGAGAGGTCCCGTCTTTCTTTCTCTTTGACTTTGTTCGAGTGAGAGGGCGGAGAAAAAGAAGCTGCCGACGGCTGAAACCGACATCCAGGCGGTCCTAATCTCCTTTGCTCTCTTCTTCTGTTTGTCGAAAGGAGAGAAGCCAACCTGTTGAGTGGATATGATTGAATTTCCTTAATCTTTTTGACCCGAATCTTCTCCTTCTGGCGGGACACGTAGCCTATTTTCTCGTTTAAGTTACCGAGGATTTTATTTAATTTTTAAATTCTCATACTTTACTCCCTCTGACCTACCGTAATGCCATATGTTTTGTGTGTCAAACCCCTCTGTCGTCATCCCCCCCTTTTACAATTATACGGCTGCAAGGGAGTACACTGTCAGTTGCCGCTTTCGTTTCATGCACATCTACTTTATCCACCATAACTTGAGCAATCTGTCGGAGATGGACTTACATAAATTTGATGCGTGTATTGGCTTTTAATGGGAGTGTTTCTCCTTTTTAATTGAATGATTTAACTGAATTATTTCGGATATTCGAATGTTTATGTATCGATGTTGCATCTGCCATTTACGCCATAACTTCATTTACGCCATTTTTAACGCATTTACGCCAAACTTCATGGTGATGAAGTATTGCATTAAATTTCTACGAATTGAACTGCGTCGGAGGTTGCGGGTGTGTAATGTAGAACTTGCTGAATGAAAAAGGGAATACCGTGCCGCAATCTGAATGGGAACATTCTGAGCGATGATGAGGGAATGGAATTAGGGCTATATAAATGAGCATTTGAATATGGAAATTATAATATGTAGGAGAAATACTATTCTGGATGGGCAAGGAGATGATAAACAATGTGTAAGCAATATAAAAATATGAATTACTTACGTTATTTTTAGTCTCTCGTTACTAATGAGAGCAGTGGGTGAGAATATTTGTAGGCATGGTAATTAAAAGTTACTCTGACCTTGTATCTTTTGAAAGGTGTAGACCAGGAATCAAACTGATAAATGTAGCGCAATCGGCCGCAGCAATGCGGCACTAGAAAAAAATTCACTTATTTATCAAACCCTTCACTTAAACTCCAAATGGTTAAGTTAAGTTCCATTTTGCTAAATATTTAAAATACGAAATAGATTTGTGCAGGAACTTGACTAATCTTTGGTCTTTAATGGGTCTTTAAACCTTGAGTTCACTCCGTGGATTAGCCTAGTAAAACTCACCCTTGTCGTGTCTGATATCTATCGAGACGAGTTCTATGAAACTCCGAATACGTCGTTCTGCCCTCAAGAAATGAACACTGCCACAAAAATGTAGCTCTATGATCCTTATCATTTGTTATAGTACAAAATGACATTTCCAAATAGAAGAATGTCCCATTCTTGTTAATAAAATCCTGTCAGTCATGCAAATTAGTGAAAGAGGTGCGTTAAGGATTTTACTCGACAGTATGACTACATTTAATGGTTTAGGCGTGATTTCATGGAAGTAATGGGTATCCCTTGTAATTTTTAATAACTTTGTACTTTACTTCAGTGCATTACTTTCTGCAACCTGTTTCACGTTTATAGTCATGTTCTGGCAAATTCTGAAGCGTCGACCAGTTTATCTATGCTTATAAACGGGAATTTGATTGCTAATGGTTTGAGTCGGTTTACATTCAATTTTTCTTCAGCCTCCAAATTTCCCCATCACGCACCCGGTTTTTTCTGATATGTATTTCTTCCTCCAGTTTAATCCACCCTACAATCTACATGCTAATAAAAACCTTCCCTACCATTCTCTAGCCTTCTTCATTCTCTCCCCCCCCCCCCCTTAATCCTTCCCCACTTATTGACAAATAGAATTTTCCAGAAGAAGAAACCACTCACAGAAAGGGTTAAGTACTAAGTTTTGGTATTACATTGGACAGAGATGGGACTGTTCACTCGTGGATATTTAATTATTCACTTCAGATTCTTTTCTTGCAAAATGGCTCATGTTACATTATTTATGTATCGTAATTATATAAAACTATAACTATCTTTGTAAATTGCAGTGATGCTAGTCAGATTCTGTTGTGTGTTCCGGAATTATCAGTGTTTTTCCATTTTCATTTTCTTACTGTTTAAATTTTTTTGATAACCACTAACAATTTTCCTTATGTGATTAGTAATTTGCGGCACAGTGACTGATTTTTGTTGTTTTCTACATTGATGTAATTTTGTTAGACAAAGTAGAGTCGGTTAACCCCAAACAGGATGTTATCCTAAGGGGAACCTATGGACCTCGTTTTGAATTTTTGTAATATATACTTATATGCGTATGAGCTTGTACGAGGAACAAATACATAATAAATATGCTTTGATAAAATGGCGAAACTTACCATCAGTCCTAACTTAAATCCATCTGGTCCAGATTACGTAGAAATTTGATGACGTTTTTAAAGTGAGGGGAATTCCATTAGAGGAATGAGTCGTAGTTATCTCGGAAGAAAATCCATTCCTAAGAAAACACTCGCTTTGTCGGTCACATCTGAAGGAATTCTTCGCCGTGAAAGACCCAGTTCTTGAAGGGACGACTTTTTATTTGTCTTCTTCACCCTTCTGCGAAGTTGCGAATCGATTGCCTTCTCATTTTTTGGGATTGGAATTCGCGCGCGTCCGCGTTTATGATGTATCGTTCTGCGATTTCGGGGCTCCGGAAGGGAGGGTGGGAAGTCGTCCATCATCGTATCCATCGCCCGGCAATTAATTTCGGCGACCCTGTATCCAGGGCGGAACCATTAATTGAGGAGAGTCCCCTTAAATTTCGGGGCAATTAATTTGTCAATAAACATTGTCTAACCGGTTTCCTTGCCGCCTTTCAAGGTTCCTCTCCTCGTCCCCCCTTCTCTCTCCCCTCTTAACTCCTGTGCTTCCCCCTACCCCTTTTATCTCGACACCCCTGTAATCCCTCCGTCCGAACATATTCTCCTGTAATATAGGCGCCGCAGTATTTCGCTTCACATTTTTTTCCTGACTGCCGATCCCCTTTAATGCTTCCCCACCTAACATAAACTGTAATTATTGGTTCTCATTCTTTTATTTTTTTACCTCACGCACAATCATTTGACTCTGGGATATTTCAGGTCTTAATTCACGATGTCTGCCTGACACCGGACTTGCCCAATTGTTTACGAGTACCTATTGGTTAAAGCACCGGGATTCCCTTTGGGTTTTCCTTGTACGGATCTCTGGGCCACCCATAATCAAGTCCCACATGTCTGATTCGGCCGGAAAGACGTCAGAGATTTAGGGAATCTCAACTTTATTTGTTGTTTCGCTTTTGAAATGGATCATCATATGTTGAAAAAAACAACTTGCGGAAAGTCTGTTAAGTCTGATATGAATCATAGCGTTATATTGTGCTGCAAACTGGATGTTGAGGTAAGAGAAAAACTTTCTCTACCCCCTTTCCTTAAGTAAAAGTCGTAATTGTTGGTTTTCGGTCTTAATTCAAATTGTTCGCATGACGAAGCCTTGCCCGAATTTGGAAGACATCATGGTGTAAACACTGGGATTCCCATTTTGAGTTCTCGCCGTACTGAACCACGGTCCAGCAGGCAGACTCCGGAACTGGAGCCTGGAGGGACGAATCCTTGAAAACTTCGTATCGTAAAAGTACGTGTAATCTCACCATTCACTTATGTGCCCCTAATCTTGATGCTTTTCGTAATGGTTCCATAGTTTCCTACGTTTCAAGGAACCGCCATGTCGATATGCTGCGCAATGCCAAATCTAGTTCATGATCCTCTCCTGTCAGCCGAAAATAAGTCACTGTGCCTTTACATTTGTCGTTTAAGGTAGTTTAAGCGAGATAGTTCCCTAGCCATTACAGAGACAATCCTCAAATTTTATTTTTTTTATTTCAGCGTCTGTTTTTTCACGCCGTACGGTGAAAACGCCTTCACAACAAAAGGTTTTTTTGCGATTCTATAAAAATGACTGCAGTGAATAATTGATTATTTTTTATAAATAGTTGAAAAAAACATTCAAACTACACATAGTTAGTTTTTTTGCGGTTACTAGTTGTTATAAATTCCTAATTTTTCAATGTTCTCCCTCTGGAGCGCACAGCCGTATAGGCCTGGTTACACGGTACATGAGAATGTACAAGAAAATGTGTGAATGTCTGAATGTCAGAATGAACGCGAAAATTCACCGTGTAACCACACCAAAATGTACGACTGTGTGAATGTCTGAACAGAAAATAGAACCAGTTCTAATTTCGTTCAGACAATCGTACAAGTGGACCTCATTACAGAGACACCTGGTGGCAGACGACGCAAATGACACATTCACATTTACACAAGGCAATTGACAACTGAATGTGTTGTTTTCATGGCAAAAAAATTGGTTTAAATAACGCGCCTACGGTTTAAAATGAGGAAAAACAAACGAAAACGCACAATGCGCATCAGAAAATGTACGAAAATCTGTCCGAAAAAATGTACCGTGTAGCCACCTAAACATTGATTTTGTCCATGAGAATGTACAAGAATCTGTACATGAAACCATTCACACAAATGTACAGAAACTTGTACATTCTCATGTACCGTGTAACCAGGCCTTATCCCATGCAAATCATCTTATATTTTTAGACAAATTTCTCGAAAAGTAGTTCGGCTAAGGGTTAATATTTTGATATAATTGGAAAGATGGGGGTTTTATCTTTAAAATGACGTCAAATTCATCAAATTCTTGGTGAAGTGTTATTTCGCTCAAATTACCTCAACCAAAAAAAAACTCGCCATTAAGGTTGCAACTTCTCTCTAATGGTGAGGCTCCTTCTGACGTGGCGTGATAGTCACGGGGACCTGCGCCAGAGGCTAGAAATAATAAGAAATCTAGAACACTTGCAAGGTGATCATCCCAGTGGTGTAAGCCCCATTTGAAAATTGTTAAAAGAAGATGTCCTTTTAATTAATGTTTGATTTGTCGTATTGAAATAGCACTGGCTATGCAAGGATGGGAATTCCCTTTGACGCAGCAATTGCATTGATGCCATAAAAGTTTTTCTCGTACTCATAGTAGTTTGATCGATAGTCAATTCACCTAGAATTTGATGATTTTGACGTCATTTTAAAGAAAAAACTCCTATCTTTCCAATTTCAACCCCTTGGTAAACTACTTTTCGAGCAATTTGCCTAAAAAAATACACTGTTTTACATGGGATGGGATAGATTACGGCTGTGCGCTTCAGAGGGGGAATATAGAAAAAAATAGGAATTTCTAACGCTTAGATTCCGTCAAAAAAATAAACGTGTGATATTTGTATGTTTTCTCAACTATTTGTAAAAATCAATCAATTACTCGCCTCAGTAATTTTTACAGAATCGCAATAAAACCTTCTATTGTGAAGGCGATTTCACTGCATGTCGTGATAAAATGTTTCGACAGAGAATTATGTGGTTATATTTATTGTATTTATGAAAATTTTCGTCGTATATAACTATAATGATGCACAAACGGTAAGAAAAAAGACTTTGCTGTTCCACAAAATAAAATATATTTGCGACCGGTTTCGATACGGCGTATCATCATCTGGCAATTTCACATATTAGTACATAGAATTTATACCCTTGAAGAAGTTAGAGGCGCGGTGGAGTGGAGGTGGGGAAAGGGGGGGGAGGGGTTTTTTGGAGAGTGTAGTGGGCAGAGGGTGGGAAGACCACTTCATTCAAGTATTCTACCAGCTGATTGGTAGGTTCTTGGACAGTCCCCATTTTGTATCCCAACCTAATAGAAATTGTCTCGCTTTCCCTCCTAAGTTATTAGTTCCCTCTTCAATTCTTCATATCTTCTACCTCCTCTTATTTCGTCCAGAATTCCTATCCTCTTCCTTCCTCTCCCACGTTTCCCCAGTGTTCTCCCCTCTATCACTCTTTTCAACATGCCCTCTCCTCTCAGAACCTCCTCCATCCATCTCTTCTGCCTTCTCCGAACCTCTGCCACAAGCTTCCTGTCCTCTCCGACCATATCCAATACCTCCTCGTTCGTCTTTCTCGCCATCCAGCTAACCTTCTCCATCCTTCTCCAAACCAACATCTCAAACGCCTCAAGTCTACGCACATCCTCCCTTCGCAATGACCACGTTTCCGACCCAACCTCTCCAAAAAACCCCTCCCACCCCTCCCCCCCCCTTTCCGCACCTCCACTCCACCGCCCCTCTAACTTCTTTAAGGGTATAAATTCTATGTACTAATATGTGAAATTGCCAGATGATGATACGCCGTATCGATACCGGTCGCAAATATATTTTATTTTGTGGAACAGCAAAGTCTTTTTTCTTACCCTTTGTGCATCATGAAGGAGTTCCACCATGTTACGCCACCCACCATCGCATGTATATAACTATATTTTTGCACCATTAATATTAAAATATTTATTTCATACTTCTTATGGACGCTGAAATAAAAAAATGTAATTCGAGTATGGTCTCCATAACGACTGGGGAACTATCTCGCTCAAACTACCTTAAGAGCTTTGATGCGCTCTCGACGGAGTCAAAGTCTTGAATAGATCGTGACGGGGCTCCGCATCGAGCACAGTAAGTGCTCCAATCGCTCCTCCGAATCGCTGATGTGAACCTGTGCGATGACGTCACCAGGAAGTTCTTTTACTACGAAAATGAGATGAAAGTGGAATAGGTACCTACTTGTTGACGTCCGATATTGAAAAAAATGGTACTGATTTACTCCTCGAATCGGCTTCCATTTAATAGTTTACGGTAATCACGGAAGAATTTTTTAAATCTGTGATCGCATTCATGGGTTATATCTCCACAGCATATTCAGTGAGACCGCCTGTTGGTTTTGAAAGTACCCTAATGTCCGTAATAAATTCATGCTGGACTCGCATGAAATATGTCGTTCATGTGGGTAAAACTTTGACTTTGCGTGGTGATTTTGGGGTTGGAGCGTTAGGATATTGACCGGAGGTCCCGTCCGTCAAATCACTAGAGAGCCGTCGTAGGTCACGTCCAGCTGTATCCAGGCAGAGTGATTTTATCTGTACCTGATATTTCTCGAATAAATCATCTTCTGCCCCTCCCTTTACTTCCAATGATTCTTCTCCTTTCCAACTGTTTCGATTCCATCGAGGTGAGCTGTACTCTCACTGATGAAACTGACGTTGAAGTCAGAAGTTATTTTCGTGGATTAGCTATCAATGCATTGTTACTTTTACGGGAGTTACCACTGAGCGCAAATATGAATTTGCACAATTCACAATGAAAACAATATTAATCGTCAGTTTCCTGACTTCTATCGAAACTATAGTGCTTTGAATTCACCTGAGGTAAACGTCTATATTTTACGTAGAGGCTTTAACGTCGTAGAGTGTTGAACCTTGGGCAACAATGCCAGTATATTCGTGAGTTTTTATTTAAGAAGAAGAAAATAATTGCTGTGATGGAAAATGGTGGATTTTCTGACGCATAATACGCGTCGTCAGTGTGACTGTGAGAATATTTCCTGTTTTCTCAATTCTATTGAAAAATAATTTTATTACTCGCTGTAAAACATGTTAAAGAAATAGCATAAAAACTTTCGGTTCTGAGGGCATTTTTAGCGTTCGACCAGAAACAAATAATTCAAGTTTCAGCCTTAAATAGGTATTTATAGTTTATTACGTAGAAGACATAGTTATAGGGGGCATAAGTATTACTATATTTGCTCCATGCTTCTTGCGACTGCGTCAATATTAAAATAAATTCTGATGTCTTTTTTTACTAGAGTAAGTCTTGCTTAAACTAACTACATCAAAATATTTTAACCGCAAAATATGGAGGAATGGTGGAATTAACGAATGCCTTAAACGTCAAGGTTGCCATCATGCGAATGGAAGCTGTTTGTGGCACCATTGGCAACCTTTAAAATCTCTCTATCTCTCTTTCAGCATGCTTGCATGACATTTTAATTTTATTTGCTAGATTAAACGTTATGAAAATGTATATGCAGTACTGTCCAAGGACGTACCATTCCCCTGGCGGAATGCCTATGATGTTATGTTAAACATTCGATAGATGAGGATTTCTGAGAAAACTTTATTTTACTTTGGTAACTTTCACTTTTCAATTTCCGTTGAAAGCTTCATCTGATTTGCTCTTCCAAGTAAATGTCGAAAATATTGGTCGCGAGACTGTATGCGAGGGAAAAATGAATAAAAACAAATAGTCCTCTTTTCCAAAAGCGCTCGAGGAATTACTTTTCTTGGAAAATGTCAGCGAAGTGAGTGGAAAGACCAAGAGGTTCCTTTCGAACGTATTCTTGCGGCTGAGGTAGTACCACTTTGCGATGCGAGGAGGGTACATATTTTTTTTTGTATTAACAGCTTTCATGGAACTTGCACTTTTGCTCTTTTACATTTCATCTCCAGTTGCTTTTTCCACTGTCCAGCTACCGGATAAAACGGAGGAATTTCTGGAAATTCATCAAGATTCTTGGAATTCCGTTGATGATGCTCAGCACGGGGTAGTTTAATTTGTCGGAATCCATGCTGTAGGTAGTAATCATGTCGTGAATGCTCCGTGCTTCATTTAAATTACCCATTTTAAATGTTCCTATCTCATGGTGTTATGTCATATGAACAATGAAGTTGTAAAAAAAACAGGAAATACAACGGGCTTGTACCTAAGTAATTTTTTTTTGTCTCCATGATTTGCGGGTTGTCGCCATCTCGGGATAAAAGGATAACTTACTGTATGCGTTGTTAAACGCATAAAAGAGTTTATGCTTCTTTTCTGACTCCCCTGATTTTTTAATAATTGGTGTTAGACATAATTTGTCTGACGACGATAATTGCGTCGGATTGCATAGGTTTTGGTTATTCTCCCTCTTTGAAATTAAGACTTTTTTTATTAAAAATTAATATTGTAGTGGTATTACGGGGAAATAAAAAAGTGGGAGGTGTACTTTTGATGAAAAGGTATTCCATTTTCGCGCACAGTAAAATATAAAGCCAATTGTTTTGGCATTATTATTCGTGCATTGTTTTTTGAAGTTTCACTGAAGAAAGAATCCTGGAAACCTCAGATATTTTGCTCAAATTCGTGGCATCTTGGTTTTTGCAGCTAGTTATACTGCGTGAAGAGTGGGGATTTATGCGCATATGTTGTCTTCAATTGATCCAAATTGAGGTAAACAGAGTACTAAAATGCATTTATTTAAAATGCGTTTCTAAAATGCCTTGGCGAATTATATGATCTTGAGAACCGGCTTCTCATTTTCTTCAATTCGTTCTATAAAGAGTGATCTAATTTATGAATACCTCTGCCACCGCAGCATTGCTTGCGGGCGTATGAATGAACGGTCCAATCGCCTCCAACGTGTAATGGATACACTACGTCGCTAGGAATTATTTTTTTTATCAGTGGTTGTTGTCTACACTTCGTGTATTTGCTGTCGTATTCCAATCGTCTGCATTCTTGTTTCTGTTTTCCGTTTACTTCTTAGCTCTCCTGTTTATTTTTTAGTGTTGGCCTCCGGCCTAATTTGCGGCCTATTTGGTCACGGCGCGGCATTTCCACGGCGTCAGACAACTGCGTCGCCAGCTCTCAAGAGTACCTATGCACTCTCCTCCTTCGCTTATGGCCAATAAACAGACAGACGAAGGTCGTTCATACCGGCGGGTCGCTAGTAATCCTCGCCAGTCGGTGCAGCGGAAGGGTGGGGCACGAGGTCGATGTTGAAAACCGTTACTTCTTCCCTCTGCTACTCCGATTGCCCGTTTTGCGTGGGGGAGAGTAAATTGGCTCTGAGAATGGAGAAGAAGAAAGAAACGATGAATAAAAAAGATGCCGCAGAGCCTTGAACTTTCACTCGTTCCCTCTCGCAGGTCTTTTACAGCTCCCGCCTTTCGCTCCTTCGCAGTCTCGTATGCATAGTAATGCGCCGTCGTGCGTCTTATTTTTTGTTCTTTCTTTTGTGCATTTGAATCATTTCCTGCCATCGTGTGCTCTAGCGGTCGTCGGCATTTTGCTGGGTATCTTTTTAAGTCCGGTTAATTTTGCCTGTAAAAAAATAAACGTTGATTTTAGTTCGATGCTTAAGAAATATTACTGAATGATGTTCTGAGATTTTGTCTGGAAATTGGAAATATGAACTTGAATCTCAAAAATATACTTTACTGCGGAATGTGTTGCATCTTTTTAGTCGTCAATTTGACCTGTTGCAACCAATCAAAATATCCCGAAGCGTATAACAACAGTTATTACTATTTTAATTAAAATTACCCTCGATATTAATATAATCGACAAATATTAATATTGGTATTACTACCATTGTATAAAATAATTACCATGGGTTTCAAATTACCTACTATTCTGTTATATCTTCCTCTCTAGGGCCAATTAAGTATTAAGTAAGAAGTTTTGGGGAAAGGGAGTAGGGCTCTCCTTATCGTTGTCGTACATAAAGGTGGCCAGGGATTTTGTGCTACCCGTGAAATCGTATTTGTGTCACTTCTGGAGTCATCTTCGGACGAAAAATCTGAATTAGCATATTTGCAGGCAGCATGCTATTTCTCTCCTTGTTAGTTTCCTTCGGACTCTTGGCCACTCTAAAGTCTTTTTACCAATTTTGCCTCACAGCTCTAAGAAACCGTTAATATCTTGTGCATAAAATTTCCGTGGGTTGCTGAAATTCCACAAAACATTGTCTAAGGAAAAGTTTATCAATGTGCATGCTCCCAAAAATCTATATTTCTTCTCTATGGGTCATTGGATGGATGGTATGGATTCTCCATGAGCTAAGTTCACTTGGTGGTTCAGTGTAACTGCCTAACGGAACTGATCGATAAATAATAGATCCGGGTTCGAATCCCAGTCAATTTAAATGATTTTTATGGCGAAAGCCGTCTCTTTGGTGTACGTTATGTGAGGTTCTTAGATGAAGGTGGATGTACATACCATTAAGTCTTATATGCGGCTGGGTAGGGGAGGGGGTTTAAAAAGTATCCTAAATCGCCCCAGGTAATGCTTGAATGACCCCCTACTGACCTCGTTTTATCCCGCCTTATGAGGCAACGTGGCGGTGATCGCGTCCTACGTGGTACACGACCGAGCCCCATTGTTGGCGCTAGATCGCCGCTGCGGGGGGATAGGTTCGTAAATCTTCTCGTAGGTGTCGTTCCAGTCGCGAACCTTGGCGCCAAACCCCGCGTATAAGTCTGTTTGTCACTTCACTCCTCATTCTCCCGCCTTTCCAATGCTTTGCCGGCCGGCCTTCACTTCCGCGACGCGTAGCGGGCAAGTGTACAGGGGCGGAGAGCGACGACACGTGCGCCAAGTGCTTTTCTGCTGTCCTTGCTTATTCGCGGAGCTCTCTCTTCATCCCTGAAACCGCCTAGTGGAGAGAAGGGGGTGGAGGAGAGTATTGGGCATGGGAGTGGGGGAATACGAGTGGAAATACGCGCGTGGGAGAGATAGACTGCCACGATGAAGGCTTGCAGCTCGGGACTTGCACATTGAACCCTCGGGGGAGGGGTGTTTATTCCGGTTGCCACGTGCCGGCCGCTCCTTAAAAAGTTTGCCCAGGCCACCAGGAAAACCCTGCGCAATTCAGGGAATGTGGTAGTAAAGTTTGGAATTTTGTCAGCCGTCCAAAAAAATAAAGTGTACTTCCCTTTACTCGAGCGATGGTCGGTGGCCTAAGCGTTCAAAGAGTCAGGAATGGAAACTAAAAATGTGTTGCTTCGAGAATAATTCGAACAATCTCCGTCTGGTTTTATAATGCCTGGTTAACTTTCTTTAGTTGGTGTGGTGTTAACTGAGAGTTAAGGTTTTGTTAAGAATGTCGAAATATTCAGTTGACCTCATCGTTATCAACCGGAGAACATATTTTTATGAGGGAAAATACGCGGTTTTAAATGTTGGTATGTACCTAAAAACTTGAAATTTGCATCTCATTCGCGATGGAACTTCTAAGCGTGTGAAAAAAGAGTTGAATGGCATCTAGCGGAAATGCGAGGAACTTCGTGATGCAGGTCGGAACGATCAATTGAAAATATGAAATAGCAGAGCTAGTGAACGTCCTTGATCGTTCTGCCTCTCCGCGCGAGTCGGTAGTCCTGTATTTTATTGTTATTGATATAAATTGATTTAATGGATGAATGGTAGTTTAAAACAGCAAATTTTCTGTTAGTTAATAAAGGAATGCATGCGAAATTGTTGGTTTATCAAAATAAATAACGGTAGAGTGACTAAAATGCGTGTATGACTTCATATAACTGATTGACTTAAAGATAAAAGAAAATAGTTCTACGCTTTAAGCGGCGGAAACAGCAAAAATGGTTTCTAAAACTAATGTCCAGTTTGCCATCGGTGTTTACGTGGCGACTCTATCGTGAGCTTAAGGGGTTTGATGTGAAAACTCCAAGAGCGGAATGGGGAATCAGTTGTTGTATCATCATAAATAAGGCAGGTATGTAAAGCAGCACGATGCACGAGAATTTTGGTATACTTGTGGATTTAGATGTGTCCTTATCGGTCTTTTGACGTTTTATTAGAGGAGTGATTGAAAACTATGAAATATCCACTTTTTGGCGAACTGCAATTTATTTGTCTAACCATTTCTCGACGAGTTGTTTTTCATAAATATATGTCTCAGTAATGGGTATTTACTCTCGACTAGCATCTCTGCATTTTTAATACGCAATTTGTTCTTCTGAGATTCTGAATTGTTGTTTTAAGGGTGCTGTCTTCAATAACCCTTGTATAAAAGATTTTTAACTTAAAGTACGCCATATTCATGTGTCTCCATCGTCTAATAAATTATTTTATCGCCAATCATTGTACGACATCTACGACTGTCAATTTCCATGACGCATTATATATTTAGGGAAGAACGTCGATCGAGATAAAAATAAGGATACTACGTACTGAGTAGATTCAAATTATCGGTTAATGAAACGTATCAGCTGCAAAGAAAACTGCTCGCTGTGTATTTTTATAAACTTATTTTTGATCCATCTTTGACAAGTTTGAAAAGTTCTTAAAGGGATGTTTATGTGGGAATGTGTAGGAAGACAGTTTGAAACGTATTAGGGGTGAAATGACTTGGTAGACATGGGTAACACCCGGTGAAACAATAGGTAGAAGTTAACATTTGCTACTTATTGATCGAGACGGGCTCTGAATAAATGATAAACTTAACATTTGTATTGGAAAATCGACTTTTTCTATCAATTATCATTCACTTTATAACCCCCTCCAGTAGGCGAATATTTCTCTACCCTAATGAAATTTGTTTTTCGGAAACATTTGAGATAACTGTGTGAAATGATGATGTACATATGTGTCTGTGTCTTTCCCTCTCTTTGTCAAGCTTAAGATTCAGCAATCATTGATGATCGTTCACTATCTTCTCCGAATCCGTTCTGTAATGGTCCATTTAGTCTGTTGAGTCCCAAGAAGTCTGCATTGGTCCATTTATTCTGGCGTGTTTCGCACTCCTCCGCTGTTAACCCGAAAGGTTCACGGGTTCGAATGCCCCTCGGCGCTGCTGCTTCATCACGCTTTCCGGGAAAATCTCCTTAGCGGCGCAAAACAGCGCGAAAATTATTGGAAAGAGAGGGAGAGGCGTAATCGGTGCTGCTCGGAGGAAACTCGTTCCCCATTCACGGAACGAATAAAAAAATATGCTCTCGGGAAAGAATCCAGTCTCCGCGGTGCATCTCGCCGGAGCAGCGCGTATTATTTTCGCGCGCGAATCTCATTGGTTTTCCCGTTTTCCCGCCTCCCACGCTTTCGCCAAGCGCGGCAGAGCGGCGTCCAGTCGGCGGCTAGATAGATACCCTCTGGCGTTCGCCTGGCTCCCGTTCGTGGAAGACGTCACCAGTGATGTGCGGAGCTGGTGTTTGGCACACCGTGACGTCATCCATTCTCTGATAATGTTACCCCCTCGGTATTGTTGGCAGGGTTACGGCAAAGTGAATGCTCCTCCATCACATCAGATATGCAGGTGATGCTAACTTCGTTGAATAGGTCCGCAGCGGTGATCTCCTCTGTCGCGAAATTTTTTTTCGAGTGGATTGCTTGTCTTGTCGACGTCATCGCCGTCTGTCAACACTGAGAATTTACGTTCGACCACCTGATGTGATCGATTGCGAATTATTCTCTCATGAGTCACGCGGGTAGCTACTGACGAGCAAACACGGGCGGAGTCACGAAGGTAGCGGAAGCTCGTCCAAAAGTACGTCTATTTAAGTATTCGAGGGTTTTTTTTATTCCATGAGGTGGGTTTATGATGGAAGGAGAGGAAATAGATGTCGGAGATCCTAAGCAGGTGAAGGACGTATTAAGAGGAAATGGTTTATTGAAGAGCATAATAGAGGGGAGAGTGCTACGAATTTTTATTGGCATGAGAGGAGGCAGACGTTGTGGAGAGCTTAAGCTGGTTGCACCGTAAAATGGCATTTTATCCATATGATGGCTACCTACTTAAGGAAAAGCGTTTTCCTCTGTTTGATATGAACAAGCAAATCCTAAATTTCCACGCTACTTTTTTCGCTAATCGAACTTGAAATTATAGTGTTTAATGTGATAAATCGTGAAAAATGGGGATAAATAATATTTTTGTCTTGAAATTTTCGCGAAAAATAATATTTGTCTAAGAAAAAATCACTTGACGTGAACGATACTGGAATAATGTATCTTCAAATGGCATGTCATCCAAAAAAGCTACTCAAAGAGTGGTATCAGAGAGCGGATACTGGCTTCGAGTCAGTTCCCACGGGATTGAATGTGTAACTGGGGTGGCCCACAAATCATTCCCTTAATGCGTAAGAAAATGCTAAAAATACGTTGGTAAATCCCACAGGCGCTCTTTGAAGATATTCTCTCTCTTGTTTTCGACCTTGGGACGTTTGAGAACTGCCTGTTGAATGAATCTGGTCCGCAGGAATCCAATCGGAAGTTGGCGATGAACTTATTGACTTCCTGGTGTACAAATAAAGTTCACTTGCGCGAATGGCATTATTGGCGATGCTCTACGTTCACATTCCAAGTGAAATTGTTATTGAATACTTCGTGGCACTTAAACACACATGAAATTTAGTAAAAATACATCTTTTGAACCAGTATTGTGGATATTTCGTAGATAAATCAGTCTCTCGATTACTTTAATTAAAGGAGAGATGAATAGGAAGAATTACTGAGGAATGCCAATTGATGGAACACACGAAGCATATGATGAGAGGCATTAAAATAAAAAACTTAATGTTGGAACGAAACAGTTAACTAATAGAAGAGTGGAAAGCTGTAGAAAACCATTATTCGTATTGATAACTGCTGGTGATGGATGCATCATGTTGGATAATCCCCTTACCTGCGCAGTGAGTTTACTTTCCAGCAGCACTCACGAGAGTTGACTATCCACTTCGTTTTAGCGGTAAAACATCAGAATTTTTATTGCAATTAGTAGCTTGCTATGATATCCTCCATTCAAAATTGTAATAGTGGCCTGTTAGATTGACCGAAGGGAAGACTAAAAATTCCTTGTCACTGTAGGGGTAGGAAATAAAAATAGAATAGGGTATCTAGGAGAGGCGATGCTGGAGGATGAAGAGAGAAATGATAGTTTGGAGATGAGATCTTAAGATCTTTTACGTGACAGTGAGGTCTGATTCATGGAGTTTAATGTGTTAAGATATCTTGCTCAAATTACCTTGAGGTAGTTTCGGAGGGGAGAATGCTGAGAAATTGTGGAAGAGGGAGGACAGGGATAGGCATTTTGGATGTTGTGAGGGTAAGCAGTAAGGATGCTTAACTGGAGAGGGAGATCGTGTGTGTGATGTAACTACAGAGTTGTTAACGAAAGAATAACAAGTATCCGTCAAAAACCTGCCTTGAACAATCACAAAAAAGCTTGCTCTAAAATATAACTTAGTTTTTCTATACTTTGCCTACTGTGCTCTACTGGATGATGTTTAGGATTTTAGGCATTATAGAGTGATTAGGTTGCTGAGGTGGTTAGAGTCCTGGCTTCACATCCGTGGGACCCTGGTCAGAATCCTTGCAGAGATCTAGATTTTTCAGAGGAAATACCGATCTCCTCTTGGGTGTTGTGTCGAGAGCACTTAAAGTACAGTACTCTGTCCGTCAGATGGGACGTTAAACTGTGTACCCCTTATTGCCGTTGATTAAGAACAGGTTAATACCGGCACCGGGTTTTTCTTCTCCCTTTCTCCAGTCTGCAAATAATCCTGCCCTTACCAGCTTACCCACATGTTCTTAAGGCATTATATTACCTTGTTTCCGCAGGTTTCTGGTTCGTGGTATGTGTGCCTCTCCCTGCAAATAAAATGATCGTATACCGCCGCAAACGTAACGGAGGAAGACTCATTATGTCACATCTTCGTCATCAATTCTTGGAACATGTCCAATTCTTGGCACATTCCGATTCGTGGCCTTCGGTTTATTTGGCGAGCTCGGCTCTCTACGCTGTGATTACGTCGCCATACTTATTTCTATTAAACAGATTATATGCCCCTTTCATATTGCATGATATTAACTTCCCGAAATGGAACTACCGAGAAACACAACATAGAGTTGAGCGTTTGAAGGATAAATGAATAGTGTAGCCGCTTAAACCAGAAGATTTTACGGTAAGATGACTGCCTCGCACGAACTTCTTTTGATTTTAGAAATGCATCACGCAGTGCATTTCTCGGACCATTTTCTTTTCCATCGTGCTCTGAGAATCCGAGTCTTGATTGATTGGGTTAGTAGGGTTGTGATGGATTCAAGCCAGTGTAGATGCGGATTCATCATGCCATAACACGCATCGATACGTAGTCAGTAATTACATTCTAGCGCAGGTCGTACTTGACGCTTTTTACTTAATAGTTTTTATTTGTATGATCTTTTAAATCGATCAAAATTTCGTTTTTTTTTAATATTCGCGAGTTGTAACATTTTGAAATACGATTATAATCTCTCAATAAGTTTTAATCGAATATATCTATAGACTTTACCACGATAATGCTACTGAATATAACGGTGCCTCTTCATCTGGCGAATTAGGTGCCTAAAGTGTATAAAATAGATAAATTGGTGGTGGCACTTCTTTTTCCATCTAAATTTACCTTAATCGGTGGATTACCTCTGAAAATGTTAATTTCTCAACATCCATTAAACTGGTTGCAAGGTTTAAACCTTAGGACTCTGTATGCTGATCATCGACGTTAGTTGTATGGGTACATGCTGTAGCTACTTCATTCGATTTTGTTTTTACGTGCTATTTGGCATCTTCGCGTTGAAGGCATAGGTACTTATCAATTTTAAACTCCGGATATAGCTGGAAATATATAATCTTAAAGCGGCACTTAACCTAAATGTTAATGACCCATTGGGGGCGACCTTCAACGGGCAAGACTAAAGGGGGCAGGGACACGGGCTGTCTTTTTCCACGATGCGTCGTACATCGCTCCTCATTTATTATTTTCCGTTTATCAAAGTCGATAAATGCTTTTCACATGAGTCGGAAGTGCACGGACGGGGTCAATCGCTCATGTGTGAGAGAAAAGTAAGTGGTGAAGGCTCTCCATATTATCAAAACGTGAACGACCGATTCTTCTGCCTTTTTTTAAGAAAAATATTACTTCCGAAACAAGGTCTCGCTTTTCCGTTTTTGTACGCAAGCCGTGTCGAGGAGATTAGATTATTCTCGTCCCGAGCGCGATTATACGTTCGCCTTGAACAAATGAATCCGTCAGCAATAGTGCCACGTGGAGTTAAAACTGAACGGCCTCGGTAGCAGACAGTCTCACCGACGATACGGTGTTGAGGGTGGGATGGGACTCAGGAGAGTTGCCATTGGCGGAGGCGACGTCAATACATTCTGTCATTGCACCTTTGGCATGAGACGCGCGCCGTCGCGACGCTCTTTATGTTTTGCAGGCGGCGGCAGTGGAATAGGGGCAGAGGGGATGGACGTCAAATGCGGCTAATTGAATCTCGCCGAGGTGTAGACTAGTGCTTTTGGCTTTCGTCCCGCAATTCCCTGCGCTCGCGTTTGCCCGCTGCAGTTGGGTGCATTTATTTTTTTTTTAACTCCCAAGCCCTTGGGAGCGTCTTAAAATTTATTCTAAGATCCACATCTATTCTGAGGTCCGCTCCTGTAATTTTTTTAATAGCCACTCCTCGGTCACTAACGAGAGTCAAGAGTCGCTTGCTCTGCCAAGAGGGTTAAAGATGCATTTAAGTATTTCTGTGAGTCATATTAAATGGCTTTTGCGTGTGTTTTTTTACCCTGCGTGTGAGCAACGCTCATACGGAACCTGGAGGGGCATGTCACTACAGTCTACTATGGTTGATCATTTGATTGGACTCCAAATAAGAGTATATTTTTTTAAATATTTGCCCTAAGTTATCTGAAATCACTATTGATGGCGTCATGGCGTCGTTCTGAAAGGTAAAGTTGCACATAAGAGGGCATAAATGTGCTACCATACTAATGGAATTTTTGACGATGATAATAACAAGGTAATCAAGATACAGTAGGTATAGCAAATGACATTGTCATTTAATAACATCATCCCCTCTATTACATCCCTGAGTAAACCTACACCCCTCACTACCTCTTTCAGCCATCTACCCTGCCTTCCCCTAATCTGATCCAGAAGTTTCTTTCTTCACCCACTATACCAAGCACTTCTTCATTTCCTTCCACGGCGCATTCTCCATCCTCCTCCACTCCCACATCTCGAACGCCTTCAGCCTATTCTCTTCCTCCTTCCTCAGACTCCACGTTTCTGCTCCATACAACGTGATAGTACTTCATATCAAGCTCTTCACTAGTCTCTTCATTTAAAAGCCTTACCCAAGGTCTACGTCATAAGCTCCCATACATTACTGAACGTTTTTCGCTAGCGCTATTCTCCTCCTAATGTCTTTGCCACAATTCCCACTTTCTTCTAGCGTACTTCCCAAGTAATTAAATTGATCTACTTGCCCCAGTATGTGCTCTCCTACTCTTATAACCAGCCTCGCTTTCTCTATCCTAGAGAATCTCATTACTATTGTTTTCTTATGGTTAATATTCATTCTGTATTTCCCACACTGCTTTTCCGATGCATCTACCAAATCTTGCAATCCCGTAGATGATCGACTAACCAACGCCTGGTCGTCCGCGAATCTAACCGACTTGATCAGCTGGCCTCCTACTTCGATTCCCACATCTAGCTCTTTCTATGCCTCTCTTACCATTTCCTCTGCATAGGTGTTAAAACGTAACAGTGAAAATGGGAACCCTTGCGTTAACCCGCCATATAACTTCCCACCCAGGTTCATCGTAAGCTACCCTCATCTCTGCTCCATAAATAAGTTTTGGATGAGTCTCCTATAACGCCAATCTATTCCTATTTTCCCAGTATCTGCATTATATTCTCCCAGTTAACTCTGTCAAACGCCTTTTCGAAATCCACTAAGCAAGCAAAACCATCCTGATTATACTCTATGATTCTATCTATAAGTGCCCTCATTACCGCAATCGCGTCTAGAGTCGCCTTCCCCTTCCTGGACCCAAACTGGTCCTCGCCCAAGTAGTAATTTTCTCTTCTCTCAAACATTTTATTAATTATTCCAACAATAAACAAAACGTTTCCTACGTGTGGTATCAAGCTAATTGTTCTATACTCTTCGCAATCTGATGTTTTTTTCTTCTTAGGAAATGCCGGCAAAAATGCAGAGTTCGACCCGGTGGAGAACCCGAACACACTTCACCAACAGCATACTCCGGGAAATATCGTATTTTTCTTATGCATCTGCCATATTTACATCAAAACTTTTGTAACTTCAACTTTATTCGTGGCTAAAATATGTAAAAAATATTTGGGTTTTATTGATAGCAGACAAGTCTTAGTAATCTAAATAAATTGACAACGTTCATATCGCGTTGGAACCAGCCTTAAGAATTAACTGTCGCGCTGCTCTATATTGTGTAGCCCAGTTGTTCCCAACGGGGTTAACGCATGGTGCTACAATCTATGGGGGTTAAAATATACAAGGGGGGCAGTTAGGGTTACGATGGAACGGTTACCATATATACATGCCCTGAGATGAATACTCTTTCTATTGGATTTGATACCTACATTAATTTAATCATAATTTTTTAGCTTAAATTTTTATTATCTTCCAGGTTTGATCATGGTATGATTTCAAAGCTTACGGTTGGGGGGGGGGGGGGGGCGTTGGGTATAGGTTTGTGTAAAGCTCTAGATTAGAAAAGTACGGACAACGTTTTTCCTCTACCGATGCCGACAACCGAGTCAATATGGAGAAAATATGAGGCATTAGAACATTGTAGTTTTATGTAAAGCATCACAGTTGATGGCATCACGTGGCTCTAACTCGATACAAATGCTTGGAAATAATATTTTTTCTCATAGAAACATACTATCCCAATCTAGAGCTTTAGGTTTGTGGTGCGGTGCGGCGGCTTGAAAAAGTTTAAGAAACACCGACAGTCACCACGGAAGTTAACCGCGCTCGCGTTTTGTTTACACCAGACTTAGGGGGCCTTCATAGCACGGCGGCGGAGGCATAGCGGCGGAACGTCAGGCCACTCTGTGCCGCTAACTCGCGGCGAAATATTCATCGCGGGAAAGCGCGCTGCCTTTCAAAAGTGAAACCTCCTTCGGTGACTATCGAGACCTGTTTTCGTTAAGGTTCTTTTTATCGAAACTTATTATTTCTACAATATATTTCAGTTGTTTAGAATTTAATTTATGATTATGTGAGAAAAACGTCTCTTGTATTCAACGAAAATACTCTTCCCTAAGGTTATTGCAACGCTATTTTACTAGCTTTAACCTGAGAATGGCTTCAATCGGCCATTGAACAAATATTTTTCTTACCCATAGCTATCCAATCGTGATGCCACAATTACGGTGTGGAAATTTTCATCTCGTGGCTATTGTTTATTGCATGTTTAGAAAGTGGAACTGTCATGTGTTAATACCAATATAACCTTGTCTGGCAGCACTTTATAATGTTGTAATTCAGTCGCGAGACTTTTATTTCAACTTATTTCAATTACGATTAAATATATAAATATTAAAACGATGGAGACGTTGCACGTTTGCTTAACATATATGGTTAAAGCGAAACTATTGCCCTCAAATTAGCATTAATAAATAATAATCAAACTTATTTTATAACCAGTTTATTTAATTGATCGCGGAAATTGAACTCAACAATCAAATATGTAAATAGCTCACATGTATTTCTTTAAAGGTTAACGAAATGTTTGTTGCAAAGGGAGGAAGTCGATGCATACTTGTGCTGAATTAATATCTGTTTTTGGATCATCTTGTAAAATTGTTCTCTTTGTGTTGTTTTTTCTCTCTAATGTTTGTTGTCTTATATTGTGGGGTGTATGTTATTTTGTCCAAAGGTTTTCGAAAAGGTTGTTGCAAGAAGAGGAAGTCGATGTATACTTGTGATGAATTAATATCTGTATTTGAATTATTTTGAAAAAAAATCACTTTTGTCTTATGTTACGGGGTTCTTTACTTTGTTTAAAACTAAAATTGTTTTTTGAGTTCACATTTGCCAAATTTTGAAAGGGTGTCATAAACAGTCAGTGGCGTATCTAGAATTCGGCTTTTGGGGATCAGAATATTTTTGATAGGTGAAGTACCGGGAAATCTGGGCCCAGCCTGATGGGAGCCTTACCCTAGAAATATTTTGTTAGTCATAACAACAAAACTGCATTTCTAGCCCTTTTTGAGAATTGAAAGATATTTAGTTTGTTAATTTAAAAAATTTATAATGTTAGTATCCTTTACAAAGTTGCATCTGGGGGTGTCCGGTCCCGTTCGTCCCTCCCCGTAAATACGCCCATGCATACAGCTACCCTTTTTGACACTCAATACATCCCCATATTTTAATATAAGCATAAATATGTAACCTATTGTGTAACACTTCTGGAGAAATAAATTTCAATTTGAATTACAATAATATTGCATTTTCCGGAGATGTGCAAGTACTGCAGTGCCAATTTTATTGTGACGCCTACCGCCTTTCATTTGTTTTCTGGCCGCCGACCTGTGAATGGGTACATGTCGACTTTAAGTCGACTGAAGCGTCGTGATCGTCAATTTCGGGAATTAAAGAAACAGTGAATCTTAACAGTTGAGGATCAAGGCGAGTAAATAGTTGAGGCCACTAAACTGAAGTCACAGTTCAATAAGGATTAATTAATTTTATTATCACAATAGATATTCAGATGACTGATCCTAAAAACTTGTCATATAAACAGGCCAAATGAGAATGAGTACAAATTCTAAGAAAAGAAAAACTAAGAACAATGTCCTTTGCGGGAATGAGACTTTCCTCTTTGGATGCATCTCATCACAGACATGTTTTACGTTTAAAGTGTTCCTTTTTAACAAATATCACGCACAAATCTCTGGCAGTTAAAGCTGTAAGAAGAAGAAGAGCGTTGGGGTTATTTGTTTGGTAGACCGTCAGAAAGGGTTCCACCATAACGACCGTCAGAAAGGGTCACGAAAATAACGCGTTTTTGACCTAATATTTTATTCTGGACAGCTTCAAGATAGTTGATGCTTGGCGATATAAAATAGCTATTAGAAGTCAAATATAATTCTTGTTTTGTCTATTAATTTAAGGTACGGCTAAAAATGCTATTAGAAGTCAATTATATAATTAATTTTTTTTGTCATCTACTTTTAGGTTCGGCGAAAAAAAATTACCTTAAAAATCATTAATGGGAAACATACCAAAGAACAGTTGCTTCGGGCTTCACCTACTGCAATTTGAACAAATCCATATGATTGAAAGGCATAATGTTAGGTTCCGCATGAAATTTTATTTATGGGGGTTGATAAGGCCTGTGACTTCATACCCTTTCACTTAACATGAGCATTAAAGCGCCACTGTAAATTGGCAACAGTTGCTGTATGTGGACATTTTTGATTAAATAAATAAATAAATAAATATCATAAGCAAAAATTCCAACAAACTCAAATTATTCATTATGGCTAATTTTACCCACTTTAATCTAATTACATCACCAGAAAATATAACTTTATCAATACATCGGGTACCTTATAAAACTTACTACATTTACCAATACACCGCAATCTATGAATATTACATTGTCCCCCACACGTGCAAAATATAACTGCTTCCCCCGCACAAATTTACCAGTTACAAAGTTATTCCTGCCTGAAACCTCCCAAATTACAATAATAAAAACCTATTCATTTCAAAATACATTACGCATAACACTTGAAGAACTCCAACCGTGTGGAAATTGTTGACTTAAGTACGGTTCTAAAGTAACTTAAGTGAAAGTGTCCTTAAATGAAGCTGCTGACACCTACACTACCACCTTAAACGAACTTGTCACTTAAGGTACATACTAGTGTAGACCCGGCAGTCGGCGGTGATCGGCATAGGCGCCCGTCTCCGTCGCCGGCCGATGAAGGCCCCTCCGCCATTGTCTGCACACGTGTCACGGAGGTTTTGCGTGCTTGAAAGAGGGGGGGGCAGGGGGCTTGTGCTTGTGGGAGAAGCACGCCGGCATTATTACATGGGCGAGGTCCGTGCGAAGGGCGGGAGTGGAGTGGGGGGGGGGGGTCACATCCGGTCCGCCTCCTCCTTCGCGACCTTCCTCAAGCATCTCGCTGAGTCGCCCGCATTCCGAGAACCCTTCCTTCCGTCATCTCGCCTTGGACTCTCCCTCCTCCGGAGTCCTCTTACGAAAAAATGCGGCGCTGCTCCGGAGCCGTAAATTCTAATCAGCAAACTCTTGGCAGCGAACTCTGCTGCCGCACCCCACTCCACAGGCCTCTCACTCTTTTGTAGGGTATTGTTATTATACAACGCAATGACCTCACAACTATTAAAAATTTGGATGTTGTTGAAAGAAGGGTAAAATAATGGTTGATACACGCAAGACACTGAGGTTAAGGTGTAAAATGTATCGCGTAATTAAGTCATAAGCAGTCAATGTATAAGGTGTATTGGAAATATCACAGTTTTCTCCTTGAAAATTGTGTAGCATAATTTTATTTGCTATTGGAATATTGTCATGTAGAAAAATGTATTTGTAATGTATGCTGTAAATGAATTGATTATTTAAATATCTACTGATAAATAAACGCTATTATTTTTATTATAGGGGTGCGGCAAGTGCAAAGCTCTGTCGCATCGAATTTAACGCGCTCCGTACGTTGAGGATTCCCGTTCCCAAATAAGTCTTGAATAGAGTGTTTGCATAAATGGGGGATTGCTATGAAATCCATTCTATATCGTAAATTGTGTTTCCATAATAATATATTTAAATTAACAGCTCTAAATCTTGCCTAGTTTGTTTGATAATTACGATTTATTGAGCATTGTTTTCGCAACGATTTTTTACGCCCAGCCATTGGTTCGTTGCGTAGTGACGTAAATCCCTCTTGCAGCAGACAGGTGAGACTGTGTTATAGCGTGTTGTGGATGGATGAAGTGGAAATGTATGAATTCTTCCGACTTAACTGATTCAAAATAGGGAATAATTACCTTTTCTAATGTTAACAGGTATAATCGAGGCTTGATCCAACTATAAACCATTGGTTGTTGCATCAACTATCGAGTAATGACTTGGCGGAATGCGAATAATTTTGGGCGAATAGTAAAGAGGGAGATTGTCATTCAGTATTTCATTAGAATTTTCTACCAGTGTAGTAAAAGTTAGAAAAAATTACCGAAGTTTTAAAAGACGTAACTTTAAAAGTAGGTATATGTTTCCTTATGTTATTGTTAATTTAATCGACGGCATGTGTACATCTTGTGCCGGGATAAGGGAAACCGTTTGGTGTTTATTATTTTTACATGCGAATTTGCGCTCTATGCAGATTATCTTATACTGCAAACTACACATATTATTCTTACTCATAATTATTTAATTCAATCACCAAATATCCAATGCCGATAGCTTCTGTAGCAGTTACACATTTCCTCTTAGGGTCAGTATTACCTTTTATAATGGGGTATATTTTCAGCGGTAAATTCATCGCCTAGCAGTTCGGAGGCTCTAAGGTTATCGTCTCTAACCTTGAAAAAATTTATTCGGATTTTATATGAACACTGTGGCGCTCGACAATATGATCGTATATAGAGTACAATACAAGTTGTAACTCTCTTCATTTTATAATATCAATCTTGATTATTTGAAACTTTTTTACAATCGATACGTGTATTCAGGAAAATATCAGTCTCGTTCATCACCACGCTAATCTCAATGGGTGTTTTCTATTGCTGTGAATGTATCTCCAAAATTATTATAAATATTTGTTGAAAACTTTTACTAGTCTGGACACATTTGAAATCATTAAACTAAAAATCTGGACGAATAATAAATTTTCTCCTCAAATCTTGGTTATCTGGGCACATTTTCAACTCGTATTTATTGATAGTGCAGCAAAACCTAATCTACGAATATGCTGTCAATTTATAGATAATATTTACTTAGTACGAAAACAGTGGTAGAAATGGGAACATGGAACGTGGGGACCATGATGAGGGCCGGGAGGCTTGAAAATATTAAGGGAGGCTTGAAAATATTAAGCTGGAAATGGAAAGGGGAAATATGGATGCTTTGGGATTGTGCGAGGTGAGATGGAGGGATGGCGGGGACTGTTGGAGTGATGGCTGCAGGGTGGTCTATGGTGGTGGAGATGAGAGTCAGCGTGGGGTGGGCATGGTACTGAACACAAGGTTGGGGCTGAGGGTTTTAAACATTGAACGGGTGAGCGACGGGATGCTGTTGGTGGAAATAGGCCCGACGAATTTCGTACTGGTCCAGATATACATGCCTACGAGCAACCATAGGGAGGAAGAGGTGGAAGAGGTGTAAGAGCAAGTAGGAAAAATAATTAGAGAAGTGCCGGGAAAGAAAAACCTGATGGTGATGGGTGACTGGGGTGCGGTGGTGCGGGAGGGAAGGGACGGATTGGAGGTGGGAGGGTTTGGGCTGGGAGGAGGAAATGATCGCGGTGAAAGGGCGGTTGAATTTTGTCGAAGAGATGGATTAGTGGTGACAGGCACTTGATTTGAACATCGCCCCAGGCGTGGGTACGCGTGGAGGATGCCGGGTGATACTGGGAGATGCCAGATTGATTGTGTAATGGTAAGGCAGAGATTTAGGAACAGTGTAAAGAACTCGCGTAGCTGTCCAGGGGCGGATGCGGACTCGGATCATAGCTTGGTGATGATGATGTGTGAAGTTGGATTCAAGAGGCTTTGTAAAGGTAAGAGGATAAAGGGGTGGAACCTTGAAGCATTGAAGGGGTTGAAGATGAGGGAATCCCAAGAGCTGTTAGAGGGGAACATAGGTGAATCAAAGAGGATGGGAACAATGGAGAGAGGATGGGAGATTGTAAAAACGGGCATCGCAGGAGCGGCGGAGAGGACAGTAGAGCGGCGGAAGGGAAGAGGGTTGGGCAGCGGTGGGTTGCGGAAGAAATGATAAAGAAAATGGAGGAGAGAGGGATATGGAGGGGCGTCAACACCGACGTGGGAAAGAGGAAGTGCTAGGAGTTGAATAGTAGAGCCCGATTGGTCACTCAGGCGAGTGACCAATCGGGAAGGGGAAGACTGGTGGAGTGGACGATGCGAGGAAGTGGAAGTAATGCAGGAGGAGGAGGAAGTGAGTGCTTTGTACGCCAGGGTAAATGTGTTATCGGGTGGTAGGGGAGGTCAAGCGATGCCAAGGGTTAGGGACGGAACAGGGAAGATATTGGTCGAACAGGAGGATGTCCAGGAAAGAGGGAGAGAGTGCGTGGAGGAGCTATATGACACTGAGAATAGACCCTTTAGCCTGGATCTAGAGGATGAAGGAGCAATGGATGAGGATGGCCTCGGACCAGAGTTGCTTGGCAGCAAAATGGAGAGGGCATTAAGAGGGATGAGGGGTGGAAGGGCCGTGGGAGCCGATAACCTACCTTCGGAGCTGCTGAAGAATCTAGGTAGTAAGAAGGAGAGAAAATCGTTTTTCGAACTTATTCGCAGGATCTACGAGGAGGGAGTGTGGCCGGAGGATTTCGTGAAAACATTATTAATGCCTATCCCGAGGAGGAGGAAAACATCGGAACGCGAGTAGTGTGGAACAATCAGTTTAATTTCGCACACGGCAGGAGTCTTGCTTAGAATACTAAATAGAAGGTTGGAGAGCGGAGCAAGCTGCTGTTTGGGCGATGACCAATTTGGGTTCGGGAAGGGGAGGGCAGCCGGAGACGCGATTGCGGTGGTAAGGAAACTTACAGATAGAAACATGGAGCATAGTCGGGATGTTTTCGCTTGCTTTGTAGATTTCGAAAAGGTGTTTGACGGAGTAAGCTGGGATAAACTGATGCAGATGCTGGGGAAAATGGGAATGGATTGGCGTGATGGGAGACCCATCCGAAACTTATGCTTGGGGCGGAGGGCTCAGGTAAGGATGGCTGACGGTGAATCAGGGTGGGCAGTTTTGGGTCGCGGAGTGCGGCAAGGGTGCCCGTTGTTGCCTTTTCTTTTTGACATATATGCTGAGGAAGTGGTAAGAGAGGCATGGGAGGAGCTGGATGTGGGAATGAAGGTAGGAGGCCAGCGGATAAAGTCGAAAATATATTCGTGAAAATGAAGTTGTCAAGAGATAAAGTCAGCAATCAAAGAGATATTCTTGTCACTTCCTCAATTGTATTCTCATTCAGTTAGAAATTCCCTCCTCATTCACTTCCCGTAATGATTCCCAACGCGTCGAAAAGTGTGAAATATCATACATCCGACCGTTTTTGAGGTTGAGGTTGAAATTCATTGATGGGCGTATGAGATGTGGGCGTAGAGGAAATTGGAGAAGGTGAGAAGGACGGAGAGGGAGGCGAGGGAGGAGTAATTGCTCGGCAAGGTGGGTGAGGAGTGGAAACTTCTGGAGGAGATGAGGAGACTGAGTAGGTGGTTGGAAGAGGTAATGTGGGGCGAAGGAATGCCGAAGGCCGTTATAGAGGAAGATGTTGGGAAGTCGTGGATGGGGAAGGAATAGAATACACTTAATGTATGGGATGAAGAGAGGTACGGCGTATGCCTAACAGAAGAATGAACTCGTGCAAGGAGTCAAGGACCTGCGTCTATAGAAGACTAGTAGATGTTCTTTTTTCCATCTAAACCTACATTAGCCGGCAGATCTCCTCTATTGATTAAATAGTGAGTTGAGCTAATTTAAGTGCTTCTTATCGTCCTTGTTTCTGATATACACGTGAGAAATATCGGATAAAAAATTCAGACATTTTTCTTCCTAGTTTTATTTACCCAGGTTGTTGTTATATGCTTTAAAAATAGCGTTTTTGTTGTGTAATTGTACTTATCCTCTCTGTAGTGCTTCATTTAATGTTATACACCGAAGACGGTGAAATTCGCCTTGAAAAATCATTTGACTTTACCGGGATTCGAACCCGGATCTCCCAGTTGCCGGTAGGGTGTTTTAGCCAGTTACACTACCAAGCCATCTTAATTCAAGGCGAATTTCAGCGGGGGGGGGGGGGGGGAGATTTCACCGTCTTCGGTGTATAACTTCGCGTGACTGCGTACTACTTCATTTGTTAATGCAATGATTGGAAATTCATTTCATGTGATCTCTCTTCCAATGTTTTTAATTGAGGCAAACAGCCCCATTTTATCTCTTTTCTAGTCTTTATTTTCAGTATTTATCAATTGCCACTCATTTTGACCACGAGTGTATGTAGGTATTATCTTATTTTGTTCTCCGCTAAATTTTATATTTGGACTAGCGCACGAGAACCAAAGAAGATACGTAAATTTGATTACCGTTGCGAATTGATGAAAATTAAAGTTAAATCATTTATGTTTTTTGTGTTTTCCCTCTCATTTTAACTGCGGTGCGATCATTGGCGGTTTCAGACGGTCACTTTCTGTTTGGCCTTCCGCAATATTTATGATCGCCGCTTCCATTTCTGCTTCACGCTCTAATTTTCGCTCGCAGAAGCAATTTTGTGCTATAAATCGTAGCACTGGAGCGACCTTGAAGTGCATCTCGAAATTGCGTTGATTGAAGAATTTATCGAATGCTTGCTAACTTTCATTTCAAACTCGTATCGTACCGGTGCAAACATTTATCAAATCAGTTTATTTTGTCACTGACGTGGTGCCTAGCTCTTGGTAGACGCAGTCCACATAGCCCTTTCTCTTCTGGTTAACGCTCAATAGATCCTTCTTACTACTTCTTCAGGCACCCGTTTTCGCCGTCCTCTACTGCTCGAGTGTCAGTTATGACGCGGGGATCATTTTTATTGGAAGACCGCCGATTGCAGGCTGCCTGGGACATGTGCCGCGCCGGTATTTTTATTGAATGCTTCGAGATCGGATCGTGTTCAACTCAATAACGGAGCCTTGACTTGGGAGTTCTTGTCAGATGGTCGACCCCAGTATCGGCCAGTAAATAGGGGGATACTTGGGTCTCGACACTCCACTTCATCCCGTCAGCACTGTGATTCTTCTTTGGGCTGTTTTTCTCGCTACGAGCTGTCAGTGTTTTGGGTTATCTCCCACCAGATAGCCACAAGTAAATAAATAATAATAAATAAAATTCCCTGGTAAAATAATAATTTTAATGATATTTTCTTTCGTGCACATTTTTGTCAATATGGTTTATTATTAAAATTATTTTGTTGTGTAAACAAACATTCATGCCCTGGATTTTGAAAAAACCGCAGAGGTGTAATTCCGACCCGCAACCTCGGAATGAATTTGCGGTGACTTTATCCCACTGTCACCGAGATCGGCAGAATTTGATAGTTTCAATTCTCCAATTCTACTGTTTGGAAAAATTCCATAATATGAGTATTTCGTGGTTTTCTTCGTCTCAGGTATATACGTAGAGTATGAAAAGTGTGATTAATAACGTTGAACTTCTAAAAGAAAAGGATTAAACCGTGATGTGCAACCTTTTCTTGAAGGTGCTACTAGCCTATAGAACGGCTTCCTTCCCTGATTCCAGTGATCTTTTAAACTTATTATTTCTTAAATTTGTTGTTATTTATTGTTTTTACGTACTTTGGAGGAATAATAAATACTCTATATTATCATTTGGAAGATTTTTCAATATTTTATTTAATATTTTTCGCATAAAAATTCTCAATTTGGCTGCTTTTTTATCTTTATTTTGTTTGGAATTAGCTATGTAAGTGTTGTTTTTCTTCTGCTGGTGTTTTATTCTAGTATTTATTAGAAAGGTTAGGTAGGTTAGGCCTTTGATATTTCCCCCAGGTCGCACTTTCTTTCCATTTTTGAAACTTTTCATTTGCTCCTTCACGTAAATAAACTCACATTTCTATTTTAATGCCATGCTTATGGGATGCGTAGTTCAGAGAAAGATAAGATTTAAGGCCTCGTCAGTTCCTATTAATTAACATAAAAAAACTTAAACGTCTTTCTCATCGATTACCTCGTGCCTTCCGTGAAGGAGTGATCAATTCAAAGAAGAGGACGACGTATCACTCCGTCCTTCGATAAATCGTCACGAACTCGATTGAGCAAAAGGTATCGCAATGCGCTCGATGGCGAGTCATTTGTCAATTGGGGTTTGTCGTGACCGCCGTGGTGGGGTGTAGAGAGGCACGTGGGGGAGGTTATTCCGTGTTTAGGTACACCGGGCGGGAGAAGAGAGAGAGAGTATTAAGAGGAGGAGGAAGGAGAGGGTGGCAGCAAAGTCGAACGACGTGGGACAGCCACCCGGAAATGCTGTCGTGATGGCACTATGTTTGACGTGGAGGATGCATTTCTTGGGGTTATTGAAGCCACGCTCGCTTTGAGTTGCCTTCGATCGTCTTGCCGGCTACATAGATCGCTGGGATGAGTGCACCGGACACCGCCAATGAAAATATCTCTCTATGGTTTCTTTTTTTTCAATCGAATCGAAGAACCACTCTTCTAATTACAAGGAAAAATAGTCCTTTTCCGACAAAGTTAAAGACAGGTTTTCATTCTTTAGTATTTTACGTTGTGCGTATGAAGTAATATGAAATGATAGCAATGCAATTTCCACTATTGCGTTTTACTTCGATTTCATTCAAAAGCAATTTCATCAGATAAAAATTTCACAGAAGAATCTGTTAATACAAAAAACGAATCTTTAATTCCAAATTTTGACTATTGAGGAGTCAATCCCTAGGCTACCTACCATGTAAACCCCTTTTATTGAATGCATAGCTAATGGTTAAACGATAATAATTGAAAAGCTAACGATGTCTGTCTGTTTGTGGACGTCTATTATTGGAAAATTCAATTTTGGGTTGATCTTTGAACGTAGATTACACCGTTATACCTTTAGGTATGTTATGAGTCTTCCATCCTTCATTTTTATTTAAAAATTTCGCCCGTGGGTGACAGCTATTGTAACAATCAGTCGATTAAGTCGATCAGATTACCGCAAAACTTGGTGAGAAATTAGCTGGACCAGTTTTTTATATTTTCACTATTTTTTAAAAAATGCTTCTGTAGTGCTTTTTTTCCGATGACAGACATTTTAAGTGTAATGGCACTTTTAAAACCCTGCAAGGAATGTAGGAATCGTAATATGTTTGAGATAATAGTTAGCCCATATAATTTTCTCTTGGCAATACCCGAAGTACAAATTCTATTAAGATGTCTTGTTAGATCTCATTTTTTTTTTAAATAGTTCTTAATTAACATATAGGGCCTACGGAGCTATGTGGTACATATTTTATTGTGATAAGTTCAGTGCCTCCAGAAATATCGTGATTGGTCAATGAGTCAGTGGTATTTTCCTTTTATCTTTGTCTATTTACATATTACCCGTCAAGTCGATGCTAGGGCGTGTGACGGAATGAACGGAATATTTCTGTGGTGTATTAAGCATACTGACTGAAGAAAACGAATTGAAGTATCTTTCACGTTATTAGGTTGGAAAAATATCACTGAATAAGCTTTTTTCCAATCATTGCTTGCCGCCAAGGATAGATAAACAGAGACGGTATGCATTGTCAAAAAAGATACAAGTGAAGGACAGCTAAAGTGCCTTCGATAGAGGAAATACAAATCACTAAGATCTACATTATGCCGATGTATTTATTCGATTTTTGGAGAATGTAGTAGGTTATTACTTTAATGTTAACAGATAAACCAATCGGTGTTTTTTAAATAGTCATTAACAGGAGTTTCTTCTATGACAGACCTCTATTCATAATGATTCTTTTTATATTTATTCCTGTTAACCGACGTATGTTTGGGTACCTTGCGACTCGATGTCATAGTAAAGAAAAATGACGTACCATCGGAGGAAATTTCTGCTCGTTCTTCTTCTTGCTAAAGAATTTTACACAGGCGTGGTAAATTTCAAGGAATTCAGTCCGCGTCGACCTTTCAAATGTGCAGCAGTTATCTATGAGTATATTCAGTCACCTACCTGGCCCCTTCTCGCTACAATTTCGGTTGTCGGAGACCGATGGCTGCAGAAAGCAAAAGGGCTAAAAGGACCACGTAGGAAGAGTATGCTCTCTGAAAATTGACGCTTGGTCGGGCGACTTCCCGAAGTTAACCTTCGGAGAAGTAGAGGAGGAAGCGTGGAATTCGAAAAGCGGCGACGGCGGCGGGCCAGTATTGATTCTTGTTCGACCCGATCAATGGTTTTTCGGAGACCTCTTGGGGTCCAAATTTTCGGGGGCATTGTCCCCTCTTGCCCGGCCATATGATTATCGCGGCTTTTGTTGTGTTTGGATTTGGCGTGACCCCTCACTAAACAGGGGAGGCCGGTTGAAGAGTTCCCTCCAGAACTGCGTTTATCAACATTTCATTTCATTTGAGTATTCTACCAGCTGATGGTTAGGTTCTTGGACAGTCCCCATTCTGCATCCCAACCTCATAGACATTGTCTCGCTTTCCCTCCTAAGGATGGAGCGCTTTTAGATCCCTCTTCAATTCTTCATATCTTCTACCTCCTCTTATTTCGTCCAGAATTCCTATCCTCTGCCTTCCTCTTCCACGCTTCCCCAGTGTCCCTCCCAGTTCCTCTCCATCACTCTCTTCAACATGCCCTCTCCTCTCAAAACCTCCTCCATCCATCTCTTCTGCCTTCTCCGAACCTCTGCCACAAGCTTCCTCTCCTCTCCAACCATTTCCAATACTTCCTCGTTCGTCTTCCTCGCCATCCAGCTCACCTTCTCCATCCTTCTCCAAACCCACATCTCAAACGCCTCAAGTCTACGCACATCCTCCATTCGCAATGACCAAGTTTCCGACCCATATAGCGCCACGCTCCATATTAAAGTTTTTACCAGCCTCAACTTTACGTCTCTTCTCAGACCCCCCCTCATCAATTCCCTTCTCATCGAAAATGCCTCTTTAGCGAGCGCGATTCTGTATCTGATGTCCTTACCACTAAACCCATTCTCCTCCAAAATACTATCAGATACGTAAACTGCTCGACCTGCTCTATCTCTTGCCCTCCCACCCTTATATTCACCCGCCTTCTTACTTCTAGAAAATCTCATTACTTTCGTTTTCTTGTGGTTGATCTTCATCCCATACTTTTCGCACTGCACCTCTAACGCATTCACCATTGACTGTAACCCCTTGGCAGACTGACTGACCAATGCTTGATCATCTGCAAATCTCACTGATTTTATCAGCTCCCCTCCTACCTTCATTCTTACCTCGTCCTCCCCCCATTTATCCCTTTCCATTTCTTCTGAATACACGTTAAAAAGCAACGGCGATAGTGGGCACCCTTGCCGTACTCCCCGTTCTATCGTGGCCCATCCCGATTCTCCATTGGCTACCCTAACCTGCGCAGTCTGATTCATATACAAATTTCGAATCAGACGCCTGTCCCTCCAATCGACCCCTAATTTCTTCAACACTCCCATTAATTTCGTCCAGTCCACCCGATCAAACGCCTTCTCGAAATCTACGAAGCATACAAAAACATCCTGCCAATACTCTAGGTTTCTTTCTACTAGCGTCCTCATCACCGCTATAGCGTCTCACGTTCCCGTCTCTCTCCTAAACTCGAACTGGTCGTCACCCAGGTATTCATTTGCCTTCTTCTCTAGCCTTCTGTTTATAATTCTCAGAAATACTTTAGTCAAGTGTATGACAGAATAATTCAGCGATAACCAATAATCACTTTTATGTATGTATTTATTTATTTATCTATCATTTGTCTAATAGTGAATTTAATTTTGTTTTGCTTTTGTTTGTGTTATGAACATGTTTTCATCGTTATGGATTGATTTTTATAATGATAGGAAGACGAACGAGGATATAGTTGGAGAGGAGAGGAAGGTTGTGGCGGAGGTTCGGAGAAGGCAGAATAGATGGATGGAGGAGGTTTTGAGAGGAGAGGGCATGTTGAAGAGCGTGATAGAGGGGAATACACTGGGGAAGCGTGGAAGAGGAAGTAAGAGGATAGGAATTCTGGACGAAATAAGAGGAGGTAGAAGATATGAGTAATTGAAGTGGGATCTAACAGCGCGCCATCCTTAGTAGGGAAAGCGAGACAATACCTATGAGGTTGGGATGCGGAATGGGGACTGTCCAAGAACCTACAAATCAGCTGGTAGAATACTTGAATTAAAGAAAAAAATAACAGGGGTTGTCAGGAGACATCTTGCAAGAAGGTTGATGTGTACGAATTGAATTGAATTGGACTATTGATTCAGATTCTGAATGCACAAAAGTGCAAAGGGATGTAAGAAATTCCATTTTAATTGCAATTTCACGATAACCGTTGTATTTGTACTAAATATGATTAAAATGCTTTAAAATATCAGCTTATACAAGTATTTTATATCAAACTTATAGGTATTAGTACGGTTTGTTTAAACCTGATTTTAAGCAAGAAAACGGATCAAAACATTTTTCCTCCTTGAATTTAAGGGATAGATTCTACAATAATTTTTAAGACCTAAGTTACTAACACTAGTTTTTGGATTGTGAACATTTTGTAAATCGTAACACCAGTTTGACGTAATAACCTTTTCTCTGCAGATCTTCGATGTGAGCCGTTGAGAGCATTTTCTGATTAAAAGTACAAATAAAGAGATGTCGGTATGGTAATTAAGCGTGTCTTTTCCTCAATTAAGGATAAGACACTCGGCTGCAATCAGCTTAACCTTGGGAATGTTTACCGCGTGCGAATCGGCCATATGCTAATGAGCTGTTCCCACTCTCCCTACGCGGAACTACGGAATCGCCCTAGTACATCTTTTCACTCCCTGAGATGGCTGCGCCGAAGTATGGAAATGTGTGGTGCGAAATATTGATCCGCACAAAGGTATATTTAATTTTAGTCTCGAGCTAATTATATGCGGTACTTCATATTTCGGATTTTGAAAACAGGAAAATGTTCCTATTCATTTAATTATTCCGTATAAAAAGCGTATCACATTAATAGTTTCATGTGCAAGTATGTACCAGTATAGATGTGCGAATTGCATTGTGAAATACTTGATAGCACAGGTGGATGTGTGAAATAATAGTGGATAGCAAGGGAATTGTTTGGTTCTGGTTTATATCATCTAGAAATTGAATTTATACCCAAACGAATGGATGTACGTCTAAAATAAGGGGAGTAAGAAGGTTGGAGATTTTATGAAAAGCATAAGGTGCTGTTGAGGGGGATCATTCAAAATTATTGCTCTTCAATTTATCTGCTTTCGTTTCACCCGATGGGTCATTTTCCCTGTCCTCTTACTTATAGGTGGCGCGACCGTATTATAAGGAAAGTAGATACTTATCGAAAATGAATATTCGCCAAAATGCATTATAATTTGAAGTATTATTAAGTATTATAAAATACGGAGGAGATGAAAGGGAAGTAATTCTGGCTGACTGCTAAAGAGTTGAATCATATAAGATTCCACAACATTGTATTCTATACGTCTGAAGTGGCTATTTGAATGAATAGTAGTGTCTGTGAACACCCTGATGAGCTAACTCCTTCTCTACCTAAGTTTCTTTGGTCGTTGCTTGTAATTATTACTGAAAATGGCAAAATGCATTAAAAGTGGTCATTAGTTGGTAGGTATTGGCTTTTGACCGACGTCTATGCATAAGTGTTACATAAACCTCTCTTTGTGTAAAACTACAGTGTACATTTTTTTTACTTAGTGAGTTGTGAGGTTGCGGTAGAGAGTTTTGAGTTGGGTTGTGACAACAGTGCAATCTAGTGGACCTAAGAGAATATTGTTTTGATTTTTCATTCAATTAAAGATTTTATTCAAACATGTAGTTGCTCGGTGCCAAAATTCCTCTCAGGAATAACGTGGCTTACTCTTTCGCTCAAACGGATGTAAATCTCCTTTTTTTATTTACTTTTTCTCATTCTTGTCTTACCCCTCTTCACTATCGGACCACATTTTTATTTTCATCTCCATCGTTGTATTTTACTGTCGTAAATTCATAGAATTCAATAGTAAATTTACTTTCTCACACTCTCGTAGCAATCAATACTAACTGGCCGCTTAATCTTTTACTCCTTTGGGGAGAAGAGGGATTTGGCCATTAAAGAAAAGAAATTATACTTTTTTTGTTACAATCGATCGCATTCGATTGCTCCACGCTAATCGAATCCCCCTCTACGATGAAATTGCCCTGGTGGTGGGAAATCGCGTGAGTTATAAGAGGGGGAGAGAAAGAGAGGGGGGGGGGAAGAGAGGAGAGTTATGGGAACTTTTTTTTTGAAAGTTTCTTTATTTTTTGAGGGTATATACAATTTTGCTTACCCCTCTTCATTGTCCTTTTTGAAGCTTTTCATTTTACACATAAATTTGTAGAATTTTACATTGGGTACGGTTTTGTATAGGTTTTTTTTACACGTTTCATATTTCAAAATAGTCACAAATAGGAATTCGGAAATGAGTAAAAAAACATTTTTACATTTAGAAATCCCATTACTAGGTTAAAATTGTTCGCATTATAACAATTATCTTTCATTTCATATTTGCATGTATGTAGTTTTAAAATTTATCATACATCATAGTTTTTTTTACACGTTTCGTACATCAATATAAGTTTTTGTTCGTATTTTTACTACAGTTATCTACCATTTTCATATTTGCAGGTAATTTTAAAAGTTTCAGTGTTTTCATAAATTCAAATTTATAAAGACAAAGACGCGGACTTAGTTTCACACTTTGGCCATCGCGTTTACTCAAGGCAGAATTTGGGTGAGTTTTCCTAATTCCCTAGTTTTGCCTTTCCTGAGGCAGAACGTTATTAGGTCTCTGCTGGTTAACTGGCCGGCGTCTTCCATCTCCAGAGATAATCTAATTCGCCATGTTTCGAACCAAGGACAGTTTTCAATTCTATGTTTAATTGTGTCTTCTTCACCGCATATGGTACACTTCCCGTCTTCGCTTTTGCCAATCTTCTTTAGGTAATTTAGGCATTCCCCATGTCCTGAGAGTGCTTGAGCCGTACTTCTGGTGTGTGTTATATCTATTTTTTTTCTGTCATAGATCGTTGGAAAAATATCCCGGGTGTGTTGGCCTTTTTCTGAGTTGCTCCATTCCAAGTTCCATTTTTCCTCTGTTATCTCTCTTAATCTCCGCTTTAGTTGACTTATTCGCGCGATTAAGACGTTGAGCACTGCATGGCATCGGGATTTGGTGATATGTATGTATGTACATGCATGTATATGTATTTCTGTCGCGGGCCAACTTGGGAGTGAGACCAGAGAGTGGCCATAAAGAACGTACGACGACGGTGCAGTGCAGGGCACTCGGGGAGCGACCTTTTATAACTACCACTCACGCTCCGGAGTCTTTTACGATCTTGGCGACTGCAGATCTTCTCCCCCCATATTCGGATACTGCGGGCTTGGAGATGGACCGCAGTCGAGGCGAAGAGGCGTGAGACTATAGGAGGCTTGGAGGAGACATGGGCGGGACCAATAATGTGGCCTGTTGTCCGCAAATTAGCATATGTGCGTCGACGAAACAATAATCCGTCGGAGAAGAATGATTGGCCTTATTCTAAAGATATCGAGTGCTTATAGCATCGAGCCGATCTTATGAGTCAAAAACAAATGACCGTATTGTGACGGTGCAAGTGCTCATAAATGCAATATTCCACAGAGTAAAAATCATTCACCTTGACCGAGATTCGAACCCGGATCCTTCGATTTCGCGCCGATTGCTTTAGCCAGTAAGGCCATCCAGGTCAAGGTGAATGATTTTTTCCTCTGAGGAACAATATCGCAATTATGTGCACTTGCGGGTGACTCCGTAAAGGTAATACTGTGGCTAGTCCTGGTATCCTCAAAGTTCGATGCAAGTGCTGTTGTGATGATTATCATCCGCGTGTTTGTGATTCTTTACCTAGGCAGAAGGAAAATCGAATGTTGTAGACGCAATAAATGGATAATGTACACAAAGGAAACGGTTGTAGGCTTGTAATGTACAGTTTTCATCACTATAAAACCAACAGGAAATGCTTTATGATGGGAAAAATGTCTTTTCGTGATAAACCTTTGCTGATGGGTCTCTCTGTTGCGAAAGATACAATAGGAACCGCATTAAAATAGGGTGTCTCTAACCTACTCCGCAGGCAAATTCCAACTACAGATGCGAAAAACGGCTTTACGACCCCACTATAAGTCGTATACTTCACCCTAGTATACGTCCTCATGCGTACTGTAGCACAATTATATAGTTTATAATGATATAATGATTTATAATGATATGATAATGATATTAAGATATTTAAGATCGTTTTTTATACTATTGGGTATTTAAGGTAGTTTGAGCGAGATCTTTTCCTAGTCGTATTAGAGAGTAGTGATGGGTCGGTCGTGAGAGATCGAATTCCGAGAGCAAGTTCTCTTAAAAGAAAGATCGATGAACGACTTCTCTCCAATGACCGAGGCGATCTTCACCGATCGCGACAGGAATGATTGCATGACATCAAATATCGATCACGAGACTTGAGACCGACCAAAAAAATCTTGAGTGAGTTTTATAACGAGAGATTCCAGAGTTACTCGCTCTTTCGTGAGATGTAGGCAGTTATTCGATGCTCCGCTCGGTTGCGCTAACAAAGACGCAGCGTAATAACAGTCAACAATTTACATCACGACATAAATATCTTGCATCGAGAGAGTTTTACCAGTTTTGCTGGCTCGCTTTTTAGTACAATAATAACATCATTAAAAATGAAGACCGAATCCCTTACACTGTCGGTAAAGAGACAGCTGGGTTAAGATTCAAAAGGAATGCAATGGAAATTAAACATGATCCAGGTACTTATCAGTTTGTTAATTCGCCAAGCAATGCATTATTTGTTACTGCGTTGGCCATGTAGTGCCGTTATTTATTACGTGCAATAGGTTAATCGTCACTTGTAAGTAGTATAGTACAATACTATATCCCTATGAATTGTTTTCCTTTGCCGCGACGAGTCGTAAATTGTGTGATAATTAAATATCTGAGTCTATGACGTGATCGCTTAGAAATCAAACCTGATACCCATGCCGCTGTATTATATATATACCGGCCGTTTATATAAACAACTGTGATTCATATTGCCAATGCATTTTAAAAATTCAACTCCGCTCCTCTCTCTTCAATCACTTTTTCTAGACTTTGATGGTGTTGCTGTCAATCAAGAATGTTTCCAGTGCTTCATTGGATGTCCGTTGGCTTTCCCTTCGTCTGAATTTTCTTCCCATATGTCTTCCGAAGTACCGGCGTGTTAAAATCACCGGTGAATTCATCCAGAATTGTTTGTTTTTGGAATGCAGTTTGATTTTGGTGTTATTTCAAATATTTTTAACTGCAATCTCATCAGCGAATCCTTTTTTCGGAGAATAAAATTTCGTATGTGCCAATAACTCTCCTTTTCATTTAGAGGAATGGTATTTGAAGAACTTGATTCAGGGAATAATAGCGTGATTCCAGTTAATATAGGTTAGATCCAAACACCGTTCGAGACATGATAACTGCAAATTATGATTACCCACAGGTAATTTGATTCATACTTTCATCATTATACTTTTGTAGTGAATAGTAAGTTAAAAAAATGTACATAGGCTTGATCAGTAAATATCAGTATGAGTTTCCGGAATTTCATTTGCATTTGCACTGAGTGTAGCTTCAATAAACGGTACAATGTAAATATCGTAATACTGTAATTGGTTGTAAGCAAAAATGAATTACATGAGTGGGCCATTACATCAGCCTTAGGCATCCCATTGAAATGGGCAAGGAGTTATTTCAATCAAAATGTACCAACATGTTTAGTAAGGCAATATATGACTTAATACCACCGATACTGTGTCACTTTAAATTGGCATAAATGCTGTATGTGAGCAATTAAATAAATAAAGACTATTTCTGCGTGCAATAGAGCATCATATATACTGTAAAATAGTGCTGGAAATTTGTAATCATCGTATCATCCATCAAAGTGTGTATTCGGACATGGCTTGTACACAGGAGCTTAGACCATATTCATTTAAAATTTAATTCCTTGGAAAGGACAAATTAAAATTTCTGATAGTACTAATTACTTATTGCACATCCAAAATCCCTGGTTAATATTTAGCAGGAAAATTTAGAAGGAACCTGCAGGAAGTTAGCAGAACATTCATGAGGATAATCAGAAACCTATAGTGGCAAAGAAAATCTTATTTTAGTTTAAAAACTGATGCCTATCTTAAACATTGGTGGAGTAATGCAATTAATAGCATTGGACTGTTATCAACGTCTATTCATTCCACATGCAGTTATCATTCCACATTCACTTTAATTCTTATATTTGCCTGACCATGACATTTTACCACCATTATAATGGTATACAGATAGCTTAACAGACATATATATTTCAGTGGTCAGTTACCACTCCACCCTTCCTGCTTCAAAAATTTCTTTCCTTAAAATGATTCAATTTAGTTCTGCGCATCACATCCATTCATTTCAATTGCCTATATTTTTCCTACCTCTCCCAACGAAGCAAACCTTTCCCTTCAAAAGTGCCTTTCAGGACCTCATTTCCTCTTAATTACCTACTATCTGACATAAAGTGGACTCCTAAATTTCCTTCACTGTTATATGTAACTTCAATGCCTAGTCAAGTATCTCTTAACTTCTCTTCTATCTTACTTTCATTATCCTTCTCGAGAGCCACTCCTCATATAACTTTAGTCTAATCTCACCCTCTCAACATTAGCCAATGGTTTAGATCCACCGAAGTCCACAACCCTTTATAAAACCTTCCAAACCAACCTTTTGTTTGCATCCTATATCAGGACTTGAGGCATTACATATCCCCCATAATTCTTGAATATTGCTGATATTTAATATCTTGAGTAGGACACCTCGTTCCACTAAAATTCTGCCCCAGTTACAACTTTATTCCACTATTTGTTTTTTGCTATTTGTCTTAAGCCTCTAATGGTTTCTACTCAATGACCATTCTCAATCTATACTCTGGAGTGAGCTGGCAAGCCACTTACCATGAGGAAAAATATCCACAGATGCTGAGTGGACTATGTTCCCTTCGTTCCTGCTCTTCGTCCAATCTGGCATGTGGGAGCCTAACAGCTATAATTACCCTTGTTAATTTCTACTACAGGTAAACAATACATCATAGCATGTCCTATGATAACAGTTGATTAATATTCATAAATTTACCAAAGATCATGACAATAGGAGTCGACTTAAGACTAAATCATATTGGGGTTTCAAGGAACATATTCAAAATAAGCCAAGTAGTAATTGTAAAAAACCTACACCAACATTTATTCCACTTATTGATTATTAGAAATAAATGGATCTATGAATGGTTGCACAACCCTTAGTTTTCATCACCCCTGATGACAATGACTGAGTCAGACATCGAAACGTCAGCCTACATGGAGACCATCACCCTGTTGGAAACCCGAGAAAGCTTCTTAGGTTCCTCATATCAGTGAAATAAATAATATTAATAATATGTAACAGCATTCATTAAGCATGAAGCATTATAGACCAAATCCATTTTACACTAAAATTTTGTTATAAGTGAAAAATCATTGATTACCTACCATTGCTTTATTATCCATCCATGACCCTCTTCTCCATTAACTTCTTCAATTTATAAAAGGGTGTTACCAAAACTATGAGTGCATACTTGACTTAAATTATGACAGACATTTAATTTAAATGAAAGCATAAAAAAATAATTTTATTCTGATCAAGTTGACTTTAAGTCACACAGGAACGACATCTGTACACTTAAGTTGACTGCTAAGTAATTGAGTACCTGGATAACTTGAGGCACACAACTTATCACATGATATTGTTTGCTCTCTGCTGTTAGTGATGTCTGTTTGGATTTGGAAACTGGCTCTCTTATAATAATTTACTCCATAATACCCTATATTAGCATATATCCTTTGCCTCTATTGCATTCATACATTACTTCATTCACACTCTCTCCTATTCTTAAGACTCCTAATCTTCCTCCTTTAATGTCTCTTCCACCACATCATGAACCCACAATTTTTTCCATCTTCCTCTTACGCTATTCACTCCTCAATCACAATCCTGTTCCAATACTCAACTCTAATCTATTATTTAAACATTGCCAAACCCACAGAGAATAATCCTTTCATAAAGTCCATTACGGTAGCATGAAGGAAGAGATATTTTCAAAATGTCACAAGAAAATTAATAAAAAGATATTAGCTTTAGTTCCCATAAGTATCCAGTAAGTATATCAAGCAAAAATCAACATGAAATACACTCAGAATCTTTACTCTTAAAAATCCAAGATGGTATGTATATTGTTCTAGCAAATTCAATGATTGCATGGGGGAAATAAACATTTGTCACAGTATGCACAGCTGATTTTTCTTCTTTGAATCAAAACTAGGTATGACATACAACTGTTATAACTCATATGATATGTAAACACTACTGTTTTCTGATTACAGTTCTATAATATAGAGAGAACTGGCAGAGTGGATATTGGTCTGAAGTTATTGATGGCTATAACCATTGATAAGCACTAAACCATTGTGTAAATTAATAATTGATCAGAGGCTATTCCTTGCAAAGATAATAAACATATATATTGAGGTCAGATATTTAGTAAACATTCTTATAACCTGATTGTTCCATGCATTTCATAAAATCTACAGAGTAAACTAGTTATAATTTTGCCTAGATATAGTATTCCCTACCTGTTACATGATATAGTCTAGTAAATGGCAACTAGAGTAGCAATCAGATAGCAGAGAAACTCACTGACGCTTACATATTTTATTGCATTGGTGCTTCTTAATGATAGCAGCAATATCATCTAGAGGAAGAACGAATGTAGTGGGTTTAAAATTAGCACTGTCAGTGCCAAACAATTTAAGAAGAGTCATCACATCCTGCAATCAGTTTTTAAATCCCTACTCATACACATCATTATAACAAATATTCTGTGTGTATTAGGCATTTCTTATAGCTTAGAAGCAATATATGTTAACACTTACTGATAAGAATTTGATATGTATAACTGTTGAATACCCTGTAAGACATAACTATAATAATCAAATCGTTTTCGTAACCAATTAACATCTCCAATGTAAGGGCAAAAGCATTTTGTGAGGGGGAATTAATATAGCACTAAAGATTCAATACTATAACAAAGTGCATTTTTACTGAATATACATTTTATTGAAAGGTACGCAGGTACACATACAAACCATCATTTAATAATATGCTTTTTAAACATTTAGAATCTATGTGGCATTGCGAAAAACATATTTACTGAACATCAATATAATTGACTAGTTTGATTAGTTATCTAAGTGACGAAGTGCATGGTGAAACCCCAACGATTTTAATCGATGGCAACAAACGAAGCATGTTTTGTAAGGAGCGTTTTACATTAGATATAAATCACTCAAGTGGCTGAAAAAATTCATATATTTCAACAAATATTGAGAATAGTAAACGTGAAGTCCTATTCAGTTCACTTTGGCACAAGAAGTGCTTCACGAGAAGAAAACAACATCACGACAGAAGCAACTTCACAAAAAAGTATTCATCGTAGGACTGATTGTTATTATTAGAATCACATAGATATATATATATACACAGCGAATGTCTTGGACTCCTGTATTTGCACTAATACCCTGAATGTATGCTTTATATTTACGATGTAAACAATAAACGACGAATATTACGTTAACCTATGAACAAATCTTCGATTTTGGCATTTATTAATATTGTAAGCACTCGACGATCACGAGACAGTATTTCAGAAGCACAGTAACTAAATTATAGATATATAGTACGATGTAAACAAACCTTTACCAAAGTTGAACGTTAGCTTTTTTACATGCAATTCACTCTTACACAAACACAGCAGCAAACTATGAGATTATTTCAGGGGGTACTGTAACTTAAAAATCTACGACGTAAACAAACAAAAACCCACCATTAACTTCACTATATAGGCTATTTTTGAAGCACTAACTCTTGGTAAATTTACGACATAAACAATAACTTTAGCATAAGTTGAACATACTTTCTTCGTGTAACTCACGTCCAGAAACACAACGCAATATTATGCCATTTCAGAAGCACAGAAACTTTTATAACCTCCATGGTGTATTTCCTGTCATAACACATCCATTAGGAGCGTAAGTCTACCTAACACAAATAACCTTTAAATATCAAAATATCACCACAAGAACACACGCAATACATCACAGCACATATAACATGTAATCACTGAATTTCCATAATTGCATTGTCACTTAAATACACGATAAACCATCGTTTCAATATTCTCGACAAATATTACGTCTCGTGAACAAGTGAAACAGACTGTAATTGAAAATTGAATTTTAGTGCTACAGTCGGATAATTTGCTTTAAATTCTTACAGCCAAAAGAAAACGTTGATCGTTTCGAACTACATACCAAAATAAAATTTCGCTACTAAATTAGTATTAATCATTGGTTTCTATAATGAGTTGTTAATAATTTGTGGTCGATAAAATGTAACTCTTCAATAGTTTTGTAATCAAGTGGGATATTCCTAATATTCTTCGTATAACTATACTTAAAATCACAAACCAAGAGCATTGTGTAAAAACAAAACAAACCTTCGCACGATTGCACAATTGTGCCTTCAATTGTTTTCAAAGAATTACCCACAACTCCACGGAAACCGGCACTGAACGAGGTAGCTGCACTGAAACTCTGTGCCTGCTCTGTGCTATCAAGAGCAAAGCTGTACACCTCGGTCATGCTTACAGTATGAAACTCACGAACGACCAGATTTTTTATCTATCACGATTTTTCTGAGAGATCATTGATCGTAGGCAACTTGGACTGCTCACTAGCTGGAAAATCGGTCTCTCTGATCGACGATCGAAGATCGAATCACAAGCGGGAGTGACCGACGCGACCGAAATCTCTCAAAAGACCGACTTTGCCTATCACTATTAGAGAGCATATTCGAATTTTAATATTTTTATCTAAGCGTTAGTAAGAAGTAAATATTTAAAAAATTAAATCTCTTTAAAATGAAGTCAAATTCATCAAATTCTAGGTGAAGTGATATTTCGCTGAAAGTAATTACCCTAAATCCCAATCGTAGGGTGATTCATAAATAACTTTTTTAGAACTACTAGCCTGCCAGCTTTCGTCAAAATGCAAGACACGGCTATGGGATTCCCCTCGTTAGTCTAGTTTATTTTACTTAACACCTCGAAGTCTACTGAGAAGCAGCACGCGCGTCTAGAATGGAAAGAAAAACAAGTATTGTGTGGTGGCTTGTCTGCTCGCGGGCGCTGTAATTTAGTCACACACGTGGTCAGTGGGGCGAGTCCTCGAAGACGTGAGCGACGCTGTTCCGCATCTCAGCCCGTGCGTTTTGCTTGGCGACATTTCGCACGCGTCGACGGACGCCAGACGAGGAAGGAGACGGGATGCATGGGAACGCAGATAAGCAGTCCAGAGTGCGATTGCGTGGAGGGTAAGAGTCAAGGAAGTATGCGTACAAAAAAATGTTAACAATAGCAATGGGGGAGGAAGGCTCGTGCGTCGGCCTGGCACGCATTTCATCTTCATCTGCTAATTTTCGAATTACCCGGCCATCCGTCGCTGCTAGACATGGTCGGCATTTATAAAACTACTGGCATTTTTACGACGACTATTTAAAATATGGCATTATACACCCGCCCAGTAGTACCTTCGAAAAAAACCGGTTTAACGATAATCGTACAATTATTTATATTAATTTATTAAATACAAAAGATAGCACATATAACCTAATTATTCCCTCGTTTCCGTTGATTTTGACACCGTATCGCCGAAACGAACATTAAATGGGAAATAAAATATACATCTCTGTAGATATGTTTTTACGATGAAAACAAATACTCTTATATCACGGACCCTAAATAATAAATATTCTAACTTTTTAGCAATGGGCTGTATACCTTATAGTATATTGGAGGAAAATGGCTTTAGTAGTAGGGACATCAGATGTAGCATTGCCCTAACCATGGAAACATTTTTAATAGGAGGGAATTGATGAGAGGGGTCTGAGAAGAGACGTAAAGAAATTATTTGGTAAAACTGTAATATGGAGCGTGGCGCTGTATGGGTCGGAATGGGTCGGAAACTTGGTCACTGCGGAGGGAGGATGTACGTAGGCTTGAGATATTTGAGGTGTTGTTTTGAAGAAGAATGAAGAGGCTGAGCTGGGTGGTAAGGAAGACGATGAACGTTTTGGATATGGTGGGCGAGGAAAGGAGATTAGTGGCGGAGATTCGGAAAAGCGCTATTAGTGCAGTACTCCAGCCGTCTAATGATACGTAAACTGTGGACCCCATGGTGCCATTTGATAAAAGTAGGCTCATGACATCGCCAGGTTTTACGCCTCTCCACTCTTTGTAATTTCCTCAAGCATTAAGGCTGTAGATCATCCACAGCCTTGAAAATGGCAGGAAAGTCTCCTGCCGAAACGTTGGCATTCATGGAGAGCCTAACCCGGTGGGAAACCCGAGAACAACTCATCAGCATCATTCGCCGGGAAAGCCTAAAATCAAATGATCTCAGTTGTCAGTCGCCTCCTCAAGAAACCAATTAACCAGAATACGGAATAGGTATGAGACTTGGTGCGGGGCAAATAGTTTATATTGTCTGAAAAGTTTAGAGACGACTCTGCTAAGAATAAAATGAATAATGGAACTGTCCAAAAACCCTCCGATCAACTTTTACAAATCAACCTAATGTATAAATTAATGTATTCGACAGTTTCTATCTTTACTTTATTTCTTTTCATGTCCGACGCATAGATATATAATGGGGTACGAATCCTATGCTCTAGCCTCGTACGTATTCGAAAGACATCATATCATGGCGGAACGGCGGCAGGGACAATTAAAACCCGGAATGGAGGAAGTTTATCGTCAGTCCACCGCACGTTAGACGCATTCGAGGCGGATCTTTTGACGCAACTGCTCCATGCTTGAGAGCTGGTCCAGCGAGGTCTGGTACAATAGGCGAGGAATGGTCGATCCCCTATTGTTAGGCTGCGTGCTCTAAGGTAGGCAAGCGCTCGTGAGAAATCTTCTTCGTGTTCTGTTTATGGGCGCAGAATAGTTTGAGAACTCAACCGCTCCGTGTCGATGCTATGGTGACGAATTTGTGATGGCGATGACAGTACGATGATGGCAACCCCCTTCTTAAAATCCTTGAACTTCGGAAAAATTCCCTCAAATGTTTACCTCCTTGAAAAATTCGGGAATTCTCCTTGATGTTTATTAACGTAATTTTGGGATTACTCCTTGTTATTCCCGGTTTCACTGTCTCCAAATATTCAGGAGTAATTTTACCTAATCACCAACGGCTTTTTCCTTTACACAATTTTGAGAATGTCTTGCTTTTCCGCATCGAAATATTTAGTCGTTACTTTGGGTGACATTTAAACAATTTTTCTGCACTTAAATAGCTGTATCTTATCTCACCGTTATTTCACTTGTCTTTGCTAATGCTTCCATCAAATCATCTCAGCTGCTTGTTAGATAAAGTTTCCTCACATAACCATACTTGCAGAGGCAAGGTTTCCGCGTCATAGCAACATGCATTGGTGCATAGTTCACGCTTTTATAAAATCAGATTTAATTATTTTGGTGTAGAAATTGTCATAATTCTTCTATTTTGTTGTTTTTCTTCCATTATTTATCCCCAATTCATATTCCTTTGCGTCTACTGTGGATTTATCCTCTTATCTCCTCACCCACTCTTCAAATCCTTTAATTTTTCCCCACTCTCTCTTTCCCTCAAAGGCTCATGTATCCATTAAAGTAATCCCTTATAAAATTCCTCTCAACCTGCAAGTCTCCCTGTACCGCGTCACGCCCATATTTGGAACGGATTCCTTTCGCATATGGTGGCGTCGGAGAAAGTCTTTCGCAAATGACTTGTATGTTCACATCGGGGATTTAATTGGGCAGTGTAATCCTTTCGGTGAAATGAGTACTAATCACTTCGTGTTAAATGATCGGCGTACGTGATTAAATTCCTGTAATATGTGTGGAAGTGATCTGACTCAAATCTTATCATCGGTATGAATTAATTCGAATCAGTCGTAGAATGAATGAGTAATTGTAGTAGTGCATGTGAGTTCCGTTTTAGGTTTATGACGGTTTTGATAGCGAAGCTATTTTTTAATGAGTAGATGGGGCTGCGAATCGAATTAAAAATGGATTCCAATCTCAATCTAAATCATGGATTGGCTTTCTTGTGTCGGACATGTAGCCAGACTAATGAACTCAGGCCACACTGATGACTACTGTCTCTTGAGCTCAGTACATTTATATGGAAATAGTAAAATTCGTTTACAAAACAATCCATTACAAATCACATTTATGAAAAAAACACAACCCAATAAATGAAAACGGACTTTATGGCAAGATGCCGTTATTATATTAATGATTGAGACCTGATGCTTCGGAACTAAACCAACATCCCTCAGGCATTTCATCTGGTATCTTTGTAATGCATGTTCCAGGGTTATGCCCTTGAATACTGCCCTGAATAGCGCAGTTACAAACTCCGATAGCGATGCTACCGTATTTGAATACGCTTGAAACGACATGCACCAGTTTATGAACGGAAGAAAACGCTAGTTCAAGACTACAAGAAGGGGAGTTAAGTTGATTGTCACTAGCTAAGACGTCACCCTAAAATCCCACGAGGCGCGCACTGATCCTCAGTCGTTTGTTTATTTGTTGCCATCTTTCATGAGTCACGCGGGTGGCTGTTACCGGCGCACGCGTGCTGTTTGAATGCCATTTGCAGGCTTTTGTCTCGTTCTTTTCAACTTGCGTCATTTCGCTGACATTTGCGACGTAAGTTTGCGCGAAAGAGTCGTCTGATATGTCCAAGTGAAGAATGTGTGTAATAAGGATGATCTTTTGAGCTCTTGAAATATTGTTTATCCCTTATCCGATCCCCCGTGATGATGCAGTTACTGTTTCTCCTTCATTCATAGTTTTGTCTATGTTTTTCCATGAAAAGGCAGTTTGATATCCTTGTCATCATCTTAATAATTATATTTTATTACCTATGAGTCGCTATTATCTAGCTAACTTTTGGCAAAGAACTTTTATTTTCCTTTCAATTTCCCGTCGTGTCCGGTGGGATTTTTAATACGACTGACATTGATGAAAAACTTCGAAATGTATTTCCTTTCCGTTTTTTATTAGCAAGGAACATGGTGTATACTCGCGCAGAACTGGAGTAATAGTGAGGTTTTCTAATTACAAATTAGTTGAATGCCAAAATCTGCATAGTCAACGACACACCTTGATCCAAAGGTTCCGCTTTTACCACATTTTAACTTTTGTTGATAATCCTTTTAATTTTACTGGAATTTGACTGTAAGTGCGTGTCCGAAAGAATTTTGTGAGTAGGTACCGAATAAATAAAAACAAATCCAACTGGTGCGGCCATTGGTAAACACAGAAACAAAAAAGGAACACTCGCGCGAATTAATTTCAGATTTTTGGCCAGTCGATTCTCTCCTTCCTCAAGATATAGCAAATGGCAACACCGATTGACTTGCCGATTAATCGGAAGTTAATTCGTGTGAGTGTTCCCTTTTTTGTGTTACTGTTGTTTTCAATGGCCACGCCTTTTAGTGTTCTAGTGTTTTTATTTTATCGCGATCGATTATTTTCCTGTGAACGTATTGAGTAAATTATAGTTTATTAGTATTATATATAATAAGAGTGAACAATTTTATAGATTTTATTGGAAAAATAAAGAAGCTTTAAACTATTCAGGAGAAAAGGTAATTGTAGTGAAAATTTAACGTACTATTTAACAACTTCGGTGTTATGCATTTCTTAAAGGCCATATTTGCTCATTAATTCAAAACCATCACGTATTGATCTTCCCTTAGACGTAATATCATTTTCTTCGTGCTCATGAAGATAGTCTTTAATTAAAACTGAATTTCCCTTGTGAATTTTTGCATTAATTCAAATCATCATGGCATATGTGGATAGTATTTTCATCCGAAATTAATTGGAAAATTCTTGATGTGTTTTGCTTCGCACTGACTCCATTGTTGGTGTTCTGTGGCCTTGCAAACTTCCGTCTTCCATCGCGAGGGGTTTTGAAAAACCAGGCGCGCCCTTTCTGTTAATTCTTCGTCTTCAGATGGTTGTGGGCAGGAAATCAACTAATACATACCTGACCAGCTCCGTCAATCAGAGTGGTGAAAAACCTTGGTTGTTAGTGATTTTTGCTTTACAGTTGTGTTTTATGGGGTTTTCTGTAATTGTTTTAATATTTTGGTATGCATTGAAGTTTCATTCATTTTATTGTCTTTTGGTGCTTTTTTATCTAATGATTTGGATTTAAAGTTACGTTTGTAATAGTTTGGATTTCAAGTTATTTTTTATGCACAGGCACACATGTTGTTTGTCGGTATTGTTTCCCCACTACTCTTTCGAGGCCTCGTGACCCGCTACTTTGTCGTTTTATCCGTCCATTGTCATGTGGTTATTCTCCGCCTTCTCGAATTTCGTTTCCATGGCTACGAGTGGTTTGCTTTCCGCAGACTGCCTTCCGATGCGCTATTAATCCATTCATTGTTCCATCACGGAGGGTTTATTCGTCCAGCTGGCCCCCGGGCAAAAGGTGGCCGGCGTAGTAGATTGGGGTCAAAAAGTACCAGATGGTCAGCGATGGGGTTTGTGTATGTAAGTATATAATTGGGGAAGCGCACGGGTATAGGGGTGAAGGAACGTGTTGGGCCACGCGAGTACGTAAGTACAGCATGCACGAGCTCACTTGATGATTATGTTAAATTAAGCGCGAGCCCAGACTGAGCACGCGCCAAGTAGTGATTTTTGCCGCAAGTCTGATAATCTCTTACTTTGACAAGAATTAGCTTTGTTTTGTACGTGTAACAGTTTCCTTTGAATTGTGTATGTTCGCATTGAGGTAAGGCAATTATCTTTTAGCATCAAATTAGAACATTGTGTAAGAGTAAGCTACCATGTACTATGGGGGAAAAAAGTTTCCCAACAAACGGAGCGACGCCACTATCGCTCTCGGGGGAAAATCACTTTCCTTTCTGGTGGCATATTATTCTTTGGTCTCGTCCACGACGAGGGAAATTCAATTCCAGTAAGGTGATCTTGGATGGAGGCGATATTGAGTGATCCGAGTTCGAGTCCCGGTCAAGGTGAATGATTTTTCCTCTGCGGAATTTCGCACTCATGGAAATTTACATTTGAACTGACCGTATTGACTCTATTGGAACCATTATTCAAGATTGCCTGTCAAGCGCGTTTTCCAGCTATCTGACTGTTAGTTGGGAGATTCTGATTCAAATAGCGGTCTACCAAAAAATGTGCACCAAAGATGGTGAAATTCGTCATGAAAAAAATTATTTGACTTGACCCGGATTCGAACCCGGATCTCCCAATTGCCAGTCAGGCATGTTAGCCAGTTACACCACCAAGCCATCTTAATTCAAGCCGAATTTGAGCATTGTGGAACTGGGGACGAAGATGGGGAAATTGTCAAAATTTCGTCGTTCTAAAGTGACAATGTTGGGTTGGGTTGGGCGACTGTGGCATATCATGCGCAACAACCTCTCCACTACAATGTAGGCTGGGGACGAGAAAGACTTATTCGTATAAACCCTCGCTGAAATTCGGCTTGAATTCGGTGATGTAACTAGCTGTCGCACACCACCCCGACAATTAGTAGACCCGGGTTCGAATCCCGGCCAAGTCAAATGATTTTTTTCGTGACGAGTTTCACCATCTTTGGTGTACATCTTCGCACCCGTGCGCGTGGTTGCGTACCACATCATTTGTGCAATTGCAATGATTGGCAAAATGTCATCTCGAAACGTTATTTTTGGGAAATACCTACCATACTTTGGTATGTTTTGTGGAATGGTATGGCATGATGGACGGCAAAGAAGAAGAACAAGGAAATGGGTGAGGAGAGCAAAACATTTAAGAGAAGGCTGACGTTATGGTTGGATCAGGTAATGAGAGGCGAGGGGGTGCTGAAGGCCGTGATAGAGGGGACGATGTTGCTTAAGGGGAAAGAAGAAGAATAAGATTTATGGGTGTGATGAAGAGAGGTAGAACGTATGCCGAACTGAAGAATAGAACACACCTTCCGCTGTAGGAAATTGTATAAGTATTCTTACTTACATCTCCATCCACCTTAATCGTTTGTTCACCTCTAATAGGTAATTATAATGATAACCTTGCACCCTTACTATTGACAGCGCACTGGTCCTATTAGTGTTATATTCGTATTCAATGAATCTGTGATTAAAGTTTTCGTCTTCCTCCAGTGCATTTATCATGTGCATTTCTCGCTTTTTTGCTCATATACACGTTCCTGTCGTTGACACGTAAAATGTATAGTAAATAACTAATTTAAAAGTAGAAGACGTTAATAATCCGAGGAGTCTGATTTGGAAGAGGTTTATGGCGCCCCGTATTAATCAAATTAATAGAATAAAAGGCATTTCAGAAATTAAAATTATACTCTTCCTACAGTTAAATGTCTGTCTAGGAATTTGGATTTTGGCGTCGGTGCCAAGAAAGTAGGAAGAAATAAAGGAGAGAGAGGAGACGGCAGAGAAAGATAGTATGAGAGAGAAGGAAGCCTCGTATAAGTTTGTCTGCAACCTCTCCCGCCTCTACTGCTACTACGTCAATCGATAAATACCACTCTTCCCCACCCCTTAACAAACCAGGAACACCCCTCCATTCTCCCGCCTTCAGGGTAAGTCTCCCCACCCCCCTCTCCACACTAGAACCCTAGCCAAGGGAAAAGGGGGAGAGGGGACCGTAGACGCCGCCGCCGACATCCTGCAGATACGTCGTGCGGAGTTTTCTGCCGTCTTCTGTTGTTTTCTATTTCTTTTATTTTTAAGTGTTTTCCGGGCGGATCCCCAACGTGGTCTCCTGAAGAAGCCGACGTCTGCGTGTATGAGTGAGAGAGGGAGACATAAAATAAAAACATATTTCAAAAAATTAAGCAGGACTTTTTCCGCCACCTTTTGGTAGTTTTGGCGGATTACTCGTGTGGGGGAAGGAGGTGGGGGAGGGGTTAGGGCTCGAGCATTGGAGTTGAAGGGGGTAACCCTCCCCCTTTCCCCTTCTCATTTTTTATTTTACGTGTTTATTTTATTTTCGAGATACCGATCGTTAACCCTGACATTGAGACGCGTCGTCGTGAGCTTTCCCAGCTTCCACCACTGCGCTGCAGATAGATGGTAATCGTTTCCTTACTACTCTGCTGGAAAATACTAATTGTGACCCCACCCCTACGTGAAACGATGCTGAATTTTTCGTTCACCCTCCTCTATCTGTGATTACGTTTGTGATTGGTGGATGCTGCATTCACGTCGAGATAGTATGGACCATTTATCTCAATATCTCAGTATCTCAATTTATAAAGAAATGTATTTCAATTGCTATTAGTGTGTACTTATTAACTCTCAATCTAGTAGTTTCAAAGAATTTTTAATTTCAAAGTGTAGGGAAAGGATGTATTTTGTATTTTAAAGCATGTATTTTGAATTTACTTTTGTACTTAGTATCAAAAATACATTTTTCCTGAGTAATATTTACATATTTGGTATTTCAGATATAGTTTTTGAGAGTAATTTGTATTTTGTATCTAAAATACATTTTAAATGTATTTTGCCACTCTCTGAGTACGGTTACATTTTGTATCTCCATGTTGATGCTGAATTTTCGTTCACTCTCCTCAATGATTAAGTTTGTGATTAGTGAATGCTGCATTCACGTCGAAATAGTACGTTAACATTTTTATCTCCATGTTGAGCGTTTAAGTATCGATGTTTTCCCTGTTTTTGTACATACGATAAATAGTGTTATACTGTTATACATACTGTTAGTGTTGATGATGGCGAAGTAATATGAGTTTGGTTGATTATTTGGGGAAGGCGACTGACGACTGAGTTCATTGGTGTCATTGGATAGGTGGGCAGGCGGTTGATAGAGGGAAGGATTGTGTTAGGAAAGAGGGTAAGGGTTCAAGAGGAAGGGTTCAAGGGGAACCTGGCGTCGACATTAGCTTTCTCTCAGCGACTGGAACCAAGGGGACCACAGTTAAGCGTCCCATCTGACGGACGGAGTTCTACTCCTAAATATTAACATGATAGTAGGTGAAATAACTTTGTGGAATCGTGGCATAGTTTCAGAATTACCAGGTGATTTATTTATTCTTCAACTACTCTTGAAGTTTTCTCTGCATAGCATCAAACTAAGGATCAGGTTTCCTCTTAAAAATATCTCACCCCATGCGGAATTCGAACCCGGGTCCTCAAGAGAATTGGTAAAGTTCAATTTTATTCTTAGGAAATATAGTTAGACAGAAACCAGTCATCATTTGGTATTCCACCAATGGACTAGTGGGCATTATGTCGTAGCAAATGTGTTTAGACCAATCACCGTGCATTTTCTCTGCGCTGTTGCAAACTAGAATTCCATTTACAGACAGCGTCGAGGTAAAGAGAAAACAGTTTATGACATCATAGGACACGATATAATAAAAAATTCAAAACCCGTTTTTATTATCAATATTATATATAATAAAAAAGGTTTTGCTTTTTTCATTAATTCGTACGGGATGAAGATATTTAGGACTTACGCTGAGATGATATAAGAAATACTATAGATAGGAAGGGCACTGCACGTACATGAGTCTGTTGGATATTCTCTTACTTTCATCATAACCTACCTCTAACCGGTAGATTACTCAGATGATAATGATTATAAATATTACTCTAGATATTTAACTTTCACGATTACATTGCTCAGATGAGCTTGGTCTTCGTTTATTCGGGGAAAAACGAATTCCCGTGTGATGTTTCCTGCAACCCGTGTGGTGACATGTGACGTCGTTGTATATGACCATTGAATGATTGGTTTTTGGTTTGTCTATGCTTTAAATTCTCCCGTTTAGGAGTTCAGAAGTTAGCCGAATTATAGTGGTATCGGGTTTTTCAACGCTGTCGTAACTAATTTCAAAACATCGTGGATTTATTTCCCTTGATTAGTTAGTTTTCATACGTGAAGTTCAGGGTATGGCGAAGTACTTGCGGCTCCACCCATGCTGGTCAAGTTGAAACGCTTGTATCCTCCAAAATCCGCGTCTTTTATCTGCATCACGAAAAATCCTAGCGTCTGCCCCGCCCAGCTTCTGCGGCGGTATCCAGGTTTTGTGTTTATGCAGCGTTGTAAATATAACCGAAACCTTTTATGTATATTTGTTCTTGCATTGTTGTATATTATCTTTAGCAGCAATTCGTGTGGACATTTTTACAAAGTGTTTCTGTTATAATGCAGTCTGTGACACATTTCCGCAAACTTTCACCGGATACTTTAAAATCTATATTATTTTGGTGTCCTTTTTAACGATTCCCAGCCTCTGGTTGGTCAAATATCGGTATTTTAACTATAAATATTTGCTTCTGCGCAAGCCGGTTGGACTCCACCAGTTATCTGCTTTCGTATATTCGGGATTCTAACCTTAGTGTTGTACTTGAAGTAGCCGGTACGGGAACATGAATCAGGCTTATGGATTTAACTGTTTGATCTCGTAAAACAGGCTGCTTTCGAGGGGTGCAAAAATGAATATGACAAATAAGACTTTTAGTTAAATATTTATTTCTGTTTTCGATTTACTGTTGATGTTTATTTTGTAACGTCAGGCTACAATTTTGCTTTTGACGCAGTGCTTCTTTGTTAGTGATTAAATAGAAATTCAACTCCACAAAAACTGTTTGATATATGTATTATATATTTAATGCTCCAACACAGTATCACTTCTTTGAAAATGTACCTTCGAGCACTGTTCAAATTCGCCTTTTCAGCTCGAAGGATTTGGTAATTTAAAAATCTTCTGAAACACAATTTCATTTATTTGTAATATAAACCCCGAAAGGATTTCTTTCCTCGCGCAAGGCAAAGTCTTCTTGAATTTTATTTGGGGCTACTCTTCCTAAAAACAATATTATTTTGAACTTTTTGGACTCCCTACTATTTAAAAAAAGAAAATGCAAAACTACTCACTTAAGCCAGTGAGATGCGCGATGGGGAAGAGGAAAATGTCGCCGGGTCGTTGTCGAAACCGTCGCAAATATACAAAACATAGGTGTGCGTGAGATTTGTGATTCAAAGGAAAGAGAGAAGAATGCAGTGAACTGATCGGAAAAGGAAAGAATGATCGCCTCTAGCGTCCGGGGATGTGGATTTTTTGTGCGCGGATGTCACCGCAGCAATTTGTTCGCGCCCACTCTTGACTTTTAATCTTTCTAAAGTTGGCATGTTGTGTGAAACGTTTTCCCGAGTTTTATTTTTAATCCGTAGCGTTAGGAGAGTTTACCTTACCAAATGTTTAACATCTGGTGGTGTGTCCTGACTAGCGACAGATTTGATGTAAAAAGTCTTAACACTTATACACATTTGTATGTATCCTTACATGTAGACATTTTGATTGTAATCTAGGTGTATATACAGGGTGTTTCAGGAGGAAGTGGCAATACTTCTGGAGGAGGTTGGGGACGTGATTTTAAGCATTTTTTGTCCTATGGACATGAGGTCACAACTCCTTAGTTACCGAGCTATGGCAACGCAAACATTTTGTCCCAAGCACTCTGCAGTTACCATGAAAACCCCCAAAACAGTGGCATCCAGCAATATTTACAAATAAAAACTGGTCTAAATTGTACTTAAAGTTTGTATCTTTCTTTTTCTGCCAAAAATTAAGCATGTTGCTCACATATTCTGAAGTGGTAACTGAAATTGTCAGTATTTTTCTTCTCCAAAAAATTATTTTTTAGAATAACTTTTTTATTTTGAGATATACGAAGGGGTTGGACACTTAAAAATTGGAAAATTTTATTTTATTTTATTTTATTTAAGCTTCTTAAACAATGAATCTCAGCGCCAGTGATCGACAATAAATCCATGGAGATAATCTCCACTTGAGATCTTTGTTGCCGCTTGATTGTTTACTTCATTTGGTTCACAAAAACACCTAAATTTGTGTTTCATTGGTTGGTTATTATTTTTACAACGTTTAAAAATAAGTACTCAAGCTTAGATTGGTGAAGGTAATTGTCTTTAACGGTAAATCAATATCAGTTCCATGCATGAAAAAGAGCCGTCGAAAAATGTGCTCATGTAACGGTACCGTTTAAGATGCCATATCTTCGCTAAAAATTAATTTATGAACATAATTTTACCAGTTATGGAAATAAAATAAAATTTTCCAATTTTTAAGTGTCTATTAACCCCTTCGTATATCTCAAAATAAAAAGTTATTCTAAAAAATAATTTTTTGGAGAAGAAAAATACTGACAATTTCAGTTACCACTTCAGAATATGTGAGCAACATGCTTAATTTTTGGCAGAAAAAGAAAGATACAAACTTTAAGTACAATTTAGACCAGTTTTTATTTGTAAGTATTGCTGGATGCCACTGCTTTTGGGGGTTTTCATGGTAACTGCAGAATGCTTGTGACAAAATGTTTGCGTTGCCATAGCTCGGTAACTTAGGAGTTGCGACCCCATGTTCATAGAACAAAAAATGCTTAAAATCACGTCCCCAACCTCCTCCAGAAGTATTGCCACTTCCTCCTGAAACAGACTGTATAAAAAAGAATGTTTGACTGTCTGTCTTTTATACAAATCTACATGTTTACTCCGACCGTGCTGAAATTTTGCCGACTAATAATTTTACACAGGAGGAAAATTGTATGCAATTTTAAATAGATCTCAGGGCCCCAAAAGGTTCCAAAAAGGGGCCCTTTGGTGGTCTACGCTACGTATGTATTGAGTTTTATGCAGTGGTTTAATATTTTGTTTTTTAGAATTACTTCCGCTCAAGATAGAGGGTTGGGATTTTTTTATCTAACGGCTGAAAGAATTAAGTTTATAATTCTCTCAATCAAACGCATTTTTCCAATTCGTATTTGTCTGAAAATTGCGTTTTTAGCTGAAAAAAGGCACATTTTTCCCTGAAATCAACAATGGCATATTTCCTTGACAGCCAGATTTTGGTCTTTAGCGCATTTAAAATTCATTTTGCTTAGTTGAGCTGATTAGGAATGCTCAGCATTGAGTTTTGTGCGGCGGTTTATTTTTTTGCTTGTTAAAACTTCTTCCGCTCAAGTTAGAGAGTTAAAATTTATTTTATCAGATACTCGAAAGAATGATGTGTCTCAGTTTTTCAATCGATTCTCCTCTTAAGGCCGTTTTACACGGGGCACGTCATTGCGCAGGTTAGCACTGCATTCATTTCTCAATCTTGCGTGCAATAATTATTGTACAGACGAATGCGTTACCGCTTTACACTGTGTTCGTAAGCAAGCATTCATTCACGAAATTTCGTCGTCTGTTGAGTGCGCGAGTAGCGAGTCACTTGTTAGAACAAAGAAGAAACGAAATTCTGTGCGCATCGTTGTTGACATGTTGTCACACGTCCTTGTGTGACCAGCTCAAACTTATTCCGCAAAGTACAACAAGCAACAACAACTGCACACAATGCAATCCACCAATACAACAAACACTTATCGTCACTCAGCTTCTTCCGGTCCCTACTACTGCGACATCTATCGGAAAAAAATTTGTTGAAATTGCGAGAATGCGAGCTCGGAATTAGAACAGGGGCTATTTTGCCATCTCGCGTTCATGCATTTGCGCATGCGTTCTAGCATTTCACCGCTTTACACGACGCAATTTGAAATGCACGTTCGAACATACATCAGATTGTGCAATTACGTGCCCCGTGTAAAACGGTCTTTATACGATGATGAGTTGTGAAGGATGTGTAATCCCGTGCAACGCCGGGTAATTAAGCTAGCACCCACATATAGTAATGTGGTCCCCGGGTGGTGCTGCGTTGTTTGCAAATGCATTGTCGTTTGCAAGTGGTGTAGAGTTTCTGCGTGTAAATAACGTGACTTATTTGTTTCTCTTTCGTTTCTTCAGCTGTAAGACAAAAAAAATGTTTATCTGACATAACCAGCTGAAAAAAATGCGAAGGCATTTGCGATTCCGCGCTTTTGGTTGCGCATTTAAAGGGCTGAGAATTTCATTCATTTGATATTTCGCACGCCGTGACATTTTTAATGCAACGCACTTCCGTCGAGGTAGTTAAAAACCCTAAGCGAAGGCGCTTTGATTGAAGTGCCTCCTCATATAACCGTCGCGCCATCTCCTCCAGAAATGACGACAAAAGCGAATACTTTCTTTGCGGAATGTTCAGTTGTTTCAGCTGCGTTACCTTTATGATACTGTTTTTATTACGACTGCCTCTGGATTAGTCTCTTTCCGCGAGTGTGCGTTCGGTTTTTGCTAACCATGGATATGACCCGGAACGGAACTAATCGTTAAGTTTCGCATCGGTACTTAAGTATCTCGAATAAGTTCTGTATCGTGCCGATATTCGTTCCTGAAAGTTTTTTATAGTACCGATACTGTCCTATTAATTAGCAGTGTTTCTAGTGCTTCATGCTAAGATAGTGAGGCATTACATTCTGTACCTATCTCTCATTATGAGTACCGGCTTTTTTTCCCTTCGAAAAGTATATATCGAATATTTTCGAAATACTTGACAACCTGTTAAGAAATCATGGAGTATCCATCCCATTTCCTGGCCCTTGGAATAGCTGTATCTCATCTCGAGGCAGGCACGTAGCCAGAAATTTGTTTCGGGGGGGGGTGGAGGCAAAGTCTAGCTCAGAGCATGAGTGCCCCTTGGCTAGTGGTCCCCTAGGCGAAAGGCAGTCGCCGCACGGGGAAAACATTTCTGGGGGGGCTGAAGCCCATATAAAGGGTAATAAAATATCCCATCGGAGTTCCTGAAGTAAGGAAGATGATTATCAAGTACAATAAGGAACGAGAACATTTTTCGAACAAATTCTTTGGGTAGATGAGGAAAGGGTTTGGGAGAATGATTATTTGAAAACAGTTTTAATACCCTTTTAAAAAAGAAAAAAGCAATGGGATGCGAATGGCTCAAACAAGTGCTGTCTTGAATGTTGTGCAAGACGTGGTGGTTTATCATCTTGCATGAGGACACTATGCGAAGGCACGATAAAATCATTTATTTGTATTCCGGTGAATCGTTTGTAAGTAATATTTGTTTCATGATTGATCCTTATCTCTTACGGTCGTAGATGGATGTTTCATTCGTCTGAAAGTTTCTTCAGGGTTCTTTAAATAATAATAAGCTTCTAAGAATGTACTTAGTGCGTGCGTACGTTACTCAAAAGATACGATGAATTCAATTCTATGTTTTTTTCCAAACGTAGAGTGGGGTTTTCCAAACGTAGAGTAACAAACTGAGGTTTGGGGTTCAAAATATAAAAAATAAATATTGCCATGGCTTTTTGTATGCTAAGCTGGGACGTTGCTGAATATATTTTCATGTTAATGTTAGTGGAGGATCGTTTAATTTTTGCGGCATCGAAATATTATAATCAACTTATTGGTGTTAATGCACATTTGAATCGTTATTAAATGCGTGTAGGCTAATTAAGGGGGGTCGATATCTCAGCATTGAAGGGTTGGTCATGATAATGCCTTTGGTATTGATGTGCTATGTATTTTTCTTCGCTGATATTTTTGCTTGACTTTTAGCGTTACTCTCAATGAAAAATACGGCTATGAATTATGCTCTAACCGTTTCCGATTGAAAATAATCCTCAGCGTATAAATTTGCCATTAAATTAACATCTTCCCTTTTCTTCTACAGTACCTATATTTTTGTCTTGGTCAGTATCGAAGCGAGTTAATGATGCACGCTGTGTTGTGGATGCTGTCATCGTTTCAAATCAAATTTCCTCTAAACAGATATTGTGCCTGATGTTCCAGTTGTTCCCACGGCAACACAAACTAATATTGACGTACCAAATTTAAGCCGGGAAAGGAACGAAAAAATTTGGACGGACGAGGTAATTTCTGGTGACTCCGATCCGAGTGAAGTGTTTTAGCGATCGATATATTTTCAAGCCACGACTCCCCGTTTGGCCAAGTATACCCTCATCTCCACGGCCGCATCCCACCCTCCGTATCCCACGGCCTCCTTGTTTGTTTGTTGTGCAATGCGGTATTTACGGTTGATGATGCTAATAGCATTGGGCTTTCTTGTCTTAAGGTGGTTCCACCGTAAAATGACTTAAATGTCATTTTATTCATACTCTGTCTTCTTGTAAAAACACTTGTCCTCTATCTGATATGAACAACAAAATAATACCTTTCCACGCTATTTTATTCTATAATTGAACTTGAGATTACATTGTGTTCAATGGGGGAATGAGAGAAACACGAGGAAAAATAGTATTTTTCCATAAAATATAAATGCCATTTTCGCGGAAAACTATTTATATGAAGGAAATCAACTTGAGAAATTGAATAAGAATAAAATATAGACATCTTACCGCCTTGTTTTTTTAGTTATTAGGGAATTACTGCCGCAATTGAAGTCAAAATGCGGTAATTCGTAGGAAATGGCGCTGCAGTCGGCTCCAATGGCTGGAAAAAAGTGCTAATTAAAAATACATTCGTGGAATAATCTGAATTTTTTCTACTTTACTTTTGGTTTTCTGTGGGTAACGCATGTCATCAGTGAAAGCATGATTTTTGGAAAGAATATAAAAAATGTGGAATTTAGTATTTGTTTTGACTCACACAGTCACGGCGGAACCTCCTTAAGACCGTTTTACACGGTACATTTGTTTGTACATACAAACTCTTCCGTGAACTCTTGCTTGAAGCGAAATGTATCGTGTAAAGCGGCAAATTGTATGAACGCTTGTGCGAATGTCTCAACGCCTGCACGGGAAATAGAACCTGTACTAATTTCGTTGAGACAAACGTACAATCTCACGTACATTCGTTTTTCCAAAATCTTTCATCGTTTAAAACGGCCTTTATAGACCGGGAGTTCGGGCTGCCACGGATTCATCCCTTCAATGCGATTGGAGTTCCGTGCGTTTAAATAAGAGATCTCTCGAGAATAATTGAACTTTTCTGGCATATTTTTCAAAAAAATTGTATGCATTTTAAAGTGAGACTGGTCTTCCGGTCTCATCGAAAATGTTTATTGTTGAGAAAGAAAATTATTATTAATTTTTCCTTCTCATCGTAAAGTAATGGAGGTTACAAAAACAATGTTTACACTTTTTAAATAATGAAAATAGCAAGTATGTTTCAATCCACAGAGTTTTAACTGGTAATAATTGTTTCAACGATACGGCGTCATCATCAGGTACCTGCAGTTTCTACACTGATAGTAGTTCTCCATTGTACAACCTGTTTGACGATAGTTGGTCGGCCGTTACTCAAATCGAGAATTTTTTATGTGGACGCCAAATATAACTACTGTAGAAATTTATTTAAATACTATTTACTGATGATTGCTGCAATTTAATATCACTGGTAATATGTTGCTGTGAATTTAGATGCCATAAAATATTGAAATTTTATTATTATTACTTTTTTACGTGCAAATTACTGAGTACCATCACAATCGTGATGGTTAGGCTTTAGTCAGAACATATTTTTTTCACCATCACGATATGTTACGGTATTAATGAAGACCTAGGATGGATGAAGTTTTGATCTAAGATTGTTTTATCCGTAATATTATATTATATTCCAACAACTTTCGAACAAAATACATTAAAATTTTAGTTTTAATTCGCGTTTTATCATTTCTTACCTATAGTGATATTTTTATGCCTAAATATTAGTAAAACCACAAGGATAAAATTTAAAGTTATTATTTGTGGATATTTAGAAAAATATGCTGAAGAATGCTTCTTCATTATAAAACAGAGGAAATTATGGTTGCTTCTACAAATTGTATGCGATGTGCAACCGGTTTCGTCTGCTAGCCCATCAGCAGGTACAGTGTAATCCTTAGTGCAAAATGATGCTGGGAGTTAAGTTGAAGTCCGAGGTTAATGCATAAATTTCCTTGTATCATTTCACAAATAATGACGAAGAGGCCAACATTTTCAGGCAATCACATAAGTCTTCCTTCTGCAAGACTTCATGAAAACAATTTTCTAGGAACTCCCTTAACGCTTGGTGGCTATTCCTCGTTCGGTTGTAAGGTGACTCCTTCGGTTAAAGATAAAAGTAATTTTGTCAATAATTTTCGTTGAGCAAATTATTATTTAATTGGATTCATTTGTGATCGTTTCACCATTTTAAACTCAACTGCTTGACTATTTTCAGTATTCTTGCTGTTTTTTTTAAACCGATTGCAAGTGTTATTCTTATTTTCTTTTGAAGTCAGAGTAATGAGATTTCTCTAAAATTGTGAGAGGTCACAGGCTGCTATGGTTTTTAGTAGAAATTTCATCTTTTTGCCTAAAATATAGTTTAATTACGTGTCATATTATCAGCACCGTATAGCTTAGGAAGCAGCATATTTGAGATAATGAAACACTTAACTATATTGAGTCGTTTTATGTATTTTCGGGAAACTTGATGTTTTATGTCAGAAGCAGTTTGGACTGGGTTAAATACCTGGCTGTATGGTTATTATTTTTTATTGGTTACGGGAGTTTTACTGGGCACAGCATCAAAGTTAATCATTATGCCGTGTTTGACACTTGAATGACCATATCACAACACTATTTCAGTGTGGGAAATGGTGCCATAATCTGTAGAATTTAATCTAAAGTTCTCTAAACTGTCGCTGTTGATGGGGCAAGGAATATTTTATGACCTTACGACTGTACCGTCAATTTATCTTTTCTTCTTCAATGAGAGGAGAATTCCTCACTGACGGATGTCGCGTGTGTGTATACGACTCCTGCTTTGTAAAGCAAGTCGCAAGGGAAACAGAAAAAGTTGACATTCGCGCGCGTGCACGTCATCTCGGAAGTATTTTTTTTACAGACACACACATACACGTGTGATTGCGGTCTTGTGTGGAGTGACCCGTCGTCCGCTCTTTCTTGCTCGGATTCAAATCGCTTGGATGCCATTGCCTACTTGTCCGACAGTAGGAACGTCACCGGCTGATGAAGAGGTCGCGTCGACAGTTGAATGGCTACGAGCGCAGCTTTACGGCCTCGATTGTCATTTGTCTCGTCTGATCTCCTTTGCGAGGGAGTTTGGCAGGGAGTGAGATGAGGTCATCATAACCGGGGAGGCCGATAAAGAGCTTCCATGAATGGACGGACTGGCGTATCAATGAGACATGGCTCGTAAAACGGGTCCCGAAGGGCGAGGGGCAACATCGTCGTAATATTATATAAGTTGAAGAGTGGGATGGGAACCGGAAATTTTTTAGTTAAGCTGAGGGGTATGGCGATATATCGACGCCAAGGCTATTGTAAAATATTGGTCGCGACAAATGGTTAAGGATTGATTTATTGAGTTCCGATGTTTATTTTATAAATGGCGACAAGAAAGATATTAATCGCCCTGTAGATATCTTCAAAAGAGCGAACACCTCATTTTATTCCCTGTTTGGCTTTATCCTCGTGAGCTGTGGCGCTAAGCGCACGTTTCGGACTGCTTCGTTACATCATGTGATCATAAATCATTAAAATTAGAAGGATGTTGTTGTTGATAAGACAACATGGAGTAAGGGCAGATTTTATCATATTTGGTTAAAGTTAAGCGCAAGAGGACTTATTAACCTGTAATTAACATGATGTTAGCTTAGCCGTTATTGGCATAGCCGTTAATCAACTTGGTGTTAACATTGAGTTCGTATATACTTATACGTATGTACTTGCATCAAAAAAGTCTGTTATGTGGCGTTATTGATGGAAGAGCGTATCAACATCTTGTTTTCATTCAGTGAAAATATTTTAACTGAGACTGTTGAACTATACTTAAGAGTCCGATAAATGTCTCAAATTTGACGAATAGTTGGATATTTTTCTTTTATGACGATTTTATTTATGATCACGTTATGTAACAAGTGGACTTCACTGTTGATTGTTCTAGATATTCTTGCGTAGGAAACGTTTTCAGGAATTTAATTTAGCTCTGATGTGTGGATTTAACTGTGAAACGTAATAGGTGACATAGTGGCAAAACCACCGAAGAAGTTAAGACCTTATCGGTGATCTGTGACTTACTAGTAAAGTACTATCTTATACTTACTAGTAAATCGTTATATTTGAGGGAAGCAGATGAACGTAGATGGGAATCTCCTGATGAAATGTTTTGGAATTGAAATATTCGGAAGAAAATAAAACGGGCACTGTTTTAGAAACTTCTTCATTCTTTGATGACAATTATTCTCGACGTTGGACTTGGACGACCGTCCCCGATGTTTCGATATAGTCTCAACGGTTATTTATTTTTTAGTTAATATTTTGAGGGTGAATATTTTATTATGATAATCGTACAGCTACAGACGCTCTTCAAATGGGACATCCGGGTTTTGAGCGACAGCGTAGTGTTGTGGGGATGATTGAGAAGGAGCCGCAGGTTGTCAAAGTTACGCGAAGTCGAATGGTCCCCGTCGTAAAAGCTTGAAGATGATGCGTGTTTTAGTGCTCCAGAGATTGGCCCCTCTTTCGAAGGTTAACAGTCATTCCATCCCATCAATAATCCTTAGCTCTAGCCCCATTTCGACGTGCATTTGGTCCATTAAGGCTACCGACGTATGATTCTAGATGACAGAACTCACGTTTGTCGAAATGGTTTTCCACTAAGGCCCCGATAGCTTCTTTCTTACGTCGCATTCTGGTCTCAAGTTTATGAATTCAAGAGGAACACTTTTCGTCATATCGTAATTAAATGCCGTGATTCCGAGGAACATATCTAAGTGTCTTGGCATCTCATCTCCGGAATTAATAGCTTGACTGCGCATTTCACCATGAAGTACTGCCACGGCCCTGTCCCATCAAAATGAATTTTGCGGAATCGTGCTCAAGAAGTGTTTCCTCGCTGCGCCTGCATTGGTTAACTTGTAGCAAATAAAACTACGACTTACTACGTTTCCTTATTATTTAAAAATAAGGAATCTGCACTAATCGCCTTCAGCCCTTCGTGATTTATATTCTCGTTTCCATTGTTGTAACTTTTTATGAATTCGCGCTGCTTGTGATTTTTTTTACCTACGAAGAATATTAACTTTTCTACGAAGTTTTTTGTGAGCACAAAATGGATCAAGTCAACAAAGATTACGGCGAGTTTCCTCTGTTATGCCCATGGAAAAAGAGCTTGATATATGAACTTCTTCCGGTCCGTTTTTACTGTAGGAATTCAGACGACATTTTTTGATACGAATGAAAGTTTAGGGAGTAACGAGTAAAATCCGTGACTTCAACTTTACTTCTGTCACGCGCTGGTGGAGTTACTCTTTTCAAAACATATGCGTTAAGAAAATCATTTACCGTGACGAGGGCTCGAACCAGAATCTCGTGAACTCCTGCTGGTATTTTTCAGTCGATACGATCTCAGGCGTGAAAAAAAACTCGTATGGTCGCTATCGAGCCTAAATAAATGAATGTATGTCCTTTGCATTTCCCACCAGTTGTTGTTCCTTTCGGGAAATGTCCGATCAAGTGAAGTCAGGTAAGTTGATGTGGGTACGCCTCAGTCTTTAATTTTTTTAAAAAATATTGAAGGAGAAATGTCATTTTTCTCTCTAATATGAAATTCAAAATGGCGCATTTGTCATAGGCGTGAATGATTTGGTTCCATTCCATTGTGACGTCACCCGAAAGTCAGCAATCGAACTCAACGGTCCAAGAACTCCCGATTGACCCTCCCTGTACACATTCCGTTCGAAATTTGCGTCCTCCCAAACAAAGATTTTTTGATTTCTTTACATGAATCACTCACAAGGATAGCAGGGCAAATGAGCCGAGCAACCGAAGCGGAAATGGAACCTGAATTCCGAAGGAAATGCTTTGCTCTGTTTAGAGCTCACGGCCGGAAATCGGGAGTTCTGGGTTCGAGTAACGGTGAAGACGAGTCAATTTTTTTCATATTCCGGATTTGCCTCGTCCATTGAGCAGAAGACAGTCCGGTAGTTCTGCTCTCCTGCGGTCTGGAAACTAGGGAGGACATCTTGACGACTCACTTATCCTCTCCCGTTCCGTGCCATTTGAGAACCACTCGCACTCGGCGTTGAACTGACGTGATCCAGCTTGATATAACCGCGCGGGGACGGGTACAATGACAACGTCACTAATTGCATGACTACATGGTATGTGGGTTATAGTAATTGCTGGGTAAGGAATTAAACCAAGATTGTCCAAAAAATTTGCATTACATTCGAATGTTATTAACTTATAGTTGCAAAAATAATTGCATCGCACTAAAGTGCCGAGGCAAAAAACGGTATAATAGAGTTAATGTATAATAGGACTTATGCTATTATGAAGAAATAAATCGTATAAAGTGATTAGGGCCTTCGCCGGTAAAAACCTTGAGGATTTTTACTCTTTTCCATTTTAGTCCACCTTAACCGGTAGATTACCCTAATTTGGTTAGTGGAGAGGTGGAGAGGAAGATTCGGTTATATACCTTGTTTATTTTACACCAGACGATACACTCGAAATTTTATGGAATGGAGCCCAGATGTTATCAATCTTCCCAGTCAACTAATATTCAAATGCTCATAACCATGTTTTTCCGTTGATGAGTGTATTTCCTGCGCCAGGAAAAGCCTTTGTCAAAGTTGTCTTTCGGTCATTTTGCATAAGGGTGTTCGAAATCTCTGCAATGGCAAAAATGACATGGTACGCAGACACGCGCACCATGCTCCGCGCACCATGCACCGGTGCTCCAAAGGGGATGTAGTATTTAGGGAAAGTTAAGTCGCTATGTTAATGGACTTAAGTTAGGTTTCAATGCACGAATTAAAACAATTCACTGACGTCTTACTTCTCCCGATAACTCATTAGTCCTTCCTCCTTTTCCATTCCTCCTCAATTCCTGCCTCGGCTCCTCTCTTCCGAAATGACATTTCATTTTTCACCATCTTTATCGTTTATGTAGCTATCACCATGCAGAGTTGGCGAAGTCCCATCGTTGCAATGAACATGCTTCGGCCACCTACTCTATCCCATAATACTCATCAGCAGTACCATACCCACATGTCTATGGCCGCCTGCCTTATCTTTTGTTTTTTTTTCTTCGAGGTCCAAGTTCAGGACCATAAAATTGGGATAAATATAAGGTTTTGAAATTCTTATTTTTTTGTGGAGAAATTAAAAAAAAGTTTCCTTTCTCTTTGTACGCCAAGGTGAAAATGTTATCGGGTGGTAACAGAGGTCAAACGATACCAAAGGTTAAGGACAAAACAGGGAAGATATTAATCGAACAGGAAGATGTCCAAGAAAGATGGAGAGAATACATAGAGGAGCTATATGACAGCGAGAATAGACCCTTTAGCCTAGATCTAGAGGATGAAGGATCAATAGATTAGGATAATCTCGGACCAGAGTTACTTGACAGCGAAATAGAGAGGGCATTAAGAGAGATGAAGGGTAGAAAAGTCGTGGGACCGATAACCTACCTTCGGAGCTACTGAAGAATCTAGGTAGTAAGGGGAGAAAATCGTTTTTCGAACTTATTCGCAGGATCTACGAGGAAGGAGTATAGCCAGAGGATTTCGTGAAAACAGTATTAATACCGATCCCCAAGAAGAAGAAAGCGTCAGAATGTATCCGCATTCCTTTTCTATTATCTCGCAATTAACTGTTTCAGAGATTGTCGCTGGTCATAATGTCGACTCTTTTTAGGCTTGTCGTCTTGTTTTCTAATCTACCCAGCGCTTCGGGATGAAGGAAAATTACTTGCTGCTAATTTCAAGTTTAAATAGACTCATTGAATTGAATTTATTTATTGAGACCTTATTTAGTAGGGACTTGACTGCGTCAAACCGGGAAAATATCTATATTTTTACTCTGATGTTAATAAGTCACCGCAACTGCGAGAGGGAATTGTCATCAATGTGTGACGTTAACATTTTGTCATTTTCGGAGTTCGTTTCTTCTTTTCTTGTTTTTTCTTCTTATAACAATCTCGTATAACATTGATTTGAAATTCGAACGATTATTCTCATGGCGTGGTTGTGTTTTTTTATGGTTGTAGGGACTATTAGGATTAGTTGATCTTTGTAACTTAATTGTGTTTTGTCAGTCTCTTTTACCAGTAACTCATCCAAGGATCTGCTTGAGTAATTGACTCAGTCCGTTAATCCATGCATATCTCGAATTATCCAAATGACTTTTCATGACCTAAAATATAAATCATTTTGGGAAGATAAGCATGTGTCTATGAAATCGTATTTGTGCATTGAGTCCCAGGACTTAAATGGGTATGCTGAAGAAATTTCAGATTACGTTGTCAGTGAACGACTTTGATTTAAGGGAATCTATCTTAGCTATTGAGAGATAACTTATTCTAAGAATTGTGAATGAAAGTACCGGATGCTAGATTGATTTTTCGCTGCCCACGCGCGAAATTTTAGAACGCGGATGTCATAAATTGACATTATGTTTCGTCCGAGTGCAATTCTTAGCTGACGTTCCGTTGAGTAAGTGGCGTTCGCAATCTGGGAGAGCCTTGAACTTCGTCGGAATTGACGGACATCCTTCAAAATGTCACTTTGATAAGATTCCAACTTGGCTCGGATTAATCCCATTGTCATTTGTGGTTAGGTCAGCTCTTCTCTTGGTTGATTTCAGTTAATGGGTCATTTCTTTGATGAGAGGCATTTTCATTGTCGTTAGGGAGATTAATTCTTGATGAACGTTGTGGTTTGAACGAAAAAATATCTCACCAATTATCGACCAGATTGAAAGAGAAGAGTTTGACTTAAGTCATGAGGAATCTATTTTCCCATATGAGATTCACCAGTGTCACCATTGCGAAAACCAAGACACTGCGTACGTTGGAGAAAATCCAGATGCGTTCGTGCGTAACAATTTATTATACATGCTCATAATTAGACAATTCAGGCATCTAGACTCTCTTCTTCGTATACTTCACAAAAATATATTCTTAAATATGGGCTATTTGCGCTAACGGTGTTTTTTCAGAAGACGGTCATCAGAATATTTTATACGTTTTATCACCTTTTAATGGCACAGTTTTGTCTTTCAATTTTCTTAGTGGAACGTTTTATTACAATGACAACGTTGGTAACTTGAATGTGGGTATATCAATCTTAATTCTGCGAAGGAATATACCTTTCTTAGGCACCGTTAGACGTAAACGCTCCGAAAACCATTCATGAAGCATAATTAACTGTTATAGATGAGTAATATAAAAAGTATAAACTATGTGATGGTCGAAATTCTTAAAACTTTCTTTTAAAGTCGTAATATCTTGTGAAATCTAATGCTTCAACTTAACTCCTCCTCTTGGAATATTTTCTCATACATATTCTTTCTGTTCTATGTATGTATGCATCTATCTGGAACGCTAAAACTCTCTGGAACGTTTGAAAACGCCCTGTTTCCTCCAATTCGTAAGGATTGAGTGGTGGCGTAGTGGTAGCGTACTTGGATGACGACGGTGAGTGGGCTTATGCTCCTCGAGTTTTTTTTTCTGGTGGCGATTAATTTTTTAACATTTATCTATACAAAAGACGCATCTCACATTGAACTGTCGCAAAAATGGTACATTTTTAGATTAATTAAATTCACCGTCGGGGATGCCTCCACACGTTCTGTTGTTAAAGAAAGGCGTCATCGTCATACTGTTATGAAATATCAACCCCAAGAAAGGCTTGTGCAATGCTATCCGATGGATCGTGGAGGATGTCACCCGTCGCTTTATTTAAGCGAAAATCATATCTCAGTGGAACCGAGGCGATATCTTTTTCATTCCTGGAATCGATCTGGCTCCGACTGACACAATGTTGCCTTTTGTATTGCGACAAAGACAAATTCCCATCATTCCGACTTATGCCATCACCTTCAACAAATCGCTGGGACAAACTTTCGATCATGTGGGAATTGATCTACTGCAAGACTGTCTTCTCTCACGGACTATGAGGCTTTATCTCGATCCTGAAATCAAAATCATGTGGAAGTACACATAGAGTCGAATCCCCAACAAGGGCCATTACTAAAAAGATAATAGAATATTTACAATAAATGTTGTTTTTGATGAATCAGCTTTCAAAATGTTTTTCGTAATCGAAGCTTTAAATGAAAAATAAATTAGTTTTTAAATTTATTAAACTTGTTCTTCATGTGATAATCTCGGCCAGAGGCCGTAAATTGTTTGCGAGGGGCGCCACAGGTGCCCCCGCACAACCTTACTATATTTGTCTCAAAACCATTGTTTCCTATTAAATTGTACTGGTACGATATTAGGGGTAATCTTTTGCTACTATGGTGGGCGTCTTACACCTTCAATGTGCTTTAGAAATTAATTGCCAATTGGTGGGCCTTGAAATTTGGAATGGGGACGTATAGAATGGAGAAAGGTGTGGAGGTAGATTTTTTCCTTCCCTAACGACCAAAAAACTATTTTCTTTTACCGACCGAAACGAATTTCTACGTGTACTTTTTTTATAATTATGTGTTCTCACTGTTCTTCAAATCATCTTCGTCTGCCAACCGATGTCTCCCTAGCCATTTTTATTGAAGTTTTTGTTAAATATTTATTTGTTCGTTTCATTATGACAAAAAAATAGTTCAAATTCCACTATTTATTTTAATGCTGTTGACCGGTTTCGACGTCTAAATCGTCATTTACAAGACAAACAGACCGTTTTTCTTGTAAATGTCCTTTCGACGTCGAAACCTGTCGACAGCATTAAAATAAATAGTGGAATTTGTGCTGTGTTTTTGTCATAATGAGTTCTATCTTCAATTTCCAACAAGTATCGCCACAATCGATTAATTTGATTTATTCGTTTGTTTTAAGCTCGGAAAATGGCAATAATCTACCAGGATCCAAACCAGGGCTGTGCAGAGGATGATGAAATCACTTTGATTTGAAACTAGCCATAAGGCTTTGTGTACTTACGGCACTATTCGGTCGAACGTTGTCTCGGCCTTATTCCCTAGCGGCGAAGTTCTATGACGCGGATATTAAAAAAAACTCGTTCTCTGGTTTGGCAAGTGCCTTAATATTGTAGGAAACTATGCTGAATAATAGCTTAGAGCTGTAATGTTTAGTTGCATACGATAGCAAAGATCTCCATTAATGTGTTAGTATTTTTATAACCGTGCGGCACTTTCTTTCCGAGCCGCTGTCGTACTCATCTTTCCCACTAACCCATCACAATTACTCTCTTTCAAAGGTGTTTTTTCTAATGAGTTTCCATATGCGGGGTGATGTTGCAATTCGCCGATACGAGACACATTTCAAGCGACCACCACCAGCCGTTCAACTTTTACTAGGTGATGTGGCTTCGATTAGTCTCGGGGTTCGTCATTTGGCAATGCCTTCGTGTTGCCGGACTTTCCAGTTAGCGCCAGAGATTCCTTTAAGGCCGTTTTACACGGGGCACGTCATTGCGCAGGTTAGCACTGCATTTATTTCTCAATCTTGCGTGCAATAATTATTGCGCAGACGAATGCGTTACCTTTATCGGTAGCTTTACACGGTGTTGGTAAGCAAGCATTCATGCACGAAATTTCGTTGTCTGTTGAGTGCGCGAGTAGCGAGTCACTTGTTAGAACAAAGAAGAAACGAAACTCTGTGCGCATCGTTGTTGACATGTTGTCACACGTCCTTGTGTGACCAGCTCAAACTTATTCCGCAAAGTACAACAAGCAACAACAACTGCACACAATGCAATCCACCAATACAACAAACACTTATCGTCACTCAGCTTCTTCCGGTCCCTACTACTGCGACATCTATCGGAAAAAAAATTGTTGAAATTGCGAGAATGCGAGCTCGGAATTAGAACAGGGGCTATTTTGCCATCTCGCGTTCATGCATTTGCGCATGCGTTCTAGCATTTCACCGCTTTACACGACGCAATTTGAAATGCACGTTCGAACATACATCAGATTGTGCAATTACGTGCCCCGTGTAAAACGGCCTTTAGAGTACAACTGAATCCTCCCATATCCTAATCTCTTATTTAACCGCCGTAACGTAACCAGCGAATGCTTGCCGGGACAGCTTGCTCTTCTCGTGGCAGGTGGCGAGGGACAAAGGAAAAGCGAGGCCGACTTGACAATGCGGGTGAGCGAGAGATCCTTTTGAAGGATCTCATCAGCTACCGTCCTCCCAGATCTGCGCGTCATGTCCCCGTGCCGTAGTGAGGAAGCTGTTTGATCATCTAGAAAAAAATAAGAATAAGGCTGAGATTTGCGCATATTATATAGGATTTGGGAACTGATGATTTAATTTCAGGAGAAGTCCATTCCAAGAGTTCCAAATTCCGAGATATTAAGCGAAAAGAACTATTATCACTCCCTTTGAATGTGTATCCACAATAAATGACGAACATTGATTGTAAAATTTGATCTCAATTGAGATAGCTCTACCAAGAGCTAGTTAAATTGTGATCAAAATGTTCCATTCACCATCATGCACCCATCATTTCAATCACTAAATGTTGAAATAGATAATCGCTTTCTGCGATATTTGTACCAATTTATCGTGGGAACAGAAATTAAAAATATCAGAAACGTAAATAGTAGAGAGAATATTCTATAATTTTTTCTTAAAACTTGAATATTGAGAAAATGGCATCAATCTAGTCGGCCGCAGATTTTTGATATCATTGCCTAATTCTAGTTGTCTCCCGGAGGAACCAAGAGCTGTGGCAATCGTAATATTAGAGCTCTAGTGAAGTAGTTGATGAAAGGATTGCAGGTGCTATCGGGCGCATAGTTGAATCTTGTGAGCTCTATGGGGTAGACAGCTTTACTGGCTCTTTACTCTTGAAAATGGCTAGACAAATTTGAAAGCTGGATATTTGTCGATATTTGTTCTTATTATTTGTAGAAGCGTCCGACAATAGAAATCATTTGTATACATCAAATTCTCAGGCTTCACTTGGTGGAACCACATTGCGATGGTTTATTTTTAAAACTCACTTTGTAATGTTCCACAATAATGTGGGACCACATTATATATTGTGGAATATTAGAAAGTGACTTTTTTATAAACCATATAAATAATTTGTTTGGTAAGAGAAAGATTATATGAGAATGAAATAATACTGGGAGAAACTAATTTAAAATAATACTTGAGTGTTAAGAAGATGAGAAGAATGGGAAGAATCACCAATTAAGAAACCATTGGAAGAGCTCGGGTGATAAAGATACTGGATGAGAAATCTGCGAAGTAGAAGAGATAGATATAAAGAGTCCGTTGTGGGACTTAACCGCCGCCTGCAGTTGGTAATAGAAGGTGCAGCGAATGGGTAGTATTACGGAGGAAGATCAACTATGGAATACTGGATGCATTTCTTGAGGAATTTTAAAGTGACTACTTATGATTGAATATATCGATAAAGACTGAAAGGAGAATGGAGTGTGTTGCCCTTTCGAACCTATCTGTAACGGCATAACTCGCTTAAGTTAGATTAAAATAAAATTAGTTTCCGTGTGTGGCGAGATATTATAATAAGGGTTATCAACCAGTTTTGGTAGGTTTAAATGGAGGAGTGTAAAATGGTTTTCTACTTAAACTTCTTTTCTTCTTCTACTTAGAGGCGCAGGCATCTCTCTTTACACGATTTCTGTCTTGACCTCAGCATGCGTCCTACCTCTCTTCATCCCGGCCATAAAGCCTATTCTCTTTCTTCCCCTTCCCCACTTTCCAAACATCCTCCCACTCTATCACGCCCTTCAGCATCCCCTCGCCCATCATTACTCCTTCCAACCACCTACTCTGTCTCCTCCTAATCTCATCCAAACGTTTCCTCTCCTAACCCACCACTCTTAGCACTTTCTCGTTTGTCTTCCTATCCGTCCACCAAACCTTCTCTATTCTTCTCCATACCCACATTACAAATGCCTGCAGCCTATTCCTGTCCTCTTTTATCAGAGTCCAAGTTTCTTCCTTCGTCAACCTTTTCCTTACATTCGGAAATAAAATCCCCGTCGTTAGCCCTCTCCTGTTTCTGAACCCCCCTCTCGCCTACGCAATTCTCTTTCCAAATATGTATTTAGATTTTTTATTTCGATTTCTGAATATTTATTTAGATTTTTAGCATTTCTATCTAAATTAGTCAAGAATTACTCAATACCAGTTTAATTTTAGTTTTCAGCGACTTTATTTATAATTTTCGTGGTTAAAAACCTACGATGGATTGGAAAAAAAGTAGTTACCGAAACGCAGTTCATTCTTGTAATTTTCAAAATTCCGTTAGTGTGAAGCTCATCTATCTTGGCGGTATCCCACCGCGGATTGGACGTGTATTTCAGCGTTAGGAAATGCTTCCAATCGAAACATTTTTTTGCTATCTCAATTATAAGTGACGTGCAACTTTATCGAAGATTATCGATATTTTTCTTCCTTGTTTGTCGCATTTTTTATTTACTTCTTATCCTTCCCCCCTTTTATCTTGGTTACGCTTTAACTCTTGACTCAATGTTTGATAACCACTTCTGAAAATTGTAAAGTATATACAAAATTGTTGCTTATCAGTTAGCTGCAAGTTCTTTCAAGAAAACAAAGACAGTCAAGAGCGTTAGGAGACTATTCTTATGTGAATTTCATTTTGCAATGAGATAATGTGTTTTTGGTAGTTAAATAATGCGTACAGTCTTTTTAGCTAGGCATTTCTTCGTCATCTGATTTTTTGCTTATCATCCCGTTCCTTCCTTATTTATGTTGCCACGATAAGGTTGTAGTCCTTGGAAAGAGAAGAAATCTTTAATTCATTGGAAAAAAAGTAGCACTTTAAATTAAAAAAAAATATTGAATCATCTTTGTTATATGCAGCTATATAAATAAATAAAAGCAGTGAATTATATTTGAGCAATCAAGCGTTACACCATCAATGTCTGACTCAGAAGTCCCAACCATCATGCGTCTGACAATGAGGTTCATCGGGTGTTTACGTAATTGTTTGCGGTTTACACCTGCTTGGTTTCTCCTTCCACATATGGTGCCAGGCATTATATTTTATTATGTGTATGAATGTGAACGGATATGAAACACCCATGTTCGAAGGAAAGGATGTCAAGCTTGGAGTATACGGAAAGGTGAGCGAATCAGGCTAAGATGCCGCATAAACTTGTGGACGAGACACACAAGAATGGTAATGACAGAACCCCTTAAAGGATTACGAGGGTAAGATGCAGTGAACGGCTTGGCGATTAGATTTCCTCGAAGGTTAAAATTAAGAATGGGGAGGAGAGGATAAAGCAGGTGTGGGTGAAATCTGCGGCGAGACGTTTAACTTAAAAAAATGATTGAACGAGATAATAGCGGCTCAGAAGACAGTAAATAATGAGAGGAGGCTATAGCAACGGCATGACCGACGAATCAACAAATTAAAGCAACGGCGATGATGATAAATATGCATATATTTAGGGAAGGAGACCCGAGCTCGCATAACTAGAGGATGATGAGGGGATGGGAGGAGGTGGTGGGGAACTTGAAGGAGTAAGCACCTGGAGTGGTTGAAAGAACAAGGGACAGTAAGGGGAGTGGATGGGGAAGAGGCGAAGACAAGGCAAACGGGCAATAACTAATTCGTGAGATGTTATCGCTGGTCGTCGGTGCCAGAGGCGAGCTTGGAAGACGCGTCGCTTCGGTGACCGCGTTGGCTTCGAAGGGATCCCATGAGGGAAGGGAAAAAGCCGCTCTGTTAAAAAATGAAATGAACCTATGGGTTCCGTATTGCACGTTACCCACAGTTTGGTGTTTTACTGGTACGGGTCAGTCTTGAACGATTGTTTGCTGCCCTCTTAGGCGGAGGCATTAATTCCTCGTAACCTAATCCTGAGTTCGCGGGTTAGAGCCCGGGTATTGCACCACCTAAGGCATGTGTGTTTGTGTGTACGGAGGAAGCCAAAGTTGGTGGCAGTCGAAGCTTCACGTCAAGGAAGGGAAGGCGCGCTTGGAAGGGGTTGGAAAAGAAACACAGGGGAGACGAGGGATCATTTCAGGCAATGTTGCCAACATAATTGCACTTACTGAAAGAAAACTTTAACGATGTATTTTTCACAGTTTATTAAAATACTAAAACCTACGGGTTTTGACACTCGTGTCATTCTCAAGGGTATTCTCGAGATAACCCTTGGGAATGACTCGAGACAAGGGAACTCTCAAGATTACCCTTGAAAATGACACGAGAGTGTCGAAACCGGTAGGGTTTAGAATTTTAACAAATTGTGTGAAAAATACATTGTTTAAGTTTTCTTTCAGTATGCCACTTTTTCACAAAGCGTCGCCTGAGTCGATTCAATTTATAAATTCACGTAACCAGAGAGGGCGAGAAAGAGTTCATAGCACGTGACAAATCCACTCGAAGCTGTATCGAAATACCCTGACAGCATTTGCAACCCATTGGAGAAGCCAATTAAATAGTTGTATTAAGAGGCATGAAGAACATTTTAGTTGATTTGAATGGCAAAGTTGAGCAATTAGAAGCTGGCTGTGAAGATTTGCTACCCAGGGAATTCTAGAAGTCAGACTGCATTACTCTACTGCGCAAATCAAGTTTGTAGGCAGCGGACACTTCCACTGAGAAGGGTCATCAATGCATCTTCCACCATTTTTCCCTACCCCAGAATGTATATTAAGGAGATACCTACTTGTAAGATGCGTTTGCATAGATCTACACTCTGTAGAAACAAAGTATGCCGTAGTAACTACTATAATTTTTACTATCGTTGCTACTCTCATATTTCTCTTACTAGGGTAACTCTTTGTGTAGTTGTTGTGCCAGACAGGTAGAACGGGGTAAATATATTTTGAGTATAGGAGCTATTGTAGTTTGACTAATATCTGTCTGTTTGCTCAGCTCATTCCTGGGATACAGAGACATCTACTTGCCGCCACAACAATTATCTAGTCTTTAATTACTTTGACTCGTTAGTACTTTATTATTCTGTTAATCCGATGGGATAAAATCCCAGTAAAAATATGTTGAAATGAAGAAAACGCAATTGAAAATATTGCAACGGTCGAAATATTGTTTGTTTTTCTTCAACTTGTGAAACTTTCAATTTTTATTATTTATTTAAATGTCTGAATATTAATTCTCAAATTGGCTCTTTCTCCGTTTATCCCGACTGCCAAATACATTGGTGTTTCCTCACCATTTCTGTCACGTGGCGCGCCATGGTATAGTCTAACCCATCTAAAATAGGATGGGCAATCGACTACCTAAGCCATTTTCCCCGTTAAGGACAGGTGGGTTGGATTTTGTTGGCTAGATTATTTGAGACTTGGAGGGAGAGTCCTGGGAAAACCAACTTCGGCGTCAGTCTTTGTTTATGAAATGAGCCCAGGGGTCCATTGTTTTTATTTCCCATCTGTTGGACGGAGTATCTTGATTCACTTTTAGAGCTCTCCGCTTCACCCCCCTCTGGTATTTCGCTGAAAACCTCTTCTGGAGTTCGAACCCGATGTGCTAAGCAATTCAACCATTCCGATCCGTCTCATTTTCTCTGAGAGTAAGAAAATGCTTTGGGTGATTTTTCTTCTCTAATTTTCCATTTCCCTTGTTTCCCAATATCCCCAAATTATCCCATGTTTGTCAAAGGATGGCACATTACCATGCCCGAATAAACGAGTCATTTAAAGCTTTCTTAAACGAGTAATACAGCTTAACTTCACTTCTAAGTCCCTTAAGTTTTCTACGAGTGTAACACGATTCTTGTTTTTGTGAATAATCACCTCTTCCGCAATCTGTGAGGTGGCTTTCTGGGCACTATATGGATGAACCTACCCATCTATACTCAATTTCCCTAAGAACCTCAACTCTAGATTGCGTCTTCTCATTAAGTATTAGTTCAACTATTTACTAAGGTACGGCGAAGATTGTAGTTACGTAAAGCACTCCGTAAGGTACGTAAGATTAGCAACGCCATGTATTACCACAGTTGTCTCAACGGCTGTTTATTTTAATTTAGAAAGCATTCACCGATGGGCTGAGTTGTACTTGTCGCAGCTCAGATTGCAAGAGATGTTCATCTATATGTAAATACTTTGGCATGTATCCTTGACGTCATACCTGGAAGTTGTGGAACATTTTGGCATAGTAATTGTGATTCACCCGTAGTTCATCCGGCGCTGATTCGCCTTCTCCAATCGCTTGATAAATAGCGATTCTTAAATATTTACTAACTAATTAATATTTATGAATAGTTATCGTGGTATCGGAATAGTTTCGGAGCACTCTTAATGGCCATGAAATTAATGGTGGGATAGGGATTTTGATCATTCGGTCGACAAATTGTTTCGGAGAATTAAAAAAATAGGATGTGTAGCAATTAAAATTATTTAAAATAGCTTGAGAATATTTGGGGGGGAAATCATAAATATAGAGCATTTAATATGAGGCATGATTAGAAAATGGTCAATGAGATTTTTTTCAAGTAACGACAGCTGAGTGTGTTTGGAGAAGAAAATTGCATATTAAAGCTCCTTAAAACAATTAGTGCGGTAATGAAGGAGAAGCTGCCTTGTTGCTCATCTACATAAAGTAACCGTTGAGATATTTTTTGTTTAAATTATAATAATTTAATTGGGAATTAGAAACTCAACTTTATATTCGGAGTAATTAAAATGTTGTGCCATCAAAATTAACTTTAAAGTGTATTTCTTTACTCCTTTACCTTGTATATATTTAAATCTTGAATAGTAAAGTGACAAAATATTTGGCTGGAGCTCAATACATTTTTGCCTAGGATCAATACAAATGTTTTTGATGGACACCTTTTTCATAAGGTTTCGTGTTGCAGATGAATGGATGAGGAACTCTTATCTACTCGATTTACATACGTTATTTTGTTTGTGATTTCTACATTAGAAGTAGCTCCCAAGCACTTTCTTATTCCAAGTAGTCTTATAAAACTCCTTATCTTCTGTGACTTTATTGAGTATCGCCATTTAAACTCTTTATTACCTCTTTTTTCGCACTTTATGCTGAGAAACGTATCCATTTGATGCTGCTGAATACGCATTCTAATGGCTTCCGAGATTCAAGTGCAACTGGTCAGTATTTTTCCAATTGTTTTATTCTTTAATCATTTTTTTTCGTCCCTCTAAAACTTTATTTACGGCAATGTTCGTGACTAATTTGTTTACCTTAGCGATCGTAAATTCACAGGTTTTTTTGGAGGATTGTTGAGATTGATTATTTATTGGCTTATTATTTGTGAAGAGATGTTATCGAATATTATTCTGATTGGTGGCGATCGGTTGAGGATAAGTTTTTTTATCACGAAAAATCTTTCCGCTTAAAAACATTTTTCGCTTTTCGTTCCTCATCTACTGCCTTAATCCCTCTCTTCTCCCCCTCAAGAATGACCCTTGAGTGCACCCTGAGGCCTCTCACCCCAAGTTCCCCACTTACTTTCTTACCCGCTACGCAACCCAACTCACGCATACCCTTAGTCATTGGCGGGAGAGCCACTATCTCACAATTTGGGGCTATTAAAAGGAAGAGGGGGTGGCTGTTATGTATAAATAAGTCACGGTGAGGGAGGGAAGGGGTTCCAGTCTGCCGAGTATAGCCACCCGCCCGCGCCCCCTCTCCGAAGGTGGGGTATCATTCACCCCTCCGTTACATACCCCTGCTTTCTTCTCCCTATCCTTCGCCTTCTTGCTTCGCTGCGTATCACCGCACAGACTCAGTTCTTTCACTTCCCCTCCCGCTATTATATCTCGTTCCGTATTCCGTTCGACTCCCCACCCCAAGAGCACGCGGAAAGGTACGCAGAACGGTATAGGATCGACTCGTCCACAGTTTGTTGACAGGGCGCGTGGTCGATCTGACACAAGTCGAATGGGGTAAATTGCGATACCACGAACGGGGTTGTGGAATGGCGTGATATGGTGGTGATGCGTTTTTGTTTATGCAAACATCGATAAATTGTGAAGTTGTCTCCGGAGACATACTTATTTCATTACCTTACTCTCGCTAGTGATCGGTATTGCTTAGGCATGCTCTGAGACTCCTGTTGAGCTCTTTTAAATTATTAAGGTGGGTTTACAGAAAAAATGAAACCAAATGAAAGTTAGGGTGTACAGCCAGTTTGAGATTCCAGTGCCTAACTGACAGTGACGGCGTTCATGGAAACACTTACCGCAAAATCCATGTTGAGTTTCGGTGAACACAAGTTTTGTATGCGGTCGAATTTGAATTATCCTGAAATTAACTTGCTAGCCGAGCGGCGTAATCGTTTTTTGCATCATTTTTCTGAAACTTGTTTATACATATATTCGTTCATCATGGTAGAAAACAGGCATTCCGTGTGAAAAAAATCGAAGATGCCGATGGCAAAAATAAATCCTCTTTATTTCGAAATCGAAATTTTGCGGTAAGTACCTTTATTTCGAAGCTGAAAATCTGCGTTTGACGACAGTTATTTTGAGATTTCCTATTTTTTACATTTGGATACTCTAGAAGCTGATTAGTAGGGTTTTTGGGAATTTCTTTCCCTAAAATCGTTATTTCTGGAAGGTTTTTTCACTTTCCATCATGTTACTTGCTTGCCATCAGTTATCCTTCGTCCAAATTCCCTATCCTCTTCCTTCCTCTACGGCCCTTACCCATCGTTCTCCCCCTATCGCCCTTTTCAACATGCCCTCGCCTCTTTCACTCCTTATTAGCTGTGAAATGCTTCGTTAAATTCAAAAAGATTAGAAGGGGAAGGAGGACATGAAAGTGGAATACATTAGCATTAACTGGGGCGACGAAGAAGAAGTATCTAGAGAAGGCTGATAAAATCGTGGGCGAGAATCTTGGAGTGAGCTCAGTAGAACATGAAAGGGAAACTCGAAAAGAAGGAATTGTGTAAGCAGCGAAAGCATCGGTAGGCGTAGCAAGTGCAACTAAACTTAGTGTAGTGTACAACTAAACTTAGAAAACCGTGAATGACGAAGATAATAATAAAGATGCAATAGAGAAGTGAATGGAAGAAGGTACTTAAAACACATAAAATAAGTATAACTGTTATTTTTTGATAACTCAAATCTGGAAAGGTTGAGCTTTACGGCCTGTAATGCATTAAATCAAAGAAAAAACTCCAATGGCCGTAAAAGTTTCAGCACCACTCGTCAGTAAGGGCAAATGCCAACAAAAAATACAAATATGCCCGGTTAGCCTAGCTGTGGTGGTTTAGGGGAAGGTTAATTAATCGCCAGCGACCAACCACAGGACACTTGCTCTCAACTCAACAATGGGATCCTTCATTGGGCTGTAGGGGGCCCCGTTTAGGACGCCGTGGTTCTGACTACCATTCACACTTCTTGTGATTATTTACGGGAATCGGATTCCGTGACGGGGACAATCACAGAGAAAACACGCTTCACAAACACTCAGAAAAGCAGTCCCTCACACACACACACACACACACAGGCATAACTTCGGGTGGGAAACTCACTCAACTGAGCGAAGTCCACGAAATATAGACAAAACTAAAGTTAGAGGGACGGCACGAACAATAAGGGAAAGACGAGGGTACGTGTCGGATACGCGTATTTCGGCCACGAGGTGGACTTCTTCTAACTTTTACGGCCTTTGGAGTTTTTTCTTTGCTTAAATACCTGGGTCACTCGGTTGATTTCACCACTCAGACTCAGGGTGGTCGGCGGTGATCCGATAAGCTGAAGTCCGCCTTTTTTCCTTGCAGAATTGAAGATCACATCTGAACTGCGTTACGGCCTTACTAATCGAATGCTGAATGAAACATTTTATTCGGAATGTTGTTTTCTATTCACAAAATCGGAAAAGTGATCGGTACCCTACCTTATCCCTACCACGCGTCCTTGTGGCGGCTCGCGGGGTGCATTTGGGAATCATTTGTGATACAACAATTAAACTAGAAAATGTGACTCAAAGTTTGTCTCGTGGGAAACAGCTGTTTTAAGTTGAGACATGTGGTGAGTCAAGAGTTAATTTCGCGATCCGCGATGCCTTTTTGGCGCTGGCAATTCGGCCAAGATCATCTTGATGGTGTGTTGCGCAGTTTCGTCTAGGGACACTCAAAACATTCAATGACCTGATTAAAATTAACTTGTTCCAATGTAACTTTGTGGTGTATCATTGTAATTCTCCCCTATCCTGGCCTCCGTTTCAAACAACCTCATCTCCTCTTCTCATTAACCCCCTTCCTCTGACGACACAAACAAAACATTAATATAAATGCCTGATGATGATGATTACTCATCGAAACCCGGGTCGTGTGTGTTATTTCAAAAAGAAGTGGTTTCTGTGACAGTTAAAAAAAAATCAATGACCTACTTTTGCCTTCCCCTGCTGCTGTTACTGCTTGAGTTAATTTGGACTCTGCACTCTGCGGACGCTAACGTTATCAATTTTTTTCCTGATTTTGATAAAGTACGATCGCATTGTGAATTTCTACGAGGGGTTGTTTTTAGGTCAAAACGACAAGAGGAAGCGGCTGGTAGTAGGAAGCTATTGTTCCCCCGCAAGGAGTCCATCCCCCTAGCCAACACCTGCAGGAAGTAGGAACTGGACGTTTTTGGACTGGGCTAGAGGAATAATTTGGATATCACGAATTATATCTGAGTTGTCTTCATTTTGTGGAAAGGGGGGGGGGCTGGGTTGGGGCCTGGTGTTAACTCATGGCTCCGGTTCATTGTCTTAATTCTGCGCTGGCAATCGGTGGAATCAAAACGGCACTGTTGATTGTTTTCCTCATCTAGATCTAGTGGTTCCGAAGTTCCTCTCCATTTAACGTTATTTCCGATCAAATCAGTACATTAAGAACTACTTATGCAATTCCATATCCTCATGACCTGCTTATTAATATAATACCATGTCTCGAACGTAGTATTTTTGCACGTGGACGTAAATTGTTTACGATTGACCTCTTGAGTTAACCGCAGCTCTCTCTGAAATTGGCTTAATAAATTTTCTTTCTAGGTATATGCATGGTTCTGAAGTGCCCAATTACATGGAAACATTTACGAGTATTTTATTAAAGAATTTATTGATCAGGAGTAAAGTAGCATTTGTAGTTAAGAGGATATACCCCGTGACGAGCAAGTAAGGTGCAAGAAAGTGAAAATATGTCAAAGAAATGGAGAAGTTAGGCTAAGGACTATCCGAAAACCTACCAATCAGCTGGTAGAATACCCAATATTGAGTGTGGCCAATAGGAGGAAGCAATTGACAGTCGACAAACAAATCGGTTTCTGATATCCCTGCATCGGCCTATTCTCCGCGAAAGTTCAGATGAGGTCCACAGTTTTACGTCCCAATTCCAGGGACAATGCCTAGCGCTGCACTTCTTCTCTACTCGTAACGAGCAAGTATGGGTTGAGACTCCACTTAAATTTACCTCTGCTGCCGTGGGTCGTTTACGAACTTTAATAACATCTTCGAATCGATTATCCAATCCTGCAAATTGTTTGGATGGCCATTGAAAATAATTCTGCACGAACTTCGTCAAACAATCTCGTCACTAATATGCATATTCTTTCCGAGGAGCTAAATTGGTGTCCACTTCCGTTTTCCTTCTTAAGAGATTTTTTTCGGGAATTGTATTTACGCTCTGTCATAGACCTGACATTACCTGGACCTCCCTATATTTTTCGAACAGAGGGAATGATATTCTTCGGGTTTGATACATTTTCCATTCGGTGTATAGAGTTACGATGTAAATTTAATATTCTCTATTGGTGTGTTTCATCCATTTTGATGAGACAGCGACGCGACAGTAATTGAACTAAGTTTATAAGAAGCTCCAAAGGTCCATTAACTCTCAACTTCTGTCATTAGCTTTACGTTTCTTTCCCCATAAATTTATCTGCGGCATTGCGGAATTCATTGTTTATGAACTTAGTTACAAGGATAGTCTTTTAGGCCATTCACTCATATGTATCTGAAAGTCCTGCGAAACACTATCTGCCATCGATTCATAGTGCTTTAATTAAACACTTTTGTAACAATCATGCCAACTCGTCAAAATTAAACACTCGTTAAGTGCCAAACTGTAACCTCTGTGCCAATATTATGCCTCTATATAATAAGGATTCTTACCGGACCTTAACCACAAGCAAAACAATTAATAACTGGTCCCACGGAATCGCGATCAGCTATTGTTATTTTTCTTGAACGAGCAACCAAATAAGCTAGCTTTGGTGAAATTCCGATCAATAAAGCCGATGAATCTCTGCCCTCATGTTAATCCTGAATATAAATGTTAGTTCTGACATTCTTTAAGTTCCTTTTGACCTTTTCAGGCTATGTTCTTTCCAGCGAGAACTCAGTCGCGGGCTCGAGCTTCATTTCTACATCTATGTAATACCCTGCAAGCCACCTCAAGGGCGCGTGGCATGGGATTAGGTGTCACCAACATGAATTACTCTACACCCTGTTAAACTTAACATAACTAGGTCTATTGATGCATTAGTATAAATCGCTAATTCTTAAGACGAAACCACAAAAACATGCACGACACTATAGGTATGCTACCTATGCTATAGAGGGACCGTTTCTATTAATTTATTTTACAACTAAGTACATAAATGAACAGAGATACAAATATACTGTAATAATGTACAGCGTTAGTACTAGGTAGAAGATGAGGCTAGAAGCATTGGGGATTAAACCAACAAACTAGCTACTTCACTACACTTCCTATCAACAAACCTAGTTAAAAGTCTCATTAATAGCTGTTATGGTCTCTTGTCGTTCGCGGGAAAAATTACATTTTAAACCTGTCCTTGTGCTGTCTAGTTCCCTAATTTTATTCTCATGATCTGATCTACCGTAGTAAGTCGGATTCCGTAAAATATTATGAACGTCATCAGAAAATAGATCGGTTTGTAACTTACTTAAAAGATTAAGTTTAAATTTTAATCGACGGCCTGAAAGCGATTCCCATCCCAGTTTCTGCAAAATGTCAGTAACCCAAGCGAGATTTTTATAATGGCCTTTAACGTATGTACATTGCCGATCTTCGCTGATCGCGTTCTAACTCTGTGATAAGCCAAATTTTGGGGATACCGGGACTAGCCACGGTATTACCTTTACGAAATCACCCGCATGTGGTTTCATTTTGTTGGTGGCGTAATTTCAGCTTCTCAAATTTGTGACTTATACTATTTCCACAATGTAATGTTGTGAATGACGTGTGATTCGCTCACGTATTTCATATCGTTTTCCAATGAACTGCTCTAAGTTATCCTTGCTTACCTACCACCTAATGTCACGTGACCGTGCGTCATATTACATTCAATTGGAATTGCTCAAATTTCGATTAGCCACGGTTACTGTGATATTTTTTTATTCGACTATCATCTTACGCTTAGCATGTTTAAGTCACTATTAGAATAATTTGCGAAGTTAAGTGTCCGTGGAAAACTTCTTTAAAAAAATTGCTTCGGAAAATTTGTCGTCATCACTGAACGATATTGTTGCGTACGCGTTAGGAAACATGTTTGCTTGAGTTTCGATCTTGTAAGGTTCATGAGTTTGAAGCTGTCAGTTCGTTGCTGGGATAAGTCGTGGTGGATGAGGAAGGTCAGCTATTACGATGCGTGGTTTCTGATGGACGTGCGAGAGATTGATGATCACTTAATTGATGAAAGGATTAACTCGAGCACATGACCTAGTTTCGCCTGAGTAATTGCATTTTCATTCGCTGTATCTTCAGACCTTCGTGAACTCTGTGTACTATAGTGCTCAAGTCTTGATTCATCACCGTCAGTAATAGTCTACCAACCAAGTGGCAGGTCCATGGAAAGTCTTGCCTGTAATTTCCCGGACCTCGGGAAGTTTTCTTTTGCGTTTCCAACGTAGAACTACCTATTTATCCAATATTGAAAGTTCCTTATACACTCTTCGTATCATTCCCCTATCTTCATACCGTGCAAGATTCTTCTGTCTCTCCCACGCTTACCACACATATTCCATCTATTACCCCTTCAACATGTCGTTACCACTCAATTGGGTCCTCCAGCCAATTTATCCATCTCCTAATAATATATAATAATAAAGTTAAATTATTACCAAGTAATACTCGAAAAGAAAAGAAGAAAAATGCAACTGAATAAGGAGCTGTTGGTATCCTCGAAGGAAAGATATGTAACGAGGTTACTGTAGAACGAGGTTTAATTCATTGAGACGGAACAAATAAAATATTTTACCAAAAATGCTGATTATGTACATGCAAGCTAAGTGTGTCTTCTTTATCCGTACAAGTTAACAGCCTATTTTTCACATTTCCTGGTGTGGCTAAGTGTGTCTTCTTTATCCGTACAAGTTAACAGCCTATTTTTCACATTTCCTGGTAGAAGTCAGACTTTTACAGCCAATGGGTAGATAATTTCACAATTTTTGCCCAACATACAAGAAACTTCGCCAAATAGTGTCGTGTTAGGCTCGGACAAAGAACTAATTCCCTTCATAGGCTGCCTGTGTAAGGCTTATTCGATAAGGGGATTTTCTTACCACTATTCTAATGGAAAAATCTCAGCACTTCTTGAAAGGACAAAGGCCTCAGTGGGAGCAACCATAGCTTTGTGAATAAAGGAAAGGAAGGTTCGCAATGATTCTTTTAAACAATTTCTCAAGTGATCATTTTTTGTGGGAGCATGGCAGGTTTTTCCGAGTTAAAATATTCTCCTGCATATGCCCGATTTCTTTTTTCATCCATATTTCCCCCTTGCCATACGCAAAACTTTCATATTTGTTTTCCTCCCTACCGAGTCTATTCTTTCCCTCATTCTACGCATCCAAATTTCGAAAGCCGCTCATCTTCCTTTTCCAACGTCCCAAGTTTCTGAACCACGCTCCATATTACTGTTGTAACTAACCTTTTCTAAATGCCTGTTCTCATATTTCCCCTCGTCAATTGCAGCTTTTTCGTAAATACTTCCTTTAATAATGCAATCCTTCGCCTATGTCTTTACTTTTAAAACCCGTTTTTATCCAGAATACTCCCTAGTTTAGCATTCCTACTTCGGCTAGTCTAGGCCAGTATCGAAAAACTTGACCAGGTGGACGATGAAATAAATCGTCCGAATCGTATTGACACTGATTTTATGATGCTAGTTACATTTAATAATACATATGTAGTTGCATTCTTGAAATTCACCATGAATAAATCATTTGATCAAATTATTTTTTTCATGGAAAATTTCACCCTCTTTGGTCATTTGGTCTTCGCCGTCTTTGCACCCGTGCGAGTGACTTCGTACCATATCATTTGTACATTTCACAGCGATTGGAAATTTTCAGTTGCATTCTTTATTGTATTCGTGGGAAATCGAACCTGCTGGAGTGGAGTAGGACTTAAAGGCAGGGTTTTATGTTGTCTAGGTACGTTGCCCGCTGTAGCCTTTCCGTTAACGTGATATCAACTGAGACATCGGGCTTTGTACATCAGACACTCACGTTTGTTGACGTGAACATTCCCAGAAAAAGACCGTATCCAACTCGGATACCATACCGTGAAAAATGTCTAACTAGGCAACTTCGGGAAGAAAAGTACCTACCTAATTCCTGATAAGGCCAATCGGATTCTCATAATTATGAAATACCCAGCAAATTCTCTTGTTTTTCATCCAAAATGTCTTCATTGAATACGGCGTAGTTTATAATTTGTACATAATGTCTTATTTTTATTAATTTATCATATTTTTCAGGGACTGTGGTTGTTAAGAGATATAAAGGGGAATACACTCATGTCGATGAATATTCAGTGTTAATTCTCAACGGCGTTATTTTGCTCTCGGATCTCTCGGTAATCTTGTAAATTCAATATTTTCCACCGACTAAATTGTATCAAGGCCTAGGTATTGTTATTGTTTCATTAAATACGGAAAAGCGTGCATTTAACTATTTATTTTTAATATTCTCCTTTACTTACCATCGCGCTGAGTCAACCCAACTTTTTATCACAAGTTACACAACATTTATTCTTGTATTCAAATTGGTACAAATACAGATATCGATACAATAATGTAAGTTAATATAAATACAGAAATTTCATAAATACAGCATAAGTCCTCCTGAGCCACTGGCTCGTCAGAAGGTGCTTGCGTAGGCAAAAAATAATACAGAGCATTGATGGAGTTAATTTCCATCATTCCATTACATCGGTATAATTATTGGTGAAATTACATATGATAATCAAGTACAATTACTTATTACACTTTATTATATATATAAAATAAATTACACACTTTTTATCACTTTTAATTGTATTCAGGAGAATGATAATCCATTTCTTTGTTATCATTGATGTTATAACAATAAGTTCTTACAATTTATTTTTAATTCTGAAATGGTTGTTATGTTAGGTCAAATAACATTTGCATAATTGATTAATTTAGGTATAATTACTGTTAGCATTCTATCTCCATAATTTGTGTATGTCTTTGGAATATCATACAATTCCTTATGTCTTAACTGCATTGTACATTTTGTCTTTTTTAAACTTATATTTTGCATTTAAGATTTTAAAAAATGTTATAAGGGGCCATCCAAGTATTACGTAAGACGTTTTTGGGGATGAGGGGGTAGCGACCATCTTTCATTGTCTTATGTAGGGGGGGCAGGGGGTCTGGAACCAATTTATGTAAGATTTTTTTCCGTCTTGAAACATTGTATCGTTTCCGAATGAAATTTAGCTGTGACATGGAGCATCCGCTCGTAAATGGCGTACTTTCCGTAATCTCACCACTACACCATTGCAACTATTCTGTCGCCTGACTGGCTAGCTACATTACCTCCATGCTTAATGTATGTGGTACTCCAACACTGCATAATTATATGTTATACAGTGCTCAAAGCTCTACGATGGCTTCTATGGAAAGATTAAACTGCAGAGAGGTAGATACAAATATCGAACGTCTTACGTATGACTGAGAGTAAGGGGGGGGGGGGGGGTTGGCAAAATCTTACATTGTCTTACACAGGGGGGGGGGGGGGTCAAAATGACGTAAATCGTCTTACGTAATACTTGAACGGCCCCCAATCGGTTTCGTCTCGGTAGAAGTCTTGAGCTTTTCAGATCCCCAAATGATGCTATCCGAGCGTCTTATTCTGTGAAAAATAAACGTATCCGTCGTCACCTTCTAAGTGAAGGAGAGAGACTTCTTGTGAGAACGTTCCTCCGCTCATTGGCGCTCGTGGGGGCGTTAAATCGTCTCACCTTGGGAAACCAAATGAAGACGGGCCTTTTGTAAGAGGGAGAGGGGAAATCCGTCCGTGTTTTTTTGGCAATGACTGATGGTCGGAAACACCTCTCGCTGGGAGAAACCCCGCCCTTGGCAGGCGGAAGAATGACGTGTTCTGATTGCTCTCGCTTTAAACGCGTCGAAAGCGCTGTTAGCGTCTCCTCCGGAGCAATAAATGTCCCAAGCAAGAGAGTGCATGGATGCAGATTCTCCTTTCCTCCTCCACTTTTATCTGATCGAAATTTCAAAAAGAGTTTTCGTGAAGTGTTCCTCGACCATATCCTACGCGTGATTCGATTTTAATTGAGGGCGCATTAAACTGTTTAATGCACCCTCGTTCCTTTTTCGGGTAATTTTCCCAAAAAAGGAAATTAAAAACTCACCCTCGTTTCCCGTAAAAGCCGGTTTATGAGGAAAACTTTACGCCAATTTAGCGTCATCGTAGTCCCAGCGTGAGTTTCCGGTGCATTTCCGGCAATGGCAATGTTCACGGAACAACTTAGCTTGCAACCTCTGTAATGTTAGTGTTAAAAAAAACATCGTGTAGTAATCTTTGTAATTTGAATTGGCGTGAAATAAACTTAAAGGTTTATTTTTGTAGGCGTTTTTTATAGCATTTATTGTCGATCTTATGTTTCATTTTCATATATGCGAGCGGTAAAGTTCGTTTGCCTCATGGGAAGAGAGCAGCCAGAGGGAAGCAAAAATTTTTATTTCCAAGCCAACAACTATTTACGGAATATTGCCGACAAATTAAGCCTAGCATTTTCATGAAATGTGAGCAGACTGCGTAGATACCGCGAATATTAATTGTCATGAATTTTCTTAAGTCGTTGCGTTAATTTCGCGTTGAGTTCTCTACACTTTTGTTGCGACTGTCGATTATATGTGAATGAATATATCCATCCATTGTCTGGAGAGTTGCAATTTCCAACTCATAATCTTTTCCCTCTTTTTTAGTGATCGAGTATTGATATGTGTGTGTCTGTTAACCTCCTTGAGGAAAACGCTCTCGGTGACGATGCACATGCATAGACAATATACTGATATACTTTAAAAGAAACACAGAAACACGTAAAAAGGACACTTACAAATAAACTTAGGACGTTTCGACGGTCAAGCCGTCATCGTCCGCGGTAGAAGAAAGCCATTCTCTCATATATTATCTCTTGGAAGAAAACGCTCTCGGCGACGAAGCACATACATAGTTAATGAATCGATCGATATATTATCTATGCATGTACTTCGTCGCTAGAGAAATGGCTTTCCAACCCGAGGGCTCGAGTTCGATTTCTGCCTTCAACGGAGATATTTCTTTGGAATTTCGACCCGTACTCGGGTGGCATATGGAAGGCGTTTCTGGGTGGAATACCCCGTCCTTTGCATTGGGTGTGAAGCTATCGTCTTTTGTTCAGGGTAGGCCAATTCCGACGCCGGCTTTCTCTCCACTCTTCCTCAGTTATCCAAATATTCCTCTCCTTGCCTACTTACTCACCAATTCTCAAAGTCCCTAATACCCTTAGATCTAAATAACCTATGATCCAGCAACGATATAAAATGAAATATTTTTCTGTTAACACCACTCTCATTGATATTATTTAATGCATTGATAAGGTTTAGAAAATTTTACTTCTAAACGTATAGTGGATACTGGGTGCATTGTGAGAGTGAAACCTGAAATTAGTTCCCACATTGAAAAGATTCAGGTAAATTGGCGTTTATTTTATCTATAAGCTGGCCATAACTTAAAACCGTGGATTTACTCGCTCTGGATGTTTCGTTCCATTCGTGCAGCAGTGATATTGCCCCTGCACACCGAATATGTGTGTGAAATGAAATACCTAACCAGATTTCGGCGCGGTATTGCGCTGGCTTAATTGAATACGGCGAACCTCCCTATGTTCTTGCGGAAACGTATTTCTATTTTTTTTAACTGCTCCGTAATTCATGTTTCATGACTGCGATACCGTTTATCGCGCATGATCTTTGATTTATCGCATATTCATGGAGTGGTGATTGTTTTTTTTCTTGAGCTCAACCGGAAGCTCAGCAGACTGTGACACTGCACTTGAAGTGAGTGCACTTTGAATGTGTTAATGACGTTCAAGAGGGTGTTAAACAATCCAACTTGAAGAGAAACTCGTGATGGTTCGGTTCAAGAATCTTTTATCTAAGTTGGAACTTACTCGTATTTAAGTTTGTTCTTGGCAGATAACTTTTTACTTTGTAGTGATTCCTTCGCCAACAGGCGGAACTGAGAATTCCTCATTGTTCACTTTTTTCTGTTACTAATTTTTAATGATATTTCTGAATATTGTTTCAAGTTATCACAAATCAAGAATTCCTTTTTTATTTCGGTTTATTCCGCGCGGAAGATATCTCCTTTTGAATGGAAATGTTTGTTTGGGTGACTTAATGAAAAGAAACCGTTGAGAAGCTACGGGAAATTTTAAAATGGTGTATTTAATGATGAATTCTTATGACATCGTTTTTTCAGTAAATTGCGTTGACGCGGGAAGTGGTAGGCATAAAAATAATTATTCCGCTGCTAGTAATTAACGGCTATAGAACTTGAACGAAGCTTTGCTTATAAATCAAGTATTCCTTACACATGATAAGTACTTATCAACGGCTCTTTTTATCTTATCCTTGACATATTGCTTAATTATAATCGAAGATAGTTATTCTATTACGCTACTATTATGTGATGCGTGTTCAGCTGTATTCATATTTTATTTTCAGAATTCACACTGTAAGAGAGCGATTTTTTCCTTGTAAAACTAGTGGAAAGCCATTTATATGAACAAGAACTCTGCACTATGAACTAGAACCAAGAACAAATGTTTTTTTTATTTCAGTAAGATATATGTACGTATTCTGTTCAGATAGTTTGAGTACGTTAGTATCATCCGTAGTATTTGGACTAATTTTCTCTGCTCTTGCTGCACACTATGAGTTTGCGTTGTTACACACTCACCTGTGTTAGTTTGCGTTGCACACATGGCGCTCAGTAAACTTTTAAGATGCATAAAGGTTTCGTTTATTCCAATTGTAGGTGTTTTTATAAACAGGACACTTAAGGTACCTTTTGTTCATCACTTTAAACGACTTTCAATGAATGTGTGGTTCTGATCGCCATAAAATCTACACACGTTATGATTACACGGTATAGTCACTTTATTTCTCTACGCCACTACCGAACTAGGGCCTGAGATTCCTGAATATGCCTAAACGAGTATCCCATTCGGCACCTGTTTTATCCACGGAGGTTGTCTGAAACTCTCGAGGTAATTTCGATCACGTGACTAAGGAGTCACGCGGTAGAATCACGAAAGGTTCGCGATTTTGGGGTGTTAGAAGCATTCGGATGGATAACTTCAGGGTTTGATATGTCAATTATTGCGACTACAATCGAGATATCTGACTCCATTAACATACCGGTGAAAAAATCCGATCGGAAAGGCTGCGTAAGATTTTTTATTGGTGGTTTAAATGCACCAAATTCTCGAGCCCTTCGTGATTCTACCACGTGACTCCTTAATACGATGCTCCAGTTTTGAAATGCTAGCTTTTTACAGAATTAATAACAACTTTTTTTCTGTTAAAGATGCAAACCTGAATGTTATATCGTGTATAGCAAACATGTCTATCTAGCGCGTATTGAACTTCGGTTGTAACAGAACTACTTGTTTTTGAGTTACGAATTATCAAAGTCGGCGCTTTGTTCGACCGGTACTTTCCACGTTACACCCGTTGTAAAAAATATTAAAATGCGTTTATAAAATTTTAAGGTACCATCAAATAACGCAGAATTAAATAGGGAAAATTATGGTGTGATTAGTTTTTCTGTAAGTCTTTTAGTTATTTTTTTATTTGTACCCAAACTCGAGTGCACATAATTTCTGCGCCGACAGTAGTTAGGTGATCAGAATTACCTCAAACGGACCCCCCCCCCCCCCCCCGCGACTCCCCTCCTCTCCCCGATCCTAGAAATGGCAAGCCAAATGTTCAGCCAATCTTTAAATCCCAGCAACTCCGATTTTTCAATATTGGTGTCAGTTTGTTATATTTTAAAACACGCGTTGAATGTGCCCAATCGCCATAATTATCCCGTGTTCCGGCTTGAAATTTAATGGATAAGCGCTTGTGTCTGAGCTGGGGTTGGAAATTTTCAGCCATTTTTAAGTCTGACGGTATTCATCATTTTCTCGCCGCTATCCCAGCCGGCGCCAAGTTTATGGATTCACCGTAGCGGGATGGGAAGTAAGTATCCATCCATTGATGAATCCGGGGCTGGAGAAAGGGCGATTTAATTAAAAATTCCAGTGTTACGGTCGAAGAAGCGACCAATTCCTCCACCCCACCAATATACGTGCCCTCAAGCGGCGGCATACAGTTTATGGGCCTGGCCACGCACCTGCCTTCGCGGCTCTGTCTGAAGATACCCCTTAAGGCAACCCTAGCTGAGTTAAGTGGCGCATTGGAGTCGGATACTTTTTTAAGTTAAAAGTTAAACCGTAGCCTAGGTTATGTACGGGTCCGTCCAACGCTGGAAGGACACCGCCTCAGAGTGTGTAGTATATTCTTCCGCCGGTAGTGGTAATCTTTGGCGAACATTATTTACGAAAGCTATGACGGCGGATAGTCGCAGAACTGAGGAATTTATTATATTTTTATTTTATGGTGGGAATAAAATCTACCTACTATTTCACGTTTAATATAAAGTAGTTAAGATAATTTACTTGTGCTAAATCCCAAGAAAGTCGTTCCAGTTGTGACGACCGCAAGACTAAAATGCTCGATGGACATTTTTTGTGGAAATGATCATTAAATTCCGGTTAATTCGGTAGGGATCCAGACTTTAAAATTCATAGTCTGTCAGTATCATAAAGAAATGTCTCCAATCACTCAAGAGGAACGAACATGACGATTTTTGCGTGTCTTGCATTACTTCCAAAAACGCAATCGAATGAAATCTTACTATTCTGTGTGTTATTTTGAAGTGAGAGGCATCGAGAATGTCTTAAGGCTCGTTCACAACAACTTAACTTGGCGTAACTTGGCTTATTCTCTCGTCGAAGGCGAACCAGTGCGCGAAATTTCCAACCAATCACAACCCACCACTGCCAAATTCGATCTTACAATCGATTGACGAGGCCTATCGATAACGTGAATTTCGAGAGTTGTAGTAAGCTCCCCCGAAACATCTCAGTTGATATGTGAAGTATTAATTGTAAATAGTGAGTTGAACTATAGTAGTATTAAAATGGAAGGTTTGTTGAACATGTGAGGGTTATTTCGCACTGACTCGATCAACTTATCCGCATCCATTTTTCGCTTAAACGTATCCACATACGACTTCACAACAAAATCACGTTTTCAATATGGCTGCTCGAGGAGATATCGAGAGTAGCAATCGATTGCTGCCCGACTATCGATAGTAGAGCATGTCATGCTATTGGCTGGAATTAAGAGAAACTTGAGCTGAACTCAAGTTTAGGCTACGCCAAGTCGAGTTACGCTGCTTTAAGTCGTTGTGAACTATTAGACGCTATTCTCAAGGTCTCATCTCTGGCGTTGCGCCGAGTCAAGCCAAGTTACGCCAAGTTAAGTTGTTGTGAACGAGCCTTTAGGCTTCGCCAAATTATTTGGCAACTTGCGGAGGTTCATTTACACGGTTTGCAACAGCAAAAACTGCGGTAAGCCGCCGCATTGCCATAACATCGCAGGGCATATGGTGCCGTTGGTGCACACATGGGGCAATGCTTTCCCTCGCTCCCTTCTCAGCTGGGGAAACGCAGCACAATAAAGAGGAATCGCGCTGTAAAATTGTGGACCAAAGCAGCTTTTCCTCTTTTCCGGATTGTGTTGCCTTTATTGTCGGGTCATCCTCTATGTAACAACGCCCTATCCCTTCGAGCTTCGTTGTTCTTAAGGCACGTATTCCTTAAAGTCCTGAAGAGTGAAGATATCAATTTGTCTCAAATATAGACTTCCCCAAATAGCTTTACTGAGGGTTAGTGTGTGAACGAAAAATTGTGGACCAAAGCTTATTTTCCTCTTTTCGGATTCTGTGGCATTTATTGCAGGTTCATAATATTCTACCCTGACTTTAAATCTAGCAACGCTTTGCCTTTCAAGTTCCATTGCTGTTTCGGCACGCATTCCTTAAAACCCTGAGAGCGACAATATCTATTAGGCACAAAAATAGGACTCTCAATGAGTTTTACTGAGGGTTTATGTGAGTACGTGAGCGAACAATAACGTGATGTCGGAAATATAGCTGCACTCTACTTGCTCTGTTGTACCGAAACGCAGTGTGAAAGAATATCCAATTTGCGGGAAAAGATTTAGTTATCGTTTTTCTGCCAGTCTTGCCTTAGGTGAAGTCCGCGAGGGTTTATCGTCCTCTGAAGCAAATGTTGGTCCTCAGCCCTTGCAGAGGAAGGAGAGGCTGGTGGAGCACAAAAATCAATGCTGCCCATCAAAATGTTCTCTACCAGCCCGATGATAGTAATACTTCCAGGAGAAGTTCTCGAGATATTAAGGAGGCCTATTACAGATAGCTGTAAGTTCGAAATGAGAGTGAAAATGTACCGCGCCATCGGAGAAATCACTTGGTCAATACCGACCCCACTCTCTCTGTATTGTGCCTCTTGAGCGCTCACTCTATTTATTCTACCTCTATCTATGTATTCTATTATCTATGTAAAATAAGTCAAAATAAACTAAACGTACTTTCCTGGCTGTTTGTTAACGTGCTTCTCAAGGTTCGAAGTGTCCCCGCTCGTTTTCAATGCCTTGAAACAAATATTTTAGGAAGCAGATTCTTTTTCACACTGGGTGAAAAACTTCCAAACCTCGCTCGCTTGGAGGCACCATATCGTTTCACTTCCCTAGGAACTCGAACACACCAAAAAATACCTGTTCGTAGATCCACAAGTAGGTGACAGAGAAAATGTTCGACATCAATACCAGAGTGTTCGGTACCAAAGGTTTCAATACGACAGTTAGTACTCATTCGATTAGAGTAACGAGTAAGAAAGTACTTGGGATCGAAAGGAATGTATCGATCAAAGTGAAGTATCGAGACTTCTTCATTATCCCTAGTCGCACTCTATGTTGGTGGTTGGTGGTGGCGCACTCTATGGTGAATACTCACCCCCTGCCACACACCCCTGTGGTGGCTTGCAGGGTATTTTGTAGATGTAGATGTTTGATCGTTGCAATATTTAACGAAGCATGCGGTTGTGATGGTTAGGGAAAGGGGTTCAGAGTAGTGAGGATGCTAAAGTAGTGATTACCACGTTGAGGGCCCAGGTTCGTATCCCAGTGCGGTCGGTGGAAATTCGTTCTTAATATTTCTCTGTAGTCTGAAATTTTCAACTGTGTACCTGAAGGTGGCGTGACGGCCGAAACTGGTTGTATATTCTATTATATATTTTTAGAAGTTACATTCGATTTATTATAATATTTTTCTTCGGTAAATTGTTGCATCAGTGCTTATTCATTTATTCTAAATGCTGAAATCTAATTTGACGTATTCTTTTCTTTTTTATAGGTACGTTCATGAATACCACCGGGCCTTTGGATACTACTAGTAGAGCATGTGTCCCGCTGTGACGTAAGTGCATGTCGAAGAGGTGAATGAAGAACGAATCTGACTTTAACAGCTGTCCTCCTACTTTTATTCCTTCATCCATCGTTTACATTGCCCTCTTTTAATTTCTTCGGCATAAACTTACGAGACAAAGCGAAGGCCATTATGGAGGAAACCTTGTCTTAATCGCCGACCCGCCCTGGCATTCGTCAGCCACCCAAGGGCCAGATACAAGTTTCGAAAGAATCTTCTATCTCTCCTATCTACTAATTTTTTATCTACGAATTTATAAGGATTGTTATTTGTTTTTCCCAATTTACTCTGTCAAACTTCTTTTCGAAATCAATTAGATTTATTTGATTCAAAGTATAACCTTAGCCGCGTGTGAAATTAAATGTATTGTTCTACATTCCCCGTATTGTGACACATTTTTCTTCTTCAGGAGAGGGATCGAAACTTTCCATCCTTCAAAAGTCTAACGACGATTCTTCTCTTCTTCTAACTTCTCTTCTTCTCTTCTAACTTCTTCTTCTAACTTCTCTTCTAACTTCTTCTTCTAACTTCTTCTTCTAACTTCTCTTCTAACTTCTTCTTCTAACTTCTCTTCTAACTTCTCTTCTTCTAACTTCTCACGTTGATAAAAATAATCACTTTCCATTATTTTCGTAATTTTTCAGTAAATCTGAAGTGATGTTCTCTACTCCAACAGCTGTCTTCGTCTTTATTTCCGGTAGTACCTTCTCTATTTCAATGTCTAGTATCCCTGGTCCTATGTTATGGTTAATGGCTATGCTAGTGTGCTCTCCTTCTCATTATCTAATTTCACTGGATTATTGTCCCTGTAATATATTTCTTTTGCCTATTCCTTCCACCAATCCTGATTCTCTTCCCGTTTAGTTAGTTAGCTCCTCGGTTTTGTCTTCAACCTTTTGTATAATTAGGCGGATGACTTTAACCATTAACCATAGCGCACAGTGCTCCCAGTTTCCCTTCTTCCTGTAGATTTTCGGTTTCGTCTCCACCATTTTTCTTCGCCCTATTGGTTTCTCGCTGAAGTCTATTGTTTTATTTCTAAAATCTCCTCCCGTCTAGTTTGATGTTGGCTTATTTCTCCTTTTTTCTCTCTTCTAATTTAAGTACTATTCATTTCTTTGGTTTTCCATGGATTTTTAATCCTTCTTGTTACCATTGATCCAGCTGTTTTCTCTGCCGCTATTACTTTTTCTGTTTTTATGTTCTTTCATCTTTCCTCATCTGTTCCCATTTCCATATTTTCTCTTATCTTGCTGCTAACTACTTCTTGGTATTCTCTCCTCTTTGCCTCATCAGGCTTCCCGCGCTGCGCTTCTTCTGTTCCTATTTTCCGTGTCTTTTGAATAAAACATCACATTTTATCAATGATAGGATGTGGTCCGAGTATGCTATCGCACCCGAAAAGCTGCGCAACTTTTGAAGACTGTTCCTAAACCTCCATCTAACCTTAATAGAATCCGTTTGATGCCTCACAATGTCTCCTGGTTACTTCCATGTGTATCCTCCCCTACCACGGCTTTCCAATCCCCCATCACAATTCGGCTTTTGTTGTCAGAGACTTCATTAATTACCTATTTCTTTTTTTCGTGTACGTATTCCTCCCAATGTTTACTTGTAGTCACGTACATCTGGACCAATACGAAATTCTTCGAGTGTGCCTTCATTCCAACGTCTAGTATCATATCTACATCTACATATTACCCCGCAAGCCGCCTCAATAGGCGTGTGGCGGGGGGTGTTAGGACACCAGCCGTTTACATATAAAATGGATACGCTCTAATGAAATTACGCCTAGCATTTATTATAGTCCCTTATTGTTCGGGGGAAAAACGAATTCCCATACCTATCCGTTCGGCAAAATATCTCTCTTAATTTATCGTTTCTGTCGGACCTGGAAATATAGTGGGGTTCTAATAGGATGTTCTTCGTGTCGCTCTGAAAGATATCTATTCTCAATTGTTCAAGCAATCTAAGCCTAGCGCGCAGCCTCCGAGTCTCTAGCGGCTCCCAGCCTAATTCGTTTAACATCTGTGTAACGCTGTCTGTACGCCCGTAGCTGTTTTTGACGAATCGCGCAGCTTTCCTTTGTATTTTATTAAGTTCCCGGACTAATTCTTTCTGCACCGGATCCCATATGCTCGCTGCATATTCAAGGTGTGGCCGGACGAGTGCGAAATAGCACCTCTCTTTTACTTTTTCATCCGAAAATCTTCCCACAATTCGCTTGACGAATCCTAGCTTCTTCAGAACTCTGCCACAAATATTTCTTATATGTGCTCCCCACGATAGGTCCGAAGCTATCGTAACTAGTAGATACTTCACTTCATCTATACACCAAAGAGGTGAAATTCGCATGATAACTCATTTGATTTGACCGATATTCCAGCCCGGATCTCCCAATTACTGGTCAGGTTTGTTAGCCAGTTACACCACCAAGTCGTCTTAATTCAAGGCGAATTTATGCGGGAGTTAATATGAACGAGTTGGTCTCGTCCTCAGTATACTTTGCAGCATAGGAGACGTCATGCTTAACATGCCACACTGTGGCATTGCCACAGTCGCGGAGAATAAACCCAACATTGTCGCAACCCCCGCTGAAATTCGCCTTGAATTAAGATGGCTTGATGGTTTAACTGGCCTACACACCTGGCCAACATTCGGGAGATCCGGGTTCGAATCCCGGTCAAATCAAATGATTTTTTCATGGCGGAATTCACCCACTTTGGTGTATATCTTTGCGCCCGTGCGCGTGACTGCGTACCACATCATTTGTACGATGGCAATTATTAGAGAAATGGTCTATTATTCTGTCGCTCATATCTCAATGTGTACTACCCTCTTCCCTTATTTTGTATTGAATGCCATACCTTCCTCGAGTAGTCTCTCGTCACCCTTACTATGCGTTTTCCCTTTTAACTATTGCTTCAGTTATCTCCGCTGTCCCTCCATCTCACCTCGCATATCCCCAAAACATATATTTTCCTCTCTTCATTTCCTGTGAATATTATTTAGATAAATTGTCCTCATCTTTGTCCCAACATTCAAAGTTTATATTTTTTCGTTTCTTTCGTCTTATTTTTCTTGTTTTTCTCCTATGTCATGTTTTTTTGACGGCTGTAGTTGTTACGCAAGAATTTCGTGTGATGGCGCCTCTCCCGCTGCCTGGCGCGACACTCCTAGCGGGCAGCGGAGTCCCGAATTCACCAGGATTCAGTAATCTATAATAGCCTTCAATGCTCTGGGAAATGTATAGTTCGGTCGGTTTCCCATTGCCATGCCTAATGTATTTTCAGTGTGACACCATCGCGTGAATTACCTTTCGTTTTCCTATTTGGTATTGGTGGTCCTAATACTTGCCATTATTACTGCTCCCTCTGGTCCAGCGCTAGGGGTCATTGGAACGCGCTAGCCCTCCCACTGCGTCAAGGTTTCAGATCAAGGGGAGGATCTTAACCGTTGAATGTCGTTAAATATGGTTTACGGAATATTGATCTTCGCTAACAAGTCGTTGGAAGAGACAATAAACCTATGAGTGCCACAAGAATGTCCGAAAGTTTTACAGAATAGCGCTACTGTATTTTTTTTTTGTTTTGACTGAAGTCGAAAGGGTACACCCTCCGTGGCGGTTCAATGTGAAGCCGTTATGGGGGGGGGGGAGGGTGTTGCAAGTGAGGGGGTGGTTGATTGTAGAGGGAATAGGTTTGGAAGTATGGTGCGCGCCCGCTCTGTCGGAACGGTGAAAGGAGGGCGGGAGGGGTTGCTACTCTCCTCATCCCCCTTCAATTGCCTTTCTTCGCTCCCACATCCCCCCGCTCCAACTAATACCATCTTCACGTGACCGAAGTACTGACATCGTGCGAATTGTCCCAAGCGGAAATATAGCGTTCCTACTATCGTAACTTTTAGTTCCTAATGTTGACAACTTATACGGTAAAGCGCTAGCATAGCGGGAAGACACGAAAGCGAAATGGAGAAAGGTAAACTGTAATTTTGATTTGTAAGATGAGAGATTTCGTTTTTCCTGTGGTCACCAATGGAACATTGGAAGAATTAATTTTTGTAAGCCCCTTTTGGACATTGCTTTGCTCTTATTTTGTAGCTTCTACAGAAGCCTGCCATTTCTAGAGAAGTTGCATGGTTTCAGAAGAATATCCTAGGTACAACCCTGAAAATCTGTATTTTTTCAAACAATCACAAGCTGGCATAAAGCCTCCCGAGTCTTCTTCCTTCAGCTTTGTTACCTGGGGGTTATTCTGTAATTCCACTTCTGAAATAGCTCTTTCGGAAGAGCACCAACTCAAATGAACGATCCATTTGAGCTATTCCGCTCTCGAAGTACTCATTTGGAAGCCAATTTCACGACCGAAAGAACTGGAAAAAAAACATTCTCGGCAGTAATTAACGAGTCGATGGTCTCGCCGTCTGGCGGGCATGGTTTAAAACTCCACTTTCGATAATGTTCGCCATTTGTATAGCGATCCGTGACGTCATGTCCCGTGAGGTGAAATTACAGAATAACCCCATGTTCTCTGTTCGATTTAAGCAGTTTTTATTGTATATTTCGGCTTTCCTTTTTTTTTTCGGGCATTTAATCTTGCTCGGCAGGATCTCAAATTCTAGCGATGTATACGAGATTTGGTAGATCTAGAGGCAAGTAAACTTTTGTCTTTCACTTTTTCATCCCAGGACCTCCCTACTGTTTGTTTTATGAAGCCTTGTCTCTTTAATGCTGCACCGTAAATGTTCCGACTGTGTTGTGAACCTCCTGACTACATCCCCGCCACCGTTAACCCACACCCTCCTTCGAGTTTTGCCACCTCTCCCCCTCCTTTCCTTTTCCTTCTCACCCCCCCCCCCTCACTTTAAGAAATAAATGCCCTCTCATATGAAGTGTTCCCCGCGAGTGTCTTGCCCCGTCATGGCCTTGGTCACTTGCGCTTTCGCACGCCTCGTCTCTTTCTGATAACCGTTTGTGCGCGCAGCCAAAACCACCCGAGATAAAAATCTCCTCTTTGAGTAATTTCTTCCACGGTGCTTGGGAAAGGGAGACCTTGATTCAGATTTATCGTCTATGACCGAAAAAGTGAATGCATTTTTTTTAGCCATGAGTAAAATTTTGGGGAAGAAAACAAATCATGTCTGATGGAAAAATTTCGTCGGCGTCGGGGAACCTTCAATCGCTCTCCGTCGCCATGGATGTTGTATTATTGACGTGAAACGTCTTAAGGCTCTGACACAATCAACGTTAACGTGTGACGCGAGCCGTTGACGGGAATACATGTAAAGATGGCCAACGGGAAAGTACCGGGAACGGACACAGCCAACGTGTACCGGGAGTATGTGTACGTGAAAGATGGGCAACTTTCATCTCTTCACGTTTCCCGTAAACGGAGAACCAATCAGGACCACAGAAGATACAAATTGAGAAGATGGCGAAAGTCAAGTCCATATTCAGCTTTTATTTGAAACTTTCAATACATTTCGCTGGTTTTTCCAGCCATCATCTATGACCAAACGTCAGTGCCACGTTGCTCGGTGTCTATAAATGCGCGAATACAAGATAAACGGTATTTTTGGTTCACAGTTTACCTTAAAATATCCCGAGCGAGGACGAATCATCTGAAAAACTTGAACACCATGAGGAAAAGTCATATATTCAATCGAAAGAAGTGAAATATGTACTCAAAATGATCGTTATTCACAATTATTGCATGTCAAAACATCGTGTTGTGCAGTGTTTATCTTTAATTGATGTGACACAATAACGTATATTGTCAGACAAGCCAAGACTACGTACGTTGACCCGCCATTTTGAATGCTGAGTATTAATACCCAAAGGGAACTTGAAATTAACAATGAGTGAGTTGGTGTAGTCGGTAACGTGCTGCATTTCGGAGCACAAGGACGCTAGTTCGAGGTTCTGGGGCGGCTGTTTTTTTTCTCTTTCATTTTGATGGGGTCAGGAAAGATTTTTCCACCGAATTATTAAACTTTGTACGTGGACTTCAACACAATTTTTTTTATTTCACTTGTATCCGTGCCGTATAACCAGTTTGGATAACTGGACGGCAGATAGCTTCACTTGAAAGGTGATGGATCGCTTATTTCATAGTCTGCTAATCCTGTGTAAACTCTAATCTAACCCACAACAACACCAGCTGCTTCTTTTATCTACATTTTCATAATTCTGAAGCGGTGAATGCAGTGAAAAATTACATTCGGAATTAGAATTGCCAAGGTACGAATAGGAAACTACCCTAAATAATCTTGGAATAAAAAAACTGCGTTAAAAACGAAGTTAAGGGTTAGTAAATAACAGACGGACCGTGCGGGACTTGGTTAAATCCTTCCAGTAACTTCAGTACTAATATATTTACAATATGAAAAAAAAACAATATTATCGACAAAAATGAACATTTACTCATTTATTGTTTGCTCTAGTAGGAAGTGGAGTGCAGCCTTTGGGGTGATGATCGTAATAAAAATAGCAAGACATGGAACATAACTAGGGCGTATTCAGGAAATACCACAGGCACATTAGCGTAGCAATTGCATCTTCCTGCATCACACAAAAATGACGTCTTTAAAAAAGGCTGATCAACGTACGCAGTCTCCCCTTGTATGTACCTCCAAGGCTGAATATTTCATAGCGATTTGTCATTTTAGTAGGGAAACTTATGCTCTGCATTTTTACGTCTCAATGAGTAAACTAACGACGTGACATGATAAGTATATTGTTAAATAGTAGGTACTTAATAATACTAGTAAACTCATTCAAAACTTTCGCATATTCAACCTTCCCACCTCCTTAAAATGATTTATTCTTTATAAAAAGAGATCATTTATAAATTGCACGATTAAAAGCAACAAACATGTATCCTGTCGGCAATAAATCTTTCTTCTTCGTTGTTTATTCACAAAGTATCCGTGGGGGTGTTCTTGTTTCGTTACGCTTTAGTCTAAAATATTTCTATTAACTTAAATTATAAACAAACCATGTGTTTTAAAGTAAACTGAGCATGTCATGTCAGAAGCCGTGATTAGCAGGAGTCCAAAATATAACACTTCGTCTTCGTCCATTTCACTGAAAGTAGCTGTACTATGTTTCCACTATGAGTCCAACCACGCCGGTACGGTACAAAAAGGGAAAATCTATCGTGAATATTACATTTAATTATAACTCGGAAAATGTTCGAGATCTGCGAAAGTGACATTTATCATCAGAAATAGAAAGGTTAAGGTGGTTTGAGCGAGATAGATCCCTAGTCATAATGGAGACCGTATTAAAATTTTATTTTTTGATTTCAGCGTCTGTAAGAAGTATGAAATAAATATTGTAATATTAATGGCGCAAAGACATAGTTATATATGACCAAAATTCTAAGTAAATAAACCTACATAAGTCTCTAACTTGACTCATTTTTTCCCGCCGTACGGCTGAAACCCCTTGAAAACAACAGGTTTTTTTGCGATTCTTTAAGAATTGCTGTGGTGAGGAATAGATTATTTTTTTAAAAAGTTGAGAAAATATATCATCTACACACCGTTAGTTTTTTGACGAAATCTAGGGGCTATAAGTTCCCAAGTGTTTTAATATTCTCCTTCTGGAGCGCACAGCCATAATCTATCCCATGTAAAACAGCTTATATTTTTTGGCAAATTACTCGAAAAGTAGTTCAGCATGGGGTTTATATTTTGGTATCATTGGAAAGAGGAGAATTTTTTTCTTTTAAATGAGGCCAAATTCATCGAATCCTAGGTGAAGTGATTTTTCGCTCAAACTACCTTAAAAGGAGTAAAACGGTCCTCTTGCAGTTGATGACGTCATCTTGCAAAAGAAGATGGTCGCCGAGTATGGGTTTAAAATCACGTGTCACGACGTTCGTGTAACATGAGTGTAGGTCAACGTAAAATCGTGTGAGGCTCGGACGAGTGGGTTTATTTGAAACTGTTTAGATAGTTTTAAGGGATAAAACTAAGAAACAACGAATTTAATAAGGCTGAAAACATTTGAGAGATTTAATTTGAGATGCATAGAAAAATTTGGGTGTATAAGGGAAAATGTGCACATCTCTCCTTGTAAGAAAGTGAACGCTTCTGAAAGTGGATACTGAATGAAGGAGCATCGAATTTTGAATCAAAGACGCCCAGAGTATTAGCCGCGGAGCGTTCCAGAAACTTTCGAGAACGACAGTAACTCAAAGCGACAACCGGGTCAGCGCCTAATGTAAGAATTGTTCCTTTCAACTCATTCACTTCCCACTTAAGCCAACAGAAGGACGTTTCGCGGAGCAAACACTTGACGGTATTGTCCACGATAAATTAATGAACGCTGGTGTCGCGGGACCTTACCTGCTTTTTTCGTGAAAAATTTTCTTTTTCCGGTCAGTTTCTGAGTTTCCCCGGTGCGGAACAGTGAAAGAGCCGATTGGAGCTGTGGAAGAGGGAAGTGGTGTGCTCGTGTCCGGTGCGACTATAATTAAAATATCATATTTTGTCCTTGGAGGAATCTGGCTGTTGTACTTGCTGGATTACTGGCTTTCCATCTCGAAGGCCCGGGTTGGTATCTCGACATTCGAAGAGATATTATGTGGAACACCTATCGCTGCTTACGTGCTATGTGTGCTTTTCGCTGCTTACATTTATCCAATGCATTCTGTACTCAGTCCGTCGAGTCTCGCTTAAAAGTTATGGTCGCCTTTCGCCGATGGTTGATCAACTGTGACGCCGGGTTTCTCTCCACCCATCCTTCAAACTCATAAATAACCTTCCATCACAAGCCTAGGCAGAAACAGATTGAATGGCGAAAATGACCTCAGTAGTCGGTCGCCTTACCCAGTAACTACACCTATTATTACTGCCCTAGTTGTAAATGCAAAGCTGCAGTTAACCAATCCTGATTATCATCGCTGTCTTTGGTATTTTTACTAAATACATTACATGCGGCAGGAAATGGATACTTTTCAGGAAGAATCAATGGTCACAGAAAAAGCAATTGATTCAAATCAAGCCTTAAAAGAATGAGATACGACTATTATGTTTTGGTATTTCGTGGGATTTTGTGAGGTGTGATGGTTTCTCGCTCCGAAACTCACTGCTTTTCTCTTTTTCGATATATTATCTTTGAAATGGGGATCAGCAGTACGCCACGAGACGTCGCACAGTGGGCTGAAATCAGAAAAAGCTGGCCAAAAATCATATCTTCCACATTTTTAAAACTAGAACTATGATTTCTTCACAGTTGAATATTTCTAGGCTCCTAATATAGACTCCGAAATATTGAGCCAATTGATCATACAAAAACCTAGTTTTAAACAAAATGGCGGAGACGGCAAAATCTGAAAATCGATTCTTTCAACCGTTAGGGTATCAAAAGCTAATTTAACTTAAAGGGTAGTGATTCAAAAGCAGGATGAGTTAAAAAACAATAAATTTAATTGTTGAATACGTAAAATTTAAAGTTAATAACAAAAAATAATTATAAATGATGGGTATGAATGCACAAAAAATATTAGTTATCCGAGTCGTCACTATCCTCATCGGAACTGGTGGGCATTTCATTCAGAAGGAGGTCCCGAGCTTCTTTTGGTATTTCTTTTTTAATTTTTTTGGAACATCATATGCTGAAATCAGCGGATCGGAAATAAGAAGAAGCCTTCGAAAAAGATCATCGAATTCAGCAGATCGCGAAATTTTTTGCGTGTGATGCACCAGGTATCTTTGCTGGTCCTTGTGCCTCGATTCTAGGGCTTCCACTGATAGCTGGCCTATCGGGAGCACTGCCGCCTTTGCAATAGACGCACCATAAAGGAGCACTTTGTGGACAGTAGGAGGCATACGATACCATGGGTACAACTTTACATAATGAGAAGCAGTGCTAAAGCAGTAGTCAGAGAACGCGGTATGATTTATTTGAAGCCCAGATGATAAGGCTTTCAAAATTGTGGAAAATCTTACAATAAATTCTTAATCAATACCTAGAATTGGAACAGAAATACGTTTTAATTATTTGGTAATCTATAAGTAATATCCTGATCATAGAAATTCAATTTTGGAAATATTCTTAAAGCAATAGATTGTTAACATACCGCAAATCTCCGACAAAAGCTTAGGACTGGAAAAAAAGCGTCGAGCAGTGTTTCCATCATTAGTTGTTCCTTGACCAGGCTTTGGTATGTCTATTAAAAGTCCCATTAATTTCCTGAATGCCTCTTGGATTTCTATTTTCCTCTTTCCTAATGCATCTTTGTTCCCATTGGTAGCTTTGGTCTAAGAGATATCACAGAATTCAGGTGAAAATGTGGCTAATTATAGATATAGAGAAATAATAAATGGGGCATTATAAGAATAGATTATACTAACAATAAGTACCTACATCGAACTTCGCTGTTGACCTCCACTTTGTCAGCATCCGCTTTCCTCTTTTGGGGTGGTTTTAGTCACTTCCAAAATGATCTTTGCTGCCGCACTATCCCCTTCGGTGCGCAATGTCATTGATGTTGCAAGCAATAGCTCCGATGCTGACGCTTTCTCTCTTAAATCCAAAACTTTCCTTCTTTTAGATCTAGTACTAGATCTCTCAAAATCTTTTTCCGGTCTTCCCTTACTTCTATACTTAGAGGAACCTAAAACTAGTTGGCAGTTGTATTAAAATAGACCTATAAAAATTAATTCAATCGAAACGTGGTATCTAATAACTGGTACTAACCTGTGACGGATGTTCCAGGAAGATATTATTTCTATCCATTGGAAATATAATATCCTCTAGCCAATTCCGAAATTTTGTTTCAAACCTCTCGTTAGTCCTCTTACATTCTTCCCATTTAAGGAAGTAGTTATTAAAATAAATTCTGACCATCACCTCTGCCAACATTTCCTCTACATCTGAATTTTCTTCTATGTTAAATTTATCACGTAGATATTGCAAGGCAAATAGTTTTTTTTTGACTCTAATGACTTCCCCATTCCATTGAGAATCACTCGATGAATTTTTTTTGCGAGTCACTTTCGTGGGGTCCATTTATAGTTTCCCGGACGGAATGAATCTAAAAAACGGCAACAGCAAATGTAATTAGAATAGAATGTAATGTTGATTAATCGACACTGTCTTATAACGTGCGTATCTTGTCCTGGAGAGAATATTTATTATCAATCCCTGATGTCCTCCCTTTGGTCTGCGCGTATGCGCGTCTACTTTCACACTGCTGGTGGTTGAACTTCAGAAAACTCCGTTTTCTTGTTACTTTGGAAACAAGCGCGGAGATCCTTCTACACTCACAAGCGATATATGACTGAACCGCTCCGGAAGATCGCGAAAGATAGATATGTTTTGAGCCAATGGGGACTGTGTATTTTCTGAAAAACCCACTATAGCTATTTCATGGAACTCGAACATGCACGTGTCCAAGAGAAGCGGCCATTCTTGGCGTATTAACAGCTTCATACGCGACGGGGTAGTAAAGCAATAAACGGCATTTATATAAATGCACAACAAAGTGTAAAACATCACAGTAACCGACACTCAGTCGTTAAGGAGACATTGAACAATACTGGTGAGATATACCTTTGACAAAAGGTTGGGGGTTTGCGGGCACAAAAAGGATTATGACGGTCGGTCGGGTTGTGACCGCGTCCGCGTCCACCACTCAACCTTTCCTATTTTCAATGGGCTGAAGGTCAGAGATCTGTTGAATGTTCGCAAACCAAAATATGCATTTGTGAATATGTAGTTGGCAATTTGGGTTTCCCGAGAGAGTGAAAATATTCCTCAGCAGTCGTTAACTCGCGGTTCAGCCTGCAACCGATGATCCAGCGCGCCGCGACGGGGCGATGAACCTTGGTTTTTAAATCGTTCTAGGCAATGGTTGTAAAGTGCTTATAAGAAAAAAGTTGAATGTAGAATATTAAATAGACTTCACTGCGGCTGAATATGAAAAAAATCAGTTTGTTGTTAAGTTTTATTCTAGTTCACATTACGTACAACCAAATCCGAAATTTCCGCATCTCAACTCCGCGCCGGACGGCGGCCTCTTGGTTAAACACTCAAGTGGCCTGTATTGGACGGGAGGCAAGTTGGGGCAGGATTTTTTTTCTCAGACGGTAGAAGAGACTTCACTTCTTATTTTGGTATAAACATTTCCGGGGATAAATGGGGATAACATAATGTTTTTCTCCACTTTATGCGAAAAACACGTGAAAAACAGTGCATTTTTATTTTAAATAAAAAGTTATACAAACAATATACAATTTTACAAATGTATCCATCATCCTCTTATATAAACTGCATAATTTCATATAATGTGTTTAAAAAATTTATATGTGACTACAAAACGCATAAAGAGCAAGAAGTATTTTAGAATATTTGGGAAAAAAAGGGATCTGAAATTTGTGGCCATTTTTCCTAAACTTCAAAGATGTCTGAAAACATTATAAAGCACTTAAAGCTGAAATGGTTTTAAGGTGTTGTAGTTTGAATTGTATACAATCATTATATTTTATTTCCTTATTCGAAATAAAAAGTGAAAAAAATCATTTTTGGCCAGCTTTTTTTGATTTCAGCCCACTGTGCGTCGCATCGGGCTGTCATCCAACTTTACTCGGCGAAGATACGAAATATTTCCATTAAACCTCCATGACCCACGTAAGGTTCCTAAAAGATTTATGCGAACGGTTGACTGCGAATTACATTTTATTTCGCTATTTATCTTTGACTGTACGTAGCCAATATACGTCACGACAGGGGTTTGGCTATATTTCGACGACTTTGAAGCCAGCCAATGACGGCTCAGTACCAACGTTTTTTTTATTTTATTCGGACGCCATTGCCACGATCCAAGGTGAAGGACCGTGCGGTCTGCGCCGACAAAGTACCTTCGCTCGCCATGGTAACATAAAAAAGTCATATCCGCTCAGCCGGACAAAATTGGTGTGACTTTCCTCTATTTCCAGTTTCGGCGCTTTTTTCGATGTTTTGATTCCGTGTTCCTTGTTTTCATCGTCATGCGTCGGTCTTCTGTGTCTGGTTTTGGATGCCCCGCTATCTACTTGTGAAAATCTCGCTAGAGTAGCGTAGCAAGAATAGCGCAGTTAGGAATTAAAACCTACGACCAATAAGATAAGGGGTGCAAAGGTTGCTAATTAGTTGAATTACTGCCTATTGCTTGTATCATTTTCCGCTACCTAATACTTACTGAACTTCTTGCATGTTTCCGGTATAACTCTTGTAACTCTGTGCATTTATGTAGTTGCTAAATATATTCTTGCGAATTGTTTCTCTCTCGTTGGTGGCATACCTATAGTGTAGTGCATATCGTTGAAATTTCACCTCCTGACAATTATTAGGAGGCTTTTCCTATTGCAACAATTATTGTAGCTTATTTAACTTTGTAAGTACACATTTGTGATAAATCCCCCCCCCCTGCCACACACCCTTGAGGTGGCTTGCAGGGTAATATGTAGTTGTACATTTAATGTAGTTTGAGCGAGATTTTACTCTATAATTATTTAAGAGGCCGTGTGCTATTTTTATTTTGAAACTTTAGCCGTTGGAAGAACCATAAAGCAAATATTCTAGAATGAACGACGGCAAAACTTTCTTTTATATGACTGAACTCTTCGTTATCCAAATGTGATTTACTACCAGAGGTGCCATACTTCCTTTAACACACAATTTTTACTTTAAGCGTTTTTCTTATCTTAATCGCATGCCAAACGCGAAATAAGATTAAGATGATCATTTCTTTTTTTTTTTAATATTTGTGTAAGTGAATAGTTGTGCAATCGGTGCACCACGGGCATAACTTAAAAAGGGTACAGGATTATTGAGGCTCGTGGCTATTGAGCAACCGTGGGATCGACTCGTTTCACCGGAGGCAGTGGTGTGTTGCGTGCGTTATTCCCTTACTGCGATCGCATTTCCCTCCCCCCTCCGAAATTGATATCAGTCACGCACTGCCCTCGCCACCATTGTCGCTAGAAGCGGTCAACTTTGCACCCACGGTCACTTGACTTGATGGCTTCATCAAAGAACGGCACGAAATGCTGTCCAGTGGCTTATAGGCGGGCTACTTTCGTGTTATTTTAACCTGTGATAGTTTCGTCAGGTTGAAAAGTAATGAAATATGACGGGAGGAAAAAACATCCGAATAGTTCAAAAGGGTGAAGACTGTTCGATGCACGAGTCGTCCATCGTCATCAGGGCAAATCAATATTTTGTCTTTCATTCAGCCAAGCTAATGCTGATTGCTTGAAACCGCTTGCTTGGCTGAACATGAGAAAAGTATGTCTATTGTTATTCTTGTTATCTCCTGTGCCGATCTTAACTTTTATCTCTCTTCTCTGCAAGGAGCAGTATCTTGTAGCTTTCATAAATTAATATTATTTGTAATATTAATCACTAGATGTCTCTTTAGAAGTGTACTGCATGTTTGCATATTCATTTACGTAGCACTCTCCCAGTTTGTGGTTTGATTGCGCACTGTTCTCCTGACTGCTTTTTGGTCTGCGCTTAGCGGCAGGGTGAGCGTACGAGGTTCTGATTTGCACTGGGACGAGTGCTGGATACCTGGTGTGGAATCACCACGTGCCACACACCCTAGTGGTGGCTTGCACGGTACTTCGTGGATGTAGATGTAGCGATATCACCGAGTTTAATCTTAATGCAATATATTTCTGGTCGACAATCAACCATAGTAAATTCAATGCAAATGCTTCAGATTAATTATTTCCGCATACAAAAAGGACACTTTCGCGTTATTTTTACGATTTAAAGAAGTCAAGCACGCACTTCCTGCACCCATTTGCGAAAATGTCCGCCTATGCTCTGATGAAGATGGAGTACTCGTACTCGTACATTCATCGAAACTTCGGCAGTAGTGCAGAGTTTGACCCGTTGGAGAACCCGAACAGTCTATCAGCATACGCCAGGTAAGCATCAGATCTTTCTTCAGTTCAAAAGGTATCTATTCGGAACTATTGGTAGTATTGGGAAGGAATCTGATACCACTCCCCCACGGTCGCGGAAATAATTAATTCGAGTTCAACGAGCTCGACAAGACTGTTCGGGGACACTACATTTTTTTGAAGTAATAACAATAATCGAACATTAAATGTGCCGTGAAATCTTAGTCCGACCGAATATTCCGTTTGGGGTGGTTAAGGTGATAGCTTAAGTTAGTTAGATAGTCAAGGTGATAGGTAAGACAAGAGGTGATAACCACGGAAAGATCTAAATGTTAAGTGCTATCTTCTGTTCGTTCCTTCTCTCTAACGTTTTAACGCCATTAGATAGACTTGTAATTGTGATGTGGTGCCTAGCTAGGGGCGAGTGTATGCTTATGCAAAAATATACAAAATCGACCTTGTATTGTGTTATAAGTTTAACTGTTAAAAATACACGCATGTATAAATACAAGTATAAAAATTCAGTGACTAAAAATTAGATGAAAGATTAAATATTGCAAATATGTTTACGAAACCGCGCTTTCATTTCATAATAGCGCAACAATATTTATATAGTATATTTTTCTTCTGTTTCTGAAATATTTCTCTGAGTCTTGTATGATTAAAAAATATGTGGGATCTATTGACTCGTTACTGGATTCATAAGTGATGAGGATTCTTGGTATAAATGAAGTAGACCCCTCTATAGTCTTTATTTATTCAGTCATGGGTGCCCGAAAATATTTTGGTTACTAAAGAAAATTGGTTACTAATTGTTACTCTCTTTCATGCCTTTTGGAATGAGATCGTATTTTTTCAGTTTTTTTCGGACTGTATTTTTGTTGATGATGCATCCTTTAAAGAACTGGACTCTTATCACCGTCATTCCCAAACCTATGCCAAGTCCCCTCTATCTCGTATGGTCGTACAACGAATCTTATTCTTACTAATTTTATTCTTTTCGCTCCGAAGGCCTTCTCTTTCGTAGATAAAGGCACTGGACCAACGTCCCTCCCAATATACAACCCATCTCGACAATACCAATCTTTTTTTGCTTCGCCTTTTCGAGATTTCAATTCAAATCACTCAACCGCCGCCGAGAGCACAAATCTTGGAAGCCTCGTTTTATTACGTTTTCCACGGCGTTCAAAAGAGTGTGAAAAGTTTGAGGAAATACCGAGACGTCGAAGGAACAGATTTGAGTAGGGTTTGGGTGGGGAGAGAGCACTCGAGAGGCCGAGAAAGAAAAGGGGGCCGCTCCCGGGAACCGTGTGTTAATGTGGGCAGCCCCGCAGGTATAGGCTTGGGTCGTCGGCGTCCCATCCCAGAGCCGAAGCGCATTCCAAAATCTGCCATTAATGTGCTGTCGGATTGAGCATCGACGGGGGTGAATGGGGGGGTGGCTTTTAAAGCGGTCGGCCCGGTCAGTCCCGTGAGCGATAGGCCCGCCCTCTAGCCTGAAATCAGGGGCTCCGGTAGCGCGTCGGTGTTCATATACCTTCACCAACATAATGCAATGCAGCCACCTTAGTACGTATGGTAATGTGAGCTAGATATTTCCCTAGCCATAAAATGGAGACCATATTCGAATTTTATTTTTTTATTTCAACGTCCGTAAGAAGCATGAAATAAATGATACAATATTAATGGCACAAAAATGTAGTTATATATATTTTTGAAGTGTAAACTTCTTTTGGCCCGTTGGGCACTTTTGGCCTGGGGGAAAAAGAGAAAACTCGCGTCACGTACCGTCAGATTCTTCTTGCTCGCTGTTAATCAGAATAAGATGGCGTAGTGGGTAGAGTCTTCGTCCCACGTACCGAAAGTCCCAGGATCTTTTCCTAGTGGTAGAGTTTTTTTTAAGAATTTTTTTGGGAACAATTCTTGACAATTTCCTTCAGATTTTGTTCTGATCTTGTCAAAAAGTTTTTTTTCGACAAATTTGTGGGGGGAAAAGGGTTTTTCATAAAAAAATGGGCGTTTATGAGAAATTATTTCGGAAATTTGACCTACGCACCTGATCTGCTATATCGAGAAATGTTATTATTTTGGAATTCTTTTGTAGGCGCGGAAACTTGGACAAACGTCATGAAGGCAACGCAACTTGAGTTGAATCCACAATGTTAGAAAATGCAGAAAGTGGAAGAGAGCGGCAAGAAGATCAAAAGGGTAATAATACAATAGACGAAATGGGTGAGATTTTACAATTGAATAATTTAGCGCGGAAGGACAGGGAGATGAAAGAAAGAGGAAGAAAGCCGAATATGACCGAAATTATCGCGCTAAAAAGAAAGAATTGGGGAGAATTGACGCTGATCCCGAATTGGAAAAAACTATCATGGATCGGAAGAGAAAAATAGCTGATTGATGAAATATTTTTTATATATTATATTTTTCAGAATATCGCCATAGAGGTTTACACTTCTCCCGTGTGGTCTTAAGCCAACCAGTAATTTTTTATTTGAAATGTTTATTTTACCAAAAAAATTACAAATTACTCTCTAAACATCGTGAAATATACGATCTTATCCCTTTTTTTATAATTAATGACACAAAAAAGTAATAAAAATTACATCATCATATACAAAATAGTATTAGTTCCATGATATTTTTTATAAAAATGGAACATGAAATTTTAAACAAGGAACATCAATGTATAAAAAATAGAATTGGATAGCAGATTTAGTATAGGATAATAGTCTTTCATCAATAATGAGAAAAAAATTGGAGAAGAAAATAATATTGCAGTTGAGGTCCTGCTAAGCCATAGCGGCTTGTCAGCAGGTGTCATATGACACAACTCTCAGTAATTATATAAATATAACTACATAATTCTCTAACTTCACTCATTTTTTCACGCCGCACGGCTAAAAATCTTTCAAAACAGCAGGTTTTTTTTTGCTATTCTGTAAAAATTACAGCGGTGAGTAAAAGATTAAGTTTTATAAATAGATGAGAAAACATGCAAATTACTCACCGTTTGGTTTTTGACAAAATCTAGGAGTTAGAAAGTCCTATTTTTTCAATGTCCCCTCTTTGGAACAGAGAGCCGTAATCTACCCCATGTAAAACAGCTTATATTTTTAGGCAAATTTCTCGAAAAGTAGTTCGGCTAGGGGTTGATATTTTGACATCATTGGAAATACGAGTTTTTTCTTTAAAATTCGGTCAAATTCAGCAAATGATAGGTGAAGTGATATTTCGCTCAAAGTACCTTAAGGTGGCTGGGGTGGGCATCGTGGGTCATAGTGTTTATTTTAATAATGTTTTAAGTAAGTTGAAAAAGAATTATTGAGCCATATTTCGTGTAAGTACATCTGTTTATGCGGTGGCATGCATGCAGTAATGTAAGTGATGCAGGAATTATATTTTAAATTTGCGCCATAATTGAAGCATTTATGTTTTCACCGTGGAATTTGAAATTTAAGCAAAAATACACATTTTTTAACACGGCATGATACCTTGACATTTATTAGCAAACATTATAGTAACATGAAAAGTATTATTTCGCGTTTTGGAGAAAATCTGTAAATATGGAATATAATGGAATTATTACGAAATTATAATGTCATGCGCTATAATGCGACGTGTTAAAATAGCATTGAATTGCCAAGAAACCAAATCGGTTATGTGCAAAGCTACACTCAAATCTTTTCATAGCAAAAGTCACTCCAACCACCTTCACAAGCAAGTGTAAGAGTTCGTGGAGGCGAAACGATATTTTGCCAGACAAGCTCTACGTTAGTGCAGCTGTTGAGTATTTAACTACTGCAACGTATGATCGTGCAAAATTATTTCTCTATTTTTTGTTTCAACTTCTTGGTCTATTTAATTATTTAAAAAAATAAATTCGTGTTTCTATTGAGGAGTTCATTCTGTTTTTTTATGATAGTTTTGTTTACTGGTTTTCAAAAGGTTATCGAAAATTGAAATTGCAATCTAAGGTAAAAGAATGTGTTGACGGCATTGATTTTCGAAAAGCTGAATTTAATGAAAATATTGGTCATTATTGATCTATTTTGTTGGCCGGTATTATAATACAAATGATTTTGTTACAATTGGATGCTTATAAATCATTTTGCGACGAGTCAAAAATACTGGGTTTACTCGGTGAAATTCCTTCTGTTTGTAAAGCAAAATTTGGTGGCAGACGGATGCTCAGAACGCAGCGTCGCGGAAGGTGTTGGCTTGATGGTGATGGTAATGGAGGCAATTCGCCCTCGCCCTTCGCATGGTAAACGCATTGCACGCTGGGCGGTTATACACAGCTACTTTACATTCACCCGCATTGACTGGCTGACAAGGTCATTTTTTTAGTTATTCGCCACCGTTCGAGTGAAAGCAATCATTGCCCCTCTCCTCTTCCCACAATGTGAGTCAGGTTTCAAGCAAAGTCGTCAGGTGAAGGCAAATGTTTTCGCTCTTCGGTTGAAGGGAGAGATAATCTCAGTCGCATAAATTTAGGCTCCTTTCGGAGCGGCGTGAGCCCACTGAAGCCTGAAGTGGGCATTGAACCCTCCTGAAATGATTAAAATATGGTTTAGTGGGGATCATTTAGAAGTTAAAAAGGTATGGACTCAAGATTAGTGAAAGGTAGTCGTTATCTATGTATCTCTGTACTTAACGATCCCATAAACTCATGGGGCTCTCGCTTGTATATGATGCGAAAATGATTTATCTTTGTCGATTGGCATGGGAAGGGATTGATTAACGGGATTTTTATGCTAGGGTCTGTGGCTTTTGAAAGGATTGTAATAGCCATTAAACGCGAGTTGTTAAATATTTGACCCTCATGAAACTTTTTCACCGTCATGTCTCTTCGCCGAATCGTTCGGAATCCATGATTTTAATTTTTCCTGGAGCTGTTTTCTGTTTACTTTTTTCTTTCAAATCCCCCGAATGAGAAAAGGGTTACTTTTCGTTGAATTTACAATGCAAATCTTTGATAACTATAAGAATATTGTCTCTATCACTACTGGATACTGAAAGTTTCTGATCGTATTAGGAGAGGTGGGCAAAAACGACGAAAAGTAATCAATGTACAGCAAGGTTTCCTAAAAATACTAATCTGCTCCGTGCGCAAAAAATATAATTTTATCTTTTAATTAAATACATTTGGACGGTAAACGAAGAAATATTATACTCACTACTGCTGAGGAGTACAGCAGAGATGCCTAGGCGACAAACAGAGACCCCTTCGGCAGTCTGGGCATTGGAAATTGTTGTCAGGGAAACCGCGTGGAATGGGCTTATTGCTAGAAGCTGGCGATCGGAGGTCTTAAGAAGTCCGTGATAATGAACTCAAGGTGCAAGTGTGCGACGTTAAAAAAAAGTGACGATATTGAGATATGAGGTGACTTCACTATGACGTAATTTTTACTTTGTGAAAGTTCACCAATAATTTGATCAATCTTGCAGATACTATTTGAGTTCCTACACCTACCCTTAAAATGCATTGTATGTAAGATCGTAAAGTTCCAAACCTTTCGCCTGAGTCCGAGAAATCAGCATGAATATGGATTAGATTTGATTAATCGGTATCATATTAAAGTAAAGCCACTGATTTTCTCGCCGAACTCGCATCAGTTATGTAATGTGGTTCAATGTGAAATTAATAATTGTGTGCGAAAATTTTATTTTAGAGCAAAATGCGCTTCCTATATCCGTTTTTCGTAAAGAAAACTTCTATCTACTGCAGATAAAAATGTATTTCATTTTATCTAATCCATTCCCGCATGTAAGCCTTCTTAATTTCGAGTGTAACGTGAGGAAAACGTTGTGTTGAGAGAATTCTTTCTTGGTAATTGATGAGGAATTCTTCTTTCAACCGTTAAAGCAGATAAGTATATAACTTTCATAAGCTCTCATTTTACTTTCATTTGCTGATAACCGTCTGCTTCGCTCACTTTATTTAATCCTTCCTAACATCACATTAAACTACTTCGTTGCTCGATTTTCACTCACTGCCTGACCCGTTTACTCTGCGTAGGGGATCATTCGAGTAGTCTACATCTACGTAATACCCTGAAAGCTACCACTGGGTTGTGTGGCAGGGGAGGAGTTATCACCGGCATGCACTACTCCATGCCCTAAAAAGGTTAATGAAACTACGACTGTTAATGCATTAGCAAAAAGCTGAAAATTGTTGTCAGGAGGTGATATTTCACCAAAATGCGCTACGCTATAGGTACGCTATCAATGTTGGGGAAACTAATTATACAACCGTATTTAGCAAACACATAAATGCACAGATATACAAGAGTAGAATTTGCACGGTTATTGTTTGTTAATCGAGAAACACCGCGAGAAGGTGACAGTTTTTTTTATTGGGATTATCATTTGTTTCAGCAGGTCCCCTCGGCCCCCTTGCCTTCCGCCGTTCTAGTAATTAATGATGAGTTGTATTCGTCACGATATGCCCACTTTCTTACTGCCGTATTGCTAGTAGGCAACAGCACTAACAACTGAGTCAATTAGATCTTCGCAAAGCTGGGTGAGAAATGCGGATGGTGAACAATTTTCTTTTTTTGTTAATTAAAATTTCTTCATTGCTTTTTTCTCTGACAGCAGATATTTTTAGTAAGAGTACTTTTAAAACCCTGCAAGGACTAAGAAATTTAATATTTTGAAACTATAGCTTGCCTCTACAATTTTTCCTTGAAAATACCCACAATCCACGCATCATTTAAACAGAAAAGTCATCTTTTAGAGTTCTTTATGTTAAAAATATATGTTTATTGAATAGCAAGGACCTAAGACGGGGCTGTGTTGCAAGTTTCATTGTAGAACGTTCTGTGGTTCCACAGAGAGGTCGTGATCAGTGAGTCAGTTGACCTTTTGTAATATGAAAGAAAGTTAAAATTAAGTTGGCAATATTCCTTCACAGTTTTTTCACTCAGAACGACCGGTTTCACCAGTTTGGGCATCATCAGGGTCGATGTACTTCTACTAAACCTAAAGAGTGAAACCGCTCGTACTGTGACTCTAAATTGTTGTGAAATTTTACGAAGTTAATTTTTACTTTCTTTCAATATGAGAGTTTTCCACGAAATTTTACTGCCGGCCCCGATGGCGGCGGGGTATTATTCCTCGCCTTATTAAATTCCTCGCGTGCTAACCCGAAGGTCGCGGGTTCGATTCCCGCCTGGGGAGGATTTTTCACCTCAAAGGGCATGCTTGTATGTGATAGTCCGTTGTTAATTCCCCGATATAAAGGCCATATAAGAGCTGTTTTCGGTGGTTGTTATTTAATTAAAAAAATTACGCCGAATAACATTCATTTTACTTGCACATTTATTATTATATTCAAGCGTCATTCCCGTCTCCTTAGATCCCACTGGGCTCTCTCTCCGTGCTACTCCCACTTCGCATTCGTCGCCGGAGACCCCCTTGATCGCTTGGGACGCCTTCCCTCTTGCGCCACCTCCGGCCACCACCTTCTCGCCAGCCCCCGCTCTCCCCCATCACCCACATATACACTCGAAACGTCCATCCCCGACGATGCTCGCTTTTTTCTCCTCTCAACCCATCTCGTCGTCCGTGACTCCCTCTGCTCAAGGTGCACCCATCTCCTGCTGCCGTGGCGGGGAGGGATGGATGGTTGAACGGCGGCAGGTGCCGGTGTAGGGGGGGAGGAACAGGTGTTGGCCATTGCCTCCCTACCCCACCCTCTACCCCGTCCTCTTTCCTTTGGGACGAACCGTCCAGCCCTTTCCACCCTGCCTGCCATTGGGATGTGAAGGGGAAGGGGGCGGTTAGGGGAGCGTCTCCCAAAAGCCCTTCAACCCCCGAAAGGCAACAACCCCCACGAACCGTGTTCTCCTTTGCTCTCCTGCTCATCATGCAACAGTCATCGATCCGAAGATTGCTTTGCTGCCATAGCTCTTCTTTCCGTTCCTTTTTCCACATCTACATGATGCCCTTCCAGCCCCCCTCAATAGTGTGTGGCAGGGGGTGAACTTACGCCAACGTACAGTACACTGTGCCGCAAATTTTGTAGAATCCACGGGTATTGATGCATCCTACAAATGTCTAGAATAGAATAGAATAAACCTTTATTATACTCTGGGACAATAAGCTTCAATGAAATATCAACGAGGTAATTAACTAATTAACAAATGATTTTGTTCTAGTCAGAAAATAAATGGAGCTTAATAATAAAGAAAAAGAAAGACAAAAACAACTACTCTCAGTTAAAAATGTTGACTGTACTTGTGATACAATTGAATTCAAAGATAGGTATGGTACAAGATAGAAACGTAAAACCCCTTAAGGTTACAACACATATGAGATTTGAAAAAAAAAACATTTTAAACAGTTAAAACAAAAAACATGAATGGACCATGAAAAAAACAGTGGCAGTGATGATTACACACCATCGTGCACCACACTTATGCTGCAAATTGATTGAATCTGTGATTCTCTTCGCCGCTTAAGATTCTCTTTCGCCGCTGTAATCGTCCAAGCCTCACTGCCATACATCCAACACCCAACAACCAACCCCCTCTGCCACTCACTCTTGAGGTGGCGTGCAGAGTATTACGTAGATGTACACTAACATGCTTTCTATGTATGTTTTTATTAAGTGCTTTATCACTTCCACGCTTTTCTCGCTGGCTATTGGTAGACTTTTTTCTGAAAGTGTGCCTCCTTTGCTTTGGGTAATCTGCTCACTATATTTCTCTTGCCTCTTCCATCACTCTGGTAGTCTTACTTCTCCGAAAGCGAAATTCTTCTACTTGTTTAGGTTTATGCTGCTCATGTCTCCTGGTGAAATAATCATCTTAATTTCCACAGTTACTGTTCTCTGTACATTTATCTTCAAGGTTGTTCATTTATCTTCGTTGTTTCTTCTTTTGATGTCAGCATTCTCATCAAAACGTGTTCTTTTTATGTCAGAACAAAGAATCTGTTACGAAAAATGAGTGTCAATAAGAATATCTATAATCATTCTAGTATCTTTTAATGTTTATTTTCTATGCTTAATCTCGATGCTGGGGTCGCTCTTGCAAACACAACTGTGCATTTCAAGTTAATTGAGATAGAAAGGTAAGAGAATAAGCAGTTTTTTATAGTTAGGTGTTCGGATTTAAAGGATCTGAAGCTGGTTATTTTTTAATGATATGTAATTAGAAATTCAATTTGAAACCAGACCAATTACAAAAAAATCCAATTGAAAAATATTGGATCGATCGCTACGCATTGAATTTTTAAGCTCTTTGGGTAAGCTTTTTGGAGTCCAGTTCAGTTTGAAGGCTACCCGGTGTCAGCATTAGCCTATTCTTTAACGAAAGGCGCCTAGGGGTCCACATGTTTACTAAGTTCAACCGGACGAACATGAGTACTACACTTGATATGCTCTCCACATACCACTGAAATACGGATCGGAATTTCACCGTAAATATTCTCGACTGCTGCCGGGACTCAAACCCGGTTCCACGGGATGGGAAGCAGGTGCTCTAGCCCTAATACCACTCCGATTCCCATAGCTAAATGTATGGAGTAAGCCCTACTGAAATAACAGTATGTCTCGCAAGCTTCCTGTACAACTCTCATGCCTCTAAGCATGCACATTTAACGTTACAGGAGTACTATAAGCTACGGAGGGGAAAAATGTTTTTACGCTAATTCCTGTGAGTAGACATGTGTATACTCATATGCTTTTTATTAAATTAAAAATCGGTCACGTCGTATTGAAGGAGTAGTTTCTTAAACTCGGAGGCACTCACTCAAGATCCTTTTCTTCATCTACATCTACAAAATACCCTGCCAGCCACCTTCAGGGTGTGTGGCAGGCGGTGATAAGTCGCCAACATACATTAAACTATACCCTAAAGTTAGTGTAACTACGATTAATTATGTATTAGCATAAATCGCTAATGCTTGTCGCGAGGCAAGGCCTCACAAGCATGCTGTGTACTACAGATATGCTACCTATGGTAGAGTGACCGTTAGTATTTATGTATTTTGCAACTACATAAATGGACAGAGATTCAAGAGTTTTGCTGAAAACATACACAGCATGCTGTAAGTACTCGGTAGCAAAAAGGATACAAGTATTAGGGAGTACTACTACTACTAAGAGCTACACTACCTATCGACAAACTTAGTTAAAATTCTCATTGGCAGCTGTTCTTACGTACGTATGTACACCTACAGCAGGACCGCTTTCCATGTTCCCTCCTCCAACCCCAAACCATTCTCATCCCTTCTCCTGCCGCTGGAGTATAAAAAAAAATAAACACGAAAACCCTGGCTCCACCGAAACCCTTTTCCTTTTGTTCCACCCTCTCCCGCCCCCGTTCCCTCTTTTCTTCCGTTTAATTGTCTGACCTCCTCCTCGGGGGTTGGGGGGATGTGTTTTTTGTCCCTTCCTACCGTCGGCATCGCCCCGCGTCAACTCACTATTCTCATCCTTGGCCTTCCCTCAACTACCAAAGGGAGCATCCTCCTGCCCCAACCCCCCTTTTAAAAAATCTTGGTCCCTCCTCCCCCACCTGCGCCGGCGGACTACCACTGCTCCAGACCGGACGTTCCGGGACGGTCCCGAAAGAAGTCCTTGGAATTTTTCGTCTCGGCGGCAGTACCTCCCGGAAACTCCGCCCCGGAAGATTTACCTAACTACCTGCCATGGCCCTCGTCGAATCCGAGAGAAATTTGTATAGTGTTGGTTGCGTCTGGTAGGTCAGGTTGTGTCGTCGAACGTGTAAATTAACCTTTTTGGTTTTTTACGGGCGTATATTTACGTCGTGTTTTTTTTCCTAGCACGATAACACCTGTCTATGTATGCGTTTTCTTTGCAAAAAGTAAGAGAAAGAAAAAATTCCATGTAGTGACATGATGATGTAGACTATTCGATGAAACCCTGTCCTTTCTTTAATGAAATATCTCTTTAAGATTCTCGAAGTACTTTCAATTCATTCATAGTGAGATTTCCCCGCGTTAATCCTTGAACTATTGAATACGTTTCATCTCTTTAGTGCTTTAGATAGGTGAACTTGCGAATGTGGCGTCATTCAAAACGGTAGACTGATTTGCCACCTAATGTTAGTCTCAAAAATTGTTTGTGCCTTCGAAAATAGCTTAGTAAGAGTTTATGTGAAGTACCGTTCAATAAAAAAATATGGCAGCTTTTACCAGCTGAAAAAAGAAACTCACCCTGGCTGTAAAAAATTTACCCCTAGCTAGCAAAAGCTCACTACCGAAAAGAGTATTTTTGTGCCTCGTCATCGGTTTCATCAAAGGTTATTGCTCCTAAGATTGGTTTTTTCGTAGTTTTTAAACCAGCCCGCTCTCTGCTAACGTATTCATTGTATCTACTTGCTGTGTTGTCCTTTTTTAACTCCCTTTTCGTAATTTTTCTGTGGGTTTCCTTTGAAGTACCAATGCATTATTCATTGAAGTGTTACCGGGGAATACGGTAGACAGCTGCTTTTTTTTTAGCTTTCAAAGATTGGTGGGTGGTTTTAATGACATTGGCTGGATTTATTTGGGATATGGGAGGAGACAGAAAAATCCAACGACCTAATTTGTTAATTCCAGAAGAAGTACCATAGTCAAGACATGCGTCCAATGCCCAATTAAACTTATTACTATTTTCGTTAATGAAATAAGCCCGCAATTATTTGATGGATATCTATCTACGCGGTACCCTGAAAACCACGTCGAGAATATTTTTACCGACATGACACCATGATACTAGCTACAAATGGTATGCTAACTAGGAGTATTTATGCGTTTTGCTGTTACAGAAATGTACAGAGGTACTGGAGTTATACAGGAGCATTAATTAGGAAATAAACTAATCAGTTACTCTACCTATCGAACATATGGTAGTCATAAATCTTCGATGGCAGCTAATATGGTCTCATATGACTGGCGGAAAAAATTACATTAAAAACCTGTATGTTCTGTGGTATATTTCCCGAATTTTATGGCATTGATCTAATCTACCGTTGTGTACCGGGTTTCGTAAAATGTTTATGAGATTTTCAGAAAATATATAGGCTTTGCACTTTTGCTCATATTGCCTTTATCATACCATGGTGTTATGTTTGTTTGTCTCCGTACAAACGTGATTGTATTCCCTAATTGATACCAGCTGATCGTCCTTGTTGATGACCGGTCTGGACGATATATCGTCGTTGGCACTCGGAAAACACCTGGCGCCAAACAACGATAAATCGTTCCATGGCACTCAAAGGGTAAACTGAAGAGAGATCGTGTGAGGAAGTAGAGAGACCCAATGGCAGGGGCAATATGAGACATTGACATCTACCAAACCCTCAGCTGATCGGAGGAACACCAAATAAATTCGACTGAATGTAGACCTTTTGACAAGTTCACTAAACTATGCTTCATAATAAGCATCAAAAATATTTTACAAAAACATGAAAATACGATATATTAAACCCCGAGTATAAAATCAGGGAAATAGATTGCGGAACTGGCAGGATGGAAAAGATCATTTTTCCGCATAAGATCTGAGTCCATTACAGCTGCCGTTGAGATTTTATTCGGTTAAATATTTGGTTATATGGTGTAAAAAAGAGATATCGTTCTACTGGTAGTTTTACAAATTAATTTAATAGCTATTTTAATGCTTCTGTATTAATATGCTGATTAATATTAACAGCACGTCTCGCATGCTACCTGCATAAATTTTGTATATCTGTGCATTTCCATAATAGCATAGTGTAGTGCATGTCAGGAAAAATCCACCCCACAGGTTGCTAGGATATTTGCCGGTATTTGCTAATAAATATGCCATCGTAGTTCCTAAAACATTTGTGGAATATGGTGTAGTCAATGATGGTGGAAATTCTCACCTTGCTAGCCACTCATGAAGTGGCCTGCAGGGTACTATGTTGGTGTGAATGAATAAAATCTGTAGCGGGCTGAAAGGTTTTAATGAGAGGTAAAGAAAATCGTTAAATCTGAAAAAGAGGTGACGAAGTGGACGATTGATAAATTCACTAGTTCATAATTAACTTTTTGGTATTCCATTACGTTTGTCGATGAATATCTGTCACTAATACCACTTTTATTTTGAATACCACTTTTATTCAAAATAAAAGTGGTATTAGTGACAGTTATTCATCGACAAGCGATTGATAAAAAATAAAAATACTTCCATCCCCGAGAAAATCGAAACAGCAGGTGGTTGGAACGAGTTTCTAAGTTAAGGCTTTCAGAGCATGATGCGCACTAATTGGAGTGCTACTTGCTCGGACTTGTTTTTGACATGAAATTTTGACACATCCCATGCCTCCCCTCAAACCCCATACATTCTTTAAAACAGAGGTTCTTGTATGAAATTTGGCACATTGGTGCGAAAGATGCTGAGGAAAAGGCCGATCCCTTCCTAAATGAGTTCTAAGAACGCCTCGTGTGTTAACACGTTTATTAAATCTAGGATTCTCTTTCTTTCTTCTGATAGGAATCTTCTTCTTAACCGTTGGAGTGATTTTTTCTGAATCCACGTTCCAGAGAAAACCAGTATCTGCTAGTGTGATGCTGTTGTCGCTTGTATGAGGATGTCGTCCGCCCGCTTTTAAGGGGATATAAGTTACTACGAACACCGCTGCCTTGTAGTTTGACTCTAACGCAGGGGGTTCTCGTCTGAGGAACTTGAAAAGAATTTCGAAATGGTGCTGTTTTTTCATTTCATTCCTCGGACCTGTTCCACCGTTTTTCGATTGCTTGGTTTGAATTCATGTTTATATTTTACGCCTTTTATTATTCTTGACGAACAGAGTGAGATGATAAAGTCGGTTATATTTGTTGACGAGCAGGCCTTGGTTAGTCAGTCATCCTGAGGGTTACTAGAATTGGTAGATGCATCAGGAAATCGTTGCGGGAAATACAGAATGAAGATCATCATCATCATGTGAGTAATCTACCGGTTAGAGGTAGGTTATGATGGAATTCATAGAAAACCCATCTTACACGAGCGGTGCCCTATCTACCTCTAGTATTTCTTTCTTCATCTCAGCGTAAGTCCTACCTTTCGTCATCCCGTCCATAAAACCTATTCTCTTTCTTCCCCTTCCCCGCTTACCCAACATCCTTCCCTCTATCACGGCCTTCAGCAAACCATCGCCCCACATTACCCCTTCCAGCCACCTATCATGCCTTCCCCTATTCTCATCCACAAGTTTCCTCTCCTCACCAACTAGGTCAAGCACTTCTTCATTTGTCTTCCTTTCCGTCCACCGCTTCTCCATCCTCCTCCACACCCACATCTCGAACGCCTTCAGCCTATTTTCGTCTTCCTTTCTCAGGGGCCACGTTTCTGCCCCATACAACGCCACACTCCATATCAGGCTCTTGTCCAGCCTCTTTTTTACATCCTTACTTAAGGTCCCCGTCGTCAGCTCCCCTCTATTATTGAACGCTTCCTTCGCTAGCGCTATTCTCCTCCTAATGTCTTTGCTACTATGCCCATTTTCTTCTAGCGTACTACCCAAGCTATTAAATTGTTCTACTTGCTCCACCTTGTGTCCTCCTACTTTTATGTCCAGCCTCGCTTTCTTTGTCCTACAGAATCTCATTACTTTTGTTTTCTTATGATTTGGAATGAAGATCAATCATGAGAAAACTAAAGTAATGAGATTTTCTAGAGCAAAGTAAGTGTTGAGACCGTTGAGAGAGTTAAGGTTAAGACCGTTGACGTAGAAGGGCACAAACCAGGGAATTTGTGTAATAATGTGATGAAAAGTCTGGCGAAGGTTCTAATACGGAGTGCTGCCTTGTGCGGTGTAGAATCGTGACTCTTTAGGAAAGAGGATGAGAATAGTGTGCAGGCGTTTGAGGTGTGGTTGTAGAGGAGAAAGTAGAAGACGTGAATCACGGAAAGGAAAACAAACGAAGAAGTGCTCGGCATGGAGAATTCCCAGAAAAGATAAGGAGGGCAGAATAGGTGGTTGGAATAGGGAATGAGGGCTGCTGAGGGAAGGGATGCTGAAGAACGTGATAGAAGGGTGGATTTAGGGTAAGTGGGTGAAAGGAAATAAGCTTACATCTACATATACACAATACCCTGCAAACCACCTCAAGGGTGTGTGGCACGGGGTGAGTCGTCACCAACACGCATTCAACTATACCCTATTAAAGTTAGTGTAACCACGACTGTTGATGCATTAGCATCAATCGCTAATGCTTGTCAGGGGGTGAATCCTCACTAGCATGCACTACACTATAGGAATGCTACCAATGTTAGAAGGATCAACAGTATTTTGCTGCTAAATAAATGGCCAGAGATACAAGTATTATACTTGAAGCATGCACGGCGTGCTGTTAGTATTAGGTAGCAGATAAGCATACTAGTGTATGTTTGTTTTTTTCGGGTGTACCAAGTTTTAACCAAGTAGCATACTAGTATTAGGGAGTAAATATACTTATTAGCTTCACTACCTATTGACAAACCTAGTTAACTGTCTCATTGGCAGTTGTTATGTTCTCTTATCGTTCGCGGGAAAAATGACATTTTGAATCTGTCCGTTTTGCAGTGTAGTTCCCTAATTTTTTTATTCTTATGATATGATCGGATGTCGGATTTCGTAAAATTACTTTAACTTCGTCAGAAAATAGATCGGTCTGGAACATAAATAATAGATTTTCTATATTTTAATCGACGGTCTGAAACCGATTCCCTTTCCAGTTACTTCAAAAGGTCATTAACCCTTAATGCATGGGATGAAGAGACGTAGGCTATTATATGCCTTCCTAGTTCCATGTAAAATTACCTTTATCGTGGATCACCTCAAATAATAATACGAACAGAATACTCTGTGGTATTTGTAACGGTATGAAGTATTCCATTCTCGTTTTGTTGAACTGTGAGGTCATTTTTAGAACATAATAATGCAATTATTCTTGCATAAATGATTTAAATAGCGACCTTGAAGTGTGATTTAGACGAGCGTAACGGAAGATGTTGAAAAATATAATTTCGAGAATCTTCTTTGTTCATGATATTAGAATAATTTGTGGCACTATAAAATTTTGAAAATCACTGAGTTACCTAGAAATTGTTCAACTGATAATTTAATTTTTTATTGCTGTTAGTAGTTTCGGCGATGGATTTTATTATGTGAAAATACTCAATTTTCCTAATATTTAGATCACAAAGTTAAATTTTTTTCGTCGTGATATTCCACACTGTGTGATTAATTATTGATTGATAAATGTTTGAAGAAAAGCCGACGACTGTCAGCGAAGTCGACAGATATTTGTGAAGATGCTCTTGGACTCAAATCGCTACCTCTACGTGGGAAAGCGCGCCTCCATGCGTTAGATTTCTTAATCTCTCCTCACTATTACTATTTGCTGGTCCTTTGAAGGAAATCACTTTATGTTCGCTGTACAAATGTTGACGTAATTTCTGTCGACAGACATCGGTCAAAAAATTTAATCCGAGCGAATAAATGAATAATAGAATTAAAAAAAATATATGAGTCGCCAACTTGACTAATGGTGAAGACCCTTCGATGATGATTGAGAGATTGGTGCTCGATCAATAAATCTGAGAGCGACGAGTCGATTGAAAAGGGCTGGAGCAATCCCATTCACCAAATCAATCCTCTCCACACAATAGAGCCGTAAATCCTCATCCCCCTTCGCCCTTTCACACCCCATCCTCTAGCCCTTAACATCACCCTCCCCTTTCCATTCTCTCGGACCAAGACTGCTCCTTCGTCCGTCCCACCCCCTATCCAATCCGCCCACTGCCCTTCCGTCTGGCAATACCCTTGTGGCTGCGCCGCTAATGACTCGCAACTGCTGCCTCCTCTCCCGCGCTATGGGGGTTGCATGACCGTGGCCACGTCCAGATTTACACGACGCAGTCCACTGCGCAGGTTAAAGCACAATCCTTAGAAATACTCTGGCCCATAGTTGGGATTAACGATTTAAAAAATTAAAGTTTAAAATTAATCGCTATAAATGTTGTTAACTATTTAACTTAACCGTTACTTGGTAGGAGAGTTAACTTTTAATCGTCAAAGTTATACATTAACTGATAATAAACTAACTTCAGTTCATTTTGGTAAGTTTATTTTGGATTTCTGCTATTAAACTGAACTTTTTTAGCAACAGTTTCGCCGCGCTATTCTGACGGCTTCGTCAGGCATTCTAAATCAACAATGAAAAATAAATAAACTCAAGCGGTTATTATGTGCAGCATGATTAATTAATTCTTAATCCAAAAGAAACTTACCAAAATTAAAATGAACTGCGAAAATCTGCGAAAAAGGTTCATTTTCAGTTCATTTTTTTCGTTAATTTTTGGGGAATGTCGACCTTTTCGAATTTTCTTTTCTTCTTTTTTCAGACAGAAGAGGACGGATGTCCGTTTCAAATTTTGAAATGAAAATGGTGATAAAGTTTCTTTTTAGGTAAAAGTTTGATAGTTTTCTTGAATTTGAAATTTGTATTTATTTTATCCCAATTGCGAAAAATAGCTTTCAAAATTTTCTGAAAAGTAACCGAAAACGTAACTTTTAAAGTAAAAGTTACTTTTTCTTAACTTTAATCTGTTACTTTTTCAGAAAAGTTACTTTTAACTTTAACTAGTTACTTTTACAGAGATTAACTTAAAATTTAATCATTTAATTATTTTGGTAACTTTCCCAACTATGCTCTGGACCTACCTTGGAGTAAACATATCTGGGAAATATCTGAGGTCAGGCTGACAAAAAAACTAGTATTTATTTAAAGAATATTTGAGAAATGCGACGAGAAAGTTAAAGAGCGTGGTCATTTTTCACTAGTTAGACCTTACCTAGAATACGCTGCTTGTATTTTGGAGCCTTATGAATTTGATATTGAAATTAGTTCACGTGTAGCGATAAGCAGCTAGGTTTGTATCGAGATGTTTATGATAAGTCTAGCTACAGCTGAACGTGTCTAGGCTTTGGAAGAATTGAGATGGGAATTGCCATCACCCTGCAGATTGAAGAATAGGCTTAATCTCTTGCGTAAATTTGAGGCGAATTACTTATCCGAGGACGTTAAGAATATATTAATAACTGCGTGCTTCAATTGTAGGTTAGATCATGATAGATTGCTGAATGAACAGGTTTAAAATATCATTTTTTCCGCGTACGATTAGGGACCACTATAGCTGTGATCGAAGCCGCCAACATGGTAGCGACATGTGGTGTTGTTTTCTTTCCTTTTTTAATTTCTGAATGCGATGCTAATTACATGTGATATGTGTGTATAATTTTCTAATTTTTATTCCTCGTTGTACTCTTAAGCATTTCCGAACATGATTTTTAGTGGTGTCCATCCCACATTAGTAGAATTATATTTGGAAGCCGTATTGCTTGTGAAATCTCCTTCCACTCACGTTACTCTTCAGTAAATTTAATTTTAAAAACTAATAACGTCATGATAGTGTGATTGATGGTTAGTGAATGCTTTGTGGGGAGTTACCCCATGCTGCACGCGGCTAAGTTATCTTGTAGTCATGGTAATATGTAAGATCTCTCGTGGGGTAAGCATATTCGGGAAATTTCCGGTCAAGCTAATCGTAAATTGGGGTTTGTTAAATGAGTACTTGGCAAGTGCGACGATAAAGTTATGGAAATCAGCCACTTCTCCCTTGTTAGACCCCACTTGGAATACGCTGCCAGTATTTGGGATCCTTATGAGGTAAGCTTAAAAACCGAGTTAGAACGCGTGCAGCGAAGATCGCTTAGCTAAAAGCCGTTATGATAATCTCGTTAATGTTACTGATCTTTTGCAGCAACTGGGATGGGAAACGCTTTCAGACCGTCGATTAAAATTTAGACTCAATCTATTATGTAAGTTCCAAACCGGTCTATTCTCTGACGACGTTGATAATATTTTACGAAATCCAACATACTACGGTAGATCAGATCATGAGGATAAAATTAGGGAACTAGACAGCAGAACGGACAGATATAAAATGTAATTTTTACCGCGAACGATAAGAGACCATAACAGCTGCCAATGAGACTTTTAACTAGGATGGTCCATAGTTAGTGTAGTTAGAGTTTATTTACTCCCTAATACTTATATGCTTATCTGCTACCTGATAATCACAGCACGCCGTTCATGCTTTCAGTATAATTTTTGTATCTCTGTCCATGTAAGTAGTTACAAAATACTAACGGTACTTCTGACATTGGTAACATACTTATAGAGTAGGGCATGCTGGTGAGGCTTCGCCTCCTGAAAAGCATTAGGGATTTATGCTAATGCATCCAGGGCCATCTTTTGGGGTCGAGAGGCCCCTGGACCCGATGTAGTGTGGGGCCCTTTTAAGGGCAGCATAAACACGATTCATTTCAAATAATTACACAAGATACGCAATTGAATTATTTTTTTAAATGCTAAGTCAAATAATAATTCATTACTATTATTAATATTTTTTTCATCATGTATACTCACGAAACCTATATATTTTCAAATGTCATTGCATTTGACAGTAAATGTATACTTTATTTTTAATGATAAAATTAATTAATAAAAGGCCACGCAATCAGGATGAGTTATTAACAAAATAAATTTGGAGAAAATCGAGCTGACTATCGAGTTTTGGATGATGTTTTAACAACTTTATTTTCTGGCCCTAAGCTTGTTAGAAATGTTTTCCATCTATGAGTTGACGCGGATAAAAAGTAGTAAATTTTCTGAACTAAATAAAAATATGAGGTAACTTGTGAAACGGTCTCAGCAGTTTTCGCACCTTCTAGGTTCAAAGTTCAAAGTATAAAAGAAGAATAAATATTGAGAGCTTAAGTTTTTTTTAGTATGAAAATCAAGTCTGTTACTTTTTGACTAGGGTTGATACCTCGTGGCCCCTTAATACCCCGAGGCCCCTGGGCCAGGGCCCGGTTGTCCCAGTCCTAAAGACGGCACTGAATGCATCTATAGTCGTAGTTACACTAACTTTAATGGGTATAGTGTAATGCATGTCGGTGACTACTCACCCCCTACCACACACCCTTGAGGAGGCTTGCTGTGTGTTTTGTAGATGTGGATACTTCCTTGTGAGTGGGTTGGTGTTTGAGGCTCTCAATCAAGACCCCTTTGGGTGTGTTCAGCCCGTGAACCGTTCGTTGGCCGCAGCTCCAAGCACACCCCCGTCTCATACCCTGTGTCGTGCACTGCCCAACATATCCTCTCAATTTCCCACCACCGCCACTCATCCCTTGGCTCACTCACTCACACGCAACACCTTCTCCATCATCATCCTCCTCCAACCCCGCGCAACAGGTGGCGAATCCCCGCTCTCTCCCATCTCTCCATACACCCTCTCTTTGAGAGTCGCCTTGCCCGCCCCAACTGCTCGCTCAGCCCACCTCAAGACTCGATAAAACTCACTTCCTCTGCTCGACCTTCTTCTGTTTTTGGGGCCGTCTGCTGCCACTCTTTCGTTCGTCTCAGGCGTTGTGTGCGTTGCCCCTGGCAGCCTGTCGGGAGGAGAGGGGAGGTATTAGAGCTAATTTTTACCTTACGTGAGTATCTCAATATTTTTTTTCTCCACTCTCTTTTACCCTTCTGTTCCTTCCTTTCCCACTGTCCCTGCTCCGTATATAATTCCGCCTTTTAGCGACAGACTGGAAGTATGTCTTTAACTCATTGGGGCAGGATGCATTCTTTTACGTAGGTTCCAAAGAAATACTACCTATTGTAGTCGTTACCATGATGCGACTTCCGGAAAATTTCTACTTAGTATAAATGTCACTTTTTTGTAGTCACGATCACCGTCATCCTCTGAGTAATCTACCGGTTAAAGGTAGGTTATGATGAAAGTCACAGAATATCCAACTGACTCTTACACGTGTAGTGCCCCATCTACCTCTAGTATTTCTTTCTTCATCTCAGCTTTAGTCCTGCCTTTCTTCATCCCGTCCATAAAACCTATTCTCTTTCTTCCCCGCTTGCCCAACATCCTTCCCTCTATCACGGCCTTCAGCAAACCATCGTCCCTCATTACCCCTTCCAGCAACCTACCCTGTCTTGCCCTAATCTCAATTGCAAGTTTCCTCTCCTCACGAACTAGGTCAAGCATTTCCTCATTTGTCTTCCTTTCCGTCAACCTTCTCCATCCTCCCCCACACCCACAATTCGAACGCCTTCAGCTTCCACGTTTCCGCCCCATACAACGCCACACTCCATATCAAACTCTTCATCACCCTCTTTTTCATGTCCTTACTTCAGGTCCCCGTCAATAGTTACGATGGCTGCCGTAATTTTGAGAAAATTACTTCCAGACTGATACATTAAATATGAAGGTGGAAAACCTTGGTCAAGTTAGTTGATGGGTAAAATCGGACCAAGGGGGTGAGAATGGGGAAGGTTTTTGAAAAACTGAAAATTCACTATAACTCCCTTAATCTGAAATATATTGTATTCATACACCGAAGACGGTGAAATCGCCATGAAAAAATCATAATAATTTTTTATGGCGAATTTCACCGTCTTTCGTGTATAACTTCGCACCCGTGTGCGAGACTGCGTACCTCATCATTAGTAAACGCAATATTGGAAATTTATATTGTATTCGTTTACATATATTTTTATTGGTTTTTCGCCTCCCATCTGGTATGTTGTCGTTTTTTACGATTGATTTACTGATATTGTGTTTCACTTACCTTCTCCTTAACTTAGTTAAAGCGAGATATCGATACTCGTAGAATACCGTGACTTTGGCCTCATCGCCTCAAAGAAAAAGATCTCATATTTCTTTTGATGCCTAAATATATACCACTTATCGTGATACTTTTCGAGATATTTTCCAAAATAAATAATCCGTTGTTCCATTAGACATCTTACGGCTGTGCGCTCCTGACACCCTTATTTTAAAAAAATGAAAGTTTTTATGCACATATCGCCTCAGGAATGTGACGGTGTATTGTTCATATGTTTTGCCGATTGTTAAAAAAATCACTGCTGACTATAATACTTATTATGAAATCGCAAATAGAGAATTCCGTAATGAACGTGTTTGTAGCGTAAACTAATAAGTGAAGGTAAAGTTAGAGACATCAGTCCTGTACTTTTGTCACTGCACCTACCATTGTAATAGTTTTATGTTCCGGATTCTGGATGGAATAGCCTGCCTTGAGAATTATCCCATTAGCTCAGAAGTCCGTTTTAAGAAGTTTTCCACAGTTGCTGCAATAAGCCTGGAATCAAGGTCTCTGAATTGTTTTGACGAACGTATTTGAATGGGAAGACCCTTTTAACTCCTTCATGCAAAATTCTGCTTAACCTAGCCATCGTTTTAACGTTTACACCTTGTCGTCAAATTTCTCTCGTAACTTACGATCTAGTGTGAACCATAGATAATGACGTGAGTAAGTTGAAAATAGATTTTTTTTAAATCTTGGGAATATTTTAAAAATTTTAGTGGAAAACGACAAATTTAATTTATTTTCACCATGAAAATCTTTGGCCTTCGCCAAGTTATTGCCGGAGGAGTAAAAACATCTTTGACAATGAGAAATTTAAATGGTCTGATATTGCATATTGCCAGATGCATGTGTCGAGTTGTACTTGGTCATTTTTATTCTGCGGGTGAGTGAAAGGCTAAGTCAGCGTAACTGTGAGTTTATGGGTAGAAGGAAGAAAATTAGCGCGCTTAGAATTCCCTTCCCCAGTTTTTAACTTTTTCGGACTTCTCCGCGTGTGTTATCTCGTCTATCTTGTGCCCTTTCCCTCCGGTCGAAACTCTCACTCCTTTGGTGATGAGTCAGAGTGGTGGAGAATATTCGACAGGTGTGCTTAACGAGGCTTTTTATTTAATCGTTTCCGTCAAATGCCCTACCATATAATTGGCGTATGTAGTAGGAGTCTCATCCCTTGAATATCCTGTAACGGTTCACAAAAGCTGTTTTACGTATTTTCCATACTAGGTTAAAGAATTTCGCCACACCTCGGAATCATACAGTCAGAAATTTGGCACTGACAAGAAATTGCCACGCTGATTCAAGTAATAAATTTCACTCCGATAACCGCGACAATTTTCCTACGTTAATTAATATGTACCTACTTTATTTTGCGATGCATTCGTTTTCATCGCTCGGAAGGGCGAGGCTAGCCTCTAAATATATTGTTAATATTTAATCCTATAATTTTTAGCCTCCATTCTTCTTTTCGTGTTTTAATTTTTTTGTTCTTTCCTCGTGTGAAGAGAAAAGGAAGTCTAGGATAAGAAAATTGTAAATTCTGTGAATTTTCTCTCAGCACGACTAATTCCTGTGAATAGGAACGAAGTTAGGAGTCCGCAGAAAAAGAAATATCGCTATTGAGTTCTTGATTCATGTTTAAAGAATAAGACGCTTATTTTGACGACTGATAGGAACGTGTCCAAATGTATTTTTTCCTCTTGTGGCAATTTATTTTTACCGCATCGCCTTTGTCTCCGTGTGTTAATTTCCATATAATGCGAGCCAATGGAACAAAATGCATTAGAGTTGAATACGGGAGTTTTTGATGAGGAAATTGATGGTAGGTGGGTGGAGGATAGAGTGGAGGGGGCTGTCCTTGGTCTATCGCCACCTGGCTCGGATGACCACGTTTTCGCGGAACTTCCGAGTGGCACATTAACCCATTATTTTCCGGGAAATTCTCCCAGCTGGTCTTGTTGGCCAAATTTCGGCAGAACAATGGGCAACTCATTGTGCGGGCGGACTTTTTTTTTGTTGTAATTACTTCGCCAGCTACGGCGTCGCAAAACTTCCCCATATGCATGCTATTCTGGAGCACTCCCCTCTTGTATCAATGGTGTTTATCTCTGCTCGATTCTGTACCGCGTTTTCTTAGTTTCTGTTTGCCTGGGTTTTGCTTCTTCGAATGTTTCTTTGGTTTGGCTGTTTATGTGAAAAAGGATTCACGGTTTTACGAGCATGGAGGCTAAGTACACGGTCCACTCTAATTGGAACAATTTAGTTCCTGAAATATGTGTATACATTTATTTCGTTGCCCTTAAAAGATATAAAGAGAAAAATATTTATTTCTTATGCGGAGCGGTGTGTTGCATGGTTCATAGGCTTGGTCATTGCTGAGAGAGGATATATGTCGACCGAAGGATTTCAAAATATGGATTTGGGAAGAATGGAAAGGGTGAGCTTTGTAGTGAGGAAAAGAACAATGTTTCATAGATGGTTGTGGAGGGGAAGGAGATTGGTGCCGGAAATTCGAAGAAGGCAGAAAGTGTGGTTTGAAAACGTATTGAGAATGAACGAAATGTTGAAGGGGTTGATTTAGTGGAGAACGATGTGAGTACACGGAAGAGGAAGGGATGGAATAGGAGTTTTAGACTACATGGAAGTTGGCAAAAGGCAGATAGTAATGAGAGAGGAAAGCGTGCACAGTAGTGAGCCAATTTGCAGTTTTATGAGATAACTTTAAACTTAGTTTCCGAAAAGATGATGTTAATGTTGGAATTATTGAAAAAGGAATGATTCAATCGGTGGAATGATAAATTACATTGGTCATATTGATATAAAAGCAAGGTTCAGGTTTATGTATTCTTCACTGTCGGAATATTGATGTTTTTTTTGGAGCAGTCCGTATAATATACATGATGACGACAAGTTACTTCAAAATAATGAGGAACCGCCGTTAGAATTTTGCGCTGGAATCTCTTTCAGGTTAGGTTGCAATTGCCGCTAGTGAAATAAAGTCATGTGCCAAGGTCGAATAGACGAAGAGGCATTGTTTTCTTTTCGCGATGTAAATATTTACGTTAGTGCGCTACGCGGTGCGACCTAAGGGGAGCGGCTAGTGTTTACGTGCACCATCTGCTCACCCGTGCCTACTCTCGGGCTCTTTTATCGGGTGGGAATCAAAGCGGCGACGAGGAAATGTATTCTTCTTCTGCTCTCCCCGTGAGCGTCGAGGGCCAGGTGGGAGCCCTGCTGCAAGCACCCCCTCTTCGAGGAGTTGCCTAACCATCTCAAGGAATGGAGGGTGGTGAGGGTTGAGGAAGGGGTGGTTTGAGTAGCAGCCGGCTGAGAACAAGGGGGGCTGGAGAGCATCTTGAGTCACACATAAGGGAGTGACGTTCATTGCAGGCCTTGAGTATCAATACTGCTGGAGCCGAAAAATATTTTCCTTATTTTTTTACTGCGAGGATTGAATGCAGTCTGGTTTTCGAGGTCGCATTGAAAATGGCGTGATTTTTTTAAATCGAATCTCCCATTACCTTGTCACGGTGAACCTGTGGTTTGATGCTCTGACTGCGAAGTTGTTACATACTATTTTTTTTTAAGTTTTAAGTCAGATCATCTTGAAAGAATCCCCTGTGGCGTCATTTAGAGACTCATTTATTTTATCTTACATATTTGCTTATGGATTTCCGCGAGTGTTTCCGAAAATGAAATCTTGGTCATCAGTATTTTCTATTAAAGTTGAAAATTTATAATAATTATTATACTTTTTAATCTATTTCTTAATTTTCCATTCCGTGCGAAATACCATAAAATAAAACCAAAGTACAAAGATGTTAGTTGCATTTTTGCTTCATTCACTCCTAAAAAACAATGTAATAACATTGAATACATAATAAAACATATTTGGTTTCTCTAATATCTTATGTATGATGGTAAGTTTCTTTTCTTTTCAAGTTAAAACATCTTCTTGTAAGTATAATGTTAATACACAATACTTTAATGCAGTGAAAGTGAAAATGATTTGCCACCAGTTATTATAGCATTAATTTTTCTTTCTTGAAGTACTTATGTAATATTTATTCTAGTTCGAGTGGGTGATATGAATGTGTGTATGTGTGAATCATATACTTATGTCATATAAATGTGAGTAATGACTAAAACGGGATGAAAACGCTCTAGCTCATGTGAGTTGTGAAATAAAATCCCCTTTACCGGATGCATCTGGATAGTGCGTCGGTAGAAGTTAGGATTGTTATGCGACCCGAAGAAAGATAGGATTTTTCAGAGTATCTGCGAGCGACTCACACCCCGGGGTTTTCTATTCTCAGCCTGACATGGGGATGGCGGTGGTTGCCCATCGACCTTGCTGATTCGAGGGTGCGACTTTGTGATACTGCTTTTTATGTTTTTCTACAGATGTAGTGCTTTCACCGTTTAAACGGATATCCCAAGCCCTGTATGCCACTGCTCAGCATAAACCTCATTTTTATACACTTCTGTCTTTAAATCTGCCCAAAACTAGTTTCAGTTTAATCCCCGTCTTAAACTTGTTCCCCAGCTCATATTTCTTTGCCATGACATGCTTTCAGCGCCCAATACAATTAAAATGAATATCATGGTATGTGAGTTAATGTTATGTTCTGTGACATTATGACATCCTTTTTCTCCTGACAAAATAGTTGTCATCAAGCTGTTTAATATTTTTGCAATTGCCATTTGTGCCCGTGAGTAATGAATGCAAAGCTGGGCCTTAGCGTCGGACTGTGTCTACTCGTCAAAACAATATTTATTGTACATTTTTTATTGTGTAATGCTTCTATTTGTTACAGAACAGCTATTCCAGCTTCCAGTCTCTTTCATTACCCCAATCCAACCATCTTTTTCAACAACTCCTTAACAACCAAAATATTTCAACTATTAATAAAAAAATGTCCACACTAAAATACATTAAAACATTGAAACAAAATATACACCAAATTAAAGCAAAATCAAAACGAAAATTGAAGTAAATTTCAAACGTTACAGGACCGATGCTGGTGAGGCTTTCGAGTTTTACTGCAAGCTCGTCGTTTCACTCACGTTGTAGCGAGCGTTCTTCAAGAACGAACTTAGCTCCTGAAGATGCTCGCTGCTACGCGAGTGAAACGTCGAGCTAAAGATTCTCGTACCACAGCAAAACTCGGAAGTCTCATGAGAACCTGACAAAAGCTGCGAAAGCTTACACTCTAGATTTGTGTACTGATTTTATCTACTCTCTTATTGTGCACGTCTATTCTCTTCTGGAGAAAAATAGCATGATTAATTAGCCTCCTATAGAGTGGTATCGCATATCTCAGTAGAATTTAGAATTTTTCTTAAGGTCGTTTTACACGGTACATTTATTTGTACAATCTATCGTGTGAACGCATGTACAGTCAAGTGTGCAAGAAAATATTGTACGAACGACTGAATTAGACTGAATGTCGCTTTACACGATGAGTGCAAACGCACAATTTCCGTGCAATTCAGCGATAGAAATCGATCGGAATTCGCGAGTGTTTTGTTTATCGTGTTTATGTTTCACTCACGTATTTGACACCTTGAAAAGCTGATCACCTGAAATTCGGAACCTCGACTCGACCATCTGCCTACTGATAATTCTCCCGGTTCAGAAAAAGCTCTCTCGGACTCATCTCTCTGGCTTTATACTCGAACTTAGCATCGTTTCGTTTTTTCTCATCTGGATTTTAGCGCGGCAAGTCATTGACGTTTCTCACCGGATCTCCACTCTTGTTAGACAAATTTCGTGGGTTTATTATGTGTGTGTGACAAAGTATTATTATCAAGTGGTATAGCGGAACACGGGACCCTTTTCTTAGTCCCTCCAAATTTCCCTCCCTTGTATTTGTACCAGTGTTTTAATGTATTTTTTGACGATTTGTATGTTACTTGCTAACCAACAGAAATAAAATGATTATCATTTTATCACGCAGGATATCAGGAACTCTACTTGAGGACGCGACCAGTCATAATTTTGGGGGAAAAGGACAAACCAAAAGATCGCGATTACACTGAAAAACCAGACCAACAAATAACCCGATGATGATGGAGAGCCCGAGAAGAGTTTACTCATTAAAGATTATATGCACATGATAATAGTTACTCATATTATTCGACGGGAAAGTGTTAATCCTTTCTATAAACAACTTTATTTTCAATCGCAACACAGGCACCACAGTTTTCGCCATATCTGCGCCATCTGTTGAATAAAACCGGATCGAAATTGTAAAATTGTCTGAATGGAATTAGAACAGGTTCTATTTTCCGTTCAGTCATTCATACATTCGCACAAGCGTTCGCACAATTTGCCGCTTTACACGGTACAATTTCCTGATACATGCGTTTGCGCGATAGATTGTACAAAAAAATGTACCTCGTAAAACGGCCTTTAAACCTCATAAGAAATGGATGTTTTATTTGTGAAAAAATAGCACTATTTGCAATTTAGGAATGAAAATTTGATTTACATCATAGTATTCTCTGCATTCCGTTTGATGGTTTTTGAAATTTCCCTGTCAGCAGTCGTATATCGTCAGTCAGATTAACTAATTGTATTTTGCTGTACAACTGTTTCCTTAAAGCTTCAAAAACCTCGGCGATGGCTGCAAAAGGATTTATGCAACAAACTCTGTGCTACTATTCAAATATCTGTGTATAGATGTACCCTGACAAGCATTAGCGAGTTATGCTAATGCATTAATAGTTGTAGTTACACTAACTTTAATAGGGTATAGTGTAATGCATGTTGATGACTACTCACCCCCCTGCAACACACCATTGAGGTGGCTTGCAGGGTACTTTGTAGATGTAGATATAAGAAGTACTTGGCGATGAATTTAGCAGACGCCATGCATATTTGATAATAATGTTGATTTTTATTGAACGTTACATTTTTTCTTTTATCAATCAGTGTGTAATTTTTTTCGACCGCTTGAAGGAAACTTGTTTTTCTGACTTCATGCCTTTTCTTAGTATGTTTATATGTTGCCTCGGTAAACTGTTATCTTCTTTCTTCCAAAGCTAATACGATGGCAATGCATAGCGCTGTGATTGAAGATTGAGATTAACACTTTGACCCGCAGTGTTTGGGAACCATTTCCAGCTCTTTGAATGAAACTTGTACGTAGACGAACGAGAATCATAGTTTCCCCTGCTTGTGTATCAGTTCTTAATTACTCAACCGAACTGGACGATGTTGCTAACTTACTTGGTCATTGTCACTTCGGAGAAAGAGGAAATGAGCCGTAGAGGCGTTTGAAGCGAATAATTAGAGTTAAATCTCATGTTACTCAGTCTTGAAAATGTCGGTAAACCGTATTGTGAGGTCCCGTCTCAGGCACAATTTTAAAGATGTTTTATTTGTGATGTTTATTTGTGTTTCTATTGCTTTGACAGTTTTATTCTTCTCGTATTTCATTTTACTGTCAAAGCGTGAACACGCGAGTTGAATGTTAAAGTATCCAAATCGACTTATGGAAGACTTTCAAGGAACCACGAGTTGTCGGAGTACATTTGCCTATGGCAGAAAATTTTAATTCGGGCCAACTTTGATGAAACTATATTATAATCTGAAAGATCCTCGCCGATTGTACTGTCTTCATATGAGCGTATTCAGAGCAGCTCCGCATCAAAAAGTGAATGAAAAATATCTATTATTCTAAGTTATGCTACTAAAAAAGAATTTGCTATAAATGCTACATATTAGTATTATTGCATTTGTTGGGTCGGCTAACAAGTTGATTATTTGCACCTCCAAGAAAATAAATAGGTACTTCGTAGTAATTGTTTCAATTCTGCTATTAGACATCTTCATTCCAAATCCTCTATTGAATGATATCAAATAACAAATGTCATGGAGGCTGTGCGAATTATACTAATAGCTCAATATTCATTCGAAATAAAATGATGTCGCTGGCAGAATGATGATATCATTGCGTAGGATGGATTCTTGATTTCATGCGATGTTCAGCCCAACACCCGAATATATGTTCTGTGTGTACTAGGACATTCTAGAGAATTACGAGTGAAAGATAATTTTAGAGTGAAAAAAATATTTGGTTGACTCAAGTCTCATCGGAAGTTCACGGAGTCGTGCTCCGTGCAGCGCTTCCTTGAAAAACCTTGCTCCTTGTGTACGGGAGAGTCGTCTTTTATTATTTTTTTAATCTATCAAGGAAAATGTATCATCTGCCGAGATGAGTCAGATGCAGTGTCTGTTTCCTGCCTTGCGGAGAAACACCTCCTCCTATGCTCACGCCAGCATTTCTCCTATTGTGCCTCCTACTTTTTTATGCTATCCAATCCAGCCCACTTCTCATTTGTCCACAGAAAGTAGGAAGTGGGGTTTCCAACTCTGCGGGATTTATCCGAGAGTCTCTCGGAATGGGACTCATTTATCAAATCTCCCGTCTCCCGGATTGAGGCATTTTCCTCCCGTTTTAAGTTTAAATACAAATTCACTAAATTCTCCCCATTATTATTTTTTCTATGATTTTTAATATTTGTCCGCGCGTTAATTTCTTTGCACACCAAGGAATGTGTTTATGTGAATAATAATAATAAATGTAATGGAAATTCGCCAAAATGAAAAAGGATTTCGCGAAGGAGCAATTGAGTTGGTGGAAGGGAGGAAATTCTGGTGGACTGTGGGGTTCTGCCGGGTAAATGGCGCCTGCTCTGAAGCCCGTCCATCACGATTACAAAATTTCCTTGGAACGTTCATTCTCGGGAAATGACTGAATTCTGAAAAAATAGGTTGAATCGTTTGCGCAAGTTCGAAGCAGACAATTTTTTACCGGACATTCAATACGGTAGCCAACGTATTACGGTAGGGATCATAATAATTGCGGTTGATCAATCATATGAAACTCCCACCCTCACTAGGTAGAGTACACTTTATACTAGAGATGGGCAAAATTTCTCAGTAATCGATTAATCGTATCATATGATGATCGTGTCGGGAGAATCGATTCAGTACAAAAATCGGGAAGGCATAATCGATTATGAAGAATCGGTAAATAATCATATGATTTTTCTGTGAAGTTCGTAGCTTCTGTGACGAGCAGAAGAATCGGAAGAATCATACGATTCATGTCAAGCCTGTGAAGGATCGTCAAGGATGAGCATCGCCCTGCGCATGCCTGACGGATAGCATAATCGGTTATTTGAATAATCGTTAAATAATCATGCGATTTTTCTGTGAAGTTCGTAGCTTCTGTGACGAGCATAAGAATCATACGATTCATTCAAGCCTGTGAAGGATCGTCAAGGATGAGCATCACTCTGCGCATGCCTGACGGATAGCATAATCGGTTATTTGAAGAATCGGTAAATAATCATGTGATTTTTCTGCGGATATATTTGTGACGGATGGAATAATCGTAGACTCCTGTGGAGGATCGCCGAGTATGCGAAGCGGAAAGCGATGCGCCCCGATTTTTGAAACCGTTTCTGTATTCATGTTTGAAACGAAGGGTCTGTTGAAATTATTTCACGGTGTTGTATGATTGTGGTGAAATCATTATATTCAGTGATATATAATTATGTTCTCTGGCTGAAGTAAACGATACTGTGAAGTGACGTGGGGATAGAGAGCTGTATATAAGGAGCTGATTTTTGTGCATTTGTGTTAAATAACCTAATTGAAAAGAAGATAATAGTAGGTGACTAATCAAGGATATTGTAAAGGTTTTGTAAAGGAGAGAGGTATAGACAAAATGGGAATGTTATAGGTGCCTGGAATACAGTAAAAAATATGTCTCCATATGTAATACTTGGTATAGCTCTAATTCACACTCAACATGCTGCAAAATTTACAATGATTGTAATTTATATCTCTCAGTGATGATGATACTTGAGTTATAATATATATATATATTTATTATTTCGACAGAAATGTTTACTTATGTTGTCAATCATATATATAATGTATGTACCTAGTTCTTCTATTTTTTCGAAAAATTAGCTTAGTATTTCAAAGTATATGTTTTCTCGACATCTTATACTTCATGGTGTAAATATCAGGAGCATAAATACTCCTAAATTAGGTCAAATATTATTAGCGTTATCCTTGAAATGAAGCTGTCTGTCATTAAGAGTCATAAACGTTTTACCTCATCTCTCGTTAAACCACATGCATCTGAGTCATATTTTTTATCTGCGGCGTTTTCACTCGTCTTCTTCCAGATTTTGCAGTCTTGCCATCGCAGTTCAAACATAAAATGCAAAAATTGCTTTTTCATGGGCTATTTGAATCTTTTTATTTTTAAACTATTCACTGGCAGTTGCGAAAAAAATCATCGAAGTTCTAAAGCCGATTATTTTTTCCCTCGGTAAATTTTCAAATTACACCAATCCCGCCGATTTTTTTCTGACGGTCATAATCGGGATTGAATAATCGATTAAACGATTAAATCGTCCACACATAATCGATCTAATAATCGAAAGAATCGGAAGCAAATAATCGATTATGATGAAGAATCGATTATTTTCTCCCATCCCTACTTTATACTTGTTCTTAATAACGTAACTTCATCACTAATACCTCACTCCCTGGAAATGCCCGGAATTATTTTGTTTTCTGAATGAAATAGTATCACACATTAATAGTACATATTAATAATATTAACCAGTAGTTGTCTCTTTATCAGTGCATTGCATGTTTGCATGTTCGTTTACGTGGCACTCTCCACGTTTCTGGTTTCACTGCGCACTGTTCTCCTGGCTGCTTTTTGGGCGACTTGAGGCCGGGAGAAACGTGAAACGTCCTGATTTGAACTTGAACGAGTGCTGCATATCTGGTCTGGAATCAACCCCGTCCCACACCCTAGTGGTGGCTTGCATGATATTTCGCAGATGTAGAATTCAAAGCTGAAGGATCATTGCGTGACTTAAACGATGGCTGATTTTCCTACCACACCCCATTACATAGTTCTGCTTCGCCAAATATGGTAAATTTTCAGCAAAATTGTTAATTTTTTCTTTTTAATATGAATTATATCAATTTTGAAAACAAAAATTTGCCCCATTGCTCCATTCTTTAAGCGCCGAATGTTAAAACAGGATTTTTTTAAATCCGCCATAGCATTATATAATCAGAAGTTGATAATTTTTGCTCGCGCTTCCTCAAAAAACTGCGCTCCAATTCTTAATTTATTTGTAATATGTACTTTAATTACTTTTTAAGATCGAATAAATTGTGTCTTCTGTCGTGATGAATGAAATGCGGCTTCATGTTTTCTGTCATGCCGAAAAACGTTATTGCTCACGCTAGTACTTCTTCCATTGTTTAGAACCTCCTTATGTACCTATATTATCCAATATTGCCGAGTACTTATTTGTTTCAGCCCCTCATACCGTGCCTTCTTCTCTGGACTTGTTAAAGAGTTCTCCTTCTTCATTCTCCTCCTTTATTTTTTCATGTTAATGCCGCATCCTGTGTTTGAATTGAACCCGGCTCCTCTTGCATGTTGCAAAACTCTCTGACACCTTGCGGACGGGCTAATTTTTTCATAGCAACATTTTCCCGTTTCTTACGCCTGGTATTGTATTTGAAACCACGATTTTTTAAATCTGTAGCCCATTGATGGTTTTTCGTTTATTTTAAAATGCCGCGATTAAATCTTTCACAAGTTTTGTTTCGATAAATATTTTGGAATCGCGCTCGCATCTTGCTTAGCTACCGAAGGAATTCCGGAAAATCAACTCGAAGATTGACAACAGCAAATGCTTGCTCCGCTGTGCTCCTTGGAAAACATTGCTCTAACTTTGTTCTAACTATGCGTATGTTGTACTTTTATCAGGATTGTTTTTCTCCCGAGCAAGGACGTAGTATCACCAGCCGTGGTGAGTCAAATGCTGCGAGTTTCCCGCCATAGCTCCTTGTTCTCGTGAGCTTCCCTTATTGTTTATCGAACTCCTTTTCATATTAACCTATCGCCCTCTTCATTTTCTCCACCGCTCGTACTATGCCTCACTCCTTGCCCTCTGCTTGTCAAAGACTTATCCTGCCTCCTCCTTGCCTCCCTCCCCCCTTATTTCTCACTTCTTAATCTTGCACCTGGCGTCTCACCCCCCCCCCCTCTTTATACCTCCCCCCGCGACCCCTCTCAACTCTTTTCTTCCCCTGCATTTATTCCCTCCCAAAGGAGGGGGGAGGAGACAAGACCCCCTGCCCCCTTGCAAGATGCTGCCCTTCCTCCTTTTTGCTATCCTCTTTGGCTGGCACGTGGTCTTCTCCTCGTTGTGGGGATGGTTCTGTCCCCAAGCTCATCCAGCTTGTCTCTCTCCCCGCCGTGAAGCCTCCTTTATAATTTTTTCTGCCTCTTTTTATCTTCCTCCTTCCGACTCATTATCCCCCTTGTGTTTTCCCTCTCACTATATGCACCTACTCCCCCCCTTCTTCCTCCCCTTAACCAAATGCTGCCCACGAAGGCGCGTGCCCTCTTTTTAAGATCCTCAGGTGGTGATGGACGAAGCTTTCGGTGGCGGATTTTGGGATTCTTTTGTCTTCTTCATTGTTTTACGCGATACGGCCCGGATGTCTTACGCCTTCGCTTAGTTCTCATCCTCAGCATGTGATGCTGGGGTACGGACTTTTTTTATTAATTATGAGCTCATATCAAACGAATGAACCTGGCCTATTCAATTGGTAAAATAATATGCTTTCAGGAAGGAAAAGAAAAAAACCCTGCGCGTTCTATCAACAAAATGTTTTTTGTGTTTTTGGCTTGGAAGAGTTTTGTGTTGTTTTTCATTATTTTTTTTCCGAAAGGCCGAGGTTCTAAGTCCGAGTGACGCACGTGTTTGCGAGATTTTAACTCTCCCTGTCGATGATCACCTGGGTGACCGAGATGCATGCAAAGGAGTCAAAATCCCTTTTTTTTATTGACGATTTGGATTCATCTTTGATTTTAATTTACTTTTCGATTGCTCTATTCTTGAAATATATTCACGATCTTGCTGATTTATCTAAGTTTCCGCTTTAAACAAAACCTCAGCGTCTCCGTTTTTCCCGCATTTTAACTCCATCGACAACACAATCTCTTTAATTTGCTCTGTCTATCTCTTTTTACAAGTCTTCCTCTTTGTGAAGATTCTTCTCTGTACTTTTTCAAGTCAGCCCTATTAAATTTCCCCTCAATTTTATGGAGCCAACTCTTTAAAGTCCCTCTTCAGGATCATTCTGACTACATTCTACTTACCTTCCTGTTAAATATTTCCTTAAAAGTGCCATGGCGTCAAACGCTTCCCTCCATTTCTCCTACAAAAGCTAGACTAATTTAATTTTTTTACTCTCTTTTTTGTGGTTAAAACTACCTTCAGCATAAAAAGTAGCCATATTCCCTCTTTTCATCATTAAGAGTAATTATTCTCAGTGCGAACATTGCTGAGTTCTAAGTAAAACTAATTAATATTTTGTTACTCAACCCTGATTTTCTTTGTCACTGCGTGGGATTAATGCTTACAAAACCAAATCTATTTACCTAAAGTCCACGTCCATGAAAGCTGCAAGTTAACCCATATTTTTTTATTTCTCCTCTACTCTTGATTATTTCTGCGGGGACATTACCCATTCCATCTTTCTTGTCCACCTTCATTTCCCGTAACGCTTAATCTATCTCGTCATCAGTAATATTTTGGTCTATGCTGTCACTCCTCCGCTTCACATTTCCTTCCTACGTCTTGGAGTTCTAGCCTAACGCTTGAATCATTAAGGTCCTCCACTTAAGTTATCTATAGTAAATCTCTTCTGGTTCGACTATCGTATTGATTGATTGGTTTAATAAACGTGAGTCAAATTGGATCCTTGCGCCCCCTCTCCCTAAGGCTCACCTTTCCTGCCCTCGCTGTTTTGAAGAGTTTTCTCTTTTTTTCAATTTCCTGACCGTCTCGTGTAGTCTAGTCCATTTTTCCTTGTCAAGGTAACATTTTCTCATCGCCGTAATGCTCTTTCCGCAACTTCTCCTGCACTCTAATAGTTTTTTTTTCTTTTGAATCGCTCTTCATTGAGAACTCGAAGCTAACTTTTACTTGCTTTTCATTAAGAGTATCACTAGTAACTTATATATTTAAATTTCGTCTCTGATTCCTCTTTTGTTCTAGACATTTCAACGCATTGTCATATAGTAAGAAAACGTCGGTTCTGTGTTTTTAGTACATATGCTTTAATGAATCATATCAGCTCGCCCAAGAAAACGTAGACATAAGCGCGCAAACGACTTTCGCGGATTCGAAATAAAGGACTTGGATAACTCTTGGTCAAACCCTAATCTGTTCATGTTTTACCTTGGGGCCAATCCCCTTGAACAGACTCATGTTATTGATGGCGAGTGAACAGACCGATTGCCACTTTTTATAATCCTTAATGAAGTATCGTAATTAAGCTACGAACAGAGTGGTAATCCATAGTAAGATGATTGATTGAAGCTCTCTTAGATTTAGTTTTGATTAAATTTAATGATTGCACTTGTAATTTTGATAATTTAATAGCCTAGTCAATCTAAGATGTTTCTCTTCAGTTTGGTGTAAAACGTATTTTACTATGCACGATGAGACATGTTACAGCCTGCTACCAAACAGAAATATCTCATATTTTCCGTGGATATGTCTATTTTAAGAGTCTTGTGCCTGAGTGTATCGAAAAAAATGGTCTATGATATCACTGGAGAGAAGAACTGGAAGCCATTTGCAAAATATTGTAATAGGGCTCACTGATTCGGTAAATTCTTTCGTGGATATATCGAAGACTAATGGAACTCTATAACAAAGAAAAACAGTCTAATATGTGTCTTCCTCCTGCGCTACACCTGCCCTCTTTAGGGGCTATCTACACCTTATCTCCACTCAAACGAGTGCTTTCAAATTATTTCCAAAACTTTCAAACTACAAGCTTCCAAACTTTTAGGAATATTGCTGTGCCACCGAGATAATTTATGCAAATATCGATATTCCGGAAGTTCATTTCGCTTAGCAGCTGCCAAATTTTAAGTCACTGCGTGAAAATTAATTACTTATCTGGAAGGTTAGGTATGTATGTACTTAGGCTTGTTTCTTTGTTGATTTTGTGGAATTAATATGATCTTGAAGAGTAACTGCTTTCGGGCGTTCCTCCGCGTTGTGACCATTAATAGCGACGATTTCGCCATCGGATATCCTGCTGGAGTGTTCAGGTGTGAATTGCGAATGGGTTCGATGCCAATGGGCCAATGTCCCGACCAATGGCGGTGATAATGGCGCAACAGCTTCGTTTCTGTGCTGAGCGAAGATGAGAATGTTGATTGAAAATCATTGCAATCATTATTATGTTGGTTGTTTTGTTATTTGGACAGACAACCAAGACATGGGGCACATTTAGAATAGGTTGTTTGGATGGTTAGGGAAGCATTATCTGGGGGACAAGGGATGGGTGGAGAGAAAATTACTGTAACTTATTAATAAGATAATGAGTTGCTATAACTTATTTCCAAAATCTAAATTGTGATACTTTTGATGTACGAAACGTGTAAAAAAACCTATGATGTATGATAAATTTCAAAACTACATATATGCAAATATGAAATGAAAGATAATTGTTATAATGCGAACAACTTCAACCTAGTAATGAGATTTCTAATAGTAAAAATGTGCTTTTACTCATTTCCGAATTCCTAATTGTGATTATTTTGAAATATGAAACGTGTGTAAAAAAAGCTATACAAAACCGTACCCAATGTAAAATTCTACAAATTTTTGTGTGTAAAATGTAAACCTTCAAAAAGGACAATGAAGAGGGGTAAGCAAAATTGCATATACCCTCAACAAATAAAGAAACTTTCAAATTTCGGCATTTTTATGTGCATAAGAGAAGGCGCTAAGTACGAAGGGCGTTCAACGTCCCGTCCTTAGCCTCTTCCTGCGAGCAGAGTCCTCTCCTTGAAGTTCTCTCCACGTAGCACCCAAGTAAGGATCGGTATTTCACAAAAATTGGCCGAAGCCAATTCTCTACGCTCTCTACACGTGGGTATTCAGTCCGCTCAGTGCTACGTTTCATTCGGCTTGATCCTAAATGTGGTAATACATCAATGGCAGTTGTAAATCCGAAGTGCTGACTTCGGAGACGAATTCATTGATCATTGAAATCAGCTTTACAAAAGGCAACATCTTTAATGCGCCTGGTAGTTTTTATGCATAAATGACTATAAAAGACCCTTAACCAAGAAAATATTCCCGAACTTGGTCCTTAAATTCGATTCTATAATTTAAGATTTTATTTAATTAAGATTATTTAATTTAAGGTCAAATATCGTCTGATCTATTTTCATAACTGTTTCCAAATCTATGCCAGTCAAACAGTTAAATTCATACGTTTTATTATTTATGGTACGGTTTTTCTAAGCTGTCGCGATATTTCAGTGCTAACATTTTATTAATGGAATCATTTATACTTCATATTCCTAAAGTTGGTTTTTGTGAAAATGGTTTGCCACAATTCGACACATTGCAATTTTGTTACACTGTCTTCAACACGCAGTTCTGATCGCGCCGAAGGCGCGTAGATTATACCGTTCCGGTGAGTGCGAGACTCACCCCTACCGGTCAATTGACAAGTGGCGCACTTGACATGAGAAGAGTGTAATGTCGTGTATGTGTGAAAGAGGAAACTTAATGACTAAGTAATATTGTTAATACACCACAGAAAATATGAATCACAGGCTAAGAGATTATATGATATGACAATAATCAATATATAGGGCAGCCTCACATCAAAACAAAACAAGAGGGTGAGGCATGCTACTATGAAGAAGAACATTAATTAGTCATTTCGCTATTTTTATTTTTTCGTCAGCTGTGTCGCCCGACCTGGGTCGGTTTTTTGTCCCTCCAGCTCTTTAAGGCTCCTCGGACCTTTGTTTTATTTATTTTTTATTTTTTTTTATTTTTTTTATTTTTTTTTAATTTTTTTTAATTTTTTTTTAATAGCATCACTATGCGCCTTTATATTGTATTTAGTGTAATTTGCGTGTGCTTGGTGTGCAATTCCTTTGGTTATAGAATCCTTTGATTAGTTTTTCCACTCTTTAATTGACCTCGTTTTTTTGTGCATTAAGAACTCCTTTGTGATGACCTGCTCTTACTTCGAAATGGTCCGTCTCCCCAGAGGTTTCACCGCATGGGAGAAGGTTGGGGACGCTTGGTCTTAAGGCTGGTGCCATCTATTGAGGTGTTTTTGAAGTAAGATCCCTTCCCTTAAAAATTTCCCTGAAAGAGCCGCAGGCCGCCAAGTCAGCCCCGTTTGGTCGTTCTCCTGCCGTCTCGGAAGTATGGAGGCTTGAAATATTATTATTTTTAGGGTTATCTACCAAGTGAGGTAAGTTAAGGTGGTTTGAGTGAGATATTTCCATATATAGTCATAATGGAGACCATGTTCGAATTTTATTTTATAATTTCAGCGACTGTAAGACGTATGAAGTAAATATTGTAACAATAATAGCGCAAAAATATAGTTATATATGACACAAATTCTCAAAAATTAGATAAATATATCGACATAAGTCTCTAACTTGACTCATTTTGTCACACCGCACGGTTAAAAAGCCCTCAAAACCACAGGTTTTTTTTGTGATTCTGTAAAAATTACTGCGGTGAGTAATGGATTAATTTGTGTAAATAGTTGAGAAAACATACAAACTACACACCGTTAGTTTTTGACAAAATGTAGGTGCTATAAATTCCTAATGTTTTCAATAATTTCTCTCTGGAGCGCACAGTCGTAATCTATCCCATTTAAATCAGCTTGTATTTTCAGGCAAATCGCTCGTAAAGTAGTTCGGTAAGGGGTTAATATTTTGGTATCATTGGAAAGATGAGAGTTTTTTCTATAAAATGATGCCAAATTCATCAAATTCTAGGTGAAATGATTTTTCGCTCTAACTACCTTTCAACGGAAGTGTAAAAATCCTGTCGAATTTTACAAGGGTAGGCCCCCATTCCCTTACCCAATTTCTTTCTTCATCTCGGCATACGTCTTACCTCCCTTCGTCCCAAGTATTAGACGTATTCTCTTTCTTCCCCTTGCCCGCTTGGAATTTTCAGTTATGAGTTTCAGTTTTCAGTTATTCTTCAGTTATGTTTCTAATTCGATATTTTCTTTTTTACTGTGTCCGTTGTGCGACTACTATTGCTGAGTCAGTTGATAAATTTCTTTTTAAGTTATTTGGAAACTATACTACTTGAAAATAATCGCATTAGCGCTTAGGCGAAGAATTAAATGTAGAAGGATCTCGTATCAAGTTATGGTTCCTGCTGTGTTTTACTTATTTCTGGCATTTGTTGCGGAGGTTTTAAAAAATAATTTGTTTTTTAATTCGCGTGAATGCAGCCGTCACGTAATTAATGACCTACGCATAGGAAACCTCTACTGTTTGCGAGGAGTGAATGTCTGGGAAAAAGACTAATAATAAGTACACTTTGATTATTGGTATCAGTAATCCTTAGCGTAATAGTATTTCCATGCAAATAATTGAACAATGTTAAAAAGTTGTATACTTTGCGGAATTACGATCGTTTTTCCTTCCTAAAAGAGCTCTATTCAGAAGTAACCGGAAAGTAATATCTTGATATACTAACCTGTACCAAAGTAATATCGTGATATACTAACCTGTACCAAAGTAATATCTTAAGTAGAATGGTAAATCTTTCGAGGTGTCAGGCCGAGAATGAGGGACGTTATATTGAAGGACTGTTAATATGTAGTAGCGAGAAATAAACCTGATACGTAAAAAATAATAAGAATTGTTTATGAAATAACCCTCGTAGTATGTCATGTTATGTGCTCATTCAAGACTCTTGAGTGGTTAAATAATTTGTCTCTGAGAAGAATTAGCATATAATTTTACTGTTCTTAAGCTACAAAGTGCAGAACTAATTTCCAAGCAATATTTAGTAGAATTTCGGCGGTTCATATCTTTTCTGTTAGCTACTATTAGAGGAAGCCCTTTCTAAGATGTGCTTATGGGTTTTTATGTGGAAATATTTAAACTCCCTTTTTATTCATAACTTTACAGGAATTTACCGTGGAGCATCGTACGTAGAGCTCCGTCGATGTATTCACTAGAATTTTCAGGAATTCCTTGTTTACGAGAAAAAATTGCATGGTATTTTTTCCATCGAGGATTCCGAATGGAATGGAACAGGAGCATTTTGTACTATTTTTCTCGAGATAAATACCGGAAGATGTCAATTTACTTCGATAATTGTGGGACGCCATAATCTTATCAGTGTATTCGGTTACTACATGCAAGTAGCCTTGGCGCACCCCAAAAACGCGTTAAGTAGGAAATAATCGCCTTTTCACTCTGCAGTTATTTTTAACGAGGCATTTCTTTGTTCTATTATTAGCCAAGTTCAATAAATACATCGTTTTTATTGAGATATTATATTTACATAACGGAGTGGAATAGTGCTTTAACGTTTTAGATCAAATGCGATGTTGGGAGTGAAAATATTTGTTGACTCATCAGAGATTGTGTTATTCTGGAAATTACCACTTTGTAGTATTCCGTCTTTGCTGAAACCTGCCGTTTTGTTAATAGTGAAAACAGCTGGCCCATCTACGAAGGTCCTTTTACTAAATTAGGATAAAATTTACTAATTTAAAAAAAAGGTCGGATATCAGAACATTTTAGCATTAAACTATGGCAATGGATTTGATCGTTACAATGAGAAAATATTTGTCTTACCCTAAAAATGTCTTACTCAAACCCAAAGAATTCGTCGAATACCAACGTGCGATTTACTAAATATATATTTAAATGTGAAATTGCTAATATATTCTTTTTTTTAGTGTTGAAATGAAGCTCCACAAAATGTATCTGTCGCCCAGTAATAGAAGCTGAAAAAAATTAAGTATATCCCGTTAGGAAAACGCAGAAGTGCCTGGGAAGTTTGTAAATAAAAACATTGGTGCAACAGCCTTGGTTCCTTCACCTTCCCCACTCTCCACCTTCCTCAAGACGCTTCCTCCCGCTCGCTTCCTTCCGCTTCCTCCTCCCCTCCCTCCTCCCCCGCCCCTCCCGTACCTGCCCAGCTTCCTCTAATCCCTCCTCACCCATCACGCAATAATTTCCCACCCAACGTCCCCCTACCTCTCCCTTCCATCCTTACCGCCACCTTGCGTCTCCCACCCCCTTTCTTCTTCCCCCCCCCCCTCCGCAGCCACGCTTGCTTTCTTTGAGGAGGTCTAACCCCCCCTCCTCTCCCCCTCCCAACAATAAGAGACGGCAGGGAGGATGGGGTGAGACGGGAGGAGGGGGGCAGGTGTGTGACGGTGGAACTCGTGAAGATTTCCCTTCCCACTCTCTCCCCTCCCCCCCCTTACCCATACCATTATTTGAATTGAGCTCTAAGGAATCCCCAACCTCTCCCTCCCTCCACCTCACGACCGCGGGGCGTCTGTCCTTCCCCACCACCCTTCTTATTCCACGGTTTTTGGCACGTGGTCCGCTCTCGTCTCCCATTGGTAGCCCGAGGGTCCTCATCGCGTGCCCTGCGGAACACCTGCCCTTTTTCTTCGTCTTCTCCTCCCTCTCCTTTCCGTCTTGCCTCACACTCCTTTCTCCTTTGCCGCCTCTTCCTCCCCCCTCTTTACAATACTTTTTTTTCTTTCCTCTCCATTGCACCGCCCCATCACGATTTTTCCACGGAAGAAGTTAGGTGTGTGTGTGTGATGTCCATGTGGTGCAATCGTGGAAATGGGGACGCAGTTAGGTCCACCTTTAGTTGTCCACGCCAGCCGGCGACGCTTCCTTCGCCCCCACCTTCTTCAGTCGTCTTGGCCGCTTTGTTGTCGTCCCCGCCCTTAGGACCGGGTGCTGTTTTGGCGCGAGGCGTCTCCCCCCCCCATCCCCTTCCCACTCCCATCACCCTCCCCCACCTCGGGTCACCGCCTGCCGTCTGTCTTTCGAGAGAATTTCGAGGGATTTTTTTCCGGAATTGTGTTTTCGTGCTCTCTCCCTAAGACGATTTATCCAGTCCAGGGTTTGGGCGGTCAGTCTTGTGACTGACTGATTCATTTCTATCCCTTTTTTTCGTCCAAACTTTTGTCCGGCCTCGGTATTAGAGGCGTCTTGTGACGCGATTTGTCCCCACGGATGGAAATCGCTTTCATTAAGGTGATAGGATTAAGGTGTTTTTTTTAGCTTTGCAGCCCGGAAAGGGCGGAAATCCTGGTAAGTCCTAGGGTATTCAACTTTAAAACCGTGGAAAATCCTGAGAATCAGGGACATCCGTTTAAACATATGCGTCCTTGAACGATGAGATTTTTGTCGCGGTCCCAAATCTTCAAAAAATACTCCATCGATGAGTTGATTTAAGTTATTTACCTGATGACTGAGTGATGATGTGTACTGTCATGCATGTCAACATATTCATTCAAGATATTGACTTAATACAGTTCCATACCTTTTCTCCTGCCTAACCGGACGAGATCGTAAGGGAATTTTTGTAATGCGGTTTTGGAGGGGTGATCCTCCGATTCGTCCGAGTGCTGTTGCCTCTGTCTGCACGTGGCAGACAGTATGTGCGAAATGACCTTAGCCGTCGAAGCACGTTTAACAAAAATACTACTACTACTACTGTAATGCGGTTTGTCCTTTCGAATGGTAATGGCTCTGCTAAAGGTGATGGGATTGAGATATTAGTTCAATCCTTATTGCCATTTTACCCAGAAAAGGCAAAAAATCTATTAAGTTCAGGAAATGTTACGTTAGTCAAAAAAATCTGGAGAGTCGTAGGCATTCAATGAAACGCGGGCGTCTTAGGAGTTCACTGATTTTTTAGAGGGTCTAATGATGCTAAAATACGCCCACAATACGTTTCCAGCCAAATACATGGCTGAAGAAAGTAGCGTTCACTCATGCATATTGAATCTTTTTCACCACCACCTGCTGCACGCTCTAGAAGAGGCTCTCAGGGTTGTACGTAAGTGTGTAAATAAGAACATAATTCATATGACATCTTCCTTTTTAATATCATAAAGTATTAGTGGGAGTGAGATGATGAAGTATTTGTCATTGGCGTTCAGAGTTTTTCTAATTAGGAATATTCTCTTTCAAGGCTAAACTAACCGCAGCTGTGACTTCAGCGAATCACTCTCGTCGAAGTATTTGTATTTACTGCAAAAAAACTGTCTTCATGCCCTGAGAAGAAAAAGAATGAATAACTGAAAAAATCATTCGCAGTGGATGAGGACGCGTTTATTGTGATCATGAAAGCTCTCTGAGCGGAAATCCGGAGGTCTGTTCAGAGTCCAGGAGAATTAATTATTTCACCATAAATACATCGGATTAATGAATTTGACTCTGCACTCTAATCTGTGCGTTTGGCGGCCGCCTAACTCTGATTTTCAAGTTAATTGGAAATAGTTCAGATCCTGCCGTTTACCTCTACGCCCAATATGTCCACTTAGGTAAATTACCCTCGTTGAATTTTTTAATCTTAAATATTTTTCATTTCTTCTAGAAATTTCAAGGCCATTTTGTTCCCGGTAGTTCTTTCGTATTTTTGCCCTGCGTGATTGCTGACGTGAAAAATACCAAATAATAATAAAATAAAATAGTTTAGTTTCCCCCCGATTTAAAAATGCATTTTTTTGGACAGCATCGTCAGGTTGATTGGTAGAGAGACCTATCGGAGTCGGTGACCCATCATTATTTAATGTGAAAAAATGCCTTCGAGATTTTTCTGTCGGTCATGAGAATGAAGTTGTCGTTTACAGTACACAAGAGTCCCATTTGATTACTGTGAGGTATGGAAGTAATGAGTTGAGATGCATACATTATTTTTACTTATATTCCTCAGATTAGAGTGCCAAACTTTTTTTTAACTTGTCAATTTTAGTCGATTTCGATGATGATGTTTAATTTTACGTAATTCTGTCCAGGAAAATGTTCAAACCTTCCTGGAATGTGCAAGATAATAATAATTGAATTATGAAAGGAAACCTTTTGGACATCTTTATTGCATGCAACATCGGTTTTCGATAGGAAAAATTAATTTTATTTGAAATTTATGGACATTGCGTAACTTTTCGCCTTAAAATATTAGGATATTGACCGCTTCAAAGAAAATACAGTAATGTCTCTACTATCATTTTTCTTCACCGACGACAACCAATTTTCGCCCATCAAAAGCCAGAACACAACTTCATGTCCAGTTCTGTTCCTTTTTATAATAGTTCAAGTTCTCCTGACTGCCTGTACTAATAAAAAGTAACATTTTTAACATATAAAAACATAAAGGTCAATTATTGATAGTCTTTTAATGTTTCAGAAATTCCTCCTTTCCTACCAAGGGCTTCATGATTCCACCTGTTGGTAATCTTCTCTGCTGAGCTGCTGAACTGAGAATAGGTGGATGTTCGAGTTGAGTGATGATGCCTTGTGGCCTATCGTGTCATTAATTATACAGCTTTCGGTAGGCGTATTTCTTTATCAAAATTCGTCTTAATTTATCATGAAGCTTCCATGTATTTCTGTCGATGAAAATATATTCTGAAATAACGGTTTCTTTCTCAGTTGATTTTTCAAATATTGATAGATCCTCTTTGCTTATTCATCCATAGTCAAAATATTATATTTTATCGTTGCGAATGGAAAGCAATATTGATACGTATCGCTATAAATGTATGATTTGGTATTTTCCCGGTGAATCTTTTGGATAAATATTTTGGGTGCATTTCAGTAGGTCAGGTTCTTCATTTGTTCCGACGTTACGTTTGGAGAGTTGAAGAATCTGACACGGTGGAAAATCCGAGAAATACTTATTGTTAGCCAAATTGTGAGGAATAATTCTTCAAAATTTAATTGATCCCGGGAGTAAGATTGGCGTTCCGGCTTGTTGTACTGATTCACACTATCAAGGCCCAAGTTCGAAACCTAGTGGTACCGTTTGCGTTTGCGAAACTGCTTACTCATATTAGTCGTTTTATTTTTTGATGCTGGACCCTTTTGGTGGAATTATTCAGGTTTTAATTCAGGCAAGTTGATCTCTATGCAACGTTATGCTTTGTTATGGACCGTAGTGTTGTATGTCTCAGAAACTTGGTCTTTGAGGAATGCAGATGAGTGTCACGTGGAGGCTTTTGAGATGTGGGTGTGGAGAAGGATGAAGAGCGTAAGCGTGGTGGAAGAAGACAAGTGGGTAGGCGTTGGGTGTGATAGGAGTGTATAGGAGACTGATAGGAAGGAAGAATAGGAGGTAGCCAGCATAAGTGGCTGGAGGAAGTGTTGATGGTTTACAACGTGCTGAAGAGGGTGGTGGAGGGTAAAGCGCTTGGTAAGTGTGGGAGAAAAGGAAAAGGAGCAAGAATTTGGAGGAATTTGATGTGAAGGGAAGCTAGCGGATATTTGGAGCCTAAAATGGGATTAACCTTCGAATATAGGTAGCTCAACGTAGGAAACATTGGAGAAAGGTAGGGGGAATCATAGATAGGCGGGACTATCAGTAGCATTCCTAGGATTTTGTTATTTATTATTTTCAATTCATGAACTGCGATTAGGCTAATCTTTCAGGGTATGAATAAAGTAAAATGAAACAATTTTTTTCCACAATTCCCAAAATATACATAATTGAAATAAAATCAACAAAATAAGAATCGATTTACAATGTAAAATTGAACTGCAATACAATCATGAATTTTAAAAATTCATGTATATATAGTATATGATAATTGCATAAAAATGTCTGATCTACTTCACCATTCCTCCCTTGCTCCTCTCCTTAAAACCCTTCCCAAATTCACCTGTCTTATCAATTCTTGCGGTCACCGTTGTTCCCTTGATTATAGCCTTTGTGCTGACAAATCATGAAGGTCGATTTGAAGATGAAGCGCCTCGACATTTTAGCGTATTCTTAAGTCCCTTTGTCTGGTATAAATATTTTTTCCCTTTATTAATTATTCATTTAGGTAGGAGAACCAAAAATACTTCATTTTTCGAGCCTCTCGCTACTTATCAATTTCTTTCCCTGTTGGATTGAAAAATATTGACTTAGTTTTTTAGCGAAAAGTGCTTGATATGAAAAAAACTAAGTACCGTTTTCTATTTATCTATTAAGTTTTCTTCAGTTTCTTTGAATACTCGTTACATTCTTTCTTTATTATTAGAGGTGATTTATTGGTAAAGATAGGTTTAGATGGAAGTAGGAGTAACTAATCTTTTGCAGCCGCAAGCCCTTTCCTCCTAGCACGGTGTCATTCTTCATCGTGGCATACGTCTCCCAATCCCATCCGTTAAGCCAATTAACTTTCTTCCCTTTCCCAGCTTACCTCACTTCCTCCCCCGACTACGGCTTTCGCCGTACCCTCGACCCTCATTACCTCCTCCAACCACCCACTCTGCCTCCTCCTATTTTCCTCCACATTAACATCTCAAACGCCTAGACGCCCATTCTCGCATTTTCTCTGAGATTCCAGCATTCTGCACCGCACGACGCTACTCACGATATTAAACTCAATTCAACCATAGATACCTCAAACTAGGTTTGTTGATAGGTGGTGTAGCTCTTATTAGTAGTAGTACTCCCTAATACTTGTATCCTTGTATGCTACCTAATACTTACAGCACGCTGTGTATGTTTTCGGCATAACTCTTGAATCTCTGTCCGTTTATGTAGTTGCAATATACACAAATACTAACGGTCCCTCTAACATTGGTTGCATATCTGTACTGTAGTGCATGCTTGTGAGGCTTCGCCTCGTGAGAAGCATTAGCGATTTATGCTAATGCATAAATAGTCGTAGTTAGACTAACTTCAGGGTATAGTGTAATTCATGTTGGTGACTACTCACCCCCTGCCACACACCCTTGAGGTGGCTTGCAGGGTATTTTGTGGATGTAAATGTGGAAACTAGTCTCTCAACCACAGTGGAATTCTAACTGTGATTGAAACCGATTCAAGGAAGGACATGCAGGGAACACGGCACGCTATTGGTGAATTTGTTTCACTGTGAATTCGGCCTTTGATTTCCTTCTGTGACAAAGCTTCTTACTCGAGCTTGCAGAATTTCTCTGTACATAATAATGATAACGATTATTAAAATCCCGAAGTGTGCCCATGTGAAGCCTTCAGCTACACCTACCCCTACCCTGTGTGATTTTAACAGGGCACGGAGACATGGGAATAGCAGATGGCGCAGGGAAATAAACGTACCCCAACTCCCCATCCAACACCTCCCCCTTGCATAAATTTCACGCCCCTTAGACATGGGCATCCACAGGGGCACGCGCCATGGAGGGGGGGAGAATGAATGGAAAACAACAGCATTGCGTGCAGAAATATACTGAATTCAATTATGTAAACCCGGGCAAGAACATCATTTATGTCACTCTTTATCAATAGGGAAAGCATGAAAATTTGCGGCTCGACTTAAGAGAGATTAAAGCTTAATTTTAACGAGTGCATAGGTGTTTGTTTATAATATTTTAGATTGTTTTTTCGTGTTACACCAGTGATACCTTAATCGGAATGCGCTGAGAACAATAAAGGCCAATTCGAAGAAATGTTTCATTAGCAATCTGTAAGTTTTAGTCTACTTACCAGTTGTAACCGATTGCACGGTCGTTTGTCTTCAATTCAACAAACGATGATCCCTTCGGGTCTCAGAGTTTGCTCAAACTTGGTGTTAGGGTAGCTTATGACCCAAAACGGGTAAAAACGTTTTAAAACGAGAAAATAAATATAAAATAGTAATTATATCTTTTAAAATAACTAATATTTAAAATGAGGTATATATCATTGCTCTACAGCAATTAGGAGCAGAGATTCAAGCCACGCATTTGGCAAGGATGTGAAAAAAAATTTAAATACGTTTAAATCACAAAATAAAATTTCAAAACTGTTTCAGAGTATTTCGTTTTGGTTCATATGCTGCCCATACAGCGTTTGAACAAAATCTGATACCCGATTGGTCCATGGTTTGTTGAATTGAGGTGAAATGACCCAGCAGGTTTTAAAGGAAACTTTTAGAAGGGTTCTCCGTGGTAAATCTTCCCGTTTATTTATCCTCTTCAATATTTATTTCAAGAGACTCTCACGCATTAGAATTTTCCCCATTAGTGTGTCTCTTTTGCTTTGCAATGTTTTCCTTGAACATCTTTTTCCAAGTCTTCGGAGACACTCTCCATGCATTTGAATGTCATTTTTCCATAATGCTTTCATCTCCATTCCTTCCGATGATCTCTGCTCTGCAGCTGTTAACGTCTAAGCTTCACAGACATGTAAGGGTATACTCCACGCACAGGTTTTAATGAAATACTTCCTTAATTCATCGCTTCTGTTGCTAGCTGTTAGTAGAAAGATGTTTTGATTTTCCGTGGTGAACAGCCTAAAATATTTTGATTTCGGTAGAGAAAAAAGTAGTCGGCAGCGCACAAGACTCTACCGTTGGTGTATCGTGCGTGAAGCGCCTTCTAATTCTGTGATTTAGTTGAAATGAGTGAATGAAACCCAGGTCCCACCGTCGCCGTCTACTCCCATCGCTTGTATGCTTGTAGTATGCGCTGACGTGGCTATCGGTTTTGAGTTTCATTCGCTGCACCTAAATTCTCTGAAGCGATCTGTGGATAACAGTGTTGGATTCTCAGATTCTGACCTCTATGCTCTTTCAGTCTGTGTCTGTTTTCTGTGGGAATCCACTTTCTGCCTTTGGGAATATTTATCCTCAGTTTTTTCTTTTATGTATTTCGCAACTTACCTATAGTTTCCATTTTTTTAAATTGGTAATTCATCGTGGTTTTATCCTTAATAACGATCTTAACTCTTTCAAATGAGCCCGTTGTCGAGCAACACTAATTTTACTCTGCCGGTGACACGTGATTTGGTATCCATGTGTGGCGGCCATATTATTTTTATAATAAATAATAATAAAAAATATTTAATCAAAATAAATTAAAAAGATACAATAAAATTTTTCATACTTTTCCTTTTTTATTCGTCATCAATTCTAAGATGGCCAAATGTTTTACCCTATTTACCTTTCTCTTTCGAATGCCATACAACCCGTTCGCATTTCTCTCATACTCTCCGAGGTTAAAATAAATGTTAGGTACACAATTTCGCTACGTTATCGCCGGCCGTCGGTACCCCCTATCCGTACCTAACTATGAGCTGTGGCTCCGTACGGATAGGGGGCACTGAATTAAGTTGTAGTCTATAACAGGTTCACGTCAAGGGGAATTTTCGTCAAAACTTTATTATAACTGGATACTTCGTCGTTTCACGTCTAAACCAAATAAGGTGACCGGGGTGTGTTTGCGGGGCGAATGTGCTCGATGCTGGAGTAATTACTCTGCGCTGGAGGAAGTCTGCCTTTAAATCCGTTAGAGAGAGGCAGAAAGCCCTAATGCGTTTACAAGGCGCATCCTCGCAGTCACGCTAGGGTGACCCCTCGGATGTGGAGAAAAAATATATTCCGTCCTCGTCGGGATTTGAAACCAAAGCTCCCGAGGTCAGTTACCGTTCCACTTTTCCACCTTTCGTGAACTGCGTTAAAAATAGCCTCCGATCGGGATTTTTAGCTCACTTGCGGCGGCGTCTTATGCATCTCGGGGAATTCTATAGGTAGGTATTTCAATTAAGAATAGCTCCTTCGTTCACTCACCACAAAGTATCGAGTATATCCTTTAAAGAAGCTTTTCTCCTGCCTGTTTTACTTGTAGGAGGAGGAAATAGTTTTATTATTGTCTTTATTTTATCGTTGAATAAAAATTAATGTATCATTAACTCCTTAGCATTGAGGCAAAATAGGGTTAAAAATATTTTCTTAAGGCCATTAAGATGCCATTTTTTCTCCTTTCAGCAACGACAGAGGTTATTTATTATTCCCTTTGTCTCTCAGTTTTCAATTCAAAAAGTATTTATCCGTTTATTTCGTCAAATTATGGAGTTATAAATTGGGGTGCGTTGCATGCATGCGGCGGGGATATCGAAGGACTGGAAGGACGGTTTCTGAAGTTTTCTCGGAGTGTTTAATGTAGCTACTTAGTAGAGAATCGTGTAGCGGCATACTTATCTTTTATTAAAGCTTCCCATATTTGGAGCATTCTCTTATTATGGCAGTGAGCCTGGACAATAACAGCTGCAGAGCAGAAGAGATAGGTAGGAATGGGGATATGATGTTATCGAAGAATAATGGAGATGAAATAGACGGGGAGAATCGCCAACGAAGAAGTTCTACGAAGAGTTAGAGAGAAAATAAATTAATATAATTAAAACTCGGAGAAGAAGAGAAACTTACAGGGCACATTTTGCGAAGCAATAATCTCCTGAAAACAATATTATTATTATAGAAAATGCAGTGACAAGTTGACCATATGGTCAGATGGTAACTTAAAAATACATATAATGGATTACATAAAACATAATTCATTAAAAAACAAATACTACATGCCATGGATTAGTCTTTTTGCGAAGCACCTGACATTATTAGGAAATGGATTGAAAACATTTGCAACTAAGCCATTCCATGCATCCACCCCTCTGTTCAAAAAGGAGAATTTCCCCCAGTTAATCCTCTGTTTGGGGGGCTCGATTTTGTACTCATGGTCCTTCCTAGAGAAGTAAGCCTTAGTATCTTAGCCTCCCTGTGATATCCACCCAGGCAGTTTCCCCAACATATGCTTTATATATGGCCTTCAGCCGCGAGATATTCCTCCTCTCTCTCAGCGATTCCCATCCTAATTTATCGACCATTACATTTACACTGGTTTCTTTATTATAATTTCCCATTAAAAATTTTGCCGCCCTCCTTTGGACCTTGTCTATGGTTTTATATGCCACGAAAGATGTAGGTTCCAGACTGCGGCCCCATACTCTAGAATATTGTAAGGAGAAATTAATGGGAAGGATTACAGAGGAAGACCAAGAATGGAATAAATCGGGCAAATTATGACGGATATCTAATTGAATAATTATGTAGGAATGAAGCTGATGGCCGAAAGGAGAGTGGATAATAGAGCTGCAGCAAATCAAACTTTGGATTGATGACTGCTGATGATAATGAAAATAGGAGGGAAAAAGTTCGATATCTAATGTTAACTATCGTTTGGTTACAATATTGTACGTGGCTGTTTCATTGTAAATAAATATACTGTCGTTGATAGTTGAGTTACACATGTTTGAATTATTTCTGCGAATATCTTCCTGCTGTTATGCGTATCAATGGTGCATTTAAATTCTCTCCGCATTCTCATCAATGATCTGCATGAAAGGAAATTGAAAATAGTGACGCATTGCTTTGGTAACGTCATTTTGTTGACACCTGGCGGCCTACTATTAGATAAATTGTGCAAAGGTTGGCATTATCCTCTCCAATTAACTCAAACTAGATATTTTGTCATACAATTGTTGCCGGCCTCATGGCGGTATCCGTGAGGGTGCTTTTGGAGCAAGTAGAAGGGCAAGTCCCTCTACACGGAATTCTCGCTCCATTCACAGAAACCGGCCCCGCACCGCAGCTAATTTCAATTCCTAAAAGATAAGCGAGCACAGGACTAGACGCGTTTTAAGGACCCTGGGAGCGATGCGACGGTATCTCTGAAGGCTACTCCACCAAACCAGTTTCCCCGACAACTTTAAAGGGTTTTGCTAGGCGCTGGCAGATGTTTAAGGTTTCGCAAGGGGAGGGTACACTTGAAGGAGACCGCCGTAGCATCCAGCAAAGAAGAAGAATCCTGAGTCATTTCATCCCCTTCTGGTCGTTCGCGAAATTATTTTTTAGACATCTCTCAACTGTTAATTGCAAAGATATCAGTGTACGTATATTCTCACATCATTCATTAAATGGGATGTAAATTGACGTGATTTCCTCATTGTAGGAGTACCATGTTGATTGAAGGGCCAGCTATATATGAAGTGAATAACCTCTCGGCGAAGTAGAATTTACTCGCTACTGCTAAGTCTCACGAAGAAAGCAAGTAAGAGAAAGACTTGTTGAAAGGTACTCGGGACTCGATATTTCTTCTTACTCCCCACGGTTTTTGCGGACATTCTCACTTCTCAAGTGGATTCAGCATCTCAGATTAATCAGAGGAAACACCTGGAATCTTACGTTTGAAAACTCTTTCCTCTTTCGCAATAATCGTGATGGCTGAACTATGGTAACGCACCAGTATATTTAAATATATCAGAATTGCATGTGCACAAAATTCTTCGTACACAGTGACTCAGTGAGAGTTTATGCCTCAACACTCCTTAAAAACCGCCCTAGGCAGGTTTTATGGGTATAACTCAGATGTAGATGTGAAGCCTAGAGCAATTATGTTTCACGTATTGCTAAAAGCTGCCTGAACTCCTCCGATGTCACTATTGATTTATTTAGGCGTCCTTGGTTATCTATTGTTATATTGTACTTTATTATGATTTTTCTACTATTTATTTGAATTGTGATTTATTTCCGGACTTGGGTATGATAGTTTGGTTACAATGTTTTCTGATGTATTTACAATTATAGAAACACTCCTAAGAGTAAAGATACCTACACTTTATCATCATAAAAAATTCATTCACAATATATTAACACTTTCTAATTAGGACCGGACCTTAGGATTCTAAAGTACTCCTTGCATTGATAATGTTATCCTCCCCTAGGAGTTGGTAATGGAAATCTATTTACTGTATTTACAGCCATGCTGCATTGACTTCTTTCAAACAGTTGCGTGCGATGTGGTAGATTTGTCGACGTGTTTTTGTTTCTTTTTTTGTGGTTGTGGATGCTTGGGGATATTTTAAAATCTTCAATGTCATTTAGTCCAGACATGATTATTTCAAACAGGTAAAGGCTCATCATTGTTAGCATGTTATATCCCTGGAATATTGGGTGGCATAATATTTTTTAGACCTGCCATTATCCTGAATATCTTTTTCTTCTGTCTAAAGATTACTTCCCAATCTAAATACATAATTACACTATATAATAATACCAAAGACTAAAAATATCCCGTAAGAAACGGCCAGTGCAATTACATCAGGTACGCTGTAACGTGATTAATGTCTTATGAGACTCTCAATTGCCCATTATGAGTCATTAATGAGAAATTATATTGCCTATGCATTAAAACTTATCCGCCTTATGAACTAACCTGGTTGCTATCGTTAGCTGTAACTAATACCACGTAGCATCCTTCTTCAGGATTTCTTCGAAATTTAACTTACTCGCAGCTAAGAAATTCCTTCAAGCTTTCAAAATGTTCTTAAAATAACTGAAATGGAAAGTATAATCATTGAAAATGTAATAATAATGAAGATATAATTAAAAAACAAGATAAAATATAAAGTTTTAAAGGACAAAATTCTGACCAAGACTGTCGGTTGAAATAATGCTTAAGAATAGGGTAAAGTAATGTGATAATCATTATGTCTTTCTGTCTTATCATCATGGGCAGAGTTTCCACCGACTTAACGCACTTTTCTTGTATAATAACGGTTCATTCCTTGTTTAGAACCTACATTTTGTATCAATTTTTTCATTTACGCTTGATGCGATTTCAGCCGCATTTATAGATGTCTGACGCCCTAACAGAATGATTCATGAGGCATACTGCCCTATTGGTCTGGTCAGGTTTAATGTGATTTTAAGTTCTTCGAAACGTTGTCATTTTGTAAACCATATATTTCAGATCTTTGCATGCGGAATGGAAAGAGGTAGTACTCAAGTTGGTCTGCAGGAGACAGTGCCCAGCCGAAAGAGGTTAATTCTAATTGCCGTGCGCGCGTTAAATGCGCTCGGCTCATAAGGCTCCCCCGGGGTCGTTTTGGCTTAGGATTACCCAAGTCATGACTGGTCCTCGCGACCGTGTGACCCAGAAATCCTTCCGGAGATGGTGGGGTCGTAAGTACGTTACCTGTGGTTTAGCGAGCAGGGGGGGGGGCAAGGTTTTTTTTACTCTCGCCGGCCAACATTTTACGGGACCCTAGTTAAAATGTTCGAAAACAGCGCATGTCGCAACTTAGCCGAGTGCATTTGGGGGCTTTAAAAAAATTGTTTGGCCTGTTCACTCCCTCCTGAGCCTTGTCTCGTCTATTTTTACGGCCAGTTGAAGTAAGTGACTGACTTTTCAGCGTCTCTTTTGTCTGTCGACATGTCCTCCTCCGCTTCTGGTCACGGATTTTTAAAAAAAATTTGGCTCCTCTTCCAGACGACTCTCAAAACTGTGCTCCAGTCTCGGGCTCGCGAGGCGCTAATGCGGCTCCGTTCTGGAACCTTCGAAGATCTCCTTTTGAACCGTCGCCCGTCCATCCACGCGCGTCGAAAAGTGTCTTGCGTCTGCTAATGAGACGCCCACCGCTCTGGGAGTCGGTGTTTCCAAACGCCCTTTTCTATAACCGTTCTGGAGATGTTTCCTCTTTTGCCCCTCCTAGACTCGCAACATTGTATCTCCTGACGAGATCATTGTATATCATCGCACTCCATCTGCCTTTATCTTGCTCTTACATTCACTTGAAACGATAAAGAGTTTTATTTTAAGATATCAAGTGCTGATATTTGATCAAGTGCACATTTCATCTCCGACGCAAAAATTGCAGTTGCATCACAATGCGATTCCGACATCATTCGTACGTTGCATGCAGTTCTCCGTTTTTTTTGTTTATCACCCAGAGAAATGGAATCGAATCCCTAGAAGTTGGGATTCATGGGGAAGAGGACGACCAAAAATGTGAAGCCTTCGCTTAAGTTTGGAGACGGATAAGTTGTCATAAAGACGAACGAAGACTCATTAGGCATAAGGAGAGATGGAAGAAGGAAAAAGTTATCGCGGACGCCTTAAATGGTCGATTTAGTTAGTAATTAATGGCAATTAATATAAGGTCATCATAAAAGGGAGAATATTAGGTGCACTGAAAAATCGGGGACAAAATAGGAATTTGTTATGAGATGAAAACCGATAGAAAGTATTTGTGGGATTACAGAATTTACATTGGAGTATTATACCCCTGTATCTCATGCACCAGTTTTGGATAACCGAGGAAGGGTTCGTACCTATGGGTGTCTGGAATGCTATTTTGAGTGCATCCTCCCATCCCCCTCCCCAGCTCCCCAAGTCTACGGAGAAATAGTCCACGTAAAGATACATTTCACCTGTAGAATACCAGTAGGTACAAACGTGTGTTTCAAACTCCCTTTCTCTGACTATGCAGTATTATGGCTACAAATCGGCAAGTTCCAGCTTAATGAAATTGTGAACCCATAAGTGGTATCTTTTAAGCGATGTGAATTGAGCTCGCTGTCTCGGTGATACCTCACCAGTCAACCTACCTCCGTAGGCTGAGGTTTTTCAAATCTCTCTCAAATGGTCCCTATTATCACGCAAAAACCTTTCATTACGTTTGCGTTACAAGAGCATCCAGTTGGTTCAGCGAAGAGATTAGGAAACATCATGTAAAAGAAAATAGCTTGCGAATTCTTTAGAAAATTTCCCCGTATATCTTCGTCGGTCTCGTGTGGGATACGCCGTGGAATCGTCGAAATCGTGGTGTCGCGGGGATTTGCACGTGATATGGAAGGAGACCTCGTTGTGAGGAGGTTGGTGACATCTAGCGGCGGCGGAAATCTTCATTCTCGCGCGGGTTCGTCTTTGCAGCTGCTATGCTGTCCCTCTCCCTCTCCCTCGCCCTCCTGCCACCTCACCGTCTTGAGAGGGACTGGGGGATGAGGAGGAAGGAGGGAGTTAAGAGGAGGATATATCATAAAGAGGAGAAGTCGCCGTTCGTTCTCTCGCACACATAAGGGATGAGGAAATAATGGCCTTTTTAACTTCCTTCGCGCGCGGGGCAGTTTTCCTCGCGACACGCGTTACTCACTCACTTCCTGCGGATGTATTTTGTGGAAGGCGGCGCTGCTGCTATTCGGAGGATATGTGTATGTGTGTGTGTGAGACAGAGAGCAAGGAAGCAAGAAGCACCTGCTTCCATTCCGCCGATGGAAGTAGTTTGCACCGCGATACGGCCGTGCGGGGGAATGGGGGGAGTGGTTAGTCCGGTGTGCGTAAGGCGGCGGTGAGGTGGGCGGACGGACGGCTGACAATGAGAGTGACCGGCGGGCGGCGGCGGTGGGATGGGGTGGACGATAAACGTGGAGACGAAGTGTGAAAGGGAAAATGGGTCGAAAAAGGGATCGTATGAGTTCTTGATGAATCCCTCGAAATTTGGCTCAAGGTAGTTCGAGCGAGATAGTTCCTTAGTCATAGTTTAGCGTTTGAGGCTTAACTTTATGGAACCACGAGATTGGAAATAAAACGTCGCGTTGTACATTTCTTGATAATGACATTCATGTCGAATCCATGGTCGATATTAATAAAGTATATGTATGGAATGTACAACGCGACGTTTTATCTCCATTCCCTAGTCCGTAATGGAAACCGTATTCGAATTTTATTTGTTGATGTAAGCGTCTATAAGAAGTATGAAGTAAAAATTGTAATATTAATGGCGCAAAAATATAGTTACATATGATACAAATTCTCAGTAATGAAATAAATATTATCACATAAGTCTGTAATTTGACTCATTTCTTCACGCCTTGCGGCGTAATCGCCTTCACAATGGAAGACTTTTCAGCGATTCTTTAAAAGTACTGCGGTGAGTACTGCGATTAATTTTTTTAAGATAATTGAGAAAACAAACAAAATACACGCCGTTAGTTTTTTGACGAAATTTAGGTGTTATCAATTCCTAATTTTTTCAATATTCTCCCTCTGGAGCGCACGTTCGCAATCTATCCCATGTAAAACAGCTTATATTTTTAGGCAAATTGCTCGAAAAGTAGCTCGGCATGAGGTTAATATTGTGATATCATAAAGAAAATGGGAGTTTTTTTCTTTGAAATGACGTTAAATTCATCAAATTCTAGGTGGAGTGATTTATCGCTCAAACTACCTTAAGGTGGTTGGAGTTATTTTTGTCAGTGTACAGATTTTCGTGATGCTCTGAAAAAAAAAGAAAAAGAATTCATCGTAACAATTTAGTTTTTTTTTAATTTTAATTTTAATTTTACACGTTGCCCTATGGCACATGTCATATATTTCGTAATAATTGGAATGCATACGTACAGGTTTTCTTCAAAACGCGAAATTATAAATTTCTTATTATTATTATGCATGTTTATTACAGATATCAAGGTGTAACGGCGAGTCCAAATTTTGAAAACAGCATATTTCAATATAATCTCGTCTAAATTTTGAATACCGCGCGAAAAATCTGGCCATAATTTGTTTTGATTGAGGAAAATTTTAAAATATGATTATTATTGCATCATTTCTATTACTGTCTGAATAATGAGGTCCAACGCATAAAAATGCACTTAGATAAAATGTTTTCCAAGAATTTTTTTACTCGATATACTATTAAAATGTGCACTAAATGACCCACGATTACGTATTATCTCCATGGAGTACATGCCCGTATCATATTCCATGCAAAATGACTGGTATTTTTCGGCAAATATCTCGTAAAGTGTTATGGCATGTGCCTATTATTTTGTTATCATTGGAAATATGAGATATTTTTCTTTATAATGAGGCCAAATGCATCAAATTTTATGTGAAGTAATATCTTACTTTACCTTTCATTAGGATGACATAAATTGGAAGAAATCAACTGGAGGCAAAGTAGGTGGATGGAACAACCAAGGAAGAGGAATTGGTTACATAGGGCCACTATCGAAAAGAGAATACTGTTGAAGGAGGATGATGCATATTTTAAATGTAATTAAAAAACTCAGGCAGAGTACATCTACAATGTAGTACTTATTACCCTTGCGAGCCGCCCTGGGGGCATGTGGCAGAGGGTGTCAGGACACAAACTTCGAATAAAAGAGGGAACATACATGGAAGAGGAATTGAAAGTGGCTAAGGACGAAAGTGGATTTAATGTTAATGGAGTGTGTTAGTGCTTTTGTAATAGTCAATTTTTATTTGAGTATTCTTCCAGCTGATTGGTAGGTTTTTGGACAGTTCTTATCCTACATCCCAATTTATGAATCCTTGTCTCGTATTCCCTACTATAGATGTCCCGCTCTTAGATCTCTCTTAAATTCCTCATATCTGCCGGGCACGACACCCGGCCCACTGGGCCGAGTTCCTTCGTGGCCTTATTCGTGGTATTTCGTGGCCTTATTCGTGGTATTTCGTGGCCTTACTCAATAGTATTTTTTACGTTACACCATTGGGTGCTCCTGGTAGGGCCTCAGCTCCAGAGGCCATTGGAGCACACCAGCCCTTTCACCACGACAAGGTTGTGGTCCAAGGGAAAGGGGTTATAGTCATTAATTGGAGGAATCGTGCAGCAATGGAAAGAAGTAATCGTTGTACCTTTCATTTCGGTGGTGTGTGTCTCTTATTTCATTTCTTCTATCATTGCTAGAGACAAAGTGCGGGGTTAAAGTAATCTACTCTGCGTGCAAATGCTCTAAGCCACTTCGGAGCCTATTAAATTTTGTTAGCGATAAATTGGAAAATCACATTCAATTCATTATATTTTTGTTTTCACTGCATGTCTCTAATTTGAACAATAGTTTTTTTTGAGGAGCCTTGAAAAATGCTTTCTTTAAATCCAAGAATAATTCATAACTTGCTTTTTCCATTCACCTCTCTCTTGCTGCTCCAATCATAGCATATGGAGCTAATGAAAGAGAGACTAATGATGTGATGAAGTTGTGTGACCTCTAACAAGGGTGATAGGAGAGTGGCAATGATAGATCAAAAACATACCCTCACTGATAAAATACCTAATAGTGTTGGCAGAAACCATATTACCGAAATCAAGTTCACTCCAATGAAGGGAGTTGATTGAAAACGTCTTCCGTGGACCACGATCCCAATCCTCATGGCTACACACAGGATTATCTGAAGAGCCTGACTCTCCGATAAACGGCTGACGAAAAGCAAAACATCTTGCACTGGATTCCTAACGAGTGCAGCGACAACAATATACGAGCTCACTCTAGACCGTCGTTAACCTACATAAGTGGCGGTCTCAGGAAGAAGTTCCTGCGACCATGGAAGGGAGGACCAGCAACCATCAGTGGAAAACAAACACCGATGCCAAGAAGCCATACGTCTCCTTACCCTACTCCGAAAAGCAGGTCATGATTTCGTAACTAGGACTTTGGACGGTTAGAGGATAAACGCTTTTGTTTCGTCTCAGAGGCACTCAACAAACACCCTTTCCCTTGATGTCAATAACACCCCTGCTAATTTTATCGAAGACGAAATAATGGGCAATTAGCATTATATCTATGTCTATTATTATTCGCATGTGAAGTACATATTCTTGAATAAACATTCAGGGCAGATATTTTGTCGGATTGAAGGTTTCTGCGGAGTGGCATGGATGAGTTGAGTCTCCCGGGTTCTCTTCTTCGTTGGATCATCTGTGTTGACATGTTTCCCAGACGTTAGTTTGCTTCTTCAGGTCATACCTGAAGAAGCTGACCTGAAGAAGCAGACTGTAACGCATGCGAAAAATGTCGTCATCATAAATATTTTGTCGACTAATAATGTTTCCTGTTGAAATAATTAAGAGCACTTTGCGTCTAACTAGCTAAAAACTAAGGCCCTGTTGTATAATACCTGATTAAATATATTCTCAGTGTGAAAACCGAAGTCAATATGTTCGTCTGGTTGTCTACGTAGCACTCTCCCATTTTCTGGTTTGACTGCGCACTGTTCTCCTGATTTTTGGTCCACGCCTTGAGGCCGGGGTAACGTGCGAGGTCCTGATTTGAAATGGTACGAGTGCTGCATGCCTGGTGTGGAATCACCCCGTGCCACACACCCTAGTGGTGGCTTGCACGATACTTTGTAGATCTCACGTCGATGACGCTCTCGTCAACCACCCGAACGAACAGAAAGTGTCACGCAGCTGATTTGGTTGGGAACCGTTACAGACTCAAAGGCTACCCGCGAGTCTTAGATAGCTTAAAAAACTCCAATCAGGTGAGTTTCAGTACGACACGGTGGATATTATTTTATCCCCGCGATATATCTCTGGAACTGATATTATTGACAAAATAAAAGAGATACTACCAAACTGACATTTACAAAAATTCCTTCTTTCCACGCAGCATTAGTAATTATAACAAAGACAGCAAGACACTAACTTAAGAAACATCGTACATGCAATTCACCTCTGTTCTCCCCCCCTCATTTTCTCTATTCCCCCCTTCTTTCCATGGCTGGTAGTAACAACCCCTGCCACACGCCTCTGCGGTGGCTCGGAGTGTAGTATGTAAATGTAGAAATATGTTGCCGTATGAATACGTAATCAACACACAGATTATTATTTAATGAAGGATTATGGTTGCTGCCGTCGTTTCCTTCAAGGTTCTTTGATTTTAGCATTTCTTTATTTACGAAAAGGGATTACTTATGCATTCCATAGCCGTACATATGAGCGATTGGGGGACTAGTAACAACGTGGTTTAAAATGGCTTTCCAAAAATTAATTTCCTCAGCACGTATGATTTATTCATGAGTTCACCTGAAGAGAAACTACCATCCGATCGAAGTTTAAATCATCAAAAAGGAATTCATTAATTTAAGTAATCTACCGGTTAAAGGTAGGTTTTCTTCAAAGTCAGAGAAAATCCTCCTGATTTTTACATGTGCGGACGTGCGTATCTACCTCAAGTATTTATTGTTTCATCTCTGCGTACTTCCTACCCTTCTTCATCCCGTCCATAAAACCAATTTTTTTTCTTACCCTTCCCAGCTTGCCCAATACCCTCCCCTCTATATCTACCTACCCAGCCTCCCCTAATTTCATCCAAAAAATTTCTTTTCTCACCCACCATACAAATCACTTCCACGTTTGTCTTTCCGTCCACCACACCTTCTCCATCCTCCTTCACGCCCACATCTCGAACGCCTTCAGCCTATTTTAGTCTTCCTTTCTCAAGGTCCACGTTTCTGCCCCATACAACGCCACACTCCACATCAAGCTCTTCACCAGCCTCTCATTTATATCCTTACTCAAGATTCTCGTTTATAATTCTCTCCCACTGCTGAGCGTATCTTTAGCTACCACAACTATCCTCCTAATGTCTTTACTACTGAGCCCACTTTCTTCTTCTCCGTCGAGGAGACACTAGATAAATAAACGAAAGACAAGAGACGAATGCAACGCAGTGTTTCTCCGTCGCATCAATCGATTCCAGAATTCTTTGTTGCATAGTGTTATTTTTTCGTTTACAATTAAATCACAAACATAGTTTTATAACAAAGTTTTATGTTATAAAAAAATGTTATAAAACTGTAACATATTTTTATAACAAAGCTCCTCGAGGAGACACTAGATAAATTAACTAAGAAAATATATTAAATTACAGCGATAGTCTTATAAAATTTCAGCAAAATTAAAAGCAACGGGGAAAAAAGTAAGCAGCTACAACTTATCGTATAAATCTAGCGGTTCCCCGGGTGCAGATGATGTGAACGACAGAGGTTTTTTACAAGTGCGAAAAAGCAATAGCATATCCCAATTCGTATATGGTGCCAATAGAAAAATGTTGAACAACTTCGTAACTTAGTAAACCACTTTTTAAATAAATATTGAAGACCAACAATTGAACTATCTCCATAAATGTCATATTAAAAAAAATTCAGGCGTGAAGGAGATAGTACATGCCTGATTACATTCCAATGTTGCGTGTAACAAAATATTTTTCAGATCCGTTATTCCCTGTGAATTTTTTCAAATTTGAAAATGAAAAACTAGTTAAAATATTGATGACAATAGTGTTTAAATTATTATATGCGGCAATGAAATGCATCAATTATCAATTGAAGCTTCTCGACTGCAGTTTTCAATGAGCTTCTAATAAGATGCACTCGACTTTTGTGAAGTAAATACGATATTCTTATCTTCTGAGGTAGTGAACGTGACTCCTCAAAAGCGCCAATACTACCTGAAGGTAGGGCGATAAATCTCTTCAATTAGAATTTTATGAATTTGAAGTTATTTTAAAGAAAAAACTCCCAAATTTCCAATTATATCAAAATATTAACCCCTTCCGAACTACTTTTCGAGCAATTTGCCTAAAAATATAAGCTGTTTTACACGGGATAGATTACGGCTGTGAACTCCAGAGGGAGAATATTGAAAAAATTAGGGACTTTTAACACCTAGATTTCGTCAAAAAACTAACAGCATGTATTTTGTATATTTTATCAAATATTTATAAAAAATAATCAATTACTCACCGCAGTACTTTTTACAGAATCGCTGAAAAACCTTCCATCGTGAAGGCGATTTCACCGTACGGGGTGAAAAAATGAGTCAAGTTACAGACTTATGGGGTTATATTTATTTAATTACTGAGAATTTTTGTCACAAATGACTATATTTTTGCGCTATTAATATAACAATATTTGCTTCATTCTTCTTACAGACTCTTAAATTAAAAAACTAAAAATTCGAATATGGTCTCCATTATGACTAGGGAACTATTTCGCTCAAACTACCTTAAATGTTTAGAAGAGAAACGATACCGTGCGGTGCCGTTAAAACCATTGAGATACTGTTTTGGATCACACGACTTGTAAAAATGTAATGCCTCTTTTTTAAATCAGTCAGTAATGCCTACAGTGGACGCATAGTCTTGTAAAGTATACATTTTAAATCATTAGAAATTATGCTGTTATGTTCCCTTCTCTAAATGGTGGAATACATGTCACGCTTGTTCCCCGTTGAAGATGTCTGTCATGTCTATGAAGTCTTCATTTTGGGGGACAGTGTGTTCACGCGCCAATTCTCTTCTAATGAGGCTTCCTAAACGTGTTTCGCTTTCACAGATTCCCTGTTCTTATTCTCTTACACGCAGGGATCTCATCACGAATATGCAAATTACGTTACATCACTTGATTACTTTCGATGAAATCTCAAGTCTTCCTGGCGTGGATAAATGGTGGATCGCACGATGCTACAGTCCATAGCACTCGCGCAGTATTTATTTTAGGAAACGCCATGTTTTTTAGGGATAAATTTGAATACGAACCACAGTAGCTTAACCGGAGGAAAAAAGGATTCGTCAAAAAAAGTAAACATCAATTCTGTTATTTTTCTATGATTTTGACGGTATAAAGAGTTATTTTCCCCAGACTCATTCTTTTCGTGGAAAAATATCCAAAAAAGGGACTTATTATCAAGGCTAAGTTTGTGACGGAAGGACCCGGAACGGAATAATTATGCCAACCTTTTATAACCGCATTGATTTTTAATATCCTTTTATGATAAAGAGAGAGCTCTCGAAGAGAGTTAAATGAATACAAACCTATCTGGCCCGATTATCAACGGCAGTGACGTCCGTCACGTTACTTAGAAAATTATAATATTCAGTGATGCTGGCAGATGTTATCAAATGGGTCTGTTCATCATTCTATGACGCTTGCCGGCAAACAAAAAAAACAGGTTTGACAAAAAGCTTGAACAGACTAGGATCCCATGTAATTAAGCGGAGGAATTTAAAATTAGTGACCACACTAGTGGACGCGAAGCAACCCTCATAGCAACTGGTTCGAGAACAGATATTAGCGCGAGGATTCTCGGCGTAATCTTCGGGATAATCTGATAATTAGGTCACTGTATCTACTCCTAATTCGGGAAGGTTATAAAATATTTCACTATCAGGCTTTCAGGAGCGAACGACGGCCTGAAATACCAAAAGAACACTGCATTCCATCCATCTCTGCGATTGGTTGGATTTAAGCGACGCAATTTTGAGTTGCCCGCAAAGTAAATAACTGGAATGACTAATCCAGCACGGATACTGATGGATCGTAAACTATGTGCAAGGATTGATTAATTGCGAACATTGAACGTATATAATTGATAGAAACATTACAATTCAAACAAAACTTCGGGTAATTATCGATGAGTTGCATTTACATTATCTGTTCGCACGAAAAAGGTGCGACGGCATTGCGCTACACGTGTAGTATGTTGCTTACTAAACCGGCAACATATCGTATTATTTGAAATCCAAAGGGTTGAGTTGAGAGAATGAAGCAAAAGTTACTTTAATAACATTTTCTCTAGTAATCTGCGAATATTGATTTTAAAAGTTCAGCGACGAAGTAATGTTTAATTGGGTACTTACAGAACGAAATCTTCATTTGATAATGCGTGGAATAATTCTGGTTTTTCTTCAAAATTCGTTGGCATAACTTTTTAAATTCTACGGGATGTTTCATAGTAAGTAGACGAGGAAAGATATTTTTGTAGAAATCATACTTTTGTGATTGTAGTTTCAAGCTTCGCATCTGAATTTCATGGTACATAGGATTTTTTTCCGCAGTTTAGAGGTTTTTTACTTTCTCACATTTTAACCTACCGTAACCGGTAGAAGACCCTAATAATTAACTTTTAAGAAGGGGTCAGCAATCAGTCCCACGGTGCGTTTTAATCATTCGTTATCGTACGCCTAATACAAACTGCTGATTAGTAGCAGGTTGTAGAAACGACACGTATATACCGTATCCAGAAGAGTTATGAAATCTATAATTAAAAGCATTCGTTCATTATTCATTTGATTCGACATTCGATAAATTTATTGGTTTCATTGATGGTATCGTGACTTATTTGGCCTGATCGAATTGAGTTAAATACTAATGATTTTTATAAGTTACCAGGATGACCGATGTCCAATGAACCGCTTTTTGAAAAGGTTTAATTACTGGATAAATGAGCTTGTATGCTACGAATGACGAGTTAATTCACTCATACTTACTGTTAATGATGTTCATAAGTAAGTTTATGCATAATATAGACGTACATAAATTTTATCCAGTGGTATGAGAATAGACCAATCATTCGAAGCTAAAGCTATTTGGACATTCGTTACGAAAGAGATAGCTCCTGCCAGCCGAATTTCATTTATAGGTCCAAAACTGAATGGATCTCATAACTATCGATTTCATGGCTAATTGTGTTTGTGCAACCGGCCATTGATCGGTGAACAGCAGATACTGGCTATCCGGAAGTTGATGAATCGAGCAGGTTACATCCAGAAAGAAATTCCAGTGGTGTTAGTGATACTCAAGTTATGCAAAAATGAGTTCGTAGTCACATTCCCTTTGCCATACCATATGAAATTTGTACGAAATTCTGCATGCAGTGATGTCGTTGGAAGTTCAGCGTACATCTACATCCACATCTACAAAATACCCTGCTAGCCACCTCAAGGATGTGTGGTATGGGTTGAGTAGTCACCAACATGCATTACACTATACCATATTAAAGTTAGTGTAACCACGACTATTGATGCATTAGCATAAATCGCTAATGCTTGTCAGGAGGTGAAGCCTCACAAGCATGCACTACACTATAGATATGCTACCAATGTTTGAAGGACCGTTAGTATTTTGCAAATACATACATGGACAGAGATACAAGACTTATACTGAAAGCATGCACGGCGTGCTGTTAGTCCTAGGTAGCAGATAATCATACTAGTATTAGGGAGTAAATCAACTAACTAGCTACACTACCTATTGGCAAACCTAGTTAATAGTCTCATTGTCAGCTGTTATGGCCTCTTATCTTACGCGGGAAAAATGACGTTTTGAATCTGTCCGTTCTGCAGTCTAGTTCCCTAATTTTATTCTCATAATCGGATATACCTACCGCAGTATGTCTGATTTCGTAAAATGTTATTTACGTCGTCAGAAAACAAATTGATTTAGATATTAAATAATAGATTAATTCTAAGTTTTAATCGACGGTCTGAAAGCGATTCCCATCCCAGTTGCTGCAAAAGGTCAGTAACACTAACGAGATTATCATCACGGCCTTTAATTATCTTGCTGGTAGAATAAAAGCCCAATAGTGTACGTAATTCGGCGGACAGCTTCCTTCCCCCATTTTGAACGCTTTTCGTAATAAGTTATGGCTTGTCTCCCGAAAGTTAATGTGTTCTTCGCCGTGGGAACTCCCGCATTTCAACAAAACGTACGAAACTTTGGAAGAGAAATAGGCCAATATCGCCTTATCTTTCAGATGTCGGAACTACTCGTTGTCAGACGTCGGAGCGATATTTAACCACCATTTCCGGGAGCTCCGAAAATGGATCCTGGTTTTACGTTTTTAATCTCCGAATCGCGATATATTCTTTTCGACCCTTTCCTCCCATTCACCTTGCTTCCGTTCACTAACGAATCTAGAGTTCTTTTTCACATAAATGCATTTCCTTGCATTTCGTCGTCGTCGTCGAATATGTTTCTTCAGGCTCTCTAACTGCGCAATACGCTTTAGCCCTTATTCTAGGACGTCACTAAATTCGAGTGGTTAGAATTCAACTCGCACTCATTTGATTGACCACTTGTACGTACTCAAGTCAGGTGTGAGCCTGGCTTATAGAAGAGAATAGATTGACGTCTCGAAGCACGAAAGTAACGCCAGTTGTTTTGCGAAAAATAGTCTACCTGACTTCGCTATCATGCGCAATTAGTCAGTAAATTTATAGATCTGTATTCTCAATATCGACCGCCATTATGAATGGGATGAGTTTTTCGAGTTTAGGTCAGAAATAATCAACCACAGCTATTCTTTACCAACGTTTCGGAACGTACTTTATACCATCTTCAGGGCTAATAAATATGTAATATACTGAATGTCAATTACAAAAACGACCAAATTCACAACAGATACATCAAAACCTTGTCTTTAAAACATATCCACTTATTCATTACCTTGGAATAAAAATTATCAAATCATCAAAAATCACATCATAAAGTACACCTAGTAACAATTTCTTTGGTTAGAAATGAAAATGAAAAATTTGGAAAGAAATGTTACTAGATCTACTTTGTGATGTGGTGCTTGATGATTTTAATATTTTTATTCTCAGGTAATTGATATGTGGATATGTTTTGAGGACAAGGTTTTGATGTATCTGTTGTGTATTTGGTCGTTGTTGTTATCGACATTCAGTATATCATATATTTTTTTTAGCCTGAAGATGAAATTAAGTATGTTCCGAAACGTTCATGGTAATGAATAGCTGTGGTTGATCGTTTCTGACCTAAACTCGATAAACTCATCCCATTCGTAAATTTATATTTAATGCAGTGCTTTTTTATTATTGCCGCCCCACGCTCCATGTGAAAACTGTAATATGGCGCTGTATGGGTCGGAAACTTGGTCACTGCGAAGGGAGGATGTATGTACGTGTACTTGCGGCGTTTGAGATCTGGGTTTGCGGAAGATGGAAAGGGTGAAATGGGTGGCGAGGAAGACGAACGAGGAGGTATTGGATATGGTTGGAGAGGAGACGAATCTTGTGGCAGAGGTTCTGATGAGGTTGAAGGGATCTGCGGAGGACGTTTTAAAAGGTGAGGGTATGTTGGAGAGGGTTGTTTAGGGGAGGGAGAACGCTGGGGAAGCGTGGAAGAGGAAGGAAGAGGATAGGAATTCTGGACGAAATAAGATGTAGTAGACGATATGAAGAATTTAAGAGGGATCTAATGGCGTGACATCTGTAGGAGGTAAAGCGAGACGATGTACCAGAAATTAGGATTTAAGGATAAGAACTGTCCAAATACCTTCCAATCAGCTGGTAGAATACTCAAATGAATAGTCGTGTACCATTTTTTTTAGATAAATCATTGCGGTACCACGACACCACCGCCACTAATACTTACGTTCTCGGGGCATTAATTTCAAAACTCGTTTATTTAATATGGCCGGTTGCATATTTAAATGGTATCGGTATTCCCCTGTGCCGAATGGTTCCATTTACTCTCCTCGTTAATGCATGTGTTGATTTGTATTTCAGAAATGCATTAATACTCGGCTAATTTGAGTGCCAGTGACGATTCTAGTTTCTAATTTCCATAACAGTTCATTCTCCCCTCTATTACCCACTTCAACGTTCTCCTGTACCAGTGATGTATTTACGTGAAAGACATGAACGATTCCATGTATCAGCGCTATTTATAGATTTCATTGTAATTCGTTCGTGGCCTCTGAGCAACCAAATTTCGTTAATTGCTCTTGAACGAATTATCTTATAGCACCGCTGCTGAAATGCTTGATACGATCGAAAATGGAAGAAAGTAAAGAAAACTAGACACTTGTAAGAATATATCAATTGCTGCGAAAAACTACACTTAAGCCAGGATATTTTTATCGAATTCATTAATCATCATCATCGGTACTCTACTAAAAGAACAGTTATAATTGTCAGCACTAACTATGATCTCCCCAACAGCGGGGAGTCCTATATAGTTTCCTTCGTGGGACTATTTTCCAATAATGTATCCCATTTAATTTCTTCTTGTATCTCCTGCCTCCCTTCATTCCGTCCAGAATTCATGTTCTTCTCTCCTCATTCTCCCTCTTTTATCCTACCGTTCTCCAATCCATCGTCCTCTTCAATATATCGACAGCCGCCAATACGTCCTCTGGGCGATTTAGGTGAGTCCTTAGAATTTCTGCCATCGGCCACCTTGCCCGTCTTTGAGCGTATTCTTTCCCCACTCACGTCAAAAGCTTTTGAGTATTCATTTGAGTATTCGCTCATTTTCTTTTCGCTGCAACCAAGTTTCTGAACCATACCAGGAAACTATAAAGATTTTGGTTTTAACCAATCCTTTCTCATTGCATTTACTCCAACTATACGCATTCATTCCCTCCTTTCCGTGTATGAAAATGCTTCCTTTGCTAAGTCAATCCTACTCATGTTTGTAACTATTACTTTAATACTGATAGTGAATGAAAGACTTAAAATTAGAACTTCTACCATTTCACCTAAGCGGCATTTACCTTGCCACCACCATATGAATAAAATCAACTTGTGGAAGAAGAATAGAGTTGCAAAGTAGTATTAAAACCTTTCATCATGAATATCGATAATTTACACTAGGTCCGTGGTTCCATTCCCGGTTCAGGCCGATTTTTTCTAGTGGAAATTTCCACGCAACTTCCACCAGATCCTTCCTGAATCGGTGATATTATTTTATACTTGTTTTAAGACAACTAACTGATTGTATAATTTTAAACTTGATAATTTTTTAAGTGCTGCCTCATGTTTCTAATCTTTTCTTACCCTCTCTTGTCTTTTTTCGTTTCCTTGCAGCCCGCCTGATTACACGAGGGGCATATTCCAGTCAATTGGCTTCAAAGAGTTCCACGAGTACCTCATGACTGTGGAGGGGGGGTTGGGGGTGGTGGGGGAAGCGGGGGAGAAGGAGGAGGAGGGGGAGGCTAAGAAGAAGAATGGGGGTGGGGACCCGATAAGCAAGAAGCTCTTTGAGGAAGGGGTGGAGCACCTCAAGATGGCCACGCGGAGGTACGCCCGCAAGCAAGTGCGCTGGATCAACAACAGATTCCTACGAACGCCGGACAGACAGGTTGGTACGGTGCGGTCGTCGACAGCCTCCTACCCGTGCCTGCCACTGGGGTTAATAGTTACAGTGGTAGTAATCTGAGTGAAAATACCATAGATTGAAAGAAAAGCCAAGTAGAGCGTCTTGACATACGAAAGTGAAGCCTGTTTTTTTTCGCGAAAAATTATCCACCCAACATGGCTATCGCGCGCAATTTTTCAATGAATAATGCGGGGCTATTTTTGAAATTATGTCCATTTTGCATTTTTTTCTGGTCAAATCATTACGGTACGGCCACAATTCCGCTACCATTTCCAAAGTTTTCGGCATGTCAACTGCCAACCTGATCCATTCAGTATTGCCGATTGCACATTTTAAAGCCTTCAACATTCATATGTGCTATCGTATCGTTTGGCTCCATCTGCTCTATTCTTTAATTCATGGGGCATGTCCCCGAAAATCAGGATAAAATTCGAAGGGAAAGATTTAATGAAACACAGTAGCTCTATGGTTTCGCGAGGCAAACATATGCTTGAATATTGGTGGCAATTGTGAATACAACCATGGTATCTTTTATGTAACATCTACGATAATATCTACACATCTCAAGATCTCATCTTCGTTATGATACTTAAATTGAATTTTTCCTTACTTCTTTAAGTTCTATGTTTAGGTTTTGTTTATTATTATCATTATCATTGGCTTCTCACTGAAAGATATATTTTTGTATGCTTCTGTAGATAATCAAATTTGTGGAATAATATTTATTGTGTTACGGCCATGATGGGAGGATGTTGGGTGAGCGGAGAATGGGAAGAGAGAGAAAAGGTTTTATGTATGTGATGAAGAGATGGAAGGAAGTATACGGAGGTGGAAAAAGGAAATTGATAGTGGTCTGCGTTTGTACAAATATTTAGTGTTTTTAGTCTCTTCTATTTCAACCTACCTTAATCGGTAGGTTACGCTAGTAATAATTACCCCTTATCCCTTCAATGCATCATTCTGCTCAATTTAGGTGGATGGAGCGGTAATCGAGGGCCATTGAGTGCACATTGTAACAATTTTTCCAGAAAATCGAAAAAAATCATAGAACCACGTATTATTTAAGTACATCTGTTTATGTAGCGACACTCACCATACATGCAACAATGTAAATCATAAAAGAATTATATTTTACGTTTATGAAGTGGAACACTTCTTATGGATCGGGGGTAATCTCGCGAAAACCTATCGTCACGCGACACCCGACTCTTTGAGTCGTTGCGAGGTTGCGTATATATTATCACGAGAAAGATAAAGTAACTATAATATTTAAAATTTACGGACTCCTTTATTGTTTTCATATGTGAACAATTTGTTAGCTTTTGTTACTTACGTGAGTCACCTACCAGTTTGTTTTTCATAATTATTTTTATTATTTAAATCCATTTTATTAGTTTAACCTACTCAGTTGTTGCTAGTGTTTTTATCACAATAGCTACATTTGCACTCATTTTTTGATCATAGGACCAGAAAAATGAGTCGGTCCAATATGGGATGAAAATATTGGGTCCTAACTGCAACGTGAATTTCCTCAGATTAAATATAAATATTATGAGTATTAATGACTGGGATATGTAACGTGATACGTTTTTTTTTTTCAATAATAAATGTTTATTTTACCAAAAAAAAATTTACAAATTACACACTTTACATCGTAAAATACATGATCTTATCCCATTTTTTACAACTAATGACACAAAAAAAATAAATCAAAATTACATCATTAATTGTTGTGTTGCAATCACATGGAAAAAAAATAAATATGGAGAAATAAAAATAATAATATTGCAGTTGAGGTCCTGCTAAGCCAAAGCGGCTTGTCAGCGGGTGCCTTTTGTTAAAAAAAATATTTTTTTTTGCTGTACAGCGCTCTGGACAATTTCGGAGCTCAACAATGCTAGCCTAAGAGCCACTCTTTCAGTGACTTTTTTAAAACAGATATGCTATTAATATCATTCATTGACATAGGCAATTCGTTCAACAACCTAGGGACTACATGTGCCAAGGGTCTCTTGCCATGGAGGTTAAAATACTTAGGTACAGACAACCTATTTATTCGACGCAGTTGCATGTCAGTATTAATCACACGTTGCTTTATTAATTTGCTGTCAAAAAAGTTGTCACAAATTAACACATAATTATACAATTCTTTTAATGGTAACAAACACTGATTCTTATATACTTCTCTCACATCGTTTTCCTTGACCATCAAATGGACAACCATTTTATTTTGTAAAGTAATAACCTTATTCAGCAAGGTGGAGTTTGTGCTACCCCAAATCGTCAAACCATAACGTATTACGGCCTCAGCTAAGCCTTGATACATTAATTTTTTCAACTCATGAGGCAAATAGTGCTTTAGGTACGACATTTGAAACAAAATACACCTTAGTTTGTCTTTACTTACTCTAGTAAATCTTACTGATGCACTTTATAGTAAGTATGTTCTAAATTGAATTTTGTTTTTAAATTTTGTTTAAGGCAAGGATTCAGTCACTGGTAAATATGAATGTGTGACGTGAGTTTATTATGGGCATGCCCAAGTGTCACCTCAAGGGTGTGGGGTAGCAGGTGAATTTTCACCAAGTATGAACTAATTATATATTGCGCACCATGAAAGTTTAACCCTTTCGTTGCGATCCATGTCTTCCCTGCTAACCGTAAATATATATACGCCCGGCGTGAAAAAAAGGCGATAGGTAAAAAAATAGCAATTTAAGATAGTAGAAAACTTGTAATAGAAATATTTCTGTAAGATTTTAAATTAAAAACAACTTCTAACTACCCATAAGCCTTAATCGCAAAGGATGATCGATAACAATCGCGGGAATGCGAAAAAAATATATTTTGCCCTCGGAAATTTACATTACCCAATCTGGCCTAGTGACCAAGAAGGGGTCGCCTAATCTGGACCGCCCACCGAAAGAGGTTTCCCATGCCTAGTATATAGATTCCTTCAAAAAAAACCTTAAATCCTAAATTATTACTGGTCGCCGAGTCACTGCCGTTAATTCTAACGGAAGTGGTGATACGAGGGCGATGTTCTTTTATTATAAAACGCTGCCCGAGAAAAAGCAGTTAAATCAATTAAAACGCTGTTAACGATCTCATATCACAGTAAGTATTCTTGGAAGTATCAAGGATTTGATTAATGAAAAACATTCGACCAAGTGTGAAGTTTTCAGTTTTTCAATTTTAATGAGCGCGAATTCAGTCGCCAGCGCACCCAATCATCGCGGCCCGAGCGGGAATGAAAGTTTTTCGAACAAAAGAAAGCGAATGAGAAGACTTGGGGAATGGATGGAGGAGAGGGGGAAAGGATATGATTCGCTTGGGCAGTCTCTTGTGACTATCGCTCCTCGCCCGCTGAACTCGGCGTGGAGGGTAATTGAAACTTCCTCCGATAAATTCCAGTTTTATGGAAACTGCACTGCTAGTGGATTCGCGCCGGGGCTTCTCGCGGAAACGTTTGAGAACGATTATCTAACCGAGTTTCCCCCGAGACGGAAATATACTGTGGGTTTGATACGTGGATTGGAGTGCGTTGGTGTGCATGTGAAAACACTTAGGCCCACAACACTTCGTTAATAACACAACCGCTCTTTGTCGATGCAATTACCTGAACAAATATTTATCAGAATTTTTCTATTTAAAAAAAAAATGCGACATTTCATCAGTTTCTTCAATCTTTCTCTTCCGTTTCAACCCTTTTGGTTAGCAGCAGACCTCCATTCGTCTACCCTCTCAGCTTTCCGTTTCATGCCGTAATGTGTTCTGCATTTCATATCTGTCATGATTTGGCTCATGTAGTCTCGTCGGGGTCTTCCTCTGCAATTTGTACCCTCTATTTTTCCTTCAATTATTCTTTTAACTTGAGTATCGTGCCCTAGTGAATGCCCAATAAGTTTAGCTCTTCTTTTTTTAATGATTCTTATTATACTTCTTCTTTCCTCTTGAGCTCTTTCAAAGATTTCTTTATTTGTTTTCCTTTCTATCCTGCTTAGTTTCAGCTTCCTTCTTTAATGCCATGCTTCAAAGGATAACAGTCTTTTCATTTCACTTTCCCCTACAGTCCACAATTCGCTTCTACATAGCGCAACACTCCGGACTTCATTAAGTTTTTCCTTATCTCCAAACTAATGCTTTTTGACCGTGGTAGAGTTTTCTTTTTATTGAATGCTAGTTTTGCTTGGTTGATTCTGCATTTTATATATCTTGTGCTTCTTCCATCCCACGTAATTTTACTTCAATATTTACGTTGATATCATAATGGATAGGAAAACAAAAAGCAGATTTGATTATATCTAAATATAAGGGAATCCCAATCAAAATGGAACGAAAATTTATTGCCAATGCTTGTGAGAGAGAATACTACCATGAAAAGCTCTTGAATACAAGACACCAGGAAAGGGAAGTATCGGAAGACCAAGGTCTGGATGGTGAAAGTTAAGTCAGAACTGGCTTAAAGCTTAATCCTGGTGTGAAGGAGATCATAATAGGATGTTGTTGGCGGCGTAAATTTGTGGAATACGCTCATCACGAGCATTAATTTTCCACACTTTTTTATTGTTACTCGACTGACCGGTTTTGACATTTTGCATCATCATCAAAATCACAATAATAAATTTCAGGAGTCTAATGTAGTGTTACAGCATTTTTTCCCATGAAAAACCTAAAAATAACTAATGATAAAACAATTTAAATTTCTTTCACCACAGGACTAATTTTCATAAATTAAAGTCATCTTTGCACGTTGTAATTTTCACCATGACAACAAGTTTTTAAACCCAAAAAGTACGACTGTTTTTAGCCGGCAGTGTTCCTATCCTTTCGCAAATCATTTTGGATCTAAAGCTGAATAAATATCGTACGAAATATGTTTAGCAATTGATTGTTGGCTGAGGGTGCAGAGTAGGAAAATGAACTGATACCCTAAACAAGAAGAATGAACCGTGCAGTTAAGATTGACTCAACAGGTTCATGGGGGGACTAGAAAGAAAAAAGTAGACCGAGCAACTTCATTATCAATTCTTGAAAAAAAAATATCGATCCGATTCCTTATTGGATAATTATACCCGGCGTCGTCATTAGCTTACTCTTATCAAAAGGTGACTAGGGGTCCACGATTCTAATGCCGAAGGATGAAGTACTAAAGTTGAAGAGCTCTCGACGTAGTACTCAAATAAGGATCAGGATCGCGTTGAAAAAAATATATGCCCCTGCAAGCATTCGAACCTGGGCCCACTGGATAGAGAGAGCGAGCCTAGAGAGGGATTTCTGCCCTAGCCAACATACTTACCCAACCCCCTTCCCCAATTCCGTTTCTTTACCTGTATAATATCTAGGTACCTAATATAATTAAAAGTTTCAAAGAACTTTTTGTTTACTGATTTTTTTATGAGAAAGATAAAATCCTTCTCTACGACAGTGATAAAATCACACTTGAATATTTGAATTTCATAGAAGAAATTTTACGGGCGAAACGGATGGGGATTTCAATTGAAGGAAGCCCAAGTATTTTTAATTTTCAATTTCATTTTTTTAAATTATTATCTCATGCGTATAATTTAAATTAGCCCGATAAAGAATGAGCACCAGAATTTTACTTGAATAGACATGTCACGGATAGACAGTAATGTGATTCCCCCTGCAACCCCAACAAATGCCGACGGCAGTTCCACGTCAATCAGACATTGGCTATGGGCAACTTCACTGGTTGTGTTCAGGGAAATCAGATAAGTTATAATTGTCGTCGTGTTAGAGGGCTCATGGATTAATAGTAGCACAAAATAGACAAAATTCTTTCATGCCAATTATAATTGATAACCACCCATTTACATACAATGCTGCTGTGGTATCATTATAATATCACTAAGGTATGAAATCCATTAAAAATGATTGATGATATCCCTTACAATCAGTAAGTTATGGGACTCGGAAGGTATGTACAAGTGTGGCTAATATATTTTTTTAACCCTCTTCATGGCAGATTTAACTGGTTGCATGTTTATTAGGGGAGACGACTGACAACTGAGGTCACTTGTGCCATTAAGGATGAGCGGGTAGGCTGTTAAGGGGAGGATTTTTAGAGAATAACAAAGTGAGAAGAGAAGCCCCGTGCCGGCATTACCATACTGTTAATGTTGCACCAAGGGTGACACAAATTGAAGTCCTATCTGATGGACGGAGTACTGCACTTGAAGTGCTCTACACTTGGAACATAGTCATCATCATCATCATGTGAGTAATCTACCGGATAAAGGTAGGTTATGATGAAAATCAAGGAATATCCAACGGACTCTTACACGTGCAGTGCCCTATCTTCCTCTCGTATTTCTTTCTCCATCTCAGCCTGTCCTATCTTTCTTCATCCCGTCTATAAAACCTATTTTCTTGTTTTCCCTTCCCCGCTTGCCCAACATCCTTCCCTCTACCACGGCCTTCAGTAAAATATTGCCCCTCATTACCCCTTCCAGCCACCTACCCTGCATTCCCCTAATCTCATCCACAAGTTTCCTCTCCTTACCAGCTAGGTCAAGAACTTCCTCATTTGTCTTCCTTTCCGTCCACCGCACCTTCTTCATCCTCCTCCTCGTTCACATCTCGAACGCATGTAGCCTATTCTCGTCTTCCTTTCTCAGAGAACACGTTTCTGCCCCATACAACGCGGCAATCCATATCAAGCTCTTCACCAGCCTCTTCTTTATATCCGTAGCCAAGGTCCCCGTCATCAGCTCCCTCCTATTACTGAACGTTGCCTTCAATAGCGCTATTCTCCTCCTGATGTCTTTGCTACTATGCCCATTTCCATCCTGGCGTAGTGCCCAACTAATTGCATTGCTCTACTTGCTCCAGTTTGTGTCCTCCTACTTTCATCACCAGCCTCACTTTATTGGTCTTACATAAGAGAATCTCATTACTTTTGTGGTCTTATGGTTTATCTTCATTCTGTATTTCCCGCACTGCTTTTCTAATGCATCTACTAGAGCTTGCAATCCCTTCGATTATAGACTAACCAACACCTGGTCGTCCGCGAATCTGACTTCATCAGCTGGCCTCCTACTTTGATAACCACATCTAACTCTTCTCATGTGCCTCTTACCATTTCCTCGGAATAAATGTTAAATGGCATAGACGACAACGGGTACCATTGCCTAGCCTCCCGACCTATAACTGCCCATCCTGATTCACCGTCAACTGCCCTCCCCTGAGCCCTCAGACATATATAAATTTCGGGTGAGTCTCCTATCACACCAATCTATTCCTTTTTTCATCAAAATTTGCATTAGTTTTCCCCAATTTACTCTGTCAAACATCTTTTCTAAATCCACAAGCAAGCAAAAACATCATGACTATACATTAGGTTCCTTTCTATGAGCTATCTCATCATCGCCTTCCTCGTATCACATCCTTTCTCGTAGATCCTACGAATAAGATCGGAAAAAGATCGTCTTCCTTCAATAGCTAAATTATTCAGCATCTTCGAGGGTACCTATGTTATGTACTCCCGCAGCTTTCTATACCTTCATTTCTCGTAATGAATTCCTTATTTTGCTGTCTAGTATCTCTGGTCCGAGGTTACTCATCTCTACCTCTCATCCTCTATATCTAGGTTCGCAGGTCTATTGCCGCTGTCGTGTAGCTCTTCCACGTATTCTTTCCACCTTTCCTGGATATCTTCCTTTTTGATTAATTTCTTACCTGTTTTTTCCTTAACATTTTGTATCATTTGCCCCATTTTATCTCACGTTAACATTTTCATTTAAGCGTATAGTGCACCCATTTCCCCTTATTTCTTTAATTTCTCCATTTCTTCGCAATGTCGTTTCCACCAGTTTTTCCTCGCCCGACAAGTTTCTCACAAAAGTTAATTATTTAATTCCTTATACTTCCTCTTCCTTTGGGCGGTGTTGACGTTTTTCCACATCGTTCTGTGCTCTTTTTTCCTTTTTTTCTCTTTTTTTTGTTGTCCTATTGTTTTATCTGCCGCACCAGTGGCGGATCTAGGATTCAGGTCTGGGGGGGGCTTAAGAGTTGAGACCTCTCAAGTCAAGTTAAGTTGATTAATTACAGTTTACTCATTTAAACTTTTCAGAGAAAACATTTTCTTCAGTAAAATTTGTGTAAATACATTTTTAAATTCAACGAATAGAATTTTTATTACGGACACTTTATAATATCCAATTATAAACTCGACAATATAAACGACTGAGCATTAAAATTATAATTTTGCCATTCACTTCGAAGGCTACAATATTTTACTCATTGCACTCTCTTATAATACTTCCAATTAAAGTTTTCACGTTGAGAGAATCATTTACCGACCTGTCCAAAGATTTGAGTCGTTGAGGTTTTAATTTTCAAATTTCACATCTAATAATCATCGACCGACCAGTCTAAAGTTTCAATTTGTCGAGGCTTCGATTTGCAGAATGTATCCACAACTTCTTCAACCTTTATTCCTATTTCTTTGTGAATGTTTGCAAACGCTAAACCGTTGAGTCGATTTTCGGACATGTTGACTCGCAAAAAACTCTTCAATCGTTTGAGTGTCGAAAAAGTACGCTCTGCTGTTGCTGAAGTCACCGGCATTGTAGCGAATAATTGTAGCAGTGTCGCAACGTTCGGGAAAAACGAGCCATAATCCTTCGACTTCATGACTTGCAGAGCATCAATCGCTGTTTCAGCTTGTTGGAAAGCGGTAGTCTTGCAGTGCTTGTGCCAAAGGAGAATTTCATTTTTCAGCTCCGTCTCGCTGCAGCCGCATAGATCTCCTTCGTATACTTGTGCAGTTTTTAAGATTTCGTCAACGGCTACTTTTGTATGGAGCGTTGGGATCAGCCCTTCCAGAGGTAGAATCTTCAAACATTCACCCTTGAACCTCGAAGTCAGGGAAGAGATCATATGATCCAAATTAGGGTAAAAAATTGTAGCTCTGTAATGCAGAAAAAGTAATTCGTTACAATCGTCAGCTTCAGCTTATTTCAAAAATTTTAAGAAGAATAGGTTCGTTCATATTATCATATTCAACACATTATGTATGTAATCCCAAAAGCAGTGTTAATTACTTTTAATTAGAAGTTCTCATTCCAGAAATGCGCTACAAATGACTTTCCCAGATCAACGTTTTACAATTCTACCGCGAGATAATTTCAATCTAGATTAATCAAAAAACGTGAGGAAAAATATTACAAATTCAAGCAGATGATCCATTTTTAGTAAGCAAGATATAACAAAACGCGAAAGATAAGTTAGAATAACTCACCGAAAATATCCAAAAGCTGTTTGATGTTCTGTTTGGATGTTAGCTAGATTTTTCTGCCGGTCACACAAGCGAGGGACCTTCAGTTCAAATTCCATCTCACTAGCGATTTTCTCGGCTTTCTGGAAGATTTTGTCGAACGATTTTTCTTCCTTTCTCGTCTCGAGAAAGAGCTTGATGGTTTGCTCGATGTGAGCATAAGCCGATGAAATTTGCAGTTGAGAATTTCGAAGTGTCCTACTGACAGTAACAATTGGAGAACTCACATCATTGATTACTTGGAGAGCAATCAAGAAATCCAATCTTTCAATTGCACCAAGTAGTTGTGTCGCTTTCGAAGACGTCTCGATGTCCTTATCGTACTTCAAATCATTCAACACTCGTACAATATATGGCAGGAACTCACAAACCGTGTTTACACTTTCGTGTTTCTCAACCCACCGCGTGGAGCAAAGTGTTATCAAATGGGTTTTCTTTGATTTCGGTGATTTGGCTTTGATTTCGTCTTCGAGTAATTGTGTTCTTTTTGATGAACTTGTGAAAAAATTGATCAACGTCGAAACTGTTCCCATCATATTTCGGATCTCAGGGATTTCACAAGATTTTAAAACGCACAGATTCAATGAATGGCTAAAGCAGTGCGTATAAAACGCCAGTGGTTGATCCTCGGAAATAAATGCTTGAACTCCATTTTCTCTACCAGAGAAGTTAGATCTTCCATCATATCCTTGTCCACGCAGATCGATAATGTTCAATTTCAAACCCTTCAACTCATCTGAGATCACCGTTTTGATATCTTTTCCGACAGTGGATTTTAATCGTATGAACCCAAGAAAATCCTCGCGGACGACATATTCCTCTACATCAACATAACGCACGCACATAGTCAGTTGCACTATTCTACTTGCATCTGTTGTTTCATCACAAATGAGAGCAAAAAATTTGGATTTTCTGATTTTTTCGACAACCTTGCACCGAATAGTCTGTCCGATGATGTCCATAACTTCATTCTGCTCGGTTTTTCTGATCAGAGTACAGTTTCACGGTGCTGTTTCCAAGTGAAATTTCAAATTTTCATCCCCAGCATTTAGTCGGATCGCCAACTATGACCGGAAAATACGCTCTCTGCCAGAAAACGCATCTTATAGTTTTTCGGCAGTCCTCATGTCACCCTGTGTCCACGTAGTGGCAAATTATTGCGTGAACAGAAGAGTACAGATTCAACGATCGGGCCCAAACGTTTGCAATTGTTTTCGATGACCATTTCCTTCTCCTTATCAAGAAGCATGTCGACTGCGCTTGAATTCCGGCTGTCAATGTTCTTTATAAACTCTAGCGCTTTTTCTTCGGAGAAACGATGGTAAGATAGATTGTTGTGTCGGTTCATTTCTTCAATCGCCTTTTTATATTTTGTCAAAGGCATGCAGACGAAAGTTCTCAAATTCTGTAAGGAATTGAATTTTCTTAGAGTGAATTCGATAGTATATTTCTTAACTTATGTAGAAAAGTTCTCTTAACGAATCTAGTTCACACCGAGGTTGCAGTGGCAAGTAGCATGGTGCGCTGCATGACGCTTGCCATGCAGCGCAGCGTGCAGCGTTAAATACGTTCACATCGAAGTTGCACTGACAAGCATCATGTACCTACATCTCGTAGTTTAGGTCGAAGATGTCGTCTGGTGAAGAGCATATCATGTTGCTCTGTGCATTAATAGTAAAAATGAAAAGGAGGAAACGAAGAAGATTTTGGATTCACCCGTATTTAATACAATGTGGAGGAGCATAGCGCCTATTTAATTTCCATACAACTGAAGCTTGGTCAGACGAAGTTTCAAAATTAATACAGAATGAGAAGGAAACCTTTAAATTTTTGACGTCTATCATGAGACCTGTTTTGAAGATCGGTGACACTAACTACCGGACATACTACTTTGAACATGAAAAACAATCAAGTAACTGACTAGTTCCATCCATTTCCTTGGCCACAGAATGCCAAGCTCAGTCTTTCATATCACGATCACGGTATTCCATTACTTTGAAATGGTACACGCAAGTGTACTTCATTCCTGGACAAATTTCAAATTAAAATCCTCGTCGTACCTCATTTGAGGATAGCAATTCACAAAACTCCGTATCAATGTTAGTAAACTCCCGGATAGCCGGTAATGCATGACGCTGCGTGGCAAATATAGGTTCGGTTCTATCTCTTCGCGTGGAACGCTGCATGTATGGTCGCGCGATTTTGTAACGCCACTCCTGTGCAAACGGACACATAGTATCTCATAAAGTAAGTAGCAGCCGCGCGCTATGTAGCGTGCCACGCTACCTGCCACTGCAACCTCGGTGGATTGAGGTGCGAGCCAAAGGCGAGCGACGAGTTTAAAAATTCTTTTACACTAGTCAAGAACAATATTTTGTTTGGAAACATTTTTGGTTGAGTAAATGCGAGTTTCATACGTATATGTGATTCGAGATTTGAAAAAATGACCATTTTTACCATGGATTCCAACAAAATATTTTTTTTCCAACGGGAAATGTTTTCTCACCCTCACTCTTTGGTGCAAACAATACACAATATTTGCAAAGAGCTCCATTTTTTTCCTCGCTGTAGGCAAGCCATTTAAAACGCTGCAGCCAATTGTGCTGGAACCTTCTGCTCTGTGGCCTTTCCATATACACAGGAAATTTGAATGATGATTCTTGTGTTTTAGTATGCATCAAGTAGTTGTAGATTTCGTCCTTCTTTAAATTATGGCGTTAATCTACAGCTGACCCAATATCATACTTGAAAGTTCGATCAGAGTTTTCGAGTTTCGTGTTTTCTACTTCTCCGTGACTCAGCTGCATATTATTATCATTGTTGGCCTGTAATAAGGACCAATTTGTAAATTGTAATAAGGACCAAAAATTTATTTTTAAGCCATTTTTGGGAAAAGTGCCTATTTGAGACCCTAGAAGAAGCTGCGTATACCCTAGAAGTATACGCAGCTGTTGGAAATTACCTTTTGTTGTCCATTTTCTATTTCTGCAGTATTCTCTTGCACGATGGTAGTGTTGAATGAGCCCGATAAGCGTGGCCTTTTCGCAAAAAAAGTTTCGCATGTCCATGTTTCCGATTTAATTAACCCGTTAACGCCTGAATTATTTTTTTGTCCATTATAGTTTATATTATATAATCTATCTTTCTATATTACCCTAATTTAAAACCCAAAATATTATTAAAATATTCATTATGGTTTCACAGATATAGGGCGTACCATATACCATACTAGGCGCTTATGGGGTAAACTCGCGTTTAATATGATTTCTCTTCATGCACTTCCATTGCGACGATTTATTTCAAATTCGATCACTGTGAAAGCAATTGTTAGCAAGTTTTGCAAATAAATGTCACTTTAAGAGGCTCGCCATATATATTTTTTCATTTTCTTGATGGAGTTCATGAGAAAAAAGAGTGACACATGCTAAAAACAACACTCAATTCAAAAAAACTATCATCTTTGAAACACTTTGAATATCAAGTCTTACAATATAATTGTTTAATTATCTATGAAGTATGAGACTTGATAAAATAGTCAATGCGTAAGCGAATATCACACTTTACACACTCGTATCTTGATTTAGAGCCACAGAGTCCACACCTTTTTCTCTTTATTTCTGCAATACTTGAAATAATATGATTCAAACCATCTTTACGCATCCCTAACCTGACTATTTATGCTACTCTGGCGTGTTAATGGTCTTCCCGGACCCTTCGCTGCAGAACCGTAACGAGTAAGATAGGCCACCACGATCTGCCTTCTTAAATCTAAATGAGGTCAAGTCTTTCCAGATTATCTCATTAAAAGCCACGCATTATGGATGATGTGTCTATCAACCAGGTGAACAATGGCCACCACCATTTCTTTAATTCGAAAACCTATGCGATATTTTGCTATGTTTTCATACATACGATCGGTACCCCCCATGAGCTTATCGTACTGGCTAATTGCATGCGGTCAAAAATTTTACTGTCGGACTTCGAAAAAAATTAATTTATCAAAGAAAACAATGCTACTATTTGTCAAAATATCCTAAGAAGCAACCAATATTGTATAAAAAGGTATTATAGATAAAGCTAGCCAAGTAGTTTGCGTTATACCAGCAACTGCGAGGAAAAAATCGGGAAAAGCTTGATATACCTAAATGATCACATGAGCGCCTAGCGCACTATACATGGTACACCATATAGTTATTGCACATAATCACTAAAAAAACGCACACAAGTTATTTATTTCTTCTAAATAGGTAAAACTATATGTTTATTAAATAAAACGTAACAAAGGCGTTTTCAAAGAATAAAATAAACACAAACCTTAATGTTCCCTGTTTTGGCCAGTGGAGAATGACACTCCTTCCTTCAGCCACGCATAATAGAAACTGATCCAAAAAGGTGGCATTCAGACAATATAATACGTGTAAAGAAAGTATTCATTGTTGCAGCCACGAAATTTCAGAGCAAACGTTACAATGTAAGCGCGTTATAGCGCCGCCGTAACCAAATCTTGCAAAGCGTACCATAAATGGTGCGCTAGGCGATAACGGGTAGGAAATGCAGCACAAAAACAAAGTGATACGTGAGAGGGTAAACAATGGCAGACGTCAACAACGTTGTATGTAACCTAACCTCTTTTTTGCTTATATCAGCTGTTGAGTCCCAGATGCGAAAGATACCACGAAAGTTTCGAAAGATGCGAAAGAGTTTATATGGACACAATACTTTTAGACCCGTCTTTTCGGCGGTGAATTTGGATAGATTCGACTGAATTCTATGGTATAATTAATGTATGGGTTGTTTTAATATGAAATAGGCACATCAGTTCTTTGAAATTAGAAAAAATGTCCTTTCAAGACTGAAAAACTTCCTTCGGGGATAAAGTATTCTTGTCTTGTTTCGCGAAAAATTTATTCTGGGAATAAATTTCTGACTGTGGCTGTGGGGGGGGCTATAGCCCCCATATCCGCCACTGTGCCGCACTAACTATGCCTGTTTCTATATTTTCCCAGTTTTCTTTCCTTGTTCGCATTTCCTTTACTTCAACTATGTTCCTTTCCACTATTTCCTGAAACTCCCGCCTTTTGAATCTAACGTCACATTCCATCATGATTATATTATGATCTGAGACCGCATCCGCCCACGAATAGCTGCGCGAGTTTTTGATACTGCTCCTAAACCTCTGTCTTACCATGATGTGGTAATCAATTTGATATCTCCCTTTCTCCCCGCGGCATTGTCCATGTGTACCTACGCCTGGGGTGGTGCTTAAATCAAGTGTTCGTCACTACTAATTTATTGTTTCCACAAAATTGAACTACTTTCTCACCGCGGTCATTTCTTATTCCTAACCCATAACTTCCCACCTCAAATCCATCCCTCCCGTTCTCCACCACTCCAGTAGTCCCCCTATCCCTCTTTCTCACCTCGCAAAGACCCAAAGAATCTATGTTCCTTTTCCCCATTACCTGTTTAATATTTTCTAGCTTCCCAGCCTTCATCATTGTCCTAACGTTCCATTTTCCTATTTTTACCGGTATATTCGTCCTCTTCTTTTTCTTTTTCCTCTCTCTCGTAGTCCTTGTATCCTCCGATGGCGTTGTTGCTCAAGCATTTCTTGTGATGACGACCACGCGCGGTGGCCTTCTCTCCCCCGCTGCCCGGCACGACACCCACCCTAGTGGGTAGCGTCCCGTAGTTGCCAGGATTCGATTATCTTTGATTGACTTCCATTTTCAAGGAATAATAGGTGAGGGGTAGTTTGTAATGATCGACCTATCTGGCATGGGTGGCCCTACCGGGCCCTTTAGTTGGCCCTTTGCCATACCCAGCAGTATTTTGAACGTGACACCATCACGTGAACCACCTTTCTTTTCGCTCCTACCCTTCGACCTATCTGGCATGGGTTGTCCTAACAGGATAAATCGTATGAGCTCCAGCCAGTCCAGCTCTAGGGGTCATTGGAACGCGTAAGCCCTTCCACCGCATCAAGGTTGTAGTGCTTGGGAAGGGTATTTTCCTATGTATGTTATTATAATATGCTTAAATTCTATTTCTTTCAATTCACATTAACTAAAATATAGTTTTAAAATTTCAAAGCTTACAATAAGGAGCTTGTTTGGTGAAAAGTCAATAGCTGCCATGCACTTTAGAGATAGGCTGTTTTGTGGACGTAGATCATCCAACATTTCCCCAATTGTTTCATTTGTATATCGTGTGCTACCAATCATACTCCCTGCATTCTCTCACTTTCTTTTTTTAGAACTCCCAAAGGGAAGAGGCGCAACGGCTTTAGCGTTGGAGGTCACCAAGCCGCGTCATTAGATGATAAACGCAACTGCGTTCACGGTGATAAAACGTTTTTCCACTCCCACTATCGACAACGGTTAATCGTGACAGCGCCGGCTTTGGATTTTATTTTCGGTGGCAAGCGTGTGTGGTGAGGTGCTTTAAGCGTTTTTCCCTCCCTTTTCCTAAACCGCTTTTCGTCCGACCCTCTCGCCATCGAATGCTCTTAAACCGACACCACTCATCCCCTCCTCATCACTCCAGCCCTCATTCTCATCTTTTCCACTTCCCTCCGAGGATCATCCATCCGTATCGTCCCACTTCGTCGAACACCTTAATTTCGCTTTCGTATGTCTTTTTTTCGGGCGTCTCTCGTCCCCGACGGAGACCAGTGGCGATTTCGCGAATCGGGTTTTTTGTGTTGGCCGCTTGTAATGTGTACAGACGCAAGCATTTCGTGCGAGAATGGACAGTTAGTCGCACGCGCGACAAAAATAGACGTGTTTTCGTACGGGTTGTGGGAAACAACAACGAGCCTGTTTGCTGCGTAGAATGGAAATTGAACTAATTTGAGAATTGAAATTATGATATCAAATCGCGAGGATTAAAAGTACTTGGTAATTTTTCACTTTTTATTGTTGCTGACCTTACCGATTTCGATGTTTTGTATCATTATCAAGAGCAAGAGGCTTAGAGGCGTCTCCCATATAATCATCTGAGTAATTACCGGTTAAAGTTAGGTTATGATGGAATTCAGAGAATATCCAACAAACTTACACGTGCAGTGCCCTATCTACCTCTAGAATTTCTTTCTTCATCTCAGTGAGTCCTACCTTTCTTCATCCCGTCCATAAAACCTATTCTCTTCCTTCCCTTTCCCCGCTTACCCAACGTCCTACCATCTATCACGGCCTTCAGCAAACCGTCGCCCCTCATTACCCCTTCCAGCCACCTACCCTGCCTTCCCGTAATCTCATCCACAAGTTTCCTCTCCTTACCAACTATGTCAAGCACTTCCTCGTTTGTCTTCCATTTCTATCCACCGCACCTTCTCCATCCTCCTCGTCCACATCTCGAACGCCTTCTGCCTATTTTCGTCTTCCTGTCTCAAGGTCCACGTTTATGCCCCATACAACGCCACACTCTATATCAAGCTCTTATCCAGCCTCTTTTTTGCATCCTTACTTAAGGTTCCCGTCCTTAGCTCCCTTCTATTATTGAACGCTTCCTTCGCTACTCATACGTAAACCAATGAGAGGAAGGGGAGAGTTAGATGGAAGATGGGGATGGGAGAATTAATCTTCCACGTATCAAAGGCTGAGGAGGGAAGCAGAGCTCTCAAGATTTGTTTGTGGTGGCTAAATTGGTTTGGAGGAGACGGGGAGAGTGAAAAGTTGTGATGGGTTCGTTGGAACATAGTCTTTTACAATAGTCTTTGTAATTGTTGCATGGCTACACTTTTCAAAAAGTTATAAAAAATCAAATTTTCTACCTATCACTTACATGTAAAATATTAGAATAAAATCGGTTTCATTCATGCCATATAATAAATATTGGGCAATTGTAGAGTTGTTGTCACATTTTTTTAAATAAATACTGAAAACACTCTGATGCCTCGATTTTTTAAATATACTAACAGTATGACCAATATAAAGCAATTCCCCTCAGGGGTTCAAGAAATACACAACACTTGAATCCTTGATATTACATTAGTCTTTGGAATTAAAAATAATTTTTACTGTGGTATTAGGGCTATAAATACAAACATTGGAATTACTTCTGGGGATTATCTGAAATAGTAAGTAGGAGAGTTTAGGTACATATAAGATCTGGAACCACTTATTGTGTTTTACAGGGAATATTGGTTAGAGGTTAGTGCAATTGAAGGTGGCTTGCTTTTTCCTGTGTCAAGACAATAATTTGTCAATGAGCTTATCTCTATAGTTGATGTTGAGCAATGCATTTGAAAAAATTCCGGTACATATTTTTGAAACTTAATCGTAGACGGACACAGTTGCAGACATGGTACCATGGGGCATTGAGTGAAATACAGTCAGTTTGGGGGAGTGATTTAGGCTACAGTCATTTGAGATGATGGCATCAGTGAACATGATTTTGCTGTCACTTTATTGGTATATTTTCTCTCCAGGAGGGAGATTTTCAGATCTAAAATTTTAACTTTTTAGAGCCAAATTCTACTGTGAAGGTGATCGAGGGGTGGAGGGAATTCAGTATGGTAAGAAAGTGGGCAAGTTGTTGTTCACTTTCCATCCAGGGGAAATAATATCAGCCATTTAATGGATGTGGTAAAAGACATTCTTATGAAGAGGATGATTGGAGTTGAAAAGCTTGTGCTCCAGATCATTCATGAAATCATTTTCCAGAAATGGTGAAATATATTACTCCATTGACATACCATTAGTTTGCTGATACAATTAACCATCACATTCAAAGTAAATTTGTTTGATACACACTCTAAATAGTCACTTGAAGACATTGACACTAGGACAGAAGAGGTCAACTTTACTGGAATTCAAGCGAATATTTAGTTATTATTTTAATTTGATTCCTTTGAATTTTCGTGACCTTCATTTTACTTATATTTTAATGGAGTGTACATATTGTAAGATCATTATCAAATTGTAAATTTTTTACAATATATTATTCCTAAAAGGATGGCTTGTGGTGACCCCTCCTTATATCCGGTGGAATTGCTGCATTTTCTTATCTATTCCTTCTCTTTTTGGTATTTTACTGTCGATTTGCATTACTCTATACAAATCATTATGCATTTATGTGATGATTATTGACTTTTTTATCTTGGTTTGCAAGTCGATAGATGAATAGTAGATACATAGATGTATGTATCTCATAATTGAGTCTAGGCACAATTGCTGAAAAAATGACATACGAATATTTACATGCTAGTGTATTACATGCCGTGAATTACTTGTAAACGATTGTAAAAGCATATATATAAAGCAAATTTCTTTCTATGGTGGCAAGTTTATGTATAATATGTTACAGACCTATGTGACTGCACATGCTCCATGCATAGATACCTACATCCGTGTAGCTCATCCACTATTACTTGCATTCCAACAGAAAGAAGTCACCAGGGGCAGTGCTGTGTTTGAAATGTTAAGAATCAGCCTTACCATCATTAAACCTTATTATTTTGCATTTCAACCAGGATTACATTTGCTAAAACCAATCATTTTCGTAGCCAGGGTGTCCAGCCTTGGACATTCATCATCTGCCTTCAGGATGGTGCACTGGACGCCAAAACTACCTTCATCTAAATTTTCCATACCATATGCTATGGAAAATCTCTCCTTTGGAGACAAAGAGACAGGAAAAAGAACCATCCTTCCCTCCCCCACCCCATATGAATGAGTGTGTGAACGAGGTGGGTCTGTACTTGTCCCAATTAGACATTGGGTGGGAGGCTATCTATGTCGTTTCTATTGTTTGGGAGCCCCTAGAGCCCTGAAGGGTGCATATTAGTCTAAGGTTACAAGAAAGATTACATGTCTCATGAATTACAGGTTGACACAGTAGAAATTATTTTACCCCCTCACTACATCTGTTTGATGGGCTGAAGTGACAAAGTGAATTCTCAACTGCCATGTACATACCATTCATCACTAAAATAAGAGGTGATAAGACCATGGGCACCTATACAATATTTTCGAGGGAGGGGCCAAGACAGGTTTAAAAAGGGGGGTCCAAGGAGCCCTCTCCCAGAAAGTTTAGTAAATTTGAGGTCTCAGGAGTACACTTTTGGAGCATCTTAGATGAATGACATTTTTCTATATTTGTTACTAAAATATTAATTTAATCTGCAAAAACAATACATAAATTAAACTTTCCCTTCCCTTTTTTATTTTTTCCGGGATGCTAGGGGAGGCTGCAGCCCCCCCCCCTGCCCCTGTATATGGGCACCCATGGATAAGACACTAATTCAGTCAAAACACAATAATTAAACTATGTATGTTTTGATGGAGGTAATTTAATTTATGACCAGTTTCATCAAGGTGGTCTCATTAGGTGTCCTGATGATCTCGCCTAAATGATGAAACCGAGGGAACATTAAATTAATCTGTGAAAACATAAGTACATAGTTTATTTATCTAGTTACCATGAATTTTCAGAAAGGTGAGCCTGAAACAATAGAATGCATTAAAACAAGAGTCTCCAAACTTATCGTAATGAGGGCTACAATTGGTACTTGAACATTTTTCAGCGGGCCATGGTAAAAAATAAATAGGAAACTCTAGATATGAGTTATATCGAAATCAGAAAATTTTATTAACTAATTATAGAGAAAGTGCAATTAAATTATCGCACATTGATGACGACAAACACTACAAGCAATTTCTCATATTTTCATCACAAAACCATTAATGTGAATGATGTTACTGTTTGTGCTTTTAAAATCTTATTAAACTGAGATTTTAATTTTGAAACGCTAATTACTTACAAGTAGCGACCATTCAAGCAAAATGTATGTGGTGCATTTCTGCATAATTCTTCTGCAGGCCGGATAAAATCATCTTGCGGGTCAGATATGGCCCGCGGGCTGCACTTTGCTATTCATTGGTTTCCTCCCTCAATTCCTTTTTCCCATCAGCTTCTTTTTTAGCGGCTAGTGTTTTTACTTTCCCTGCTGTAAGTCCTTTCGGTAACTGAGGGAGTATTTCATAGATACGATAAAATATTTCTCGTATAAATGTAACTTGAACTTTTTTATTTTTACATTTAAGAATCCTGATAGATGACCAGAACTTGGAAAAATTGAAAACTTATTCTGATTTTAGGTTCCTCCTGTTTATGGTCTTGATGCTACGGACCCCTCTCAGTGGGATGAGGTGGTCCTCGGTCCTGCTTCCACAGTGGTTAAGGCGCTGATGGAAGGCAAGGTGCCCGATGGGATTGAGCCTCTGCCTGTTGTGTCAAGAGAAGAATTGGGTATTGAGTGGGATGGTGAACCAAAGAAATGTGACATTTGTGACCGCTGGTTCAGGGATCCCGTTCAGTGGAAGGCTCATCTTACATCGAGTAAGCACAAGAGAGTGGAAAGGAAGAAAATGTTGCGGGGTACAGAGGCTGAAGAGAATGGATCTGCTAAAAGGACAAAAATTGAGTGAAATGGTTTGTTGTGAAAACTGTCATTTTCAAATGTGATAACTTTTTAGCTTAAGTACAAATTGAGATAGGGCACATTCAGGAATTGTTCATGGAACTTTCCAGCACGTTTTTATTTTGTAATAATAATGATAATATTTATTGATCATTCAGCCAACCTTTTGTGGATTTGTAGTTGACAAGAGGTACTAATTGATATATTTCTGTGACTCTGAAGAAATTAATGTTTTCATTTAACATTTTGTCTGCATTTATTATGTTTGACTATTTTTAGAGAACTTAACTCTAAGGGAGGGAATAGGAGTTCATTAGTCTGGGCTTAGCCATAATTTTTCTATTTTTAACTATCATCTCTTATGTAGGAAGAGTGTGTCCTAAAAAGTATCCTAATGGTTGATTTGAAATGTCTGTTCTTCTATAGAAGAATAGGCATTGAACCAAATTTTGAAAAACTGGAAAGCCTGGAGAGTCATGTAACTGTTTCTATGGATACTACTGCCATAGCTCTTATTCGAGAATAAAATGTTTTTCTTTTACTCATGTTTACTTAAATGATAACATGCATTCAGTATAAAACTAGAATTTGTCTTTCTTGGCTCACTGTGATAATTCCTTAATCGTTCCTATCCCTCTCCTGAACCCAAACTGGTCATCACCCAGGTATACATTCATTAGCCTTTCTCGCTATCCTTTTCTTATAACTCTACTCTACTTTGCGTTTGCCTAGGTGCAATATTTCACATATGTACTGTCATAAATTTTCATGATTTTGCATTGCTCTTCTTTGTTATAGGAATTAGTATTGTCATCACATAGTCCTTCGACCCTACCTCATCCTCCAAAATCCTAACCAGGTAAGCACTACATAACTCTTTTCCTCTTCCATTCCACTCTAGTCTTTTAAAACTCTGATGGTATGTTATCTATTCCTTCCACCTTATTCCTTTTCATATCTGGTTGTGCTCTTTCAATTTCACAAACAAGGAAAATCAGGCCAATGCTATCCTTGTCGATGTCACCTTCCATTTCTATATCTTAAGTCCTGAGCCATATTTCCTTAACATAAACCTCTTCAACATATTCCTTCCACCTCTCCTTGAAATAGGTAATTTGGTTCTGTAATATACTTTCCTGTATTGTCTCTTATGGTGGAAATTCCCCTACCATTTTAACCACCTATCAGTTCCTTAACTTTATATATAAGACACATGCTCTACCCTCTTTAGAAAGTTCTCCAGTGAGTGAGCCTGTTCTCTCTCCACCATGCTTCTGTTGTCTTCTTTCTTTGTCCTGTCACTCTTTTGTTTAGTCCCTGGTACATTCTCTCTCTAACCCTGTGTTTATGCTCTTCTATTTCTTTTAGTCTTGCATCTCTATTGTCATCTCCTTCATGATCCGTGGTTTTATAATTTTAGTTGCACTTATTATACATACAGTTGCTTTTGCTGCTTCCAATATTAACCTTGAAACACCTAGCGTGCCCAAAAAGTCCCTTTAAATGTTTTTTCTGCATGCCGTGAGTGCCCAAAACACCCCGGCTCCGGGCATGTGTCAATTTAAATCTGGCAGCTTGGCGAATACTCCGGGATTTAAATCTGGCTGATAAAGGTTAAGGTAGTCGAAAAAATCTCAAGTCTTCATATATTTCGTGTAATCCCCTAATTCGATGCCAAATGACTACAAAATACCTTGTGCAAAATATTAGCTTGATATGTCTGCATACAGCTGTGCCCTGGCAGTGTGTGATGCATTTTTATATTTGGCATGAGCACCCCTTAGAGGTAGGCAACAGAGTGAGCACCATTGGTATTTTTTAATCCTCCAACGATCCCTTTGTGGGCTAGGATACAGTGGGGCAGTTTTGGAGAGACTATTGCTTACTTGCCTCAGCGATAAGAACTGTTGCTCTGGCAGTTAAGGAAATGAGTGAATATACCATTAATATATGCATACGAGGTCTGTTCAAAAAATACGCGGACTGACATCATAAAACAAAATGTACTTTATTTAGAAGTTACATGTCTGGGTTCTCTTCAAAGTACTCTCCTCCCCAATGCACACACTTATCTCAATGGCATTTCCACTTATTGAAACAGTTCTGGTACGCTTCTTTTGTAATGTCCTTTAGCTCCTTTGTCGCATTTGACTTAATCTCGGGAATCGTCTCAATTCTTCTTCCTTTCAAGGGTCTTTTGAGTTTGGGGAACAAGAAACTGTCACAAGGAGCGAGGTCAGGTGAGTAGAGGGGGGAGGGGGGAAGAACAGTGTTTGAGTGTTTGGTCAAAAACTCACTAGTTCTGAGGGTTGAATGGGCTGGAGCATTATCATGATGGAAAAACCAATTTGGTCGTCCCTCAACAGGCGTGGCACAAATTTCGCAGCAACGTGGTGCATCTTCAACTTCTCGGTCAAAATCTCATAACAAGATCCAACTGATATCCCACACTCTTCAGCTAGTTCCCTGATTGTCAGACGTCGATTTGCCCGCATCAGGGTGTTGATTTTGTCAACATGTGGGTCGTCAGTTGACGTGGAAGGACTTCCAGGACGCTCATCATCTTCAATCAACTGTCGACCACCCTAAAAGCTTTCATGCCACTTGAATCATGCCGTACGCTTCATAGCAACATCACCGTAATGTTCACACATGTTGAGCATAGCAAATGTTACAGTCGCAGATTTTTTAAGTTTAACACAGAATTTCACAGCAAGTCGTTGCTCCTTCAGATCATTTATTCTCAAATCCAACAAATGAAAAAACCACACGTCACCAAAAACCACGTTGCTAATCAACAAATGAAGATATCTGCAATCGGGAAATGGTGTTATCATCAGCTGATCTGTACAAATCTAGCGACACCAAGCGGATTCCCCTGGAACCACGCAATTCAAACAGCCCGCATATTTTTTGAACGGACCTTGTATGCAAGTCCAACATTCATCACAATTCATCATCAACCTACCTTTAACGCGTAGCTTACTCTGATGATGAAGTCCAGCATTATCAAAGTGCTGAGAGATGAATTCTCAAAGCCAACTTAAATTATGTTTTAGATTAACAGTGATGCCCTGATTGTCCATTGGGATGAGAAATCAATGGAAGAGGGCATAGATAAGATCGTCTGCCAGTAAGGGTGTCCCACAAAGGGGACCCCTTTATGATGAGCAAAGACTCCCAAGGTTTGCTGTATTCTCCAAGGCTCCCTATGTGGGATGGTACTTGGTAGAGCAACTGCAAAGGTACTTTTTGTCTACTATTTAACTTGAAAATAAAGAAATGATTCGTTCTACCTATATATTATTTTGGTCATGCATATAAGGCATAACACATGTGATCCCTATTGATTCCCAAGTTCTACAGCTACATAAGAATGTGTACTTTTTATAACATTACACAACTTGAAAACTGTTTGTTTCTCTAACTTATTCCTGTCATACATATCATATAAACTTTATTATTTAAACAGTATGTTTCACCTCATTTACTACGGGCAACTATAAATTCCTACCAATCTCCTTGTCCTAACTCCTTGTTGTATTCCTTCCTTTAGGACTATAATTTAAAAAAAAACATAGGGAATCATGAGGATCATTGGGATGTGAAGGTCAGTGAATGACGAAGCAACTAGGTCTTTATAAGAATATACTTACTAACCACCACAAATTTACTTAACACACCACTAGTACATTGTACATCACAAACCCCATATAAATCTGTTGTCAACAGCTTAATGATTTCTGCATTAATGAATTTGTAGCAAAGCCTTTTTTACGTTATGACATTATGTTTTCGGCAGTGGTCATAACAGCAGGAACACCGATCCTCAGTGAAGTGAAAATACTTAAATATAAATACCCACTGTATGCCTTTCCCTGATTATACTCTATTTATTATACCCTGTTTATCAGCCTCATATTTCTACTTTATTACCTCCAGGTTGTAGGCAATAAGGCAGTTTGAGCAAGATATCACTTCACCTAAAACTTGATGAATTTTACATCATTTTATAGAAAGAACTCATCTTTTTAATGATATCAAAATACTAACCCTTGCCAAATTACTTTTTGAGCAATTTGCCTAAAAATGTTAGCTCTTTTGCATTGGTTAGATTAAGTCTGTGCGCTCCAGAGGAAGAATATTAAAAACATTAGGAATTTATAACACCTAGATTTCATCAAAAAGCTAGGTGTGTAGTTGATATGTCTTCTCAAATATTTATAAAATATAATCAATCTGCAGAAATTTTTACAGAATTGCAGAAACACATGTTGTGAAGGTGTTTTCATGATTTTTTCTTCAATTCTACCAGTTGATTGGTAGGTTCTTGGACAGTCCCAATTCTCCATCACAATTTCATAGACATTGTCCCGGTTTCCCTCCTAAAGATGTCCTGCCATTAGATACTCCTCAATTATTCATATCTTCTACCTCCTTTTATTTCGTCCAGAATTCCTATCCTCTTCCTTCCTCTTCCGCGCTTCCCCAGTGTTCTCCCCTCTATCACCCTCTTCAACATGCCCACTCCTCTCAAAACCTCCATCCATCTCTTCTGCCTTCTCCAAACCTCCGCCACAATCTCATCTCCTCTCCTACCATATCCAATACCTCCTCGTTCGTCTTCCTCGCCACCCAGCTCACCCTATCCATCTTTCTCCAAATTCACATCTCAAGCGCTACAAGTCTACGCACATCCTTCCTTCACAATGACAAAGTTTGTGACCCATACAGCGCCATGCTCCATATTAAAGTTTTCACCAGCCTTTTCTTTGCGTCACTTCTCAGACCCCCCCTCATCAATTCCCTTCTCTTCGAAAATGCTTCTTGAGCCAGGGCAATTCTGCATTTTATATTGAATGAGAAGCAGTAAATTTGTAATTCCACATGTATTTATTGGAATAACCTGAAATTGGAGTAACCACCTGATGATGACGTGCTACATCGAAACCTAGGTCGTTTCCAAGAAATACATGTGGAATTACAAAGTTACTGCTTCTCATTCAATATGATAAGCAAATTCCATAAAGTTATGCCTGAGAAAACGGAATTCTGCATTTGATGTCCCTACCACTAAACCCATTCTCCTCCAAAATACTACCCAGATACATAAATTGTTTGACCTGCTCTATCTTCTGCCCTTCCACCCTTATATTCAGCCCCACCTTCTTACTTCTAGAAAATCTCATCGCTTTCTTGTGGTTTATCTTCATCCCATGCCGTGAAAAAAAGATTCAAGTTAGAGACTTCTGTGGTTATATTTACTGAGAATTTTTAACATATATAACTACATTTTTACACCATTAATATTGCAATATTTACTTCATACTTTTTAGTTGATGAAAAAAAAATAAAATTCGAATATGCTCTCCATTAAGCCTAAAGAAATATCTCGCTCAGACTACCTTAAGGGGGAAATTGCATTGAAAAGTGTGAATTAGAACTTCTTTGAATGCTTGCAAGTGTTAGTTTTAAAATAAATGAAATTCTGTAAATTAGTATACATAAATGAGTACATAATTGTAAGGGATAAGAAGAATTTAAAATAAGTGCTTTCAGGAATAATTCTTAAATTTGGGTCTATTTTTCACATTTTACGTTAAATTGAGATTTTTTTCTTAACTGTGTATCGTATTTTAAATTTCAATCTCTATATTTTATACTTGTATTATTAAATCAGGTTTATTCTATGATCGAGTATTAATACTACTTTTTTGAATGCACACATTTGTTGGGGGTTACATTAGCTCAAGAATTGTAAATTAGGGCGTCAAATCCAATTCGATGGGAAAAAGTTTATATTGGGAATTGACAATTTGCAGTAATTAATGGTAGTAAATATTATATCAGGAAAGAAATTAGATATTTAACTCCCTTGGAGTGCTATGTAAGTTATTCTATTAAACATTAAAAGTTGAAAAATTTGAGATGAGACCACTATTTAGCAAGATGACTCTCATGAAAATGTGATGGAGGGCAACAGATAATAAAATCGTGGCAGTGCAAGTAATTCTCCGTGATAACACATCATTTGAGTTAACTTAGAATCTAAATAAGGTCTTTCTTATAAAGTGTATATTAATACAAAGGAATCACACTTAAAACAAGAATAAAAATTCTTACCTGGTGTTTCAAGAGAAAGGCTAATTAAAAAAAAATATTGCGCTGATAGAACTGAGATGCACCCAGGATTTCTGGGGAATCCAGCAGAAAAGTTTTAAGAATCAGGAGCAAACTTGTAAGTGTTCAGGAATTTAGAGTGAAACCGCTAATGCAGTGTAACAGCCGATTTGTTAAAACATTTTGCTGAGATAATTTCTCAAAGAATACAATACTACGGTTTTTCATGTTTGAAAATCATATGCATGTGTCTCTTATAAGTGCTGTTTCAGTAAACCCATGTATGAATTCAGAATAGCCTATCATTTGAAATAAAAATGTATATTTCTCCATAAGTGCAAATTCAATGGCTACGCCCCCACCCCTGGCTATGTCACTGCTGACTAGAGCTACATTTTGAGAAATATTTTTGTGCGTACATACATGGAGTATTACTTGTTCTCCAAATATTATAGTATCTGTAGGAATCTTGGGTTGAGAATATGAAGTGTTCTGCGGAGTGAAAAAAACAAGGATCAGGAAACTTAGAAACTGAGGTTTTTAGACCGCTTTAGCTTTGCCTCACGCAAATTTAAATATGCATGTTTAAGTTTTTGACATCACTCTCCAATTATAGGTAAGTCGAGTAAGGATAAAGTTAACTTATAAAGCTTTAATGCCAAATGTGTCCAGCAACCTTCCAGTGATTTTGAGCGAAGTCCAACCCATAATTCTCGTGAGTCAAATTCGGGCAATTCTAATCACCATGTAATCCCAGGTTGACCGACCACTCTGGCTGCCTACAGAATAGCTGACGCAATCAGATTGGGTGGGCTCAGATCATGGGAATACATCCTATTATTATTAAAGATAATATACTGGTTAACATAGGTTTGCACTTAATGAAATTAAACAATTTCCACAGTTGACCTGAAGATGCTCTTAAAAGCGAAACCGATCGTGTAATAAATGCTGTGTGGAAGTTGCTCAATTTCATCAAGTGCAGTTATGTTCCGTTTCCACTCCATCACGCCTGAAACCTCAGATTATGTAACATAGGTTTAAATGAAAGTGATTTTCTGTGGATCCTCTGGATTTTTACAAAAGCAGGACCCTATCTAACGAGAATATTTCTTCATACATCTTAGCATACGTCCTACCCTTCTTCATCCCAAAGATATTTCACTTCTGCCAAAACTGGCGATGAAAATACTTAGAAATTGCCATGGGAAAAAATCCATCCTGGATCAGGTATCCAACCACAGACTTTTGTCTTGCCCAGGTCAATGCGCAGACCACCACAGTACCCAGGCTTCCTAATTTCCAAGGCAATTTTGAAAGGATTTATGAACCAATAGATGGAAAAGAAAAAATAAATGGATGTTCAGCCCCTCCATTCGATCAAAGATCGCACTTGTAAGGCAATATAGACTTCAAAGAATCCACTAATGAATACCTTATAGAGGTAGATTAACAGCAAAGCAATTGTGTGTTTAAAATTCAGATAATAATTTATTATCAATGATATTTATGTGTTTTACGTTTTAGCACTTTACCCATACCGTTTTATGGGGTTTATTTGGAACCATACTGAAGGGTTTTTTCTTCATTGCTTATCTTCTACATCCCAGATCTCTATATTGGCACAAAAGGTAGCAGCCTGCTGCTCAAAAGCGATGGTAGCAGCAAATTTGGGAGTTAATCCAATTGGCTTTCTCATACATGTGCTGCACGTCGGCTTTGACGACCTCAGTTGCAAAGAAGAAATGGCTAATCTTGTCATTTAAAAATTACCATTTGACCAAGGAATATCATCTCATAGGCAGGTAAAGCAGTAATGGAAACAGCATCAGCAAAGTGTAGAAAGTGAATCTTGAAGTAATCATGGTAGTTCATCAAGATTTTAAGCAGAAAGGGATCAACTAAAAAAATTTATTTACAATGAAAAACAATTCACACCCAACCTTAGCACTTGGGAATTTCACATGACTATCTCACTATAATAACACACTTCCTCCTTGAGACTTAAAAAAACAAGTTTGAAACAATGGAAAAATTAATTGAATGTAAGAAAAAAACATTAAAAATAACTGAAAGTTCTATGGTCTACACTATCATTTTCATGCAGCACGCACACATTAAATTGAAAATAAATGAAAGTCCCAGAAGAGAGGGAGAAAATCAAAGCAGAGGAAGCAACTAATTGAATAAACCACACAGATGCCTCAAAAACATATTCCTGAAAAACAATCTGAACTAAAGCTGCATTAGTTTATCTTAAGAAATATACCAAGACTATCACAAGTCAATATTTTCAACTGACTTTCTAACACTACTGTTGCACAGAACTGCATTGCTTCTGATCGAATTTTCCCACAGCATTGTCAAAGCCTTCCCATTTGTTCTCCAGTTCCTCTTCATCAATTTCATCTGTGAGGACGTCCAAGCCTTTAGGGCCTCTATACTCAAACTTCTCCAGGGAAGGATATCTGGAGCACATCGTATGATAAGCACCACACAGTCTCTTGTATTCTCCTAGAGTTGTCTTGAATGCTCGGATGTTTGGTTTTACATCACTTATGAGGAAGAATTCATCCACCATGTCCTCTCTTGACGGAAACTTGGAGTTGTCACCTAGGAGGAAGAGATGAGAAATTCAAGGAAATGAAAATAAAAATACTTCTGTTGAGGAAAGAGAGGGCTGGATTGTGTATTCAAAAATGTCAGCATTGGATTTAGATCTTGAACAGATATAAAACTTAAAGTAGGGCTGCCAATTCTCTTTCTCTAAAAATAATGAGATTTGGATTGAAAAATTAGGACTTTGGAGGATGTTTATCTCTAAAACATCACAAATCATTATAGTATTGCCCATGTTTTTTTTATGTTTCCGTGCATGAGTTTTCACAAAGGAGTCAATTTTAGTTTTAATGCCCTGACTACTAAGGTCATACCATACCATCCAATATGAGACCTTAATCCTATGTCAAAGACAACAGACATGACTGATGCACAATTTAAAGGATGGCATATTATGTACCATTTGTGTTATAGTGGTAAATTTAATTACTGTGGCACGCCAGTTTAACCAATGATGAGGAAAAGGTAGTTTCACATAAAAAAATCCAGACATTTTACGAATTCTTCCCAGACAGCTATGTTGTGTAAAAAAGAGAACATATCCAGGAAAATGAGGACAGTTGGCAGCACTGCCTTGAAATGAAACTAACAAAAGGGGAGACAATTAATTCCTATTTTCAAAATCAAGGTGTTTTCATGGTTTTTCAGGAGGTTGTAATGCATTGAGAAATTGGTTGAGGGCATAACTAAATTATTATCATAATTTTACAGCCTCTAAAATATCCTTGACATGGTGTTCTACTTCGAGTTAATGTGAAGCAGTGGTGGATTTAGGGAGATGTGGCCACCCCAAAACAATGACCTTAATCCACCCCTGATGCAAAGAGGAGATTAAATATTAAGACAAGCAAACATTAACAAGAGAATATTATAACAATTTAAATCTCTACAACATAAAAATCATAGTGTACATAATATCCTTGACCAGGCAACTATGCATGTTGTTGAGGCCGTTTTACACAAGGCACTTTATAGCACAATATGATATAAAGAAATTATGAGAACGCAGGCACGGAATTAGAGTAGGGGCTATTTTCCCATCTGTCGTTTTTTGCATTCATGCATGCATTATATCAATTCAACACTTAAAAAGTTGCAATTTTCAATGCACATTCATATGTACATTGGGTTATACAGTAATGTGCCTTGTGTAAAATGGCCTTTAAGTCATTTGGGGCTGAATTATCATAGAAAACTCTTGAGAAGAAATTTAATCTACCAAGCAGCTGATTTATTTCAATAAAAGTAGTAAAAAACAAAATTAACAGATGTAATAAGAAATGTGTACCATCAGAGAAACAGTGGTTCAATTGCAGTGAAACAGAATGGTGCTCTAAAAAATACAGTTCACGGTGTTGTTAATCCCGCTCACCATAAGTTTGTGGAGTTGTATGTGCCTGGTGTGTCAGTTACTTGTAAAAGATTAATTTCCCCCTTAACGAGAGGTTCAAAAACTCCTTGTGAGAAAAACATTAGTCAGTAGAGTGATTGAGTCCTGTGGTTTTATCCCCCACCCTTTTTATTTCATCGCCGTACTTTTGACAAAGTCAAATAACTTCATCATTGCAAATGACAATGGGAGAGTTTCTCCATCAAAATATCAAATTTTTCCATATGAAGTGAATAAAAAGTTTTCATGAAAATCCCTCAGTCTAAAAAAATTTTATTTTCAGGCATACTGTAAGACTTTTCAAGGGTTTCCAAGTGGCGCATCAATGTACAAGGTGGGGCAGAACAACTTGCTTATTTAGAAGTTCCATTTAAAAAAATTAATACGGATATATATTTAATTCTTTGAACAGCATCAGGTGCAACTTTTAAATTTTGTGTTTACACAGTTTTAAAGATGATATCAGGCAGATGACATCCATTATTCTCAATATACTGCATTAATTGAACTCGGAAGTTTCATTCAACTCTTTCCAGCATATCGACGGGTATGATGGCGACAGCTCGATGAATGTTCCTCAGGTGAGCCAGAGTCCTAGGACGATTGTTGTAAAAAAATGATTTTAGATAGTCCCATAAAAAATAGTCGCAGGGGGCTAAATCAGGCGACCGTGCTGGCCAGTGCAGATGGCCCCTCAAGGAGATGAGGTGTCCTGGGAAGTGTTGCCGCAAAACAGTCATTGACACTCGTAAGTCAATTTATTTAAGAACTTTAACAAACCACAGAATAAAATACACTCTCTTACACACACACCACCTGGGTTTCGCCGCTGAGCACCATCATCAGACCTGATGATGATGCTCAGCGCCAAAACCTGGGTCATGTGTGTGTGTGTGAAAGAGTGTATTTCATTCTGTTTGGTTTGTAAAAGTTCTTAAATAAATCGATTTACAGAATGGAATTCCACAAAGTTAATAGTGGACTCATTTTATTCATTAACACTTGCGCTGTTTGTGCCGTGACACCGTCCTGCTGGAACCATGCATCTCCCACATCCATCTTGTTGAGTGTTGGCAGGAAGAACTCCTGAATCATGTGGACATAATGACCAGAAGTCACTGAAACGGTCCGTTCGTTTTCTTTAAAAAACCATGCACCAATTATTCCAATTTTTTTTTCTTCACATCACCAGTTTCCCTGAAGTTGTATGTACACCCATGAAACAATCGACTGCCGGCCAGGTACACGACCACAGTGTGCAATATTGAAATGGGTATGGAATGCACGATGCGTGGGAATGATTGAGCGACCATCAGAAAAGTATGCCTTGACAGCGGACCCGCTCTCCACCTTCGTCCACTCCATGATGCTGACTAAACCAAGGGGAGCTACAATTTTACGCCACACCCTCTCTACCCCCACTCTCCTCGGAGCAACCATTGCTTTAGGGTGCCCAATTCAAACAAGCAAGTTGCTCTGCCCCACCCTGTAGAATGAGAGTCATTCTAAACTAAAAGAGTTTAAAAAAATGATGTAAATGACCAGCGAAAGCATTCCACTAATACTTACCTCCTTTGGATGGTGGGAAGAGGTTGGCGGCAGCATGCTTGATGAACTTTTGCCGGAATGAAAAGAAGGTGCGAAGAACTTTCTCAACCATCATGAAGGGATAGGGAATAAGGGGTTCAGGACGAGGGACAAGGCGCACCACTCCAACATCCACTTTGGGTTTGGGAACGAAAGCAGAACCTGAAATCATAAGACATTCTACGTGTAATGTAAAACCTCAGCCATAATTCATGCAGCATGTACATAATAAAAAAACATGAAAAGCTCCCAATATGCAACAGTGAACAAGTGATAAATGCAATATCAATCAGGATACAAAATCTTGCAAAATTTCTACGTATAAATTTAATTATTCCCATTTTGTTTGCACAATTCCTTTGAAGTTACCATGCATGTTTGCCATGTTTAAGTTTGAAGATAATATTATTTTTCCACTTTATGTTGGAAACAATTTGTTTTAGCTTAAAATAAATACATCCATCGGGCTTATCAATAATGAAACCCTCACTTAATACCAGTAGACACTCGGAGAGGATATTAAGAAAAAAAATAGTAGATATTAAAGCATCTTTGTGGCTCATAGTTCAAAACATTACTTTGGGGCTATGTTGACCAACCCTGAGAGGAAGATAGGGAGAGGGTTATACAGATGGAGCAGAGAGAGGGAACATGTAGGACTCTGGTGGCACCAATATTTCCCGTTGCTGAAAAATATTCAAGCCACTATTACTGTAATGTGGCCTGAGTATGCATGCTTGTGACCACTGGTATTTAAAGTTGTTTCCTCTCACTATATCATTTTGATGCAATGCAATCATTCTCTCTCTCAAGGAAAGAGACAATGTAACATATTCTCTATGAAGCTAAATACTCCATTACCTCGAAACAGAGAAAACAGAGTTTAGTGGCATTGGTTGCAAGCATTCAAACTCATCCTACTTTACCGTAAATGCTTTCGCACCAATTCAAAATGTCACCTATTAACAGTTTACCCTGAGGAATTGGGGGGACTGAATCAACTTTTAAAAATTAATGTGTGCTTTTAACTATCTTATTTTCCAGCTTGAAATGCAAATATTCAGAAATATGTGCATATTTCTGAATGTGCACATTGGTGGTTAAGGCATAGGCTTCGATATGATACAGTGAAATAATTCTTCCACAGCAGAATTAATTATCTTCCGTAAAAACTCTTGTACATTTGAAATGAAAAGAGAAAATATTTTAAATATTTAAATATATGCTGTTCGAACCTGATATATCAAATTTATGATCCACATAGCACCAGTTCTGACACATCACAGACAGTCGACAGCGTTGGTCCTCCCCCACCTTGGCAACAATCCTTTGGGCAACTTCTTTCTGGAAGGTTAAGGTCATTGGAACTCTCCCATACGACCAGATGTTTTTCCTGAAAAAATAATTAACATAAAAAATGCCAATTATTAGTCAATCAATTGGGTATTTTCCACGTATTTCAAACTATCGATATTCTGATTCAGTTACTTGAACTTATTGCATTGGCTAAACATTTTCTTATCAAATTGTATGAATTTCGGTTTTAAAAGCTAAAGAAAGTAGAAGGTTACGAAAGCTCCCGAGCACACTCCGAAAACAACCGAATGGCCTGTGACGTCATTTTCGCTGTTTACATTTAGACCCAGGCGTTTCCTTATGCTTACGGTGGAAAAATGCGGCGAAATTAGTTTCTGACGTGTTTGCGTTTCTAGATTTGCCTTTAAATGGCATCTAAGTAAGGGATATAGATGGTGTTTTGTACCACAATGTACAAATACATCGGTTGAAACACGGAACAAGAAATTTGTTCACGCAATCACGACATTGAATGATTGAAATTTCTTCCTTGGATTCCTCAATGTCCACCCGTAAAAATGTATGCTTTACTCCGCACTTTGTGTTCTGGACATATTCTTGCAATGACTGTGCACAGTGGTCCATCTCTCTTTACTTGGACGTATCCTATAGCATTATCACCATAACTCTCACGAGAAACTTGATAATATAACAACACTTAAATTAAACTTTGAATAGGCATTTAGGAGATGAGAATCTATTTTTAGGCATTTCTACAGCAGATAAGCCACTTCTAGAAACCTATGCAAACAATCACTAATTAGCAAATAAAAAATTAACGTTTTAGGTGTGTCGAGTATTGGCAGCACAAACATTTGGTGAGTACTGTGTTATGTTGATATGTTACTAAGATACTGTTTGTTTACTGTTGCATGGACTGATATGGACTTCGATAAAGAAAGAAGTATCATAATGATTATGAGTGTATTGGAAAAACAGTTAATAAAGTTCATACACCAAATACATAGTTATATGTATTAAAAATGATATAAAACAGTGATGACGATTTTAAAAGCAAGCTTTAGGCTTACATTTTTTGGACTTCAGCTCAACGAATTTCCGCAGCATTAAATCGCTCGTCCTTCTTCATTAAAACGCCTACCATAAACATATCCACTTTGGGTAAATTATCTTATGTGGTTTTAATAAAACCATTGCACGCCATAGCCTTTGTTTTCAATGAAAAATCTTTAAATATACGGTAGGCCTTCTACAGTTACTCACGTTCTCCCTCACATCCGTCTATCGCTCAGCGAAAATGACGTCAAGCCAATCAGATTTCGTTTCGCAGCGGCGTTAAAAAATTTGAAATTTCGACTATTTTAATCTTAAATATCTCAATTAATATAGAATCAATTTTAAAACTACTTTCACTCCGCAAACTTGTTCGAGTTTAAGTAACATATAAATATCCCTAAACTTAAATTTAAAATTTTGGAAAATACCCAATTGGTCATAAAAATTATCAGAAAAGAACATGTACCCTGTTAACTCTAAAATTGTCAAAATAAATACTGAGACAAAATATTGATATCCATCCTGGGGAAAATTCTAGTTGAATATACTTCTAACCAACCAGAACAGAATCCACTGGAGTAAATTATCTTGTACTAGTTTCCTACCAGATTCAGTTTGCTTGTTTTTTAAACTCTAACAGGTTTCAACTGGCATATTTCAAATCTAGCTACAGAGATTAATATCTCACTCATACCAGTGACACTCTGTTATTCCTATTTGTCCATCACAGGAATACATTTGTGGCTCCATTTTCTACCAGCAGGTACAACAATATGTAATTTAAAGGTAACCAGATGTAACTAGAATTTTTCTCTCTAGAATGAAATTTTATTTTAATATCCAAGTCTGCTTAGGAAAATTCATTCAAGCATAGAAAGAAGAGGTGTTGCCATCTTTGTGCTTTCCTTTGATTCATTTCATTACAGTAATCTACCGGTTAGAGGTAGGTTGTGATGAAATTCAGAGAATATCCAACAAACTTACACGTGCCGTACCCTTTCTACCTCTAGTATTTTTTTCTTCATCTCAGCATAAGTCCTACCTTTCTGCATCCCGTCCATAAAACCTATTCTCTTCCTTCCCCTTCCCCGCTTACCCAACATCCTACCCTCTATCACGGCCTTCAGCAAACCATCGCCTCTCATTACCCCTTCCAGCCACCTACCCTGTCTTCCCCTAATCTCATCTATAAGTTTCCTCTCCTCGCCCACCATGTCAAGCACTTCCTCATTTGTCTTCCTTTCCGTCCAACGCACCTTCTCCATCCTCCTCCACACCCACATATAGAAAGCCTTCCGCCTATTCTCGTCTTCCTTTCTCAAGGTCCACGTTTCTGCCCCATACAACGCCACACTCCATATCAAGCTCTTCACCGGCCTCTTTTTTACATCCTTACTTAAGGTCCCCGTCATCAGCTCCCTTCTATTATAGAACGCTTCCTTCGCTATCGCTATTCTCCTCCTAATGTCTTTGATTGGCACCTACATAAGAATCCATATTCAAGATAATAAATGATTGAATCTAAGTCAACTACATCAGGCTAAGCAGGTAATTAGCTATTTAATTTGTTGAACATGCCAAGTCTCATAAATCAACAGACTTTATCTCTAGGGCATCCATATATTACAATACAGATTAGTTCATAGATGTGTGAATTAACATCACTGCAACTTCAATTATTCCAGAAGCAAAACTCAAGCAAACGCAGCTACGAGGATGGAAAGCAAAGTCCATTACCGAAACGGAGAGATGGGTGTTGGAATTAGTCCTCCCTTTTGACGGGCACATAGGGGTACTCAGTTTACTGTCCCATCCAGTGGAAGGAGCATTTTACTTGAAGTGCTCTCAATATTACACCAAAGTAGGGATCAGGATTCCACAGACAAATCTCCATTGCTATTGGGATTCAAACCTGGACAAATAGAGATGGGAAGCCAGGACCGTATCCACTATACTAACCTGATTCCTGGCATTAAGAGCTATTTAGGAAAATGGGCAGTGACAAAACTTGATTTTGGCAAATAAAGAGTTCAAAAGCTGCATAAATTTTCACTACAATGAAAAAACCTGATCAATAACTGGTTGGAGGTAGTATTGAGGGGTAACAGACTCGTGAGGAGTGCTGGTGGGGGAATACACATAGTGTAAGAGGGAGAAAAAGAGGAGTGGGGACTTTAGATGCCATGAAGGATGAACGAGGATTTTAGGAATGGGATAACATAAGACACATGCAATGATTGGGGACAGATCTGGATTACAATGTTTCAAGGAATCCAAAGGTTCAAAGCCAAGTAGGAACTGTCACTGAAACTGCCACCATTCAATGGTTTAAAACCTTGAATCAAAATACCTGTTCGAGATATCTTTCATCCAGCGGATGACAAGAGGAGTGGAAATGTTGAAGGGCAGGTTTCCGACGAGGAGCAACTTGGGCATCCTCCCCTTCACCCGCTTCCCCTGATGAGGGCGCCACACTTCCTCCTCCTCCTTCCTGAACTCCTCGCCACTTTGGTCAAGGTTAAGCTCCCCCTCTGCCCAGTCCAACCGCAGCTCCTCGGGGAACATTTTACTCATGTCAAAACTCAAGACATCTCCCCAATATATAGTCAGTCTTCCTTGGCAAGCTTCCTGCAGCATCTGCATCGTGATGACACATTTTCCACATTACAAATTGGATTGCATACAATTACAAACCACATATGAATGCTAAGGGGCAGGAAACTTTTTCTAGCAGAGGAAAAAATTGTCGGACAGTAGCAGTGGGGCTTTGCTGTTTGGCTATTTGTATGTATGAAAATAATCTATTGCAAAAACTTAGCAAATATTAGCTTATGCTAGACACCATGAGTCTTATCAAAGTGAAATCAGTCACATTAGTAAAACACAACAGTGGAAAAGTAGTGTAGCAATTACAAGTTATTATTAGGGTTATTATTAAAATTATTAACTATATTCAGAAGAGTCCAAGAATGATGGCATTTTCTCGAAGCAATGGAAGTGGCAACTAATTAATTGTCACAAAAACAAGTGCAGCTCCTTTCCTTGTTTCATTTACCAACTTCATTCTCCCATGAATGGTGGTGAATGAAGGCCTGCCTCTATAAATTATGAATGCTTCACTTTTTATTTTGTTACCTGTATGTTAACTGAGCAAGGGTAATGACCTTTAACAAGTAGAAGCAAAAAGTACTGACCAATGAAGTTGAGCTTACGCAGTTAAATCATACTGACAATAGCTGATAGAAAAAATTACAGAAGATTTTCATGCAGGGCAAAGCACACCATTAACTGGTTACAAAAAGCAGATATTTTATTAACATGCATCATAATAAAGTTGAATAAGTGTAAAAATGTTACACCATTATGAAGCTGCTAATGGTTCCCAAGGGATATGGTTTCCTTCAAATAAACTGAATGTCTTCGCCTTTCTTCCTCTACAGCACAGAACACTTCATCTCTTTCTCCACATCATATTTTATCCATCTCTCTCAAAACCTAAGTCTCAAAAGCATTCAATCTACTCTCATCCTCTGACCCTAAGGCCCAGGTATTAAAATCATACAATACCAAAACAAATACAATCATACAATTCCATAAAAATATTCCAAACCATCCTTATCTTAACATCTTACTCAGGGTTCTTGTCATAAGTTTTCTCCAGCTAGCAATATTATTTTGCTAATATGTACAGCTCTCCGCCCCTTTCCCTTCTTCGTTTTTGAGAAATTCGGGAACATTATATACGATGTAGGTGAGTTCAATTCAATGCATAATTACCAAACAAGAGCAATAAGAGATGTCAACTTATAATAATATCATAGATAATTTTTCCAACAAGGGCCATTACACTCATCCTCAAAGATCAATAATGAGCCGGCAATGATTACAAAATATCTCCCGCCCATAAGATATGTTTTAAAGGAGTTCCCCTGAAAATGCTACAAGTATAAAATACTTAAATTGTGGTCAGCATATTTATTTTCCACAACTGCCAAAAATGGCTAACAAGGCTTTTGACACCCAAGTAATTAATTAGTAACACAGAACAAACACACAACCAAGCACTGAAAAAATCACTGAGACGAGACGAACATGAGACCCTATGATAAACAGGCAATGACTTTACCCCATCACCACCAGGGCCAATACTGACCAAACTTATTGAATGTAAATATGCATTAGCCTATGATTACATTTCCTTACTTGGCAATTTCCAGGGTCCAACATGCTTGTGGCCTCTAAGCAATTAATATTATGATTACCACAATTAGGTCTTACCTCAAGTGTGGGACGAAATCGCCGATCCTTCTCTATCACAGTGACATGCTCAGCTCCATTATTCAGCAGTGCTCTAGAGATGCCACCAGGCCCTGGTCCAACCTCTACTGCATGCATGCCTTGCAAGGACATCGACTTAAAGGAGGTTGCCTTGGCTATTTTGTTAATTAGCCGTGAGTCAAGAAGGAAGTTCTGAGAGAGGCGTTTCTGGGCACTGAGTTTGTACAGCAGAAGCAGGTCCCTAATAGTTGGCATCGGAGGCAGACGAAAACTTTTGGACGACCCAGTGTGCACACCCATTCTGAAAATATGCATCACCAGCAAACCACGGTTGAATGTGATGTTTGCCATTGCTATGTCCTATATGCAAAGAAATGCTCCTGCAAAAAAAAATTGCATATGTATATATAATAAGGTACTTCATTGTTGTTCATTTTGAACCAAAATTTCCCTGACATTGATTAACTATTTATTTTATTTGAGCTATTTTCAATTTCTAATTATAACTATTTATTTGAGCTATTTTCCATTTCAGACATCTTTGTGCTTCAGCTAAGTATTTTTGCTATGATTTGTGTCTCTCTAATTCATGGTGGTGGGGAGGATGAAGGAAGGGTTTAAGGTCTGGCCAAATGCACTGTGGCACACAATGTAGGGAGGGCGAGAATCAGGTTGGTGCAGTGGCCAAGTACTGGCTTCCCATGCAGAGGACCCAGGTTCAAATCCCAGCCATGGTGGAGATTTTTCAGTGAATATTCCGGTCCCTCCTTGGATTGCACTTCGAGCGTAGTATTCCATCCATCGCATAGGACTTCAAACTGTAGGCCACTGGGACACCTTTCATTTCGCGTAAGCTAATGAGAATGCTGAGTATCTCTTCCCCATCCCTACTATTCCCCTTTCCCTCTACACACCTATCCTAATGGTGCAAATGACCGTAGCCATCGGTCATCTCCCCAAGGAATCAACCAGGGATGGAGAGAGTGGGAGATCATAAGGAACCACTGTTTGGTCAAGTGGAAGAACAGCATGAACATCTAGACAAATCATGTTCATGACTCACTTTAGCAATAATCTCGGCAACATAAAGCACAAGAGCGCAAGCTGTAAACTGCTGAGATTTTATGGTGACTGAAATGTTTTGGAGGCTATGCTCCACCCATAATTTCCCCAGTCACTTTTTTAAAGGCATGTACATACTCTCATCTCTCTCCCCCACTTGATATTAGAGATTCAAAGATATTTGAAATTAATAAAAGAAGACACAGAAGAATTATGATATAACTTGACCCATCCATCAAGTTACGAAATATTAGATTTACTAAGAAAAAAGGGGTTCCCAAGATAAAGTAATAATTAAATGTAGGAAGGCAATACTCTATCCACCACAAAAACCTGATCCTCATAGTCACATGTTCAAACAACTCAAAATAGACACAACTTTGGGAGTCTTTGTAGGAAACAAGCTGTCAAGGAAATAAGTCCTCTCCTTCGATATTCTCAGGCTTAACTTTGAGTAAATTCATGACTAAATCACTATAATAACTTTGAAATGTTCACAATTGATTTTTATTAATTGTCTCACCAGTTTCATAAGAAAAGCAGCATCCTTAGGTCTTGCCTGATGATGTTGCCTTTGTGATTAAACATGCCAACAATTAAGACATAAATTGTGAGAATTACAAAGTTCTCATAGTGATTCAGTCAAGTCGCCTCCCCTAATCCATTTATCATTCATTCAAAGATATGTACCATATCTCTAAAACATTTTTCCTTGATGTACTGTAGTTAGTGTGTTGAAACCTACGGGCACGAAATGACCTGGAGCAAGCACAACCTAAGGATTTGGCAGTGAGGACGATGAAGCAACGTTAAATAAAAAATGAACGTTACAGTGAGATATTTCTCCGAAACTTGCTCATAAGTGAAGCCTGAAACTGGGAAAGTCGGGGCAAAGGCACAATTTATTTCGAAAATCATTTAAGTGAGTGTTCCTGCCGATTTTATCAAAAAAGTCACCTTTGACTAAAGAAGAAAAATTATAATACATTTTAAGAATGCACACACTTTAGCAACTTACCTTTTCAGAAGTCAGTCCAAAGGCAGGCGCCTTTTCACAGCAACGTTATACATCCCAGGTACAAAACCAAAGGATCAGTCATTTAAATAATAAAGTATATCATACTAGTTTACTTTTCACTAATTGTTCCTTACAATTGATTTTTCACATTTCCAATGAAATGATGACAAATTCTGAGGTTGCAAGTAAACACACTCAGTTTACCCTAGCAAAATGTTCCCAAAATGTACTTAAATATCACTAGATAACAACAACAGTCCGAAAACTAAAGTGACTTAAGTCCACAAGATCACTTTTCCTTTGATTCTAGCACAGGTGGTTCAAAGTCGTCCAAAAACTTCTCCTGCTTAACGGCAACAATAGAATAGACATAGATTCCCAGAACACCAGCAGTGAGACAGAAACCAGTGATCAAATTTCCTCTTCTCATTTTCTGCAAACGCTCTGCTCTCTTCCGGGTTTGCTCTTCGATTTGACGAATATATCCAAGGTCCGTGCGCCCAAGGCTGGTGCGATCAACTTTTGGCATCTCAGCACCTTCATCTTTCTTGGCCTGTGGTATACAATCATTCAATTGAATTGTTTGTGAGGTAGCATTGAAACCTAATACTAGTAAGTTTATATGATGCGATCTCGTCTGCAATAGCAGGAATTAACAACCATCGGTTTAACCCTCTTCTAAAAATTGAATGCGTACATATTTATATAAATAAATCATAATACCACAGGACGGTCAACTTCGGAGGAAATCTTAACTTTGATTATAAATTCCATTATCACCCACACCACGCTGCTCCGTTACATCACACAAAATAAACCAAAACATTATATGAAAGCGCTCAAGCATTTGAAATCATGCAAGCCATACTAAGTACCTTGTCCAGGAGCCCCGGACTAGGAAAACAACATAGGATGTAAAGCACTACAAGATTTAAATTCCAAGGTTGAAGACAACACATACCATTTTCAATAAAGTTAACAGCATCGTAGACGAGCTTGAACTAGATCAGTTCATCAGCCCAAAAATTAATTACCGTAAAATTAGCACATTTTAATGACTTGTGATTGATCCGATGCGTTGTTTGATTACAAATCTATTTCCTCGAATAATTTTGCACCGGGCAAAAGTTGACTGCGCAAATAGCGCATGGAAGAAAGCGCCACTATACATGAAAGTCAGAAAATACAAGAAACAAATGAAGTACGAGAATAGTTGGATGCGGGAAGATTGAAATTTGTGGCTAGTAGCATCAGTTTGTACTATGTGGTATTAGGAAGAGAAAAATGATCTCTATCATTCGGGTGCTATTTATTTTGGAAATTATTATTATAGTAAATCTCAATATTTGGGTAAAATATTTTCACTAGTATGCCTTGTTTCAGCTAAGGATTTCTACTCATACATAGAATCATACTGCACCATAATGACGAAAAGGTTTGCTTTCCAAGCATGTTACCACAGGTCTTACACAAATTCATTTTCCGCTGAATGCACTGCAGATGGCATAGTACATAATCATTTGCTTATATATCATTTTTTAGAAAGTCAAGAATAAATGCAGGAATAACCTACTTTCCACATTTATACATTAATGTGGAAATTAGATTATTATTCATAACAGGCCAACTAGGTTTTCTATTGGTCACTGTCATTTTATAGACTGGTCTTCGTCGGTAAAGTCCTGCACAAATATTTATCTCCAGCTAAACAGTCCCACATGTAAATTTGAAGATGGTAATATATCATTTATGATTCATTTACCTATATTAATTTACTAAATCTTACAATGGTAATACTTTCTTATAATTTTAATTTTTCCATTATCAAATTCACAATATGCAAGCATCTCAGAGCTGCAAGTCATTCATTTCTTCAGTACCTATAGGATGGATCTAATGAATGATGAAACAATGGCATGTTCTATAGTACATGCCATTGTTTCATCATCCATTCTTTGAGAAAAATCTTTATTTTGAGCTGATGTAGTCATTTTTGGCTTATTTTCGTACTGAAAGGTCCTCATTCTTTTCTCTGACTGTTATTTTTGCTTGATTTTCAGGTGATAATGAACAATTTTGTGTCCCTGGCTCATCCTTTTAGCACGAGGATGATTCCCAGTCACTGAGTAGGTATCTCTTCCTTGGAATCTCCAGGAAATAGTGAGTATATATTTCTTTTAAAGAATGTCACCAATTGGTTCCCAGCGATTGCATGTGTACTTCAATGCATGTAATTTTAAGTTTCATTTCGCTTCGGAGACGATTTAGTTACGGTTCGTTCACATTCCGATTCGCTTCGTGCATGCTTAAATCTCCGCTTCGTCGACGGTTCGCATCCGCTTCCCTCTACAATATTTTCGCTAGGGAAATGAGGCTTTTTCTCACTTATTACCATACTGCAGTTGGTTTGCACCCTGTACATACCAAGAATCTGAAATAATTGCCAAATCCTGAAATAGACATCCTATGGATGTCCACATTTGGACATCCATAGGAAGTCCAGAATACATCAAATGGATGTCCATGGATGTCAGCCGGGACATCATTGCAGTGGTTGGGTAGTTAATGGATTTCCTCAGCTGAGTTTCAACTTAGGGCACCAGAAAAACCTGCTCACAATACGATCAATGGTTAGTTTGCGAATTTTTCTGCTACATATCATTTGTATCAGTAATGACACCTATGAGGTGGTGTTTCGTACAACGTGGTCACCCACCTTGAACTCGTTGAAAAATTGGGGAAACTTGAAATGGATGATAGCTATGATAATAATAAAAAATTCAACAACAACTTGGTACATCTGTAGTTTCCTACGGCTATTGTTGAATCCAACAGTAACTGAGAGATTGGATAACAACTGATAACAATAAGAAATATTCTCACTGACCTCCAAGAGTTTTCATGGAGATGGTAGATTGTATGGGTGGGCGAGGGCCTTCTAGAGCCCTCCTGTCACTCAGACCTTTTTGGTCTATTGTGTCATCCCACGTTTAACCTGCCTGCCACCTGCAGACAGGGGACAAGAGCACCACGGTTGAGGTATGAAGGAGGGGCCACCCCCAACCTTCCCGGTACAGGTATGGAGGGAGTCCTCCCTCCCACCGTCCTGGTCTGGTTATATTAATGAGTAATTTTTGTTAACTGTTGAGGATATAATTGTCATTGTTCTTGAGAAAGTTCCTTTGTATTACCTATATATAATGGGGGTTAATCACGATTTTTTGTTTTTTACATTATCTTGCAGGGGACCATGACAAATGATCATTTGCAAATCATCTCTTAAAGATTCCAAAAATTGCCAGAGATATAGGGAGTCCAAAGTTGAATGGACGGGCAACCTTCCCATAATGGCCATGACGTCATTTCATTCATTGCTTCTTCCTGTTACATTCTAAAAAATGCTTAAAAAGGCTTTTGTGAAGATGTCCACTTCTGCCGGAAATGCAATAGCATAAAGATTTAGAGAATACTTTGAAAAAATGTCTTCACCGGGAATTGAACCATGAGCCTTCGATCGATGGATGAAATGACGTCAGAGGTCGTATTGCAGAAACAGAAAAAAATGTAACTTTCTACGATTATTTATTTGGTTATTAGGCCTTAACGTTTCGAAGCAACTCCATAAATCTATATGAAAACGTTTGCAAATTTGATTTCAACCGTAATACGAAAAAGCATTGGAATGATAATCCCCTATTTCATTGGGCATCTATCAATTCCTAGTCTATTTAAAATGCTACCGAGTTTCTCTGAAAGGCAATATGCATCAGGGTTTGGCCTAAATGATAAGCGCAATCTCAAAGCACAGTTGATACCAGTTTGCCTTTAAAACACGGAGGTAGTAATTATCATTAGCCATCACTTTGATGATTGGTCTCCACCCCATTCTCTTTCTAAGTTACTGCTTCATTCCTTCAGGAGAGGTAGTAATGTGTGGCCCTAATTTTGTTAGCAACATTTTTACTTGACAGTGTTAAATGTTGCAAAAAATCCTGTTTCCTCTCAGTATGTACATCCCTCATCAACTTAGCCTTCATCTCAACTCTGACAACAGTCTCAATCGTTTTCTTCCCGATCATGTCTACCTCATTACCCATATTATCCTCTTCATGTTTGTCCACACCTTTATCTCAAAAGCCTCCTGTCTACACTTATCCTCTTTCAGTAATGACCAAGTCTCCTACTCATTCAATGCCATATGCTTCATATTACAGTGGACCCCCGCTTTACGATGGTAATCCGTTCCATAGGACTATTCGTAATGAGAATTCGTTAAGCGATTCAGTATATTACCGGATGACGGATCGGTTTAACTACATCATCGCCAATGCATTCAGTGATACAGAATACAGTATAAGTACGAAATATGCTGGAATTCAATGGTTTAAAGTGTTATTTAACCAATATTTAAACTTTCATTGAATTGTCAAAATGGGAAATTTTAAAGGGCGCAAGCAAAATCAGAGCACCTTGAAATTTCTACCAAGCAGATCGTAAAGTGAACCCATTGTAAAGTGGGGGTCCACTGTACTTATTTATCTTCCTGAGCCCCCCTCATCAATTCCCTTATTCTCATAAATAATTCCTGGGCAAATGCAATTCTTCTCATTGTATCCTGCTACAAAGCCCATCCTCCTCCAAAACTCTCCATAGATGTGTGAACTTTTCCACCTGCACTACATATTAAAAAAGCTCTATCACCTTTATAACTAGTCTAGCTCAGCATTCTGGAAAATCTCACAGCTTTCGTTTTCTTGTGATGCATCTTTATCCAATACCTTTAGCAATGTACCTCCAATACTTTCATCATTTACTAAAGTTCCTTGGCTGATTGGTTAGGTAATCATTGGCGGCCTCAAGCGGGGGGCAATTGCCCCCCGCAAAAACCCACCATATTTTTTTGTCATAAACCTCAAATTAAAAGCCTAAATTATTTTGTTGATTTTTTTTATTTAACCCTTTGAGTGCCGACCAATTTCCTAGGTATTATGCTAAAATTGCGAGGCATATTTGGTGATTTTGCAGTAGTTTACGAAAAAAATTATGCTTCATACATAAATAAAATTACATTTCCAAAAAATTTAGGAAACCTTTATTATTAAATTTCAATTAGTTTATTCAATTCAAATTCAAAATTAAATTGGTTTAACGTTTGACACATTATATTTAATGATTTTATAGTGATCACGCTCCCCGGCACTCTAAGAGTTAAGTTTTGGTTATTTTACTTTAAAATCCAGTTAAATTGTATATTTACTAAAACTGTTTTCAAAACCACAAGCTAAATGTGAATGCAAATCAAAATAATTTTGGTATTTTTTGAAACTTGGTGGTAATGTAAAAGGGAAATATGCATTTTGTAAAAACTTTCTTCCTCTTAAAAGGCAAACTTTTGCTTCCAAACCACTTATAACGTGCCATTTTGCACATAGTTTGTTACGAATTTCCGGGACGAGACCCACGAACCCCCCTTTTCCTGGGGGTATTCCATACCCCAAGAGCCCCTCCAAACCTCTGGTCTGGAGCCGCCCCTGTAGGTAATGCTTGACCATCAACAAATCTTACAGATTCCTTTAGCTGCACTCTTTCTTTCATTTCCGCTTCCATCCCTTCCCATGCATATCCATCCATTTCCTCCACAGCATATTACGAGGAAAAGGCTCCATATTGATGCTCAATCCAAATCAACATCGACAACTCTTTCATGTGCAATCTGGTTCAAACAGATATTTCTGATAAGATGTGTATCCCCCCAAGCAATTCCCTGAGCCCACATCCATTTAATCCAAATTCCTTCTCAAAATTTACAGATCAAGCAAAAAACATTTTTGTCATACACATATGCAGGATAGACTTCTGGGGGGATTTCATCATATCTAAATATAATTTTATGTGCATCATCATAAAACGATATTTATATTATTATTCACTTTAACAATAATAAATTAACATTCTCTTTTCGTGAAGACGATTCAACTATATTTTTCAGCCCAATAAGCAAAATTCTAAACGCTAGTTCAGGTAAACGAACGAAAACCAATTCAGGTAAACAAGTTTTGGGGGGGGGGGGGGGGGTTTAAACCCTAAACCCCCTTCCCCCTCCCGTCCATACCCCACTGATGACCAGTGTCCTCATTACTCCTATATGCATCCTTGTCCCTCTTCTAAAACCTAATTCATCATCCCCCAGGTGGTCATTAGTCATACTCTAGACTTGATAATTCTTTGAATAATTTAAAGGACAATTTTTGATGCTTGAAATATCAAACTTAAGGTTCTGCACTCTTCGCAATCCTGCTTTATTTTTCTTTGACTGAAGAATTAAAAACTCTCTCCCAGCAACAGTCCTCCTTCATATATGCTACAGAGCGAATAATTCAGATATATAAGAGACAGAGTAAATTAAATATGAACCTTTCATGTATGTACATATTCATCAGACAGTATCCCTCAGATGGATCTTAAAACAGAAGATCAAGATGATAGGAATGCTACGTAGATGTCTATGGTCTAATTTATTGAAAGAGGTGCAAGAACTACTTCAGTAAAAGGACTATAGCATTAACTTTGAATTATTCAGAAAATAGTTGAAAAAGAGCCAGTTTTCTGTGGCCAATGGAAAATATGCTTATCATCCTCCATAATTAGGTATATATGTTACTCCATGGTTGAATTAGGTATGTTGCAATGGTAAAAGTTTGTTGCAGGGAGAGCACATTCAAACTCAAGTGTAGCAGGATGTGCATAAAATAATAAAGATTAATGCAATAATAAATGAACTGTAAAATGTTAGTCATCAATCATTATCAGCATTTTACTAACAGAGTAGAAGGTCTTGAGGCAGTTACTTCCAACAACATTCCTTTGGCATGTTGAAGGAGCATAATGACTTGCATGAGGATTCATTGGGAATCAATATGTGGCTAGGGTAAGTCAGGGTTATCCATTATTACTGGAGCTGTTAAGGGTATAAGATGGGAAATACAGCAGAGTTATTTCAGGAGCTGAATATAAGAATAGGAGGAGGATTGGTTGCTGATTACGTTGGTTATACACGCAGATAATGTTATGTTTGTTCGGTTTAGCCAATGAAGGAGTTTTGAATATGCACAATATAAACTATGGTGACACATTGGATAAATTAATGAAACTAAACCATGAAAGATGATGAACATAATAAAAATTTGAAAAAATAAGTAGACATGCATTTTCGGAAGAAGCAGGAGTGAATAGGAAAAAACTAATCATCGTCTCAATTAAAATGGATCACAAAAAAATATGGAGTTCACGAAGAAACCCTCCACCATACGATATCCAAATCCAAGACAGGATAATGATAAACCTAATGATAATACCCATAGTTATCATTAGGTTTGGGTTGAGTAGCTGAACGGGTGGGATGAATTCGAAGTTGTAAACAAACTAGGTAAGATAAACAAATGCTGTCGCCAGCATGTTGCGATTGCAATTGGAACATGGCTTAACTTTAAGTGAACACATTCTTCTTGCTCTTTCGGCTCCATTAATCCATAAGTATGTCATAAAATTATTCCACCGTAATACTCATTGATGTATATACATGAAAGGAGACAAGAATTGACAATAAAAATAAAGTACTGCTAAACTGTGTTAAACCAAACTGTTAGCTTATTCTAAACGTAACGTCACAGCAAATTGCGATTAGTGATTCCAAGCAATGAAATTATAAATACTTCGTAACATGATTTCACCCACGATAACACAGGTTACCTATTGTCATTAACTTTTTCCTTGTGTCGGCTCTTGTCATTTTTCCTACCTCGGCGGATTCTGAATTTGAAGAAGTACAATCTTCGTACGAGAGATGGCGTTGCTTCCCGAGGTTGTGTGAATTTCTCTTGACCTCGCAGTGAGGCTAGCAACATGTGTCCTGTCAGCTGATTGGAAGAAGTCACCACAACAATGCCATGCGCTCTGGTCCAAGCGGAAGAGTTCACTGAGGAAAGTAAACGGAGTAGTTCCACGGAGCATCGTGCGTGCAGCTGTGATCTCATGTGAAATTTCCGACAATGCCGTTCATTTCTAAGGATTGGCGTTCTCCAGGGGAAGAGTGGGTAAAGACAGAGGAAGGTTGGGAAAAGAAAAAGATACTTATGTGTGGACGGCAACGAGCGAGCAACATGGAGGATACAAACAGCAGGTCAGTTCCGACCGAGTCGGGGGTGGTTTGTTTATATCCCCACAGCTGATCGAATGGATTCCTTGTGTAATGGCTGTCTTCATCCCAAGGGAGCGGAGGTGGATGTTTGTGTTTTGCTATGGTTTAGAACTCATTTTGCGTGAAGTGTTACCCTTTAACTCGAGTGTTGTGCGTAGATAAAGACAGTGAATGACCTTGACTGAATGCAGTGATTGAGGCAATTTCGTACCATTATCGAGCTGGAGGTGCTAAACGCAGTGGAAAATATCGCCAACGCAGCAGGGATTCAGAGGATTAGTATCTAATGCCAAGATATTCTATCGCCACTGTTAGTGCAGTCAGAATTAATGCATTATTTCTTGATCGATTTATAGTCGCAGTTAAGGTGAATAGCCCTGCTCGTTTTTGGAGTGACAATGAGTTTAAAAACATAGACTTTGGAAATGATCAGGTGTTGGTTGAGATGGCTGTGGATAACTGATAAGGGTAACTGGAGGCAGTGTAATCTTGCTACCGTGCGACTTTGTTGGGAGAGTTAAGCAATTTTTTACGACCCGCGATTATCCTAAATGTGGTAATTCGTTCAAATTTTGTGTTATTTCATTTTGTGGACATTTTTTATGTACATTCGTAGATGTTTCTCACTATTGGTTGAATCGTTTTTGCATTGCAGTTGTATTTCACGCAGTCAGGACATCAATAAGGGATAGCCTTTATCGATCATTTTTCTCTGGAGTTAATGTGAAATTGAAAGTTAGGTTCCAAGGTTGAAAATATCATATCAGTTGTTAATTGTGAATAACACTCAGGCTTTTCATCAGGAAGAGAGAAAGGACTCAGAGCATTGGGAGAGCTGTTATGCACCGATAAATTCGTCCCCGTATTGAGTGCTAAAGATGATATTATCATTCGGCAGTGATCAGAAATCTTATTTTAAAAGTGCGAAAAATAAATATGCATGTGACCTGAATTTTGATACATAATATATATTATTACCTTCGGTTTACCGTGGGAAGAAACTTGAGTTAAAGCTTTCAAGAGCTTCAACCAAATTTTCATATTTGTTTCCTAATATTATTCTTTTAGTGACTCAAAATGTGCCGTATATCACATACCTTCTGGAAGGGGAGTGTTTTTTTCAGATTATTTCACCTTGGATCGGACGATATGAGCATGTTATTGGTGCATATACACCTCTGTGACTTCAAAATATAGTTAAAACACTCTTAGTGCACCTTCTGCAAACGACTGGGCATTTAAAATGGTTCGGTTTCAGTGACGTAGGTTTACGTAACCGCGTCCTATTGTTCGATCTCTTTGTTTACGTTCGCTGTTCAGGAAATCATCATATTTTCCTATCATCGTGATTATATGCGTTTCGTCTTTTTGGAATTCGTAGTGAATGGATTAAGGGATGGTTGGTGAGAAATTTGCGCAATCTCAAGGTTTACTTTCGGTGGAAAAAATAAACTGAGTAGTATTCCGTCGCGTTTCCTTCGCACTTATTTACTACTTTCGTCATGCTACTCCGTTGGTCAGTATCTGATTGGCTACGCCGGTCACGTGACGCTCCGCGAAATTATTGCCGAGGGACGGTGATTCCGTTTTGTGTTGCCAGGTCGTTTGTTTCCCTGAGCGTGGGGGGGCGCCTTTAGCTCGTGTTCATCGCCCCGTGATAATCATTTTTTTATCCTCTCACTCGCTCACTCACACTCTCTCCTCCAGACTTCCTTCTCCTCTCCTCCGGGAGGAATGTCCCGCATTCCCTTTTCTCCCCTAAAGCGCGACCTTGCTACGAGTTCAGAAGCTTGAGAGGTAAAGATCAATGCCGTCTGGCAATGGCGCATGCGCCGAGACCTCTCTCGTGTCGACAGAGAATAAGGTCACTCATCCCCTTTGCTAGCCACCCTTTGAGGGTACCCAGAAAATTATAATGGTGTGGTCGATTCTGCATCAGTTCTGCCTTTATCGGAGTGCTCTGTTTCGCGAGAAGGGGCGCGGGGGGCAGCTCCAGCTGGCCTTTGTTTGCCCGAGCTGTCTGAGGGTGCGGCTGCGGTTCCTCATTGTTGTTGGAGGGGTTAAGGGTTTAGGGGCGGGGAGGGGGGTAGGTACTTAAAGTTGGCGGAGTGTAGCGCCCCATAACGGTCGCTTTGCACCTGTGTGACGTCGTGGTTTGGGGGGGGGGGGCGGAGCGTTATCATGCACAGATGTTGAATAGTCCATTTTTATCTGCGGAGGATTGTTAGGGTAGGTTTGTAGCAGGGAGTTGCTTGGGCGGATCCGGGCTTTAACTATGGGGGAGTGTGATGTTTTTGTCATTAAAGGCAGATTTAAAAGGAGAAGGGTGTATTGATGTTACGGTAATGACAAGTGGATGCAGTAGGTAAGCGTATATTTTCAATTAATTTACTTACATAGCCATCACGTAATTGTCTTTCGTAGTAGGCTCAGTGAAAATAACTTAATTGATTACAGCCCTAGGAATCTGACTCATTTGTAATAATCTCTTTCATACTGCCCCGTCCTGGAACACCTCTTTTGCTTATAACACATTCATACATTGCGTCATACGCGCTCTCCTGTTCTTTAGACTTCCAATATGCCTCCTTTTCAGAGTCTATTCCACCACATTCAACAGTGACTTTCTCAGTCTACCCCTCCCCTTCTCTCCATGCATTCTATCCTAAATATGTGTAATTTTACGGCCGTAATCCTTTCTCTCAACATGCCCAAACCTATGAAGCTCGCTCCTTTCATACATGTCAATCACTGGAGCATCCGATCCACATTCTTTCATGATCCGCTCATTCCTAACCCTCTCCCACCGACTTTTACCACAAACGCTCCTCAAGTACCACATTCCCTCTGCATTGAACCGACACTTATGCTTGCCCTGGTATACCCTAGTTTTAACGCCATTAAACGAACGAGGAGGTATTGGATATTGTGGGAGAGGAGAGGAAGCTTGTGGCAGAGGTTCGGAGAAGGCATAAGAGATGGATGATGGAGGTTTTGAGAGGAGAGGGCATGCTGATGAGGGTGATAGAGGGGAGAACACTGGGGTAGCGTGGAAGAGGAAGGAAGAGGATAGCAATTCTGGACGAGATAAGAGGAGGTAGAAGATATGAAGAATTGAAGAGGGATCTAATGGCGGGACATCCTTAGGAGGGAAAGTGAGTCAATTTTATCAGAAATTGGGATGCAGAATGAGGACTGTCCAAGAACCTACCAAGCAGCTGGTAGAATACTTAAAGAAATGAAGTGGGGGAGACTTCATTTTGTCTATAAATTTATCACCTTAGGTGTGATAAAAGAAACATCGCCAAGAAAAGGAGTGATACTGTATCAATTTTCTATTGCTCAGGTACTCGTAGGCAGGCCCGGTGACGGGATTCTCGGGCCCCTGTGCAATTGAGGGGTCCGGGCCCCTTAATCCCGGTACACTCCACCGATATTTTGTAATGACCAGCCAATTTGCTGATACGTTTTTCCTTATAAAGTTATTTCCCTTGGTAGTCTCAGTGATACTGTAAGCTAAATATGTGCTCATTTATACACACTTCCTAATATCTGATATCATAACTAGCCTATAGTCGATGGTTAATTGATGAACTGTCGAAAGGATGGATACAAGAGTTCGTTCTTCTTATTATTAAATTCGCGACTGCTATGGAAACTGCGAGACACCGACCTACAAAAAGACGATTTGTGTAGTTTTCCATTACCTAATTTATCTGTCCAGTTCTCTCACTTCTTCATGAATGGTTCCCTAACAACCATTGCCAAACCCTTGTGCAGCCTACTGGTAGTATATTTGGGAGTGAAACGCAGTTAAAATATTTGGCAGTGAAACGGAAACGGCATGATTCATCAAAGTTCCGTATCTTCGTTTCCTCTGTCGGTTAAAAATTTAAACACTCACCTGGATATAAATTTTTTACCAATCCCCCTTTCGGAAATGTATCGGGAATTCATGGTCCTGCAAGTTCCGTCTGACGTGAACAAAACGAGTATAATGATTCGATCCAGCTTTGAGAGCGTGTCATGTTCGGGCAATTATCGCTTCCCTGTGTTGTGCAATCTCAGGTGAGGCTCCATGGGTTTCTGGAATTCACTGTTTAGGTGGAATAGTTCCCCAGACGGGAGCATGAATTCCCGCAACCTGAATGCACAGTTTGATTTCTCCACCGTGAAATAGTATTTGATCCACTAATTTGAAGTTGATTCTCTTGGGTTAGCAGTATCAATTTGAACGATGGAACGTCTATGATTTCATCTCGGTTTATTTGTGTTGAAGTGGTAAGAAACGTTTATCACTGACTAGGAACGGGGAAGGAAGTTTTGCATTCAGAATTTTTCGCCGCCAAGATAGTTTCGGATGGGCATCGTAACTTTCCGAAGACTACGCTTCACCGGCGCGCCGCGGCGTAAACTCACTCCCTTCTATGTATTTGTTTAGGGCATCATGCTTTCTAATCCACTTTTTTCAAAATCTTCCCGTACCGGATACTATTGCATTAACCCCTCTTCTATTACCTTCAGCATCCCGTTGTTGCTAGTAACTATCTCCATCATTGGCGGCCCAAAGGGGAGGGGGCAAGTAGGGGCAATTGGCCCTCCCCCCCAAACACTGCGTATTTCTTTGTAATAGACCTTAAATTAAAATCTTCTTTGAATAGTAGTTATTGACCACTTTAATAATACATTGGTTAAGGAGGTTCGGCGATTTTACTCATCTTAAGAGAATTCGATGAAACTTGCTGGAAACGTTACTTTGGTTGTCTTAAGGCTACCTGATTTTTTCAGAATTATTTGCCGCAGATTTCTTAAGATATTTGAACGAGAAGTGGGCATGAAAATACACGGGTTGTTATGGGAACGCAAGGCTTTATTCATCAAAAAGAACCTTTTCTAATTATTCAATGTATAATGAGGACACTTATAGATAGAAACATAGAGCTTAATCAGGATGTTTTCGCTTGTTTTGTAGATTTCGAAAAGGCGTTTGACAGAGTAAACTGGGAGAAACTAATGCAGATACTGGGGAAAATAGGAATAGATTGGCGTGATAGGAGACTCATCCGAAACTTATACATGGGGCAGAGGGCTCAGGTTAGGGTAGGTGACGGTGAATCAGGGTGGGCAGTTATAGGTCGCGGGGTACGGCAAGGGTGCCCGTTATCGCCTTTACTTTTTAACATCTATGCTGAGGAAATGGTAAGAGAGGCATGGGATGAGGTAGATGTGGGAATGAAAGTAGGAGGCCAGTGGATAAAGTCGGTTAGATTCGCAGACGACCAGGCGTTGGTCAGTCGGTCATCGAAAGGATTGCAAACTTTAGTAGATGCACTGGAAAAGCAGTGTGAGAAATCCGGAATGAAGATAAACAATAGGAAAACAAAAGTAATGAGATTTGGTAGGACAAAGAAAGCGAAGCTGGTGATAAGAGTAGGGAGTCACAAACTGGAGCAAGTAGAACAATTTAATTACTTGGGTAGTACGCTAGAAGAAAGAGGACATAGTAGCAAAGACATTAGGAGGAGATTAGCGCTAGCGAAGGAAGCGTTCAATAATAGAAGGGAGCTGATGACGGGGACCTTAAGTAAGGATGTAAAAAAGAGGCTAGTAAGAGCTTGATATGGAGTGTGGCGTTGTATGGGGCAGAAACGTGGACCTTGAAAAAGGAAGACGAAAATAGGCTGAAGGCTTTTGAGATGTGGGTGTGGAGGAGGATGGAGAAGGTGCGTTGGACGGAAAGGAAGACAAATGAGGAAGTGCTTGACATAGTGGGCGAGGAGAGAAAACTTATAGATGAGATTAGGGGAAGGCAGGGTAGGTGGCTGGAAGGGGTAATGAGGGACGATGGTTTGCTGAAGGTCGTGATAGAGGGTAGGATGTTGGGTAAGCGGGGAAGGGGAAGGAAGAGAATCGGTTTTATGGACGGGATGAAGAAAGGCAGGACTTATGCTGAGATGAAGAAAGATATACTAGAGGTAGAAAGGGCACGGCACGTGTAAGAGTTCGTCGGATATTCTCTGACTTTCATCACAACCTACCTCGAACCGGTAGACTACTGCAATGATGATGATGATTATAATAATTTATATAATCTATAGAAAAATGTATATATAATAGATTTTTACTCCGAGCGCTTGAATAAACCCCTCGCGCGCGTTGCAGATCGTGTGAAATTGGCACCACGGGTGAAGTACCTGAACGTGGATGCATAACTTGAAGGATGCAGAAGAAAAGACATAAGAACGTGTAATTTCATGTCCAATTCTCGATGAAATATCTTAAAAAACCTGCGGTAAATAATTCTTAAAATTTGCAGGTAGCTTAAGAACAATATTATCAATACTTTCAGGAAGTTTCATTAAATTCTCTTTAGTTTGGTGAAACCACCGACCCTCCTCAATTGGTCTCCAGAATTTCAATACGAATAAGTTTTTTATATTCGTAAAATATGTAATATAAATTTGAAATTTGAAGTTACGGTATGTGTAATTGTTAATTTCATGCTTTATACTATTCATTTTAAATATTTTTAGTTTCTCTTATTATATTTTTTAAACAAAATTTTAGCCTGGTTTTCCATTTTGGTTTTGTTTTTGGTGTTGATTTTGTAACAAAGAGGAAGAGTTTGTTTTTGTGTTACCATTGTCGCAGTAAGAAGGTTAATCCTTTGAGGTACTAAATTTATGATTGAAAACATTTTTATCTTTGTAGTATTATAATTAACTGTATTCCTTGCATTGTAAATACTGTAGCCCTGAAGAAGCCTTAACAAAAAGGCGAAACGTCGGTGGAAAAACGAAGTTGAGTTTCTTAAAAAAGACACGAACAAACCTCCATAAATTAACCAATGTCTTAAATTAAAAGCCTAAATTATTTTGTTGGTTTTTTGTTTTTGTAGTTTTGGTTATTTTACTTTAAAATCCAGTTAAATTTTGTATAAACTAAAGCGGTTTTTAAAACCACCAGCTAACTGCAAATGCAAATCAAAATAATTTTCGAATTAGCCGAAACTTGACGGTAATGTAAAAGGAAATGTGCATTTAGTAATAACTTACTCTTCTTAAAAGGCAAAATTTTGCTTGCAAACCGCTTAATACGTGTCATTTTGCACCTAGTGTGTTACGAATTTCCGGGACGAGACCCACGAACTGGGGGGTATTCCATACCTTAAGAGCCGCTGGTGCCCCCCCCCCCCCCCCCGAACCTCTGGTCTCTAGCCGCCCCTGATCTCCATTCACCTACTGTTACTTCTTTATTTCTCTCTGCAACCTCTAAATTTCTCCATTAACCAAGCCTAGCATTGATTGCTGTAGTTAAGCGCGTTGCAGAATCAATTATTTTGGGATATGCTATGAGGAGTTTTCTTGAGAAACTTATGGTACTGTGAAGAATGATTGTGCATGTATATTTTCAATTGGAACTCTAAGGGGCGTGGAAAACGTACAGTATTGGAAGATTTAGGACAAGCGTTAGCCTTTCGTAGTTCTCTTTGATAATTTGTTGTTTTTTATGTTCGACAGATAGTTTGGGAATGGTATACTAAGATATTCATGGGAGGCACCATTAAATATATAAAATATCCGTTGGAGATACTGTGCATTGGTAGAACTGGGACTGAATGGTTTTTATCGGTGGTAGTAGTGGGACACTTAAGACACATTATCCGGGGGTACCGGGGTCTTTGGTGCAGCCACCATTGGATTTAAATACTTTTTTATACCAAGAAATGTTGTCGCGTCGTATTGTAATTCAACATTGTGTCACGTATTCAAATTTCATGTGTAGATAGTCTCTTAAAATCCTACATTTTATGCCCTCGAGCTGAAAGCGTTCTCGGTATTTTGCTTGCGTGATGATCTCCCGAGACCGTTGGCCTGGGATGTATTCGTTGAGCCGTCGCGTTATCTGTGCAGGATTATCCATGACTTTGGTAATTTGTAACCGTCGTCCCGTATTTGGTGTTTGGGTGTTCGGCAATTTCTATTGCCTCTCGAATCAGGCGTGGGCAGTTGAATTCGAGGTGCCTGGTGGAAGGGGGTAAACAGCGAATCATGCACCTGGGGTTACTGATTCCACGAGAGTAAATGCGAAAGGATGCTAACAGGACTGAATGAAGGTATCACAACAGCAAGTGGGACATTCCATGGTAATATCAACCTCACGCTTATTTTTTTAAATTTTAAAGAAATCAAAATATGTCATTTTTAAGAGAATTTCCTGCTGATTCTGAATCTGAAGAAAAGTTATCACCTCAGCAAACAAGAAATTCAAAATGCAGCACTAGTAATTGACACAAACCTGTTACTTTCTCAATGGAAAATCATAAGTTACGTTGGTCACGGTTACGTTGGTCACAGCCCAAATTTATTTGTTGAAATTATTTGAAAAAGAATAGCAAGAAATATTTTTGTGTGACTATGCATATTTGCTTAGAAAAACATACACTCCAAATATATTAAAAAAGTTTGTGTTAAAGTGATAAACTTTCAGAGTAATATGCAACTAAACTCTAGTAACTAATGTTAAGGTATAATTTTTGTTACATTGGTCACGGTGTTTAATAAATGATATTTTTTTAAATTTGGCCCTAAATATTGCTAATCTTCACATTCCTTATTTACTATAGCAAGTGTCAAATGCATTGTGGTAAGAAAAACTGCATAAATGCACAGGATTTTGTATGAATGTAATTTAAGTAAGGCATACAATTTGCTAAAATGTTACGTTGGTCACCATGGAATGTCACAAGTTTACTTTGCTCCTGAAGGCGCTCACTGCAACGCGGGACGAAACGTTTAGCCACAAATTACCCCACAGCGGAACTAGGGACCCTCCATAGAAGTCACTTAAAATTGATATCAATGCCTTTAAAAGACGTGTTTGGAATTTGAATATTTTCTGTAAAAGTTCTTAATATTCAAATGAAATGAATTTAGGTATGTATTTGAGCTAATTTAAAGGAAAGTAATCGGACTTAATGATTTTCGAAATGACTCTATGCCTATGGAAGAGGTAACTTCTCTTCTTTCGCCTGAACAAAAAAGCTGAGCCTTGAGTGTTTTTTTTCCATGCTTCATTTGAGCATGCTTCTATGCATTTATATCTGGTAATAGAATATTAAAAACGATGAAATTGAAAAAAGTAGTCCATAAAAACTTAAGCTTCGTGGAAAAAATACCATTCCATTCGCGGATTCTGGTGTAGTGATTGTTATTAAATCATCTCTAAATCTTGTGTACAAAATTCACTAAGTTGCCAAAGTCATGTTGACAAGAGTTTGCTTCATCGCGCCTCGGGTGTGGTATTCATAAGTTGTTCAAGAGGTCGAGGGACTTGAGGAAGTCTGCTTTCGTGTCGGATTTGGATGAGAGGGTCCTGAGGGACTCCGGCGAGAAAATGGAACAACAAACAGCTGATTCCGCGCCTCTTACTAGACCCGTCTTCTCCTCCCCGATTCTCAAGCGCCGATGTATTGACCGAATCCAGCTCATTTTTGCCGGAAGAGCCGCAGATGCCGCGCTTTCAAGACTCTCCGGAGTCCGGCGTTTCTTTGGCGATGCGGTTTTTGCCGCATCGGACAGTCGGCGGGTTATGGCACCACGTGATGTGAAGGTGAATGTAATATGCCTTTTTACATAATTATTTCGAACTAGCCCGAATGTTATTTAAGTATTTGGAACCCATCGAATGGGGAATGTGCTAAAAGAAAATCCTCTAGGTAAATACCGTTTCTCCCTACCCGTGAGATGCACTTTTTTTACTCGAAAATGAGTTCCAAAATCGGCCTGTCTTATGAGCTGAGGGTAAAATTATGTTTTCATGCATCCAATTTTCTGGGGCCGTAAGGGGTGTCGGAGGTGCCCATCTCTCTACTTTCACCGCAGGCTGCGTTGCGAAGCGAGTTAAAGGTGCACCCTCCATCATTCATTTGCTTATGACATTCTGCGACCAATAACTTTAATACAGTTGCTGTTTTTGGATGTGAACAATACCATTTCCTTCCCATAAGGTGCTGACATTAACAGATGTTGAATATTATATTTCTCTCCTAAAATCTGACCGGGAAAATCACACTGCGTCCAATTAGCCGGGAAATATGGTAAATTGAGTACATGGTTGTGAGAGTATGCTATGCCTGAATAAGTAATTGGATTAACCAGGTTAAGGGTCTCCCCAAACACGACACTCCCCAAGACAGCAAGCAAGTCTTCTTAGGAGTTAAAGGGGACCTGATTTGATTAAATTGAAACCTATTCTAAACTGAACATCATGTGACCGTGCCATATTTGCCGATTTTGGCAGTTTCCTACTCAATTCAGGGCCGGATATATCCAAAGATGACATTAGAAGTCCATTATGTTACGTCGACCGGGTGTAATTCCTACGTTGTTGAGCTTAAAGTTCACAATTAATAAGAAATGACGTAAGAGAAGTGTCAGATTTTGTGTTCTTAATGTTCTTTATTTAAACGGTCGATATAATTTTTTTTAAATAACTACGCCTCCCGGCTTTCTGTTTTTTTCCTGTTAGGCGCAAGCTTCTTGTCGATTTCCCCGTTCATTAAATTAAATAAATCGGAAATATGTACCTCAATTCAGACTACAGTCTGCCAAACCATTGTCCATCAATGTGGCCTCTAAGCAATTAATATTATGATTACCACAATTAGGTCTTACCTCAAGTGTGGGACGAAATCGCCGATCCTTCTCTATCACAGTGACATGCTCAGCTCCATTATTCAGCAGTGCTCTAGAGATGCCACCAGGCCCTGGTCCAACCTCTACTGCATGAATGCCTTGCAAGGACATCGACTTATAGGAGGTGGCCTTGGCTATTTTGTTAATTAGCCGTGAGTCAAGAAGGAAGTTCTGAGAGAGGCGTTTCTGGGCACTGAGTTTGTACAGCAGAAGCAGGTCCCTAATAGTTGGCATCGGAGGCAGACGAAAACTTTTGGACGACCCAGTGTGTGTTTTGTTCTTAATGTTCGTTATTTAAACGGTCAATATAATTTTTTTAAATAACTACGCCTCCCGGCTTTCTGTTTTTTCCTGTTGGGCGCAAGCTTCCTGTCGATTTCCCCGTTCATTAAATTAAATAAATCGGAAATATGTACCTCAATCAAAACTTTTTCCTTTCCAAAAAGATTTCCGTTTAGCTCAGGTTTCTGCCGAGACTTCTCTTCACGGTATTGCTCTGTCGAGATGATTCATCTCCCTCACTGCCTTGCTAGACTTGACCGTCATATAACTTAAGATATCATGTTTTCATAAACTCACTCTCCCTCGCGCAATTCCTGACCAAATCTAAACTGCGGCAGTGGACACACAAGTTCTCATGCTGCACAGTTACACATGTATTATAAACTTTTTCATTGGAAAATTAAATTTTTTAAAAGGCTGATTTTCTAACATCCCATGCCACATACCGTTTTGATGGCTTGAGGGGCATAGCGTAGATGCAAAACTTGTGCAAGTTACGCGACGCGGTATTTTGAACAATTCATTCCCAGAATGAGTTGTGGCAAGACAGGGAAAACGAACTTCTTTTTCTTTTTGTTATTTTGATTGGCATTTCAAATATTCATTCCCCACGAATGCCCCATTTCAATTCCATGCCCCACGAAACTCTTTTTAAGCATTCGTTGTGGTGAAGGTGCCTTTTTATTGAACAGGTGCCACGTCCGGTGCAGGTGGGGTCCGCGGAGTTGGAATCTTGACTGCCTGTCGATAAATAATCGCAGTCACTTTCCTTCGTTGCCATCGCCAGTTTACAATGGCGTGAAGTATTTTTGGTGCAATAACCGTCGGAACAAATGCCCGTGTAGCAGATATTCCCAGTCTTGAATCAGTGCACGTGCCATATCCTGGACGGATGCCAGACCCGTAATGACGAGTGCATTTGTCCCTCCGGGACGCTACTCGTCACAATTGGGGCAGTGTTTGTGGCCAGAATAATAAACATCCCTTTTCTTGCGCAAGTTTTGGATTTCGCTGAATTAATTAATGTCGCTCCACCCTTTTATTTTCCGCAGTGGAATCAAATTTCGTGAATTTCAAAAAAGTTGATTAAGGGCCATTCAGAGCGAAAACGACAAAGTGAGGAAAAGTTGGATTCGCTCATTTGAACGTGCTCGCGTCCCTGAAAGCTCCTCTGTATGAAGGAGTAAAACTTATATTATTACGTTTTTTTAATTTTTAGATTTAAATTAGTACAAAATTATTTTGATAGAGCTTAATCAAGAGAGTAGATGGCGTATTGACGCACGCAAGGTGACTCCTGTTTCTTCTCGGAAAATGAACCTATCGTGTACAATATTTCAATAAGTTTAAATAATAATGAACTGCTTTTTTGGAAATATTTCTATATTTCTATATATTTGCATTTTTGTAGATAAATCATTATGGTACCGCGACAATGCAGCCTCTAAGACCTTTGTTTTGGGTGTATTAACTGACTCATTCACCATGGTCGATTGAGCGTTTTTACGGCTTCAACATTCTCCTGTGCCATCGCACTGAATGTAGTTCTGTCGTAGGTTTCCACGGGGCGTAGGTGAACGTTGATTCTTCCGATTTCCGGGATTTCCGCCGCGTAATTCCATCTTAGGGACTATATTTCACCGGCTATCCTGCAGGCTTCCTGCAGGCAGGGACCTGAGAAAGCATGCACGATAGCCGGCGAAATATTTTCTAATTGTAAGATGGAACCACGCGGCGGAAATCCCGAAAATCGGAAGAATTAACTTTCATCGTACCGAATGGTTCCACTTAATCACTTCTTAAATCTAATTTATTTTATAATTAATTTCTCTGTATTGAGCGCAAATATTAGTCAGTGTCTTATTGACTTATTTCTGCCGCCAAATTCTGAGAAATTTCCCGTCAAATTCTACAAATTCGGCATGAGAGAGTAAATTCAACATGCTGACATACTCTTGTTGACTGTATTTCCCGCAGTGGCCATTAAAACCGAAATTGAATCTTCATATCAAGTTTTAATCTTCGAAATGAAATACGAAGGAAACCCGATCATTCGTTAAAAAATGCTGGAAGCGGGCTGAGAGTGCAACACAGCGAATACATTGGCTGGGTTGGCAGCCTCTAGAGACTCGGAGGCTACACGCTAGACTAAGTTTACTTGAAACATTGAGAACATGTGAGTTTCAAATTGACGCGGAGGATATTAGCACAACCACGCTCTATATCTGTATAACTGATTGAAGCAACAAAATAAGATAGATACGCTTCCGAATTGATGATGTGTACAGAAATTTTTCTTCCCTGGCATAATTAGTGACCAGAGAGAAAACAGAGCGAAACGCCAAGGCACTTATCCGTTGAGACACATTTCACTTTTCATCCTGTCCCTTCTCCACTTCGTTTTCATTATTCCCCCTCCCTTCTTCATGGTTGCTGTCGTGACGCCCACTGCCACCCGCCCCTGAGGTGGCTTGCAGCGTAGACTGTGGATGCATTTGTTCCTGAATAGGGCGTATCTCGCATTGATGTTTGTCGTTTTCATAACGCACTTGTTTGGTATTTTTTGTGTCTGCTATTTATTTCAAAATTGGTTTAGGGTTGTATGCACTGTGCACCTACGCTTCTCTAATTATTCATTGCCACTTTGTATTGATTGATCGGTCATTCTCACTCCGCTTGGCCACGAGAAGCTGGGAGGCGGCAAACGGCAAAATTCTGGGTGCGCCTCGGAATGACATCACGCCAAAAGGGTCCTGGCGCATCATCGACGAATAGAAACGAAATGATAGCGGGCTCGCTCCGTTTGCCTAGGAGTGCTTTCAGGGCCGTGAGGTCGTTCAAATCGGCGGACCCAACTATTTCTCGGTTTCGATGGTAATGACTCTTGCGATTGTATGTTCCAAAATTCATGCCTTTGAACGTCACTAATAAGATAGGATATTTGTGTCACGAGGTTAGCATATGCTATATTATCGCATTCCCGCTTTTCATGCTCATTGTGCACATATATACATATAGTAAACATTGTATATCATGAACGTGGATCTATCGACATGTGAGTCGTTACTTACGTTAGCCATTGTTGGAGTGGTGAATAATAATTCATAAAAGTGTGTGGTTTTTATGAAGTTTGGCTATAGTTTGGTGATAATTTGGTCATTAAATACTAAAAAATATGTAGAAATGTTTAATTGTGAAGTATTCGTTGTGGAGGGTTCAATCTATTTATGAATTCGTGTATTTTGCCGATGTCAGATGACGGTGGACATACCCTGGTGTTAGCTATCCATGCTCCTGCCTCGTGATAAACAATATGATATCGAGCTATCTCATTGTCCCTCAAGCTGTCCTTTTGGTTTCACTATCTACGTTGAATTGTTGCGAGCAGGATTACGGACAACCTCAAACACATAGAGACGAACACACACATATGCGGTAGAGGATTGAAGGTCGTCCACGGGTAGCAAAGAGATGAATTGAGAGAGAGAGAAACCAGGACTTTGTAGCTTACCCAAGGAGCTGTTTGATGTGGGATGCTGCGGGGCTCGATTCATCTCTTGCTCCCCGTAGACGATCTTCTTCAATCCTCCACCATACATGTGTGTGTGTTTGTCTTTCTGTGTTAGTGGTTTTACAATAAAAACCAGTCAAGCCAATCTACGTGTCCTTATTCTGCTCATCTCAACGCCTTGACAAAAATCCCAATACAAGTATGACGTCATTTCATGACGGCTCGCACAAAAAATAGCTGACCTCAGGAACGATCTTTGTTTTAAACTTCCAATGTGGTAAATCATAAATATGATAGTACTCTGCGTTATTTGACGGAAATTTTAGATCATCGACTCTTTAGGTCCGTATAACTTACAATTAGTTTGATTTCGTTTCCTTGATTTTACTTTGTTTTTATACTGTGGCGTGAAATGACTGTCTTGGGTCTTTTTCATCCTGTTTGGGTTATACTGGTGATTTTGGTGTTCTGGTAAATGGGCTGAATGCTGGAAAATTATGCGAATATTCGGGGAGAGGCTAATACATTAGTATGTAATTGGAAATCATCGCTCTATAGTTTCCGTTCATTCATAATCATTGTAAGTACGAATTTTCGACTTCACCGTGAGAAATAGTTCGCCTGGATTGGTATTTGGAACTCGTGGGGTCTGGGTTCTGATCCCAGTCCAGGAGACAATTTTTCCATTGTGAATACCGCATAGTTATGCTTCTCGGCAGCGAGTGACTCTTGCTTTAGTATTTGTTGCGGCGAGTCCCGCAGTTCATTGAATTCACTGTATTTTTCATTTTTACATTATCAAGCGCAATCGTACTTCGTTATTGTTTGCAAGATTTATTATTATGTGAAATGGATCTAGGATCTGGATTCCATATTTTTTTCGTAAAAATCAGGGAAATTTCGAAATCGTTACTGAAAATACTGTTAAAATGTAGCGTACTTAAAATTAAACAATAATAATAGGGAGTATTAATACTTAAATGATTAGAATTGCTATCAGGGGAGGTCTCTTTATTTTGTTTACTGTTTGCTAACATTTATGTTGCGTATTATTTAAATACTGCCATAAACACAAATTTGACTCATATTAAAAAAATATCTCAAATTTAAAAATTATCAATCGGAAGCTAACTCTGGTGGACGTGCTGGACATGGAATTAAAATTGGTTCTGGAAAAAAATCATTTATTCATTCGGTACTGAAAGAAATGCGAGACTTGGGGTAATGGGATTAGCTTTGAATATTTTTAGTGAAAACGGTTGTTGTAGGTAAAACTTCACGAATCAGTGCCCTTATGTGAGTGGTTAGGGATACGCTTAATGCCAAAGGGTTTTGTCGATCCAAATTCATTGCACTTGAGCCTTTGTTTGTATTCTTAGGGACCGGCCGAAATATTTTGATGGTGAAGTTGAAGAAAACAATATTCACTTGAAAACAGTCTAAAATCCACTCCATTTCATTTCTCCTTTGTTCTACATTCCTCGTAACTTTGTTGTATCCCTTTTTGGGGACCAAATGGGAACGACCTTTTTCGTAGAGCTATCGTGGAAAGATGTCGAGTGTTCCGATTTATCGATCTGCATCGCCCATCCATGTAGCCTTGTGCTGCTTTTCTTTCTCATAGTTTGCTTGGAGCGTGAAGGAGTCTCCGAACTCGCTGCGTTTCACTGCAAGCCCTCGTTTTTTTTGTTCCTTCTTTATGGTTGGCTGACAAAAATGTCCCGCCTGTAGTGACGTAGGATTGAGAGGGAGGTTATTTGAGAGGCCGACCCGCTCCCATCTCTTCTCTCTCCCATTCCCAACATACTGCGGTCTTGCTAGAAAAAGCGATTGAGACATTTGTAAATATTCTTAGTCAACAATCAAAAGATTGCGTTTGCTGTAGCTCTCCACTCTAGTCTCTTTTCCGCCAATTGCTCTTTTCCTTCGTCGGCCCTTATTTTTAACATCCCTTGAAGTTTCCTTGATTTCTTCCATCCCTAGTCTTTTTCAGTATTTTTTTTCTATTTCTACTTCTACCTGTATTGTTTTCTGGAAGCTGTTTTGTCTCAGAATAGGTTCAATAGGTTTGTCTTCTCTGCCTGGAAGAGTTTTCTTTAAGCTTTTTTTTTCTCCCCAGCTCCCCGTAGAACTTCTTAACCGGTGATTCTTTTCATTCGTTTGTATTGCCGGTGAAAATTTCAGTAGGCGGAAATAATGTTTGGGGGTTGCACAATGTGGTGAAAATTACAGATGAACGGGAAATGTGGTGTGAAAGGTAACGGATTTTGGGCTTCATGAAGTAGGATTTCAATTATGAAGTGGCGAAGACGGATCGATGTTTTTATTGTTTAGCGATAGGGAGTGTGGCGTGAGATAAAATACTGCCCATGCCCTGGTAATGTGTGCTTTTTTGTTAAGGCCAGCGTATACTAGCCAAATACTGACCTAAATATTTGTAGACTATGTAAATGAGTATCAGTGCCTTATCTAAATAATTAGCGCAGTGCTATTTCAGATTGTCGCATCCCTAAGCATGATTAAATTTCCAATCCTGTTACGGTGGGATAAAGCACAGGTTCTGCAGAAATTGGTGGAACTCGCAAGCGGTGAGCTTGGGTTCATGGTGGGTGAAGCAGTATTAAATGAGGGCCTGAGAGTCAAAGTAATACAAGTGACATCAACACGAAAAACAATATAAGTGCATATTTTCTAAGTTGGTACCGTCGGGTACCGACAGGCAGCTACAGGAAAAGGAATACAAGTGTTCGAATGTATGGTGCTGTGATCTAGCCGCGGAACACTTAAGCTACTTTGCTTTTTGTCATTTTTTACTGGGGTAAAGTGATACAGGTGACACTGGACGATGCATGTCACTGGTATTACTTTGACTCTCAGGCCCTCAAATGAGTGAGCGGAGGAGGCCAGGGTCTCTCGCGGAGACCTCTGGGACGAGGGTCTTCCAGTCCCTATGTCCCACCGTTTTCCTAAGCTTTCGTCTCCTTGGCGTTATGCCCTTCGGAGGCCAGTGCCACCATGTGCTGCTATACGTATTCATTTCAGGATTTCATAAAATACATATTTATTTCAGAAGAACTCTACCATATTTGAGAATATGCGTTGTAAACGGGCAAAAAAGAGGGATCGAATGAATAGTTAAAAATAAATATTAATGATATTTTTACGTTTGATCACCCGTATTTCGTCTCGACAAAATGTACGGATATCCTAAGCCCTCAATCATGTATCATCTTCTATCAAAATGAACCTACCTCTCCAAGTTCAATTATTTGTGACAGTAACAACGTTCAGGCTGCATGGAAACGGATTCGTGTCAATTTTCTGTAACTTTTTTCTTGTCCATTTTTTATGCTTAATGGCAGTATTTCACTATGACTTGAAACGTTGATGCATCCGATGAACATATTTTTAAATTTATTTTATTTAAATTTAATGAAAAATTTATTACTAGCAATGAAACAAGCTAAACAAAAAATATACATATAATACATAAAACCATTTATAGAAATCACAGTACAGTAACTTGCAACGTAGTAACATTGTGGTAACATGGTGCAGTTTTTCTTCCTGATACCAAAGCGAAATCTGAGTCTGTAAAAAACTATATAAACGCAATGTCATTGTTTGATGAATTATTTTCCACTGAAACTGTGGAAAAATACAAGTATACTTCCATTAAAAATGTATCCGTTATCGATTAGTAGATGATACTTATAAGCAAAGGTAGAACTTAAAGTGAAATACTTATAATGACATATTTGTAATGTGTATATATTATCATGGACATTATTTAAAGATATAATCGAGATTTTCATCATTTTAAACATCGCTGCCGATATTCTCATAAGTTTTTGTCTCCTAGAAACAAAATAACTACTACGTTTCACTCAATTTTGCAATTTATGAGTTTTTTCCTGATTCTCAATGACATGCCCTGCTGTTTATTTCAACCCCCCAAGGATGGGTAGGCCACCGTCTGAAAGTTATTGACCGCTTCTCCGTCAAGTTTGTGCTCGTGAATCATCGAGTACACTCGTTCCTTCCATTGGCTCTGTCGCGAGTTCTTTTTTCTAGTGCTTCAAATTGGCGGATATATGAGGTTCTACGACCCCGCCCTCTCCTTATGGGGGCAGAGGGAGTAAGTACGTATTACGATTGGGAACCGCCGGTCACGATCGCCTAAATCACAACCAATCGTCATTTACCACTCCCATCATCGCACCGTTATCCGTGTGCAATCTTCCCGTCCCCTCTCTCCCATGTAACTGTTCTCGCACTTTGGTCCCTGCTTTGTTTGCTGTGTGGGCGGTTGTCGAATCTATTATATCGACAGGCACTCACTCGGCGAGTGTGAAAGTCCTGGGGAGCTTCATTACTAAGGTTTCCCGAGTCTCGCATCCGAGCCCAGCTTCGTAAGCTTTCGTCGAGGAGTTACATAATGACAAACACTTCAGAGGTTCACGGAACATGCTATTCAGGCCCCTTCGGCTAAAACTAATTCGGAGCAGGTTATAATTAGATAGATAGATATATTGCTCATGTACAGATAGAAAATATGCTAAATGAATTGGAGCATATGAACTTAAGTTAGCTTCAAGGATATTCCTGTTGGAAGTTACCATCATGACATGATGGCTTATCTTCAAAAGCATCCATAATACAAAATGAATGATATGAAATACATTAATTCATAAAAAATGGAATAGAAATCCTGAAAACATGATTTTAAATATGAATAACTAGAAAGTACATAATAATACAATGAATATAATTTTTTACTACAGTTGAAGACCTCACTTACCCAAAAAAAAATTCCATACTTTCGAAAGAAAGCAGCCATTCCTTAACTTTTTTTTTTTTTGTTATGTCAACTCATTTTGATGACCTCTTAAAACTGGTGGTAATAAATTGAACAATTTATGTCCAATATGTTCAAAACATCTTTTGAAAACAGTTAGGTGAACCTTTTGCAGGATGTACATCATCCTTCTCCGGCCACCTCCAACATAAGATTTATCAAACAAGGCTGATTTATTGTCACTTCTTAAAAAGAATGTTCGCAAGACCTTGTGTCTGTACTAATGTTTCAGTGGGTGCACCTTTTTGCTAAAATATCAGTGAAAACTGGGACGACGTCTGCTTTTCCGAATTATTCCGAGATCAGCAGTCAATTATCCTGTGTGTTAATTAAGGATATATTTTGGTTGTGGTGGATTGAGTACTGCTCTCCCACCCCGAGTGCGCGAGTTTGAATCCCGGCAGCGGTGAAGATTTTTCACTACCATCCCTGTCTTCTTTAGTGCTATGTAGAGGGATAGTGATATGCTCTGTTGTACAACGTGCGTCGGATGGGACGTTAAATCATTGACTCCTTGGCAACTTTCGTTTGAGAGTGTGGGCCGACTCCGGGTTTCTCTCCGTCCTCCCTCCATTATCCAAATCATCCTCGTTGAAATGGATTACCTTAGAAGTGCTAGGGTATCGCGCATACAAAGACTTACTAACGAGGGGATCTGCAGTCGTGTGGGAACGACAGAGACGGCAATCTACAGAATTGAGAAGAAAACACTGCGATGGTTTGGTCATTTGTTAAGGATGCCAGAAAATCTAGAGCCCAAACAAATCTTCCAGTGGATTCCTCTTGGACGAAACGAACGAGGTCGACCTAGACAGCAGTGGATGGAAGGAATTAGAAAAGCTATGGAAAATAGGGAGCTAGAGTAAGAAACAGTCCAGGATAGAGAGGCTTAGAGAAGGAGATTCGACAGGCAGCATCCAGCTGCATGGTTACATGTGTGTGCTATGTAACATAGACATTATGTATTATCAAGTCATAAAAACCTCTCCTTACCAACCTACCCACCATGACCTCACTTGTTGGACGCCTTTCGATAAGAGCCAACTAATAACATTAATTATAGGACGAAAGAACTGACATCATTTTCGCAGTTTTTTCGTCGTTGGCCAAAAACCTTCTCTCTTTAACACATTCATGCATTGCATTGAGCTCTGTCACTTGTTCCTGTACTTTGCTCTGTTTTAATATTCCTCATTTTGAGAGTCCCTATGACCTCTTTCTGTCATGTCTTTCTTGACTAACTCGTCCTCTCACACCATTCATTCTCCTACCAGACCTCTATAATTAGATTATTGATTTGAAAAGCCACCCGCAGCATCTCTGGCATTGATTAATTCGATGTTTTTGTTGCAGTTTTCTACTTCGTCCTCTTTTTAGTTTACTTCATTATGTTAAAATGCCAAATTTTCTTGGTGCATTGCAGTCTTCATCGGCAATTCTTCCTTATAATTTCTCCTTTATGACTTCGGATGTGACTAACAGGCTTCTCTCTCCTACTGTTTGAATTTTCATTAAGTATATTTCCTTCCCAGCTCTAGGTTGGGCTCCTTGCTTGATGATTTTCTCCTTCCATTTCATTTCATCATTATTTTATAATACCCGAGTTAATAATGGCGAAACTTATGCTAATCTATTGTTTTTGGGATAAGGTGTGTGATAGACGGAAAGGAAGGCGAATGAAGAAATGATCGGCGGCATGGCGGGTGAGGAGAAGAATCTGCAGGAGAAGATTGTTGAAAGAGAATTGGTTAGTTGAAGTTAAGGATAAGTTGCCTTACTTCTCAAAGTGTCGAGGAGACTCGTTTACGAAGAGTGGAGCTAAACCTGTCAGGGGTTTCCTCCGATTTAATTGGAAAACAGTGAGATTACCTCATTGTCGATGCTGATTCATAATGTTGCGAACTGTAACAAGCTCTCATCGTAATATGTTTTGGCATGCGTTCGTCGGAGGATGTGGATCGAAGATATTGGATGCAGACCGCAAATATTTTGACTCGTTTAATCAATACGTCGGGCCACTTTGATCCGTCCGAGTAGGCGTTCCGTAATCCCTTTAATCCTACGGCGTATAAGCCTTCACAAAAGGTCCGGTGGTTTCGTTATCGGAGATAGAGCTTCCCTGCAGGCTTCGGTAGAGGAAGCTTTAAAGGTCTCAGAGGCACCCGTAACTTTTTGCATTCATTTTAGGGTTCGGTCAGCTTTAAATAATCAAGGTTAGGTATGGATGGTTTTGCCTATTATGCTAATTTATCTTTGACTTAAGATTCTCATTAATTTCCCCCGAAATTGGTCAATTCTGAAATATTATGAAATAAATGATAAAACAAATAGATTCAGCCTTCACTTTATGTGATATTTTTTGCCGCAAAATAAAATCGATGTTCGCAAGTAGCATTAATCCTCAAAGTTTTACTAAACCACCACCGGATGAACCGTCATCTTCTAGGTTCATTAAAATGTATTATATAATTCCATCGATTCAGGTAAATATTTGAATGCCACGAGTCTTTTGTCAATCGTTCAGGTCAGAGGTTCGTTATAAACTATTTTTTCCATTATTCTATATCCATATTGCCCTGGGAAGAAAGGGAAAGGATGATTTTTAAGCCTTTCATAAATCCCATTTTATTTCTACTCTGGATATAAACTTATTACTCCCTAAACCATTCTGAAATCAGGGTCAAATACTGAAAGGACATAAGGTGACCAGGCTGAAAGCCGATTGGCTTCATTTAGAAATCGGCGTATTTTCATTAACTGTAAAAGTAGTGGTATCGATCGTCAAATAGTTTTCGAATGATGAAGGAAAAAGTAATTGTTTCCGGGAGTTTTTAAGTTAGCAATTCAAACTTGTATTGACATTTTCTGAACCGTAATTTTAAACTAATAAAAAAAGATGTTTTGGGTAATTTACGATTCAGTATAAAAGACCGTCGTTTCCCCTTTAAGGGTAATAATCCTCCAAAGGTTATCCATGAAGAAGCTCCCAGCGTTGGGAATTTGTTTGCTGAATACTGTCGCGGGAGTCATCAAAAACATCAGTTTTCACATATGTATCATGATGCGCGAAATTGTTGGAGAAATGTCGGTGTAAAACGAAATGATTCATCGTTTTCGGCATTTCTAATTCTTATTTTCCTTTGCATTATAAGGTACTTCTTAATATAAAAAATATATATTCTACTTTTGCCGTATTTGCTAGCAGGGTTTGGATTACATGGGAAATGTGAGTGAGAATCGCACGACTTAGTCTGCATGAGTGGAAATTCTGCCGATGGGCTGCTGGCTCGCTTCCAAGTTATGGAATTTGGTTATAGAGGGCTACGGATGTTATCGAGCCGTAATGAAAGTTCCACATCTGCGGGCAGATTACAGCATCCGCGCCTGCGGCTGGGTTCGAACGGTCGATCACGCTGTCCGCTGCACCAAATGTGTCGCCACGATCGATGTCTTGAAATCTGGGCTCACTTAATGGCAGTTTGAATTTTCGACGTGATTTTGTGTACATTTATTCCACCTCCTTCATTGCATCATCATCGGAAGCAGTCCTCAATCCCAAGTTTGGTTTGCTGTTGCTCTGAACTTCATTCCCCCTCCAGCCAACCGCATTACTCCCCCATAAGTCTTCATTTTAACATCCCTCACGATCTGCTCCGTACATTATGTTTGTCTTCATGCATCTTGGATTTCCTCGATGTACATTGGCATTTCTGTTTGTTTGTCCTTTAATTAATGTTCCAAATTGGCTATTATGCATGGGAATCTAATGGATGAAGTGCAATATTTATTTGATTGGAAAGGGGAGGAGAGAATCACAAATGAAGAAACCCGATGGAGAGGTGGAGAGAAATTAAGTTCAATCATAGCTCTGAAAATCAGAACAAATTAACCGATTCATAATTTTAATTTGTCTCTCTTTCTCCGCAGTAATTTCCTTCATAGCTGTTTATTTCGACACTTCAGTTTATTTTAAAATTTTATTACTTATTTATTTTTTTAAATTATTTCATAAATTGTTGTTCTAACACCCCTTGTAATTTTATTTCTTGCTTTCTATCCATGGTCTTCCTCGGTAATTCTTCCTATTCATTTTTGTGTGTCCCTATTTGTTTTCAAGATATTGTTATACCTCGAAATAAGTCAAACTGGTTGCTTTCTTCTACGCTTCAGACTTCTCATTGAACATTGTCTCTCTCCAACTACACAGAGCTTCTTCATTAATGATTTTGTCTTTTCGTTCGTTCTTCATTGTTTTTTTTTGACTCCACATTTCCATTCTTTTCTCTTATGCATTCGATGACGTTTCAGGCTTTAAACTCCGGCCTTTACCGTTGTTCTTTTCGAACGATTTAGATGAAGATTGACACGTGTCAAGTCGCAATCCGGCTTGATCTCTAGAAATAGCTGCATCAGGCGTGGCTAAAATTATTATTTACTTGGACTCGAAATTGGATGCCTGCATGCTCCCATTCTTCTATAACCAATAATACATAATTCTTTAACGCTTTGATGGCTATTTTGTCTTAATAGCAGCGTTGTTTGGCCATTCAAATTTGTCCTGTGTGGGCCCTCATCTATTACGCTCTTAGAAAAGCCATTGACTCCAATTATGTGCTTTGTTTTTACTCTGTGGAGCCTTATATGTCACCTTGTGGCACAAAAAATAACCGTAGATTACGTGACTCAAGTGTGGGGCCACGGTTATGTCTGCATGATCAGTGTCTGCCTTATGGCGAGTATTCGCGACCCTCCGGTATGGTAGGTTCCCGACAGTTATTAATAATATTGGAATTAACCAGTTACGACTTAGCACTAAAAATAATATTTCACCATGTAGATTATCATATCCGAATGAAAGAGACTCCTAAGCTGATGGAAAAAATCTTGAAATATATCGGGTCCAAATTAACATTTTTGGAAAGACCTACTAATCAACAATGCTGTTGCAGCGAAATGGTGTCAGAATTCAAGCTTTAATATTTTCTTTAATTAACGTTGAAGGGAATGCAAATTCACTGGCATACATGTGTACTGAAAAAGACTCAAGAAGGCTTGTGGAATCCTCGCAAAGGGTAATGGAAATTCAAATGCGCAACGTGCTTTTATTCGCCTACAATGTAAGGGCGGGTAAATATCAGTGATCCCGTCTTCGTTTTCATGTTTTTATTTCTCTTACTTTCATAGAAATACAAACAAAAGTATCCATATTGATAACGATGCCCGAAGAATGGTTGCGTAAACTAAATTGGTGTGTTTTCGAAAGGATGTATTTGTAAATTTGTTTATCCCCCCGAGTGTAACTACCAATATAAAAACCTATGAATCATGTCGTATATGTATTTCAAATACTAAGGGTTCGCACGATAATTTTCTAGTGAAAAAATATTCATTCTACTGTATTGTAGTTATTCATTCTATTTTAGTGAGGTATTCTCTTTTTTCCCGAAAATTTTTCCACTGAAAAGCTGGTTCAAGGCTCGGAAGCACAGGAACAAAGACAAATACAAAAATAGATTCACGCGGTCATTCCATCTTATACTTAGTCTGCGGGAAATAGAATTGTCTTTATTTTTAAGGCTTCCCTCTTATTTCCTTAATTTCTGTTGGCATTTACAAATATATTATTATATTCTTTACCTTCTTTGGTGCAAGTAGCACTCAAATTTGCTGCCGGTCTCCACTTATTTTTATTTCAAGCTTACAACTTGATTCCTTCAAAATGCCTAATTTTAACATTCCTAATTATCAGCCTGATGTATGCCATACTTGGTCTCCCTCAGTAACTCTTCTCATTCATTATAATTACTATTTATCGTCTTACCACTCATTATCAATATTAGCAGAAGTCGCTATTGTTAAATTTAATTTTACGGAGCACCATAGAGACTGCAACGCATTCTATCGATTGCCCAGAAGGGTAGCGATGGCTTTCTTTTAGTGTGCAATGCGCTTCGTTACGATTCGTCATCCATGAGTTGACGCTCAGCTTCGGTGTCTGCCACAGTGGAAAGCGCTCGAAAGCTTTTCTTTGAAGACCCTTTTCCGCGTTTCCCCCAAACCCCCCTCTCATCATTTAAATTAATCAGGGTCGATCTAAATTGCGGCTCGGAAATGCCAGTCCATTCTCGTCGTATATATTTTTTCTGCTTCATGTGGTAAATGTCGCCATCGACTTATTCCGCTATGGCATCAAATGCCAATAACTTACTTTAATTTTGTGCGCAGTGCGACGTTTCGTGCATCTTCCTAAGATTTGCTACTTTATCTATATGGGTATAGGTATAGTGAAACTTGGTGGCACTCACCAGCGGAGAATCAGAGATCACTGACGTTATATGAAGCGTTGATGAGCGGACAATTGTACCAAAGGACTCCCGGAGTGACATCTGGAGGAAGACTCGGCCACTTTATCCCACATCACTTGTATGCTTTCCTCTCCCTTGCGTCATACTCTTAACAAGCGAGTGCCAACAAGTTTCGCTACACCTATAATGAAAAGATCTTCATAGCTGCTGCCTCGATAGTCACGGCTCGTGCAGAGGTATTTATGAATGGTGTTACGTGCCGGAGTAGGTGATTTCCTTCAGCATTGCTAAGCTAAGAAACTTCTCATGTTTCTCATTGAAACTTCTCAAGCAGATTTGAATGGAATTGTTTCTCAAGCGAGCGTGGAGAGATTTTCCCTTCTTACTAAAGCAAACTTTTTCCACGCTTATTAGCTAAGGGAAAACATGAAATAATATGTTGTTACGTCAGTTTTTGGCATTTCTTTGAGACTTCCTTAAGAGTTCGCACTTGACTTATCGAATCTTCCTATATTCATGGATATACCATTCTTGGGCATCATTTGTCGATTTTTCCAATTTTTGAGATTGCGCAAATGATGTGGTACGTAGTCACGCCCACGCTTGCAAAGAAATTCCACCAAAGAGGGTGAAATTTGCCATTTGATTTGGCCGGGATTCGAACTCGGACCTCCCAATTGCCGGTCAGCTGTATTGGGAGATCTCGGTTCAAATCCTAGTCAAGTCAAATGAATTTTTCTTGGCGAATTTCACCCTCTTTGGTGTATATAAAGACCGATAAGGGTCTACGACAATAAAAGTTTTATTTATTATTTATTTATTTATTTATATCATACGTCGCATAAATCAACCCCAGTTACTCTATGGGAATTATGATGGTGGTCCCCCAAGAAATGTGTTGGAATAGGTACTATGTAAAATGTTTGACGAGATATTTGGCTTTCCCTTGCGCTGAAACCTGGATATTAGTAGGGTGCAGTAGACTGTCAGAGACAATTGAGTTCTCAAGGCTGTGGCAGTGGGTTAGAGTTCTAGATAGGCGCGTTAATATGCGAAAAAGGAAAGCGATTTTATAGCTTGCATTGAGAATGGCAGATAATGGGAGGAACTGAAGAAGGAAATAGCGGATAGAATGATTTCGTGTTTCTGAAACACAACTATCGGGAAAGTTTTGTTTACTTCACACGTTTTGCCGAAGATACCGTGATGGTAGAACACTGTGAATTGAATTCTGTTGGAGTGAAACTTGGAGATGCCAGGGTGAGAATATTAGATGGGCTATATTTTGTGAATGTGTGATGGCTATGAGAGACATTGTATGTGGAATGAGTGGCTCATGAGAAAGTATATAAATTGCTATAGAAAGTTCTCATCATGGAGAAGAATGAAAGCAATGCGCTTCATTCGTTTGGTCATGAAAAGTCTCATAGTGTGAAGACATTTTGTGAGCGATGCATGACCAGAAGTTAAGCTTAGTTATTACTGATAGGCCTAGGAAACTAGTACTCCTTTAATAATTTCCTTCATAATGCCATATCCTTGCATACCTCTTTTGCTTCTGCTACATTCATGTATTGCTTCATACGCGCATGCACTGCTCTCCTATTCTTTAAGGCTGTTAATCTTACTCTTCATAATCTCTTCCACCATATTCACCCATGACGTCCTTGTTCTACCCCTGCCTCTCACACCATTCACTCAACTTTAGTATATCTATTTCGTTATTCGACTATCTTCTTAACGCTCGATATGGCCAAACCAGCGAAGCACACTCCTTTCATGTATGCCTGTCACTGTAGCATCCAACCCTCATCCTTTCATTACCCACTCATTCCTAACCATCCTACTATTTCCGTAAGCACGTCTCAGGTACCCCATTCCCACTGTATTTAGCTCACTCTTATGCTTATCCAGACGTACCCAGGTTTCACTGCTATATTATAAAATCGGTAGAAGAACACTTTTACACTCTGAGATTTTCGCTTTCCTACACAAGCACTCACTCATTGATATGCTCTACATACTACCTACGACTTTCCTGCCGGGATTCGTACGCCTTTGATTTTTTCATCTTCCGCAATTATTCGGCCAAGATTTACAAAATCGTTCCCAAGCTCAATTATTTCATCATTTATCTTAATTATATAATCACTCTTACCACTCTCCTTGTAAAAAAATATCTACTTCTGGCTTTTGACGCATATTCACTCTATTTATTTTATCCTGTTGCTTCGCGGAAGTTATCCAGGAGCCCCTGTAATTTTTGTGGAGTCTCAGACAGCAACTCTGAATATTTTAATTAAACTCGAAATTTAGGCTTTCGAATATACATGGGCCAGTAAGGATTGGTAGGTAAGTGGGTTAGGATAGAATTACTTGGGAATAGGGTGAGTGGTGGATGTAAACCCGGCATTAGAATTTGCCAACTTTTAACGAAAAACAGCAGTGGGCATCAAATTTGAACGTCCCGTTGGGCGAACAGATTAGTACTAGGAGTAGCTTGAAGTGCTCCGCACATTACGTCCGAGTAGGGATCGGTGTTCCAATAAAGAATTCCCGTCACTGTCATGAATTGCTCTGGGTTTCTGTTTATGGGGAGAGCCACTCTAGCCACGGTATCAACCCGATCCCCTGATGTTGATCATGCCTACTCAGAAAAGGAGTGGTACAAACCTGACGTGGTAGAATTTTTAGACGAAAAAGGGCTTGTGTTATATATCCGTACCAATTTTAATTGTCACCCCTGTCACAAAAGGGAGATAACAGCATGAAACTTGGAAATATGCTTATGGCTAAAATAATGTTGCGAGGTGAATAGCAAGAACGAAGTTTAAACAGGTTTAAGCGGAATTCTGTTTAGCCGCGTTCGCCCGAGTCTCAGCGCTCGGTTAGAGGAGCGATGTGAGCTTAACTTCGTATTCACTCCATTAGAAATTTTAAGAAATCAAAATCAAACTTAAGCAGATTAGAATGGCAGAGAATGTCTTCGGAGATATTTATTCAGTCTTCATGTATGTGTTGTGTGTTTTCTTGCGCTGTGGGTAGTTTTTTTACGCCAGATTCTCACAAATAACAATAGTTTTTCATTTGCTATTCTCATTTTCTTGGACTTATTTTATGCTCCTATGTACATGATGTTTTCATGCTACCAGATCATGTGGAAATAATGTATTAATGCAACTTTTATCTTTACAGGTGTCAAGCTTTACAAGAATTCAACCAAGAGCTTAGATTAAGCACCATAGCGAATGGATGGTGAGTAAATACTTCCCATTTGTATAACTTTGCTTGTAGTTTATCTTCTATACCTAATTATCTTTTCTCCTGTTAGTTAGTTGAAATACTTGAAATTTCAGGAAGGAAAGTCTTCAAGACGAATACCTTCCTTTGAGAACTTTAAAATAATTATTAAATAAAAGTAAATTTTAAGTTTTATTAAATTAAATAAAAGTAAATTAAATTAATAAAATTATTAAAATCAAAGTTAAATACCACTGCTTATGCGGTGCTGACAATGATGCACAATTGTAGATGTAAATTACTCTCAGAATCCACCAGGGTTCAGGGGCCTTATTCAGTAAGGATTCGAAATGGTCGAACCTCGGATAATCCGGGAATGTGACGTCACTTCCCCCGAAAAAATCTCAACTTTTGTGTAGCCGTTTTTGATATTTTAGAGGCTCTGCCGTCAAAATTTCGTCACTTTCGAGGCTCGGTTATTTCGAGAGCGTACAGAATAGCCCCCCAGGTCTTCCATGGTGACTGACGTTTCGATGAGAGACTTTCCCATCGTCTTCAGGGCCGATGAATGTCCCATCGAAACGTCGGCCGGCATGGAAGACCTGACCCCTAGTGGAGCCCGAGAGCAATTTACATCAGCCATTTGTCGGGAAAGTGTCAAACCCTTCAACGCACAATTGTAGTCACAATTTGTGAGGAATGGTAGACTAAGATTTTTAATTTAAAAAATATATAAAAAATTATCTCCACCCATCCATTCATATCCGCTTGGTGACCTTTGATTGTGATACTCAGTCGAGAGGAATAGTCAATTTTCTCTTTGAGTGCTCTTGAATTTTTTATAATATTTCGACTATTCCGCAACTATGAGCTAGTATTTTAACCTCTAGCCAATTTCTCGTGTGGGGTCCGGAATATTACCCTTTTACGTTTTTTCGGTATCTCTACCACATTACATTACCAGATTACAGTGTGGTTAACAAGTAATTGAATCAACCAAAAAAGTTAAGACAATTTGTATCGTATATTAGCAAAATTCATAATTATCTAGACCTACTACCTAGTTTTTCTGTTCTCACACCGATTTCTTCGAGTAAAATATAAACTGTTATTTGAACGACCGAGTGGGGTGTCAAATATGTCGAATTGTTTATATTGAGCCTTGAATTATCTGCTTATTTTCATTAAGCTACCATTTTTTCGTTCAATCCAAATATATAGCATGGTGAAAATTTTGGTATACAACTGTCAGTCCGTGGCAGCCAATGCTTATTTGGCTGCAAAGGAGATAAGTTCACTTGTGGACAGATCCACGAAGGATTTGAAATATTCGACGATACCGTTATTTTGATGTCACAGTCCCTGAATTGTTGTTGAAAAACAGAAATTTTTATATGCGGTGACGTCAACATTTCGTCAATATCAAGGAGTAGAAAATAATAATTTATTGACACTTAATGTTTACAGTACATAGCTTTGAGCTATACATAGGTAAATTGTTGTCTCGTAAAAAAACTCTTTTTAAGTTACTCTTGAAAAACATTCTTGACATTCAAAATATTCTCTTGGTTAATTCAATAAAATTATTTTAAAAATACTCATAAAATAGCAATTTAAAACAACATTTATTCTCAAAATACAAAAATATACCCCTACACTCATACAGTATATCACTAAAATGCATCAAAATAGAGTACATGCATTATACCATAGAGTAAGGTATTACTCTGTGAATATACATATATCCTCATCCAAAACTCATTTACAGAATATTAGCTTTATTCCACCAGCCTATATTTAATTTTCGTTAAAGTGCCCCTTGGTAATATACCAATGCATTCTATTACTTTTCCCGTCATACCTTGTATTTTAACTCCATGTAATCAGGAGAGTTATCCGTAGCTTTCAACAGGTGCATTGGTATATCAAATAAATTCTTCCTCCCAGTGTTATATTCATGATTAATTTTATTTTGAATGAACAAGTTTTGGTGGTCAAATGCATATTTCATCAATATGTATACACTGTGGGTAGCGTTAATTTTTTATTTTTATGTAAATACCTTTGTAATTTTTTAAAAGTAATACCTTGTCCTTCCTGAACGAGGCCGTTTAATTGGGAATCGAACCCAAGTGAGCGAAAGCTTCAATTTTTAATTCGTGAAACCCCATAAACCGCAGTATCCGTATCTATTATTTGGAAAAAATTACCTTCCGGATACCACCCGATACATTGAGATACTGGGTTAACCGCAATATCGGTTTCCACCCTCATGTAATATCTTAAGCTCAGGGGCGTCATTCAGAAACGGTTCAAAATTACCGAGCCTTGACAACGACGAAGTATTGGCGCCACAACTGCATAAAAAATCTCGATTTTGTCATTCAACAGTCTGGATTTGTCGAAGTGCTGACATCACATCCTCTGTATAGTCGAGGTTCAATAATTCACTGAGGCCTTTTCTGAATCGTCCCCGGGGTCGGTTTCAATTTTGACAATGCTTGGGGATGAGTTTCATTCCAGCCGAAAATACAGCGTTGTAATAGGTCGAGTTTATCGGAAATTGTTTGTGCCTTTCCCATTGCTGTTTCTATGACCGCGGTACGTTTAGTTTTTCGGTGCGTATCTCCTCTTAAAATCGTATTAAGTTACGACGATGAAGCGAACCACTAATCAGCATGCCAAGTTTTGAGAACGTTTTGAAAGCAAATAAATAGAAAACTAGACTTTTGGCAAGTTACGTGCATGACGACGGACCGCCTGTCAACATGTAGGACATAACGATTATAATAATGATTATAATTGAATCTATGGCGCACCTTCGACTTTTAATCTGCGAATTGCAATGAATTCCTTTGGTATGTGGATAAATGCAGTGCAACATATTATCGTCTGACACGATGGGCGGCAAAATGCGGCTATACTTCTATAACTGTGGCCTACAAGTTGCTTGCTAGTTGTACTTTGATGTGTAAGCTCTGACTTATGTGGCTGTTGAAGTCGATTGGGAGGTTAGATAGAGATAGGGAGGAGTCGATAGATATTAGTGCACTGTCGACCGCGGTTCGCACGTCTACTCATCATCAGTCTTCTATATTGTTTACAAGTGAATTTCAATCCTGCGATAACAGCGCATAACATCTAGTGAAAGCCCGATAACGTGACTGCGAGCTGGGATTACAAATCTAAACAGCGAATTCATTAGCCGGAGGATGATATATTGTGAGAAATATAAATATGCTTAGGGGGTAAAGGGGTTGTTATTGTTGCAGATTTCTTAAAAGAAAGACTTGTGACAGTTCTTTTCCATAATAATAACTAAAGTAATTGTGAAGCTTAATACGCTTTATAGATGTACACATTTTTTAATTTTATGTATACAAATTTTTGGATTCCACGAATACGGGTGGAATTCGAGGAATTCAATGTGCAAAACGCATTAGTTGCCGAATTTGGGCGATTTTCGACATTTCCATATTCGTTGCTTGCTTCCCTTTTTTTGCGGAAAAGCCAGAAGTAGCGTGGGAGCCGAACGATACCGTGCAGGTGGCGATACACATCGAGATAATGCGAGACGTCCATGGAAGTCAACTTCCCTGTGCAAAGCCTCCTGAAGGATGAGTCGACAATTGCCAGAGATACAGTGTTTCCGGGACCGGATATCGACCGTAGGTTCTTTAGGTTGTCCGTGCCAATACGAATACCACTGCGTTTTTTCTCCGGACTCCTTGGGACATAGAGTGGTCATCGCGTTGTCCCTGAAAAGTCCGTGGTTTGATTCCTGGTCGACCAACGATCCCAGGTCCCTCTTTCCTCTGAAAATTTACAATACGAGTGCAATGCTGGAACTGGGCTCTGGTTCGAACTTCGAATGCGGTAACGCTTTTAATGTTTGAGGGATGCGTGATCTGCCAACGAGGCGGTGGATTGCGCTCGTTTCCGTCACGGGTGTGACTCACGGCGACCGCAATAGCTTCACGAGCGAAGACGTTCGTCTCGCGTAAAGTCATTCCTATCTTCTCCACGTCGAGTCGTCCCGGCTCTATCATTTTCAGTTCGCCGGCGTTTATATACGTCCACTTAAGGCCATCGTTAGAGTGTGTGGCAGGGGATGTTAGGACTCTATCCATGAAGAAGAGAGAGCTTTTTGGAGTTGAAATTGGAAGAGGGAAAAGGCGAAAAGTGAGACTTGTCTTGATGCATTTGTGCCTCGCTCTGTTTTTTTAAATATTCTTTAATGATTCTTAGAAAGAGAGAATGTTTTTGCTTATCAGTTCGGCGGTGTATCTTTCTTATTTAGTCCCTTCTATCAGTTTTAGAATTGTAGTGCAGGGTGAAAATCGCTTTTCCTTGTCGTATTGCCGCGGTGTCTCTAGTTGTTGTCAACTTATCAGTTGCGTTACACCTCTGTTCACTCGTAGCAGTTTTTATCGAAGCGTGCTGCTTCGTATTTCGTTTATTTCGCCAGTTACATCTTCAGGGATGTTACAAGTCAGGGAAATGTCAGGGAAAATCGTCGTGCTGTCAGGGAAAAATTGGATAAGGGCGAAGGTCGATGAATTGGTCAGTGGCCGACGCACCCCAACTATACGTTCGTTCGTTGTTGCCGGAGTTGATGTTCCATCTTCTGATTTTGTCTTCGTTTCATAAATTTGTCAATAAATTTGACGAGTAAAAGTAACATTGGTTTGTTTTCTCAACTTTCATTTGCACTTAAAATTTTCTCTGCTCTCTGTACGTCATACCACTTCTCTACCGCTCTGAACGTCTTACTGCTTACGGAGAATTTCTGGGAAAATGACAATTTTGTCAGGGAATTTCTTTTCCAGAATCTTGTAACAACCCTGATCTTTCTTTGCAGGGTCCCAATTGCTCGCTGCGCATACGAGATGCTCGCTAATTGGAGTGAAATGATATATTTCTTTCACTTTTTCATTCCCTAGCCTTCCTACTATTCGCTGGATAAATCCTAGTCTCTTTAACGCAGCGCCAAAAATGTTTCGAATATGTTTTTCCCAAGATAGATCTCAGGTTATGACGATCCCCTGGTATTTGACTTCATGTGTTTCATTCTTATTTACTACCCCTACTATCTGGTTATGTAGTTGTTGTGATTAATTTCGTAAGAAGGATACTGTAATGTATGTATTAAGATTAAGTTCAAGCCCCTACTCTAGACACCACACGTTAACGTTAACGTTGATGAGATCCATTGGGTGAGCCTCGAAGTCCGCTTTGGTGGCGATTTCTCGGTAGATGACTGCATTGCCAGCAAACAATATTATAATTTTTCCTGTAACTCTGGGGACAGATGGTAACGGCTTTGCTATAATTTGAGAGTAACTCGCATCTCTCTTAAGGTGGCTGGTTTGGTAATGGTGAGTCATAAAGAACTAGTGTTCATAAAATTTCAATGGAACTAAAAAATTACTTGGGCATGATTAAATTACAAAATATTTTAGCCGGGTGCCTCAAATTCTCAAATAAACTGTCCAGTTTCAGGCGTGACTTGGTGGAACTGCATGTTTACGTAAAAAAATAAAAATACTTTGTATATTCCACACAATAAAATTTAATCCACCTGGGTTTCGCCTACTCCGTAGACATTATCAGGGTCCCTCCCCCCCCTAAACCCCTCCTATACCACCCCTCCAAATTTTCCATAAATAAGAGCTTGCTACTTGCTGTTTTTTTCCCTGAAAATGTCTACGGAGTAGGCGAAACCCAGGTGGATTAAATTTTATTGTGTGGAATATACAAAGTATTTTTATTTTATTTTTACGTCAAATTCTCGAGTCATGGTGAAACATTGCCCTTTTGAATTTAAATATTGACATGAAACGTAACATAAAACTTCACTTGACTCTGTTTAACCTTAAATATCTCAAAAAAGACATCGAAAAACCCCAATTTTTTTCGTAGAATTTTATACCATAATTAAAGGGACAAATACTGCAATTATGAAGAAAAGCCACTTCAAAATTTCGAACCAGCCACCTCAAGGAACTTCTCCCTATCGAGTCGTTCCGTCTCGCCTGCTCTGTTCATCATCATCAACAGTCATCATTTCTTTGATTGGTTCGCTGCAAATCTCCGATCCACTCTCACCTCATCTATCCTTCATTCCCACATAATCCTACACTATGATGTCCTTCATAATTTACCTGATGTATTCCATTCATTGTCCTCCTCAGCATTTATTCTCAATCATTTCTTCTTCCACTATTATTTTCAACTGGTGTACTTTATTTCTCGGCGTTTATTGAGAAGTTCAATTGGTGACGTGGAATCGCCTTCATGAGCCTACGTGCGGGATTGCCCTTTGCGTCAAGCTCCGGTTCTCACACCAGCGTGCGTCCGGGTGGGGAATTATAATTAATGCCGGACTTTATAACCGCTTGCGCTCCCCGTGAGCTATGTACATTATCTCCGCTACTTTCCCTGGGGGAAACTGCGAGAGCCAGGGGAACGCTCTCTTCGACGAGTGGTTAACGGTGCATGCAAGTGCCTGCCTTACTTTCACTCCTGCGTTTTTATGCAGTTGGGAAATTAATTTTTTAGCGACCATTTCCATTCTCTCCATTAAGTGCTTTTACTTCGAGCTTGCAACTTCCTGTTACTGAAACGATGTGCTATTATTTGTCGTACACAGTTCCTTCCTTCTCATTATCATTCTAGGTAAATGAGTTGGTTTGGATAATTCGTGTAAGATCGTTGTCATCCTTCAGCATTCGGGATTTAATCCTTACAGATCTAATTTTGAGGTAGCAGTAGGATGTTCTTTGGAAACTCCATATTGATAAATATTGTATTGTCATCAAAGCTCCTACATTACTTTATAACGTCGGTATAGCCCACTACATAAAATAGACGATTTTTACGTTATAGACATTTTTCAGGCGAATCACAATCAGATTATCATATTATTTACATAGTTTCTTCATTTTAGTTTATTGTGATAACTTACATAAGTCTTTTACAAAACAACGAGCTTCGCCTACGTTCATAATCAAACTATAAAACTTCACTGAACTATGTACGTTTTTTCAGTCCAAGCGAATGATTTTCTCTCACTGACAATGAGAAGTTAACAAGTTTGTGCTAATATACACTTTTCAATAGTAATCTCAAATAAGAAAGCTGCAAAAAATTTAGGTGTCCCTGACATGACGTCTGAGGATTTAACGAATTAGTGAATGGAAAAAAAGTTTAATGACTTATTTGGAATAATATAGTAAAAGTTATACTAGTTTCAGTATAATTGTAATTGTTGGCCCAGGTGATTACGCGACAGGGTGAAGTCCTCGCCTGCTAAACTGAGGGTAGTGGGTTCGAGTCCCACCATAGTGGATTTTTCACCACTCAGGGCATGTTGTGCTTGAGTTCGTCCGTTGTTACTTGTTGAAGCACCCGATATTAAAGGCCGATTTACGGTAAGAGTATTAAGATTATGTATATGGTGGAGTAATAAATATCAGTTTATATATTCCAGTATAATAAGTCAATTGGACAACTAGTACCACCACTACTTAGATAAAGGACTCTTAATGTGAATTTCCTCTGAAATAGCCTTCAGCTATGGGATCGTTTAGCGAAGCTCTCCGCTCGAATCTCATCTCTGCTCTCCTCTTTATGCCTTCATATTTCTTCTTCGCTCTCATGCTGGCCGCGGACTTCCACTTAAGGCTATTTAATCTATGGTCTCCGATAAGCGAGCCATCTTGTGGCTACGCTTCATTCGTCCCACTCATTTGGTTGAGCATTTTGGCTTCGAACCCAAATGCACGTTATTGCATGCTCTAATCGTCGTTCCTCCTTTTTTCTTCTAAAATTTTCGTATGCACGTTCTACGTCAAGTGGGTAGACTGCAAAAAAGGAACTTTATGTAAATGTCTCGATTAAGTGCTTTTTAGGTTTCTAGCCCAAATGTTTTGTGATGAAAGTTGATGATTTTTACTTGTGTCTTTTTGTAATCTGCTAATTATTCTGTTAGTGAATGTTTATATTTTCTTTCTACAGTCGTCCTGCTTCGCAAACCAGGAAACTTTCACTTCCCCTAAATTTTTAATAAAATTTTTAATTCTAACTTTAAATTTAGAGTTGCTGTTTTTGTCCATTATCTTACTTCTGATTTTATTTTCAAGTTGCAAATCTTCATTGCCGTTTTTTTCAATTGATGAATGTCCTATTCATACCTCATTTTTTTCTGTAGCATTACGTTGAAAGTATTAAGTACGTATAAGCTACAGCCATTACGTTGAAAGAAAACTCAACAATTTTCTTATAAAGCGCAAAAAACATTTCTGTGTACATGCAGCACAATCCTTAATTTCGCTTGTCACCTCTACGGTATGAAGTTTGATAAATAGAAAAATTTTACATCCTTCTTTCATCCTTGCTTCTTAAGTTGATGAATTCTGATGTGATATCTGGCATTTGATCTACATCATGTCAATATATTCTACATATGCCAATCTGTCAAACTTTTACCATTCAAATTACTTTCATGTACTTCCAGTGTATGCTACCGAATGCTTTCGTGCGATACTATTTTTGCCCTTTCTAGCCTGTCACTGCATAAGAATATTGGGCTATAATAACTGAATATCAGACTTTTTCCTAATCTGTATTTTCCTTCCTATGGGTTCATTCATATCGCTCTACATTTGGCAGTTGGTATCATTTAGAGTACTTTTCTGGATGATGGTTCGAAGAGTACCTACTTCCTGTCATTTTCTGGGATTAGGCGATATCCTACTCTTGTGAAAGTTCATCGGATTACAATTCTTCCCCCGGTGATGGGCACAATCTAGAATTTATTATGTTTATTACTTCCCGGTAGGGTTTGAACTCGTTGACTGGGTGTCTGAGAATCTTATTTACATCAAGTGATCAAGTCACAATAAACTTACCTATTGCATCATTTCCCACGTATTTTTTATTCGACTTTCTGTCTCACACTAATCGCTCGTCAGTACTGGTTTAATCGTGGGCGTTGTACCTTTTTCATTCTTGCTCTTTCTGTTGACCCAGCTCTTATTTTTTTCTCATTGGAAACGGTTGTAGGCTTGACTTGTGGAAGTTATACTTCACGGAAGAATTAAAATACCTTAGATAATTCCACTTGTAAGGTTTATTGTGACGACCTGGGTTTCAAACCCGGTCGGTTTCAAAACCCGGGTCGTGACAATTAACCTTACAAGTGGAATTATTTAAGATATTTTAATTCTTTTGCTGTATTTTTTTATTTTTTATCTTTTACAATCTTTAATTACATCTGTCATATATCCTAAATCTATCGGGTTTAATTCTTCGTTTATGTTTTTATTACTTCCTCCATACCTTATAAACCTCATCCACTTCCTTGTCCACGAAGTCTGTTTTAGACTTGCACTCGAGGCTGTGATTTCCTTGGGCTTCGTGACCATCTTAACCATGACGATCCTTTTGTTGTCATGCTCTCTTCCGGAACGTTATTCTCGCTGGTGCAGCCCCCTCCTCAGATTCAGCGTGTGGGATCCTGTAGCTCCCACACACGGGAAGTCTTCTTCTTGTCTTCGTGCTCTGTGTCGATGTCATTTCACTGATTCCCATTGTATACGGGGGCTCCTTAACTCTAATCGCTGCAGATACCTACTGCTAACATGACAACGGGTTTACCATGATAGATTAAGACTTCGTTGTTTGACTATTGAAAAAGAATCTATTGGACGAATTGAAAGCATTGTCACCTTTATTGGGGTCCCTCACTGCGCAGTTAGTCAGATACGTAGGAATAGATCAATAAAACAAATAATTCGCTTGGAATGGGAATCGAACCCGTTTCACTTTATCCATTGTTATAATTAATTCGGGATTAATCTTGAAACATATTCCGGTTGAATTAATGGCGCCTAAACGTCGTGTCATGCGTTATCTAAAATGAGGTTATATTATATGCCAGCATGTCATTCTACTTGAATTTTCCACTTTGCTTAAAAATATATGCTTCATCGAATTAACTACTTGACTTTTTGTTATTCATTTAACCTGTAAATATTTATGTACGTGCTGTAAATATTTATGTATATTAACAAAATCCATTCCGCTGTGGTTGAAGCGGTGGAGCTATTTTTCTAAATTTTATTTCATATTGATCGAGAATTACAGTTACGTTTATTAGGTAATTTTACCTTTTTTCCTCGTATGATCTTAAAGTTTCGCCAGAGGAATTTATCGCCTCGTAGATTTAAACACTTGATTTGCATTCAAGAAGGGATCTTTTCAGCGAGTAAGCCATAGGCTGACCTATTTCGGTTTTAGCATTCAGGTTAGGCTTGACCTCCCTCTGTCTTCATTTCTTTCTTGCTTGTTGTCTCGTGAAGATCCCTTTTTGTACGAAGAGTATCTCTGAAATGCTCCTTTAAATCGTATGAACTTCGCCCACGTTCGCCATGAAAGGAAGCCCCGTCCGTAAATAAATTTTTTCTTTAAATCGGAGTGGAATGACAGACTCACCCTTCTTGAGAGACTGCATTCCGCAGTGGTCATCATTTTTTTTGTTGACGTCGTGTCCACTTTAATCTGAAAACATGTAGCGCGGGGACATGCCTAATCCCTGTCGGAAAATGCCCTAGGAAATTGAACCCCCGTTTTCCCGAGAAAATATACCCTTAGGGAAAAATTTACCTAGAAAGCATTTTCTCTGGGAAATGCTTTTGAAAGTGTGTTGCAGTGGCTTAGAATGTACTCTTTTTACACCAAATGTACTTTACTGTGAGAGATGATTTTTACAATGGTGGCTCATCTTTTTTTATTGAGGAATATTTTGTCAGTCTTATTATGATTAATTGTGGCAACTCTATGGTTTTATAAATGAAACTATGCAGGGTAATTTTTTTGGTTTTTATGAATATATATTTTTTCCTATGTAGTCATTCACTCTATGCACTGCACACTGCTTTCTATTCAATTAATATTGTACTTTTTCTATGCCTGAAGGTTTTTCCTCAAGCACCATTTTGTTCTAGGTAAAATGAGGGTACTGACCGAAGTCTTGCCATTTCTAAGGAAAAAAATCTAGCAAAAATACCCTTGAGATTTAGGGAATTTCCTTAAAAAAGAAATTTTTTCTCAGGAATTTTCAATTTTTCTTTTGCTTTTCCCTGTGTTCTAAGCAATTATTATGGGGAAATTTCCATCAGAGAAGTTTCCCTATTTCATATTTTGTCACAGGGTTTTTCCCACTTTCTATTTCCTGTACTCCTGTACTCTTTTCCTGTACTTAATGAAGATAGGAGTTTTGTATGGTGAATCCATTAGCTTTTCCTTCACCTCGGAGTTATTTATAACTAGTGTGATGCGTTCCATTAGTGTTTTATTCTTGCCTCGGGCGTTCGTTACGGTGCTTGCAATAACGTGGAAGGAGATTAGAATGGAGTGTTATTGCTCATGGTCATAAAATATGCTATATTTGATGAGACACCCGTGTAAATTGACATGTTTACAGTCATTACGGCGCATAATCACTTAACTTTTATCTAGTTATTGGCCTCCTGCAGTTACTGTGCTGTTGAGGCTATTTATTTTTGATTTACTATTATTTCACAAATCTTTAAAGTATATGCTTGGATAATTTTATTACCTAATGCCATTAGAATTCATTGTGATCTGTGATAAAATAATGCGTTAACACATTTATAGTGTTCGTTTAGAAAGAATTATGTGCGGACAAGGAGACTAAAGAGAGACTTAGTGGCGTTGCGGATATCGGGTTATTTCTTTCTAAAGTCGCATAAATTCACGGTACCAGACCTTGCCATATCTTGCTAATCTGTTTGTAAAAATGACTTGCAATACCTACTGCTTCTCAGCATATTCCTCATTGCCTTTGATTTATCACCCGTTCCAACCCTCCTCCGAATCTGAGACTCTAGTATGCACTCCGTCCGTCGTATGGGACGTATAACTGTGGATTCCTTAGACCCGGCGCCTAGTTTCTCTCCACCCTTCCTCCACTCCCAAATAATCCTCTCCTTACCAGCCTACCCACCCTTGGCGCAATGGACCTCCGTTGTCGGTCGCCTCCCCTAATAACTAAGCCAATTCCTAAGTTTCGCTGTCGTACTATTCAATGCTCCCCACAAGGCTCCTCACTTGTTTTATTGACGTCTTTACCCTGAGTTTCTGTCATTAGTTCTCTTCTAATTATAGGCGCCTCGTTTTTTTAGTTTCCAATCGCAATTATCCTAAAATCCCTTGTATCTACGTCAATTTTCGCCCGGAATGCATGTATATAAAATACATCGTTATAATTGCTTGTGAGCATTGGTAGATTGTTGAATTCATTCATTCATCAGAGTAATCTACCGGTTGGAGGTAGGTTATGATGAAAGTCAGAGAATATCCAACAGACTCTTACACTTGCCGTGCCCTATCTACATCAAGTATTTCTTTCTTCATCTCAGCATAAGTCCTACCTTTCTTCATCCCGTCCATAAAACCTATTCTCTTTCTTCCCATTCCCCGCTTGCCCAGCATCCTTTCCTCTATCACGGCCTTCAGCAAACCATCGCCCCTCATTACCGCTTCCAGCCACCTACTCAGCCTTCCCGTAATATCATCCCCAAGTTTCCTCCCCTTGCCCACCATGTCAAGCACTTCCTCATTTGTCTTCCTTTCCGTCCAACGCACCTTCTCCATCCTCCTCCACACCCACATCTCGAACGCCTTCAGCCTATTTTCGTCTTCCCCTCTCAATGTCCACGTTTCTGCCCCATATTCTGAATAAAATAATGATACGTTGATGAGTACCATAAGAGTAGGTGAGGTGAAAATGTGCTCATATTGATACGACCTTTTCAGGTCCAGGGTTTATCGTCAGTTGGCCGCAGACCTACCTACTTCCATTGTCCGTAGAGGGCCAACATATCTCGTGCCCTCGATTTGTGACCAGAAACGCTTGATATTGTTATACACCTGAGTGTGATAAGTTGACTCAATTTCACTGTATTCATTGCCCTTATTATTTTAAACTTAATTAGGTCCAACGAGACTACAATCTCGGACGGCCGAGGGAGATCAGCTGAGGGTTCAAATGTTTTCCTTCGTCCTCTTGGTTCTCTTTATGTGAATATACGCCTATCTTCGTGTCTTTCTACCGGTGGTAACTCTGGTCCTTTAGTTTATAAAAATAAATGTCGAGATGGAGATATAACGCATCTTTTACCTGAATTGGAAAGAATTAAAAATCACTCATTGTCTGCTACTTAGGTGTCATCTGTTAATAGTCGTGACTGTCTCATGTGAAAGGTTATATTACTGTTACAGTTGTCGTCGATGTATCTGTCTTGGAAAAAAATTTTTATTTACTTTGTCAATTATTTGGTGGCATCCATACCATATTAAAATGGGGTAGGTATGAACGTGCAAATAACCTTTTAATACTATGTATGACATGGTTTAGACAATTGGCAGTCGTTCCTTCTTTATGAATGAGCTTGGATAGGAATTTTTCCATGTTAAATGTACCATGGAAATCATGTGGATCAACTTTCACCAAGCACAAATTAAACGTTCTTAGTATCAAACTCCATTGGAAAGTTCTTTTACTTCCAGGTGGTGAAATTTCGCATATTTTTCTTAGGATAAATATTTTCTGTCTGGGTGGCCGTGTTATTTCTATTGTCTGGGGATACTTGTGAAACAGAATGTAGTGATAATTGCCTATATTCAGACGAAGAAGCATCGAACGTCAGAAGTTGATCCGGAAAACATTATAAGTATGTGTCATCGGGTAAAGTGTTAAGTTTTGCTGGAAATTTCGTAAGCTTAACTCAGCAGTCACTCACTGATGGTTTGCGCATATGCCTGAAAAAAATAACTGACCATTCGTGTCCGCGATTGTGTAAGTGATTGTTCAAGAATGGAAGGTTTTCATGTAAAAATGAATTATGATGTGGTATCTACTACTAACTTTCAAATCAGGCGGTTGTACCTTTGATTTAGCCATACTCCACTCGAACTAACGAATGTAAAATGAAAGACAATTTTTAAGGTCAAATGGTTACTCATGCCCCAAAACGTTTCCCTTCCCTCAGAGTCAATCAGATATAAACATTCGTAACACGCAACGCTGGAGTTGTCTTGCGTCTGAATCCGCTATAAATATTCCCAAAATGAATATTGATGATTTCTCTCGAGCCTTCTGGCCTGATTTTGTGGAAGGATTGGTTTTTCAAGCATTTTTCTCTTTTTTCTCTCAGTTCAGTACTGTTCTGTCATGGTTTCGCGTGTAACCGTCATTTCAAAAGTGCAGCTAAACATTCATAAACTAAAAAAAGCCACTCGTGCTTATGTGCTGTACCCTCCGAACTGAAACAGATTTCAGAAACTACACATTTAAATCGTAGGCGATAGGTGCCAAACTCTTCTGTTAAAAAAACAATGCTTATTTTTAGCTTGCGTTCATAGGGGTAGGTTCACGAAGGAATTGAATTAGAACTTTAATTGGGAAAATAGAATGATTCACGATACGGAGGACAATCAATGCGAGGATGTGGAAAGTGGGCTTGTTGGAGACTTAGGCGTTTGAACTAACGTTTTTTTTAACTGTTTGCTTCATACCTATTTTAATAGGCAAAGACATATGGTGAGGCATGCGTTGTTTTAATGGCTATCCCTTGTTTTCTCATGAAACTGTAGAGGGTATCATGTTCGTTATTCGTTTGGGTCGTTGACTTTTTTTTAAACCAATTGAATTTTTTTTTGCCATGGGGCCTGATGAATTTTCCAGGAAGCATCGTATGGTTGGCCACCCTAGTTATTTGAAGTGGAAAAGTTTGGAAAACGGAGCATTTTCCGCTCTTCGGAGAACTTTCTGAAAAAAGTAAAGCCCAGAGGCTCTCAAGTGAAGTGGTGTATGAAAATGGAGGCTGGTAGTATCTGTGTCGAGTCGAGGTGTATTTTTAACATACTTTTAACTTCGCAGTACCTGCTGCTTGATGTTTTACATTCCCCATTTTTCATATTTTCAAAAGAAAACCCTGGCAAAAACCAGTGTGGTATTGTAACATGTTCATTTGTAATAACTGTGCCTACAAAACCATGAGTTATTCTGCAAAGCGAAGTCTGGCAGGTATATAGAACCCACTAATATAAAATACGGACCCAAAATTATGCTCCAGCTGACCGTCTCCGCTTGCATTAATTTTTTTCGATGCTGTTATATGAATTAATAAAATTTAGTTAAGCAGCGACGAATAATGTTGAATGTTAAAAAATAAAAAAAATTCGCTGCGGACAGGATTCGAACCTGCGCGGGCAATGCCCATTGGATTTCAAGTCCAACTCCTTAACCACTCGGACACCACAGCCTTGATGATTATTGGATTGAGCAAGCAATAGATTGTAAATTCCTATCAGGTGGCATTTTGACATTAAAATAAATCTGAAACGACTGGAGATATTGTGTGATTCCGGAATTTTGACAGTGGGTACCTACTTGGTGTCATGGCAAAGTCGGAAGATTTTGCTCATCCGCAAATCTCCGGGGAAAATAACAGTTTTTTCAACGATTCAGAAGGAACATTCCCCACCCGTCACATTGAATAGAGTGAAGTCCTTTCTTCCCTTATGAAAGACTGTTTTTTCCTTGTGATGCATGGAGGCTATTATGTGCTCTCGGATCTAAGCTTACAGCTACAAATGCTGCGTCGGATGTTAGGTCGGCCTCTAGATTAGAGTTTTGCTGCGAAATGACTGATTTTACTCAACAAATAAGCTTTAGTTGATAAAAGTTGGCGGTATGTAGAGGTTGTTCAGATCATCCGTCGGTAAGATGACTAAAATATTATGAAAACCCGTGGATATACCTTGACTTGTAGTCTGCCAATTAATTGGCAACCAGTAACCCAGCCGTCTTATATATGAATCAAGGTGGAGACCGCGTGGTATTATTTCAACCCCATACTGCACCTCTATAACTGATCACTCTCTCTCAGTGTTTCAACCCGAAGGTTGGTTTTGATAGGCGAGAGTAGAGCTCACCCCGTACTAAGCCATTGGCGTGTGAAATTCACACATTCAGGGCAGGGGGGCCAGTTCCTTTCCCTGGGCCGCCTGCGATTTTCCAAGAAGTTCTGACAATAAGACAGTCGTACCGTGAGGATTTTCGGCGGGGGTGCCCAGCGCTTTACCTACTTGGCCACCTCGACCCCCCTGTAACTGATGAAAGTGACATAATGAGGGACAAACTACAGAACTGAGAAGTACAAAAATTCTTTCCAAGCACCAGTAGTGATTTTAATAATAACAGAGGGAGACACTAAATCACTTTCGTTCTCTCCCTCTTCCAATGCCCTTTCTCTGTTCCCTCCCTTTTCATGGCTGGCGCCCTTACATTCCCTGCCACGCTCCCCTGTTGCGTTGTATATAGATTTAGTAGACAAAGGGAAACCACCTTTTAATCATCCTTAGCAGCAGCAGCAGCAGCTTACTACTTTTTCTCAATATTATTTGCAATAACAAATGTCATAGTACAATGCTGAGTTTAAAAAAATCTAGGGGGCTTAGTTGGAAATCATGTCTTGGAAAAAGTTGACGTTGATCATTGGCAAGTTAGGTGTGTGAGAAATTGGTTGAATAATTCATGCGTGCCGACACTACGTGTGAATATTACACCTCGAATCATATAGTTAAGCCACTTCTTGGGTACGACGCAAGCGTTTGGGACCCAGGGCAGAAATATTCTATCCCGATCACAATAAGATACCAAACAAATCCGCGCATTTAGTTAAAAGTGCTGCGTTCGAACAGAAAATGTTATCTTGCTTAGCTATTCGAAGGACGGGTTGGGGATCCGCTAGGGACTCCATTAAAGAGAAGATTACACGCAATGCTAGCGTTAACTAGAAAAATTCGCACCTCATGAGTTTCAGGTCGACGATATGGATATTATTCTATCCTTTAACCTCCACTAAGGGCTGCCAAAAGCAATAAAAATAGTCGTGAAGTGGAGGCATTACAACTCGATAGCCAAGAAGTTGGTTGCGATCAAATAAACTGCATATTAAAGGTTTACGTTTGGTTGATTGGTGAGAACATTTTTAAAATTATATTTTACTCTTTTTTTTACGGGGCTTTGATTTAAAATGTCACTGTTTTTGCCTCCGAAAAAGAAACTGTAACACCACATTGAACGCGAATAACATGAAAACTGCGAAACATACGTGCATGAGCTTCTAAGCAAGTGAAGACGCATCTATTAGAAATGCGCTTATGGAAGCAGAATGTTGTGACTGTAAAATTTATACGTCGTTCGATAATTTTTACAATCTCTAATATTGCCGTTATTTAAGAGTTTGCGAGAAAATGTATAGTTATGTAGACACTGTACAAAAGCCTGATAATAATCGGTTATCTCTTTCCCATATTCCATTTGTTCTACCATTCGATTCTCTGACTGCTGCACACCTTGCCAACGCCCTTTCTAGCTAGTGGAATATTTCGTTGTAGTAGATGTGTAAAGTGTTACTTTTCTGACTACCACATAGTGATGATGGGTCCCCGTGCGGGGAATATATTGGCATTGCCGCTGACCGTGATAATTTTTATCGTCCGCATTCCGTGTCCTTTTTCTCTCAGCTTCATGCGAGAAGCTGTTCGAGTGGAAGTACAGGGCTACTGTCAAATTTCACCCGTCGAGGCCTCTGGGAAAAGAACGAAGCGTCCGGGGTTGTAGTTTTGAAAAGTTGCCAGAGTTCTCGTGCCGCGGGCAGGGATTCCGAAGGGAAAAGTCCACTCCAGGAAAACCTTAACTCGGTCGTCAATTTATATGATTCCCTGGGGACCTCGTGGGCGTGGCTATGTTGTCACGTCATGTCAACGGAACTTTTAGAGGAGTCCTCCGTGTCAGAGCTGGATGGGACCAAATTCTCCCGTTTTGGTGTTTTTTTGCCGAATGGACTTTAAAGAAAGACCTAATATGATTCGCATTAAGATCCTCTTGAGAAAATATCCTCTTGGCTGTGGAACAGTCTACACTAAGGTCGTTAATCTTGGAAAATTTGTAAACTTAGGTAATTTGTCGTTGAAAGGTCGGTTGCAATGTAATTATCTATTTAAGTATCAGATCATTATATATGGTGATAATTTTAGGACGGATCACGCAGCCTTTAAACCTAAAGTACTAATTCAACACATGTATATCTATTATTTATTTTTTTAATAAATATAACCACATACAGCAGGGTGCCATTTTATAGTGGCCAGGTAACAATACATACATTTGAGGACATATACAAGTAAATTTAACAAAAAGAAACAAGAATCAAATTTACAAAAAGAAAAAAAAACAACTAAAAATGACGGGAACAAACTAGTTAGGTGACAGATTCGAAAAAGAAAGACTTATAAAGGAGTTAATTAGTAGTGCAAAGAGATCAATGTGTGTGGAGGGAGGGAGTTTAATATCTAAATGAGCGCACACGGTAATTATGTACATTCCTGCCAATTATACCTTTGATGAAAAAACTATGATTTCCTTATATACATACTAAACGCAGTACACGTTGAACTTAACGCTGAGTCCGCGTAGCAGATTGTGTTAATAAGTCTTCTTAGGAAGAGTTAGTAATTACTGTAATGGATTTAAGGGTTATCATTTGCGGTTATCAGTCCAAAGATCGGTTTGCTGCTTCTCTCCACTATCGCGTAACTATTTCAATCCAGCATGAATCCTCATTTTGATGTCCTTCATATTTAATCAAAAGTATTCCATCCTTTATCTCCCTCCATAATTCTTCCCATTCATTTTCCTTCAGTTGCTATCAAGAGGCTGTCGTGTCGCTAAATGTATTCAATAAGCTTTTCTCCTCTTCTAATAGTTTTCATGAGACTTCTTTTCTCACCGAATTTCCGCGGGACGTAATCGGGTACAAGGATTTTTTTACCCACTTATAAAGAACCGCAATCATTATCAGAACTTGATCATTTGCGCTGCTTAGAATGGGTAGGTTGGTTAGCGCGGAGAGGATTATTTGAGGCATGGAGGAAGGGTGGAGAGAAACTCGGCGATGGCATTAGTCATCGCTTTGCGAAATCCACCAAGGGATCCACAGTTAAAGGTCTCACCCGACAGACAGTGTACTCTAAGTGCTCTCCTTATGGCACTCAAGCAGGGATCGGGAATCCAAAGAACAATTTCTACCTTAACCGAGATTAGAACGCGGATCCTTCTGGGATGTAAAGCCAGTACTTGAGCCGCTAAATAAGAACCGTGCTTTACAATTTCGCCCGAAGTCCTTCCGAGTATTCTTTTGATGAATCCCCATCTCTTTCATGCACTTCTTCATATGTTCGGAATGTGTTTTCTCCACGATAGGTCTGCAGCTACTCTACTACCCATCACGTTAATACTAATTATGTAACCTTTAATCCGTTTCTTTTGTTGACGTTTTTCCTCGTCTGCTAATATCACCTTTACTGGAATGTTCTCAGTACTTACACAAGTGTTTACTGGGTGCTAAGTGCTGGGTAGTAAGTGCTGTAGCCTGATGGGCTTTCTAAGTCAAACTTACGCACAAACTCGAGCTCGAACCTCATCTCGGGTGTTGTTATAATTTTATTGGGATAATGATCTTTAATTAGAAAGTGCGATGCATTAGCAGTTGGAGAACCTGAAACCTAACTTTTTTTCGTCTACTATTTTCGAAGATATTAAATACCGTTTTACCTCTACTGCTATGGAAGTGATGTACAGCGGAAAGCATGAAACACGGCATCTCATAGAATACCTGGAAATTGGCGTTAAGAGATTGGTACCCGTCTGCATTCTTCTTGAGATTGCCCTTGATCAAGCTTAAGTTTAAACGCTTAAAGGAGTTATTTTTTCTCTGAATGTTAATGTTTTTCAGTTAAAGGGAACTTATTCAATCGAAGTTATGACTCAATTGCGTTATTTTTCTGTAAATTTAACATGAACTACCAATTGGTCTGCATTTTTTAGGCAGAATCTTTGGTGTAGCAAGGTTCCTTCATAATACTTATTGGCTAAATTTTGGGTAATAAATATTTTGTTATTCTGTAATCGATCTAGTATTAATCCCGCATACGCGATCGATTTCGTAATATTCGTGATGTCGTATCTTTTACTTCACCTATGCCCCTGTCCACCAGCTTCTGGTATACCCTTCTTTACATAGCGATTTAAGCCTCCAAGTTCCCCTCTTCATCCTCCTACCTTTACTTATCCTTTTTAATCTTATATCAACTTTTCTAAGTTATGGTTTATCGCTTAAGGACTGGAGTCTGCATCCGCGCACGGAAAGCTGCGTGAATTTACAATTTAATTCATAAACTTCGCTGTGAATCACCGTGATCATGTTATGGAAATACTGGATCAATGATAACTTAGTAATTTTCACTATGGTTTGCATAGGCGACATCGTCAGCACATGGGATGCGATGAAACCGGTCGTCTTGAAATAAAAATCATAGTGAAAATTATAAAGTTATTACTGATTCTGTCATGATGTATTTTCACAACGTTACGCCTGAAAATATCGAGTTCATGTTGTACAACATTCAACTGCCTTCTCACCGCGGTCATTTCTTGTCCCGAGCCCATATTCTCCCACTGCATTGCCATCCCTTGCTTCCGTTGCCACCGCATTACAATGCACGTTCACTAATAGGATTTTATTGCTGGGGACTTATCTAGTTATCTTTACCAGTTGTTCGTAAAAGCAATCCAACTCTTCCTCTCTGCCGATATTTGTAGGTAAGTATACCCGGCCCATTACGAAATTTGTCAAGTGTGCTTCTGTTTCAACCACTTGTATCCTGTAGCTCACCTGCTCAATGTTTACTTCCCTCTTCCCAAATTTTGCACGCTATACCAAATATTGTTGTTTAAATACCCTTGTTATTATATCCTTGTAAATAATACCCTTGTTGAATATCATTCTCCCCACTATAAATTACCCTATCACTATATGAGTCCTCGTTATCCCTCCATCTCACCTCGCATTGTTCCGAAATATCTATTTTCCCTTTCTCAATATTCTGTTAAAAGAAACTTCTGAATGAGATAAGGGAGGAGAAGGGCAGGATAGATGGCTTGAAGCGGTAAGAGGGGCGATGGGTTGCTCAATGCCGTGATAGAGGGAAGGATGTTGGGCAAGCGGGGAAGAGGAAGAAAGAGAATAGATTTTATGGTCGGTATGAAGAAGGACGTAAGTGGTAATGAAAAAAGAAATAGTAGGGATGGATCTGGCCCTGCGCGTTTAAAAATCTGGAGGATTTTCTCTGAATTTCAATAAAACCTACCTTTAACCAGTAAATTACTTTAATTTAATGTTATCTCCTGTTTAATATTCGCTATCTTCCCTGCTCTTATCATTGTCCTCGAATTCCAAGTTCCTATTTTTACCTCTGCATTCCTCTACTTATTCTTGGTCTTCTTCGTCTTAATCCTTGTATCAGCTATTGTTGCGCAAGTATTTCGTGAGATGACGACCGCGGGCCCTTTCCTCCTCCGCTGTCGGGCACGACACCTGCCATAGTGGGACGAGTCTTGTAGTTGCCAGGATTCACTAATCTATTATTGACTTTTTATTGACTTATTTACCATTTAAACCTGGGAAATAGATAGTTGGGTGGGCTTCCCATTGCTATCTCAGTGGTATTTTTAACGTGGCACCACCACGTATACTAGCTTTCGTCTGGCTCTTATCCATAGACGTATTTGCCATGGGTGGCCCTACCAGGAGCAATACATAATTTTATAATTTTGAATTACCCTTAAATTTAAAGTAATGACAAGATGCGGTACACCAGTCATAAGATTTGTACGTATCTGCGGGATATTGAATTATAAAAACGGTTCTAACGCTATGCTGGGAGAACTCCGATTAGGTGTAGCGTTTTCTATTAGGACAAACGGATGATAAAATGTGCGGCGATAGAAACCCTCCGTGTATCCTTAACCCTTTCAATACAACCTAACATTTGTCCCAGCGAATCTCTCTATTGTAGATGTTTGATGCACGCATTAGAAATGAAAATTCTCTGAAAATATTGTACTTGTGTACAAAATCATTTCAAACATGCAAAGAAAACAATGTCTTAAAAAAAGTTAAGGTAGGTTAGCAGACACTTAGTCTCTGCAAAGCAATAAGCATGCGATATTTATTGAAACGCGGGAATTAGAAAAAGAACTCGATATAGCCGGGATATTAAGTGTTACATTTAATTGCAAGGAATTCTTTGTTATAAACATCGCACTTACGTGTTTAGGTACGAAGACAAAAAAAAACTGCCTAATGGTGAATTCACTTACAAATAGACACGCAAAGGTATATATTGATTAATTTTTTATTTCGACCTTTCATACAATTTTCTGTTAATTTTATCTCTCGTTTGAGTGATTCCCTCATTACCCCTTTCCGGACTCGCAGCGTGTAATTGCTGACCTCCCAGTCACTGCCCCTGTTCGTTACGCTGACCTCCCAGTCACTGCCCCTGCCATTAGCAGTTCTGGCTCTGGACTTCACGAGTGAGTGTTTTTTATACTGTTTTGAAGCGATGAATTCACGTTCCCCACTAGTCTTGTTCAAAGCACCGTGTCATTTTCCACCAGAACGCAGCAAGGGAGAACTCTGATGTTTAAGCCAGTGGGTTACAGCCTCTAGCCACTAGAGGGTGTCCAGAAAAGCAAACAAAAAGTCGATTAGATTGCAAATCTCTCCGAGTACCGTTACAAGTCGATGTTTGACGTGAGGATATCAGTAAAAAAAGCCTGTGTCTTGGCCTGTAAAATTGACTGGAGTTTCATTATTGAAATCCAACGATAAAGTGGCCATTATTAAGGCGGTTTTACATTAAGAGTTAGCGGGGTAGGACTACCGTCATCCATTGTTAGGATTGAATCACTAATGATGATGATTACATTTTGAAATCCACTACCATAGTGGCAGCATAACAGTCGCTTTGAAATAGCACTTCAACGGGTAAGCGCGGACGGTAGTGAAGGCCGATAGGTATTGTAATCGATACATTATCGACCACGGTTCGACCTTCTACAAAATAAACAGCCTTGCTGAGTAGCGGCATTTTGATCCCGAGTCAATATCGCATAATATTCCGTCAAACCCTGATCACGTTGCTGTGAGCGGGAATCGAAAGTATGAACAGCGAATAAACTGGCGTGAGGCGTTATTACACTTTATAGAAACAAGTGAATGCGATGAATGCCCTGGAAACTGGAAGAGTTAGGATTACAAACGCATCGAATGCTGGAATACGGATTTTTTTAAATGGCCAAATCCATTGTGTAATTACCTTTCTTATGTTCTATTTCTTTAGATACCGAGCTTCTGAATTCAGGGGAGTGAATACAACACCCGACAAGGTGTTATCATACCGCTGGGTTTTCATTCCGACGGTTGCATATGAACAGAAAATGTCGAGTAAAATAAATAGAACATAAAAATCCCGTTTTAAATATTCGGTTCTTTAAAGATGAACCAATGCTTTTTTTGCAAAGTTGATACTAATCTTATCGGAGAGAAGAAGAGGTGGCAAACTTAGCGAAGAATTGACCATTTTCAACGGAGCTGTACTCGGCAATGGGGTAACTAGCATACGCATTATCATGGAGTGAGTCATTGCTTAATCTATGACATCATTCAATGAATCTTTGAATTTAATGAAGTAGGTATGTAGATGTCATAGAATTTTTGAAATCGTAATAACCGTTGATGATGTCTTACTCCTTCCTCGGCGGGCTGTTGTGCTGTTGTGCTTATTCTTTCTTTTTATATACTTCTTGCATTGCTTTTTTTAAAAAGTACATTAGCTTTATCTATTAGTAGGTTTTCGCAGGTTTTTCGCCCTCCCCTTCATGTGTGGGTGTTTTCCTGCTGTGGGTTTTTCGTTAAGGATATCAGCTCTTATTTCCTTACGGTTTTCCCACAATCGTGCTTATCTTTCTTCATTTTTTATATTCCAGTTTTTTTCATTATAAAATGTTGATGGTCATTTTTTGCCATTTTTCCATGATTTTAATAGTCAAATTGTAATAGTTTCATAGATATATTTGCCGAAGGATTAGATGGAAGAAGGGACTATCCCAGTGTCAATCTTGACCCGATAAAGTCGAATTATTATTATTATATCCGCTAAGGCCCCGCAGTCCACCCGAATTGGCTCCCCCTCCTCCAACTCCATAGCGTCTCTGCGAACTCCTTTTGCATTTTCGTTAATTATCCATTGCGCTTGATATTTCTCTAATTCTAATTCGACCAAATCGCACTCTGATTCCTTTGCTTCCTTCCTTTTTTTTAACGTTAGCGGGAAAGATATCAAAAATTGCGTCAGGTAACTCATTCTACTCCTTTATACCTCTATTTAGGAAAATTGCTTCAAAATATCCGATTTTTTGCTTTCCACATTTAATTTTATATTTTTGGTCATTCCCTCCCATGTAGCAGGGTGAGTCCAGCCTTTGATTTATTTTCTCCCCAGCCCATTCTTTTGTAATTGCTTTGTATATCCCGAATACCTAACTATTCATGGGTCTCCTTAATTTCAAAGCTTTCCAACCCAGATTCCCCAGCATGGCTGTGACGCCATCACACCTTTTGTGCCTGCCTAAAACATATCAGGCTGCCTTCCTTTGTACTTTCTCCAGCTTGAAAATATCTGTTTTTCCATGAGGATCCTACACTGCAGTTGCATATTCTAATACCGGGCGAACCATAGTCTTTGATAAAAAGTCAAATTTATCAAATTCTAGGTGAAGTGATATTTCGCTCAAACTACCTTAATGAACCGGCCTACAGGGAATGGTACACCACTTGGATTGCTTTCTCCCGCGACTCCGGCCGGCTTCCCTGTCTCTACCTCCCCCCCTCTCTCTTCCCGCCGCAGCAATCTCTTCCTTCGCCCGCGGCCGGCTGGTCTCCCCGAATGCGTCACTCCTGCACGCGGTGCTCGGACCGCGTGTGGGCGGGCAGCGATGGAAGTCGAAGGCAAAGACGACAAGAGCCGGCGATATTCCTTGGAGGTCGGAATGGGGAGGAGGTGGGGGAGGCAGCGCTGGGGAATGGCCGGGTGGAGTGGGTGGCAGGGGAAGACGAGACGAGCTGCTTTCCTACCTTCAGGGTTGAATGCCCCCTCTGGCGCTCCCCCCCCCCTTTATTTCTCCCACCCCCTCTTGCCATCTTCCCTCCCCACCATTACACACATTGGCTCTCCTCCCCCTTCCCTCGGCTTAGTTCGTCTGTGAGTGTGTGTGTGTCGAAATCCTTCTTGTCCTCGTCCTGCCTAATTTATGTTGCCACTCGCCATCCGTCTCCCTCTTCTCTCCGCTGCCCGTCCGCCAGCCCGAGAATAGCGAAGTGTCCGGATGGGACGTTCTTATTTTTTTATTTTATTTTCAACAAATTCACATCAATGCTCCGTCAGGCGAATGCCTATCGGCGGAACATATATACTGAAGTAAAAAATGTTACATTTTTTTCTTTAAACAACTCATTACAGCAGCTCAGGCTCGTTACATTCCAATAAATAAACCAAAAAATGCACCTTGATTTAGTTTAAAACATAATATTTTACAATTTAAATAGCATCTGTCTCTGTAGTACGTTTTAACAGTTATTTAAAACTAAATACATTTTTTCCGTTTCTTTCTGCGATTCTCCAGAATATTTATTTATAATTTTGTTAGGATATACTGCCTATCACGTTCACCATATTTATTATTTATTTTAGGAATTACAAAAAAGCTTCCTCTTGTGTTTAAATTATTTAGTTTGGTTCTGGACTCTTCCTTGTCATAGTATTTGCAAAGTAATATAAAATAAAGTATTTAGGTAACAGAACATAACTACCTTTGTACAATGTCTGCATATCATTTGAAACATTTCCATAATTTATAATTTTTAATACCTACTTTTGTATAGCATTAACTTTCACCATATGGCATTGGGATGCGAACCCTCTGTCACGGCCTTCAGCAAACCTTCGCCTCTATTTAATCTTCCAAACCACCTACTACTCCGCCTCATCTCCTACAGAAGCTTCTTCTCCTTACCCACCTCTACCTTGTTCGCTGATGATAATAATAATAACAATAATTTCAACTGACGATAAATGCAGAAGGTGTTTTCAGGCTCCAGAAACAATTCTACGCATTATATCTGGTTGCAAGTTGTTAGCCAAAACAGAATACCTAAATAGATATAATCAAGTTGCAAAAATCATCAGCGCAAATTATTAGACGACCATGCACCATATTATAAATACAATCCAGAAACAGTTCTGGAAAACGCACCATACAAGCTCTATTATGATTTGACGATACAAGCAAACAAAACCATAAACGACAATAGACCAGATATAATTCTAATTAGCAAGCAAAATAGAACATGTTATTTAGTAGATATTGCAGTACCACTTACCCGTAACGTCGAGGTAACAATAACAGAAAAAGTCGCCACGTACCAAGAATTTGCAATAGAAATTTAGAGAATTTGGAATATGGAACAGGTTTATAAAGTGCCCATTGTCATTTCAGCTACCGGTATAGTCCCGAAACAAATTCAAAATAGTTATAAAAGACTCAACCTGAACCCAAGTACTTATATTAAGTTACAAAAATCAATAATTTCAACATGTCACATCACAACAAAATTTCTCAATTCTGCAGAACAGTAAAGAGCAACTTTGTTGATAACCTGTACTCTTTACTTGAAACTCACTCGTTAATTAACACTTAAGAAAAATGGAACAAAATAATAATAACGATACGACTTTATTGGGTCGAGATTGATACAAAGGCAGTCCCTTCTTCAATCAAACCATTCGTCAAATACACGCATGTAACAATTGCAATTTGACTATTAAAATTATAGATATAATTTTAACAAAAAAATGACCATAAGTATGTTAGAATGAATCAACTGGAATATAGAGAGTGTAGAAAGAACTCATGATTAATGAAAGTACTTAGTACTTTTCTACGAATATTTTATTGTACGACGCGTTTCACCGATTTACGGCATCGTCAGGTACAGAAGTTTGTTATTTGCATTAATTGTTGTTTTGTAGTTGTAGTTATGGGGGAGGAGGGGAAAAATACAAATATTCGGACAGGGTTGAGGAAAAAAACACGTTGATTAAGGGCTGGTTAGGCGATAAAAGTTAATTTTATCGGAAAGGAGTGGGGAGGAATGCGGAAATAATAATTAATTTCAAAGGTTTTTTCTTACAAACATACATAGTAAATGTATCTGTGTAAGAAAATAAACAATAATAACCGACTACATAATGAACTTCTACGAAGTGAAGCCTACCACTGTCATGTTTATTAGTGTAGAAAGATATACACGATTGTGGGGAAAACTTAAGGAATAAGGAGCTGATATCCTTAACGAAAAATCCCACTGCAGAACACCCACACACGAAAGGGTGTGTGAAAAACCTGCGAAAACCTACTAATAGATAGACCTGCTGATGAGAGAGAGAGCAAGGGCGAATGTAGGGGATGGGCGAATATAGGCCTGTGCGATTATCGAAAATAATCGATATCGATCAATTATAAGAATAATTGAAAATGTGGTCGATTAATTGACATCGAAATGGGTGTCAATTAATTATCATTGTCCAATTAATTGGCATCAACCACTTAATTGACAGGACTCGATTGGATCACGCTTTTCAAAGGTTTTCCTTTGCCAATGAGAAGAATGAAAGAATTAATTTGAAAAACAGCGAAATTATTCAATCAGTTAGCATGTATTCATTAATTAAAGGAATAGATCGCTATTTGAAGACAGGCAGATGAGATCCTCAGTATGTTCATCCAACAGAAACTGGCGTGTGTCGATGACAATGTTCCCGCCGAGTCTGAACCTCTCGGACGCAGTGCTAGTGGCCTGGATAGCTAGCTAACTTCTGGAGGGAGGGAGGGGTAGGTGGTGGCCGTCACCACCGTCAATAATCGTCATAATCGATTACCGGACAATAATTATAAATTGAATAGGAATTGCACAAAAATTGACGCTTGAAAAAAATTGACAATCTAGTCGACTACCGTAATCGACATCGATGTGCTGAAATAATCGATCAATTGTAAAGATAATTGAATCGACGATTCAATTAATCGAATAATCGCACAGGCCTAGGCGAATATGTACTTGATATGAGCGTGCATCGATATTTCTCATTCGATAATTAGTATAATTAGGTTTGTGGCGGTGTCCGTCAGTCAGTCCGTCAGTCCATTCGGTTTTATTGTGTTTTCTCGCGGTGGTTGAGAGCTGTGGAGGTGGAGAAAAATGTGCTCAATGCAGAACGTGTCCGCGCACAACATATCAGTAGTTTTATATGTCCTTTGTACCTCCTTCCCGCCCAAAAAATATAAAAACTATAATTGTGTGCGGGTTGCAAACCTTTCAGCATGTTTTTAGTTTCAGTCCAGTTGGTTTCCGTTTTGTTTATTTCTCTCCTAAATTTTGAGCTAGAATTTTTGGTGCATTGAGTGTAGATTATCTGTCTTCATTATTTGGTAGTAGTTTTATATTTTCTTTGTCCCTCCTTCCCGCCCAAAAAATATATAAATCCTATATTTCTACGCGGGTTTCGAACCTCCCAGGATGTTTTTAATAATCGACCTTATATCGATCTCTTGAGGTAGGTTAACCAATAGACTGCCTGCAAAGCAGGCAGCAGGTCTTCTAGTCATTTGGTTAATATCGCATTGGCAGTTGTGAGCGAAGTGGCTGACATATGGCGGCGATCTTTAGAATTGAACTGAAGGGGAACGAATGTCTTGGTAGCCCTCTGTTTATTGCGTTAGTTGCTCGTTAGATGGGTACTAATATGTATTTTAGTGAATTAGCTCAACAAATCGCATTGCTGTAACGTCCAACATAATTTTCCCTGAATAAGAAATTCTGAATTTCAATGCAGACTTCCGGGGGCCTTTTGTATAGGAATGTCGTGAGGGAAGATGTAACCCCTTGTTGGGAAACAAGGCAATGCCGTAGTGGCCGTAGTATTAAGGCGGCAATTTAAAGGAGGCTTTACACATGAAAGTTAATTCCATGACAGTAGCCTTGCCAGTCGCTTGTAAGTGTCACTTCGATGTGTTAGCGAGGACTGCTATGGCAGCAGAGGTCGATATCGGTAGTAATCGACCGAGGTTTGCACTTTCAAGGGAAATAGACTGGCTTCCATTTGGCGTGCAAGTAGCATTTCAATTCTTCGATGAAATCGCATCTCATCCTGTGAAATCCTGGTCCTATGAATCCGAGTGGTAATTGTAAGTGGAAACAACGAATGAATTTGTGGGAGGATTTACCTTCATAAATGTATTAATATTTATTTTTAGCCGGAAATGTTTTTGTCACTCATAGGTAAGACCTGCGACTGTTCTACTATCAATCATAAGTAAATGACATAATTCAGATGCTTAATACGCTTTATGGGAGCACACATTTTATTTTGTTTTTTTTTTTACTAATTTATAAATTTCCACGAATGCCTGAGGGACTCGAAGACTGCGATTGTACATACAGCCGCATTGATTGTCGTAGTTGTGCAATGATTGGCAGTGCCATTTTCATTGTGTACTTCTATCATTCTTTTTGCGGTAAAACCGGAAGTAACGTGTAGGCAAAATGATGCCCTGCAAGCAGTGGCGTACGGGGGGGTTTAGGGTTTAAACCCCCCCAAAACATGTTTACCTAAATTAGTTTTCATTCGTTTAGCTGAACTAGCGTTTAGAATTTTGTTTATTGGACTGAAAAATATAGTTGAATTGCATTCACGGAAAGAGAATGTTAATTTAATTATTGTTTTAGTGAATAGTAATCTAAATATCATTTTATGATGATGCACATAAATATTAATGAAACCCCTCCCGCAGAAGTCAATCCTGCTTACGCCACTGCGGCTGCAAGTAGCGATAAAGTTCGAGACACCGCTACTCTCGCCACTTCTACATAAGTCAACCTTCATGTGTAAAGCCGCCATATCTCGCGTGTACAAATTTTCTAGCATGTATATCGATAATCTTGTTCCGATATTTGATGCGATAACTTACGTATGGCCCGGACGGCACAGGTGTGGGTGTTTGACGGAGAATCAGGATTGCATTTGTAATTCGCGGGGTAAGGCAAGGTTGCGCGATGTCGCCTTTGCTCTGAAATGTTTTTGAAAGAGGCATGGGAAGAGCTACTAGTAGATGTAGAGCTACTAGTAGATGCGGTAATAAAAGTAGGAGGAACGCAGATTTTGTTGGTTTGATTTCCGCCGACGTTTGTTTGTCGATGATCCAAGGGTTTAAAGGCATATTTAGACGCATTAGAAAATCAGTGCGTGAAGTACGGAATGAATATCGGTCATAAGAAAACTAAATTGACGAAACGTTATGGAAAAAAATTGAGGCTGCTTGTAGGTAAGAGGGCTCAAATTTGATCAAGTAGAACAATTTAATTACTTGGGTAGTGCGTTGGAAGAAAGTGGGCGTAGTAGCAAGGACGTTAGAATGAAAATTGCGGTAGCGAAAGAAGTATTGACCAATAGAAGGAGATTATACCGGGAACCTCGTGTAAGAATGTAGAGAAGAGGTTAGATAGAGTTCAATATGGAGTGTCGCGTTGTGTGGCTCAGAAACCTGGACTCAGAGGAAAGAGGGCGAGAGGAGGCTACAGGAGTTTGAGATTTGGGATTGGAGGGGAATAGAGAAAATGCGATGGACGCTAAGGGGCAGCTAAGTATTATATAAGTCGATTTTGGCCATTTGATTATATGTAAGCCATACGTTTTTCTGTAATATAGCGTCAATTCAAGTGTACCGCCGCCGCGGTAATCCAACAAGGAAATGTTTTTGTCCGACATTAATGAAAAATATGATCGATCTCAGAAGTAACTATAACCTTACGTAAGATTGTCTCGGACCTCCTCACCCTCCTACGTAAGACAACGCAAGGAAAACTCAATCCCCTTCTCCCCCAAAACGTATTACGTAATACTTGAATGACCCCTAAGAGAGTGCTCGGCATGGCGGGTGAAAACAGAGAAAATGCTTGAGGAAATTAGGAGAAGGCAGAGCCAGTAATTGGAAGAGTTCGTGTGAGGCGAAGGAATGCTGAAGGCCGTGATAGAGGGGAGAATGCTGGGTAAGCGGAAGGAAGGGAATAGGCTTTATGGATGAGACGAAGAGAGGTAGGACGTATGCTTATCTTGAGAACGAAACCGTGTCAGAGGATAGGAGCCTGCGCCTGTGAAAATCTAGAGGAGTTGTACTCTCTTCCATAAAAAGCTACCTCAACCGATAGATTACCTTAATAATGATTCAATTTGATTTTACACTATCTAATATATTACACTGTATACTACACTATTACGTTTTGTCACTCTAGAAGAGAGTGCACTATACGTAAGAAAGGCAGGAGTAAATATTTGAGGGGGGACATGGACTATAACTGGTGGAATTATTCATAGTATAATTACAGGGACATCAAGCAAAAACATTTACTAGACAAGAAACCATTCATAAAACAATGAGAGGAGAATTAACTAAACGCGGCACTTAATCGAAGACATAAAATGTATTTTCCATTTTTGAATCATCCCTTGTAATAATGGCAAGCTTGGATTCGATAGGTTACCGTACTGATATTCTTTCCGACAGTATGATGTCATCGTTTCGACAGTTTTCTGATATAACTACTGATGGCGCTACATCGATAGTTTTGATTTAATAACCTGTCCCTTGGCTAGTGCCCTATGGTATCGGTCGCTCGTGGATATGAGTGACGACTGGAGAAAGCGCGAAATTTAACCTTTTTCTGTTGAAATCCGCTTTCTTGTTTTGGGGATACTCGAGAAATTTCCCAGAAGTGCAAACATTTTTCAAAATTTCACAAATAATGTCTCAATTTTTTAAAAGACCTGTGTGAATCCATTTCTTATCGTGGTTTTATACCTTTGAACGATTTAAACGCTTACAACTGAATCCACTCGTGAACTATTCGCACGATTTTACGTCGAGTTGAATTAATTTTTAGCTTGCGGCGACACACATGATTTTATACTCATATTTGGCTACATCTTCTTGTGCATGATTACATCATCAACTCCAAGATCATTCAGCCCTTTTAACCTTCCACTTTCGAATGGCACATTGCCCGTTCGAATATCGCATATACTTTACGAGTACTTCCATTCATCCCGAATAATAAAATGCGTCCGCCGGCGCCGGTTCCAGTGGAAACTTCTTGCTGCTTCGCCCTCACCCCCTGTTATGTGAGAACTGTGCAGTTGTTGCTTAGCGCCGCTTGAACACGAAAAACAAAGAAACAGAATTATTGTAAACGACTTTCTTTCAGAGAAAGTGATCAATGGTTTAAGTTTGCTGAGGATTAGTAACTCCTGGACAGAAATTACAACGCCAGAAATATTTTTTTCACTCATCTCCTTCCAGTCGGTCATCACTTTTAGCATTATTAATATAACTTTTTTATATTCAATCCCTTTAAGTGCGAAATAAGTCATTTGGCTCTTGCTTATGCTCTTGACACTTAAAGTAAACGTTTTTTTGTTCTCAAGCTGGAATACAAGATCTTGTGGTAGGCTCTCATGGAAAGCAGTCCATTGAGAAACTGTGGAAAAAACGTTCTTTTGAATTACAAATGTGCTTTTTCGAAATAAAATTAATTATCATCTGTCATATTTGCCCTTAACACAAGTATGTATCTTGTATATCTGTATACATTTGTTATGTTACACTGTCTAAACAGCCCCCGACTGCATTGACAATTTTAATCGAAGGTCAAAATTTTCCAATTGATAAAAGGCATACCCAGGTGACAGATGTGGTTGCAGATTACCACCAGCAACTATTCGTAATAGAACATTGTTAACAGATATTAATTAATATTTATTCAACGAAGCGGAAACCAATCTTGTTTTTATCTTTTTAGTGCTATTTTTGCAGTCGTGTTTTTGAAATTTTTAATAATTTTATTATTGACTTCGTGTGCGCTTCTAGCTGAATAAATTCCCTCCGGGAGTAATGTCCGCGAACTGCATGCGCCGTGAATTGGCGTTCCCCGGCTCCGCGATTGGACGCTAGAGCCTCGCCGCCAATCGCCCCGCTCTCGATGGCCAGTCAATTCGCTCCGCGCGTCCTTGAGAGCGGAACTTGTGCCGCCGCGTCTGAATTTCCCGCTTTACTTCCTAGTGGCCATCCACTAACCGGTGTAATCCGGCCGGGTTAATCTTGTGGTGAACGCGCCCTCCTTGTTAACTTGAAGGTCGCGGGTTCAATTCTCACTCCGGGCTTGGCGGTTGTCTCGGGAAGAAATGTGCTGAATTCACAATGAAAAACATGAAAGTTGCTGGATCGGGGGTCGAACCAAGATCTGCTGTACTTGCGCCAAATGCTGTATCCTATGAATTTCGTAATTCATAATAAATGGTTTCCATCATTGGCGGCCCCAAGGAGGGCGAATGCCCCCCCCCCCCCTCCAAAACCCAGTGTATTTCTTTGTCATAGACCTTAAATTAAAAGCCTAAATTATTTTGTTGCTTTTTTATTATTGAAGCTTTGATTATTTGACTATAAAATCCAGTAAAATTTCATATAAACTAAAACTGTTTTTAATATTAAAAGCTAAATGCGAATGCAAATCAAAATAATTTTGGAGTCAGTCGAAACTTGGTGGTAAACTAAAAGGGAAATATGAATTTAGTATAAACTTGCTCTTATTAAATGACAAACGTTTGCTTCCAAGTCACTTATAACACACCATTTTGTACATAGTTAGTTACGAATTTCCGGGATGAGACCCACGAACCCCCTTTTTCCTGGGGGGTAGTATTCCATACCCCATAAGCCACTGGTGCCCTCCCCCCCTTCCCAAACCCCTGGTCTGGAACTGCTCCTGGTTTCCATCATGTTTTACTGGTTTGCTCTCGGCAGTAATTATTAGAGATTCATGTCATTTGCTCCACCATGGTTCAAACCAATGCATGTATTTTTTCAATCTTTAGACAAAATAAATAATGTTATGCTGTGCTATTCTCTGTTTTAGCTACTCCTAAATATATACCAATAGATATAATGGGAGATGATAAGCAGAAATTGTTATAAGCTATGGTCCTTGGACAAACTTATGGTCACCCTGTCTATTTTGGGCTGAGGTTATTATATGTATGGTAATGCAAGTTCAATTTTCTGTGTATCGACTTTGACCACAAATATAGTAAATAAAAACTACCAAATTGTTTGACAAATTAGAAATATTACTAATATGATACATTTCTTCAATTCTTTGCAGGTTAAGAGAGGAAGAAGAGGAAGACAAGGAGAATATGATAACAGATGCCGATTCTTTCTCAAGAGAATATCAGTCATGTGATGAGAGACAGAGAAGTAATGGTAATTTTACTTGGGAATCTCATGATCTTAAACTATCTTTGTTGTTGCTAATAGATACTTTATTATTTAGGTTTCTCTTTATTTATTATTTATTAGGTTTTGGTTCAAAGTATATATGTATTTTGTGGTGAAATGCAAATCGTATAACTCTTCCATTCTACTAGTTGATGGGCTGAACTAAATTGAGTAAAATTTTCTTTGTAATTTTTGCTGACAATATTCTTGTAAATGTTTATGTCAAACATTTGGGCGATTAGGTGACTTTCTTTTTTTAATTTACCTGACTTACGATATGATTGTCATGTGCAGTAAATATTTAAGCTCCTTAATTAAAAAATGCATGATATTCTTATCATGATGAATGCAGAACATTTAAGGCTGATTAAATTTCATTTGCTTAAGTTATCCTTGTGGACATTGATATGAAATTAATGCTGTGAATTCTAATTTCATTGACCTTCGATCATTTTATAATTGCAGCCATTCCACCAAATTAATGGTGGGTCCATTGACATTCTTGCCTGTAAATTCCCAGTTGTCAGTCATAGTTAATGTTTCCTTCTCAAATCTATTTTTTCAATACAAAATCTCTTTTCTTCTTCTTATGACGTGTGCCTTCTTGGACACTGCCCAAGTTTCCTGATTCTCTTCTTCCTATCCTTCACTTACACAATATTCTCATCTCTATCGTTCTTTGGTCCAATCTGATTCAATATTAAATGGTTTTTTAACCATTTCGCTCCCAAGCCATTTTTCGGAAAACATGTCCAAAAATACCAGCCCTGTTTTAAAGAAATTTTCTCTCTTATTTTAAAAACTTCTGTCTTTATTTTACAACATTTTAACATGAAAAAAGCACACTTATGAAAAAATGTTGGTTGTTCACATTTTCAATTTTATTTTTCCTCATTCCTGTTGTTTTGTTATTATAAAATAAAAACCAACTTTAATTTTTAATTTTTTATAAATAATGTATTTTAAAAGCTTATCCCGTAAACCGTTTTCATGAGTAGGAATTAACAGGTATGTATTTACGTAGTATACTTTTTTGTCAGTAAGTTAGCTAAATTTTGTACATATTTTTCCATAGGTAATGGCATAAAAAATTATTGAGTAAACCTTGCCACTAGCACTATTGAGGCCTACTCTTGCTACGTAACTTATGAAATTACCCAAATATTTAGAATAGCAAAATGAATATGATAAACAACATGATATATATATATATATATATATATATATATATATATATATATATATAACTAAATCTTAAATATTTCTTTTGTAGTTAACATATTGGTTAATTAACTATAAATAATTGGTGTGCCATAGCATAGAAATTAAATTTTATAAAATGTTGAAGGATAACATATTGCATGAAAACATCTACTTTTACTACACATTGCTCGGAAGTATTTTCCATGTCAATTATGGGGTTAGTTGCACTTATGATCTTCACGTATCACATATAAATGACAATTTGTAAGGTAAGCACGCCCACTCGGTCTAGCACTTATGCTTAGATAAGCATTTGCCGTGCAAACCCCGGTTGAATTGGACGCACACTGTCCTGGATCTTCTCCTCTGATCCTTTGTGCTGAAGACACAGCACCTGGACTCTTTGCAGCCTCCCAATTTCCTAATTCCTGGTGAACCAGGTCCACTCACTCTGGAATCTTCCCTACTACTCAGCCATTCTGCCCCAAACACCTCTATCACATTTGTTTCATACGAAAGTCTCGAAAGAGGTTTTCCAGGTTCTCTAAAATTCTCTATAATATGTAGCTATTCAAAACCATCCTTCCGATAATATTGAATGCTACCTTTTTCCAATATTTTATTGTTTTCCTTTCATCTAAATATGTGTACAGCATCATGTCCCATGTGTCTACTCCTCCCATGAACTTGTTGTATTCTAATATTATTCCTGGCTTCAGTTATTTTTTCTCCTGTCCTTCCCTACTCTCGTAACTTCTCTGTCCTCTGCTGTTGACTTGCTCGAAAGGAGCATCACTGGTCCTTTTTGAAAACGTTTTTCCCTAAATGCACATCCTAAGACACACCCAGAATGGCAATACACCTTCTCACCGATAGCAAACTTCTTCTTGAAAAGTTCTGGTAGGTGTTTCCGATTTTTGCTGACAGTGCCTGTAACATATGTACCCATTTGATAAAGATTATGCACAAGTGGAACTGGCATGAAAAAATTGTCCACAAAAACATGGTAGCCCTTATGCAAATAATTATTCTCCCCAAGAAGTTTCATCACCACCGTGTATCCCAGCCCATGTTCCTCTATATCCATTCTTTCTTCCTCACTTGCCCTACCTTTATACGTAAAGAAACCCATGCAATAATTTGACACTGCATCGCAAAGCATCCAAAACTTGATTCTCCAGCGGTGATGGTGCTTATCTGGCAGGTACTGCAGCAAACTTGATCGGTTTTTTGTCCCTACTAGACTTTCAACCACGCTTAGTTTCTCGTGAGGGGTATACGAGATTATCACTTTCTAAGAAATCAGATGCACTTTCATCGGATGAATCATCTAATATATTCAAAATATCTTTTTCCTTTATATGTGATGATCCAGCCATTGTGTGGTTATATTTTTACAGAAAATATTCACCACTGCAAAAGAATGCTAGTGTTTCACAAAAATTCTTGTATTGATACACTATCAAATGAATAACTTCAGCGAAACAAAACACAAGAGAAGGTATCCGAACAGCACTCACACGCTCATGTGGTTACCAACTAAGCCATTAGAACTCCATAGGGAAACACACAGTCAAAGACTGAAGGTCATCTGAAAAGACGTACACTCAAAGAAAGTGAAGTCAGCAAGGATAAAATGATTCCATTACGAAGATAACAAAGTATCATTTGACGATAGCAAGCTGCAGACACATCGCTTCTATGGCGATTCCTCAGAGCATTAGTCAGTAGTATGCTGAGAGAGAAATAATCATTCACTACGCCAGATGATATCACTCGGATATCTTCAATGTAAATGAAAAGGTACATTGTATTTTGCCGACAGTTATAATAATAGGCTCTTATAATACATTTCCAATGCTGTATATTTTTGCTTATACCTTTTTATTACATTAGAAATGACGATATCCTGAATTTATCACCATACCAGGTGCGGGAGGAGGACTATTCGTTGCATATTTTAGGACTAGAAAATTACGTAGATGCATGAACGCAAAAGAAAAGAAAGATATAAACTCTAAGGAGTAGTTGATAACATAGAATCTCGCTGAGAAAAATAGGGTTCACTGCAAACATCAAGGGAATATGTCACCTGTAGTGACATTTTCCGCGATGCAATGAAAATTCAATAGATCAGTAATATCGATATAATTTTAGTGGTACTAAACAAGAAAATAAAATGTCTTTCGATAAAATATCATCTCAAGCTCTTTTTTCCAAAAGGTTTGAATGGAGACTATATAGGGTTCAGATTTATTTATGTTAATTGAACAGCGTACAATCTTGGCAGCAACACGTAAAATATTCACAGAAGGTGCTGAAAAAAAATCCACTAAAAATACTTTAAATGCCGTAAATATTTTACAATTACCACCAAATGACGAAAAAATATGTCGTCTTTCATACAAAAGGAATTTAAGGCATTTTTGTTACTGAGCAATATCCTCCGAAACGAGTGGCCGATATATCGGACGCTTGGGAGTATAAGGGTTAAGGGGATTTTGATAGGGAAAGTAACATTTTTAAATGTTGCCATTGATGATACAGTTGTGATTACCAATTATCATTCCATGCAGGTTTGCTCATAAAAGTTAATTTGCTAGTTGATTTTGGATGGCTGACATGATTATTCCATTCTTCAAGTAATTATGTATTCTATTTTTGAAATTAAATAATGTAAGTTTGTTTTCTTATTATTTGTGGTCTACTGTTTAAGATAGGTTATGGTTGATACATTTGTACATACTTCTGTCTTATTTTCTACATCCACAGACACCTGCTTCATCATGCAGTTTATTCATTGACCTGCTTTAGCTCAGTATATGTATTTTCTATTTCCCTTATCTCATCCATAAAGCCTATTCTTTTTTTTTCTCCTTCTCTCCTGTTTACACAACCTCCCATCCATCAGCTTCCCATTGCTTCTAATTACTTGAACAATCCACTTACTCAGCCACCTCATAATATCTCCAAGTTGCCACTTTACCTCATGTACTCTATTACATACTTCCTTTTTGTCTTTATCTCCATGCATTGCACCTTTGCATTCTTCTAATGTTTATTCTCCTACATCCGAAGAATCTACTGTCATCCTCACTCCTCATAGTTTAGGTTTCTTCCCTGTAAAACACAGTACACCATAATGGAGAAATTGCCACATGAAAAATATAGAGGAGTTTTTTTCCGTGGCAATTTCTCCATTTCTTCATTGCCGTACTTGCGGCAGGCATGAATATTATCATCCGTGGCCTAGAACAGCATAAGTGCTGATATAGGATGCAGCTGCATGGATTGTGGCTTCCTATAAGTCCGTTGCTCCCTTGCATTGCCATCTTTGATGGACCGCAAGGGCTTAACATCCAGTCTCCTTGTATCCTCCTAAATTGCCTCTGGTGTAGCGTAGTGGTCTGCACATTGGTCCGGCAAGCAAAAGGTCTGTGGTTTGATTCCTAGTCCAGGCAGTTTTTTCCTGTGGCAATTTTCTGTTATTTCATCACCGTATTTGCGGCAGGCATGAATATCTTCACAGCACTACAAATTATACTATTCAATTCCAAATTCAATTATTTTTTTAAATATGAACACCTGTAATTTTACCATTTCAGTGAGGACATTTATTGTGTAAATCTTTGAATACTGTTGTGCTCTTGGTGCATTGGTGTCAGAATCAGAATGGGTAAATAATTTCCTCCCCACTATTGAAGTTAATCCATCAGGATTTTACGCATATGATGATATCCAGTACTGTCATATGCTTTAATGCAACTTGTAGCTCTATATTTTCATTAGTTAGCTGTTATATTCCCTAAATCTTATTTTTTATTCTTTTTTCTTACAGACATGAGTGTGCAGCCACACTGCCATATTACAATTAAGTGCACAAGAGAGGTAAATATCATTTTTAAAGTTATCTCTCTTCCTAGCTATATCATTACATGAGGGTTAAACTATTTATTTAATGAGTATAAGTTTCAATCCTGACTTTCAGTACACATGAAAATTCAAAATCTCATTTCTTCTATCTAGGTTGATAAATCCTTAACTTTTTTGTGTTCATAAAAATTATTTGAAAAACCTTGAAATTATGGACAGTTCACAAATGATAATGAATCCTGGCAACTATGGGACTCGGCCCAGAGGGGCGGGTGTCGTGCCTGGCAGCGGTGGGAGCAAGGCCCCTGCGGTCGTCATCACACAAAATCCTTGCTCAGACATAGTAGCATCAGAGGAAAAGAAGATAAAGAAGAGGAACAAAACTATCAGAATAGGCACGTGGAATTTTAGGACTATGCTGAGTGTGGGGAAGCTAGAGAATATAAAGCAAGAAATGGAGAGGGTGGGTGTAGACATAATGGGTCTGGGTGAAGTAAGATGGAAGGATGACAGGGACTACTGGAGCGATGGCTATAGAGTAATTTATAGTGGAGGAAATGAAAGTCAGCGTGGGATGGCATTCGTAATGAATAGAAAAATAGGTAGAAAAGTAGTGTATGCAGAACAGGTGAGTGATTGGATAATAGTCGTGGAACTAAAGGCAGATCCAACGAATTTAGTTATAATCCAGGTTTATATGCCACCTCTAATCATAAAGAGGAGGAGGTAGATGGGGTATGCGATCAGCTAGAGGAAATAATTGGTTGGATACCAGGGAGTAAGCACTTAGTAGTAATGGGGGATTGGAACGCAGTGGTGGGTGAAGGAAGAGATGGGCGGGAGGTGGGCGATTACGGGCTTGGAAGGAGAAACGACCACGGCGAGAAAGCTGTGGAGTTTTTCCATAGAAATAACCTAGTAATTACAAATACATGGTTCAGACATCATCCTCGAGGTAGGTACACTTGGAAGAAGCTGGGAAACACAGATAGGTTCCAGATAGATTATATAATGGTTCGTCACAGATACAAGAATAGTGTTAAAAACTCGCATACTTACCCAGGAGCGGATGCAGACACATACCATAACTTATTAGTCGTGAAATGTCGGGTAAAACTGAAAAAGATAAGAATGGGAAGGAGGGTACAATGAAGAAGAAGTATAGAGAGAAGGTGGATGAGATAATGGGTGAGGATCATGGAGTTAGATCAGTGGAAGATGAATGGGGAAGTCTGAAAAATGGAATTGTAGAAGCGGCGAAAGCAATGGTAGGCGTAGTGAGTGCAACTAAAATTAGACAACTGTGGATCACAAATGAGATGATAAGGGAGATGCAGGAGAGAAGGAAATGGAAGAGCATAACTTCAGAGCTAGGTAAGAGAAAATACCGAGAATTAAATAACAGGCTTAGAAGAGAAACAAAGAAAGCAAGAGAGGATTGGTGGAGAGAACAGATCGACTCGTTAGAGAAATACCAAAAAGAGGGAAGAGCAGATCCATTATATAGGAAAGTAAAGGAACTGATGGGTGGTAATAAGGGAAGGGGTATTACAATGATAACAGAAAAGATGGGAAAGGTAATCGTAGAACCGAAAGAGATCCAGGAGAGGTGGAAGGAGTATGTTGAAGAGCTGTATGGTAAAGAAATGAGGCCCAATACGTTAGATATAGAAAGGGGAGATGATATCGACAGAGATGGCATCGAACCAGTTATCCTAGATAGCGAAATCGAAAGAGCTCTACGAGACATGAAAAGGAATAAGGCGGTGGGAATAGACGACATACCTGCAGAGATTTAAAGAGCATGGGGAAGAACGGAAGAGGAAAACTTTTTGCACTTATTCGTAGGATTTATGAGGATGGAGTGTGGCCGGAAGACTTCGCGAAGACTGTACTAATTCCTATACCAAAGAAGAGTAAGGCAAAAACATGCGAAGACTATAGGACAATAAGCTTAATATCCCACGTGGTCAAAGTAGTTCTGAGAATTATAAACAGAAGGCTAGAGAAGAAGGCAAATGAATACCTGGGTGACGACTAGTTCGGGTTTAGGAGAAGAACGCGAGACGCTATAGAGGTGATGAGGTAGATAGTAGAAAGAAACCTAGAGTATGGGCAGGATGTTTTTGTATGCTTCGTAAATTTTGAGAAGGCGTTTGATTGGGTGGACTGGACGAAATTAATGGAAGTGTTGATGAAATTAGGGGTCGATTGGAGTGACAGGCATCTAATTTGGAATTTGTATATGAACCAGACAGCGCAGGTTAGGGTAGCCAATGGAGAATCGGGATGGGCCACGATAGGATGGGGAGTGCGGCAGGGGTGCCCACTATCACCGTTGCTTTGTAACGTGTATTCAGAAGAAATGGTAATAGAGGCATGGGGAGAGGAGGAGGTAGGAATAAAGGTAGGAGGGTTAGCTGATAAAATCAGTGAGATTTGCAGATGATCAAGCATTGGTTAGTCAGTCTGCCAAGGGGTTACAGTCAATGGTGAATTCGTTAGAGGTGCAGTGCAAAAAGTATGGGATGAAGATAAACCACAAGAAAACGAAAGTAATGAGATTTTAGAAGTAAGAAGGCAAGGCTGAATATAAGGGTGGGTGGCAGAAGATAGAGCAGATTGAGCAGTTTACGTATCTGGGTAGTATTTTGGAGGAGAATGAGTTTAATGGTAAGGACATCGGATACAGAATTGCACTCGCTAAAGAAGCATTTTCAAATAGAAGGGAATTGATGAGGGGGGGTCTGAGAAGAGACGTAAAGAAGAGGCTGGTGAAAACTTTAATATGGAGCGTGGAGGTATATGGGTCGGAAATTTGATCATTGTGAAGGGAGGATGTGCGTAGACTTGAGGCGTTTGAGATGTGGGCTTGGAGAAGGTGAGCTAGATGGCGAGGAAGACAAACGATGAGGTATTGGATGTGGTTGGAGAGGAGTGGAAGCTTGTGGCAGAGGTTTAGACAAGGCGGAAGAGATGGAGGAGGTTTTGAGAGGAGAGTGCACGTTGAAGAGAGTGATAGAGCACTGGGGAAGCATGGAAGAGGAAGGAAGAGGATAGGAATTCTGGATGAAATAAGAGGAGGTAGAACATATGAAGAATTGAAGTGGGATCTAATAGCGGGACATCCTTAGGAGGGAAAGCGAAACAATGTCTATGAGGTTGTGAAGCAGAATGGGGACTGTCCAAGAACCTACCAATCAACTGGTAGAATACTTGAATGAATGAAAATGAATGAAAAATTATTTAAGAAAGTATTTATTCTTGAAAATGACACTGAAACTGTCTCAGTTCATCTTAACCCATTTATGCCGAAGGTTTGAAAAATGCGAATTTTGCCCTGATTTTTACATATTATAGATAAAAATACGTATGAATACAATATCCGAAAGAAAAAACAATGTATCTCTTGCCAATTATTAATTACGAGGTGTTCCAAAAATGGAACACTAGGCAAATCCACTACCATGACGTACTCAATGATAACAAGCAAATCATTTTATTCAGACATTTATTAACTCACTATTAAGACATATCCTGGTGAACACTTAACATGCTAGGATACATTGCATTTTTTACATTGAAAAGTGGTATTTTTGTGACATTGGACACAGCGAGTTTGCTTTACAATCGTATTTTTCATGCCGTCATGACGTGAGTCAAGGTTACGCTTCATAGATGGTCTCCCTTTTCTACCAGGCTCAGCAGTATTACCATATGTCTCTATATAGTGACAGGCCACACGGCGACGAAATTCAAGAAGATCTATTGGCTTCACATCGTTCATTTGATGCAATTGCCAAGCATTTTGTAAAGTCAGCTCAAAGCAGAATAACAGAGGGCTCGAGTACCATTTCTTTCCACGGATTGATGCTCGATACTCGTCAATATTTTCATCAGCTCGGTCCACTCCTCCCATATACTGATTATAGACCTTGATTAAATTTGGCTGAGTAACTTGCATCTTTTTTTTCTGCTTTTGAGAATAACGACTGACCTATTGCAAAGGATTGACACCGACACCAGATGATGCAACAGTCACAACACTGTTATCATTCCAACTACAAACAATATTGCCTTTTTCATCAAGTCGGTAATCAAATGTACCCCTATCTTTTTTCTTTAGGGTAGCATCAGATAGTAAAGGAGGCTTGTCTACGCGATCTTTTCTCGCTGTGCCTGTTGCTTGATGGCCCATTGAATGAAGTTTATCAAGGAGTGCAATGCTTGTGAAAAAGTTGTCGAACACAAAATGGTATTTACCTACCAGGATGCTGCGTTGTGAGTGCCTCAGTAAATTGCAAAACAACTGAAGCACCTACACCATATTCTTGGTATTGAGTGTTCGGGTTTTTTCCTTAATAAGGCTGAAACCAGCAAATGTAGCCTAGACGCGTTGCACCACACCAGAATGTATACCCAAACCGAATAGGCTTACCCCGAATGAACTGTTTGCACCTGTGACGACCGAAATAGGGAATCATGGCCTCATCCAAGCTGAAGTATATTTCATTTGGTACAAATTTCATACATCTGTCATTCAGTTGCTCTATGAGAGGTCGCAGCTAGGAAAACTTGTCCATGTGGTTCAAGTTAGGATTGTCAGCAACATGCAAATTTGAAAATATTGTTTCAAATCGGTCACGTCTCATTGCACCACTAACTAGAGAATTATGCGAATCTGGTCTTTGCTCCCAAAACATACGCCGTCTCGGAACAGAGACGTAACCACTCAGGAAAATTATTCCCAAAAAACACCGACAGTCAGTTCAAGGTTTACGCCCTTACTTGCAGCATATAAATTGCAATATTTGACAATCATATCAATCACTTCAATATCGAGAAAGAGTTCTAAATATTCTGTAGGAGTTTTCATTTTCGTGATTTGTTCTTCTGAAACTCAACCTCCTACTGGCTGGGCAGTCAGATCGGCTTTCTTCCAATTGCGTACAACTTTGGTTACCTTTTTTCTTTGAGCAAGAAGAGGTTGAGGCGAAGCAGAAGCCGATATACCGTCATTTTCAGTAGTATCACCATCCGGTATCAGCAAAAGGTCAGCATGGTCAAAGTTCTCGTCAGAAGAACCATGAATTAGATGAGCAGGAGAGCGCAGCAATGAACCGGGAAGATTATTAATTGTTCAAAAATTGTCATCCCCGGAGTCCTCGTCAGACACAGGTTCTGTTGCGTTATCAGGGGGTTCAATGATGATATCACGTACTTCTACGTAATCTTCTGTCTCTAATAGATCATTTATTTCATGTACTGTCAAATATCTCGACATCCTGGTACTTTTAGCTAAAGGCGCGGTCACCCTCCACTTTCTAACGGACGGGACGCAAGACACATCCACTTCACGAGATCGCACTCAAAATCGCAACTACTGTAAAAATTGATCACAATTGATCAGTTGGTTATCGATGTATTTATTCTTTCACTGAAATGGAAACTGATTATAGCCAAGACATAGCATCGTTTCCCTCAGTCACATAACATCTAATTGCTTACTTGATTTAAAATTAAAGTGAATATTTCAGTGCGCCTGAATGCACGCATAATAGTAGTGGATTTGCCTAGTGTTCCAAAAATGGAACACTGTTAAATAAAAGCTTATAACTAAAACAAAATAGATTGTTTAAAAATTTTCTTCTTAAAACACTATAGGTTAACTATTACTGAACATGCAGGGAAAAATTTACAACATTTGGGCGTAATGGCAAATAGTTATTAATATAACATTTGAGATGGTCTCAGAAAAACTGCCTTGAAAAAAAAGACCGATATTTCTCAACACACTGGCTGCGATGGGTTGGCAAAACTGACTAATTCTTTGCACCACGTAATACAATATATCTTTATAAAGAGGTACAGAAAGAAACACCGTGGCATATTGGTGTATTATGAGTCGTAGTCATTAAATTAGAAAGTCGCGTCAGGTGTTCCAAAAATGGAACACTAGGCATAAATGGGATCTAATAGCGGGACATCCTTAGGAGGGAAAGCGAAACAATGTCTATGAGGTTGTGAAGCAGAATGGGGACTGTCCAAGAACCTACCAATCAACTGGTAGAATACTTGAATGAATGAAAATGAATGAAAAATTATTTAAGAAAGTATTTATTCTTGAAAATGACACTGAAACTGTCTCAGTTCATCTTAATCACTGAAAAACCCTTAACTCCCCCTATCATAGTTGACTGTAACTATTTTAAATACATGATTATTTTATGATATTGTATAGTTGTCACTGTCCAAAGCATTTCTGTCATCATTGGGAATGACATTTTTTTTAAATGAAATTGGTCCTGGATTGCTATTTTTATTGACTACTTTCTTGTTTGGATTTTGGGCTTATTTTTCCACATTAAAAAAACTATGCATGGTGTAACTACCCAACTGATAGGCTAGTAACAGTTAAAGGGGAAATCTTATGTACAAGATCATTGTTATGAGTTGAGGTCAGTAGATCCGTTGAATAATCCTGTTGTCTTTAGTTATATAGTAGGTATTTACTCAGTTCCTGTTCATGTGGTTTTTTCTATGAGGTAATATCTCTCTGTATGTAGACTTCTTGAGACAAATTTGTTGCATGGTGAGTTTGATCCCAGCCCCTGTCATCTATGGCACTATAGTGAACTAGTCACCCCTACTTGGCTTCAGTATTCTCAATCCATGCATAGTGATGTATGAAATGTGTTTCAGTAGTGTATACCATTTCCAGATTGCTGGTTTCAATGGACTGAGTGATGCTCTTAAGAGGCTAGACTTCCGAAGTGCTGTTCGAGATGTTAGAAGATTTAACTACATATGCAAGCTCTTGGATCTCCTAGTGTCAAGTCAAAAAGTGGCTGCTCTCTCTGGCTGTGCCCAGAAAGTATTATTTAATATGCTGGAGGAAGTAGCTTACCAAGGTACTGGATATGATTTCTCTTGTATTTAACTAAAATTTTTTGTCTGTTCATTCATCATTTTTAAAGTTCACTCAATAGAAAAATATCATCCCTGGGTGTGTGATGATTTAGAAAGTAACAGTAGCTGTGATGTTCTTAAACAATTCCAATCTGACTAAAATACAGTAAATGCACATTTTATTAAATCATATGCTATATTGTGAGCTAAGATAATTTTTTCACAACTTCTTTTCAAAATTGCACACTATCCCTGTACAAATTTAATTCACTGCAAAAATTATTAAAGTTAATGCAAATTGTGCTCTAGGGAGCATTTTTGTACTACATATTTGCTTTTAGCATTTATTACATACATACGTATCCATCTCACCTGTTCCTTTTTGTGTTAGGTGACGCAAAATGAACTGATGTATAGGGATGGGACGTGTAAACATGTACACGTCTGGACGCGTGTACACTTTTTCTTTTTCTTGCAAAATAATACACGTTAGCATCGTCTGCCTTTGATCATGAATTGCTGCCACATCCCCCCCCCCCACTCCCCTGGTCACTTAATATGACTTGAGTCAAGGTGAATCGTTATGAATCTGTGTGCATTATACTTGCTGGAATCTGGATCACAGTCGGTGACTACTGTCACCGCCTGCAGTCACATCTTACTCCCTGTGACACAGTTTGACCTTAGCAGGCTGCTGTTCGGCAAGCAGAGGTGTGGGACTCCAACACTCTAGGCGTACATACCTGTAGGCCCACCGCAGAATGGAATGTGGGGCCAGAGACTAACTATTGTATGTGTAGGGACAGGTAAGATGTGTACATACCTGAATAACAAGCGTGTACACGTTTACTCCAATACATGCTTTTGCCCATCCCTTCTGATGTGTTTGCCTTGAACACTGGATAATATGGATAGGATACTTACAAGTCTCAAGTTTCTTTCTTGCCCTCAAGGGAGTTCAGTGGCTAACTATCCTTTCAACTGCAAGAATATTCCGTTGTTCCCTGTATGTTGAGCTAATTTTTTTGTGTGCCATATTTCATTATACTGGTCTTTAAATTCTATTCATGGGTATATTTCTGACATAGTGAACTGGAAATGGGGGAGAAATCCAGGAAGTTAGCGGGAGGTCGTCAAAACTAAGGTTCCATTTAGCCCTTCAGCTGTGGGAGCCTACCTAATATTTTTGCATTTGTGGGATAAAACTGAGGGAGTAATCCATGGATCTATCTTGGGTGAGTAGCATTTAGTGCAGTCATAAATCCTTGTCTGAGGAACACATGACGTGACCCTGATGACCCTGGAATGGAGGACTGTTCTCTGGAGTGTAAAGAAAGTGAGACCATTTCAACTTGTCTTGGAAAATTTTGGCCATAAAATGAGGAGAGGGTCTAGAATGGGGGAAAAGTTGATGCACAAGATGATGAATGTTTTACTCACATTCACCCTTGGGTAAATATGTTTCTGGCAGCTAGGGTCTAACGCTGATGGATATCCCAATGAATTTTCCTAATCAATCCTCTCATTGCTCACATTATTGCACTCTCCATTTACGCAGTGAGTTCCAGTCAACAGAACATCCACCTGCTTCGAGGGCTTCTGTCTCAACTCCGTCTCATGCGAGAAGACTGCTCATCGTGTTGGGGAAGACCCCTGGGGAGTACAACGCTCTGGGAGAGGCACCTATCAACCATCAATCGCATCCTCAACATTGCCGCTCGCATTCAAATAAATGAGGCTAGTAAATTCCTGTCCAATCAATTGAGCTTCATTGATAGAAAAATGTGCCACTCTTTGAATTGATGCATCGTGACTAATGTCTCCTATAAATCATTCATTTGGTTTTCCATGAACATTGTTTTTTGGTGCGTCATGATCGTGAGGGCTTAAGATAGAATGTTATTGTCAGGCTGATAAGTTGAAAACTAAGTGAGATGATATTGAAGGTTGTATCGGTGTTGGTTTAGTGTATTCATGCTTAAAATTTCACCCCAGAAATCCTTAACAAAGCAAGAAGAATTGGATTCAATAAAGTTGGGGTCAACGTGGCAAGGGCCCAACCACATTGACAGACCGGTTCCCGTAAGATCACCGAAGTTAAACAAGGAACCCAAGGAGGTCCATTGTGCCAATGGAGGTCTAAGTGCCCGGGCTCCTGTTTGAAGGCCCCCCGTACAAAACAATCTATGGGGTCAACATTGTAAAATCTCATCATTATAGAAGAAAAATCTTAGCAAAATTTTGTTGTGGAATTTTTATAAGATGACTGGTTTCATCCTACAGCCAACATCCAGTATACTGGACTTAGGATTGGTGAGTAATTTATTGTGACATTTTTGTTCCTTTTTTCCAGCCTGGTGATGATGTCTTTCCAAAACTTCAGAACCTCCCTGAGGAATGCATGAGAGAAATTTTACTCCGTCTTGCTGACCACAGAGACCTTGAGAGTAGTGCAGATGCAGGCAGTGAGGTCATTCGTAACTTAGTGTATGGTGAACAACGACTCTGGCGAGAGCTGGCACAGTTTCATTTTACCAATGCCCAGATTGAGACTGTACTGGCTGTCATTGAGTCCGAGGATGAAGAGGCTGAGAAGGCAGCTCTTGAGTCATCTTCAAGAAGGAGTGTCCGGTTTTATGGTCGGGTTGGGAATAGCATAGTCAAAAGTAATCGAAGACCATCAGAACCAGATTGGCAGCGTGTGTACCACAAACTTAGAAGGTAAGATCCATTGATCCTGCTTATTTCTGGGAAGTAAATAATTGCAGCATCTCTAATTTTTTATCATGGGATAGTTTAAAATGGTTTGTTTCATTATCAGTAATACCTAGTCGATTAGTGCTTCAAGCATCAAATTAAACTAAAGTTCTCTAAGTGCATTGGAAGGGGAACATCCAAAATTTACACATCACCAATGTGATGACTCTAGCATCATCTTTAGTAACAAAAGCAAAGTTCTGCAATGTTCATCTTCAAACTTCAATCATTGGCATTGCTTGGTCCATTAGTTAGAGCACCTAAGAAAATATGTATGATAAATGGCGACGGTGACACCTTCAGTATTCCTGGTAAAGTAGCTAGAAAACAAGATAAAGAGTCTTTGTTTAAATTGTGTCACTGACCACAATTACAAGCAGTAAAATTAGATAATCCATTTTTAAATTCAAGAGAAAATCATTTTAAAAGGGGATACTTAAGCTATGTAAAGAAATCAAAAGTAGTACAACTGCAATACATTATGGATACTGATTATTATAATAACATTTTAGGCTTCAATTGAAAGCTAATAATTAAAAATTATATTTTTGCTCACATCTGGGACTAATTCATGATTACTCTTACCACGTTTCACAGATCTGTAGGACTTCGAGAGGAATATGCAGAGATGTTACAGTTGTGTAGAAACTGTCGGTGTTTGTTCTGGAAGTCAAGTGGCCACCCATGCATTATTGATCAAGACCCAGCTTTCCTGGAGAAACTTGAAGATGTGGACAAGGACTCATTACATGTGCCAATACCTCCTCATGCCTTCCTCAAGTTCTTTTCGCTGTGATTTGTCATCCCCTCAATACAATGACTTGTTAGCATCCAGTTGCATGCAGAGAGTATATGCAAAACTATTTCCAGAATGTGATAAGGTATATTCTGGAGGACTATGCTCTTGTGCTGGCTACTCCAGTCTAGAGTTTGAAAATCATAGATTTTCTCTCTTCAGCCGTCATTTAGAGCAATAGCCAGCATATACAACTGCTGCGAAGACATTGTTGGCGGTGATGTCATATACTGTGCAAAGTTTTAGTTTGATTTCAAACTAAAGCTTGTGTTGTGTTGGTTAGCCATGAAAATAGTCCAGTAAAACTTCATGGTGTTTACTTGTGGAATTCTAAAGCATCAGTTAGGGATTTTAAGGATCAGCTGACTTGTGCCTACCTATTCCTCTACTTTTTTATTTTCTTGAGTTAAATTTTATATATTTACACGATCATTTCAGCTATAAAAAGGTGTTCAAATTTACATTATACCTTTTAAAACTATAAAACATGGGCTTTTTTATTTCCAAGGCAGCATGATATTTAGAGTTTTTTTTTACTCCGAGGTCAGTGGCTCTATTTCCTGACTTAGTTTTTATTTCTGTGGGAATTTCAGTTGAAATTGCATTCATTTGAAGGTCTTTGTGGATTGATGCCAAGAGAGGATAAACTGATTTCAGAAAGAAGATGTATATTTTGTGAGATATTCTAACAAAGAGATCTATGTAATTGGTTTTGATTAATATCACCTGCCAAAGGTTTCTACCAGCATCACTGAAAAGAAATCAGTTGTTAGATTACTAGTGAATGATTGCTGGATTGGTGGGTATTCTAGATTATATTTGGAATTGTGGACTAACATATTTGGAATTGATAGACTTCCATTGAGGTAGCAGGGATTGATCAATGTCATTCATCAATGCAGCGATTAACTAAGCCCTCTTTAGTGGCTTCAAGGGGCCACTCCAAGGGGCCAAATGTCCTTATATATATATGTCGTAGAATAATGCTCTATCCAGAGAATTTGTGTCAGCAAAATCTGCAGGCAATAAGCATGCCATTTGTAAGTTGGAATTACATGCGGCCTAAAAATATATGATGCTGAAATTTAATAGCATAGTATTTCAGAAAGTCTGATTCTTACAGAATAGTAGCTATTATAAAGAATGTCTTTATATGTGCTAGTATTGATATGAAACAGAATTTCTGTTAGTTTTCAACAGTTTTGATCTGATAATGCTAAAATATATAATTCACTTCAAATTATAAAAATCTTATATGATTCAGGATAATTCTGGAAACAGATTTGGCTATTTGATTTTCAAGCTATGTCTAAAGCCTAATGAGTTGCACATATTTTTTTGGTTTTAATATAAAATTCCTGTGAGGAATTTGTGTTATCTAGCCACTTAAATGTTAAACATTTCTTCAATCATTTATTCTTGTCATCCTTTTTTTTTTAATTTAATGACATTTTTTGGATTGTAAGCCTCCTTGTTATAAAAAAATATTTTTAAGCTATTCGTATCTGTGGCTTGTCTTAGGGGAAAATTTATGTGCTGAACTAATTAAATAAGGAGCTTATTGTGACTGTAAAGAACACTACGGCTTGCTGAGATTAAATCAAGTTAAAAAAGCCTCTTATTGAATACTCATTATGTACTAATACAATGAGGTAGTTTCAATATTGATACTTAATTGAGAGTGAGAATGTCTCTCATTCACATTTTGGAGAACATTAATGGAAGAACATTTGTTGCCCAAAGCCTGTGCCTAGAAAACTTAGCTCGGTGCTTTTTATTTTGATGCTCATAATTGAGCGAATTTTTATCCTTGTGGTCGTCTATCAATTCAAGCGCTTGTGGCACTTTATCCATCCCTTTGTTATATTTCACCTCAAAGGTGTTATTTTTTAATAACTAACGTTTATTTGAATGATTTTTTGAAATTCATCCTGTGTGAATTATTTTTGCTCTTGTGAAAATTGAGAAATGAGAGCTGAGAATGCACCATTTACATGCATTTTTTAAAATGGTTATATGATAAGTGAGATGGTTAGTGAATGTGTTTATGTTTGTTATACCCTTGATTGTATTATGTGGCACTCATTTAATTGTTATCAGTTAATGAATGTCTCTGTGGTTTCCAAAGATCAGTGTATTTTTCAAATACTGGCACAATGAGGACGAAATGCTGTAACTGTAACTTTTCTCTCACTGAATTACTTATGATTTAATCAAAAAAAGTATCTTTATTTATTCATTGTGATAAAATAACACTTGGGGGAACAGAAATGGCATAAATTTAATATTTTCTGACCAGAAGTGGTATAAGACCTTTAAGTCTATCCTTCTTTAATTTTACTGGAGATTATTCTTCAGGATAAATATAGTTTTTTGTTTCCTTTCATGATTTGTGGGGTAAAATTTCAGTGTTTTTTATGCATACCTTGTAAGAAACTCAATGTTGCATTGATTCACAATCAATATGCTTCATGCTAGTCAAATGCACTCTTTTATTTAGCTGAAAAAAGTGGTGATTGTGCAGTGTTATGTCCTGTAAAGCTTCTTATGTAAAAACTGTCAATGTTGAGTGTTCAAAGTTTTGCTGTCGCAAAGAAATAGAGGTTTTTTGGGATGTTGTATTGTACACATTAAAGACTAATGGCATTAGAAACGCTGTGGTTCACAGAGCAAGTTTATCTCCTTATTAAGTTTAGATTTTTTTATTAAAAAAGATGAACTCCTTAGTTGAATTGATGTCAAGTCCAAAATTGGCTAAAAGATGTAGTGTTAAATGTAGATTACTGTATTTTTGGGTATAATCCTTGTTGTAGGTACATGACTGAAAACAAAGTCCATGTATTAAATCTAGGGGACCACGGCCTGCCATGACAAAATTTGTATCCCACTTCATCACTGAAGTTAAGCATGGTTGGGCTGGGATTATATTTGGATGGGAAGTTGTCCAATACATCCCAGGTGCTGTTATTCCTGTCAACTAATGGCAGACTGTGAAGTGTAAAGTTATCTTTCCTGTCAAAGCATTTTCAACTGAAATACAAATATTAACTCAAGAAATATTTTAGGATATTTGTAATCGCAGTCTCATTAGAATTTGAATTATTCTACTACCAATGGCTGCTTCATGAAGTGACTTTGTTTTATTTGTGAATTGATCTATTTGGAAATATAGTCAAATCTAACGTGCTTTATTTGCTAAGATATGTTGTGAAAACTTTCAGTGACATTTTGGATATGTATTTCATACTTTTCTGAGTCGTTGCTCTGCTTAGAGAGAGAATTTTGTCTGGCACATATCGAGAGCATTGTTTCTGTCCTCAGCCCTGAAGTGCTTTGAGGAGGAAAGCCATGCTGTTATGTAGGATAACAGAGAGGCCTCCTTATCTCTTTGGCCAATCAAGTGTGATCATTCTATTCATTACAATAAAGCTTTTTACTTTTCTACAATTTTTAAAAGTGTAGAAAAGTACAAAACTTTATTGTAATGAATATTAAAAGTTTCTACAAAGTAGAGCCTGAAGCTGTGGATTTAGTGATCATTCTAGTTTGTGTAATCAGAGCATTAACTAGCGTAAATTCTTAGCATTACTTCTCTGCTTTCCTCTTGTGAAAATTTGTATCCATGGAATGGAGAATGAATAGCCCTCCTCCAGATCAAAGTTTGTTCATTGTTCCTATTTATGGAAGGCTGACCCATATCTTCAGGGTGTATGTTATTTTCTTTTTTGCTTCATTGTTGTTGACAACTAATTCAAGAAGTGGAAAGAGCAGAAAACAGTGTTCTCTTATTGGCCACACTAGGGCTGTGCCACTTGCTAGTGTTCAAACAAGGACGGGGCCTGTTTGGCAGGCTGAATTTGAAGGAAATGTAACTTTATTTCAAAAATTTAATACATAAATGAATCGATGACTTGTTATCAAGTTTAATTTTCTTCTAATTCTGCAAGTAACATGACACTCATAGCCGCACATTTGGTCAAACTTTTTGTCAAAAAATTCGACCATGGACATGAGTGTCATGTTACTTGCAGAATTAGAAGAAAATGGGGGCCATTTTTACAATTTTTTAAATTGCCAAATCTGATAGAGCTTGTAAAATAAAAAGACACGTATTTTTCCATTTTTCGATCCGTCACCTAGTTCTCGAGTTATAAGAGACAAAAAAATGATGTTCTTAACCCTTCCGCTGGAATGGGTGTGCTGAGACTTCTTACGTCATCCCTTCGTCTGCGCCAGTCACTGTGTAAGCAGACCTCCCCTCCCCAACTCCACTCCCCAAAACAGCCAATGAGGGGAGGTGGACTCAGCGCTGCTCATTCGATGTGTGTCACATTTTGCATATTTTAATTTTCAATTTATGAGTGAATGGGTATGGTTAGAAGATTGATTTTTTCACTAAAATTAATTTTTTGTTTCCATCTAACGATTTCGTGCATAAAATAGAAAGTTTTGTTCTGAGTAAACGCCCCCATTGAACTTTGTAAGAAGTCATCAATCCATTTATGTGTTAAATTTTTGGAATAAGGTTACATTTTCTTCAAATTCCGCCTGCCAGACAGGACTCATCCTTTTCTAGGTCAATAGCTTTTTTGACAAAAATTTTTACTGTAGAGCACATTAGCTCTTTTGGGATAAGACTGGAGGGCTCCTTGAGTTCCTATGTAATTGGGTGATAACGCCTCCAGATGCACGTCTGATTTGAAGATGGAAGCTCTACTGCCTCCTAAATGTTGCCAACAGAATTCTCACTCAATACAGGGTGATATCCTAGAATGCCAAGATGTGCTGAGTGAAAAATCACATCATTTGAGGTTTTACACTTGATCCATCTTCAAAGAAAAGGCTTAATTTGGAACTGCTCAATGCTTCATTGAGAAGTTCAGACCTTCAGTCTATTTTGGACTCAATGCATTCAATTATTTAGTTTTAGTAGAAACCCTCAGTTCTCTGTGATATAGATACCCTTATTCACTTTTCTCATCCTTATGATGGGTGTTCTCCTGAGAAATGTTGTGATTGAATCCACCTACAAGTTTGTATTGTTTAGTCTCCAAGGCTTCTGAGTGATTTGTTTTCTTCCTGGTGGTGATTGAACCAGACTGTTGTATATAACAGTGTGCTTATTGCTCTAAGTGCATTATTCCTCATGTGAAAAGTATTCTATCTAGTTTTAGAAATGTTCATGTAATTATATTTTTAATGACTCATCTGGTTTGTGTATGTCTTTTTTTCCTAAATTCTTTGAGGTACAGGTGAGCAGTGAAGTAATACAGCAAGGCATTTGCAAAATCACAGTTTCACCTGGGTTAAAATGGACAGACTATTATGATAAAGATGCAACAGCAAATTAAATGAAATTTCTTGTAATATCTCATCCTAAGTGCGATGTGCGAAATTGAGGGATCCGGGTTTGAATCAAGGCGAGCGATTTTTCCTCTGTGGAATATCGCACTTATGTGCTCTTGTGGGTGACTCCGTAAAAGGTTACTACCGTGGCTAGTTCTGGCATCCTCAAAATTAATCTCAGCCAAAGTTTTTGTCGGACATTTTAAAATACTGTTTATCTCAATCCTGGAAGAATTGCTGAAGTTATTTTCTCTATTATGTGCATATTGTCATTATTTTGTCATTCATTGCTATGAATAAATTGCATTGTCATAACTTGCAACTGAATAATTTATTTTCCCTTATAAATTGTCCATGTCTTAAAAAATGTTATGCTTTAGTGACAAGATATGATATCAGTTCCTTATTTTTGGAATTACATGTGGATCCCACATGGGATCCACCACAGTATGTGGATATTTGGTGAAGGTGGCAATTAGGTGGAAATTTCTCCATTTACCCACGGTGGAAATTGAGTGAATTTTAAGTGGTAATGGAGATTTCTTTGAATGTGGAAAAATTCACTTCAGTGAGTATAGTTACATGGAGCTTGTTAGTATAGTTTATCTTTTTAAATAAATAACGTCAGTCATAAAAGTTGAAAATTGGTTGTAACTGTAGCTAACATGATATAAAAGCTGCAGATTTCGACAGTGGGTAACAAATTAATGAAAAATAAAATATAATATTGTGAGATTATGCTAGGTTCGTGTATTACTGTGTTGTGGATTAAAAACTCCACTTCGATCCCACATGAAATCTACCCAGAGGCGGATACATATGGGGGGCGCGCGCCCTCCCTTGTGGGGCCGCCTGCATTGCCACCCCTGCCAGTCAGCCCGTATGCTATACGTTCATGTCTTTCGTCAGTCGACTCTGAGTCGAGTTATCGAGTAGTTGTACTTTCTTATGTAGCACGTGCGCGCGTCTGTGTCATCGTATTTTATACGTTTCTGTCTGGCACATATATAGCTAACCTACGAGAAAAGTCCCGGCCATTCTAGTGATCTCAATACGTTATTCCATCTGGCATTTGTTCAAGAAGAGTCGCGAATATTCTACTGTTTGTATTTGTTCACACTCCTTAAAAGTCTGGAAGCGAACATTCTGGCACCGAATGTTCTCGAAACAACCGAGCTACATATATAAGGGAAGCAGAGTCGCTGCCAGGCAGTCAGTTTGAAAGCTACAATCGTCGCGATAACTTGCGCCCCCCCCTTGATTTTTTTCTGTATCCGCCACTGAATCTACCACAGTTTGAGAATATATGGTGGAAAAAGAAATTTTCAGAATTTCCACCATATACCCATGATAGAAATTGAGTGGATTTTAAGGGGCTGTCCATAAATGACGTCCACACGATTGGAGTGGACCATCACCACCCCTCCCTTCAGAAGCTGGTGGTGGGGGTATGGAATACCCCCCATGTAAAACGGGGGGTTGGGGAATTTTGAATAATATACATCTGAAAATGATGTTTTGAAGGTGTTCTTTTTTGTTATGGAAAGTGATTTATAGGTGCACTATTAGCATGTGTTAAGCACATAATTTTAACGTTTTTTAATCAATTGGGGAGGGGGTTACAACCCCCAAACCCCTCCCCCCCTTGGATACATCTATGGTGCCCACCTAATTAATGAGTGGCAAAAACTGACTTATGCCACTTTAAATCCCAAAATCCCAACAGCTCATTTAGGTCACTTGTTTTATATGAATACAGGTTTTCCTGCACTTCTAGGGTTCTCTGGTTAACACCTCTCAACATGAATTTAGGTCCATTGCTTCAATTTTTTCTTGTTTAATGTACTTACTTAACCCAAGTAAATGAAAATGGGCACAAGATTCATGAAGCCAAACTCATATTGTCATGGAGCTTACTTTTAGCATGTGATTGTATGTGAATTACACTTAGGCTTTAGCATAACTTAAACAGATAATATTTTTCTAAATAAGATGCAGAAAATATGCTTAAAAGTGAATGAATAGGCTTCCATTAGTTTTCGGGGCATACATTTTTTTCAAAATATGCATTTTAAACTCAAGACAGCATAAACTGGAGACAAAGTGCACGAAGAACGAACTTTCCTTTTTAAACAGAACACTGTACACCATTCAAACATCATGCATACACTGTGACTAATACCCTTGTATAGTGTGCAGCACATTGTTGTCACACTGTCTGTCACGATTTATTTTTATCATGTGGGAATGGAAATAAAGTACGGTGGACGGAAAGGAAGACAATTATGAGGCAGTGCTTGGCATGGCTGGTTACGAGAGAAAATCTCTAGAGGTAGAGTAGGCATTTGGGACAGGTAATATGGGAGGCCAAGGGATACTGAAGGCCAAGCCCGGATTAAGACAAAATTTTAACCCAGGCGAGAGAGTATTCCAGCGTGCCCCCCACTTATCAAACCTATTCACCAGTTAAACATTGTAGTAAAAACTATTTTTTCACAATCACGGCGCCCCTTCCTTTGCGGCGCCCCGGGCAGTCGCCCGTATCGCCCAGGCCTTTAGCCGGTCCTGTTGAAGGCTGTGATAGAGAGGAGGATGTTTGGTAAGCAGGGAATGGGAAGAAAAAGAAAAGGATTTATGGACAGGCTAAAGAGAGTTATGCTAAGTTGAAGAAAGAAATCTTGTTAGGAGATATGGGCTTGTGTCTGTAAAAATGTAGAGGATTTTTATATACATCTTTCTAAACCTACCTCAACCGACAGGTTACCCAAATAATAATAATTAGGTAAATTTGTGATTTTGGAATAAGCTGCGATGATGAGTCTGATTTTTATTGGAAGAATAAACTTAACGATCAATTATAGCTCTTGAGTGAAAAATTCGTCAAGTAGTGAACTGTATAATATTTTTATTCATAAATATAGCTTAAATTGGGGACCAACGATCATATATAAGGACGTTCAAATAGCCGCCTACTAATCGTGCGACACTTGTGGCACTTTTTAGAACTTACAACTGTGTTTCGGACAAAACAACCACGAAATCACGAAATGCATATGGCGTCTCGTTTGCGAGGGATCGTGTCCACGTGTCCGCCAAGGATACTGTTTTGGTGGTTATGGTGTCATCATCCGCATGGTTTCCATGTCACAATTCCCGTGCTTAGATCCACGTCGATCGTTGGACGTGGTGGATCAGTTTGGAGGTATGTGTATTCCATATGGTAATTTTAAACTTATACGCTTATTATACGTTACTTTTATCATGGAAACGGTGAGATATTAACGTGCTCTGGTATTCAGGAGTCTATGCTTAGTATCTGATATTGTCCAGCAAGAGTTTCAAAGATATATTTATCTAAGTGGTACAAAGAAAACATCTTTACCACAGTCTATACAGTCGCGTCAAGCCATGTAATTTTCCATATACAGACTTGCTGCGCGCCGAACCAAGTGCCTCTAGTGATGAACATGTATATCTACTTACAATACGGTGTGTATGAAGCTAACTTCTGCGTACTCTCGCCAAAATCTGCAATGCCTATAAACATTTGATTTTTGGGGTTAATGCTATATGGTTGTTCCTTTTTCATCCTCTTTAAATTATAATATCGTTCAGAGAACCGATGTCACACTATCGTTCGCGGAGTAAATGATTCGTTGAATGGTTAGACATTTCAAAGAAGTAGCAAAACTTGCTTCAATTTTTGGAATATGTACTGAGTAGTTTGTTACCCTAGTCGGTAAATGATCGATAGGGTCCAGTCTGGGAGTAAATTTTTTGTGCGAAACGTGTAGAAGTGAGGGGGGAATAAGAGAAATGGTAAAGGAAAGTGAAAGGAATGCGCATTTAATAAATGTAAGAAAGAAAGTCGTGAGATACTTAGTTTTGGAGAAAATGAAGTTTGAAAATGATCAAATTAGCGTGAATTGGCTCCAACCACCTTTAGAAGTAATTATCTGAGGTAATCTACATCTACAAAATACCCTGCAAGCCACCTCAGGGGTGTGTGGCAGGGGGTGAGTAATCACCAACATGCATTACACTATACCCTAAAGTTAGTGTAACTACGACTAATTATGCATTAGCATAAATCGCTAATGATGAGGCGAAGCCTCACAAGCATGCAACACTACACTACAGATGTCATCAAAATGGAGAGTGACCTCAATATACATGCATTCTACAACTACACAGATGGACAGTGACTCAAGACCCATGTAGAAAACATGCTAGGCGTGCTGTTAGTATGTTCTAGGCAACAGATAAGGATTCAAGTATTAGGAGTACTACTACTACTAATAGCTACACTACCTAACGACAAACTTAGATAAAAGTCTCATGGCAGCTATTATGGTCCCTTATCGTTTGAGGGAAAAATGACATCTTAAATCTATCGGTTCTGCAGTCTAGTTCCCTAATTTTACTCTCATGATCTGATCTACCATAGTATGTTGGATTTCGTAAAATATTATCAACGTCGTCAGAGAATAGACGGGTTTGGAACTTACATCATAGATTTAGTCTAAATTTTAATCGACGGTCTGAAAGCTTTTCCCATCCCAGTTGCTGCAAAAGGTCAGTAACACTAACGAGATTATCATAACGGCCTTTAACATATCTTGCCGATCTTCGCTGCACGCGTTCTAACTCAGTTTCTAAGCCTATCTCATAAGGATCCCAAATACTGGCGGCATATTCTAAGTGGGGTCTAACGAGGGAGAAGTAGCTGATTTCCCTAACTTAATCATCGCAATTGCCAAGTACTCTTTTAACAAATCCCAATTTACGATTAGCTTGACCGGTAATTTCTCGAATATGTTTACTCCACGACAGATCATTAGTCAGTTTAACTCCGAGGTACTTAACCGATTCTACGGTGTCTAGTTTTATGTTGTTTATGCAATAGCTGTTACAAGGAGCGTTTTTCCGTTTCCAAAAATTCACAACAACGCATTTTTTCAGGTTGCTGCCACGAATCGCACCACTCTTGTATTTCCTCAAGGTCCTTAGTTAGCGCTTCCTTGTCATTAAAGCTACGAATTTCTCTATACACCACTGCGTCGTCAGCAAATAATCTAAGCTTACTGTCAACTTTGTCACCGATGTCGTTTATGTACAAAAGGAACAGAAGCGGGCCTATGACACTTCCCTGTGGGACACCCGATGTGACTTTTACTTCATTAGAGATAGCGCCATCTAATACAACCCTTTGCACACGATTACTTAAGAATTCTCTAATCCAGAAAATTACGTCGTCGTCTAAACCGTAGGATTTTAATTTCATGAGTAGCTTACTGTGGGAAACTTTATCAAATGCCTTTTTAAAGTCAAGAAAAATTGCATCAACTGGAGCGTTATGTTCACCCGAGACTAAGATATCGTGAGCAAAAAGTGCTAATTGAGTTTCGCAAGATCTTCCCTTTCTGAATCCGTGTTGTGTTTTTGTTAACAAGTTTTCTATATCGAGGTGTCTCATAATTGAACTAACAATTATATGTTCAAGGAATTTGCAAGAGATAGATGTGAGAGATATCGGTCTGTAGTTCGATGGCTGTTCCTTATCACCGCTTTTGAATATGGGAGTGACATTTGCAATTTTCCAGTCCATGGGTACTTTGTGTTCGTTGATGGATTTACTAAATATATTCTGCAAGTAGGGTGCTATTTCACAAGCTAATTCTCTATACACGCGGGCAGGAATTTCTTCAGGACCTGGGGATTTATTTGGACTTAAAGATTTTAGCAAGTTTTCTATTCCTTGAGTGCAAATATCGATAGGCAGCATCTTTTGCTGGAATTGATCGTTTAACTTTACGGATGTAATTTGCGATGACTTGGTGAACACACTTTGAAAGTAAGAATTCAATAAGTTGGCCTTGTCCAAGCTGCTTGTTAATAATTCGCCATTTTCGTTTCGTAGTGGAATAAATGTTGATCTATTGCCTTGAACTTCCCTTACGTTTGACCAAAATGCCTTTGGGTTGCCCTGTAATTGTTCTCCTAATGTTTTTATTTTAAAATTTATGAATGCATTCCGAAAGGCTTCCTTTGTAGTGGCTCTAGACAATTTGTATTTTTCAAATATTAAATTTTGATCACTAGTGGACAAATCTCTATGGAGTTTTTTCATCTGAAGTGTAATCTGTTGTTGCAAAGAAAAACTAATGGACACAGTCACGACCAAAAGTGGTGTAAGATTAGAGTCGTTCTGGGTGAAAAAATAAGAGAATTTTTATGGGAAACTAGGATCTATACAATGCCAAGCTGGATTGAGATGCATAGGATGTTCTGAATTATGCAATAAGTATGTACCTCATTTCAGTTGGCGGAGCTGGTTGGTATCCCCTTGTAAGTCATAAATGTTTTCTGGAAGTGGGCCATTAGGAAACTTACTACTTGTATGCATTATCTTATGTCCAAAGCTATTTCACTGTAGTGTTGCTGATACTTGTGGCACATTCACAGTTTGTTGATTTCATTTTTCTAATTGAAAGTTCAGGGAACTGCTGCTCAAACTCAGTCTATAAATTTCTACTCACTGATTTTCATGAGATGGGTTAGGACCTAATTGTTATATCTCTAAGCTTTGTTTTGCAGTATCTTTACGGCAATTCTTCGTATTTAGGCCTTCAGTAATGTGACGTAATATTGAGTTTTCTTAAATTAGTCTTGGGTTAGAGGGCTTGAAACTTCGAAAGTGGGAAGACTTGAGAGGGAACGCTAATTACAGGCAGTTTGACAGTGGCTGTTGCATTATAAATCAGGAAATTAAAACATTCATGTTGTTCATGTACAAACTGTCGATAAAAGATGATAAAGAGATGCATAGCTGATTATTGAAGTTGGTATATTTTTTAAAGTACCGCAGAAAAGGTTTCTTCTAGGCTTCTGGGTATCCACTGTAAAATTTTGCTGGGCCTTTTCATCTCAAATCAGGCAGATAGTGCAAAATCATGTCAGGTGACCATCACCGATTTCTCTAAAAGTTATATATGTGAAAGCAGTATCCTTATGGTGAATTATGATCACTTTATCTCAGCTCAGAACCAAACCAATATTAAGATATGATCCTTTGAACATTGCTGAGTCAGGCCTCAAAGTAAAAAGCGAAAAATCACATAAATGCTAATAAATAAGGAACAATGGCCCATAAAGCAATGGTTTTTGTTTCATTTTGAAGAAAATGCATTTATGCACAATCTGAAATAACTTTCAAATAATTTGAAGTAATAATAAACAAATAGGACTTATTTAAACAATAAAAATTAGTGATTATTGAACAATTTATTACTCAAAAAGGCCACCTTTTATTTGCTTTAAATTTTCTCAGTGGCTAGTTTAAATGTTCTGCTGTCAATAAAAAAAATAAAAAAAGGTAGTATTTTTATATTTTTTGTTTTAAGGCATGTCAAAGTTAGGCATGTTTTCGACCCAATCTGTTTATGCACTCCTCTCGTACACCAAGATTGCATACCTATGACGGGGAAAAATGAAGATTCATTCTACTTAGCATGCATAATTGATAAATAGTACACACCTGAATCATTGGTTTCATCTACTGACTGAATGCAAGTTCAATCTTGTGTACTTCCATGGCATCAAATGTGTGCAAATGCCCAGTGCTACTACCTGGAAACGGTGGATGAGGCAATTTGTGCAGATCATTTTTCAATGGCACTTCACATAAGTCTTCTAATTTGGGCCACCTGAAACCATTCGATGGACCATGTGGATGCATAAACGAGACACTAATGTCATTCTCTTCTAAAGACACTGCAGTGATTTTAGCAATCCACCAGGTTTTTTCGAAAACACACCCGATGAAGTCATTTATGGTGAGATCTTGAATACTGTATGTCTCTATATCTAAATTTGTTAGTGTCACAGCGTGTATGCATGTGTGGTTCACTGAGCGAGCAATAGTTGTCCCATGTCTGTTATCAACCCAGACATGACAGCTTTTGATGCCATGTACAGGTGCCACTTTTGCCCAAACGTTATGCTTTTTTGTCTAAATTGAGCTACTTCATCATGTGGCAAATGCAAAATTTTGATATTAGGCAAGAATTTACTTACATGCTCCACAAAGGACACTGTTCTGAATGTACTCGCCAAAATTGAAATTTCTCAGGTATAGTTGTGGCATAATAATGCTTGACTAGTCCTCCAACTCCCGGCCCCGGTGGCGACGGGGTAAAGACCTCGCATGCTAAACTGGGGGTCGCGGGTTCGAGTCCTGCCTGAGTCGATTTTTCACCACTCAGGACATGGGTGTTTGAGTCCGTCCCTTGTTACATGTTTAAAACACCCGATGTAAATGGCCGTTTGTGGTGTTTTCGGGGATGTGGAAATAAATAAACTCCATCACAGGCCCCCTTTCCATGTTCAGTTGCACTGAACAACCACCTATGACTTTCGTCCGGGTTAAGACCTTTCCCCAATTCAAATAGCTGAAATCTGTTTTTAAATGAGCTGCTGCCCCATCTGAAATATGTTTTATCTCTCTATATAATATTCATTTTAGACAAGTGTTCTTCTATCTTATTTATCCCAAGCAAAGCATGTGCAGTATCATGTGATAAATCATCTGAAATAACTGCATAACTCTGTGTGCCTTTGTCACTATATCCCACACAGGTAAATATTGATATCTGCACTTTTTGCCAATGATAGGATTGTACTTCATCTGGAAGAATCACACTCCAATTCTTGGCAGAGTCGAAATGAAGCACCAATTTCACACCATTTAGTGCAACCAACTTCTCTTTATGAATAGCTTCCCTCTGTATTTTCCAAATATAGTGGTGATACACACCTTTCTTGGTGCAATCCTGAACTTTAGCAATGAATGCTTCCATCGAAACAATCTTTAACAAATCACCTTTTTCCCATAAACCATAAGTCACTTCTTCATCTTCTTTGTCATCCAATCTTAAAGTGGTCATTGTTAGGCCCTCAATGCCTGGACACAGGCCACATTCTTGGAACCAGCACTCTTCTTTAGGGCTTTCACAAAGAACAACTTATATAAATAATCATTTTCAATGGCTGAGATGGTCAAATTTCTTAAACTTCTACATATAAGTTTCAAATTGGAGCAATAAATACATCCGCAGACATCATGCACTGGTTGAATTTTGACCCATCTTGGCCTAACTGAGTAGAACTTGGTCAGTCCAATTTTTATTTTACGATGTTGTTCTTTCATGATGCCATAGGTTTCCTTTATTGATCAACTCATGAATCACTTTACTTTTTTTACTTTAATATCATTCTCAATGACAGTCAACACATCTCGCTGATTAGGACTTTGACGAGAGCAATCTTTGTCATCATCCAAGTAAAATGAGAGAGCAATCTTGATATGCTCAACAGGAAGAGGATGCCTACAGTATACATCAGCATTGGCCCATATTCCTTGCTGTTTTTTTTGCTCGTTTGTCAATCACATGTTTGGTTGAACCTGGAACAGCAGCCATAATCTCTTGTTTGGAATAACTTGTGGGAAAGATTGTTAAAATTTTAACTTGGTCACTGATAGATTTTTCACTTTTCGCTTTATCAAAAGCTGCTGAGATATTATTTTCCCATGAAGTACATGTTTCACATTCATCAATTTCAGTGGGAGCAGCTTCATCCTGAACATCATACAATAAACTAACCTTTGCCCTTAATGCCTTTGTGGAATCAGTAATTTGAGTCAGCTTCCTTTTACCATATGAAATCCTTCGATCTGGTCGAATTTTCGTAGGGATTCTCAGGGGGGAGACGACTTGTTCTGGTTCACTGCCTAAACTTGTCACTGTCTGATTCGCTATATCCATACTGTCTTCTAATGATAAATACTGATTGTCATAGGCATCACAGTTTGACTCAAGTTCAACTAAAAGGCCTTCATACTTCTTGTAGCAGTTCAAGCAGAGTTCATCACTAGCTTTGATGACCACATGTTGCAATATTTTTTGGAGTTTCTCAGACATCTCCCCCACTGATTTAAATGTCTTCTCATTTTTCTATAGCACTTTTGTTTATTGTCTCTTCTCATAGTCTGCACAAAAAAATCCTCTTTGCAATATATGTCCCCGTATACATTTTGGAGAGAAATGGTATTTGGTAATGTATAAAGAGAGGCAAGAGAGAGGCTAATATAGAACTGCTTGAGAGGTACTCTTCTCAATGACTGCACATAACAGACTGACAATATGTATGGGACTTCTTGTACATAGTATCATTCTTAGTTGTTACTTTGTAACCTGATCTTATGCTAGGTTATTGAGAGGACAATGCTGAGGTGGGTTACAATGTACAAGAAGTCCCATGCATATTGTCAGTCTGGCTGTGGCACTAACAAATTCAGGTATAAAGACATACAATATTCAAGATCTCACCATAAATGACTTCATCGGGTGTGTTTTCGAAAACTCCTGGTGGATTGCTAAAATCACTGCAGTGTCTTTAGAAGAGAATGACATTAGTGTCTCGTTTATGCATCCACATGGTCCATCGAATGATTTCAGGTGGCCCAAATTAGAAGACTTATGTGAAGTGCCATTGAAAAATGATCTGCACAAATTGCCTCATCCACCGTTTCCAGGTAGTAGCACTGGGCATTTGCACACATTTGATGCCATGGAAGTACACAAGATTGAACTTGCATTCAGTCAGTAGATGAAACCAATGATTCAGGTGTGTACTATTTATCAATTATGCATGCTAAGTAGAATGAATCTTCATTTTTCCCCGTCATAGGTATGCAATCTTGGTGTACGAGAGGAGTGCATAAACAGATTGGGTCGAAAACATGCCTAACTTTGACATGCCTTAAAACAAAAAATATAAAAATACTACCTTTTTTTATTTTTTTTATTGACAGCAGAACATTTAAACTAGCCACTGAGAAAATTTAAAGCAAATAAAAAGTGGCCTTTTTGAGTAATAAATTGTTCAATAATCACTAATTTTTATTGTTTAAATAAGTCCTATTTGTTTATTATTACTTCAAATTATTTGAAAGTTATTTCAGATTGTGCATAAATGCATTTTCTTCAAAATGAAACAAAAACCATTGCTTTATGGGCCATTGTTCCTTATTTATTAGCATTTATGTGATTTTTCGCTTTTTACTTTGAGGCCTGACTCAGCAATGTTCAAAGGATCATATCTTAATATTGGTTTGGTTCTGAGCTGAGATAAAGTGATCATAATTCACCATAAGGATACTGCTTTCACATATATAACTTTTAGAGAAATCGGTGATGGTCACCTGACACCCCTCTGCCTGATTTGAGATGAAATCCCCCTGCTTTTAATTCTCGAGTTATATTATTTATATTAGTGCTGGCTATAATCAACATAAGTCACTTGCCTTTGTCAAATAATAAATTATGTGCTAATTTTCTAAGATCCTGATTGTTCAGAAGTGTCAGTGTCAGAAGTTGAGTAAAGAGTGCTGAATTTTTCCATGGAATCATTCTAGTTTTTGTAAGAAGAATTGGGTATATCAAGGAAGCTTAAAATCTTTGTTCAACAACAGTCTCTTATTTTTGGCTGTGGTGACAGTGCAGAAATTGGGCTTAAATTTGATTTTACCTGTCTTATATATAATTTTACTTTATGACCATTACTATGTTTTAACTTTCTTGACTTCCTCAATGTTAGTGGGGTGTAAAAATAATGGATTTTTGTAATTGCTTTCTGAAGTAATAAAACAAATTGATTTTCAGGATACAATGGGGTTTTAAGGACCAATATTACTAAACATACATTGAATTTGTCCGTTACTGTTTATTACATAATAATTTCCATATATCCGGTAGTCTTTTATATCTGAATGAACGTCTTAGTGGAAGCACCACTCAGATGTATGCCTTTTATTTCCGTAGTTGACAACTTCATTTGTTTGTTTTTTAAGGTCCTGATGGCATTATGGAATCATCTTACTTTTCTCTCAGAAGCTGGGACCTGGAATGGAGAAGATTCCTCTTCACTTTCCTGACCTGAATGTGTTTCACTGTGGTGAATGATGCAAATTCATCAAGAGTCCATAATAATGGAAATTCCACAAAAAGGAAATTCACAAGAAGATAAAGGAACCTCTGGTAGAAGAAAGACCTTTCTTCTCTCAGAATTCCCTTAACTTCCTGTGAGGCTCCTCACCTTGGCTCCTAGGTCTCTCCTGAATTCATGGCGTGCATTAATCTGGGAAAGAAACACTTGCTCTCATGACTGAGGGAAGGGAAGAGATTTGAAATTGAGAAAGTGGGAGGGGATGGGGAAGGAGGAAATGGGAGGAACTCTAGGAGGGGGGGATTGGAAAGGAAATTTGGGAGAGAAAAGAGGGTTAAAAGGGGGAGGGATTGGAAGCAAACTAGTGAGCCCTGTGCAGACCTAAGGAGGTATAATGCTTGAAAAAGCCAAATGCATGCCTGCTCTTTAAGGTCTTGAGTGTGTGTAGGGTGGCTGAAGATGGGTGGGAAGCGAGAAGCAGGTGCTTTGCAGCATTTGTCAAACTTGAGGTTATGGGAGAAGTCATGGGTGAGGATGGGCTGTGAAACAGATTGGGAGGAGTAATTACCATAGGGTTGTTGGACGTTCATACAGATGCTGAGGGGAGTGATACAAAGGCAAAGTAAAAAGCAGGGTACAGATTTCAAAGGAGGAAAGGGCCCATGTTATTGGTCTTGTAGGAGAGAAAAGGATGGAAGGAAGAGGAAAGGAGTGGAATTTTCAGGGTAGAGATTGAGTGATTAGGATTTGGATGCTTTCTGCATCATCAAATGGCGGGTGAGGGTAAGAGTTAAGTGCGGATAATGGGTTTGGGTAGGGTTTGGTTTTATTTTTTGGATGCCGGCGAGGTTAGTAGTTGTCTGAAGGCACAGAAGGGGCATGTAGGGAAGATTTGATAGTGGTTAGGTTGTGGGATAGGATTAGGGAAATGCTTTTGATGGCGCCTTCAGGGACCGAAGAAAGCGGTAATACCTGGGAAGTAGGTGGTGCATCAGAAGTATGTAGTTGTAATACATAATCTGAGGTTTCAGGTTTGATGGAGTGGAAACGGAACATAACTGCACTTAATGAAATTGAACAACTTCCACTGTGATAGTATTTATTATAGCTTTTCGCTTTTTATCAGCATCATTTTCGCTTTTACAGCATCTTAAAAAAAGTGAAACCGGTTGTGTAATAAATGCTATCACAGTGGAAGTTGCTCAATTTCATTAAGTGTAGTTATAATAATTTTTGCAAGGATGTGGCTCTGGGGAATAGAGTTTTTAAAGATTTACTTGTTGAAGAGGGTCTTTGTTTAGCCTCTACAGGAGTAGGTGTAATCCAACTTCAACTACCTGTCTAAATATTCATGAATCCCTTTACCTGCCTCCTGGCTGTAGTACGTAGCTGACTGCTAAACAGTATTTGAGCCGGAGACACATTAAGCCCATTTATGGGAGAACTATGATCATTCCTCAGCAGATCCCTAAAATCTTTACCTGGTTCTTGGATTTTCTTAAGTATTTACTTGCATATATGTGGATACCATTTTCTGTAAGTCAATTACTTTGATGAGAGTGGGGGCTGCTAGTTTCCAAACTCAATCTCATTTTCTCTTAAATATTTTAATACATGCATGTGACATAAAAGGCATATTGTCTGCAATGCATTCACTAGGGATCCTATGAGTGCCAAATACACCTTGAAATGCATATTTTATGGTGTTAGCTTACTTACTTGGCATTGGGATTATTTCCAACCTCTTGGGAGTAGACTCCATTCCCTTCATCTACATCTACATACTACCCCGCAAGCCGCCTCAATAGGCGTGTGGTGGGGGGTGTTAGGACACCAGCCGATTACATATAAAAAGGAAACCCTCTAATGATATTACGCCAAGCATTTATTAAAGTCCCTTATCGTTCGGGCGAAAAACGAATTCCCTTACCTATCCGTTCGGCAAAGTATCTCTCTTAGTTTATCGTTTCTGTCGGACCTGGAAATATAGTGGGGTTCTAATATGATGTTCTCCGTGTCGCTCTTAAAGATATCTATTCTTAGGCTGGTATTCATAGTCACAATAATTACAGATTGTATTCAATCATTGATTATATCTCTGATTAATTACAGTTTTCAATTCATAGTCGTTCGAAAATCTCCAGTAGGGCAATCTCTGTTTCATGAATCATAGATTCATCAATCATTGATTTTTAGGTATTCATAGTCGTCAAAAAATCATTGATTATTTTGTATGTATTCATAGTCAAATAATCATTGATTATTTGGGTGAATAATCAACGATCCATGAACTACGGTCTGGAGCGTAATTAATTAAAGTTTCGATGACGCATTCTTCATGCAGTCTCCGAAGCACCTCGTATCTTATGCTGTTGTTTTATGATTAATTAGTTGTTTGATGTTTAAAAAACAATTCTGGACACATTAGTGCTATTATGCTTTAAATTGAGTATGGAATTTGTAGGCTGTTTGAGTCATATTATGGAAGAAATTGACGATAAAATAATTCTATCAATGAAAGGGCTCTCGCTTCCCACTATCTAAATAACTTTCAACAGGGTTTATTTTAGCGTACGTTAATGATTTGTGCATTTCAATAAATCATTAATACCGTGCTTGATACTTGTCAAACGTCAATTGCTCGCTTAATAAGAATTAATGGAATTATTTCCCTCAATACTTTCCAATTGCGAAGAGGACACTTTCGTATTTATCATAATTGATGATATCTGTACTATTTCTCTCACAAACCATGAAGCCTGAACGGAGATATTTAAATAGTGATAGTTTTCGCGTGTAAATAAGACTCTCAGGAATGATATAAAGCCTGCAAAAATAATTTATCCGAAGCAATGCTTCACATGCAATTTTGAAGGCCTGTATTAAACGCATTTTGTAACGAACTTAATAAAGTTGTGAGATGGTCGAGTGGGTAAGGTGTCCCCTTCAGTTATTGAGGCAAAGGTTGCTAGTTCGATCCCATCTGCGCCCAATTTTTTTTTGACAATTTCATTTTTACGCTCATGGTTTGAAATTTTTTTTAGAATAATGTCAGAGAGTCTTACCACAACGTTTTTTTTACTACAGCAAAATAAAGAAAAATAATTAACTACTTCTTGAACAGTAAAACTTGTCTCTGAGGCGAATTATTCGGAATCCCTCGTCTGGGAGATATCATTACATCACGATAACAGATATTTGGTATTAATTACTTGTTAATTACCTATATTGCCACATAGTAGGTATGAGTATAAATGCAATATTACTGAGAATAAACAAGATTTTTTTCCAATTCACTCACGCTTCTTCACGTTTCAATCAAGACATAACTAACTTGCGGAAATGATGAAAGGAGAAAATTGCTGAATGTACCAATAAACACACAGAAATAATATAGTGTATAACGGAAATTAACTGTGCAAAGTCCTCACTGAAGTGTTTACTGGCTGAACTAGAGTCTCTCCGATTCGTTTACAAGCTTTCCATTTTTGACAAAATTTCGGGTGAAGGATGAACCACGGGGTAAACATCCCTGGTAGATGCTTTTAAAAATTCGTTGGCAATTAATAATGGAGCTTGGTTATATATAGAACAAATATTGGCGAATATGTTTTTAAAAATCACTTTTGCATTTGAAGTAGGTACCCACGTATATTAATGCTTGTCACCCTTTTTACAAAAGCCTTACTAGTGCCTAAAATGTGCCTCAAAGTGGTGCCTTTTTAAGGTGCACCTTAGCTCCGTGAAAAATATGCCTAAAAGGTGCCTTCAATGTGCCTATTACAGGTGCCTTGTGCCTTTTGTATGTGCCTCCGAGGCTCCGCCTTCAAGGCACATTTTCGTGGAAGTGTACTATGTGGGTACTTACTGAAAATCAGTTGTACATCTCATTCTGTAAATCAGTTAGAATGCAGCCCATTGTAAATGAGTTGAAAAAGACCTGGAGTGCAGTTGTAAAGGAGTTGTATTGAAGAACAGTTGTAAATCAAGATATGTAAATGAGTTTCACGTCAATCGGGGCATGCATTCAAACTGTAAATAAGTTGTAACGGAGATTTTCTTTCTTGAGTTACTCGGGAACCAACTTGCGTTTCGTTTACCTCTTTAAATACTCGGGAGTGATGGATTTTGCTTATAATGGAACATTTCATCTTCCAAAGAGATATATCAGAGATGCTATTAATTCATTCGAGCATTATTCAGAAGAATAATTCTAGAGGAGATTTAGGTCTAAAAAAACTGTGATGGAACTGGAGCCATCCGTCTTTTTGTTCACCAAAATGTTCACGAAATCATTTAAAATAACTTTAAAGATCTCAAGATCCTTAGCAGTGAAGTGTCTTCCAGCAATTTTCTTTTCCGCTTCCAATCTAAGCGATTAATATGTTTGAGTAAGAAACTTCGCATCGCATACGGTTACAAAATACCGCCGATAGTCATGGACCTTATTACGATGGTGATTTGTTGAAAAATCACAACTACGAACAAATCATTGTGTGCCAGAGAGTAAAAATTACGATTTGAAATTAATATCGAATTATTTTCAAAGGAACTCTTTGTTGAGGTACTTTTAGGATAATTTAAAACTTATAAACAAGCTAAAATGTATAAACAACTTCAAAATCAATCCGTTTAAGAACCAAAAATCACAGGTACCTTGCATTTCTCATAGCACGTACAAATAATCATAGATTCAATCGTTAGTTGACGAATCATAGATCCAGGCCAATAATCAGAGATTCACCAATCTCTGATTCTAGAATCAATTATTTTTTCCATTTATGAATACTTGGCCGAAATAATCAGAGATTGGAGAATAATCATAGATTCGTGAATTGTTGATTTTTTCCCAAATAATTTGCGACTATGAATACCACCCTTAATTTCTCAAGTAATCTAAGCCTAGCGCGCAGCCTCCGAGTCTCTAGTGGCTCCCAACCTAATTCGTTAAACATCTGTGTAACGCTGTCTGTACGCCTGTAGCAGTTTTTGACGAATCGCGCAGCTTCCCTTTGTATTTTATTAAGTTCCCGGATTAAGTCTTTCTGCACCGGATCCTATATGCTCACTGCATATTCAAGGTGTGGCCGGACGAGTGCGAAATAGCACCTCTCTTTTACGTTTTCATCCGAAAATCTTCCCACAATAAGCTTGACGAATCCTAGCTTCTTCAGAGCTCTCCCACAAATATTTCTTATATGTGTTCCCCACGATAGGTTCGAGGTTATCGTAACTCCTAGATACTTCACTTCATCTGTCGCCTTTATGTTAACACCATCCACAGCAAATACATGGGGATAATTCTAACGTCCTTCCCATGCCCACAAGTTCATCCATTACATTTTTCTCTTCAAATCCCTTAAAGTCATGAATTAATTGGGGGGTGAGCTTCTTCCAAACAGCACTCATTGTGGATGATGTCATTTCATGCCAGGCAGCATCAATGTTCTTTAAAGCTTTGCACGCATTAAATTCTTTCCAGAAGTGCTTCAAAGATACTCCCTTACCTTCTGTAGACTTCACCGCTTTCCTGAAGGTTCTCCGTAATTAATATTTTTCAAACGCCTGTATGAGCCCTTGATCTATCGGCTGCAAGTGAGAAGTCGTGTTTGGTGGCAAGTACATCACTTTGATATTTTCATGGTAATCACTCACAGGATGGTGGGTGACCTGTGGCATTGTCTAGCAATAACAATATTTTTAATGGAATTTTTTTTTCTTTGCAATAATGTTTTACTGCAATACAAAACAATGGGAAAACCAATCTTGGAAAACTTCCTGAGCCACCCATGCCTTAGAATTAGATTTCCACACCACTGGGAGTGTTGCCTTATCAATGTTTTTTAAGTCCCTACGGTTTTCACTTTGATAAATTAATAGCGGTTTTATTTTGCAATCCCCAGAACCATTCCCTTCTAGTATAATGGTCATCCTGTCCGATGACACTGAATCCCGGATTGCTTTTTACTTCTTTTGCAATATATGACCGATCCGGCATCATCTTCCAATACAGACTGGTCTCGTCCACGTTAAAAATTTGATGTGGTCGGTAATCCTCATTTTCGATTACATCAGCCGAAAACTTGGGAAATTCTGCTGCTGCTAATGTCTCTGCACTGGCAGCTTCACAGGTGACTTTAATATTGTGTGGTATGCACTTTAACCTATTGAATCATCCTGCACATGCGTTGAAAGTACTACCACCCTCACAATGCTTGATATCAGATAGTTTACTCAAATAAACAAACTCCCAAACAAAATATATTCTGTCAGAGCTAGGATGTGAACTTCTGATATATGTGCTAGTTGGCAGCTTTACATACTAAACCATTTTTGCTCTCACCAGAGTGTTATACATGGGGTGACATCAAATTATCCTCAATATTAACATAGTATCTAACTTTACTCTTTATATTTTGGTACTAAACATGAATGAGCCATGTTCAATTGCCTTTTAGGTTCCTCATTAAGCAAAGGCATTTACACTGGAAGTTAAGCTGGATTTCAGTAATTTGTAAATCGTCCACCATGTCATACAGCCTCAAACAGATGTCCCAGAAGTACGTACACCTCAGGGAGGCCAATTCATGTAGGAGGCACTGGGGTATCTACCTGGAGTCACTACATTGCAATACTTTAGTTGAAGCTATTGTAGCCCATTGTCCGTAAAGCATTTGTTCAACCTGTTGCTATAAGCACCCTTTGCTATTTGATTAATGTTGAAGTTCTCCGTCAATATTTGCAATTTCCCATTACTGGCTTTATCTGGATAATTATAAAAAATATTGTGTTAACTGTTGGGTGAGTGGTAAGTTCCAGTTATAAATTCTGTTTGCTGTTGATCTCTGCCACTGTTGTTAATAACCAAAAGTTCTTATTACTTTTGAGTCATTTATGTAGTAAATCCTTTCTGATGTTAAAGGTGACCCCACCATTGTGGTGGCTTTTAGGGTCCATTCTAGTTGCAACTTAACCTACTACTACCTTGAAAACACCAATATCAGATGATAGATGCATTTCTGTTGTGCCATGTTAATTTTCCTAGATGGGACTGTTATTGCATGGTGGAGGAGGGAAAGTTACCATTTCCTTTCCCGTCACCCACCTCATCCTCATTTTTTATTGCTTTCAGATGTCTGAGTATAGTAGTAGGCATGAAAGTCTCACCAAAAACAAGGGTAGGCACTGAGCAGGGGATGCAGGGAAGGGTCCTACGCATGTTCGTATCATGTTTTCTCAATGCATCTGGTTTAAAAATAAATTACTCTATCTAAAGTTTAAATGAGCATTGGCTAAAGGATTAAGGTTACTGTACTGTACATCAGTTTAGGCTGCTATATAGGATTCTGACCTCTTTATTCAAATAAATAGTGTGAGTTGATCTTCCCTGTTTTGACAATTAATGCACACATGATGGGGAAAAGAATTGTGCACTATTATGAAGTCCCAAAGTATTTTAATGAATGTGGCAGAAACAGAATGATAATGACTACCTAAAACGTTTAACCAATTACGGAAGGACATGCATGGTTTTGAAAATATACAGAGAAGTCAAAATAAAACTAAAGGAGCATTTTTTGGAAATGTGATATCAAAGATAATTTGGAGACTATGCACAGAATGATATAGAAGAAAATACAATTACATTCTATGTACATGACACAGTAATATATTAATGTGGCAATTTAAAGAGGAAAAAGAGCACCTTCTGATGAGCCTGCTTGGGCTCAGAAGGACTCATAAAAGAAATTTGACTGGATATTTTTGGTCATTTAATGTAAAATTTTGTGTTTTTGTTACAAAATTTTTAAATTTGTTTCCTATGTCAACGTATGGTAATTTCTTTTGCAATTTTAATAATAAATGTAATTTTTAATTTTTTAAATATTATTGGGACTTAGTAATCAGAACATTTAATCATGTCATGTGGGTGCACGTGACAGGCAATTGACAGCAGAAAATTTTAATTTTAATTCATATTGTTTTTCAAATGTATTTTCATTTCAATATTCAAATGTTTCACTGGCAATTATTCCATGGTGAGGCAAAATAGTGCCATTGCAAACAATTATTAAGGTTATGGAACCAACGTTGCTTACTATTTTACTATGTTTGGAAGACCTGTGTATTGCAGGTGAAGTTCCTTTTTGCCTGCCTAAAACATTGTTGCTCAAATTTTCAACACTATTGCATGTGAGAGTAACTTTGTAAACTTTTCTTGGGAGGGTGATGATTAATGACTGGTTATATTGAAACATGAATCAGTATGTTATTCAAACCTCAGTATTTTTTAATTGGTAAAATATTACATAGAGTATGCTCAGGTAACCAAAGAGACTCCATTTTAACCTGTATGTTTGTTGGTTTTCATTATTGTGGATCACTCACTTAGACCATTGGCCGGCAAAGAAAGACATGCAGTGTTAATGGAAGCAGCACCTTTTACACAAGCTTTCTTAGGTTAGACTTAATTATTTTAGCGCTACCAGGATGCAGTTGGTAATGGTAACTATTGAAATGGTAAATTTATGTCGATTGGTTCTATTTAATTTTTAAAGAAATATTGTTTATTGTATTTCATGTGATATTTGTTCTTAAAGACTGGTTATTAATACTGAAGGTTTTGTGGTTTTCTGTTTTCTTGTTACCTTTGTCGTTGTATTTTAAATTGTGCTTGTGATCTAAGAACCTATCTTCTGGCAAACAACACACGTAAATAATGTAGTTCTGCTATATGCACAATAAAGGATATTTTTTTACTTCTGTGAAGCAGCAGTTATTATTTTCATTACACATTGTTTGCATTTGTCCATTTCTCAGAAGTATTTGGTGAGCTGTTTACTAGAGTTCTTCATCTGCCCTATGTGATTTCACTTAGGTTGTTACATACTGGCTGTAATTTATTTCTGCAGGACTAAGCTCTTGTTGATGGACGGTGGAAATGACATTCTCTAATAATCTTCTCTCAGAACACTCTTGAGTAAATGACAAGTTTCTTGTAATTGTGGCCACTAGACATCTGTAAGTCCATGGTCGGTAGTAAATGGGATGGTGAGTATACAAGAGACTCATGGACAACCCAATCCTTAATCCCTGCGGTAAGGGGATAGAGAATACTACCGCAGTATCCCTGCTTGTCGTAAGAGGCGACTAAAAGGGTGGGGTGGAAAATACTGAAATTGATCCCCTTTCAGCAAGTTCCTTCTGGTCATTCCATGCAGTAAGGTTCTGTTCCTTTTTTTATTACAATTGGGTTTGCCCGAACAGATGTTTGGGTCAGTCAGTGGCTGGTTGAAACTTCAGAGGTCAGGTCGACATTACCATTTCCTCATCTAATTTTTGTGAGTCACTTGTGAAACGTCATATTGACTACCGCCTATAGTGAATTGAAGCAGAGTGAGCAAAAAGTGAAAAAAGTTGAGGAAAAAGACATGCCATCAGCAGTAAGGCTAGCGAAGTGTGGTGATTTCCACACCACCTGGTTGGGGGTGAAATCTCAAAAGCGTTGAAGGATGACCGCCAGCCATTTTTTGTATAATACATAGACCTGATTACTCGGGTAGAAATCTGATAACCTTAAAACGACAGTCCCCATTTTATGTCAGGTGTGTGCTAGCTGTGGTTGGTGGGATAACTTTCCAGGATACCATTTGGTACGACCTAGGGAAGGTGAATACCGGTCTTTCGTATTCAAATTTAAAAAATGGAGATGGGCACTCATGGACAGCTCGAGTGAACGGCCATTCGTGGTGGTTCGGCTTTAACACCACGTTAGGCCTACCCACAGATATATACACTAGATTGGCAGTGACGGGGGGTGGGGTGAAGCCGTGACGTTTGCCTGGCGGCCATCTTACCTTCTCCCAAGTTGGAGATTTACCGCTTTGTGTGCGCAAGGAACCGGAGGCAAATTACATTGCGGAAGATGATTTTGGTTTGATTAAGGCTACAAACCGTGCTAAGAACTATGAAAAACCTATTCATTTTCCTTTCAGAATTATCCATTGAAAAATAAAGGGAACTATCGTAATATATACGCAGTAAATTAACCGATCCTTAAGCAGAACATAACCGAGACAAAGTTATGAAATTGACAATGCAAGCTGAGCTAAGACTAATTCTAATTAGTTTCCTGCTCAATATCTTAGAATTGGGATTCCCACGCAAGAGTTATCACGATACAGAATTCTTGTGCGCGAGTATAAAAGGGGCGTAGCAGAAAGGTAAAATGGTTAACTACGTCGTCTGCTAGTCATTCATACCTGCCGGGTCATATCAAGCACGACTCACAAATGCCACATTACACCTGCAAACATGTCTCATGTGCAGAAAAAGCTAGTTTCGCACCTACCATTCCTATGGTGACATTTGCTTAGGGAAAAACAAGCTGAAATTGTCGTCTGCTTTAATAATGACCGTGAATAACCTCAATTTACAAGAACCAAAACTGAATAATTCTCCACTAAATTAAATCTTCGTCATTCCTCTTCATTGCACACATACAGAAATTGGCAGGTAAATTTATTGCTAAATTTATTAACTAAAATGATGAAAAACAAATAAATACTGAAAGTAGTTTATTATTCCCTTTAATTATTTACATGTTGAGGGCGATGAAAGTCTCGATCACCATCATCCCCAATCAGTTTTCTCATCGTTTCATTCCTAGAAGAGAAAATAGTAATTACTCCATATGATTTGATTTATCATGTATTATTTGATTAGAGCAGGAAGGTAAATTGGGAAACTTGACTAATATTCCAAAAAGAAAGCAATCAGTTGTATTACATAATATGACCATGTTGTATCCCCACATTTTCATAATGGCATGAATGATTTAACTTCCATAGCACATTATTAATTGGTATATCCCTATTGTAGAAGGGAATGGAGGATATGAAGAAAATTCCTGGGCTAATGGAATTAACACGGCAGAGAAATGAGAAGCAACCACTTGCTATCTCATTTTCCTGACTTTAGCCTGGTTAAGCCAATCGCTTAAAGTAGCTTTGAGCACCACTTCCACTATATCAGGGAAGACCCGTCTGCATACACCTATAAAAAATAAAAATAAGTTACTTTCAATGATAAATCATTAAAATACCTTTAAAAAGTCTTCATCAAATTCACTTACCAACTTGGACTTCAAGGAGGGATATTCACTAATTTTCGGTAAAGATCAACAAAAGCTCTATCTTTTGTCACCAGCAATTAATCGAAACAGATCTCTTCCCCAACAGCATCCCGTTCCGTTGGGTTACCAGCTAAAAGGGCATCTTCCTATTTCTCAAGGTGAGAAGAACCAGGTGTCATATCTCCCATCCGCATGATGACAAGCTGACATCCAGAAGACTAATTTGAAGTTGCAATTTACTGCAGCCTGTAAATATAAAATTGCTATAAGTAGTTACTTATATCTATAAATTACCTTTTATCACCAATACCTAAACACATCTGATATTTAATCATTATAAATCCTGCAAAAATGCTATTCGAACTGGTGGTAACCATGAATTTTAATATCCCACCATACCAAAAAGCCAGTCTTTTACAGGCTATGCATCTACATGATGAGGAAAGCCATAATTTGTTCTCAGGATGCCATCACCTTAGCATTCACATTCTACTCCATTATTGGTGTACATTTCCGAGCAGTGGGATTAAAATCAATGGAAAATGAGCCTTCTGATCCTGTGGTGCTTCCAAACTCCTGCTTGTTTGCACTTGATGAAAATTGAATATACTGTGTGTCATTCGATGCCAAAAATGTCAGCCTTAGCTGGTGCCAAGAACCTTCTGACAACCCCAGAGACAACATGAATAACCTTCCACTAAATTGTTCCTTCCAATCAAACTGCTGCAAAAAAATATTTTTCACTACATTAAAAAATCTAACAAATCACTTAAACAGCAAACATACTCCAAAGTCATACTCACTCGTGCTTTCCATGACTACAGACTCAGATAGAGAGTGTGACATTTTTCCTTCACTCTGCCAAGGTACTTCAAGGAGACCACCTTTGCAATCAAAATCAACATGAATTGATTATGTGAGAGTGAAGCAGAGACAACATGAATAACCTTCCACTAAATTGTCACGAGGTAAAGGAAACCATAGCACATAAATTCAAAGAGGCAGGCACCACAAAATGTGAACACACTTAATTAAATGTTATTCAACATAGTCACTTCATAGGTCACGAGGTAAAGGAGACCATAGCACATAAAGTCAAAGAGGCAGGCACCACAAAAATATGAACACACTTAATTAAATGTTACTCAACATAGTCACTTCATAGGTCACGAGGTAAAGGAGACCATAGCACATAAAGTCAAAGAGGCAGGCACCACAAAATATGAACACACTTAATTAAATGTTATTCAACATAGTCACTACAAATTTTTGAAAATTGCCATTCTATTAAATTTTGATCTATGTTCTGGATTAGATCTATTTCTTTCATTTACTGTATGATACACTCTCACATGTATGTACTTAGCAGCGATTATTCTGATGAGGTCTGTTAAATGTGTGTTCATAGGGTCTAGGTCTAATATATGTGACTTTAAAGAGTCAAACAATGATATGTCCACTGCTCTGTGTACAACAGCAGCGGGAATGTTTTTTTTGAGTAAACTATTCAAATTAGGCCTTGCAAACTCCCGGTAGCACTTCTCTGTTAGTTCGCAAACTGTGACAACATCTTTTGATGGATAAATGAGGCCACCTTTGTCCTTAAATGAAATGAAAGTACACTCCCTCTTTTCTGAAACTAGATCCTTTTTGCAAGGCTCACAATGCAAGGCCTTCATCATGGCTTTCACCACGAATCCTGCAATGTATTCCACAACCTTCTGTACATACACTGTCAGGAATCCATATGAAGGGATGTAATCGTGGTCAAAATCTCCTCCTGTTGTAAAGTCATTTATTAGGTTATTGAAGTTTTCTTCGCTGGCCACAAGAAACTGACTGCTTTGAGCCCTGACTGTACTGCTCACATGAAGCATGTTGACCTCCTCTTGTGGAACAGTGTTCCCTGACCTGCTGCTTTTCAGCTCATTTCTAATGATAAGCCTTTTAAAGGCTGACTTGAACTGCCGGCAGTTTGGGTTGTTATTCCACCCACCCCTTTGCCTAATTAAACCAAAGAAAATCTCCAGGTGGTCTTGGCTCAACTTTTAAGTCAAGAGATACTTAGTGGTATCAGATCCAACAATTTTATTGAAAATGTTGACCACACTAAGCAAGCATACCTTGAATCCAAGAAAGCCCATTTTCCTCGGAGCTGAAAGTACAGATCTGGAGCCATTTTGATCAACAGAAAGTTTCCCCAAGTACTGGATTGCCTCTGCAATGAATGTTTTCCATGACCCTTCATTGGAGCATCGCAGTGGTGCCTTGAATGACTTCCCAAAGAAACTTGTGGAATTTAGTAAATCGAACATATTGTTTACATACCTTATAAACAAAACTGTTTCCTCACAGCCCTGAAAATCATCTAACTGCAAATGCCTCGCACAGTATTCTAACGCATCTGCCACAGAATCACTAAATGTTTGTGCTGCTGGCCTCACTTTCATCTTATTTCGTTTCCAGTGAATATGGCTGGAGTTAAGTTTGCCACACATGCCACACGAGCAGAGAAGGGAGATAGTAAGATGGCTCATTCAAGTATTCTACCAGCTGATTGGTAGGTTCTTGGACAGTCCCCATTTTGTATCCCAACCTAATAGAAATTGTCTCGCATTCCCTCCTAAGGATGGCCCGTTATTAGATCCCTCTTCAATTTTTCATATCTTCTACCTCCTCTTATTTCGTCCAGAATTCCTATCCTCTTCCTTCCTCTCCCTCGCTTCCCCAGTGTTCTCCCCTCTATCACTCTCTTCAACATGCCCTCTCCTCTCAAAACCTCCTCCATCCATCTCTTCTGCCTTCTCCGAACCTCTGCCACAAGCTTCCTCTCCTCTCCGACCATATCCAATACCTCCTCGTTCGTCTTTCTCGCCATCCAGCTAACCTTCTCCATCCTTCTCCAAACCCACATCTCAAACGCCTCAAGCCTACGCACATCCTCCCTTCGCAATGACCAAGTTTCCGACCCATATAGCGCCACGCTCCATATTAAAGTTTTCACCAGCCTCTTCTTTACGTCTCTTCTCAGACCCCCCCTCATCAATTCCCTTCTCTTCGAAAATGCTTCTTTAGCTAGCGAAATTCTGCATCTGATGTCCTTACCACTAAACCCATTCGCCTCCAAAATACTACCCAGATACGTAAACTGCTCGACCTGCTCTATCTTCTGCCCTCCCACCCTTATATTCAGCCCCGCCTTCTTACTTCTAGAAAATCTCATTACTTTCGTTTTCTTGTGATTGATCTTCATCCCATACTTTTCGCACTGCACCTCTAATGCATTCACCATTGACTGTAACCCCTTGGCCGACTGACTAACCAATGCTTGATCATCTGAGTAAGATGGCTAACTGCGCAAAATTTTTCTGCCGCCTGGCTTCAGCGCCACCGTGAGGAAAACATAGGCACTGCCGATCTATTGTATATATCTGTGGGCCTACCATACACGTACCGTCCCGGCCTCAAGGCCAAGCCTTGAGGCCGGAACTGCGCAGTTTGGCCGGAGCCGTGTTCTCCCCCCACACGTACCGTATGTGCAAACCAGTCACGCGGTAGCTCTGTTCGAAGGTGTACGTTTAGTGCTCGACATGTTAACTATTGAAGATATTGAGGTAATGACAGTGACAGTGTGTGTTCTAGCGATTAGGAAAAAGCGCAAGAGAAGCATGTGGGCGAAGTCATGGCTTGAAAGGAGAAAATTTACTCATGTTAATTTACTAACCGAACTTCAGTGTTATCCAAGAGATTGGAAGAACTATTTACGAATGGACGAACCAACTTACCTGGAGTTACTAAGAATGGTTACACCTTTTATTGCCAAGCAAGACACAGTTATGAGGCAAGCTATAACGCCTCACGAAAAGTTAACGGCAACATTGCGATACTTGGCTACAGGCAGGACACTGGAAGATTTGAAGTTCACAACTAGAATTTCTCCTCAATCTTTGGGACAAATTATACCAGAGACTTGCATGGCATTAGCAAAAGCACTGAAGGACTACTCTAAGGTAAATAAATAAAAGTTAAGAGTCAAGCAAAATAAGTAGGCATACAATGTTTTTAGTATTAAAGTAAAAACTTCAAAAGACATGCTTTAACTGAATACCTTGTATGATATATATATATATAATGTAAAATATATATTTTACATTATATATAACAATAACTTTTATATGAACAAAGTTTTCAATTCTCCCGTGTTGTCTTCAAATTATTAGTCTATTTATACGTTTAACTCGTGTATAGGTACTCACTTGACTTGACTCTTAATGCAATGTGTACAAATTGAAGTCAATTTTTATTGAATAACCAATGGAAATACAAATAAATGGTTATTTACAAACACTTCAAAATTGAATTAACCCGTATTACTGTCCTTGGTAATGTTAAGTACATAGGGCCTATACTTTAAATTATTTAAAAAAAATATATGAAAAAGTTACTTGTTAATGGCTGTAATAATCTTGGTTCTACAATGTATCAAAAAAAGGTTGCTGCCCCTAAGATGTTGATCGGTAGTGAGAAGGAGTCTGTTGTTGTTGGACGGATACTTGAGATTGGAAACTGTGCTCTGATGAATTTGACGGTGGGCGATATTAAAAAGTGAAACCAGTATTTATTGATGCATTTCTATGGAGCGATCCTAGTTCTGCTTCAAACAGAGCATCATTCATTAGTTTCTGTGCAAAGATTCGTTGTTCAGGATTCAGTAGTCGAAGTTTTTGAGCAACATGTTTTCCGTACACATCAAACTGGTCTTCTTTCTTGGCCTCATGTAATCTTTGGCCCACAGTAACCAAAATTTGGTCAGTAGGTGTTAGGGGTTTAGCTCGCTTAATTGGCCTGGAAGTTACAGCTCCTGAAGGCCCAGATGGTGGTGGCTCAGAGAAGCTCAAGTTATCAGCCTGCTGGGCAGAGTGTTGGGCTGACGACACCTGAGTGGTCTGCGGAGAACACGTGTTCTGCTCGGCTGTCACATTATCAGTACTCAGTTCTTCCTGAAAACCAACATTTATGTTAAGTTCCACAAAATCATTTAATGAGGGATTACTTATAATACTATTTTTATCTTGTACTATTTTTTTCAGTGTCCAAAATCAGAAGGAGTGGAAGATAGTGGCCAAAGGGTTTGAACTGAAGTGGAACTTCCGTAATTGTTTGGGGGCCATCGATGGCATACATATTGCAATAACACCTCCTCCAGGATGCGGGTCTTTTTTCTACAACTACAAAAATTTTCATAGCCAGATACTCCTTGCATTAGTGAATGCGAACTATGAAATACTATACTTTAACTTTGGATGCAATGGCCGCGTATCTTATGGTGGAGTTTTTAAAATGACAGACATTTATAGAGCTCTTAATAGTGGACGTCTTAATGTGCCAAAAGAAGACGTTGTTGATGGAGTCACTCTTCCATTTGTGTTCATTGCAGACGATGCTTTCCCGCTTCGTGAAGATCTTATGAAACCTTTTAACAGCAAGGTCAGTGACAAAAGGCGAAAAATTTATAACTATCGCTTGTCAAGAGGACGACGCATGGTTGAAAGTGTGTTTGGTATACTCGCAGAAAGATTCTGAGTTTTTCAAAAACCTATTTCCTTCATAAATTTAGACAAGGTAGAGAGTGTTGTTGTTGCTTGCTGCTATTTACACAATTACCTTCGCAACAAAATACCTCAAGAATACAGCCCTTCTGACTGGTTGGACAATGAAGATTTGGAAACAGGTACATTTACTGCAGGACCTCGAATGGATCCGAACACAAATTTGGCACCTGGATCTAATCGGTCAAAAAGTGATAAAGCGAAAGCTGTAAGGGAAAGGTTCGTGAAATACTTCAACAATGAAGGAGCTGTGGAGTGGCAGGATAGATACGTGCATTAAGACTATTAACATATCGTAAACCTGAGGTTATGTAATATTTCACTGATTAGAAAATACGAAAATTAATAAATTCATTTGTTAGAAACCGTCTGGGTCTGCGTAAAGGCATTGCAATCATTGATATATGAGTAATTATTGAATAATTTAATAATTATAATTTAATTGCATGCGTACCTGATCACTTCCATCTAGGTTTGATACTCCTTCCATTGCCTCCTCTTGGTCTTGTAGGAAGTTCAGCTCATTGAAGTACCACAATTTCGGAACGTACGCATCTTCCGTTCCCATCCCAGATTTTTGTGAACGTTTAACTTTTTTAAACTCTTTTCTGAATGCACTCCGTAGGTTGTTTATTTTTTTCACCACTGTGTCCTTTGTTGCTTGCGGGTCAACCTTTTTCACAAAATCTAATAACTCCTTATAAGCTGCCTCCCTCATGTCCCTGTTGTGGTATTCTTTGCTTTTTATTTTCCAAATGCATTCGTGGCCACGGTATTTCTCTATGAATTGAAGTGTGCAATCCCTTGACCAGGAAGACATGTTTCACCTGACGTATTTCACAAAATCCTTGGTAAAAAAAACAACAACACTACACAACACTACAACGCCAAAAGGCACACACTACACCACCAACAACAAAACAGCTTTGATGATGCGTTCACCAAACAGGTGAACGCATCATCACATGGTGAAAAGTTGTACCAATTGCTCTGAGTGTTATCAATAATAGAGGAAAGGAGCCAAATTTGGGCCCCCATTTTATTTTTTGCTATGCAGTCAAGAGATAGTTGGTTAAATACTCCAAATTATTTTTTATAAATACTTTGATTCGTTCTTCATAAGATCCTGAAGCTTTAATGCATTTTAACAAAATATTAATTTTCCAAAATTAGTTAAAAAAAGATTAAATACTCCAAATTATTTTTTATAAATACTTTGATAAGTTCTTTATAAGGTCCTGAAGCTTTAATGTATTTTACCAAAATAATAATTTTCCAAAATTAGATGATATAAAAAAAGTCAAATCTCAATCTTTGGAAAAGAGGTTCCTAAATCGAGCCCCCCTAAAATTGTCTAATTATTGAAAACAACTTATTATAGTAAATACGGTAAAACGTATTTTCTGCCGATGTATGGAAAAAGGTGTTTGGGGCAAAAAAAGAACTAATAAAACATTCAACTGTAATTCAGTAAATCAAAAGTGGAAACTCACATTAATCACTATAAGATAAAGAAAAAACATCCACACATTTTCAAAAATTGGAACTGTAGAAAATTGTTTGATTAAGAAGGTTTACAACATTATAAAAATTTATTATGAAATTAGATTGATCAAAGTTACCAATAATTTGCGCTTATTGACAATAGTCGCAAATCCAAATGCCTTTCTCAGCACCAGCACAATCGACGTGTCCCATAAGCTACATATAGCACACACTACCCAGAGTTCACCTCGATTCTAGACATTGATTTCGAGCTAACCCCACAGTTTTGGGCAGCTCTTTCCATCTCTCGTGCCACAGGAAGGATTGGGCCACCATTGAGCTCTTTTTTAAAATATTCATTGATGTTCACAATCATCTCGCGAGTTTTCGAGTGCAATGTAGTGGGGAGGACTCTCGGCTGTGTGGGTCGTCCGGCGAGTACCCGGCTTGGGTCTTCGAGCTCGGGAAATGGTACGGATTAAGGTCTGAAGCGAGTACGAACCCTGTTAATGACTCTCTACCTGAGTTACTCCCCAGAAAACTAACATGAACCATGATTAACTATAAAAATACTAAGTATGACTTCTGTTAATGTTTACTTCAGGTTCTGCAGTTGATTTGGATAATGAAGGTTTATGACGGACAAAGCTGTAACAAGATAACATGACGCAGGACATCACTAGGAATGACCAGCTAGGTACACGGTTTCAAATGATGGCTCATTAGGACATTACCGTGAATATCATGAGCCCAATAATCTAATGAGCGCAGTGTTTCACCAAAAGTTAGGATAAAGGTCATCTTAATCCATTTGAGTTATTGCCATGGGTAGTACGTAAGTTTCTCATAATGCAAGCCTAGTTAGCATATTCAAAATCCATCTTGAGGAGTCTTTTCCCGTTTTCTCTTGACTAATGTTTGAGACGAGACATATAGCCCCATCAGCCTGCGTTATTACGTCCATTATTTTACAATATATATTTGGTTATAGCAGAACATGCATCAAATATCTACTCGTAAATAAGGATATAAGAAAAGAAGTTGCATAGTTTCGGTTTTAGGGAAACACTACTGGTTTTTATTAAGAATTGTTATCTGCCCGTGTTTCGGCATGCGCGCCTTTTTCGCTCACGCAAGTGGGCGCATAGTGTACGCAGTACACGAAGACGCGAATTGAGAATTTGTTTAATAACGATAATGTTATTATAAGTTAGAATTAGTGGTGGGTCAAATTACTTGACGATTCCAAATCTATGAGTTGGAAGGGAGAGGAAGAAGGGGTAAGGGAGGCGACTAAACCAACCTTAAAAGTTTCATTAAAAGTGGATTTGTGGGAGGAAACATGAACGGCGACATGGAGAGAAACTGAGGGAAGACGAATCGTAATAGGAAGAACGGTGACTTCATTCGAACGATAATAGGAGCGGTGGATAATCCAGTTTAGAAAAAGGGGCAGTATTGACAGAGGAGGATGTAAAAATATTTTGTGTGGTGCAGGAGGGTGAGGAAACAGAAGGGAGAGGAAAAGTTTGGAACTTGTCCGGCAGGGCCTGGGTTTAATTGGCTGACAACCAACAAACTTGACAAACCTTTTAATTTTGACCTCCGACAAAGAAGGGAGCTGACTAACAAAATCATTCCAAGGTTTCAACAACTGAGGTGGAGTAAAATCATCCCAACCTAAGTTAAGTTTCCATAATTCCTGCATGAAATGTTTGGCCCAAAAAACTGCAGGCGATATCCAACCTAGTGGATCGAATAATTTTGCTATTGTTGAAAGAATACTTCTCTTAGTTGAAGAATCTTTAGATATATTTATGTGATAAGAGAATGTATCTGAACGAGGTTCCCAATAAATACCTAAAACCATCATTTTGTCACCTTCCTACCTAATATATCAGATTGACTTAAACCGATAGGCAGTTCTTGAAACAATTGAGGTTGATTCGATTACCATTTTCTAAGTTGAAATCCACCGGACCGCAATAACCCTTATAGCTGTTGGATTAGCTCAATCGCTTCTGATTCACTAGATGCCCCTGTCAACAAATCATCAACAAAGAAATCTCGTGATAGGATTGACGCCGATTTCGGAAAGTTGTCAGCCTCGTCATCAGATGATCGCCAAATGATATTTTGATACTCTCTATGCTGAGGAAGTAAATGAATCATTCTATACATTTTACAGATATCGGCCACAAGTGCCACCGGATGTAATTGAAACCTAATAATCAATTCTGATATCTCCTGTTGTAACTTTGGCCCTTTAAAAAGAAAATAATTTAATGAATTTCCTGAACTGAATGTTGATGACCTATCAAACACTACTCGTACCTTCGTGGTAGTACTGAAAGGTTTCACCACTGCATGGTGGGGGATATAGTGTCCCATTGATCGTGTGTCATTTCTAACCTATAATTTCAGACACTTTCTTTCATGCCACATGGATGAAATTTGGTACGTAGGTAGAAAAAGGTCGTAGGTTTTGTTGAGTGTAAGCGGAATTTTATAAATATGACCTTTTGACCCCGTAGATAGTGTCCAACCAAAAATCTAAATTTTGCCTTATGGGCTTTCAATGTTAAGCTTTCGAGCTCGAAAATGCAACCGTGACCACTGAAAGGGCACAGCCAAGTTCACAGTGGTGACAAATCGTGAATCGCCGCTACAAACCTATAGAATCATAGGTTTAATAATGTTCCAAGATCGATGGTAAGGTATTCAGATCCATCCTGTCATCCCTTGACCTTCAAGGGTTTCTCAGGGGTCAAGGGTCACTAGGGGTGACGGATAGCGAATTGAGGCAACAAACGTATCGAATCATAGGTTTAAAAATGTATCAAGAACGATGGTAAGGTCTTCAGATCCCTCCTGTCATCCCTTGACCTTCAAGGGTTTCTCAGGGGTCGAAGGTAAGAGGGGTGACGAATAGCGAATCGGGGCTACAAAAATGCCGACCATGCGAAATTTCCAATACGATACGAAATGCCCAATACAATTGTAAAAAATTGTCATTTCTACATCAGTCATTCCTGATTGGCCTCATTTTCTTTTCCGTAAAGACGTAGGGGATTGAGGTCGGCGGAATGTTTTGCCTTCGTTATTTCCATTTCCCGAATTCTCCTCGCGGATATCGGTCTCTTCTTCATCAGCAACCTCTGCTTCTTCACTCTCATGACTACTTACAGTCTCTCTGGTTATAGTGTTCTTCTTTAGGAATGCTAACTGATCACTATTAACATTTTTTTAAATAGATTTTGCTTGTGAACCAGTTCTTTTTCCTTCTGACAGCCTTTTTAAATATTTTACCTGCCGGTCCCGGATATTGGTCCATTTTGAAATCACAGCTTTACCTAAAAGAGAAAACAGCAATTTATTTTTGTATTTAATGATTTTCATTGCATATGAATGAATGAGTATCCATGTGCACGCATGTTTGTGTGTGGGTGTTGTGTTTTTCTCATTGTCAGTGTTTTTAATGCTCTTCAAATTTTTTAAGGTATCTTGCAACTGGTAACAATTTCATTGACCTCCATAATGCTTACCGATTGGGAGTGTCTACCATCTCTGATATCGTTCTCAAAGTTTGCGGTGCAATATGGGACAAAATGTGTCATGAGTGTTTTCCTCCTTTAACAGAGGAAAAACTGAATTCTGTTACCCTTGAATTTCTAAATAAAACTCAAGTTTCCCCATTGCATTGGGGCGGTAGACGGTAAACATATTCGAATCATAAAACCAGAGTATACTGGTTCTTTGTTTTTCAACTACAAGGATTTCTTTTCAATGTTGCTACTTGCTGTGGTAGATAGTGAATATCGTTTCATTTTTGTAAATATTGGTGCTTATGGAAAAGACTGCGATTCAACAATATTTAAGGAAACTATGCTTTGGAAAGGAGTAATTAACAGTGAACTACCCATTCGAAAACCAGCGCACCTGTCAGCATTAGGAGGACAAAGAGTTCCTTAAATGTTTATAGGAGACGAAGGTTTCGGTCTTCACCATCATCTTATGCGCCCTATTCAGGGAAAATACTGGATAAAAAGAAACTCATATTTAACTACCGATTGAGCCGGGCCAGAAGGTATGTCGAATGTGGTTTTGGAATCTTGTCAAATAAATGGTGAATATTCCATAAACCTCTCAACGTCTTAGTGGAACTATCTATAAAAATAGTACAGGCATGCTGCGTTCTCCATAATTTTGTGAGAGAAAGGGATGGATATAACTTTGAATACACAATATTAGGTATTGACGATATTCCTAACATGGGGGGTGAACGCGGAAACAAGGCTCCTAATGGCATCCGAAATGCTTTCGCGGAGTTCTTCATTACACAAGAAGAGTCACTAAATTGGCAGTGGAACTTGTAGTTCTAAATACAGATATTTAGTCTATGTCAAACGCATATAAACATTACTACGGTATTGTGTGAATATTCAATTATGTTATTTAATGATAAAACATGATTTAAGTATTGTTTTCTTTCCATTAGAAAGTTATCAGGCTATATTTGATTCATTAATCCTTAAGTAATTTAATTGGATGCCAATAGCGATTTTGTATAAAGCTATGAAAATAATGATTGTTCGTGTGGAAATTAATTCCTGCATGAACTATAAAAAATAAAAATAACAAATTACTTACCTTAATAATACACCTTCAGTTATCCATTCACCAATATATCTATAGCCTAATACCAATATACGCATATTATGAAAATGTATTGTAAGTTACTCCAATTTGATGAAAATAAAGCTTACCTCAATGTCAAATCCAACTTTTCATTTGGTGAGATAGGTTGTTTCACGAAGGCTCAAAATTTTTGGTTTGAATTAAGCCGAAAGAAATGGCGGAATTTCTCTTCAGTAGCCTTCAAGTGCCCCCTGAATAAAATTTGATAAAAACCTTCGTGGCGTCTCCTGTAAAGTGTATGCTTTCTGGCTCTGCGGCGCCTAATTTTCTTAATTTCTTCATATTCAGTTTCTTCTTCCAATAAAACCAGCAACAACAGATCACGGTCCATTTTTTAATTAGAATACACTTATGACGAGTTGAAGAACCGACTCGATCATAATACAGTCCAAAGGGAACTGCCGTTTCCGCGGCTGAGCGGTGGAACGCATGAGTGATTGCAATCGGCCGCACGTCCCACCACAACGACTCACCTCGGCGTTTGGACACAGCCCATTACACGTTTTCGCCCGCACGATCAAAACTCGCACGGGTTTGAATCGTGGCCTGTCGCTTTTCATACTGTACGATTTTAACCGTACAAAAAGATTATTGTATAAGTTCTATTGAAAGTGAAACCTGGTAAAGTTGTTATTATGAATCGTGAACAAATCATTGCATTATGGATGTTTTATCGTCGTCGGAAAAGACAAAGGCGCAATCGCCTTCACTGGGTTCATCCAATTAATCAGAGACGTGAGGAAGTTGGGATATTTAACACATTATTTGAAGACCTTAGAAATGATGATCGAGAGTTAAAAAAAAACTACTTTCGAATATTAGTTGCCTCCTTTGATGAATTGCACGGGAAACTGAAGAATGTTCTTCAACGGCAAAACACACAATTCAGAAATTGTATACAACCTATTGAAATGCTATGGCTATGACTTTTAAGGTAAGTTTTTAAAAACTGCTTTGTTATTACTGCTGTTTTCTTTCATATGCCATTCAAGCGTAATAACACACACACACATATATATATATATATAAACTATGCCACAGGTGGGGCGGAATGAAATATAAACACAAAAAAGAACACTCACACTAAAAGTTGATATTTCGGTTGCTCTAGAACCTTTCTCAAAGATAGACGGATACAGAATGATGGATAGGCAGGGAACAAGAGGTGGGGTGAGATGGGAGGAGAGAGGGGTAGGGAGGGAGAAGAGGGGAGGGGCGGGAGGGGGTCAGAGGAGGAGAAAGGGATGTGGAAAGGAGAAAAGGGGAGGGGCGGGAGGGGATTGAAGGAGGGGAAAGGGGAGAAGGGGCGGGAGAGGTCAGTGAGCGCGATTTAATCCGGGCGGATTATGTGCGGAATAAAGCCAGATGCAGGCACTTTCTAGCGTACGCAATTGAAGGGGAGAGGCAGAGGGAGGGAGGGAAGCCAATACGCCTACACGGAAGCATTTATCAAAAATGAGATTGTGGGAGGAAGCATGGATCGGGATGGGGAAGGAGGCATTGGGCGAGGACGGCTTGCAGCTGGCTCGGTGGCCGGTCATTCTAACACTGAGGGCGTTAGTGGTGAGACCAATGTAGTATGAATCGCACAGGTTGCACAGGAGGATGTAAACAACATTGTGGGAAGTACATGACCGAGAGGGGACGGAAGGAAGAGGGTGGGAGAGGAATTTAGCGGGGAGGGGGTCGGTGATAAGGATAGGGCACGTTTTGCATCTCGCGCGATGGCAGGGGTTGGGTGGGGTTTTAGAGCTAATATAGGGTTTAGTCAGCGGTTTGGTGGTTTTTAGAATGCTGGAGAGGTTGGGGGGACGCCTGAAGGTGAGAGATGGACATTTGGGGAATGTGTTTTTGGTGGTGAGATTGTCAGAAAGGAGTGGGAAAAGGTTTTTAATGATTTTTTTGAGGGCATGGACGCCTGGGAAGTAGGTGGTACAGAGGGAGAGGTTGTAATTCTCCTTATTTTGGGTTGGTTTAGGAGGAAAGGGTTTTCTGAGAATTCGTTTATTGAGAAGAGTCTCAGGATATCCTCGTCGGAGAAGGGATTGGTGTAAAGAGGAAAGGAATTTATCAAGGGAATCGGGGTTATTGCATATGCGAAAGCCTCGTGTGGAAAGAGAGTAGGGGAGGGATCTTTTAGTATGGGAGGGATGGCAGCTGTTATAATGAAGATATTGCTGCTTATTGGTGGGTTTGATGTGGACTGAGGTGTTGAAATGGTGGTTGGAGAGAGTGATATCTACATCCAGGAAGGTAACATGGGAAGAAGAGAAATGAGAGGTGAAGGAGACAGAAGAGAAATCGTTGAGAGCGGAAATAAAAGAATTAAAAGAATCGACGTCATGGGGCCAGAGAAGGAAAATGTCGTCGATGTATCGGAGCCAGAGTAAGGGTTTCAGGGGTTGTGAGGATAGGAAGGACTCTTCGACACGGCCGAGGAAAAGGTTGGCATAGGAAGGGCTGAATCTACTGCCCATGGCGCAGCCTTTGGTTTGAAGGTAGAAGCGGTCATTAAAGGAGAAGGAGTTATGAGTCAAGATGAAGTGGGACAGGTCAATAAGGAAATCGGAGCTAGGGTTATGAGGAGTAGGGCGGGTATCAAGAAAATGCTTAACGGCGGATAAGCCTTCGGCGTGGGGGATGGAGGTATATAGAGAGGTGACATCAATGGTGGCCATGATGATGTCGGAATCATTAGGGAGGGGGGTGGAGAGGAGGCGATCAAGGAAATGATAGGTATCTTTGATGTAGGAAGGCAGGGAATGGACTAAAGGTTGAAGGTAATGGTCGACGAAAGCGGAGATGCGTTCAGTAGGGGAGTGGCAAGAGGAAACTATTGGCCGGCCAGGGTTGTTGGGCTTGTGTATCTTCGGAAGGATATAGAAGTGGGGAGTGCGGGGATGAGCGGGAGAAAGTAGAGAAATATCGTTGCTAGTGAGACCTTCCTTGGGACCTTTGTCTTTAAGGAAAGAGATGATCTCCTCGTGGAATTTTGGGTTTGGGTCGTGAGAAACGGGAGCGTAGGAAGAGGGGTCCGAGAGTTGTCTGAGGGCTTCGTTGATATAGTCTGAAGAGTTCAGTACTACCACAGTAGAGCCTTTGTCAGAAGGTGTGATGACTATGTTGGGATTGTGAGAAAGGTCTTTTAAGGCTTTGATTTCAGACGAGGATAGGTTGGGTGCGGGCTTTAAGGAAGTGAGGAAGGAAGGATCAGCATATTTATAAGCTTTTACTGTCGAATTTAAATTACAATTTGAAACATCCAAATTCGTCCATGATGTTTTTTTATTAAAGTACCCTACATAAACAAACATGAAAGATAAAATTTAATTCATATTTACAAGGAACTACTAAAATAATTAAATTCAATCATGTGAATCAGTCAATCTCCTCTTTCGGTACAAGGGCAACCTACTCATTCCAAAACAGCAACGACGCCTTTTTCGAGCCGAGTAGCCGGTTACGTAACACCTCATCCTCTATTGCGTCGAAATTAGAAACAAATATTATTAAACCTGTATATTTGAATAAACGCCGTTTCACATTTAACAGGGGCAGTAAACTCTTTACCCTCTAACAATCGCTTCAACATACTACAAACATGGAATTTGCAATCAAATTCTTCAAACAATATAACCTTATGAAAATTAGGATACCGTCCTTGAAATGCGAAGTTACCCACATCTGGGTAATAAACATAAGGCATCATACTCTTCCCAATAAGTGACTCAATGAAAGTAGACTTCCCAACATTATTACTACCTCAAAGGTACAACTGCTTCTTCTTATGAGAAGAATCGTTGATACTTTTATTTAACCATAAACTGCACTCCATTGGCCATCCAAATTAAGTTCTATCCATTCTTCTGAAATTGACACTAGGTATTTGCTTAGATTTAAATTCATCGTGATAACTTTCTAAATACTTATAAGTATTTTTATGTTCAACAACAAATGGTGCATGAAACTAAACTCATCAATACTATAAACCCACTTATAAATACGATAATTAAAATTTAACTTACTTGCAGAGATGTTGGTCAACAAATGAATGCAATTTGTATACAAAACAGCATTACCTGGAATGTATGTATTCATAACTTCTTGTACCACTTTAGTGTACGATACTCGCAGGTATAATATGCCAATAACTGGTCGAAGTGGTCAATGTCTCACATACAGCGATTGCATTTAATCACTGCATGGCTTATTTACACCTAGTCTACAGGTGACTTCGATCATTTCGGGGCCAAACTCTGTGCTCAAGAGGAGCACTTCACGTCTGTCTCGCCATTTCAGGACACAAACACCGTCCTCAGACCAACGGTGTGCTGCTTCTCCCTTATATAAATGCTTTGTGTAACTTGTTTGGGGTTATTTTGCCTGTTTCCTCTTTGTTTCCCAGTGGTTTGAATTTTCTTCCTAAGAATCCCGCTTGACAAATGAACACTATTGTAAAATTGTCCATGAATACAGAATGGCCCTTTCCCTTTAAATCTTTCAAAAGGGAATGCATGATTTTACCTATCAGCCGATCCTGTATAGACATGTACACGAAGCAGTAAACCAGTAGCTTCGGTTAACATATTAATTTTTGTTGGATGTTGGATATTCGCATCCCTTAGGTCTTTTTTATTTGCGTTGGGGATGAAAACGGCGTCGCTGGTCCTTTGTGCAATCAATCTTTCTTTAAAATCGACGGGTCTCACCCTCATCCTGCGTTCAACGAAACTAGCCGGGTGGTCTCTTAGAATTTGTTGTCTTCTCTTGGCCAACTCATACTCAATGTTCCTCCCCAATACGAATGTCTTCCCATCTATCAGCTGGGATATATCATCTGCATCCAGCAAGGTGTCCATTGAAGAATCGTCTACGTCGACAGCACTTTCTATCACTTTCCGTAAAGTCACCTCCCTGCCCTGGAATTTCACAGTTCTTCCCCAAACCCAAGTCTTGGTCTTATCCGACAGATCTCCCCTGCCGTATTCGACCGGTTCGATCTCCTGATTTACGGAGAATTGATTAGGGACTACCAACGTGGCATACTCGCCATAATCGAAGAAAATGTTTGCGGGGCTGCTCCCTACACCTCGCATAGTGTCAGTGCAGAAAGATGATCCCATTTCCTTATCCCACACTACTGCCAGATTGGCAAAAGTTCCTCTCCTCACTCGACTCTTAAAGAGCGTCTACTGACTCGGGAACTTTCTTTAATCAACGTACACGAGGTCCTTAAGTGAAACCTGTGCCTTATGACTCGTGCATAAATTTCGGACGAGTCTCCTATCACACCAATCTATTCCTATTTTCGCCAGTATCTGTATTATTTTCTCCCAGTTTTAGTTTACTCTGACATACGCATTTTCGAAATTTACAAAGCAAGCAAACACATCCTGATTATGGTATGTATCTATCTATAAGTGCCCTTATTACCGCAATCGCGTCTCTGGTGGCCCTCCCCTTCCTGAACCCAAACTGGTCATCGTCTAAATAGTCACCTGCTCTACTCTAACCTTCTATTTAATATTATAAGCACAACTTAGCAGCGTGCAAAATTACACTAATTGTTCTGTACTCCTCGCATTCTGACGCTTTCTTCTTCTTCGGGATAGGTATTAAGACTATTCACGAAATCCTCTGGTCATACTCTTTCCTCGTAGATTATACGAATGAGTGCGATAAACGATCGTCTTCCCTTACTACCTAGATTCTTCAGTAGCTCCGAAGGTAGGTTATCGCTTCCCACGGCTTTTCTACCCTTCATCTCCCTTAATGCCCTCTCTATTTCGCTGTCAATTAACTTCAGTCCGAGGTTTATTCTTATCTATTGTTCCTTCATCCTTTATATCTGGTTTCACCGGTCTATTCTCGCTGTCATATAGCCCCTCTACGTATTCTCTCCACCTATTCTGGACATCTTACTGTTAGATTAACCCTTTCCCTACTAACGCTGAATATATTCGGCTGTAATTTTCTTGACCAGGGAGACGAAGGCCGAATATATTCGTCGGAGATTTTTCTGACCAAGGGAACGAATGCCGAATATATTCGGCTTCTTGCTCCCCCCCTTTTATGACGGTCGCGGGTACGCGAAGGCTTAGTTTCGGGACCCAACGCAGCTGGGGTTAGGCCCCACCCACGAAATCCGGGAGCAGGTACCTATACCCCTCGTCGTATATTACCCCTCTTTGTGGAAAGAGCGCGGTCATACGATTTTTTATTCAGTCATTTTGCAATATTTGTTTTTTTTCAGAAATTATAAACTAAGAATTGAATTCTCTGTCTTTTGATGAGCGTTTACAATTTTTAAACGAAATTCTACGATAAATATTAACTGAAATCTCAATTACAGTATGATACCAACACTTGATAATGCATACCCGGAATAGTTTATTTCAATATTTCAATATTTTGTCGGTAAATAAGTTAACATCCATTCCAATTTATTTTCCTCTGTTGTCACCATAAAATAATATTTTCCATCCTTCTTTCGCATCCGGGCTTTGGACCGGCATTGGCGAAGTTAAAAATATTTTTTTGTTTTATTAATTTTACTTTTTTAATCTTTTTTTTCATTTTACCATAGAGAGGTTATTTTTATTGTAAACCATCCCTTCCATCAGCCACTAATAGTTTTTCTTCGTGTGAAATATCTTAAAGCACGGAACAACACAAAGTCCTACGCCGCATACATCACACATATATCTCGATTCGCGTCTTTTGCCATTCTTGCTGCAAACAACACACCTCATGGTAGGCGTTGTTTTTTTCGAGGTCCCGGAAACAACTTCGGACGGGAAATGTCTCTCTACAAGCCTTCCTGGAAAGTTTTCGCTCGATATCCTTCCCGTGGCATCGTTACATTTGGTGTGATATTGCTCTATTATTTCTCGGATCAGTGTTTGCTGAAATTTTTCAACTGGTATATTCTTTTTTGTTACCAGTTGGTACAATGAATGTGCATTTAGCACTGAAACATCCAGAATATGAAAAAAAAATTTTATACCACTTGACTGATTAGCGGATACACTCAATGGAGCTAAGCATCATGTTTCACAGTCACAAAGAACGAAAGTCTTAATGCCGAAACGGCTTCTCTTGGAAGGAAAATATAGCGCAGCGCAGAAAGATGATCCCATTTCCTTATCCCACACCACTGCCAGATTGGCAAAAGTTCCTCTCCTCAGTCGACTCTTATAGAGCGTCTTCAGTCTTAGGAACTTTCTATAATACACGTACACTTAACTTTTTCTCTCTCAGCTGCAAATGAGGGAATGCATACATTGGGAATGCCTATACAAGGGAGACACTTTCATGTACGCAGTGTTGGGGGCACAAGGGATTATAAACACTACATGCAGTCTTTCTCTGCAGCAAATGAAGGAATGCATACACTAGGAATGCATACACTAGGAATGCCAATGCAAGGGAGGCACACTTTCATGTACGCAATGTTGGAGGCACAAGGAAATATAAACACTGAATGCAGTCTCTCTCTACATCAAGTCAAAATATCTGCAAAAGTTAACATATACAGTCGATGGGAGGAAGCAATTCAAAACGAGCAATAAATTTATGGCGGCTTAAGGTTATATGCAAACTGAATGTAGTCTCTCTCTGCAGCAGACAATCACAAGACAAGGACAAGACAGCAGCTTGGCAATCTTCCTGTGAAGTCGTGCCTTCTCCTGGGAAATGTTATCTACTTTGTTGGCCACACTGCAAGCAAAGCTCATTCTTGTGAATATAAAGAAGCGGAGTATAGCATCTGTCAAAAGTTAACAGTCCCTCCTACAACCCACCAATGGCAGGAACTCTATTTTTTCAACTGACTTCAATAGTTGGAATATAGAGTTTACATTGAATGTACCTGATGAAAATACTTCTACTGTCTTTCTCTCCAGGACACTTATCAAGTCTTATAGCCTCTTCGAAGAGTAAGTTAAATCGTCCTTACTAAGGTCAAGAGAATGTAGGACATGATAATTGTGGTCGTTATCCAAGACGAATGAAATGTCATCATCCAAACTGCCTCTGTATAGGATACTGTCGATGATTGCTTGAGGTTTTTCATGGCGATGCTGTGGATCTGAGATGTCATTAATAGACATCAAGCAATTCAACATATCTCCTCCGGAGACATTGCTTCCCTTGGGAGGCTTTACTAGGATCAACCGGAACGTCTGCATGAACAAGATGGAGTCTGGGTGGTCATTTGACCCACAAGCTAAACGAATCATTCCAAAGAATCTCTGAAAAGAAAAGGTTTAAGTGGCCATCAATACAAAATACTTCATAATGAAATTATTCATGATAATAATTGAAAGAATCATCCCATTGCATTTTAGGAATAAGATACGCATACTTCCAAAGCAACCTGATTCATCCTGACAGTCATTAGGTACTGGAATCCATATTCTGCCTCAAAGAAATGGTGCCCCTCTTTGGCCCCGGATTCTGTGTAAACGGGCGGCCGGGAGCTTGCCACTCCCGGTCAATCGGCTTCCGTGGCGTTCAGTTCAACGGTGGCGAGTGCCAGGGAGGTGGGGGTCTGCGTAGGGCGGTCGGAGATGTACGGGTTTGGTGGGCTCGTGCATCGAAGATCCAACCCGAAACAGGCAACCACCTCTAGGGTGCTATATCCCTTCGGGTAGCCCTGGCGACCGCACCGGTTTGCGGTGCGGCGTCCCGAATGTGTGGCTCCATGGTGGGTGGGGAGCCCGGGGGACGAAGATTCATTTGGAATGGCGGAAACAATTCTTCCACCTCCGAAAAGATCCCGCCCGGATACGGGCGGGGGAGTTAATGTTCCCGGCGCTAGTCAGCGCTATTTAGTGATGAGGTGTCAGAAGGAAGGTGAGAGCCTGAAAAAGGTGTCTCCCTTCCTTATACGAAGAGTATTGTCTGGTTCCGTTCCTGGGTCATTAAAATCAGCCAAGAAACTTTGCGATGGCACACTGCTCATCGAAACGGCTACAACGGCTCAAAGTGCGAAATTGTTGAAAATGGACAAGCTGCATGACATTCCCGTCAAGGTCGAGGTGCACCGCACCTTGAATACCTGTCCAATACCATTTACTGCGTACCTCTAAAAATATTTCTCCCGCACCCCTCCCTCATAGAGGAAGGGAGTTGTAATGTCAATGACACGTGGAACATTCTCACCTGCGCAACTAGAAGAGAACGGGGTCATCGACGGAACCGGTATATGTAAAGGTATGCATTCAGTTAATCCGAAGTAATAACATTAACTCATTATAGGTCAAATATTACGTGTTCCATATTTCGGAAGCCACATATTACTTGCCAACAGGTGCCCCCATCCCGTGCATGGTGGGACAAGGCTGGCGCCGGAAGGACTGTGAGAACGACAACCCTCGGCGCCAATCCCCGTAACTTTGTAAATATAGCATTGTAGTTAGCCCCCAATTTCCTAAATTTGATAGCAATCTATATGACGGTAGGGAAAAAAAGAGGATATTGGTGTCACAACGATTTGTTGTACGAAGCCAATGGGACGAAATTTTTTACTTATCCAAATTCTTCTTCTTAAGATACCGTCAGGACGCATCCGTCTCCCGGTACCCATTTACCTGTAAAGTAATGATTAACGTTCTTATGCGCTCATATCAACGTTCTTATGCGCTCATATGAACGTGGAAATGACAGTATAGCATTTAATGCATACCTCTCAAAATATTCCTCACGCACCCCTCACTCATAGAGGAATGGAGTTTTAATGTCAATGACACGTGGACCATAGTCACCTGTGCAACGAGAAGAGAACGGGGTCATCGACGGAACCGGTATATGTAAATGTATGCATTCAGTTAATCCGAAGCAATAACATTGAATCATTATTGGTCAAATCTTACGTGTTCCATATTTCAGAAGCCACCTATTATTTGCAAACAGGTGCCCCCATACCGTTTATGGTGCCACAAGGCTGGCGCCGGAAGAACTGTGTGAAAGACAACCCTCGGCGCCAATCCCCGTAACGTTGTAAATATATCATTTTAGTTAGCCCGCAATTTCCTAAATTTGATAGTATTCTTTATGGAGGTAGAGAAAAAAGAGGATATTGGTTTCACAACGATTTGTTAGAGATAAAGAATGGTGGCATTTTCAGGCTTTCTTATCCTTCTTAAATTTCTTTTTCAGGCTTTCTTATCCTTCTGCACTCTAGACGAAGCATAATTGTATATATAATCTCCTACATGTACGATTAAGAACTGAACATAGCTCCTAGTGCTTACCCTCTTGAGCTCTGTGAGACTTACTCGTTGTGCATCAGAGTGAGTTAAGAGACCAGATAGATGGGTTTGACTCACTTGTCTGGCTCCTATATCACCCATATACTCTGCTGCCCTAATTGACCTCATAAATCTCCTCAAAGTGCTCTGTCAGAATGCATGTGTGAATGTCATCTAATCTTAGATGATGGATACTCTCTACCTTTCTCTGTAATCGAGGGCCTTCTATATCGATTGCACGGTATATAGCCGCTTGATTATCCTCGCAAATACTAATGGTCCGTAAGAATCCTTCTGGCAGTTCATTGACCTCAGGGGCACTGATGATCAGAACAGACTCCATGATTTCTTGGCAACAATAATAGCAATTTGTGGTGACTGCCCAGATTGATTTGTCCTCATCAGGTATCATGTTAGTTAAACCTAGTACTGTTGACAAGGTGCTTACAACATCACAGTAATTCTGCAGGTGATTGAATTTGTAATGATCGCCGACAGTACGAAATGTTTTGTGACTGTTTGAGTAACCTTTGAAGCTCTGATAACAGTTGGAGAGGACATTTGGAAATATTGATGTCCTGTAATGCGGGGCTCTTACTTGATGCATAATTGTGCCTCCTCTCCTGACAGAGGCAAACACTGCCAAGTTGTTCGGATCAACAGTTTTGAGAGACTGGGCACTCGTGCCTACTTCCGTCGCACTCCAACTCAACCGGCTCAGTCCCGTGCCCGTGCGTATATGTACCGTCGGCCGACCAAGATGGCCGGCCTAGGCATATAATTACAAAAGAACGGTCCTGGAAGGACGGTCGGCGAGATTGGCGGCCGTAGGCACAAATCTCCAGGACGCTGACCGCGTCGGATTCTTTATTAGGTCTAAGTACATGTTACAGTATAGATCATTTTGAAACATAAGGCCGTTCCCCCGGCGCATACAATGCAATACCGCCATATTATCAACTCTCATGTCAATGGTACAAAAGTCTGGCGAATTATTATACACATACTTAAGGCCTCGCAGGGCCGCCTCGGCCTCCGCATAATATATGGGCAACTGGTGCTCAAATCTGCGAGCAAGTTCCAACCCCAATTGGGGGCACACCACAGCCCATTGCCAGGGTGTCGCGTCACTGTACGCGGTAAAAATTAAGTCATACGGGCTGCATCTCCGTACCTTTTTAAACAAATCATAATCTTGGCACCGGTAGAGCCACGTCACTTTGCGGCTGTAAACATTGGAGATTAAAAAGTAAGGCAATCTAAGTATATAACATACCCAGGAGACGAATCCAGCAATTTTGGGTAGATCAACAGCACGGAGGCGGGGTATGATGTCAATACCCGATGCTAACCTACCTAGGGCCCCACGGGTGAGCCGTAGGGTACTGTCCTCCGTGCTGATGATCACTCCCAGGTACTGGATTCGCCTCCTAGGGACTAACACACATTTATCAACATTTAACACCACTCGCAAGTCATTCTCAATAAAATTTCTGATTCTATGTACAAGCTGTTGAGCCTCCACAAATTCCTCTGGTAGTACCAATAACCAGTCGTCCAGGTAAGGCACTAGACAGACGTGAAATAGGGAGTACACTTCCCGGGCAACGGCCCGGGCCCATCTTTGCATGATCGCCGGGGCGAGACAATGGCCCATCGGCAATCTGCTAAAACAATAATAAAGGGAACCGACTCGGATTCCATAAAACTTGGTGAACTGAGGGGCGATCTTCACTTGAAAGAACGCATCCTTAAGGTCTAATTTAGCCAGGAACGAATTCTGTGGGATCCTGGCCACAGCCTCCGCTGCGTCCTTAAGCCTAAACTTTGGCTTGTGGTAAAAACTAGTCCACGGCGAAAGGTCGTGGATGAGTCTGTGCCCTCCGGACGTCTTAGGGATAAGGTAAGTCCGGAAGGCACAGACTGTTCGTCGGCGCACTAACACTCCTCGCAGCACTAAATTCTCAAGGTAACGTCGTAGATCTGCGGAGTCATCGGATGAAAGGAACACGTGAGGAGCGTCAACTGGTTTGGGCACATTTGCCCCGTTAATGACTAAGTCAATCACCGACTCGTCGTCATAGGGAAATAGCCCTAGACAAGACAAGGGAGCGTCGTCTAGGGCCACTTCCACTGTCGCTCGCGGGTTATTTAACAACTCTTGTAGTGGGAGCATATCGGGATCATCAGGCTACACAGGGAAGTCCCCGAACACAGGCCCGTGAGAAGCCAGATCTTCGTCCTCGGCATTGTCATTGGAGTCTGCTACCGACCGCGGTCGGTCCTGATAATCTTCGTCAGCCAGCTCCAGGGTTGAAGCCGGGCTGGCGGGAGGGGACGGGGAGGAGTTGCCAGAGGCAATGCTCGAACCATCGGAGAAAGGGTCAAAGCCGTCTGCTCCTACTGCGTCTCCGGGCTCACCTGAGTCGTTCCAGCGGAGCAAGTCCCCTATGAGGAGGTCATCCTCTGCCGCCTCAGCCAGAGGTTCAGGTGGGCCCGGAGACGGAGGCCCCGGCAGGTGTAACAGAGGTGGGGATTCGGCACGGTCGTAATACTCCGCGTCCAAGTCATCAGCGTCGTGGCTGGCGTCGTGCACCGGGCTAGCGGCGATGGTACCTGGGGGCGGCCCCGCCGCGTGGTCTGCCCCGGGTTCTGGTGGGTTGATACTGCGTTTGCGGCCGTTGTGCTGAGCGTGAGGGACCCGCCAAGGGAGCCGGGGGCGCCCGTCGGACCACCTCCCGGATGATGGTGGTAGAGGGTTGCGCCAAGGATGGTGGGAGGCGCAACGCCTCGTTTGGGGCTTGGATTCTGACGGCGACGTCCCAGCCGTGTGTGGCCGCAATAGCCAGGATACGAGCCCGATTGTAGATAAGAGATTTTACCACTAGAGGTAACATATGCCACTCCGCAGCCACTCCTAGAACTAGAGCGATCTCATGTCCGTCACGCCGCGTGAGCTCTGCCGAGGAGGCGTTGTTCTTAAGTATGTGGAAAAGCTCAAGAGATTCTTGGTCCGTGGGAATCTCGATACCACCCACCGGGCGCTCCGGCCGTAAGTCTGCAAACCGTCGTTCAACCGGGATCACTTGTGACACGGTAACTGGTTATGAGAGCTGCTGGGATTGGTGGGAGTTAGGTGTCGAGGGCTGAGCTACCACCGGGTTCAAGAGGTGGTGTTCCCCTAGCCCAATTTGTGTCAGGGGAAAGGACACCGGAACACTTAATGAGGTGGAGGGCTCGGCGTTCCAAGCGGGAGCCGAGGGCTGCAAGGCCTCCTTAATAGAAGCCACCAGGGCACCAATCCATGGTGGCGGCTCGTCGGAGGGGCTCATGCGAGTGGAGACCCGCGTCGAGGGCCCGGCTACAGGCGACGGCGGACGAGAGGCCCCCGGCAAAGCGGAGGGCGCAATCGTAGTTAACAGCGTGGGCACAGTGGAGGCCGCTGCCGTGGTGGAGACCGCCAGGGCCAGGGTAGGCATGGGTAGGGCAGCCGCAGTGGCACCGCTGGATAGCCCGGATGGGCCGGGCACCGGAGAGCTCAGACCCCTCGGGGTGGTAGGTTGCCGCGGAGATCTGGATCTGGACCTGGAGCGGGATGATCCAACCGGGGTGGTTCCACGTCCCCTCTTGGTTTTCCTGGTCTTTCCAGTGTTAGCCATGGCAATGACTAGTGACGGGTCTCAGGTTAGCGGCTAAGGGCCTTGCGTCGGTGCCGTATGCAAAGATAGGGCGCCCGGAACTAACAAAGGAGAGACTGGGCACTCGTGCCTACTTCCGTCGCACTCCAACTCAACCGGGATGGAGGTTAAAAGATTGGTTATCTTCACGAAGCCCATTACCATCCCGGTAAGGTTCATAAAATCCGCCCCTAAAATAACGGCAACTGACGCTTTCGTCGGTACATGAAATTCGTGTCCTATGACCACCCATTAATTTTTGGTTGATCGTCCACTATTTTTTTGACCTCAACGGGTTCCATACCTATATTCCGGAAAATCTCTAGAGTAGTACGTAGCCAATTGGACGGAATTGTTTAATTATCCAAATTCTTCTTCTTAAGATACCGACCGGCCGCATAAGTCTCCCGGTACCCATCCACCTGTAAAGTAATGATGAACGTTTTTATGCACTAATATCAACGTGGAAATCACAGTATAGCAGTTACTGAATACCTCTGAAAATATTCCTCACGCACCCCTCCCTCATAGAGGAATGGAGTTGTAATGTCAATGACACGTGAACCATAGTCACCTGTGCAACGAGAAGTGAACGGGGTCATACACGGAACCGGTATATGTAAAGGTATGCATTCTGTTAATCCGAAGTAATAACATTAAATCATTATAGGTCAAATCTTACGTGTTCCATATTTCAGAAGCCACCAATTAATTGCAAACAGGTGCCCCCATACCGTGCATGGTGCCACAAGGCTGGCGCCGGAAGGACTGTGTGAACGACAACCCTCGGCGCCAATCACCGTAACGTTGTAAATATATCATTTAAGTTAGCCCGCAATTTCCTAAATTTGATAGTATTCTTTATGAAGTTAGAGAAAAAAGAGGATATTGGTTTCACAACGATTTGTTATAGAAGAAGTTATGGGATTTTCAGGCTTTCTTATCCTTCTTAAATATTTAGATCCTATGAACACAATCACTGGGGAGGAAAATGCTCTGTATCCTGTAGTGCTCTCCTCAACTCTCCAGTACTCTATTCCGAAACACATAGACCGATTTCTGCCGGGCGTGCTATGAATGAAGGAAATTGTACAAATTAATGACACGGAAGACAGAAATGAGTGGGCTGATGAAGCGGCATGAGATGTACGTACCTCTTTCCAATTGGTAACGGAGCTGGACGGCTAGGCGGACAAGATGGGAATACCCCAATAGGATGTGTCCGAAGATGGACGGGTGACCCATTGTCTCAAAAAGATATCGTTGAAATGAACGAAGAAACTCCCTCGACCGTCGCAGTCTGTGACCTGAGATGAAGTAACGAAAATATTGGTTATTCTAAAATAGTCATTCTTATCCGAGAGCCCGGTATTCTTCAATTTTTCTTCCGTAAGCACGGCTGAAATCACATCGGGATGGAGGTTAAAAGATTGGTTATCTTCACGAAGCCCATTACCATCCCGGTACGGTTCATAAAATCCGCCCCTAAAATAACGGGAACTGGCGCTTTCGTCGGTACATGAAATTCGTGTCCTATGACCACCCATTAATTTTGGGTTGACCATCCACTATTTTTTTGACGTCAACAGGTTCCATACTTATATTCCGGAAAATCTCTAGAGTAGTACGTAGCCAATTGGACGGAATTGTTTTTATTATCCAAATTCTTCATAAGATTCCGACCGGCCGCATACGTCTCCCGGTACCCATCCACCTGTAAAGTAATGATTAACGTTTTCATGCACTAATATCAACGTGGAAATGACGGTATAGCATTTACTAAATACCTCTGAAAATATTCCTCACGCACCCCTCCCTCATAGAGGAATGGAGTTGTAATGTCAATGACACGTGGACCATAGAGACATGTGCAACGAGAAGAGTAGGGGGTGATCGACGGAACCGGTATATGTAAAGGTATGCATTCTGTTAATCCGAAGTATTAACATTAAATCATTATAGGTCAAATCTTACGTGTTCCATATTTCAGAAGCCACCAATTAATTGCAAACAGGTACCCCCATACCGTGCATGGTGCCACAAGGCTGGCGCCGGAAGGACTGTGTGAACGACAACCCTCGGCGCCAATCACCGTAACGTTGTAAATATATCATTTCAGTTAGCCCGCAATTTCCTAAATTTGATAGTATTCTTTATGAAATTAGAGAAAAAAGAGGATATTGGTTTCACAACGATTTGTTAGAGAAGAAGTTATGGGATTTTCAGGCTTTCTTATCCTTCTTAAATATTTAGATCCTATGAACACAATCACTGGGGAGGAAAATGCTCTGTATCCTGTAGTGCTCTCCTCAACTCTCCAGTACTCTATTCCGAAACACATAGACCGATTTCTGCCGGGCGTGCTATGAATGAAGGAAATTGTACAAATTAATGACACGGAAGACAGAAATGAGTGGGCTGATGAAGCGGCATGAGATGTACGTACCTCTTTCCAATTGGTAACGGAGCTGGACGGCTAGGCGGACAAGATGGGAATACCCCAATAGGATGTGTCCGAAGATGGACGGGTGACCCATTGTCTCAAAAAGATATCGTTGAAATGAACGAAGAAACTCCCTCGACCGTCGCAGTCTGTGACCTGAGATGAAGTGACGAAAAGACTGATTATTCTAAAATAGTTATTCTTAACCGATTGTAATTTTTGTTACCTCAACGGGTTCCATACATATTCTTCGGGAAATCACTAGTGTATTACGTCGCCAGTTGGACGGAATTTTTTAATTATTCAAATTCTTCTATTGAAGATACCGTCCGGCGGGATCCGTCACACGGTACCCATCCACCTGTAAAGTAATGATGGACGTTTTTATGCACTAATATCAACGTGGAAATGACAGTGTAGCATTTACTGCATACCTCTAAAAATATTCCTCCCGTAACCGTTCTTCATAGAGGAATGGAGTTATGTCAATGAAACTTGGACAATAGTCACCTGTGAAACGAGAAGAGAACGGGGTCATCGACGGAACCGGTATTCGTATACATATGCATTCTCTTAATCCGAAGTTATAACATAAAATCATTTAAGGTCATCTTACGTGTTCCATATTTCAGAAGCCAACAATTAATTGCAAACAGGTGCCCCCATACCGTGCACGGTGCCACAAGGCTTGCGCCGGAAGGACTGTGAGAAAGACAACCCTCGGCGCCAATCCCCGTAACTTTGTAAAAATGGCATCATAGTTAGCCCGCAATTTCCTAAATTAGATAGTATTCTTTATAAATGTAGAGAAAAAAGAGGATATTGGTGTCACGGCGATTTGTTAGAGACTGAGAATGAGGGCATTATCAGGCTTTCTTATCCTTCTTAAATCATTAGATCATATGAACAGAATCACTGGGGAGGAGAATGTTCTTTATACTGTAGTGTTCTCCTCAACTCTACAGTACTCTATTCCGAAACACATAGCCCGATTTCTGCCCGGCGTGCTATGAATGAAGGAAATTGTACAACATAATGACACGGAAGACAGAAATGAGTGGGCTGATGAAGCGACATGAGATGTACGTACCTCTTAACAATTGGTAACGGAGCAGGACGGCCAGGCGGACGAAATGGGAATCCCCCAAGAGAATGTGTCCGAAGATGGACGGGTGATCCATTGTCTCAAACCGATATCGTTGAAATGAATGAAGAAAGTCCCTCTTCCATCGCAGTCTGTGACCGGAGATGAAGTGACGAAAATACTGGTTATTCTAAAATAGTCATTCTTAACCGAGAGCCCGGTATTCTTAAATTTTTCTTCCGTAAGCACGGCTGAAATAACCTCGTGATGGAGGTTAAAAGATTGGTTATCTTCACGAAGCCTATTACCATCCCGGTACGGTTCATAAAATCCGCCCCTAAAATAACGGGAACTGGCGCTTTCGTCGGTACATGAAATTCGTGTCCTATGACCACCCATTAATTTTGGGTTGTTCGTCCACTATTTTTTTGACTTAAACGGGTTCCATACCTATATTCCGGAAAATCTCTAGAGTAGTACGTAGCCAATTGGACGTAATTGTTTAATTATCCAAATCTTCTTCTTAAGATACCGTCTGGCCGCATACGTCTCCCGGTACCCATCCACCTGTAAAGTAATGATGCACGTTTTTATGCACTAATATCAACGTGGAAATCAAAGTATAGCAGTTACTGAATACCTCTGAAAATAGTCCTCACGAACCCCTCCCTCGTAGAGGAATGGAGTTGTAATGTTAATGACACGTGGACCATAGACACATGTGCAACGAGAAGAGAAGGGGGTGATCGACGGAACCGGTATATGTAAAGGTATGCATTCTGTTAATCCGAAGTATTAACATTAAATCATTATCGGTCGAATCTTACGTGTTCCATATTTCAGAAACCACCAATTAATTGCAAACAGGTGCCCCCATACCGTGCATGGTGCCACAAGGCTGGCGCCGGAAGGACTGTGCGAAAGACAACCCTCGGCGCATATCCCCATAACGTTGTAAATATATCATTTTAGTTAGCCTGCAATTTCCTAAATTGATAGTATTCTTTATGAAGTTAGAGAAAAAAGAGGATATTGGTTTCACAACGATTTGTTCGAGAAGGAATTATTGGATTTTCAGGCTTTCTTATCCTTTTTAAATCATTAGATCCTATGAACAGAATCACTGGGGAGGAGAATGCTCTGTATCCTGTAGTGCTCTCCTCAACTCTCCAGTACTCTATTCCGAAACACATAGACCGATTTCTGCCGGGCGTGCTATGAATGAAGGAAATTGTACAAATTTGTGACAATGAGTGGGCTGATGAAGCGACATGAGTTGTACGTACGTCTTTCCAATTGGTAACGGAGCTGGACGGCCAGGCGGACAAAATGTGAATCCCCCAATAGGATGTGTCAAAAGATGGACGGGTGACCAATTGTCTTAAACAGATATCGTTGAAATGAACGAAGAAACTCCCTCGACCGTCGCAGTCTGTGACCTGAGATGAAGTGACGAAAAGACTGATTATTCTAAAATAGTTATTCTTAACCGAGTGTAATTTTTGTTAGCTCAACGGGTTCCATACATATTCTTTGGGAAATCACGAGTGTATTACGTCGCCAATTGGACGGAATTTTTTAATTATTCAAATTCTTCTATTGAAGATACCGTCCGGCGGGATCCGTCACACGGTACCCATCCACCTGTAAAGTAATGATGGACGTTTTTATGCAATCATATAAACGTGGAAATGACAGTGTAGTATTTACTGCATACCTCTAAAAATATTCCTCCCGTAACCGTTCTTCATAGAGGAATGGAGTTATGTCAATGAAACTTGGACAATAGTCACCTGTGAAACGAGAAGAGAACGGGGTCATCGACGGAACCGGTATTTGTACACATATGCATTCTCTTAATCCGAAGTTATAACATAAAATCATTTAAGGTCATCTTACGTGTTCCATATTTCAGAAGCCAACAATTAATTGCAAACAGGTGCCCCCATACCGTGCACGGTGCCACAAGGCTTGCGCCGGAAGGACTGTGAGAAAGACAACCCTCGGCACCAATCCCCGTAACTTTGTAAAAATGGCATCATAGTTAGCCCGCAATTTCCTAAATTAGATAGTATTCTTTATAAATGTAGAGAAAAAAGAGGATATTGGTGTCACGGCGATTTGTTAGAGACTGAGAATGAGGGCATTATCAGGCTGTCTTACCTCTCGTAAATCATTAGATCCTATGAACAGAATCACTGGGGAGGAGAATGCTCTGTATACTGTAGTGTTCTCCTCAACTCTCCAGTACTCTATTCCGAAACACATAGCCCGATTTCTGCCGGGCGTGCAATGAATAAAGGAAATAGTAGAAATTAATGTCACGAAAGACAGGAATGATTGGGCTGATGAAGTGACATGAGATGTACGTAACTCTTTCCAAGTGGTAACGGAGCAGGACGGCCAGGCGGACAAAAGGGGATTCCCCCAAGAGAATGTGTCCGAAGAAGGACGTGTGATCCATTGTCTCAAACGGCTATCGTTGAAATGAACGAAGAAACTCCCTCGACCGTCGCTGTCTGTAACCTGAGATGAAGTAACGAAAATATTGGTTATTCTAAAATAGTCATTCTTAACCGAGAGCCCGGTATTCTTCAATTTTTCTCCCTTAAGCACGGCTGAAATCACATCGGGATGGAGGTTAAAAGATTGGTTATCTTCACGAAGCCCATTACCATCTCGGTACGGTTCATAAAATCCGCCCCTAAAATAACGGGAACTGGCGCTTTCGTCGGTACATGAAATTCGTGTCCTATGACCACCCATTAATTTTGGGTTGACCTTCCACTATTTTTTTGACGTCAACAGGTTCCATACTTATATTCCGGAAAATCTCTAGAGTAGTACGTAGCCAATTGGACGGAATTGTTTTTATTATCCAAATTCTTCTTCTTAAGATTCCGACCGGCCGCATACGTCTCCCGGTACTTATCCACCTGTAAAGTAATGATGAACGTTTTCATGCACTAATATCAACGTGGAAATCACAGTATAGCAGTTACTGAATACCTCTGAAAATATTCCTCACGCACCCCTCCCTCATAGAGGAATGGAGTTGTAATGTCAATGACACGTGGACCATAGAGACATGTGCAACGAGAAGAGTAGGGGGTGATCGACGGAACCGGTATATGTAAAAGTATGCATTCTGTTAATCCGAAGTGTTAACATTAAATCATTTTAGGTCAAATCTTACGTGTTCCATATTTCAGATGCCACCAATTAATTGCAAACAGGTGCCCCCATACCGTGCATGGTGCCACAAGGCTGGCGCCGGAATGACGGTGTGAAAGACAACCCTCGGCGCCAATCCCGTAACGTTGTAAATATATCATTTTAGTTAGCCCGCAATTTCCTAAATTTGATAGTATTCTTTATGAAGTTAGAGAAAAAAGAGGATATTGGTTTCACAACGATTTGTTAGAGAAGGAATTATGGGATTTTCAGGCTTTCTTATCCTTCTTAAATCATTAGATGCTATGAACAGAATCACTGGGGAGGAAAATGCTCTGTATCCTGTAGTGCTCTCCTCAACTCTCCAGTACTCTATTCCGAAACACAGAGACCGATTTCTGCCGGGCGTGCTATGAATGAAGGAAATTGTACAAATTAATGACACGGAAGACAGAAATGAGTGGGCTGATGAAGCGGCATGAGATGTACGTACCTCTTTCCAATTGGTAACGGAGCTGGACGGCTAGGCGGACAAGATGGGAAAACCCCAATAGGATGTGTCCGAAGATGGACGGGTGACCCATTGTCTCAAAAAGATATCGTTGAAATGAACGAAGAAACTCCCTCGACCGTCGCAGTCTGTTACCTGAGATGAAGTGACGAAAAGACTGATTATTCTAAAATAGTTATTCTTAACCGATTGTAATTTTTGTTACCTCAACGGGTTCCATACATATTCTTCGGGAAATCACTAGTGTATTACGTCGCCAATTGGACGGAATTTTTTAATTATTCAAATTCTTCTATTGAAGATACCGTCCGGCGGGATCCGTCACACGGTACCCATCCACCTGTAAAGTAATGATGGACGTTTTTATGCACTAATATCAACGTGGAAATGACAGTGTAGCATTTACTGCATACCTCTAAAAATATTCCTCCCGTAACCGTTCTTCATAGAGGAATGGAGTTATGTCAATGAAACTTGGACAATAGTCACCTGTGAAACGAGAAGAGAACGGGGTCATCGACGGAACCGGTATTCGTATACATATGCATTCTCTTAATCCGAAGTTATAACATAAAATCATTTAAGGTCATCTTACGTGTTCCATATTTCAGAAGCCAACAATTAATTGCAAACAGGTGCCCCCATACCGTGCACGGTGCCACAAGGCTTGCGCCGGACGGACTGTGAGAAAGACAACCCTCGGCGCCAATCCCCGTAACTTTGTAAAAATGGGATCATAGTTAGCCCGCAATTTCCTATATTAGATAGTATTCTTTATAAATTTAGAGAAAAAAGAGGATATTGGTGTCACGGCGATTTGTTAGAGACTGAGAATGAGGGCATTATCAGGCTGTCTTACCTCTCGTAAATCATTAGATCCTATGAACAGAATCACTGGGGAGGAGAATGCTCTGTATACTGTAGTGTTCTCCTCAACTCTCCAGTACTCTATTCCGAAACACATAGCCCGATTTCTGCCCGGCGTGCTATGAATGAAGGAAATTGTACAACATAATGACACGGAAGACAGAAATGAGTGGGCTGATGAAGCGACATGAGATGTACGTACCTCTTAACAATTGGTAACGGAGCAGGACGGCCAGGCGGACGAAATGGGATTCCCCCAAGAGAATGTGTCCGAAGATGGACGGGTGTTCCATTGTCTCTAACCGATATCGTTGAAATGAATGAAGAAAGTCCCTCGTCCATCGCAGTCTGTGACCGGAGATGAAGTGACGAAAATACTGGTTATTCTAAAATAGTCATTCTTAACCGAGAGCCCGGTATTCTTCAATTTTTCTTCCGTAAGCACGGCTGAAATAACATCGGAATGAGGTTAAAAGATTTGTTATCTTCACGAAGCCCATTACCATCTCGGTACGGTTCATAAAATCCGCCCATAAAATAACGGGAACTGGCGCTTTCGTCGGTACATGAAATTCGTGTCCTATGACCACCCATTAATTTTGGGTTGACCTTCCACTATTTTTTTGACCTCGACAGGTTCCATACTTATATTCTGGAAAATCTCTAGAGTAGTACGTAGCCAATTGGACGGAATGGTTTTTATTATCCAAATTCTTCTTCTTAAGATTCCGACCGGCCGCATACGTCTCCCGGTACCCATCCACCTGTAAAGTAATGATGAACGTTTTCATGCACTAATATCAACGTGGAAATCACAGTATAGCAGTTACTGAATACCTCTGAAAATAGTCCTCACGAACCCCTCCCTCGTAGAGGAATGGAGTTGTAATGTTAATGACACGTGGACCATAGACACATGTGCAACGAGAAGAGAAGGGGGTGATCGACGGAACCGGTATATGTAACGGTATGCATTCTGTTAATCCGAAGTATTAACATTAAATCATTATCGGTCGAATCTTACGTGTTCCATATTTCAGAAACCACCAATTAATTGCAAACAGGTGCCCCCATTCCGTGCATGGTGCCACAAGGCTGGCGCCGGAAGGACTGTGTGAAAGACAACCCTCGGCGCATATCCCCGTAACGTTGTAAATATATCATTTTAGTTAGCCCGCAATTTCCTATATTAGATAGTATTCTTTATAAATGTAGAGAAAAAAGAGGATATTGGTGTCACGGCGATTTGTTAGAGACTGAGAATGAGGGCATTATCAGGCTTTCTTATCCTTCTTAAATCATTAGATCATATGAAAAGAATCACTGGGGAGGAGAATGCTCTGTATACTGTAGTGTTCTCCTCAACTCTCCAGTACTCTATTCCGAAACACATAGCCCGATTTCTGCCGGGCGTGCTATGAATGAAGGAAATTGTACAACATAATAACACGGAAGACAGAAATGAGTGGGCTGATGAAGCGACATGAGATGTACGTACCTCTTTCCAAGTGGTAACGGAGCAGGACGGCCAGGCGGACAAAATGGGATTACCCCAAGAGAATGTGTCCGAAGATGGACGGGTGATCCATTGTCTCAAACGGCTATCGTTGAAATGAACGAAGAAACTCCCTCGACCGTCGCAGTCTGTGACCTGAGATGAAGTAACGAAAATATTGGTTATTCTAAAATAGTCATTCTTAACCGAGAGCCCGGTATTATTCAATTTTTCTTCCGTAAGCACGGCTGAAATCACCTCGGGATGGAGGTTAAAAGATTGGTTATCTTCACGAAGCCCATTACCATCCCGGTACGGTTCATAAAATCCGCCCCTAAAATAACGGGAACTGGCGCTTTCGTCGGTACATGAAATTCGTGTCCTATGACCACCCATTAATATTTGGGTTGACCTTCCACTATTTTTTTGACCTCAACAGGTTCCATACTTATATTCCGGAAAATCTCTAGAGTAGTACGTAGCCAATTGGACGGAATTGTTTTTATTATCCAAATTCTTCTTCTTAAGATTCCGACCGGCCGCATACGTCTCCCGGTACCCATCCACCTGTAAAGTAATGATGAACGTTTTCATGCACTAATATCAACGTGGAAATGACGGTATAGCATTTACTAAATACCTCTTGAAAATATTCCTTATGCACCCCTCCCTCATAGAGGAATGGAGTTGTAATGTCAATGACACGTGGACCATAGAGACATGTGCAACGAAAAGAGAAGGGGGTGATCGACGGAACCGGTATATGTAAAGGTATGCATTCTGTAAATCCGAAGTATTAACATTAAATCATTATAGGTCAATTCTTACGTGTTCCATATTTCAGAAGCCACCAATTAATTGCAAACAGGTGCCCCCATACCGTGCATGGTGCCACAAGGCTGGCGCCGGAAGGACTGTGTGAAAGACAACCCTCGGCGCATATCCCCGTAACGTTGTATATATATCATTTTAGTTAGCCCGCAATTTCCTAAATTTGATAGTATTCTTTATGAAGTTAGAGAAAAAAGAGGATATTGGTTTCATAACGATTTGTTAGAGAAGGAATTATGGGATTTTCAGGCTTTCTTATCCTTCTTAAATCATTAGATCCTATGAACAGAATCACTGGGGAGGAGAATGCTCTGTATCCTGTAGTGCTCTCCTCAACTCTCCAGTACTCTATTCCGAAACACACAGACCGATTTCTGCCGGGCGTGCTATGAATGAAGGAAATTGTACAAATTAATGACACGGAAGACAAAAATGAGTGGGCTGATGAAGCGACATGAGATGTACGTACCTCTTTCCAATTGGTAACGGAGCTGGAAGGCCAGGGGGACAAAATGGGAATCCCCCAATAGGATGTGTCCAAAGATGGACGGGTGACCCATTGTCTTAAACAGATATCGTTGAAATGAACGAAGAAACTCCCTCGACCGTCGCAGTCTGTGACCTGAGATGAAGTGACGAAAAGACTGATTATTCTAAAATAGTTATTCTTAACCGAGTGTAATTTTTGTTACTCAACGGGTTCCATACATATTCTTTGGGAAATCACTAGTGTATTACGACGCCATTTGGACGGAATTTTTTAATTATTCAAATTCTTCTATTGAAGATACCGTCCGGCGGGATCCGTCACACGGTACCCATCCACCTGTAAAGTAATGATGGACGTTTTTATGCAATCATATAAACGTGGAAATGACAGTGTAGTATTTACTGCATACCTCTAAAAATATTCCTCCCGTAACCGTTCTTCATAGAGGAATGGAGTTATGTCAATGAAACTTGGACAATAGTCACCTGTGAAACGAGAAGAGAACGGGGTCATCGACGGAACCGGTATTTGTACACATATGCATTCTCTTAATCCGAAGTTATAACATAAAATCATTTAAGGTCATCTTACGTGTTCCATATTTCAGAAGCCAACAATTAATTGCAAACAGGTGCCCCCATACCGTGCACGGTGCCACAAGGCTTGCGCCGGAAGGACTGTGAGAAAGACAACCCTCGGCGCCAATCCCCGTAACTTTGTAAAAATGGCATCATAGTTAGCCCGCAATTTCCTATATTAGATAGTATTCTTTATAAATGTAGAGAAAAAAGAGGATATTGGTTTCACAACGATTTGTTCGAGAAGGAATTATTGGATTTTCAGGCTTTCTTATCCTTCTTAAATCATTAGATCCTATGAACAGAATCACTGGGGAGGAAAATGCTCTGTATCCTGTAGTGCTCTCCTCAACTCTCCAGTACTCTATTCCGAAACACATAGACCGATTTCTGCCGGGCGTGCTATGAATGAAGGAAATTGTACAAATTAATGACACGGAAGACAGAAATGAGTGGGCTGATGAAGCGGCATGAGATGTACGTACCTCTTTCCAATTGGTAACGGAGCTGGACGGCTAGGCGGACAAGATGGGAATACCCCAATAGGATGTGTCCGAAGATGGACGGGTGACCCATTGTCTCAAAAAGATATCGTTGAAATGAACGAAGAAACTCCCTCGACCGTCGCAGTCTGTGACCTGAGATGAAGTGACGAAAAGACTGATTATTCTAAAATAGTTATTCTTAACCGATTGTAATTTTTGTTACCTCAACGGGTTCCATACATATTCTTCGGGAAATCACTAGTGTATTACGTCGCCAATTGGACGGAATTTTTTAATTATTCAAATTCTTCTATTGAAGATACCGTCCGGCGGGATCCGTCACACGGTACCCATCCACCTGTAAAGTAATGATGGACGTTTTTATGCACTAATATCAACGTGGAAATGACAGTGTAGCATTTACTGCATACCTCTAAAAATATTCCTCCCGTAACCGTTCTTCATAGAGGAATGGAGTTATGTCAATGAAACTTGGACAATAGTCACCTGTGAAACGAGAAGAGAACGGGGTCATCGACGGAACCGGTATTTGTACACATATGCATTCTCTTAATCCGAAGTTATAACATAAAATCATTTAAGGTCATCTTACGTGTTCCATATTTCAGAAGCCAACAATTAATTGCAAACAGGTGCCCCCATACCGTGCACGGTGCCACAAGGCTTGCGCCGGACGGACTGTGAGAAAGACAACCCTCGGCGCCAATCCCCGTAACTTTGTAAAAATGGCATCATAGTTAGCCCGCAATTTCCTATATTAGATAGTATTCTTTATAAATGTAGAGAAAAAAGAGGATATTGGTGTCACGGCGATTTGTTAGAGACTGAGAATGAGGGCATTATCAGGCTTTCTTATCCTTCTTAAATCATTAGATCATATGAACAGAATCACTGGGGAGGAGAATGCTCTGTATACTGTAGTGTTCTCCTCAACTCTCCAGTACTCTATTCCGAAACACATAGCCCGATTTCTGCCCGGCGTGCTATGAATGAAGGAAATTGTACAACATAATGACACGGAAGACAGAAATGAGTGGGCTGATGAAGCGACATGAGATGTACGTACCTCTTAACAATTGGTAACGGAGCAGGACGGCCAGGCGGACGAAATGGGATTCCCCCAAGAGAATGTGTCCGAAGATGGACGGGTGTTCCATTGTCTCTAACCGATATCGTTGAAATGAATGAAGAAAGTCCCTCGTCCATCGCAGTCTGTGACCGGAGATGAAGTGACGAAAATACTGGTTATTCTAAAATAGTCATTCTTAACCGAGAGCCCGGTATTCTTCAATTTTTCTTCCGTAAGCACGGCTGAAATAACATCGGAATGAGGTTAAAAGATTTGTTATCTTCACGAAGCCCATTACCAACTCGGTACGGTTCATAAAATCCGCCCATAAAATAACGGGAACTGGCGCTTTCGTCGGTACATGAAATTCGTGTCCTATGACCACCCATTAATTTTGGGTTGACCTTCCACTATTTTTTTGACCTCGACAGGTTCCATACTTATATTCTGGAAAATCTCTAGAGTAGTACGTAGCCAATTGGACGGAATGGTTTTTATTATCCAAATTCTTCTTCTTAAGATTCCGACCGGCCGCATACGTCTCCCGGTACCCATCCACCTGTAAAGTAATGATGAACGTTTTCATGCACTAATATCAACGTGGAAATCACAGTATAGCAGTTACTGAATACCTCTGAAAATATTCCTCCCGTAACCGTTCTTCATAGAGGAATGGAGTTATGTCAATGAAACTTGGACAATAGTCACCTGTGAAACGAGAAGAGAACGGGGTCATCGACGGAACCGGTATTTGTACACATATGCATTCTCTTAATCCGAAGTTATAACATTAAATCATTATAGGTCATCTTACGTGTTCCATATTTCAGAAGCCAACAATTAATTGCAAACAGGTGCCCCCATACCGTGCACGGTGCCACAAGGCTTGCGCCGGACGGACTGTGAGAAAGACAACCCTCGGCGCCAATCCCCGTAACTTTGTAAAAATGGCATCATAGTTAGCCCGCAATTTCCTATATTAGATAGTATTCTTTATAAATGTAGAGAAAAAAGAGGATATTGGTTTCACAACGATTTGTTCGAGAAGGAATTATTGGATTTTCAGGCTTTCTTATCCTTCTTAAATCATTAGATCCTATGAACAGAATCACTGGGGAGGAAAATGCTCTGTATCCTGTAGTGCTCTCCTCAACTCTCCAGTACTCTATTCCGAAACACATAGACCGATTTCTGCCGGGCGTGCTATGAATGAAGGAAATTGTACAAATTAATGACACGGAAGACAGAAATGAGTGGGCTGATGAAGCGGCATGAGATGTACGTACCTCTTTCCAATTGGTAACGGAGCTGGACGGCTAGGCGGACAAGATGGGTATACCCCAATAGGATGTGTCCGAAGATGGACGGGTGACCCATTGTCTCAAAAAGATATCGTTGAAATGAACGAAGAAACTCCCTCGACCGTCGCAGTCTGTGACCTGAGATGAAGTGACGAAAAGACTGATTATTCTAAAATAGTTATTCTTAACCGATTGTAATTTTTGTTACCTCAACGGGTTCCATACATATTCTTCGGGAAATCACTAGTGTATTACGTCGCCAATTGGACGGAATTTTTTAATTATTCAAATTCTTCTATTGAAGATACCGTCCGGCGGGATCCGTCACACGGTACCCATCCACCTGTAAAGTAATGATGGACGTTTTTATGCACTAATATCAACGTGGAAATGACAGTGTAGCATTTACTGCATACCTCTAAAAATATTCCTCCCGTAACCGTTCTTCATAGAGGAATGGAGTTATGTCAATGAAACTTGGACAATAGTCACCTGTGAAACGAGAAGAGAACGGGGTCATCGACGGAACCGGTATTTGTACACATATGCATTCTCTTAATCCGAAGTTATAACATAAAATCATTTAAGGTCATCTTACGTGTTCCATATTTCAGAAGCCAACAATTAATTGCAAACAGGTGCCCCCATACCGTGCACGGTGCCACAAGGCTTGCGCCGGACGGACTGTGAGAAAGACAACCCTCGGCGCCAATCCCCGTAACTTTGTAAAAATGGCATCATAGTTAGCCCGCAATTTCCTATATTAGATAGTATTCTTTATAAATGTAGAGAAAAAAGAGGATATTGGTGTCACGGCGATTTGTTAGAGACTGAGAATGAGGGCATTATCAGGCTTTCTTATCCTTCTTAAATCATTAGATCATATGAACAGAATCACTGGGGAGGAGAATGCTCTGTATACTGTAGTGTTCTCCTCAACTCTCCAGTACTCTATTCCGAAACACATAGCCCGATTTCTGCCCGGCGTGCTATGAATGAAGGAAATTGTACAACATAATGACACGGAAGACAGAAATGAGTGGGCTGATGAAGCGACATGAGATGTACGTACCTCTTAACAATTGGTAACGGAGCAGGACGGCCAGGCGGACGAAATGGGATTCCCCCAAGAGAATGTGTCCGAAGATGGACGGGTGTTCCATTGTCTCTAACCGATATCGTTGAAATGAATGAAGAAAGTCCCTCGTCCATCGCAGTCTGTGACCGGAGATGAAGTGACGAAAATACTGGTTATTCTAAAATAGTCATTCTTAACCGAGAGCCCGGTATTCTTCAATTTTTCTTCCGTAAGCACGGCTGAAATAACATCGGAATGAGGTTAAAAGATTTGTTATCTTCACGAAGCCCATTACCATCTCGGTAAGGGGTTCATAAAATCCGCCCATAAAATAACGGGAACTGGCGCTTTCGTCGGTACATGAAATTCGTGTCCTATGACCACCCATTAATTTTGGGTTGACCTTCCACTATTTTTTTGACCTCGACAGGTTCCATACTTATATTCTGGAAAATCTCTAGAGTAGTACGTAGCCAATTGGACGGAATGGTTTTTTTTATCCAAATTCTTCTTCTTAAGATTCCGACCGGCCGCATACGTCTCCCGGTACCCATCCACCTGTAAAGTAATGATGAACGTTTTCATGCACTAATATCAACGTGGAAATCACAGTATAGCAGTTACTGAATACCTCTGAAAATAGTCCTCACGAACCCCTCCCTCGTAGAGGAATGGAGTTGTAATGTTAATGACACGTGGACCATAGACACATGTGCAACGAGAAGAGAAGGGGGTGATCGACGGAACCGGTATATGTAACGGTATGCATTCTGTTAATCCGAAGTATTAACATTAAATCATTATCGGTCGAATCTTACGTGTTCCATATTTCAGAAACCACCAATTAATTGCAAACAGGTGCCCCCATTCCGTGCATGGTGCCACAAGGCTGGCGCCGGAAGGACTGTGTGAAAGACAACCCTCGGCGCATATCCCCGTAACGTTGTAAATATATCATTTTAGTTAGCCCGCAATTTCCTATATTAGATAGTATTCTTTATAAATGTAGAGAAAAAAGAGGATATTGGTGTCACGGCGATTTGTTAGAGACTGAGAATGAGGGCATTATCAGGCTTTCTTATCCTTCTTAAATCATTAGATCATATGAACAGAATCACTGGGGAGGAGAATGCTCTGTATACTGTAGTGTTCTCCTCAACTCTCCAGTACTCTATTCCGAAACACATAGCCCGATTTCTGCCCGGCGTGCTATGAATGAAGGAAATTGTACAACATAATAACACGGAAGACAGAAATGAGTGGGCTGATGAAGCGACATGAGATGTACGTACCTCTTTCCAAGTGGTAACGGAGCAGGACGGCCAGGCGGACAAAATGGGATTACCCCAAGAGAATGTGTCCGAAGATGGACGGGTGATCCATTGTCTCAAACGGCTATCGTTGAAATGAACGAAGAAACTCCCTCGACCGTCGCAGTCTGTGACCTGAGATGAAGTAACGAAAATATTGGTTATTCTAAAATAGTCATTCTTAACCGAGAGCCCGGTATTATTCAATTTTTCTTCCGTAAGCACGGCTGAAATCACCTCGGGATGGAGGTTAAAAGATTGGTTATCTTCACGAAGCCCATTACCATCCCGGTACGGTTCATAAAATCCGCCCCTAAAATAACGGGAACTGGCGCTTTCGTCGGTACATGAAATTCGTGTCCTATGACCACCCATTAATATTTGGGTTGACCTTCCACTATTTTTTTGACCTCAACAGGTTCCATACTTATATTCCGGAAAATCTCTAGAGTAGTACGTAGCCAATTGGACGGAATTGTTTTTATTATCCAAATTCTTCTTCTTAAGATTTCGACCGGCCGCATACGTCTCCCGGTACCCATCCACCTGTAAAGTAATGATGAACGTTTTCATGCACTAATATCAACGTGGAAATGACGGTATAGCATTTACTAAATACCTCTTGAAAATATTCCTCACGCACCCCTCCCTCATAGAGGAATGGAGTTGTAATGTCAATGACACGTGGACCATAGAGACATGTGCAACGAAAAGAGAAGGGGGTGATCGACGGAACCGGTATATGTAAAGGTATGCATTCTGTAAATCCGAAGTATTAACATTAAATCATTATAGGTCAATTCTTACGTGTTCCATATTTCAGAAGCCACCAATTAATTGCAAACAGGTGCCCCCATACCGTGCATGGTGCCACAAGGCTGGCTACGGAAGGACTGTGTGAAAGACAACCCTCGGCGCATATCCCCGTAACGTTGTATATATATCATTTTAGTTAGCCCGCAATTTCCTAAATTTGATAGTATTCTTTATGAAGTTAGAGAAAAAAGAGGATATTGGTTTCATAACGATTTGTTAGAGAAGGAATTATGGGATTTTCAGGCTTTCTTATCCTTCTTAAATCATTAGATCCTATGAACAGAATCACTGGGGAGGAGAATGCTCTGTATCCTGTAGTGCTCTACTCAACTCTCCAGTACTCTATTCCGAAACACACAGACCGATTTCTGCCGGGCGTGCTATGAATGAAGGAAATTGTACAAATTAATGACACGGAAGACAAAAATGAGTGGGCTGATGAAGCGACATGAGATGTACGTACCTCTTTCCAATTGGTAACGGAGCTGGACGGCCAGGGGGACAAAATGGGAATCCCCCAATAGTATGTGTCCAAAGATGGACGGGTGACCCATTGTCTTAAACAGATATCGTTGAAATGAACGAAGAAACTCCCTCGACCGTCGCAGTCTGTGACCTGAGATGAAGTGACGAAAAGACTGATTATTCTAAAATAGTTATTCTTAACCGAGTGTAATTTTTGTTACTCAACGGGTTCCATACATATTCTTTGGGAAATCACCAGTGTATTACGTCGCCAATTGGACGGAATTTTTTAATTATTCAAATTCTTCTATTGAAGATACCGTCCGGCGGGATCCGTCACACGGTACCCATCCACCTGTAAAGTAATGATGGACGTTTTTATGCAATCATATAAACGTGGAAATGACAGTGTAGTATTTACTGCATACCTCTAAAAATATTCCTCTCGTAACCGTTCTTCATAGAGGAATGGAGTTATGTCAATGAAACTTGGACAATAGTCACCTGTGAAACGAGAAGAGAACGGGGTCATCGACGGAACCGGTATTTGTACACATATGCATTCTCTTAATCCGAAGTTATAACATAAAATCATTTAAGGTCATCTTACGTGTTCCATATTTCAGAAGCCAACAATTAATTGCAAACAGGTGCTCCCATACCGTGCACGGTGCCACAAGGCTTGCGCCGGAAGGACTGTGAGAAAGACAACCCTCGGCGCCAATCCCCGTAACTTTGTAAAAATGGCATCATAGTTAGCCCGCAATTTCCTATATTAGATAGTATTCTTTATAAATGTATAGAAAAAAGAGGATATTGGTTTCACAACGATTTGTTCGAGAAGGAATTATTGGATTTTCAGGCTTTCTTATCCTTCTTAAATCATTAGATCCTATGAACAGAATCACTGTGGAGGAGAATGCTCTGTATCCTGTAGTGCTCTCCTCAACTCTCCAGTACTCTATTCCGAAACACATAGACCGATTTCTGCCGGGCGTGCTATGAATGAAGGAAATTGTACAAATTAATGACACGGAAGACATAAATGAGTGGGCTGATGAAGCGACATGAGATGTACGTACCTCTTTCCAATTGGTAACGGAGCTGGACGGCCAGGCGGACAAAATGTGAATCCCCCAATAGGATGTGTCCAAAGATGGACGGGTGACCCATTGTCTTAAACAGATCGTTGAAATGAACGAAGAAAGTCCCTCGACCGTCGCAGTCTGTGACCTGAGATGAAGTGACGAAAAGACTGATTATTCTAAAATAGTCATTCTTAACCGAGAGCCCGGTATTCTTCAATTTTTCTTCCGTAAGCACGGCTGAAATAACATCGGAATGAGGTTAAAAGATTGGTTATCTTCACGAAGCCCATTACCATCCCGGTACGGTTCTTAAAATCCGCCCCTAAAATAACGGGAACTGGCGCTTTCGTCGGTACATGAAATTCGTGTCCTATGACCACCCATTAATTTTGGGTTGACCTTCCACTATTTTTTTGACCTCAATAGGTTCCATACTTATATTCCGGAAAATCTCTAGAGTAGTACGTAGCCAATTGGACGGAATTGTTTTTATTATCCAAATTCTTCTTCTTAAGATTCCGACCGGCCGCATACGTCTCCCGGTACCCATCCACCTGTAAAGTAATGATGAACGTTTTCATGCACTAATATCAACGTGGAAATGACGGTATAGCATTTACGAAATACCTCTGAAAATATTCCTCACGCACCCCTCCCTCATAGAGGAATGGAGTTGTAATGTCAATGACACGTGGACCATAGAGACATGTGCAACGAAAAGAGAAGGGGGTGATCGACGGAACCGGTATATATAAAGGTATGCATTCTGTTAACCCGAAGTATTAACATTAAATCATTATAGGTCAATTCTTACGTGTTCCATATTTCAGAAGCCACCAATTAATTGCAAACAGGTGCCCCCTTACCGTGCATGGTGCCACAAAGCTGGCGCCGGAAGGACTGTGTGAAAGTCAACCCTCGGCGCATATCCCCGTAACGTTGTATATATATCTTATTAGTTAGCCCGCAATTTCCTAAATTTGATAGTATTCTTTATGAAGTTAGAGAAAAAAGAGGATATTGGTTTCATAACGATTTGTTAGAGAAGGAATTATGGGATTTTCAGGCTTTCTTATCCTTCTTAAATCATTAGATCATATGAACAGAATCACTGGGGAGGAGAATGCTCTGTATCCTGTAGTGCTCTCCTCAACTCTCCAGTACTCTATTCCGAAACACATAGACCGATTTCTGCCGGGCGTGCTATGAATGAAGGAAATTGTACAAATTAATGACACGGAAGACAGAAATGAGTGGGCTGATGAAGCGACATGAGATGTACGTACCTCTTTCCAATTGGTAACGGAGCTGGACGGCAAGGCGGACAAAATGTGAATCCCCCAATAGGATGTGTCCAAAGATGGACGGGTGACCCATTGTCTTAAACAGATATCGTTGAAATGAACGAAGAAACTCCCTCGACCGTCGCAGTCTGTGACCTGAGATGAAGTGACGAAAATACTGGTTATTCTAAAATAGTCATTCTTAACCGAGAGCCCGGTATTCTTAAATTTTTCTTCCGTATGCACGGCTGAAATAACATCGAAATGAGGTTACAAGATTGGTTATCTTCACGAAGCCCATTACCATCCCGGTACGGTTCATAAAATTCGCCCCTAAAATAACGGGAACTGGCGCTTTCGTCGGTACATGAAATTCGTGTCCTATGACCACCCATTAATTTTGGGTTGACCTTCCACTATTTTTTTGACCTCAACAGGTTCCATACTTATATTCCGGAAAATCTCTAGAGTAGTACGTAGCCAATTGGACGGAATTGTTTTTATTATCCAAATTCTTCTTCTTAAGATTCCGACCGGCCGCATACGTCTCCCGGTACCCATCCACCAGTAAAGTAATGATGAACGTTTTCATGCACTAATATCAACGTGGAAATGACGGTATAGCATTTACTTAATACCTCTGAAAATATTCCCCTCGCTCCCCTCCCTCATAGAGGAATGGAGTTGTAATGTCAATGACACGTGGACCATAGAGACATGTGCAACGAAAAGAGAAGGGGGTGATCGACGGAACCGGTATATGTAAAGGTATGCATTCTGTTAACCCGAAGTATTAACATTAAATCATTATAGGTCAATTCTTACGTGTTCCATATTTCAGAAGCCACCAATTAATTGCAAACAGGTGCCCCCATACCGTGCATGGTGCCACAAAGCTGGCGCCGGAAGGACTGTGTGTAAGACAACCCTCAACGCATATCCCCGTAACGTTGTAAATATATCATTTTAGTTAGCCCGCAATTTCCTAAATTTGAAAGTATTCTTTATGAAGTTAGAGAAAAAAGAGGATATTGGTTTCACAACGATTTGTTCGAGAAGGAATTATTGGATTTTCAGGCTTTCTTATCCTTCTTAAATCATTAGATCCTATGAACAGAATCACTGTGGAGGAGAATGCTCTGTATCCTGTAGTGCTCTCCTCAACTCTCCAGTACTCTATTCCGAAACACATAGACCGATTTCTGCCGGGCGTGCTATGAATGAAGGAAATTGTACAAATTAATGACACGGAAGACATAAATGAGTGGGCTGATGAAGCGACATGAGATGTACGTACCTCTTTCCAATTGGTAACGGAGCTGGACGGCCAGGCGGACAAAATGTGAATCCCCCAATAGGATGTGTCCAAAGATGGACGGGTGACCCATTGTCTTAAACAGATCGTTGAAATGAACGAAGAAAGTCCCTCGACCGTCGCAGTCTGTGACCTGAGATGAAGTGACGAAAAGACTGATTATTCTAAAATAGTTATTCTTAACCGAGTATAATTTTTGTTACCTCAACGGGTTCCATACATATTCTTTGGGAAATCACTAGTGTATTACGTCGCCAATTGGACGGAATTTTTTAATTATTCAAATTCTTCTATTGAAGATACCGTCCGGCGGGATCCGTCACACGGTACCCATCCACCTGTAAAGTAATGATGGACGTTTTTATGCAATCATATAAACGTGGAAATGACAGTGTAGCATTTACTGCATACCTCTAAAAATATTCCTCCCGTAACCGTTCTTCATAGAGAAATGGAGTTATGTCAATGAAACTTGGACAATAGTCACCTGTGAAACGAGAAGAGAACGGGGTCATCGACGGAACTGGTATTTGTATACATATGCATTCTCTTAATCCGAAGTTATAACATAAAATCATTTAAGGTCATCTTACGTGTTCCATATTTCAGAAGCCAACAATTAATTGCAAACAGGTGCCCCCATACCGTGCACGGTGCCACAAGGCTTGCGCCGGACGGACTGTGAGAAAGACAACCCTCGGCGCCAATCCCCGTAACTTTGTAAAAATGGCATCATAGTTAGCCCGCAATTTCCTAAATTAGATAGTATTCTTTATAAATGTGGAGAAAAAAGAGGAAATTGGTGTCACGGCGATTTGTTAGAGACTGAGAATGAGGGCATTATCAGGCTTTCTTATCCTTCTTAAATCATTAGATCATATGAACAGAATCACTGGGGAGGAGAATGCTCTGTATACTGTAGTGTTCTCCTCAACTCTCCAGTACTCTATTCCGAAACACATAGCCCGATTTCTGCCCGGCGTGCTTAGAATGAAGGAAATTGTACAACATAATGACACGGAAGACAGAAATGAGTGGGCTGATGAAGCGACATGAGATGTACGTACCTCTTAACAATTGGTAACGGAGCAGGACGGCCAGGCGGACGAAATGGAAATCCCCCAAGAGAATGTGTCCGAAGATGGACGGGTGATCCATTGTCTCAAACCGATATCGTTGAAATGAATGAAGAAAGTCCCTCGTCCATCGCAGTCTGTAACCGGAGATGAAGTGACGAAAATACTGGTTATTCTAAAATAGTCATTCTTAACCGAGAGCCCGGTATTCTTCAATTTTTCTTCCGTAAGCACGGCTGAAATAACATCGGAATGAGGTTAAAAGATTGGTTATCTTCACGAAGCCCATTACCATCCCGGTACGGTTCATAAAATCCGCCCCTAAAATAACGGGAACTGGCGCTTTCGTCGGTACATGAAATTCGTGTCCTATGACCACCCATTAATTTTGGGTTGACCTTCCACTATTTTTTTGACCTCAATAGGTTCCATACTTATATTCCGGAAAATCTCTAGAGTAGTACGTAGCCAATTGGACGGAATTGTTTTTATTATCCAAATTCTTCTTCTTAAGATTCCGACCGGCCGCATACTTCTCCCGGTACCCATCCACCTGTAAAGTAATGATGAACGTTTTCATGCACTAATATCAACGTGGAAATGACGGTATAGCATTAACGAAATACCTCTGAAAATATTCCTCACGCACCCCTCCCTCATAGAGGAATGGAGTTGTAATGTCAATGACACGTGGACCATAGAGACATGTGCAACGAAAAGAGAAGGGGGTGATCGACGGAACCGGTATATGTAAAGGTATGCATTCAGTTAACCCGAAGTATTAACATTAAATCATTATAGGTCAATTATTACGTGTTCCATATTTCAGAAGCCACCAATTAATTGCAAACAGGTGCCCCCATACCGTGCATGGTGCCACAAAGCTGGCGCCGGAAGGACTGTGTGAAAGACAACCCTCGGCGCATATCCCCGTAACGTTGTATATATATCATTTTAGTTAGCCCGCAATTTCCTAAATTTGATAGTATTCTTTATGAAGTTAGAGAAAAAAGATGATATTGGTTTCATAACGATTTGTTAGAGAAGGAATTATGGGATTTTCTGGCTTTCTTATCCTTCTTAAATCATTAGATCCTATGAACAGAATCACTGGGGAGGAGAATGCTCTGTATCCTGTAGTGCTCTCCTCAACTCTCCAGTACTCTATTCCGAAACACAGACCGATTTCTGCCGGGCGTGCTATGAATGAAGGAAATTGTACAAATTAATGACACGGAAGACATAAATGAGTGGGCTGATGAAGCGACATGAGATGTACGTACCTCTTTCCAATTGGTAACGGAGCAGGACGGCCAGGCGGACAAAATGTGAATCCCCCAATAGGATGTGTCCAAAGATGGACGGGTGACCCATTGTCTTAAACAGATCGTTGAAATGAACGAAGAAAGTCCCTCGACCGTCGCAGTCTGTGACCTGAGATGAAGTGACGAAAAGACTGATTATTCTAAAATAGTTATTCTTAACCGAGTGTAATTTTTGTTACCTCAACGGGTTCCATACATATTCTTTGGGAAATCACTAGTGTATTACGTCGCCAATTGGACGGAATTTTTTAATTATTCAAATTCTTCTATTGAAGATACCGTCCGGCGGGATCCGTCACACGGTACCCATCCACCTGTAAAGTAATGATGGACGTTTTTATGCAATCATATAAACGTGGAAATGACAGTGTAGCATTTACTGCATACCTCTAAAAATATTCCTCCCGTAACCGTTCTTCATAGAGAAATGGAGTTATGTCAATGAAACTTGGACAATAGTCACCTGTGAAACGAGAAGAGAACGGGGTCATCGACGGAACTGGTATTTGTATACATATGCATTCTCTTAATCCGAAGTTATAACATAAAATCATTTAAGGTCATCTTACGTGTTCCATATTTCAGAAGCCAACAATTAATTGCAAACAGGTGCCCCCATACCGTGCACGGTGCCACAAGGCTTGCGCCGGAAGGACTGTGAGAAAGACAACCCTCGGCGCCAATCCCCGTAACTTTGTAAAAATGGAATCATAGTTAGCCCGCAATTTCCTAAATTAGATAGTATTCTTTATAAATGTGGAGAAAAAAGAGGAAATTGGTGTCACGGCGATTTGTTAGAGACTGAGAATGAGGGCATTATCAGGCTTTCTTATCCTTCTTAAATCATTAGATCATATGAACAGAATCACTGGGGAGGAGAATGCTCTGTATACTGTAGTGTTCTCCTCAACTCTCCAGTACTCTATTCCGAAACACATAGCCCGATTTCTGCCCGGCGTGCTTAGAATGAAGGAAATTGTACAACATAATGACACGGAAGACAGAAATGAGTGGGCTGATGAAGCGACATGAGATGTACGTACCTCTTAACAATTGGTAACGGAGCAGGACGGCCAGGCGGACGAAATGGAAATCCCCCAAGAGAATGTGTCCGAAGATGGACGGGTGATCCATTGTCTCAAACCGATATCGTTGAAATGAATGAAGAAAGTCCCTCGTCCATCGCAGTCTGTAACCGGAGATGAAGTGACGAAAATACTGGTTATTCTAAAATAGTCATTCTTAACCGAGAGCCCGGTATTCTTCAATTTTTCTTCCGTAAGCACGGCTGAAATAACATCGGAATGAGGTTAAAAGATTGGTTATCTTCACGAAGCCCATTACCATCCCGGTACGGTTCATAAAATCCGCCCCTAAAATAACGGGAACTGGCGCTTTCGTCGGTACATGAAATTCGTGTCCTATGACCACCCATTAATTTTGGGTTGACCTTCCACTATTTTTTTGACCTCAATAGGTTCCATACTTATATTCCGGAAAATCTCTAGAGTAGTACGTAGCCAATTGGACGGAATTGTTTTTATTATCCAAATTCTTCTTCTTAAGATTCCGACCGGCCGCATACTTCTCCCGGTACCCATCCACCTGTAAAGTAATGATGAACGTTTTCATGCACTAATATCAACGTGGAAATGACGGTATAGCATTAACGAAATACCTCTGAAAATATTCCTCACGCACCCCTCCCTCATAGAGGAATGGAGTTGTAATGTCAATGACACGTGGACCATAGAGACATGTGCAACGAAAAGAGAAGGGGGTGATCGACGGAACCGGTATATGTAAAGGTATGCATTCAGTTAACCCGAAGTATTAACATTAAATCATTATAGGTCAATTATTACGTGTTCCATATTTCAGAAGCCACCAATTAATTGCAAACAGGTGCCCCCATACCGTGCATGGTGCCACAAAGCTGGCGCCGGAAGGACTGTGTGAAAGACAACCCTCGGCGCATATCCCCGTAACGTTGTATATATATCATTTTAGTTAGCCCGCAATTTCCTAAATTTGATAGTATTCTTTATGAAGTTAGAGAAAAAAGATGATATTGGTTTCATAACGATTTGTTAGAGAAGGAATTATGGGATTTTCTGGCTTTCTTATCCTTCTTAAATCATTAGATCCTATGAACAGAATCACTGGGGAGGAGAATGCTCTGTATCCTGTAGTGCTCTCCTCAACTCTCCAGTACTCTATTCCGAAACACAGACCGATTTCTGCCGGGCGTGCTATGAATGAAGGAAATTGTACAAATTAATGACACGGAAGACATAAATGAGTGGGCTGATGAAGCGACATGAGATGTACGTACCTCTTTCCAATTGGTAACGGAGCAGGACGGCCAGGCGGACAAAATGTGAATCCCCCAATAGGATGTGTCCAAAGATGGACGGGTGACCCATTGTCTTAAACAGATCGTTGAAATGAACGAAGAAAGTCCCTCGACCGTCGCAGTCTGTGACCTGAGATGAAGTGACGAAAAGACTGATTATTCTAAAATAGTTATTCTTAACCGAGTGTAATTTTTGTTACCTCAACGGGTTCCATACATATTCTTTGGGAAATCACTAGTGTATTACGTCGCCAATTGGACGGAATTTTTTAATTATTCAAATTCTTCTATTGAAGATACCGTCCGGCGGGATCCGTCACACGGTACCCATCCACCTGTAAAGTAATGATGGACGTTTTTATGCAATCATATAAACGTGGAAATGACAGTGTAGCATTTACTGCATACCTCTAAAAATATTCCTCCCGTAACCGTTCTTCATAGAGAAATGGAGTTATGTCAATGAAACTTGGACAATAGTCACCTGTGAAACGAGAAGAGAACGGGGTCATCGACGGAACTGGTATTTGTATACATATGCATTCTCTTAATCCGAAGTTATAACATAAAATCATTTAAGGTCATCTTACGTGTTCCATATTTCAGAAGCCAACAATTAATTGCAAACAGGTGCCCCCATACCGTGCACGGTGCCACAAGGCTTGCGCCGGAAGGACTGTGAGAAAGACAACCCTCGGCGCCAATCCCCGTAACTTTGTAAAAATGGAATCATAGTTAGCCCGCAATTTCCTAAATTAGATAGTATTCTTTATAAATGTGGAGAAAAAAGAGGAAATTGGTGTCACGGCGATTTGTTAGAGACTGAGAATGAGGGCATTATCAGGCTTTCTTATCCTTCTTAAATCATTAGATCATATGAACAGAATCACTGGGGAGGAGAATGCTCTGTATACTGTAGTGTTCTCCTCAACTCTCCAGTACTCTATTCCGAAACACATAGCCCGATTTCTGCCCGGCGTGCTATGAATGAAGGAAATTGTACAAATTAATGACACGGAAAACAGAAATGAGTGGGCTGATGAAGCGGCATGAGATGTACGTACCTCTTTCCAATTGGTAACGGAGCTGGACGGCCAGGCGGACAAAATGGGAATCCCCCAAGAGGATGTGTCCGAAGATGGACGGGTGATCCATTGTCTTTAACCGATATCGTTGAAATGAACGAAGAAACTTCCTCGACCGTCGCAGTCTGTAACCTGAGATGAAGTAACGAAAATATTGGTGATTCTAAAATAGTCATTCTTAACCGAGAGCCTGGTATTCTTCAATTTTTCTTCCGTAAGCACGGCTGAAATCACATCGGGATGGAGGTTAAAAGATTGGTTATCTTCACGAAGCCCATTACCATCCAGGAACGGTTCATAAAATCCGCCCGTAAAATAACGGGAACTGGCGCTTTCGTCGGTACAAGAAATTCATGTCCAATGACCACCATATTAATTTTTGGTTTAACGTCGTACTATTTTTTTGACCTCAAAGGGTTCCATACCAATTCTCCGGAAACTCACTGGAGTAGTACGTAGCCAATTGGAGGGAATTGTTTAATCATCCATATTCTTCTTCCTAAGATACCGTCCGGCTGCATCCGTCATGCAGCCGGACCGTATCTTACAACGGCCGCACATGTGCAACGAGAAGAGAAGGGGGTGATGGACGGAACCGGTATATGTAAAGATATGTATTCTGTTTATCCGAAGTAATAACATTAAATCATTATAGGTCAAATCTTACGTGTTCCATATTTCAGAAGCCACCTATTAATTGCAAACAGGTGCTCCCATACCGTTTATGGTGCCACAAGGCTGGCGGCGGACGGACTGAGAAAGACAACCCTCGGCGCCAATCCCCGTAACCTTGTAAATATAGCATTATAGTTAGCCCTTAATTACCTAAATTTGATAGTATGTTTTATGAAGTTAGAGTAAAATAGAGGATATTGGTGTCGCAACGATTTGTTAGAGACTTAGAATGGTGGCATTTTCAGGCTTTCTTACCCTTCTTAAATCATTAGATCCTATGAACAGAATCACTGGTGAGGAGAATGCTCTTTATCCTGTAGTGCTCTCCTCAACTCTCCAGTACTCTATTCCGAAATACATAGCCCGATTTCTGCCGGGCGTGCTATGAATAAAGGAAATAGTACAAATTAATGTCACCAAAGGCAAGAATGATTGGGTTGGGTACCTCTTTCCAATTGGTTACGGTTCAGGAGGGCCAGGCGGACGAAATGGGAATCCCCCAAGAGGATGTGTCCGAAGATGGACGGGTGATCCATTGTCTTAAACCGATACCGTTGAAATGAACGAAGAAACTCCCTCGACCATCGCAGTCTGTGACCTGAGATGAAGTGACGAAAATACTGGTTATTCTGAAACAGTCGTTATTAACCGAGAGCCCGGTATTCTTCTGTTTTTCTTACGTATGCACGGCTTAAATAACCTCGTGATGGAGGTTAAAAGATTTGTTATCTTCACGAAGCCCATTACCAGCCCGGTACGATTCATAAAATCCGCCCGTAAAATAACGGAAGCTGGCGCTTTCGTCGGTACAAGAAATTCATGTCCAATGACCAACATTATTAATTTTGGGTTGAACGTCCACTATATTTTTTGACCTCAACGGGTTCCATACCAATTTTCCGGAAAGTCACTAGAATAGTACGTAGCCAATTGGACGGAATTGTTTAATTATCCAAATTCTTCTTCTTAAGATACCGTCTGGCCGCATACGTCTCCCGGTACCCATCCACCTGTAAAGTAATGATGTACGTGTTTATTCACTCACATAAACGTGGAAATGACAGTATAGCATTTTCTCCATACCTCTCAAAATATTCCTCACGAACCCCTCCCTCATAGATGAATGGAGTTGTTATGTCAATGACACGTGGACCATAGTCACATGTGCAACGAGAAGAGAAGGGGGTGATCGACGGAACCGGAATATGTAAAGGTATGTGTTCTGTTTATCCGAAGTAATAACATTAAATCATTATAGGTCAAATCTTACGTGTTCCATATTTCAATAGCCACCTATTAATTGCAAACAGGTGCTCCCATACCGTTTATGGTGCCACAAGGCTGGCGCCGGAGGGACTGAGAAAGACAACCCTCGGCGCCAATCCCCGTAACGTCGTAAATATATCATTTTAGTTATCCCGCAATTTCCTAAATTTGATAGTGTTCTTTATGGAGGTAGAGAAAAAAGAGGATATTGGTTTCACAACGATTTGTTAGAGATAAAGAATGGTGGCATTTTCAGGCTTTCTTACCTTTCTTAAATCATTAGATCCTATGAACAGAATCACTGGGGAGGAGAACCCCCTGTATCCTGAACCTGTGAGTCTATAAACATGTTGATGGTGACATTGTGTAGTCCCAGGGCTTGCAGCAGATCCATAGCTTTCCCCACTCTTTCCTGGGAAGCGGATGTCTCAGCGGCATTGGTGGAAGTCAGGGTTGGGATCTGGAAGGACTGGGAGAGCTGCCACTGAGGGATGACTACTCCTCCCTGGTCTGGTGTTGCATCGGTGTGTACTTGGATGCCTTCGGTTGACTGGACGTAGGTCATCTTTCGGTTGAACACCTCGGATGTCTTGAGCTACAGCCACCATCTGTTATTCCTCTGAACACCTGTGAAATGAGAAAAGCGGGTAGCCGTAATATGTAGGCTACCCAAGCCAGAAAACCGGCTGCCTTTGGTATGTCTATTGATCGTAACAGGAGCAGAATAGGAATGACTGACTGAATTCGGCGTCATGAAGCTGGAGTAAGTTGTCCGGAGAGATCTGTAGTGTCTATGCTCACTCCCAAATATTTGAGACGGTGCGTTAACAGAATGTGGGACTTGTCGAAGTTGACCTGGATGCCTAGGCGGGTGCTGAGCCATTCACAAATGGTGTAGACACAAAATTCCTCGGTTGAGTAGAGCAGCCAATCGTCAAGATAACAGATGACATGTATCTTGAACCGTTGTTGGATTAAGGTCCACCCTGGCTAATGCCCCTGCCTAACGTAAACCTCTGTTTACAAAAATACTGCAAACAATTAACGACCCCTATTGAATACAGGCAGATGTTCAAGGGACTTCTAGAAGCTCATCCCAGCTTCATACCTGTTTACACTGATGGGCAAAGTCAGATCTCGCGTGTGGGGCTGCAGTGGCATCCGTACATCACGGCGTCCTTAAGACGAGGCTAAGTCCACTATATAGTGTATTTAACGCAGAACTGTTCGCCATAAAAATGGCTTTATGTAAAATTAAGGGCAGTCAAGGATCTTCCCTAATCTGTTTTGATTCCTTAAGCTGTTTGAAAGCCATATCAGCCATGTACTCAGACCATCCTATTATTCAGTAAATACATTTTGTACTCTCATCCCTTACTCAAAAAGGAATCCAAATCCTTTTTGTTTGGATTCCTGGCCACGTAGGCATTTCAGGTAATGAAAAAGCAGATAGAGCGGCAAAAGAGGCGTTGGAAAACCCGGAACCCGTCTTGGACTTGGTTTTATCGGAAGATGTCAAGTCCATGCTTAGACGGATCGCCACTAAGCAGTGGAATGAAACTTGGAGTTGTATGGAGGGAAACAAGCTGCGTAGGATAAAAGCTGACACTCTGGCTTGGCCTTCTTCAGTCCGAGGTAATCGGAGGGAAGAAGTTATTATTGCCCGTTTGCGGATAGGCCACTGCGCCTTGACCCATTTATTCCTACTCACGGAAAATAAGATACTGTGGTACATGCGATAAGATTTAAACAGTGAAACACATCATGGCGGAGTGTGTTAACTACCAAGATGCTCGCAATCTTTTCGGCCTAAGGGGAAATCTTAAATACGATCTGGGTGATAACGCTGACCGACTTAATCAGGTAATCGGGTTTTTATAAGATATAAATATCTACCACTCAGTTTAAGAATTTTATTTTCTATATTATATGTATAAATTTATATATATTTTAAGTATTTTTTAAAATACTTATTTCTATTTTAGTTTATCTCTTTAGTTAAAACTATTTCAGTTGCAATAAAGAGCCTAGAGCCGCTCAATGCATTGACAGTATTTTTAAATTGGACGTGGTGCAAAATGACCTCGGCCGTCGGCGCACCCACAACCCCAAATACTACTACTATTAAGGTCTTGACGTCCTCGGCCCATCTTTGGAGAATGCAGGGCTGAGGGAGTGGCCCATTGGAAGCCGGGTGAAGGCGTAGGTCTTGTCGTCCACCCGGATGCCATAACATCTCCAATGGTGGAAATCTATTTGTAATTGATAGAATGCGCTCTATAGGTCCAAGTTTGCGAGAAGTGCGTCATTAGGGATGGTTGCGATGGCCCGTCACGGACCTAAGAGAGAGAATTTTGGGGTAAGGTAATATTTTGTCCATGGAGACAGGTCGTAGATTAGTCTCCAGGAGCCGCTGGAGAAGGAATAGCAGTTACACCAAGGCGGGAACACAGTACTGTGTGCAGACTATTCGGCACCCCAGAAACAGTCGGCTCGAATGAAGCGGCGTCGGGCGATCCGGCAAGCACGAAGGGCTGACACAGACAGCTATCAGCAAGACAGGGCTATCATGTTAATTGACCACATTTTACAGCTTTCCTTTCTTCCTCTGAAGTCTAGTGTACTCCCTATGGGCATTATCAATGGCATTGGCTTGCCTGCAAGCAAACTGCACGCGAGTACAAATGTAGTATCTAACAATGGCTTCTTTTAGGCAAGGTCTATCACACCCGATTAGAGGTAAGGACAGTTCCTCTATTGCTGTGGCTAATTAGAAAACAGTGTCAATATTAAGGTGCTCCGTTGTAAGAACAGGAAGAGCAGCTTCCTAGAGCAGAGTAACTAATGCTAGTAATCGCTCTGAGGCAAAAGTCAAATGGCCTTCACTTTGCCATGAAGTAAACATCTCATGCCCTTCCCTACCAGGATTTGGGAGAGCAGACACCCACGGCAGGCCTCACTTTGATACTGTCATAATTCTCCTGGCGACATATCCAGAGAAGTGTGATAGAACGAAGTCTGGAGTTCTCGATCCACAGCAACTGTGTTCAGTCTCTTGCCTACTGCATGCACCATCCAGATCTCCAGCTCGGGTTCCTTTTTCCACTTCTGTATCTAAAATGCCTTGGAGAACCCCCGAACGATTACTAGGGGTACTTCCCTCTCCAGTATTCACTAAAGTGGTGAGCACATCTCCACCAGACACGGAACTTCCTCTTGGTGGTTTCACAAGTGAGTATGTACTCATGAGTCTGAATATCTGATACCCCTGCGGGTAGGGGGATGGAGAATACTCCTGCAGTATCCCTGCTTGTCGTAAGAGGCGACTAAAAGGGCGGGGAGGGATACCCCGGAAAAAAACCCAGAGCCAGTAAGGGTTGAGTCCGGACTGTCTTGTGGGTCTACTGTCTGTGTGCGGCCATGCCACCTGGCCTGCGATCCACCCGCATGTTTGCCGTGTGCGGAGACCCGTTAGGGGGAGAAGGGGATTTTGGTGGGTGAGATCCCCGGCACCCAGCCGGGTGTCGGATGCCCGGTATGGGCCGGAGTTCAATACCCCACTTCGGCCCTGGATCCCCTGTAAACGGGCGGTCAAGATCTAGCCAGTCTTGATCAATCGGCTTATCGACACTCTTCGATGGCGAGTGCTGGAGTGATGGGGGTCTGTGTAGGGCGGCCGAAGGTGTATAGGTTTGGAGGGCCCATGCACTGGAGACCTAACCCGAAGCAAATCCCCTAGACGATATTGCTATATCCCTTGGGTAGCCCTGGCGACCACACCGGCTGGCGGTGTGGCGTGCCAAATATGTGGCTCCCTGGTGGGTGGGGAGCCCAGGGGATGAAACTCTTATCTTAATGGAACCAGATACCCTTCCTCCATTAAAAGATCCCGTCCGGAAACGGGCGGGGGAGTTAACCCGGTGTCCGCTTGTAGGCGGTACTTGATTATGAGATGTACAAAGGAAGATGAGACCCTCACCAAGGTATCTCCCTTCCTAATCCGTAGAGTCCTTTCAGCAGCAGTTACTGGCGACTTAATATCTGCCAAGAAGCTACGTCACGGAACATTATTAATAGAAACGGCAAATTCACAAAGTGCAAAATTACTTAATTTTACCCGTCTCAATGATATAACAGTGACGGTGGAGGTGCATCGCACCTTGAACACAAGTCGGGGATACCCCTGCGGGTAGGGGGATGGAGAATACTCCCGCAGTATCCCTGCTTGTCGTATGAGGCGACTAAAAGGGCGGGGAAGGAAACCCCGGAAAAAACCCGTGTCAGCAAGGGTTGAGTCCGGACAGTCTTGTGGGTCAACTGTCTGTGTGCTGCCATACCACCTGGCCTGCGATCCACCCGCATGTTTGCCGTGTGCGGAGACCCGTAAGGGGGAGAAGGGGATCCTGGTGGGTGAGTTCTCCGGCACCCAGCCGGGTGTCGGATACCCGGTATGGGCCGGGATTCAATACCCCACTTCGGCCCTGGATCCCCTGTAAACGGGCGGTCAAGATCTAGCCAGTCTTGATCAATCGGCTTATCGACACGTTTCGATGGCGAGTGCTGGAGTGATGGGGGTCTGTGTAGGGCGGCCGAAGGTGTATGGGTTTGGAGGGCCCATGCACTGGAGACCTAACCTGAAGCAAATCCCCTACACGATAGTGCTATATCCCTTGGGTAGCCCTGGCGACCACACCGGCTGGCGGTGTGGCGTCCCAAATATGTGGCTCCGTGGTGGGTGGGGAGCCCAGGAGATGAACCTCTTATATTAATGGAACCAGATACCCTTCCTCCATTAAAAAGATCCCGTCCGGAAACGGGCGGGGGAGTTAACCCGGTGTCCGCTTGTAGGCGGTACTTGATAATGAGATGTGCAAAGGAAGATGAGACCCTCACTAAGGTATCTCCCTTCCTAATCCGTAGAGTCCTTTCAGCAGCAGTTACTGGCGACTTAATATCTGCCAAGAAGCTACGTGACGGAACTTTATTAATAGAAACGGCCAATGATACCCAAAGTGCAAAGTTGCTTAATTTTACCCGTTTTAATGATATACCAGTGAAGGTCGAGGTGCACCGCACCTTGAACACCAGTCGGGGAGTGATAAGCAGTTACGACCTGCTGTATGTCGACGACGACGAAATAAAGAGGGAAATGGCCCCTCAGGGCATTATAGACTGTCGTCGATTAAAAATAAAGCGGAACGGTGAGCTGATCAACAGCACGTCTGTTATCCTCACCTTCTCGCGCGACACGCTCCCCGACAAGGTTTTTGTTGGGTATGAATAGGTTCCTGTCCGCCCATTCATCCCTAACCCCATGCGATGTTTTCAATGCCAACACTTTGGCCATATCGCCACTAGATGCAAGGGCAAGGCCACCTGCCCGCGCTGTGGTAATGAAAAGCATGAGGGCGATGGTTGCACCTCCGAACCTTTGTGTCAATTGCGAGGGTGCACACCCAGTGTACTCCCGCGATTGTCCGAGAATGAAAGAGGAAAAGAAGATAATGGAGATAAAAACAGTTGAAAAGTTGCCATACATAGAAGCCAGAAAAAAGTACCGCACCCTAATAGCCCCTACTTTCTCCAGATCTTTCGCTGCTGTCGCTGAAACCCCAACCAATAAAAATGGATCTGACAATACTCAGAAAAATGATGCAGATAAGACAACGGACACAAGAAAGTCTAGAAAAGATGAAGAAGCCAAGCCGGATAAGGCAACAAAGCCGGCAAAACCAAAGAATGTCACCTGTGCGGGTTCTCCTAAGAAGAACCCGCCGAAACCCACTGGGACCCCGCCCTCGGGGCGTGAGAAAACGTAATCCCCGGGCCCCTCCGGGGTACGCGCTCCATGCCCAGAGGAGGCTATGGAGGAGGATGACCCGTCTGAGACAGACGTCCTCTTAGCCAGGCAAAAGGGGAAAAAGAGCCGCATTAGGCGCTGATCCTCCTAACGGATGGACAGACTGCTGTTTTTAACTTGTTTCTCGCCTTTTATTTTTTTCCCTTTTTAAATGAATTCTATTTTACAGTGGAACTGTAATGGGTTTTATCGTCACAAGGAGGAGTTAACCATTTTAATTCGTGATTTTAATCCGTCTTGTATTTGTCTCCAAGAGACGCATTTTAAAGCCACGGACAAGGGTATCTTAAGGAATTTTAATGTTTTTAGATACGACGATGCCAGCGTCCAACGAGCCCAGGGTGGAGTGGCGGTTGCTGTCTGGGAGACCCTTTACACCTTTCGGGTACAACTGAACACACTTTTTCAGGCGGTTGCTGTGACTGTGCACGCACCAGAGACCATAAAGCTGTGCAACGTTTACTTACCGGAGTGCGCTCCAGTCACTGAACACAACCTCGAGAATCTTATCCTTCAATTACCCAAGCCCTTTATACTTTTAGGAGACTTTAATGCACATGACCCTTTGTGGGGTAGCTCTAGAAGCCAGTGCAATAGAAGAGGGGGGATTTTATCACATTTTATCCAGGATTTTAACCTTGTTCTACTGAATAGTAGTGAGAAAACTCGTTTTAATAGTTTTAATGGAGAATTTTCTTCCAAAGACCTCGCCATCTGCTCGAGCAGTCTTTCCACGAAACTCAACTTATCCGTTCATACAGATCTATGTGGCAGTGATCATTTTCCCCTTTTTATACGTAAGAATATCTTTTTTAATCCATTTTTTATAACTCCTGGAAATTGGATTATTCAGAAAGCTGACTGGTCAATTTTCAGAGAGAATTTTACATATAAACATGACGGCAACCGTGACGTAATTCAAAACGTCGAAGTCCTTACATCTGCAATCATCGAGGCGGCAAATACCAGCGTCCCACGATCCAAGGGTATCGTCCGTCGACCTCCAGTGCCATGGTGGACAGAGGAATGCGCGAAGGCAATAAAATTGCGGAAGCGAGCACTTCGCATTTTTCAGAAGCACCCCACGAAAACCAATCTTGCCTCCTTCCGACGTCTTCGAGCGAAAGCCCGACAAATCGTAAAGGAGGCGAAGAAGGCCTCCTGGATAGAATTCATCTCAGGCGTCAACCACAGGACGCCTCTTGCACAGGTCTGGAGGAAGGTACGAAGCATCTCGGGCTCCCGTCAGCAATGCGGCGTTTCCGGACTAAAAGTCGATGACCGGGTGGTAACATCTCCCTCGGAATTATGTGAGATCTTTGGCCATACGTTCAGCAACATCTGCAGTAACGACAATTATGATGCCGACTTCAGAGAAATAAAGCAACGCTGCGAAGCAAAATCCCTAACGTTCCGTGAAACGCAGGGTATTGCTGACTATAACGAATGCTTCTCGCTATGGGAGCTGGCCTCTGCAATTGCGGAATCCAGGAATTCGTCCCCAGGAACAGACAGTGTCCACAACGCTTTTCTCCGGAACATACCGAAGAAAGCGCTGCTGGACGTCCTTCATACCCTCAACCATATTTGGTTGGAGGGTAGTTTTCCACAATCCTGGCGGGAATCTATCGTGGTTCCAATAGCGAAGCAGGGAAAAGACAACAGTAGCCCTAGCAACTATAGGCCCATCTCTCTTACCAGTTGCCTGTGCAAGGTTATGGAAAGAATGGTCAATCGCCGGCTTGTTTGGTGGTTGGAGCGGCGAAACCTTCTTTCCAACATACAATGTGGCTTTCGTAGGGGAAGATCTACTATCGACCATCTCATTCGGACTGATAATTTTATCCAGGAGGCCTTTCTTCTGCGTCAGCATGTCATTGGTGTCTTCTTTGACTTGGAGAAGGCCTATGACATGCTATGGCGCCGGAAGATCTTGCAAACAATGCACAGTTTGGGTTTCAGGGGTAACCTACCCATTTTTATCCGAAACTTTTTAACAAACCGTGGTTTTAGAGTGAGAGTGGGAAAAAACCTCTCACAGTTTTACTCTCAGGATAATTGCGTACCCCAGGGCTCTGTTTTAAGCGTTACATTATTTGCAATCGCCATTAATGATATTGCGGACTGTATAAAGACACCGGTGATGGGATCCCTATTCGTAGACGACCTTGCAATCTTCTGCAGGTCGTCTACATTGGCCAGCGTTGCAAGACTGACACAGTTGACTGTCATCAAACTGAACAACTGGGCAAAGAGAAACGGGCTTCGTTTCTCCAAGGAGAAAACTGTATGCATGCATTTTCACCGATTGCGAGGTATCCACATAGCTCCGCCGTTACGCTTGGGACGAAATAACCTTCCTTACGTGGAATCGGTTCGATATCTCGGTATGATTTTAGACCGTAGGTTGACATGGCAGGAGCACGTCCGCAAGCTAGCCGATAAGTGCCGCCGTAGCCTAAACATTTTACGAATTTTAAACAACACAACATGGGGTGCTGATCGCACGACCTCGATCTTACTATACCGTGCGCTGATTCGGTCGAAAATAGACTACGGGTGTTTAGTCTACTCATCTGGACGAGAGTCTTATCTGCGACCGTTAACAACGGTCCACAACGCAGGATTACGGTTAGCAATTGGCGCTTTTAGGACCTCTCCTGTCCTAAGCCTCTATGCAGACGCCGGGGAGCCGCCGCTGGCTACTCGTAGGCTAATGTTGACATGCAACTATGTGTCAAAAATTTTATCAATGTCGAGACACCCATGCTTTGACATAGTTTTTAAACCAAGGTTTTTAGATATTTTTAACAGAAGGACGAGGGCTACTAGGCCACTAAGTATTCGTTTTAAAGATTTTATTGATGAATTTGACATCTCACTACCGGATGTGTATGCGGTCGGGTACTCAAAATACCCGCCTTGGTCTTTACCGCGACCAGATTGCTATACTGTTGTGGATGGACGCCAGAGCCTGTTTTTAGAATTCCTGGGTAACCACCCGGACTCCACACCCGTGTATACGGATGGATCGAAGACTGATTCAGCATGCGCATGTGCCGTGTCCTCCACACACCACAAGGTCATCAAGGCGAGACTCAATCCACTGTGTAGCGTATACACTGCGGAATTATTCGCAATTAAGATGGCCCTAAGGAATATCAATTGCAATTCTGGCTCTTTCCTTATCTGCACCGACTCTTTAAGCGCCGTGAAGTCCATTTCGGCCTATTACCCACACCATCCTCTTAACCAGGGTATACCCTCCACCCTCTCCAATCCCTTCTTAACAAGGGAATTAAAACATCATTTGTCTGGATCCCTGGACACGTGGGAATAGCTGGTAACGAACGAGCGGACAAAGCAGCAAAGGAAGCACTGCACATGCCACAAATTGTATCGAACAAGGTAACTGCAGAAGACCTAAAATCTATGTTTCGAAACATAGCAATGGGCAGATGGCAAGAATCGTGGCAGGAGATACATAATAGCAAACTTCGGTCTGTGAAACCGGTAGTAACAGTGTGGCCCTCTTCTGTCAGGAGTACCCGGAGGGAAGAAGTCGCAATCACTCGTCTGAGGATAGGGCATACTGCCCTGACCCACTCATACCTCTTCACAGAAGAGAAGACTCCACCTCGGTGTGATGATTGCGACTCCTCTCTGAGTGTGCGACACATCCTGACGGAGTGTGAAAAATACCGGTCTTCTCGAGAAAGACATAAGGTTAACGGGACCTTAAGGCCTGGTTACACGATACATTAACATGTACAAGTTAATGTACATTCGCGTGAATGGTTTCATGTACATTTGCGTGAACGAATGGATGAATCAGTGGTTACACGGTACATGAAACCGTTCATGCATTCGTACAATTTTCAGGGTACGCATTTGCAATTGCTGTTGTTTTTATGTATACTAAGCGGAATATTCAAACGTTATAATCATGAATCATGGTTATAATCAATGACTATTATGTAGCAGACAATACTTTCTCAAATTGTCCTTTCGATTTTCAGCTTCAATTTTCCATTGGGACACCTGGTGGTAGAAAAAGTAATCGAGGTATTCAGTTTTTTGGTAGTTGGCTGTGGAATTGTGTTTGCGTGAGACTCAGATTTTTATATTACTATTTTGATCTGTGCTTCCTTTGGACTTTGCCTTTTGATTTGACCTTTGCTCCTCCTGGTTTACCCCGTCGGACCCTTTATTGACCTTTCGCCTTCGCTGGACATTTCTCTACCGTTTTCGACCTTCGCACCTCTTGGACAACCCGAACCTACAGTTTAATTCTGACTTTTGCCTGTCTGGACATTGATATGGATTCCGACGAAGCGACTGTTGCTGCTGCTGCAGTTATTTGCATTATGATTGCGGCCGTGGACCTCTTGAATCAACGACGTAGGAGGAGGAGATCGTTGTGGACGAGGCAGTGGATACAGAGGAGAGAAGGGGGTAGAGGAATATTGCACATGGTTCATCAGGAGTTGGCAGTGGAAGACCGTGATGCTTTCCGTAACTTCATGAGAATGTCCGAAGCCCAGTTCTTCGACATTCTAAACCTGATCCGAGGTGACATCGCAAAGCAGGACACCGTGATGAGAGAATCGATATCTCCTGAGAAAAGGTATTGCTTCAAGAAGGAAACGATACCTATCGTTGAGAAATATTGACTAACTTTCAATTTTTGATACGCGGTGAAAGTTTACATTATCAGGCGAAACTCTTTATTTCAGGTTGTCATTAACGTTACGATTTCTGGCTACCGGGGAAACATTTCGTTCTCTGATGTATTCCACGAGAATACACCACAGCACAATAGGTGGAATTATTCCCGAGGTCTGCAAAGTCATCTACCATAAACTTAAAGGAGAATACCTAAAGGTAATTGCATGATTATGGTTAGCTCTTTATGGATTTCATAAATTGCATTTCATGACTTAATGGTGAATTTTGCATGAATACTCCAGGTACCGCGATCCCGTCAGGAGTGGGAGGATATTGCCCTCAAGTTTGAGACGCTGTGGGACTTTCCAATGTGTCTGGGTGCAATTGACGGGAAACACATAGCTTTCAGTCCACCGGCCAGTGCTGGATCCCATTATTTCAATTATAAAGGGAGTCACTCCATTGTGCTGCTTGCAGTTGCAGATGCTAATTGTAAATTTATATATGTGGACGTCGGCGTCAACGGCAGAGTTAGTGACGGTGGAGTATTCCGCCAAAGCACGCTGTCTACAGCTATCGCTCAAAATACCTTGCATTTTCCACCCGATAAAAAACTTCCGAATGGGCAAGTTGAAGTCCCATTCGTATTTGTTGCAGATGACGCCTTCCCACTGACAACCCGTATCCTCAAACCATACCCGAGTAGAGACCTCACAGAGGAGAAGAGGAAGTATAACTACAGGCTTTCAAGGGCCAGAAGGGTTGTAGAAAATGCGTTCGGCATTTTAAGCAACAGATTCAGGGTTTTTCTGACAACTATCAACCTTAGCCCTGAGAAAGTTGATTCTATAGTTTTAGCATCAGTTGCTTTGCACAATTACTTGTGTGAAAAAAACCGTACGATGTACACAGCCAATGCTGAGGAAAATTGCCCTTTACTTCAATTACCACAGCAAACTGGGAATAGGCCTGCGAGGTCGGCTCTGGAAGTACGTGATTTATACAAAAATTATTTTAGCACTCATTGACAACGCATGTTCTCAAAAAATAATATTAATAGATATGATAATAAACATGAAGACAATAAAATATCTTTGAAAGGCTTTTAATTTCAATCCTCGAATAGTATCTTTGTTATATCCACAATTTTTTTATTTTTTTTCACTGGGTCTTTCATTTCCCTCAATTTGCTCGCCACAAGCTTGCCGAATGCCGCATCGGTATCCTGGGCACTTACGGAGGATGTCAACGTGCCAAGGGCCTGCGACGCCGTCTTCAGCAGGCCAGTGGTCTCATCGGGAGTGGACATCTTCCTCTTCTTCCCTACTCCCGATGGGCCTGGGCCAGGTCTTGTAGGGTCAGCACCTCCCTGTGCCAGCGGTGGGGCACTTGCGGGACGCGCAACCTCATCGATGAAGACAATATCCATGGCGGACAACTCCTCACCTTCCAACAAATCTCCCCCCTCCACCACGGGGATATCTTCCTCATCCACGGAACGATGACACTCCCAAAAATGTAAACGAAGTCAATAACACGGTCTCCTATGCTCACTTTTTAAAAAGTCTATTTCATTGCCATCACTGTGAAAACAATATACGTAAACAAAGGGAACACACATACCTCATCGTCCAACGTGGAAGTACTCTCCCTGGGCGATATGTAATCGTCAATGAAACGCATTTCGTTGAAGTAATACAGCGAGGGTACGTACATCTGGAATTTTCGAAAAAGATGTCCTTAGTTTAAAAAGGCACTAATGCGTTATAAAATATGAAAGGAAAATGAAAAAATATCTCAAATTCGTTAAAATTGCATACTTACAGAATCAACTCCCGCCCCACTCTTTTTGGAGGCCAACACCTTCCTCTTCTCCGCCAAATAATTAGTGCGTAGAGAATACCATTTTTTTTGGCCTCCTCTGCGGTCGTGTCAGGCCTGCAACAAAATGAAAAGTCTATCAATATGTTGCAGTTCCCATAGTGATTATTTGTGCATATGTCAACATAAACACAAGTTTACTAAATATCATTAAATTTTCGTAATTCTTACCTTGCAGGACACATCTCCTCCGCTACCTCCTGCATACCAACTGACCTCCTCCCCTTGTTTTTATACAGAGTATTTCGGGGGTCGAACAAGTACGGCCTTTCGCTAATTAAAAAAATTAGCCTGTCCACCTGCCCCCTGGTCCAGGCCATGTGATTCCAAATCGGGTAGTCCAAGCGGTGCGTAGGTCGTTAGCAGGAGAGAAATGTCCAAAGAAGGCGATAGGTCAAATACGGTTCCTTGAGGATAGTCAGGGAAGTGCAGATGTCCAATAGTAAAGTCAAGTAGAGAGTGTCCAAACGATGCAAAGGTCAAATAAATATCAATAGGCAGAGTCAATCCAAATCCAAATCTCACGAAACGTCAACAAACAGCTAGTGCGTCGTCGCGTCGTCTTCGTTATCTACCGCTAGGTGTCTCTGAAACACGAGCGCAACATGTACGAATGCATGAACCAAATTAGAACAGGTTCTATTTTCTGTTCACGCGTTCATGCATTCGTACATTTTGGTGTGTTTACACGGTGAATTTTCTCGTTCATTCTCGCGTTCATACATTCGCACATTAACTTGTACATGTTAATGTATCGTGTAACCAGGCCTTTAGAAACGATCCTAGGCGACTCCCCTGAGAGTCTCACCCGAGTAATTGCTTTTTTAAAAGATATTAATGTTTTAAATAAATTATAAATTCACTGTTTTAGGCTTAATTGCACATTTTATCACATGTAGGCAAGCGAAATTTTAATTTTTTATTCGTAATTTATATTTTGTACTTATAAGGATGAGAGTGGTGCAAAATGACCAAAGTAGTCGACGCACCCAAAAATAATAATACTACTACTACCAGTCGGGGAGTGATAAGCAGCTACGACATGCTGTATTTTGACGACGACAAAATAGAGGGAAATGGCCCCTCAGGGCATTATAGACTGTCATCGACTGAAAATAAAGCGGAACGGTGAGCTGATCAACAGCACGTCTGTTATCCTCACCTCGCGCGAGACGCACCCCGACAAGGTTTTTGTTGGGTATGAATCGGTTCCTGTCCGCCCATTCATCCCTAACCCCATGCGATGTTTCCAATGCCAACACTTAGGCCATATCGCCACTAGATGCAAGGGCAAGGCCACCTGCCCACACTGTGGTAAGGAAAAGCATGAGGGTGATGGTTGCACCTCCGAACCTTTTTGTGTCAATTGCGAGGGTGCACACCCAGTGTACTCCCGCGATTGTCCGAGAATGAAAGAGGAAAATAAGATCATGGAGATAAAAGGAGTTAAAAAGTTGCCATCTATAGAAACCAGAAAAAAGTACCGCACCCTAATAGCCCCTACGTTCTCCAGATCTTTCGCCGCTGTCGCTGAAACCTCAACAATTAAAAATGGACTTAATAATACTCAGAAAAAAGATGCAGATAAAGCGATAGAAGAAGCAAAGCCTAGAAAAGATGAAGAAGCCAAGCCGGATAAGGCTACAAAGCCGGCAAAACCAACGAATGTCACCTGTGCGGGTTCTCCTAAAAAGAACCCGCCGAAACCCACTGGGACCCCGCCCTCGGGGCGTGAGAAAACGCCATCCCCCGGACCCTCCGGGGTACGCGCTCCATGCCCAGAGGAGGCTATGGAAGAGGATGACCCGTCTGAGACAGACGTCCTCTTAGCCAGACAAAAGGGGAAAAAGAGCCGCATTAGGCGCTGATTCTCCAGGATGACGGCCCTCTGCATGCGTGCAACTAGTGATTCCGCCTGTGCCACGCAGGACGGAATGCACTAAATGTTATTCATCAGCGAGCCCTTAACTCCACCGAGCACACCTATGATGACGATGACTAGTTTCACAGAGTGTCCAGGGTATATCTGTCGAAGTTCGAAAAGCAGGTCTTGATATTTCGTCCGTTTTTCCACCTCTTTCGCATCCATGTTAGTTTCAGCCGGAGCCGAAAACTCGATCACGAACATGGAGCGTGTGAGGTGGTCGAGGAGAACGATATCAGGCTTGGTCGCCTCCAACTGCCTGGTGGTGGAAAAGGAGTAATTCCACCAGATTGTGCATTTATCGTTCTCCACGACGGACTCAATATCTGCAGGGGCATAGGGCAGCACAGGTGTTTCGTCGATGCCATAATGGTGCCGAAGATGAAAGTATAACACCCGTAGGGCCGCGTTGTGCCGAGCTAAATAAGCTGACTTGGCGTAATAACTACAGCCGGAGAGAAGGTGACTCAACGTCTCCGGCTGGGCTCGGCACGCCCTACATCTCGTGTCCGCAACCTCCGCCTTGAAAATAATACGGCGGTACACGAGTGTGTTTATGACACCATCCTGGCACGCGAGGACAAAACCTTCGGTCTCGGACTTCAGACCAGCGGAGCGTAAGAAGGCAAACGTCAGCTCCTTCGATAACCCATGCTTTTCGATGTTTCGGTAGAAGCATCCATGCATGGGCTTATCGGTATACATCTTGAGCAAGGCCTTCTGCTCGGCTTTTATTTCGAGCTTGAGGACGTCTGCCTTCAATGACGAGATGCCTGTGTCATTGTCGCTTCCGTCGGATGATGGGTCGAAGTCGAGACCGGTTTCGTCCGCTGCACTCTCTGCCGCCTGGAAGAGAAACGCCCCTGCTCCCGCGATCTCTCATGAGATTGAGCAGGGGGTCCCTGCTTTTCAAAACTCTGCAAGCTGTACCCAGGACAACTCTTTTGTGGAGACACTCCAGACTTAATAGTACTCTACCACCTACATTGCGAGGGAGATACAATCTGGCGACAGAAGATTTCGGATGAAGACTTCTATAGATCATCATCATCTTCCTCGTTCCCCTATCGAGGTTCTGCAACTCGTTGCCGTTCCACTTCATGCATCCGAAGGTATACAGCAGTGTAGGAACCGCGAAATAGTTCGTGGCAAAAACCTTGATATTACCTGACAGCTCAGAACTCCAGATGTTCCTGAGAGTCTGTCTGTATTTGGCGGTGACCCTTTCCTTCACTGCTGCAACCTCCTGCATTCGGCGCTGGGGGACGCCGAGATATTCATAGCTGTCATCGTCCTCGAGGTGACGAATGACGCTCCCGTCAATGAGTTGCACGTCTTCTTTCATCTCCAAAAATCTTCCTCTCGCCTAGTGGATGGACGCACACTTGTCCAATCCGAACTCCAACCCTATAGCCTCACTGTATTCCAGTACGGTGTCCAGGGCAGTGCGAAGGTCTTTCGCATTAGAAGCGTACAGCTTCAGGTCATCCATATAAAACAAATGGGTGACCTTATGCTTCCTGTCACCTTGAACACCACACATGTATCCTTTACCTCGTCGCAGCCTAAGGGTCAGGGGTAGGAGGGAAATACAGAACAGTAAGGGGCTCAAGCTGTCGCCTTGAAAAACGCCACGGTGGTATGTTATCAACTCTGTGGAAACTGACCGCTTGCCTGTGGTCAGAACGAATCGCGTTTTCCAGAGTGGTAACAGGCGCTGGATGCAGGACACAACCTCAGGGTGGACTTAAATCAACTTCAGCATGGCGATCAAAAGCTCATGCGAAGTGGTGTCAAAAGCCTTCTTGTAGTCCACCCAAGCCATTGATAGGTTTCGCTTATGCCGGATGGCATCCTGGCATATGCACCTATCAATGAGCAGGTGGTCCTTGCATCCTGCGATTCCCCGCTTTGAGCCCCTCTGCTCGTACACCTCCTCCCACACCAGCTGGACTTGGTGTAGGATAAGGTCGCCCAAGATCGAGGTGAACGCCTTAGATACAGTGTTGAGGCAGGTTATAGGGCGGTAGTTCTTTGGATTGGACAAGTCTCCCTTCTTAGGTATTAAAACCGTGCGTCCCTCAGTCAGCCAAGGTGGAATTGGTTTTCCACCATTTAGAAAGGACGTGAAGATTCTGGCGAGGTGTTGGTGGGTGGAAGTAAATTTCTTCCACCAGAAGTTATTCACAGCATCCATTCCTGGAGCCGAAAAATTCTTCTTGCCAGAGAAGGCCTTCTTCACGTCACTTTCTGTGACTGAAAGAGGTCCATCCACATCTTGTAGGTGGCGGTCTCAAACCTCTTTAAAGAGGGCTATGGCCGGAGTGTCTCCGTTGAATGGCTTCGACGTTTCGTAGATTTCCTTCCAGAAACGTTCAACCTCTTGGACGGGTGGCGGAGATTCAACGGCAGGCGGAGGTGGTCGAACGAGACGGGACGGGTGAAGGAGAAAGGTGGTATTTTCTCTCACACCCCTACTCCTCTTGAGGAGTTTTTTCCGGGCCGTAGTGAGTGCCCGTACTCTATCGACGCGTGCTGCTTACCATTAAGCAGCACGCTTTTATTCAGGGTGTGATGGTTGTACCTGAGACTGCGCGCTATGCACCGAACTTTAGAGGTGCAAGTTCGCCCAGATAAGATGTATTCCATCACACACTGAATTCTCGACGCCTGTCTCGCCTGCGTGATCTTGGCCTCCAACTGTTCAAGCCTCTTTGCTGCTTTTTCCTCCCAAGAGGTGTTCTTTTGGGAGTGAGCCATAATTTTGGCAGCATCATAGACCACGCAATTTACCGTCCATGGATCCGACGTTTCCGTTAGGATTTCGTCGATAAGACCATTCACATGGGGCAGGTGGTTACCCCGCAGAGACATCTTCCGGTGGATGTCTCTCTGCCTAGGTTGTCCTTCATCATAGTTAATGGTGCCTTAACAACCGCATTCGTAGATCAGAGACGGCCTGACCAGCTTCTTCCCCATTTGGCCGAGAGACAGACACAAATGTCGTTCTCGCCTTAGGCGGTGGAGAGGCTGCCTTTGTCGGGGAGGGTGGTCTGGCCGGTGGTGTATTTCTCTGAACTTGCGGTTGGTGGTGGGTTTCCTTTCTTCGCAGGTGGTTGGCATAATCGCGCAGGTCTTGCTGCGATAGGTGGTCGTGTTCTGGATGCATCTCACACCACAATGAGTGCATCCTTGCAATATACCCCCTGCGATCGGGCTCGCTGGCAGCATGGCATGCAAGAAGGTCGCCCCTTAGGGCGTCTGTCCACTGCATCCGAGCTCCCGTAACGATGGTATTATTATTGCCACACCCAACTCCACTAGGACTCCCATCCGAGAAGGGCCGGTTGTGGGTGGCATTTCTGGTATCTTTCCTTGGAACCAGTTTTACTACGTGTGGGGTGGTTAGCCCCACACGCAGACGTCCACCATTAGCCGGCAAAAGCCGTTACCAGGTACGCCACGGGGAGGCTGGTGGTTCGGCTTTAGTACCCGAAATCTTACTATTATTAACACTTTGAGTGCTGACTATTTAATTTCTATCCTTTCCACCAGTGCTGGGCATTTTTGTCATATTTTACGAATTTTTTATAATTTTTATACTATACATAGAATTTTGCAATAAAAACTGCCGTTTAGCCTATTTTTTTCATTTTATTGTATATGTAGTAAGTTAATTGTCAAAAGACATCTTATTTTTACTATCTGAACAAAAAAAAGGAAGTTTTTTACAAAAAAAAAAGTTGAAAATGGACGACTCCTTTGCCTATTGAGAAATAGAATGCATTCAAAGATTATTTTCATGCCTTCAATTACAAATAAATCAAATGTACACATAACAATATGATAACTATTTATGTTGCATAATTTTTTTTCGTATGGTATAGTTGGAAACATGGAGATACACAAAATCCTAGGTTACAAATAGTGCACTCAAAAGATGTATCCTTCCTTCTTGCCTTCCCTGAGAGTTCTGTACCCTTGTCAGAGCATACTTTACATCTTCTTTGGGATTTTTTCTTTCCTGGGGGAATCGGTATCCTTCTGAGGAAATGTTTTCCCGAGAGACGAGTAAGATGACCTCCACTTGGTCCAGGCCCTAATGATGGGTCCTCCACAGCAACTGCGAAGTTACTGCAAAGTTCCTTCATGAATAAAGTCGTAGGAATTTTTTTCCCAGTGACCTGGTTGTATAAAACACAAGCATTAGCCACTGTCATCAAAATCATATGAAAGGCTAATTTTCTCCACCATTTCATGCTTCGGTGATCAAATACACCATATGACATACGCTGGTCTGATAGGTCAACACCAAACTTTTTCTTATTGTAATGGACTACGGCTGCTGGCTTTGTTCTTAGATGCCCTCTTCGATCTCTGAATGTCACCATTTCGGAAGTATGCCGTGTGCTTATCATATAAACATCACGCTTGTCCTTCCAGCATAACGCAAGGATATTGCCTTTCCTCCTGTAAACTTGTTCCCCACGACTAAGGTGAGGACTACGAAGTGCACTGGGCATCCCTCTCCTATTTCTTTGCACAGTTCCCACCAACGCAGTTTGGAGGCCCTCCAATTCCAAGGCAAGCGTTGGGCTTGTATAGTACCGGTCAGTATATAAAGTATGTCCTTTTCCGGATAAATTTCCAAGAATTCTTATCACCACATTTTTTACAACATTTTCCTGTCCGCAAAATATATCAAAGTTCCAAATGTACCCAGAATCAGATTCTGATAGCATGTATAACTTGATACCATAACGGCTAGGTTTCTGGGGCATGTACTGTTTGAAATTCAGTCTTCCTCTGAAAGCACACATACCTTCATCGATGGTCACATCCTCCGCCGGTTGATAAGCACTTTGAAATCGACTTCTGAGTAGCTCAAACATGGGACGAACCTTATGTAGTGGATCAAACCCTGGCTCCCCTTTCTTCTTTGCATTGGTGTTATCATTCAAATGAAAATTGGCTAATAAGGATAGAAATCTATCCCTACTCATGACATTTGGGCAAAAATTGCATGATACCACAGGGTCTTTACTCCAGTGGTTGGCCAAAGATGGCCTCTCACTGATGCTCATATGCAAGATAATTGCAAGGAATTTCCGTACATCTTCCTGAGTAACAGTTTTCCATTTCTGTAGCCTACTGTTAGGAGAAATTTGGTTCAATCTCCTCTTTTTTTGAATAATTTGCCGAGCATAGAGATTCGATTGTTCCTTGATGATATTTATAAGATCATGGTCAAAAAAATAAGAAAAAAAATCTACAAGAGGGCTAGTTTCGTCGAGGCCAGTTTCTTCAGCCATGCCGGAATTACCGGTGAAAACATTTATGTTTGGTACATTGTCTATCTCACTCCAACCTTCATCTTGTGTAACTGCCATTCTCCTCTGCCCACCTCTTGCTCGCGGCCTCCCTCCTCTTCCTCTGAAACCGCGTTGAACGGTGACCGCTAGGTCCGCGTCTTCCTCGCTCGAACTACTGCTGTCACTCAATTCTGGAAAGCAACAAAATAAAAGTATGCACATCAAGTATTTGAGGAACTAAATAGAGCATGTGGCGAGAAAATATCCACACATATGCCAGTACACAACACTTCACAAGGATTGTAAATAAATGGACTGAAGAAAAAACAGCAGTACATACGAGGAATAAAAAAAGATAACATAAAATTCTTGATCTCACCTGAATCAGAAGAGCCTTCATTTGCGATAAAATCTGGATCATCTTCACTAATTTCTGTGTCGTCTGAAGAGCAACTATCATCCCACTCTCGACGTAATTCACTCAAAATGTCTTCATCCCGGAGCGGAGCATCGGCCATGATGAATTGCTTAGGCACGAATAACAGGGTCGACAGGATGATGCAACACCTAGAGTTGCTCAGCCATTAATGTAGTGGGTTGCCATCTAGCGTATTTTCAGTGTACTTACTAGTCCAAAGAACCTCTCCACGAAGAGATATGAACGTTATATTACGTAGGCCGCATAAAATAAGTTGAAATTCAAAACGACGTAATATTACGTTGCCCGCAGTTCTCAGAAATTTCGCAGGAACGTAATATTACGTCGTCAGCACTCAAAGTGTTAATACACTCCATTTGTGGATAAAAGTGAATTTACAAACCGCGTGCTTAATTATGAGGTGTCGTCTATGTGGTGAGTGTGATCAATCCATTCAAAATTGATTTGCTTATGATTCTCCATAAAAATACGCCGTTGTGAAGTTATAGCTGAAGTTATAACGAATAATTGATTGCTTTCGAGTGTTGATGCGTCATGCTTACAATGCTGTAAAATGCTTCTGTCATCAAACTATATCTCCTTTTTGTTGCGATTTGGCCGTGGTGAGGATAGCAGGGAAGCTATTAGTAGAAGCATAAATTGTAATTTAAAACGTGTGGTGGTTGCCTCCGTGAATTATTCGTTTTGTTGGTTAATTTATTACTGAATATAATTTCCTACTGGATTCACTTGTTCACCCATGTCTAGAGCCAGTGCGACTGGCGTTCGAGCACGTTTCTTAAATCGAAATATTTACGGTCGCGATTACGTCAGGGTCACCAATACTGAGGGGTACGGCACTTCAGTAATACACTGGCGTAACTTGACAGAAGATAATTTATTTTCTTTTGCAAATTACAGCCGTGAGGCGGCGAGATATTAACAAGATGGCGGTCGGAACTGCAAGCGTTATACAGCGGCGGACGTACTCGTCGGTTGCTTGAGGACTGTCGCTGCAGCGCTCCACGGAGGCGGACTCTGGTGGTGGCCGTCGTAAGGACGAACATATGACGGGCGACATGCGTCTCAGCTCAAACAGCCTGTCGAGCCGCCACAAATGATTAAAAATAAATTACCGTATTTGGATATCTAGGCATTCTGGAATAATACTATGCAACATTTGAATCAATAGAAAATGGTGAAAAATTGGAGTTTTTTCCAGCTTTTTTCGATTTCCGCCCACTGTGCGTCACCTGAAAGTTGAATAACTGCATTGCATGCCCAAATTAACAATAGTGCCTTCTGCTCCTTTAATCGACAGAGGGTTATCTAGGGTGAACTGAGTCATTTCATCATCAACTGCAGATGACGTGCATCGAGGCCTCCCCGATCGGGGCCTACTCTTCAATACGTCGTCTCCGCCTTCAGAGCGCTGCGCCCACCTCCGTATAGTGTTCCGATGAACACCCATTTTTCTGCCAATCTCGGAGATTTACATCACGGCGACCACCATTCCAACAACTTGCCTCTGCTAGTGATGATGCTCTTCGTCAGGTTCATATCATCCGGGGCCTCTTGTTAGTGGGCAGGGCTGCTGGGTTGTCTGTGCTGGCTATTGGCCGATTGTGGCGGTCCCATGGGCGCACCACGATTTGTGATATATGCAGTATCTCCCGATGCTCCGAGTCTGCTGCTCTGCCAAAGAACTGGCTGGAAATCTTCGGCAGGAGGACGTCTAGGGGCTCAAGCTTTCCATTCCGATGCATTCTTTCTGTGCAGGCATAACTTCCGCGAGATAGAATGCATCGGAGTGCAGAATTCTGCACCTCCTCGAATCTCTGAAGGGTTGACCGGGGCACTTCAGACCATACAGGGGCCACATTGGTGATGACTGGCAGTATGCATGCGCTGTATAGTCTCCGCTTCATGTTCATGCTGAGCTCGGGCGGCCGCAGAACAGGATAGTTTCGGTTCAGTGCGGCTTTGGCCCGTGCTCTGACATGATTTGCTTACTGTCTCCAAATCAGCTTTTGGTCCAGTAGCACGCCGATGTATAGGACCTCGGACTCCCATTGAAGTGGGACTCCATTTACCAACAGCTCGCCGACTCCTGTTGCAGGCACTCCTTTGTTTGGGTGGAAGATGATCGCTTTTGTCTTACCAGTGCTGACTTGGATGTGCCACCGTTTGTATCATTTTAGGAATTCTTCAATGGGACCTTGGAGCGCATCCACAGCCGTCCATTGGTGGCGAGACCTTTTAAGGAGCGCCGCATCGTCTGCATACAGGGACAGGACTGTGTTCCACCCATGATCCATGATCCCGTGGGGTGTCATAGGTGTAGATGTTGAATAACATTGGCCCGAGGTTTGAGTCTTGCGGCACGCCGGCATGGGTGCGCCGGGTGCCGGAAGATGCCCCGAGCCAGTAAACAGTGAAGGTCCTGTCCATTAGATAGTACGCGTTGATCCTCTGCATCCACATCGGGAACCGGAGCCGTGCCATCTTCCTCAGTGACGTCCTTCTCGCTGAAAACAGGGATTTCAGCGTAGTCTAGTGGATCGTCATTTAGCGAAGCCGTGAACTCGGCTATCTCTGCTTCTGCAGCAGCAGACGGTCGTGGCTGGGTTTGGCGTAAACACCTCCACCAGGTATTTGGCCAGCATCTCGGCTTTTTCCTCATACGATACTGCAACGGCCCTTGTCAACAATGACTGGATCCCGTTGCTTGGTGCTGCGTATTCGCCGGCAGACTTTCTATATTTCCTCTGGATCCTCTGATGTACACTCTGTCAGGTGAGTCTCCCAGATATCCCGGCATACATCTGCCAGTGCAAGACTTACCTGCTCGTTTAATCGTGGGAGCTCTTGCCGTAGGTCCGTGGTTCGTGCTCTTTGCCATCTGCGTCGCACGTTGTTTCTTTTGGTTATCAGTTTCCTGACTCTAGAGGGGAGTGGAACTCATAGACATTACATCATTAGCAGTTTCTTTGGTACTGCAAAATCGATTGAGTTGGTCACGGTTTCCGTTAAATGGCTGACCATTTGAACCGCTACCTCTGCGGGTAGGGGGATGGAGAATACTACCACAGTATCCCTGCTTGTCGTTAGAGGCGACTAAAAGGGTGGGGAAAGAACCCCGACAACAAACCCCCTGTAAAGTTTGGGTAGCGTCCGGACAGTCTAGTGGGTCAGCTGTCTGTGTGAGGCCATACCAGCTGGCCTGCGATCCACCCTCATGTTTGCGTGTGCGGAGACCCGTAAGGGGGAGAGGGGGATCCTGGTGGGTTAGTTCTCCGGCACCCAGCCGGGTGTCGGATGCCCAGTATGGGCCGGGGTTCAATACCCCTCTTCAGCCCTGGATTCCCTGTAAACGGGTGGCTGGGAGCTAGCCACTCCCGGTCAATCGGCTTCCGATTCGGCGGGTTTTACCCCTTTTCCCCTCACTTCTCCTCGCTCCCCCTTCCACCCCCGCTCAGACGCCCAAAACGCCTTTCACTTTTCCCCTCCTCCTGTCCTGCCGGAGCACGCCCATTGGCTCCCGCTCGGGCCAGGATCCCCATAAAAGGCAGGGTCTGAGACCCTGAGAGACAGAACGGAGGAGGGAGCGATAGAGTGCAGATCGCAGCGAGTAACTCTCCACGGTCACCGCCTCCGCCGCACCCTCACGGAACGATCGTAGCGAGTAACGCTCCACGGTCACTGCCTCCGCTGCACCCCTAGGGTGCAAGATCGCAGCGAGTTAACACTCCTCGGTCGCCGCCTCCGCTGCCCCCGTTGCCGGAGATCTTTGGGTACCGCTCGGCTGTCCGCCCCGAATGCCGCAGAAGTCGCGCCCCGCCCGGAGCCGCCGCGCTGCCGCCGACGCCAGAAGGAGCCGCTGCCCCCGCACGCCGTCGCACCGACGACCCCGGCCCCCGTCCGACCGAGTTTCGCCCCCACCTTGGCGGACTACTGGTCCTGGTTGGAGGAGCTGAGGCCCAGTCCCGCGGTCCTGCTCAGCCATGGCTGGAGGAACTGCGTCCTAGCCCCGTGCCGCTGCCCTACCGCCTGCAGCCAGTGGAGTCTCCCGCAACCCCCTAGGCTGCCTTGGAGAGACTGCCCCAGCGGATCTCCGACCCACGGGTGACGAGGGTCCTGTTCGGCTCACACAAGCGATCCGCCGCACTGCCCGGGACCTCCACCCGCAGACCTTAATCGGTGGACCTTCGCTGAACAACCGCCCTTCAGGCTTCAGCCCCAACCGGCCTCCTTCCCTGGGAAGAAGGCCCTCAAACCAAACCATTGTATATCAGACGAAGAAGCAATAATCGCCCTCTGGGGTGGTTAATCTACTTCGGGTGTTGTCTTTTAACCTTTTTCCCAGGACACCGCGCTTCACCATGCTCACTCGATCACGCGTACCAGGGGGGGACGCTCTAGCGCCCCCGGACGCGTACCATGTGGCATACCTCACCACCAAAACCAAATAGATCTCGCCTAGATCTGGGCAGGGGAGAATGTGTTTTCTTCGCTTCCAAGCGCTATTTAGTGATGAAGTGTACAAAAGAAGAGACTCCTTTCAGAAGTGTCTCCTCTCTTAATAAAAAAGGTTTTCCAAGGGTGTGTGAGTTAAAATCGGCCAAAAAACTGAGAGATGGTTCTCTACTAATGGAAACAGCCACGGGCCAATAAAGCGAAAAGCTGCTGGCAATGACCAAGTTTCATGACATCCCGGTCAAGGTAGAGATGCACAGGACCCTGAATACATGTCTGGGAGTTTTAAGTCACCACAACCTATTATATATAGATGCAGAAGACATAAAAAGGGAGATAGCATCGCAAGGCGTAGTTGATGTTCGCAAATTGACCACGAGGTGCAACGGGGAGGTGAAGGCTTCCACATCTGTCATCCTCACGTTCGCTTGCGACAAGCTTCCGGATAGAGTATGCATTGGCTATGAAGTGGTTCCTGTCCGTGCGTTCATACCCAGCCCTATGAGATGCTTCCAATGCCAGCACTTGGGCCTCATCGCTACGCGATGTGAGGGCAAGGCCACCTGCCCACGTTGTGGCAAACTGAAATATGATGGGGAAGAGTGCGTCTCTGACCCCTTTTGTTTCAATTGTGAGGGTGCACATCCAGTGTACTCTCGCAATTGTCCAAAGATGACTGAAGAGCGAAAGATCATGGAAATAAAGATGCTAAATAAAATACCTTATCTTGAGGCAAGGAAAAATTACTGGGCACAAAATGCCCCTACTTTTTCCAGATCCTTTGTCGCGATAGCAACCACCACAATGAAGAAGTTTACAGCCATCTCTACACAAACGGACCCTAGAAATGGAAATGAAACACCCGTGAAGGAAAGAAAACCATATAATGTTAGTAATACTGGAAAAGAAACCACCAAGTCTGCGAGTTCTTCAAATAAGAACTCATCACAAAAAACCACTCGAGTCTGGCCAGTTAGGCAAGAGAAGCACCTTCTGAGAAGGTGCTCATTTTGAATTGTCTTAGTTCTGTCTAAGAGCTCATTTAGCAATGAATTGATCCTTTCATCTGAATGCAAAGAAGTCTACCAAATTACAGATTTGGGTGTTGTTTCACCACAACAATCTGGATAGCCTGAAGCCACTGGGGTGTAATCACCACGGTTTGAACGAATTTTGGTGTCACAGATGGTACAATACCAGTTCTTCTGCAGGTCCACCAGCACCTGTAGATCGTTTTCTTGACACGGATGTACAGGAAAGATGGTGTGGTTCCTTGCAGCCGCTACAGCTTAGCCGCTATAATTTCGAAAATTAATTGTTTTTAAATTGATTTTAGTTGAAGATACAGAATCAGCTGTATACCCAGATAGCACAGATTCCATTGTATCTAATTCGTATGCAGGTACCATCCAGTGACGAACTGGATATTAGTACCCGTTGTATCCTTTCGTATCAAGATACGATCCAATACCAAACTGTGTACGAACGCAATAATTATTCGTCAAATGTCAGGTACGAACTGTGTACAAAGGGATACAACAGCTAGGCACGCAGGAATACCAAATAGCCTTTGTCATCCACATTTTTCCACTAGCTTTTAAATATTAATATTTTCCCAATGAATTTCAGATTCACCAATAACTAATTACTCGTTAAATTACCTCGTTAAGTAAACATCAGAGGAAGGCAATAATAATAAGGGTAGGATAGGAAAGAAAGCAATAATAAGATACCTATATATACCGTCATTTTTATTTAAAACAAAAACAGAACAGTCTTTGATGCACATGTCAGAATGTGTCCAAGCTAAAATCAACATTTCTTGTTTCGTACGTATCTCCTTCCTTTAAAAGTTTAAAACAACTATTAATGCAGTCATTTCAAGTAAGCACATCCACCTGTAATTGAAAAATATATAGCCCATTAAAAACTTATATCACTGCTTGGGAATGGGTTGCTACACCATCACATGTGCACATTTTCTGAAATACACGAAAGTACATTTTCTACATTCACCATGTCTTCCTTCCACATCAAGGAACGTTTTGTATGCATATTAAAAATGCTAATAACACTGCATTCAAAATATCACAGACAATGTGTCTTTAATCCTACCTATGCGTTAAGAAAATTCGGTAAGGATCCTTACCAATTAATTAAGTAATTGTGTCAATTAATCCTTAATTCGAATTGTGTCAGCAAAAATCTAGTCTAGCAATTGCATTATGAATTCTGAGAGAATAGCGTTAAATTAACCTCTTCCAAGGAAAAACATTAATATAGGTATAAGAAGAACATAAAAGATCTTTAAATGCGAGAACTACACATCGTCGGGGGGAGAATAACTTTGAAACACGACGCCAAAATGAAAATAATATTAAAGTTAACTGACAACAGTAATTGGAATTACAATAACGTTGACTAAATTAAGAACGATTTGAAACAAATCACTGGATCATTTATCATTATCACAATTTTCTCATGCTACAAAAAGATGAAATTATTAGTTTCATAAATGTCTCCAGCATTAAAATGCTTGCATCAAGGCTCGAAAATAGATATTGAAATTGATATTCAACATAATTAAATCCACTCTCCTTTCTTTCACAATGAGATTCCTTTCTTTGCTTGGATTCTCTTTTTTAGAACTCCACAATCTTGAAAACCATACAAAATGTTATGTGCTGTCTGGGTACGTCCTCCTTTCATCAGTTCCTTCTGCAATGTTATGTAATGTTTTCATTATTTGGGGTAATTGAGTATGCAATGTGTGAATTAAATTATATTTTGATGACCATATCTCGTATCTGAATGACCCTTCAAAGCAAATTTTAAATTTCATGAAGCTTGCCAACGTTCAATTGATCCGGAAAAATATTTAAAAATATTTTGCACTTTGCCAAACAAGTTTTTATGTAAGTTAGCATCGTTTTAATTTTGTGTGCCTATGCCCCAGCCCAAGTACCTACCCCCCCTGTGGGTAGGGGGATTGAGAATACTCCCGCAGTATCCCTGCTTGTCGTAAGAGGCGACTAAAAGGGCGGGGTAAAAAATACCGAAAACAAACCCAGAGCGAGGAAGGGTTAAGCCCGGACAGTCTTGTGGGTCAGTATGCGACAAATTTTCCCCTTGCCAACCATTGACAAAATGTCTGCAGGAAGTTTCTTTGCAAAAATTGACTTATCCGAAGCATTTGTACAAGTAGGTGTTGATGAGGAATCCTCAAAAATCCTTACGTTGAATACACATAAGGGGTCTTTTCATATGTTACAATTACCACCAGAATTGTGTTCTGCACCAGCTAATTTTCAGGGCATAATGGAAACAATCCTTGCAGGTTTGGAGGGAGTGTTAGTGTGTATTGATGATATACTGTGTCATGCACCTTCAAAAGACCTGTTGTGGGCACGTGTGAAATCAGTATTGGGTAGAGTAAGGGATGCGGGATTCAAGCTAAATTTGGAAAAATGCAAATTTGATGTCAAGGCTCTTGACTTCCTGGGCTATTCCCTTTCAGAGAGGGGTATTCAGCTGACTCAAGAGCAATTAATCTCCATTCTAAACACTCCCTCTTTTACAAGTGTGGCTGAATTACAGGGTTATCTAGGGTATGTTAACCCCATCGTTGGGGAGCAATTTTTTCTTATCTTTCACCTGGTGGGGAAGGAATCCACCAATTTGTTTGGGAGAAAGTGATATTTTTTCTGTTTGTAGTGGAGAATAGAACAATATTCAGAACTTTTTTTGTTAATTTTCTAAAAAATAAAATTTTGCAATAAATAATGAGTTTTTGCTAATTTTTGCATCACAAAACTGTATTCATAACATAATAAACATACATGTGGTCATAGTGACATTGGATTTCATTTATTTAACATTAATTTTTCTTTATCACTTTGAGAAAGTTTTTCATCAAGCATTTACAATGATTGTTTTTTAATTTCACAGTAATTAGCGCAATAAAATACAGATTTGATAATTTTATTACCCGAGGTATTTCAAATTAGAAATACACGTATTGGATTCAAATAAAATGAATTATACAAGTGAAATATAATTTTAAAATGTAATTCCTATACAAATATGTAATTGTTTAAATTTTGAATGTTTAAAATTTAAAAGTTTATATTTTTTACACATTTTTTTGTAATTTTCGACATTTGGGATACAAAAATGGGTGAATTTTGTCCTTCTAGGGGTGTTCATGCGTTTTAACATTTTTTAACCATATTTTTTGCGGCATAATTTGTTACCCTATATTTTATTGAGTACTCGAGGTATTTATGCCTCATTTTCAAAACGTTTTGCTGAACCAAATGCAATTTTGGTAACATAAACGTATGTCATGTATTACTTAGAAAAACCTATAATTATTTTAACCCTAAATGTTAAGAATTTTAAATTTAAACAATTTTATTGCCACGCTCAATATTTTCACAAAAATGTTCATATTGTTTGAAAAATCATTAATTTGGTAATGTATGATACAATCGAAAACACGGTGCCGCACATAGTGGGGCATCACTCTCGTTGCAATAAAATATTGTCTCTTTTCTTTGCCCCTTAGCCTTGCAAACGACACATCTCTTCACGCCGTGTTTTCTCGTGCCTGATGGTGGGTTGAGATTTGGAAAGTGTCGGCCTGTGAGTCTTCCAGGTGTTTGTATTTTGGATCTTTTTTCCCTAATCGTTGTTCCCTAATCGTTGACTCTTTTTCTGCTGCGGCTTTGCCATATTTCAGGAACAGGTCCTCAATAATTTTCATCCTGAACTCTAGTTGTGACAAACCACCCCCTTGTTTTTTGTATACAACAAATGAATTGAATACTGTTATATCTAATAGGTGCCTTAATATCTTTTGATAATATTTTTTTAGTCTCTTTCGGGCCGCAATGTACGTTACTATGCACTGATCTGACAAATCCACTCATCCCATCGCATCGTTGTAATCAACGCAAGCCTGGGGTTTTTGTTTTGTTCCTTCTCCTCTACTTGGGACATCTACCATACAGGTATCATGCAAAGTACTCAAGATGCACACATCCCTTTTATCCCGCCACTTCATTGCCATCAATTTCCCTCGATAGGCTGCAGTTACTTCACCTTTTTTCAGCACCTTTTGCATAACATCTTTAGGGACGTTTTTCCTGTTCTTTCGTACTGTTCCAATTGCGTCAGTCTCAAATTTTATCAAAAAATCAAAAAGTTCAGGGCTACTGAAGTAATTATTTATTCCTATTGTATACCCTTGCGAAAGCAAATCTTGAGAGAGAGTGAGTACTAATTTGGAAGGTCTTGTAAAACCTGAAACGTCAATGCCTTTCACTGTTTCAGCGAGTTCAGTGTCCCTTCCCGTATACACAAGCATGTTCCACACATACCCGGTTTTGGAGTCACACAATTTAAAGGATTGCATGCCAAATCTTGACCGTTTCTTTGGAATGTATACTTTCCTACCGAGGCGACCTTTCCACAGCAATAAACTTACGTCAACAGATAGCAAACCCTCAGGAGTGTAACTTTCCTTAAATTTTGAGACCAAATTGTCCATGATAGGTTTTATTTTATAAAGTTTTGGGGAAACTTGAGCATCGGACTGGTATTCCTCATTTTTGGCAAAGTGCAAAAACTTCAGCAGCAAAAAAAATATTTTCTCTGTAATCATTTCATAAAATATAGGCGTAGCCAGTAATCTATTGCGAGAAAAATACTGCCCTAATTTCGGCTTTTGTATTATTCCCTGCAAAAGGAGAATGCCAAAAAATATATTCACTTCCTCCTTGTCAGTTTCAACCCAGTCTTGTTCACGACTTCTTCTTTTCATCTGTTTTCTCCTACTTTTTTCACCAATTTGCTGATTTGCATAAATATTTGTTTGTACGGCAATAGAATTACATAAAATGTCATCGAAAAAGTGTTCAAAAATATCAATTGGACTTTTATTACTCAAAAGTTCATCACTCAGGCCTGGAGAATATTTTGCCCGAAATTGTGGTCGAGGTCCACCTTGTTCACTCCACTCCGGATCCAAAATCTCCTCCTGCACTAATTCATCATCGCTGCTCTCCTCTGAATCCGCACCAGAAGACTCGTGCACCAGAAGAGCTCCACTGCCTTCCGTCTTACAGTGGGTTCAACTCTACTTGGACCAGCTACTCCTTCGGCAGACACCAAAATCTCTTCCTCACTCTCATCACTGTCATCACTATCACCACTATGATTTAACATCTCTGCAATGTCAATTTCAGCAAGCCTTTTTTTCGCCATGAATAACTATGATTCTCACGAAAAAATAAAGGAACATGGTAACTCTTGGTAACTAGCAAATGTTTCGCATGCATCTGCTCGCGACCACGGAAGGAAGCAAACTGTTTGAGGATAAGAAAAAGTGGTGAGAATAGTTTTCTGCAAGGGCTTTTCGGAAGTAATCTTTCCCTTTTATTGGGGTCCCCAGTCGCAGGCACTGAGTGCTAGCATTCATAACGGAATAACTCCAACTCTTGGGTGGTTCACCCTTCCCAACGCAAAAAAAGCGAAGAGAGCCAAACACATTCGCACATACATTGGGATGAACCAGGCCCCGAATATTCCAAGAACAGCAGCAAAGGGACCGCATGCGGTCAACGCTGGTCTTTCCTGCAAAGCATAAGATACCAGGGAGGGATTTCCTGATAGACACGTGCCTCGACCATCTCCCACCTTTTTCAGTGGCACCCTTCCTTAGAAGGAGAAAGAAAGGATGTGGGGGAGGAAGGGACACGTGCGTCAGTCCTTCGACCATCTCATAACTTTTTGGGTGACACCCTCCCCTAGAAGGAGGAAAAAGGGAAGTGGAGGAGGGAAGGGAAACTCAACACATTCATCCCCCATCCCCTGTCCCGTGAGTGATGAAAACGAGGCTAGTTTTCAAAATAATACGCTTGAATATTGAAAGCACACTTCACGGCGATTGAAACAAAAACCAGGAGGAATTTGCCATGAACGGCAAGAAAAGCTAAACAGCAAGGATGATCCAATAGTTTATCAAGTGATGTAATGTGGAATAAGAAATGAGCGAATATCTCGTACGCGTCAGCCAGGAATTCGGAACAATGCTGCATCATTCAATATCAAAATCATACAGAATTTCACGAGAAGAATTGCCATGAATATTATAAACTTCAGTAATAATAAGAGCATAGTTATAGAAACAATAATTATATGTGAATATCCTCTGATCACGATCTGGATGGCTTGGATAAAGAACTACATGAAGGGGGTTTATTCGAAAAAAAAAGAAGCTGAACGTCAAAAGGTTCCCCATAGGCATTTACAAATTGAATTTCTTCATCAAACAGACTATAAAATAGGTATTTTTTAAAAACATTTCCAAATAATTATTGCAATAATAGGAAAAAGGAAAAAATCATTTACAACCTCTTATATGGCACGGAGATAAATGAGCAAGTAGTAAAAGATACGAAAGACAATATTTTACGAAATTCGAATTTATTTTCAGAAATAAATAAAAGCATAAATCTATTTCGTAATATAAAGAATATTATATGCCAGTTAAAATTTCAAGTGTCAATTACAGTAGAACCTCACTTATGAAACTTTCAGCGGACCACCAAAAAAAGTTTCATAAGTGAGGGGTTTCATAACTGAGGTTTTATGACAAGGCAGAGCGAAACCCCTTTCAGCTGCCCAATTTGGCCTATTTGCTTCCTGGCTGCAATTACTCATTTGTAGGCAGTACAATGAAACCTTTAATACTTTAATTTACTTGCAGGCAACAATCATTGTTCATTCAGCCATTTCCAAATTAATATCAGTAAATTTACCCTGATTTGGTGACGTGAAGAGCATTATTGTAAACTCATTTACCAGATTTCAGCAAGACTTACCTATCAAATATTTTTTAAGATAAACATTTTTAATCAAGCTCGAGGCTGGGCAGGATACAAAACAATTACCAACTATTTTCCCACAGGATTTCTTCTAACATATAGGAAAGGAATCTGAAGGCATGTAAAAAGGCATTAATCGAAATAAAAAAACACAAGAACTTTTCCGGAACTAAAATCAATTAATATTTTCAGAACACATTTACAAATTAATTAACCCTTATTTTTGTCCAAAAAAATTCGTTATTGTACTTTGCTTTGTGAAGGCCACTCGCGATTTTAACACAACTTTCGAGGCTAATGAAATTGCTCATTTGAGCCTCTCCCATGTCAGTGGTCATTAAGTATTTTCTTAATGTGTCCAGAGCATCCACTGTATCCGCAAATGTGGGTTTCACAATCACTTCCTCTTCTTCATCGTCAACATCATCTTCATCTTCTCGGGTAAGGTGGTCGTCAATAAGTTCATCAATATTTCTCACCGGAGCATTTACGATTCTGTCATCCGCACACACAAAGTCACGAAAAGGAATACCATCAGTCCCTGGCAGTAAGTGCCACTCACCGAAATCAGAATCCACCTCAACCATTTCACCGACATCAGCCACTTCCTCGTCACCTCCACTAGCATAAAACCCTCCCTTCTTGAAACAATTGCTTATAGTTTCGGCGCTCACATTGTCCCACGAACTAGCAATAAAATAAAGAGCATCCAAAACACTGCATTTGTAGTCTCTCTTTCGCTCCACACTTAATAGCGCTTTCCTCACCAGCATCCTCTTGTAGTTGGCCTTGAAACTTCTTATGACCCCCAAGTCCAACGGCTGGAGCTCACTAGTGCAATTAGCAGGCAAGAAAAGCAGTTTTACGTGTCTGAGGACAATTTTCGGAGGATGCGCAGGGCACTGATCCAAAACTAATAAAATTTTACGGTTCAATCCGCCCATTCTTGCATCTAATTGATGGAGGAACTGGGTAAAGAGATCGCTTGTCATCCACGCCTTCTTATTGCTGGTATATTTGCAGGGAAGGTATTTAATGTTTTTAAAGCAACGAGGCTTCGCTGCTTTACCCACCACGAACGGCTTCATTTTCTCCGTCCCGCTGGCGTTGGCACAGAGCAATACCGTCAGACGTAGCTTACTGTGCTTTCCACCATGACACGGCTCTCCTTTCATTGCTAGTGTCTTGCTCAGCAGTAAATTAAAAAATAGCCCAGTCTCGTCCGCATTGAAAATATCATCGGCATCGTACTCTTTTATCATAGATTTCAAGTTAGCCTTCCAATCGTGGACTACATCGCTGGAAACGGCACCACTTTCCCCAGCAATGGACCTGAAGGGAACAGAAATAAATCATTAAAATTAATGTGACGTAAAAGATTTAGATCAACATGAGTGGTGGTGAGAGAAAAATAAAAGTATTCAAAACATGCCACCAGCTTACCTGCAAACTAAATTGCGACGTTTTTTCATCCTTTCAAGCCAACCATTCAAGGCTTTGAAGTCTTCTATCCCTAGTCGTGTGGCACACGTCAAAGCCTTCTCTTTCACACACACACTCCATCGATCGGTATGTTTTCAGCTCTCGCCTGCATAAACCATGAAATTAATAGTGTTTCCAGCTCTTCATGTTTGCTGCTCTGTATGCGAGCTCTTTTCCGGGACTCGTTGCCGCAACTCTGTTCTGCTTGCAAAATTACGTCCTTATTCCTAAGCACAGTCTTTAAGGTCGATTCTGGCAAAGAGAGTTCTTTAGCTAAGTCATTTTTTTTTCTGTTTGGATTTTTCTCGACGAACTTAATTATTTCCACTTTGTCTCTCAACGAAAGAAACTTCCTTTTCACTCCCGGTGCCATGCTTTCTTTTCACAGACCACACTACCAAGGAGTCTATATCAAGGAGTTTAGGTATTATTCATGCACACTACTTTACACGAGAGCTCAAAGAAACGTGGTCACCACCAGTCACCACACTATATTACCATTAATGAGCCACGAGCTCTTGATTGGTTGCAGCCGGAGTGATTTTAAATTTTACTATTATTTCAAATGTTGTTGATATGATGTATAACTAACATAATTACATTTTTTAACATTTATATTTTTAATTTTATTATTTATTTATGATTTATATGCTCAACAGCTTAATGCATAAAATGTTTGCCCCACCTTGCCGAGTTAACAAATGACGATCGATATACGATACCTGACGTTCGTGGGAATTAAAAACTATCCGTGCTGACGATGTTTATATGTATGTACGTATAGTTTGATTGAAGATGATTTTAATATGGAGAAATTAGAATAGGGTGAGCAGAATTTTACCGATGTTCCGATCTAAATTGTCGAATTTAAGGCATTATAACTCGATATTATTTATCTTCTTATCTATGATAGAAGTTAATTGTGGCATATCAACCCAATGGTTAAACTGATGATGCAACTATAAAAATGGGGTTCCTATGTAGACGTTGTATGCGGAAGGAAAACACTTGTTCAACGAATACTTCACCAAAAAGTATGGTGAACATTTATGCCTACTATCCTAATAATAATTTATGACACATGCATGATTGAAAGCATGAGACTGATTGTCATATTCGGCTAAAATCAATATATGCAATTTTTCCAAACGGCAGCTCTATGGGAAGTCGTATAAGTGAGGTACTTCCTGTCATGGGACCAGAAAAATACGTTTCATAACAGAGTTCGTCGCATAAATGAAAGTTTCATAAGTGAGGTTGGAAATACATGGGGTCTTATGAGGTTATTCACGGGACCAAAAAAAATCTGTGTATAAGTGAGGTCGTCGTATATATGAGGGTCGCATATCCGAGGTTCTACTGTATATGTCTAAATAAATATCAAGTGATGAGAACAAATACAATTCATAGCCTCATGACAGAACAGTGCGAAAATATGGCGATACACTATTCAAATGTAAATAAATTCATGTTATGAGTAAACCAACATAAAAGAAATATATGGTTCACTTAAGAAGCACATTTAAGTTAAAGAAAGGAAAAGATGACAGACCAGAGTCTCATAGCATATATTAGGAATGCGGCAGGCGAATATATTTGCCTTCCCCAGCAAGATAGAGATAAGTACGCAGCGCGTGACTATAGTCGCACACCCCACCTGGGATAAGATAATGGCTCGCGACTATAGTTGCTTACCCCTGTTAAGGGGTTAACTATTATGAGTGTTTCTTTCCACAAAAGGCTACAGCATTTGCCCTCCTTTATGAACTCCTGTGTGACGACGTGCCATGGCGCTGGACTGAATGAGAAGAACAGTGTGAGGTACATAAAGAAGGTTATGTCCTCGGGCACAGTGTTAAAGTGCTATAATCCCAAATTACCTGTGGTACTGCAATGTGACGCCTCACCCTATGGAGTTGACACTGTCTTATCTCAGGTTGGAGATGATAACGTTGAGCATCCTATTGCCTTTGCCTCCAGAGTACTAAGGGGAAGCGAAAGAAACTATGCACAAATTGATAGGGAGGCCCTATCCATTGTTTTTGGAGTAAAAAAGTTTAGGATGTATTTGGTGGGGCGAAGTTTTGAAATTGTTACTGATCACAAACCTCTCCTAGGGATAATCCAGCAGGTCAAACAAATGTCAGATATACTCAGTCCACGCATGCTGCGTTGGGTATTACTAATGAGTAACTATGGTTACAAGTTAACCCATCACCCTGGCAAACAGCAGGCCAATGCAGATTTTTTCAGCTGGTTTCCCATTGAGTCAGCAGAAGATGCTGTGACAACAGTACCTAAGCCAGCTGGTATCCTCGTATTGGACCAGGCACCGGTTGGATCTCCTCTCACAAGTGAAGCTATTGCCTTGGCCATGACCAGAGATCCTGTATTGGCTGAAGTCAGGGATGCTATATTGTGAGGATGGAACTCAGCACAGTTATCAGAGTCTGCCCGAGTTGTCTTCAAGGACTCCCTTGGTACCCTTACAGTAATGAATGAATGTATTTTGCGAGGATGCTGGGTTGTCATACCTGATACCCTCAGAGGTGAGGTATTAAAAATGTTACATGGGGTTCATCAGGGTGTGGTGCGTTCAAAGGCATTAGCTAGGAGCTATGTTTGGTGGCCAGAAGTAGACAAAGACATTGAGAACATGGTTTCATCGTGTCGTGCATGCTGTGAAAATAGATCAATGCCTTCAAAAGCACCAGTAATACCATGGAGTGTACCACATAAGCCATGGTCAAGGCCTCACCTTGATTTTGCTGGACTTACCAATGGCTGCACATTCCTTGTCCTCGTAGATGCTTATTCAAAGTGGATTGAGGTAGAGGAGACGAGAGGGTCCACGGCATCCTCTGTGGTCATTAGTTACCTCACAAGGTGGTTTTCTGTGCATGGAATTCCTGACCAGATTGTTACTGACAATGGTCCTGCATTCTGTTCAGCAGAGTTCCGATTTTCTAGAAAAAGCATTATTTTGCATGTGCATGTTGCCCCTTATAATCCCTCCTCAAATGGTCAGGTAGAGAGAGTTGTCCGAACTTTTAAAAGTTGTTTAAAAAAGTTGCCCCCTACCCAATGGAGAAGTGAGTTTGCCAATATCCTGTTAACATTGAGGCAACACCTAGCTCATCAAGTAATAAAACCCCCGACAAAAAATTAATGGGACGCTGTGTGCAAACACTTTTTCACAAATTGCATCCGGCTGCTCGACCTACTCCTGTTAAAATAGAGCAAGTTGCAGCTAACAGCAACTCCTGTACCAAAGGATCTAGACAATTTAAACTTGGTGATTTAGTTTATTTCAGGCGCTATGGTGGCAGTAGACGATAGGTACCAGGCAGATTATCATCCATAATGGGGCCTTGGAATTTGGAAATAGAAGCTGAGGACGGTGGTTATGAGAGACGTCATGTGGATCAGCTGATCCAAGGAGCAGAACGTAAGCCTCAAGATTCTGCAATTGTCATGGGTGGTGTTGAGAGGTGGTATGACTTCCATGCCAGTGCTGCATCCAGGGGTAGTCCAACGACTGGAGTTGGTGATGCCTCTTGTTCCACTCTAGGGGAGGCACCCCAAGAGTCTGGGCATGATCACTGTAACCAACCATCTGATGTGCGGGACCCAGTTGAGGGCACAGGCCAATGCCCACGAAGACAATTAGAGAGCAGTGTGAGAGTTTCATCTCGGATTAGGAAAGCTACCAAGCTACTTGGAGGATTATGACTTGTAATCGTGTCAATTACTGGTGGTATTAAATCTGCAATTAGTGACTCTACATTGAAAAGACGGGGTAAACTCAAATCTGAAACTGCAGTTGACCCATGAGTGACCCATGTAGAAGGGGGAGGAATAGAATAGAGTGAATTAAATAATTTATTGGTGTTATATTTGATTTACTGTTCTTGCATAATTACAATTGATGAGTCATGTATTTTATTTTTGATTTTTAATATTTTCATTCACTGTCTTGATGATTTATGTGTGTTTGAGCACAACTAAAAGGGGGAGGAGTTGTTATGTATGCTTCACGGGATGTTTTTCACACTTCAGGGCTTGCAGGACGTGGCCCTGGCCAACTACCATTGTACCATGTATAGTGTGACGTTTTGAATAAATCCTGTGGCATCCAGTGTATAATGTGTTATTGCAACCCACAGATAAAACATTTTGGACTCTGAATGTCCAGTATTTTTTTCACAAAAAAATCCATGCTCGATTCCAATTTGCAGTCACTGCAGTCATTGTCACTTTATATGTTAAGGTCATTATAAGAAGCACATGCGCCTTTGAAGAAGAATGTAAACATCAAATAGGTACTTTATCAAGCAAATATGAATTATAAATATGCATTAAAAATAAAATGGTTTGGATGTTACTTACTTTGTCTTGACTTTTTCTGATGCAAACGGGCCTCTCTTCTTATTTTCTTCTCTCTGTCCAACCTGCGCTTTTCTTTCATCTGAAACTTAACGTCCTTGCTCGACATGCAGCCAACTCACCCTTTCTTTCACTGGTTTATCAAGAAAGCTTTATCTTCCTCATTCGTCATCACCTGCAGTGCATCAACCGTGGCGATGTCAAAAAGATCTTCAAAAGAATTCTTGAAGGAGGTCTCTCTCGCAATTTGTGTCTTGTCGTGGCGAGTGCGGGTTTTCTGGAGTGATCTCCATTCCAAGTATAAAAACTTCACAACTTTCACAACGCGGGGCAGATGTTCAGTGGGTATGTTAGCTTTTTCCCAAAAGCGTATCACTTCCATTGCGGTGCTATTGCATGCTTTTGAAAGGGAAGATTTGTGAATGCATCCGAAAATGAAATGTAATACCTGTATGCCCGAAGGCAACTTGGCACCCGTTATCTCATCTGAAGAATTTCCTTTAAGAAATACATGCTTCTAAAGAGCCTTCTTGGGGTTGGTACTAACATGCAACATATTAAACTAAGTCCTGTAGCTCTCAGTCCACGTTCTGTTGTGCAGCACAAGCGACGCAATAATGTCACTGGTCCTCCTATTCATAGCCATTTTTTCCCTCACGGACCGATATTTATAGAAAACACATACTTCGTATATTTTTCCTGCTATTACAAGCAATAGGCTCCTGCCGCCTATCAATAGTGACCGCCCTTTGCTTGTATTAACAGAAGGCGTTATTTTGCTCCAAAAGTCATTGTGGCAGTGTGGACCGCAGAGGTGGGGCAAGGGGAAATTAAGGAAGGAGAGAGAGGGATGGAGAGGGGGGAACAGAAAGAAGAAAAACTTGAACCTTACGAACTTCAGAAAGTGACACTACTGTGTATAACACTGATTTGATGACTTCATTCCTCTCTTATGATAATTCTTACATTTTTCAACAAAAATTCTAAACCTTCAAACACCTTGTGGTACGGGAAAAATTTATCTGATCGCGGGAAAAATTTATCTGATCTGAATATTTTGGATAGTAGCTACGTTTAACAAAAGAAAAAGAATAAAAAGTGGTGTGAAGAAAAATATTGAAGTTCATTTTTAAGGACACCCTACTACACAGCCTCTTATGAACATTCAATAAATTAACATGAGCATAATCGTCCGCATAGTGCATACATTTGCAATATTAAGCAGGTATTCATATTTTAGTAAATAATATTGTTTTAAGGGTAATGCAAATATAAAAAAATATGATATAGGCAACTCATTATGAAAACAAGGCGATGCATATACTAATACAAACCAAAAATATGTACAAATATGCCATGTGACAATTTCGTAGTGTATTTTTATAATTCATAGGATTTTTATTATGACATGAGTGAAAACGTAAATGAATAGGAGGAGATACATAGAGGGTCCCACTCTTCATTGGTAAACAGAAAATAATCTTTAAAGTTGACACTGGTTAACACACCTGCTAAGCACCCCACATGCAACTCTTCTGGTTCCAAAAAGGAAAAAAGAAAAAGCCACCCACAACCAACCCCTCTCGAATGAGGGCCCTATTATTATATTTTAAAGATTGTCTCTGGTGTGCAGTTTTTAAGTGATTTAACCCTCATATGGATTTACGAATTTAGTTACGTCGTTGGATTTACGGCGCCGCAGCGGCGCCGCGTTGTATTTTGCCATTATCCTTCAACCGTGTAATTTATTAGCATTTTTTCTGATTGATAATGCTAGTGACTTCTATTTTCTTTATTTTTAACCATGTTTTGCTATATTTAACCCATTAATACAGAGGTTATAGCTAAACATCTTTTACACTGCTTTCTTTACCATTTGTTGTCGTAATACTCTCTTTTTATTGTCCCTTAGATAGTTATTTTCAATTGAAGGTTTTAATTTAATGTGTAATAATTGTTTTAAATCTTTTTTATGATATGCAATGCTGGATAAACTCCGCTTTATCATTGCACATTGCTTTATTTTTTATGCATCCAAATACTAAAAATGAGATTCGAATAAAAGTCGGATGGGTCCATGTAAAATAATTTTGCTTCACTACGTCCACCCAAATGTTATATCTTTGTAGTGTTCGCAAAAGCCTGAGATCTTAAACGTTAATAATTGAAAAAAGGTATGTGGAGTGAGAAGAGACAAGTGATACCGTCGTGATTTTTATGTGCTATATTCTGACGATCAAGGCATATGTAACGGACATTCTGGGAGCTTATATCCTGCAATTTCTAAAAAAAAAGAAAGTATTAAAGTCAAATGGGTTGTGAAATATGAGGAATGTGGAACAATCAGCGACGCGTCAAAGAGTCCAGCGCCGCATTGGAGGGGGGGTTGAAGAGCCGGTATTTTAGGCCTACAGCGGAGCCCATTCTCTTACTGAGGATGTCTCCATAGAGATGAACAGGTAAAAGTGATGCGGGGGAATGCGGCAGATGAGGTTTTGCTTCTGGATTGGTGGGAAAGGCCAAAATAATTATTTCTAAGAAGTCTGGGTTGTAGAAGGTAAGGCAGAAGGAGCAGGAAATGGAAAAACCATGGAATACGATTGCGTCTATTTTCTTCGGTTCGGCGCTGCGTGAGGGACTGATGGAATAGGAGCTAGTGTTCTGGGGTGAACAAAATACCCTCATGCTGGGTGGACCCCCCTAACCTTTTCTTTCCGTAGCATTGCACAGACCCAAACATTGAGACCATCCGTACTTTTTCACTAAGCTTCATTATTCGTCATCCTCCGCCTACTTTTTTCCCCCCACAAAAACTGATTGAACTTCTCCCCACCTCCAACGACCCACCCAAGCTAGACCTTCTCGGAATGAAGGGAGGGCCACCCCGGGGCGCTGTGCGATAAGGCGCGGATTCCCTATCCCTCACGCAGCGCTGTAAGGATGAAGAAAGAGCAGCCTATTGTGTCTAATTGCCTCCTTGCACTCTCAACCTTTCTTCAAGATACGGATTTTCTACGCTTACCTGGCCTAACGATCCCGGTATTCCCTGATCCTTGGCAGTCGACCCACCACCATGTATCTCCACCTCTTCACCTCAAAACTACCTCCATGGAATTAACCACCCCTTTCTCCGCATTCTCCTCATCACTCACCCCTTCACGTTATTAAACATCGGACGACTAAAACCTCTGTGCATTTCGAGTACACAAAGAAACGAGAAATACATTAACAAGTTTTCAGTATGTGGTAATTCGTCTATGTAGTTTTTCATAATGAAAAGATTTTTACCATGTAAATACTGAGCGAATATCTCCTGCAAGATTAAAATATAAGCGGAAATTAAGAAATATATTAGTACCATGCACAAGTATTTGGGAAGATTAAATCATGCAATTTATTTCCAAATCAAACTAGTATAACGATATCTTTCTATGCATTCATTTACATTCATTACGATGAAATTTTGAATGGTCTTTGCATTTATATTTGTGAAAATTGGTAATTGGTGGTCTTTTTACCACACAAAAGTTTCACTGTGAGCGTTTTAGTTTTTTAGAATTGCTTACATTTTGAGATTTCACTGAATCTTCTTGAAAATATGTCATGCAGCGCTTCAAAATCTTTGTCTTGGCATTCTGTAGCCATCTCAATGTATGCGAACGAACTAATTCCTCTGCTAGTTGTTCCACATACATTCTTCTTCTTTCTAGCTTCATTTTATTTTAGTTCTGGTAAATGGTTGTAAATAAAATGAAGCCAGCAATGCCACTTACATATAAAATAATTATAAAGAAGGCAAATGGCCATCGATTGGTTTTTCCTTGGCATTTATATGAATGCGCCATTTGGTCCACCAAATCTGTACCACCTTTCGTTCATTATAATGCAACACGATTTCTGGTTTACTGTGGGTTTAAACGGTAATGCTACTATCATGATGCATTGATGACAGCAGTATTACAGATTTTCCTCTTTTGGGGACATATGAAACCAATGTTAGGATTTTTGTGAACCCAAACCCAAATATGGAAGAAAGTTCCGGTTGAGATCAATTTGGTAAAAAATTAGATGGAATGTCGGGCTTCATCTACATCTACAAAATAGACTGCAAGCCACCTCAGGGGTATGTGGCAGGGGGTGAGTATTCATCAAAATGCATTACAAAATACCCTAAAGTTAGTGTAACTACGACTAATTATGCATTAACATAAATCGCTAATGCTTGTCACGAGGTGAAACCTCACAATCATGCACTACACTACAGATATCCTCACAATGGAGATGGCTTGTTTTTACTATGTGTTCCCATGAGTGTTAGACCACTGTTTTTTAAATTCAGTGCTAGCTTCAAGGTCGTGAAGAAATTATCGCAGGTCACGATCCGATTGAAGCCAAAATATGGGGCACAGAGCATTACCACTACACATTCACCTAGGTTAGGCGCTGCTATCGCTACGTTCTCCTTTCCTTGGTAAGGTAAATCCCCCATTGGGTAGCCTGTTGCCGAATCCTTAATCCAGAATATCTTCACACCATATTTATCGGGTTTTGATGGAATATATTGTCGGAAAGTACAACGCCCACGAAAGCCAATCAGTTGCCTATCAAAAGTGAGTGAGAGTCCGGAAACAAAATAACGTTGAAAGTCGCTATCGCAAACTTCTGAATCGTATCCCAAGCTTCTGCTACTCATTCACCGGGAAATTTCCACACGAAGGTAAACAGGCATTATTGTATGAATTCTGAGACTAAATTGTGGTTAAATTTTCTTGGGATTGCTCCTTGGTATAATTCTATGCATAGTAACCCTGCGATGTCCCCAAAGGTGACCATCACCACAGCAGGTATGCGAAGCGGAGAAGTTCCCCAAAAAAAGTAATGCCGTTGGCCATGGAAAAAACACCCTTAGGCTATTCATGAGTTTATACGAATTATTCTTGCAAAAATATGACGTTTTGTCAATGTACATTATGAACAGGCAAAATTATGATTATTAGATAAAAGACGAAGCAAAATTGGCATAGTAAAATTTTCCCTTTGTTAAACAATTTCATTTGTTTATAAACTTTAAAAATTTAAATATTATGATTATAAATAGAAGATAACATGTCATACTAAACATAAAAACTTTTAACTTAGTATTTAGAGTGCAGTTCCCGACATTGCGACGAGGGTACTCTTGGCGCCGCAGCGGCGCCGTAAATCCAACGACGTAACTTTTTTCATTAGAGGCCAATTAAATGAAAACTATGAACACTAAAAATACAAAAATATATTTGTAGTCTAAGAAAGCAGAAAAAGTAGACTACTGAAAGTTTCAGAAAGATCCATGGGAATGGAAAATTTTAAAATCATTTTTAAAACCACGGGCGCCGCTAAGGCGCAGTGAATCCATATGAGGGTTAAAACATCAGACCACAAGGAGAACATGTCTTTGATATTGACAACATCATTAATTAAGTTATTTGGGATTTCCCAGACATTGTTAAGTGGGTGTGGGAGTTCACGACCCAGAAAAATCTTGGCTGGTGAATGGCCAATGCTAGAGTGCATTGCGGAATTGAAGGCAAATCACATATCAGGAAGGAATACTTCCCACTTGTTGTGAGCAGTGCCACAAAGGGCAGACAAAGCACATTTCAGATTTCTGTGGACACGCTCTGCTTGGTTTGCCTTAGGATAGTGAGGAGAAGTGAACACATGACGAATACCAAGCTTAAAAATCACATCATGAAAGGCTTTAGCCTTAAATGCAGGGCCATTGTCTGACACAAGGAATTTAGGATAACCAAATTTAGGAAAAATCTTCCTTGACAACAGACTTACCAACAAAGAGGCACCTGCGTTTCTCATGGGTTCTATAAATATGAACTTGGAAAACCCATCTATGATAGTGAGTGCATACTCATTGCCATTATTAGTTCGAGGCAGAGGCCCCACAAATTCAACATAAATTCTCTCCCAAGGATAAGTAGAGGGAACAGGAGACAAATTACCCTGAGGGAGATAGTGTAATGGCTTTCACACTTGGCACAAATGACACCGTTTAACCATATCAGCCCCGCACGGGGGGAAGAGGGTGATCTCTTCCTTTGGGGAGCCGCGCCCCCACGGACCCGAGCCCACCTGGGAGACAACCTCGTTATAAAACCCATAGTACGCTTGGGCATTGTCCAGACAGTATGTGAGTCTGCTGTTATGAGTAGCCATGACATCTGGCATTCGGATTCACCCTGCGTGTTTGCCGTGCGTTGAGACCCATACGTGGAGGAGAAGGGGATTCTGGTGGGTGAGTTCTCCGGCACCCAGCCGGGCGTCGGATACCCGGTATGGGCCGGAGTTCAATACCCCACTTCGGCCCTGGATTCTCCGTAAAACGGGCAGCCTCGAACTAGTGAGTCTGGTCAATCGGCTAGCCGCACGACCGGCGGCGGGGGACCGCCGTTGGGGGTCCTTTTAAGTGCTTACCGGTAAACGGTTCGTGTTGGTGGCAAGTACTGGAGATACGGTGGTCTTCGTAGGGCGGCCAAAGGCGTGCGGGTTTAGGAGGGCCCGTGGGCTAGAAGTTCTCACCTGAAAGAGACTCCCCAATCGATGGTGCTACAGTAAAAACTCGAAATTACGAAGTCGACGGGACCGGAAAAATCAGCACTTCGTAATATCAAATTTCGTATCAACGAGTATCTTTCAAAAACATGGCGATGAAGCTCTTTTTTGTTTCCTTAGATTAAGATGTACTCTCGCGACGTACTTGCATGATTTACGAAGTTATAATTCATGAAAGTATATTTAAATGTGTATTCATGCCAACTCATTGTCAGTTGAACACAACTTATTTGTCGGAGTTTGATTCTTCCTATTTTCGGGATTTCCACCACATCGTTCCATCTTTTCACGGCGGAAATCCCGAAACTCGGAAGAATTATACTCCCATCTAAGCCCCGCGGAAATTTACATCGCGACAACTAACTTGCCGTTCCTTTTTTCCAATGAATGATTAGGCAATGAAGCGTCTTTGCACAATTTTCGTGCAGTTTGGCGCATTTTTCTATATTATTTCCTAACTGGAGAACTCTTTAACTGAAGCACGAGCGATGTTTAATCATCAGTAAATCTGATTGATGCATACACTAAGGAAGTGTGCGACTTGCGCGAACATTGGCACCGGATATTGAAATTAGAGGAATAAAATTTCGTTAGATGATCCTTTCTCCGCGTCAGGCATAATATATGTATCTACCTACGTTAAGCTAAGACAGTGAAAATAAGATTCTCTCGCGGATTCTATGCAATGGATACACGTTATGTATTTAGAATAAATAATGATAAACCCATTAATTTCCCGAAATAACAATCGTTTTTCTCCCTTGGATTCAGCTTATTTGTGCGTGGTTATTTCCGAGATGATAGAGCTGAAGGAAGAGCTTATAGAAGAGTCCAGCTGTGTACCTCCATTCAGAAGTAGGGTGTACAAGCCACGCTCTTCAACGGTGAAGGTGAGATAGTTCCTTTTACACTTCATCGGCTACTAACGATGCTAACATTAATATTACAAATCAATAATTTTCGTTTTTCACTCTACTACACGAAAGCGTCAGTTGTGGTTCTATTCGGATAGGTCTTACTGCCTGCCTGCTCTTCATTCATTATATCTCAGAATTCATTTAAAGATTCGCTATTTAATTGAAATGTGGGATATTTTTGCTAATAATTTTTCCTTTGCTTACGGTCAAGCAAGGAGACTTGCGTCCAAGCATTGTAGCTCCAGGTCAGGCCACGCAACAAGCTGGAATCTGCCTTCTTTCCCCTCCTTTCCCCCTCACTGCGGGTGGGGGAAATTCGCCCGCTCACAAAAACAGCTGCGAGGCCCATGGTCTCGTAGTATCTTACGTCTGTTGTGAGGGTGATCCACGTGGGAATCAAGGCCAAGGGCGAAGAATACACCTATAATGAATCATCGTCTTTACGCCGAATAGTCGCATCTTATCTGCCTCTTCCCTTACCTCAATTTGCTGCGTCGGCGGAGAGGGAAGACATGACTCTGGCGAGTGGAGCTTTTACCATGAATCAAGATATGCCCGCAAAACAATATTTAGGCTGAGTCAGACCCACCGGCGTGCACAGATTCCTTGAGTTTGGGGAGGGAACTTCTTAAACGGCCCAAGAGCTGGTATGGGGGGCCTGCAAAGTCGGCTTGGGACAATTCATGCTAGCCTAGCATTGAGGGGGTGGGGCGGAGGGGCACTCGAAGGGGCCTGATATCCCGGAGGTCGGGCACCGGGGGCTTGGGTGTGAGGCGGTGGCTCGTGCCTACTCATAGAGCGGGAAGGGGTGACACGGAGGGTCACTTGAAGGGGAAATATAGCCAGTGTGGGAGGGATAGGTTAGCCGCAAGTGAGAGAGAAAGGTGATGGGGGAGAGTAAGCCGATGTTTTGGAGCAAAGGAGATGGAGAGCTGGGTGAATTTTCCTGGTGGGGATTGCCTAGTGGGGAAAAAGAATATGGGAATGGGCGGCCATTTCCATTCCCGTAATTTCCGATCCATTCCGGCAATATCAGAAAAGGGAATCAGTGAATAATAAGTCAAGAAGAAATACGAATGAATGTTTATTAAAAATATAGTTCTGTTCTTCTGCCGATAGAATCAGTTATTTAACAAAAAAATCAGTAATTTGTTTTTGAACTTTGCTACGCTCCATAGTCGCTTCCACGATGGCCTCTAATTTTGACAAATAGAAACTGAACTGGGAGTCGACATCATTAATAATATTGAATCGATGTAAAACATCGAGAGCAAGCAAAACTTCGTTCTTTTTGGGAGAGATAAGGACTTGGTCATCGTCTTCGTCGCTGCTTTCCTTACTGGGCCCTGCCACTGGCTCTTCTGTCACCGGCTGTGGCGTTACATCTTCACATGCTTGGAGATCGTCGTCTATTGACATGTAATCGCTGGGAATTGCAGCCAATGAACAGCCAACTTTTGACAAGTAATTTTGGCAATCATTTGCCAAACCTCTTATCTCGTTAGGTATTTCATCCTGTACCTCTTCCTAAAGATTAAAATTTACAAATAAATAATCGTTTCTGGCACTAACAGAAATTCATACACAATTAAGGTAGTTTTATCGAAGACTAACCTCAGGAACAGGGTAATCAGGTGCTGGGAAAGGGAATCCTGCCGCTCTCCAGCAATTGGTAATTGTTTTTGAGGATACCTCACTCCATGACTCACCTACTGCTCGGATAGCGTGCAAAATTGTCCATTTTGGTATATCCTTCATCTCCATCCCCATTCCTAAATATGACGAATAAAGTTGGATGGTTATGACACAACTTGAGAAAGAAAACAAAGTAAGCTGATTTTTTGAAACAAAAATGATAACCGGAAACGAGAGGCGTATACATACCAATCCAGCGCAAGTAGTATCGCACCAGTTTCCTACGGTACAATACTTTGAAATTTTGGATAATTCCTTTATGCAGTGGCTGGGACTTGCTGGTCGTATTTGGAGGAAGTTAAGTAACACGTACATTGGCCAAATTAAGGTCATCAAGGCACTTGTGAGAACTCGCATTGTCCACCAGCAGAAGTATCTTTCTATTTTTGCCAGCCATTTTTCGTTGCAGTCGAATTATAGTTTTTCGGAAAATGTCATTGGTCATCCAACTGTTTTTATTGAATTCATAGACCACAGGGAGGCTTTCCATCTTCACACTTTTCAAACAGCGAGGTTTTTCACTCTTCCCAATTAAAACAGGCTTTATTTTATCCGTTCCCGTCTGATTCACGCATAGCCCTACAGTTACTCTCATTTTGCTTTTTCTCCCTCCGTGACACCTCTGTCCTTTCAAACCTAGAGTTGTGTCGGGGAGAGCATAAAAAAATAGCCCAGTTTCATCGAAATTATAGCGGTTTTCGGGGCTATATTCATTTATCAGGTCATCATTGTCTAAATGCCACTTATTCAACAAGTCATTGTCCACCGCGTCTTCTTCTCCACACATCTTCAGCGACACGATGTTGAATCGGGTTTTAAAATTGCACAGCCAGCCAACGGAACACTTGAAATCTTCGATTTTCTGACGTAAAGCAATTTCTTCTGCCTTCTGTTGGATAATCGGGCCATTTACTGGAATATTTTGCTCACGACACTTGCAGAAGAATGCGTAAAGTTCATTTTCAATTTCAGTGAATTTAGCGCCGCGTAAATTTTTCCTTTTTGGTGACACCCCCTCCTCCACTTTCTCCAGAATTTTAGCGCGGCTGGCGATGATTGTTGAAAGCGTTGACAATGGCACCCCAAACTTTTCCGCTACAGCACTTTTACTTAAATTATTTGATTCAACTTCTTGAATCATTTTCACCTTCTCCTCCAACGATATTCCCCTTCTCTTTCTCTTTGGTTGAGATGGTTCCATGTCCATGACCGTTAAAACACTCGGAACTCCTTTCCTCAACGCCCCTACCCAAAGATCCTGGCCAATTCGTATCTTGCTTCCGCACTGGCTAGGTACCAACTAACTCCCACCCCCGATGTCCTCCGGGGGGAGGTGTCGTCCGACAGCACAAGGAAGAGATGTAAGTGCCTCCAATTGGGCTAGGATGCTGAAGGGGCTTTCTGCTCCCTCTCCGACGGCGTGACTTTTGGTGTCTCATAGGATAGTTCCACTAATCCTCTTCTTGTTTATATCTCTAATAAGGATTAAGCTACAAAACACTTTCTTCACTTTCAAAACACTAAGTTTCTTTATCGATCTGCAGGAACGCAGCTGATCTCTCTTTTAGGATGTTTCTTCGATCGCTATGTTGGAGTGAAAGGGGAGGAGGGTACACCATTTTCCGATATAAATATATAAATGGGTGCTTGAGCGTTTTTTCCCATTGATAATTTATGCGCCCAGAACTAGTCTTCCTTTAGAATTAATGTGCATTAAACTAAGTGGCCTTATGAACCTTGCGAACTCATACTTTCTCTGATTTTCTTTGCTGGGAAATGCGTATGAAGAGCCTTGCTCGATGACTACATCAAAACGCTCAATGAGGACGGTAAATTAAACATGAGTCTTTCGATGATAACTATTGCCAGCCGAAATAATTATGCCATCGAGCAAGGTTGAGTGTAATCCGTCTGAAATAGTGAAAAAAATCTTTCTTGGGTTATATTCAAGACTGAATCTACCCCTCGAACAACATAGCACCATTTCCAATACATGTCATAGTTATTGAAAACGCGCAGCAAACGATTTCTGTACCAGGAATACTCATCATGGATTTATGTTTGCGAAAACTGGTAACGAAAAATGCCAGGGATCATGAGAGGAAAATGCTGGTTGTAGCAATTAGTCTCTTGCGGGCGAGCATATCCCTACACGACTATACCCGCTTCTAGACGTCACGGCTGGATGATGCGGCCGGGTGGTTTCATTCAGTCGTCTACATCCTGTTTCCGCGACAGGGCGATGTGGTAGAATGCGTATTTAGTTAAATTACAAATTTACGTTTTTTTACTCGTTGGCAACTGTGGACTCGTGGTAACAAAGCCGAACGCATTTTATGTCAGATTGGTTTTATATTTTATGAGCTACGATGCCTACGATTCAAAGTAGTCCTTTAGGTCTGGTTTCACTGTGGAGTCCAGCGGCCGGGAGATGTGGGAGAATGCGTATTTAGTTAAATTACAAATTTTTTATCGGTTTGTGTTTCCTGAGAGTGAGTTGATTTTACGCTGAAATGTATGGTGACGATTTAGTTTTGTAGGCTGACGAAGAAAAAGACGACCAATGTTGCAAGTAGTTTTACAAAAAAGAGCTGGAAAGGACGCGCAATATAAAATAAGGAGAGAGGAGAGCAGAAAAATCACCGAAAATTGGGACTGCTCGACTAGGCGTCCGCGTTTCGACTGCTCTCGAAGCTGTCGAGATGTAGACGTCGGGCATCAGCCGTCGAACTCGACGGCCGAGACGTATCAGTGAAACCAAACCCATTCGAAATAGATTGGATGAGTACGGCAGTGACTTCCGGCTGCTGGACGCGGACGCCACACGCGGCCGCGGGATGCCCCAGCGAAACCACACCTTTACTATTGTAGCATTGAAAAATGAGCTATCGTTCAGGTAATACATTCAGTGCATAATGTATTCGGCGACGAAGATTAATTAGATATTTAACTCTGACAAGGAGCGCCGGAAAACGTTACTGTGATCCATCACTATTCGTATAAACGAGTAACATTTTCACGTCGGGACCAAGATCAGAGGTTCGTAATTTTAAAACTTCGTTATTTCGTAATATCGCGTACTGTTACATACACTAAGATACCCTTTTGGTCGGGGCTGAAGATTTTGCTTCGTAAAATCAAAATTTCGTAATTTCGAAGTTCGTATTTTCGAGTTTTTACTGTATATCCCTTGGGTAGCCCTGGCGACCACACCGGCTCGCGGTGTGGCCCCCCGAATGTGTGGCTCCGTGGTGGGTGGGGAGCCCAGGGGATGAAGTTCTTTTTTATATGGGGTCTGAAATTCTTCCTCCAGCTAAAAGATCCCGCCCGGACACGGGCGGAGGAGAAAATTTATTTTGTTGTAGTAAGCGGTTTTTAACATTGAAATGTGCTAAGGAAGGTGAGAATCTGAAGAAGGTTTCTCCCTTCTTCATTAAAAGAGCATTACAAGTGGTCATTCCAGGAGAATCGAATTCTGTAAAAAAAACTCCGAGATGGTACCCTATTAATTGAGACAGCTAATAACATCCAAGCGGAAAAACTACTAAAAATGGAAAAGTTGCACGATGTCCCAGTTACCGTTGAAATCCACCACAATTTGAAGTGGTGTGGAAGTGATCAGTCACTACCTTCTCTACGTCGAAGTTGACAAAATGAAGAAAGAGATGGCCTCCCAGGATGTAATTGACTGTCGCCGACTGACAACCAAGCGAAACGGTGAAATGATTAATACCACCTCTGTCTGGGAGTTTAATCAAAGCAAATGTGAGGATTACAAAGTCTTCTTGGGTTATGAATCAGTACCCGTGCGACCATTCTTTCCTAACCCGATGCGTTGTTTCCAATGCCAAAAATTCGGCCACATCGCACCGGGATGTGAAGGCAGGAACACCTGCCCTCGCTGTGGCTTGGACAAACATGATGACGACAAATGTGCTTCCGAACCTCACTGCGTTAATTGCGAGGGTACGCATCCAGCGTACTGACGAGAATGCCCTGTGATGAAGGATGAAAGGAAGATAATGGAAATTAAGACCCTGAAAAAAAAATTCCTTATGCAGAGGGAAGATACAAGAAATACTGGCACCCCTGCGGGTAGGGGGATGGAGAATACTCCCGCAGTATCCCTGCTTGTCGTAAGAGGCGACTAAAAGGGCGGGGAGAAAACCCCGAAAACAAACCCCGAGCCAGCAAGGGTTGAGCCCGGACAGTCTTGTGGGTCAACTGTCTGTGTGCGGCCACACCACCTGGCCTGCGATCCACCCGCATGTTTGCCGTGTGCGGAGACCCGTAAGGAGGAGAAGGGGATCCTGGAGGGTGAGGTCCGTGGTTCCCAGCCGGGTGTCGGATGCCCGGTATGGACCGGGGGCCAATACCCCTCTTTGGCCCCGGATTCTGTGTAAACGGGCGGCCGGGAGCTAGCCACTCCCGGTCAATCGGCTTCCGTGGCGTTAAGCTCAACGGTGGCGAGTTCCAGGGAGGTGGGGGTCTGCGTAGGGCGGTCGGAGATGTACGGGTTTGGTGGGCTCGTGCATCGAAGATCCAACCCGAAACAGACAACCACCTCTACGGCGCTATATCCCCTCGGGTAGCCCTGGCGACCGTACCGGTTTGCGGTGCGGCGTCCCAATTGTGTGGCTCCATGGTGGGTGGGGAGCCCGGGGGACGAAGAATAATTGGGAATGGCGGAAACTAACCTTCCACCCCCAAAAAGATCCCGCCCGGATACGGGCGGGGGAGTTAATGTTCTTGGCGCTAGTCTGCGCTACCTAGTGATGAGGTGCCAGAAGGAAGGGGAGAGCCTGAAGAAGGTGTCTCCCTTCCTTATTCGTAAGTTACTGTCTGCTTCAGTTCCTGGTGAAATTAAATCAGCAAAGAAACTTCGCGATGGCACACTGCTCATCGAAACGGCTACGAGGGCTCAAAGCGAGAAGCTATTACTTTTTGAAAAGCTTGGTGATATTCCAGTTAAAGTCGAAGTGCACCGCACCTTGAACACCTGTCGGGGAGTGATAAGTCACTACGACCTTTTGTACGTTGAGATCGACGAGATCAAGCAGGAGATGGCCTCTCAGGGGGTCACCGATGCTCGTCGACTCACTACGAAGCGCAACGGAGAAAGGGTAAATACAACGTCTGTCGTACTCACGTTCACGCTTGACCATCTCCCCGACAAGGTGTTTGTCGGTTATGAATCGGTTCCAGTGCGTCCATTCATACCGGCACCCATGCGATGTTTCCAGTGCCAGCGATTCGGCCACATGGCCACACGGTGCGAGGGCAAGGCCACCTGCCCCCGTTGCAGCCTGGAGAAGCATGAGGGTGCGGAATGCAAGCGTGACCCACTTTGCGTCAATTGCGAGGGTGCACATCCAGTGTACTCACGTGATTGTCCAAAGATGATCGAGGAGCGGAAAGTAATGGAGATCAAGACGGTTGAAAAAATCCCGTACTTTGAGGCTCGGAAAAAGTACAGAGCACAAGTTGCTCCTACTTTTTCCAAATCATTTGCCCATGTCGCATCCCCTCAAATTGCTAAGGTCACCATTTCTACACAGACAGAAGAAATTGCGAGCCAAAAAATGAATGCCTCTGCACAGAAAACGGCCACGCCGGCTAAGGCCACAAATCCGGCAAAAAATTCACAAACCACCGTTCCGGGTTCTCCCGGGAAGATCCCCACTAAAACCACCGCCGGGGCCACGCAAACAAAGCGTGGTAACTCACAATCCCCCGGTCCATCTGGTAAGGGAAAAATGCCTCCACAGGAAGCCATGGAGGAAGATTTCTGTATCTCGGATACAGAAGTTGAAAGAATCAGAAAAAAGGGAAGGAAGCAGCGCCTCAAGCGCTGATCACTCCGTAGTCCTTACTTAGGACGCTCCTTTTTTCTTAAAATTTTTATTTATTTTTAAGTTTTTATTTATTTATATATTTATTTATATATTTTTAAATTTTATGACCTCTATCTTACAGTGGAACTGTAATGGATTTTATAGGCATAAGGAGGAGCTGGCCATTTTAATCCGAGATTTTAACCCTTCTTTTATATGTCTTCAGGAGACGCATTTTAAGGCGAGCGACAGTGGAATTTTAAGGGGATACAAGGTCGAAAGGCTTGATGACCTTACTGGTCATAGAGCCCATGGCGGGGTGGCGATTGCTGTTCGGGAGGCCCTTTACACCTCTCGAGTACGGATTGACACCCCGTTTCAGGCTGTGGCCATTACCTTGTTTACTCCTCAAAATATAACGTTATGCAACGTTTACATGCCGGAGGGTGCACCGGTAACTCCTCATAACCTAGAGAGACTTGTCCAACAGTTGCCGAAGCCATTTATATTATTAGGCGATTTTAACGCCCATGACCCCTTGTGGGGAAGCTCAAGAGGCCAAAGCACAAGGAGGGGACCGATTTTAGCCAGTTTCATCCTCGATTTTAACCTTTTATTACTTAACAACGGTGAGAAAACCCGTTTTAATGTTTTTAATGGAGAGTACTCCTGTATAGACTTAGCTATGGTAACGAGCAGTCTTTTTAACAAGTTTAATTTGTCCGTGCACACAGATCTCTGTGGGAGTGATCACTTCCCCATTTTAATAAATTCTGAACGAAGTTTTAACACTGATTTTATCCGACCGGGCAATTGGATTGTCCGTAAAGCTGATTGGCAGACTTTTAGAGACGCTTTTAATTTTAAACACAATTGTAATTGTGATGCCACACACAATGTGGAAGTTTTAACTAGGTGCTTGATCGAAGGAGCGAATTGCAGCGTCCCACGGTCATCGGGTAACGTCCCACGACCAGCGGTTCCTTGGTGGAACAAGGAGTGCGCCGAGGCAATTCGTCTCCAAAAACGTGCTTTGCGTCTTTTTAAAAAGTACCTAACCGCAACGAACCTTTCGTCCTTCCGCCGACTGCGAGCGAAAGCTCGACGAGTCGTGAAGGAGGCAAAAAGGGTCTCCTGGAGGGAATTCGTCAATAGCATTAACCACAGAACACCACTTGCACAGGCGTGGAATAAGGTGAGATGCATCTCGGGCTCCCGTAGGGAGTACGGCGTCTCTTGCTTGAGAATTAATGGCCACATCGTGAGCTCCCCTCGCGACATAGCCGAGGCTTTTGGCGAGTCACTAGCCAGTATAAGCAGTGACAGGAGTTACTCGGAAGCGTTCTTGGCCATCAAGGAACGCTTCCAGAGAGCTCCTCTTTGCTTTGCTGAGACGTCCGTAATCGCGGAGTATAACGACCCGTTCTCGCTGTGGGAACTTCGGTCAGCCATCGCGGATTCCAAGGACACCTCTCCGGGACTGGACGGAATCCACAACGCCTTCCTCCGAAATCTATCGGGGGAAGCGTTGATGGAGATCCTGAGCACCCTTAACCAGTTATGGTTCGAGGGTAGTTTCCCATCTTCCTGGAGGGAATCTGCGGTAGTTCCGGTCCCTAAGCAGGGAAAGGACAGAACGGACCCGAGTAACTACAGGCCAATCTCCCTTACTAGCTGTCTGTGCAAGGTAATGGAAAGGATGGTAAACCGTCGGCTCGTTTGGTGGTTAGAGCGGCGGAACCTTCTGTCGAATATCCAGTGCGGTTTCCGGCGAGGTCGATCAACCATTGATCACCTCGTTCGGAGCGAAAATTTCATCCAGGAGGCCTTTCTTCTGCGCCAGCACGTCATCGCGGTCTTCTTTGACCTGGAGAAGGCGTATGACAGGGTCTGGCGTCAGAAGATTTTAAACACGTTGCATGGCTGGGGTTTTAGGGGAAATCTTCCCTTTTTTATTAAAAATTTTTTATCTGACCGAGTTTTTAGAATCAGAGTAGGTAAGCACCTTTCCGATCCCTATACGCAGGAAAATGGAGTGCCTCAAGGATCAGTCCTTAGTGTGACATTGTTCGCTATTGCGATCAATGACGCTATCGACTGCATCACGGGACCTGTCATGGGATCATTGTTCGTGGATGACCTGGCTATTCTCTGCCGGTCATCCAAACTAGTAACCGCGTCCAGACAAATACAACTCTGTCTTAATAAACTGGATGGCTGGTCCCAAAAGAACGGCTTCCGCTTCTCAGTGGAAAAGACAAAATGTGTGCATTTTCATCGTCACAGGGGCAACCATATACCACCAGAGTTACGCCTCGGCGGTAGGGTTTTACCATACGCTAAATCGGTTCGCTTTCTCGGGATGGTGTTCGATTCCAAGCTTAATTGGAAGGAACACATCCGGACTCTAAAAGAAAAATGTTTTAACGTTTTAAATATTTTACGGGTTTTATCGCACACTACATGGGGCGCTGACAGGACCACCATGCTTTCATTTTACAGGGCAATGGTGCGTTCCAAGTTGGACTATGGATGTTTCGTCTACTCCTCGGGTCGCAAAAGTTACCTGAAACCGCTGGCAACGGTTCACAACGCGGGGCTACGTTTGGCGACCGGAGCGTTCAGGACGTCTCCCGTTTTGAGCGTATACTCGGATGCCGGAGAGCCCCCGCTGGATACCCGGAGGAACATCTTAATGGCTAACTACGTCGCAAAAATTTTATCTATGAGGACTCACCCGTGTTTTAACGTAATTTTTAATCCCAGGTTTTTAAACATTTTTAACATGCGGACAAGGGCCACCAGACCCCTGAGCGTCCGTTTTAACAATTTTATGGAAGGAACAGATGTGATACTTCCAGAAGTGTACGGCCATGGATATTCCAGCCACCCACCATGGCGAGTGCCCTATCCCAAGTGTATTTTTACCCTACTAACTGGCCAGAAAGGTTCCACGACGCCCATGGAGTACCAACAACTTTTTAGGGAAGAGCTGTGCCGCCACTCCGATTTCACTCCCGTGTTTACGGATGGCTCGAAGTCCGAGTCGGCATGCGCATGCGCGGTGTTCTCGTCCCACCATGGAGTCATCGGGGTGAAGCTAAGCCCGCTGTGCAGTATCTACACGGCGGAGCTTTTCGCCATAAAGATGGCTCTTGGTGGTATTAGGGGCAATTGCGGCGCATACATGGTCTGCAGTGACTCTATGAGTGCGCTGCAGGCCATTTCCGGTTATTCCCCGATGCACCCACTTGTCCAGGAGATTCAGAATTATCTTTTATCCCTTTCTAACAAAGGAATCACTATCCGTTTCCTGTGGGTACCTGGACACGTGGGAATAGCCGGTAACGAGATGGCTGACTCGGCAGCGAAAAAGGCTCTTCAAGACGAACAAATTTCGTCAGTATTGGTACCGCATGAAGACCTAAAGGCTACGTTGAGAAACGTAGCCCTTGGACAGTGGAAGGAAACCTGGCATTCCCTGACGGAGAATAAGTTGCGCACCATAAAGCCGGTGGTATCAGTGTGGCCCACATCAGTCGGGAGGACTCGCAGGGAAGAGGTCGCAATCACACGGCTGAGGATAGGGCACTGTGCCCTCACTCACTCTTACCTCTTCACCGAAGAGAAGATCCCGCCATACTGTGAGGATTGCGACTCTCCCATTACTGTGAGACACCTTCTGACGGTGTGTGATAAGTACCGTGCTCTGCGCATCCGGCTGAACATCAGGGGAGACCTAGGACACGTCCTAGGAGACGATCCTGATTGTATCTGTCGGATAATGTTATTTTTAAAAGAGTCTGGGCTTTTTAACTGTTTGTGACGAACCATTATTGGTGTTTTATCTTACGCCCATTTTAATGTGTTGTGTTGCTTTTATTTGTCTATTTAATTATTTATTTTACATAATTTGACATGGTGATATTAGATTGACGTGGTGCGAATGACCTTAGCTGTCGAAGCACCCAAATCACCCAAATTCTACTACTAGAAATACCGGTCACTAATGGCCCCTACTTTATCTAAATCCTTTTTGAAAGTCGCTGCAACCCCAAAAGTAATGTGTACCATGGCTACTCAAACAGAAAGCAGTATAACTATGGAGAGCATAAAAGCACCTGTAAAAGAACAAAAAACCCAGCCAAACAAGGAAATAAAGTTCTTGACAACAAAAGCAATTTCAAGGCGGTTTCTCATAACAAACCGCCCAAATCTTACTCTGAGGACACTGAAGGAAGGCGAGATAAAACACCTCCACCCACCTGCTCTGGTGATTTAACACCAGATGCAATGGAAGAAGACATATGTATCTCGGACACGGAAGTGTTCCAGGCCAGAGTAAAGCAGAGGAAACAACGGTTTAAGCGTTGATCCTCGAAATGTACTCACGTACAATTCCTGGTTTTATTTTATTTATTTACCTATTTATTTATTTATATATTATTTTAGCCCTTTTAAACCACCATGACTATAATATTACAATGGAATATGAATGTTTTCTATAGGCACAAGGAGGAGCTGGTTGTCTTAATTAAAGAATTTAACCCCGTCTGCATCTGCTTGCAAGAGACGCATTTTAAGCTGATGGACTTGGGCGTTTTAAAAGGCTATAATTCTCTTAGACTTGACGACACCAGTGGTCAGCGTGCCCAGGGTGTAGTGGCGATTGCTATTTGGGAGACCTTATATACCTCTCGAGTACAATTGAACACCCCGCTACAGGCAGTTGCAGTGACAGTACACAGACACGAGGCAATTACCCTTTGCAACGTATATCTGCCAGAGGGTGCGCCAGTGAGCCGGGTTAATTTGGAATCCCTCGCTTGCCAGCTACCGCGGCCCTACATTTTACTAGGAGACTTCAACGCACACGACACCTTATGGGGCAGCACAAGGACGCAGTGTAATCAAAGAGGACACATTGTGTCAAATTTTATTAATGACCTTAACTTGTTCTTACTGAACACTGGGGAAAAAACCCGACTCAACAGCTTCAATGGTACCTACTCCAGCATTGATTTAAGTATTTCAACGAGCGGTCTAATGCCTAGGCTGGATTGGTCCGTACACAATGATTTATGCGGTAGCGATCACTATCCTATTCTAATAACTAAGGATGGTGGTTCTATCCATCTTCCTTCTCAACTAAGCAATTGGGTATTCCGCAAAGCTAATTGGTCTCTTTTTAAAAGAAATTTTTATTTTAAACATGAAGAAAATGTGGATGTTGTGGACAACATTAAAATATGTACTCACAAATAGCATTTTAAAAGCTGCAGATTCCGCGGTACCCTGTTCTAAATGCAGATCTCACAGGCCCACAGTTCCTTGGTGGAACGAGGAGTGCGCAAAAGCAATACAGATGCGGAAAAGGGCACTCCGAATTTTTGCCAAATATCCTACGGCGACCAATCTCACCTCCTTCCGAAGCCTCAGAGCGAAAGCTCGAAAAGTCGTGAAAGAGGCCAAAAGGGCTTTATGGGAGGAATTTGTATCTGGTATACACTACAGAACTCTCATATCGGACATCTGGAGGAGGATAAAAAGCATCTCAGGCTCCAACTACCATCCTGCGGTTTCCTCTTTAAAGGAGAATGATCGAGTACTGACGACCCCTCCCGAAGTAAGTGAGTGCTTCGGACGTCGACTTGCGGAGACTTGCTGGAGACTTGGAGTCGACTTGCTGGAGACTTGGAGTCGACTTGCTGGAGACTTGGAGTCGACTTGCTGGAGACTTGGAGTCGACTTGCGTAGAAATTGTCCACTAACAGTGCAACATCTCCTGACTTGACTTGACTTTTGATTTATTTATCCTGGGGTGAATGAGACCAGGTGGTCCCCTCTTCCCCCACCCCAGTATTCAATGTAGTACAGAGTTTTTAGAAAAATGTTATTTCAATTGGCGTGCAGGCCGGTTGTTTACTGATCTTATACAATATTTTGTCAAAGTCTTATTGCAGTTTTTGAATTTTGAATTAGTTCTTTTCCAGATTGTTCACTTTTATCACATTGCTATTTGAAAAGATTTCAACAGTTAATTTTGTAAAGTTATTCTTGCAGTTTGCATTTACAATTTTGATTTTGTTTCGAGCGTTTGTTTCTATCACATTTTATCAAATATCACATCACAAGTTTTTAAGAGTTTATATTTTGTTTGATTGTATCTGTGGGAGCACACTCGTTGGACTAGGAGGTTGTTTATGATTTTCACTTCCTTTTTGCGTCCTCCGGTTGCAGTGCATCCCGTTTGCCATAAAAAGTATAAAAAGATAGAATTAATACATGATTATATAGCTTATTACAAAATTGAAATAAAAACTGCTAAAAAAAAAATGGTAAAATTTTAGAATCAATTTATTATTTAGCCCCCTTGTTGATTTTTAAAAAGATGCTTCGACAATAAAAATGTTTAAAAAAGCAAGTAAGAATGCACGAGAAATAATAAATTTGTGACTCTTTACGTTAAAAATGGGATATAAAAATTCTTTTTTAAAAAACAAATGGTGCATGTAAAACTCTATAAATTTGTATTAAAATTTTAAAGGAATTTAATTTCTGTTTGAGATATTTTATAGCCCGATCCCTGGTTGGTTTCTTCTTCAGCTCTGTTGTACATTTGTTAAATTCTCGAGCGAAGGAGTTTTTGCCGGCAAGGAGTATGCTGATGGTCTTGGGGCTGCTGATGCGTGTGGGGCAGTAGGGTGGGAGGGTTATGATTTACATGATTTTGTCCAGACATCGAGGTGTTAATTCCTCCCTGACGGCGTTTACGAGGGTGCGATACCTCTTCCCTCGTCTCTGCTGTTTCTCGTTCTTGGACATACCTGCCAGAGATCTTTCCAATCTCCTCAGCAGGCCTTTAAGGTTCATGCCTAATTCAAAGAGGTAGGAGATGACGTCACTTTTGGAGGGAGCCTCACACATTGTTTGTGCAAATAGATTGTCAGAAATGTCTGGGTCGTGCCTTGACATAGGCGAGGTGGGGGTATCGCCTAAGGGTTCTCCATCGCTGCTGGTAGAAGAGGCAAGATCGCCTCCCTCCCCTTTGTTTTCTTCCTCGGCGGCGTGCCTTTTCGCAGATTCCCGGATTGGCGACTCTGGACCCCTCTTCACGGCCCTATTAGTAGTCGTCTCAGCCTCCATTGGGACCTCCATGTCTGGAGCGTCCAAGGTCTCAGGTGGTTGTGAGGGGGGGATGGTTGGGAGACGTGTGGGGGGTTGGGCAGCTGGGCAGATGTCTGTTCCCTCCTTTACCCTGGGGGATAGACGGTTTGGAGCGGAGGCTATTTTGGGTGGAATGTCGGAAGCGCTTCCCGCCGACCCCTCCATGAGCCCCGTGGTTTGAGGGTCAATGTTGGCTTCTGCCTGCTCGGGGGTGTCCTCCGTCGCCATGGGGATGGGGCAGCGGTCTTCGTGGTGGCCGGTTTCCTGGCATCTTCTGCAGGTGACGTCCTCCAATTTCACAAAGACCCTATATGAAGTTCCCTCAAAATGAAGTGGCATGTCAAGGGGAACGTTTCTGGGGTGGTCCGTTACTATGTTGAGGGATCTTCTGGACCCGTTGATGTGTGCGAGGAGGGGATTCCGCCCTCCAATTTTAAGTACCCGGATCGGCCCTACTATTTCCCCGAAAGAGGCTATTTGTTCCCGAAGGGCCTGCTCGGGTATGTGGGGGTGTACGTTAGATAGAACTATCCTGTACGCCCCGGACACGTATTTCCGGAAGGAGATGTATTTTCCTTTGTAGAGGATGGGTTGAGATTGGGAGACCCGTACCGCCTCAGACTCTCGGTCGAGGTAAATACATAGGCGGCCAAGGGAGATTTTAAATGCATATAAAATTTGTCTGGGGGTCACGGTCGTTATCAGCGCCATTAGATGGTCTTCCAAGGAAAATCCGTCCACCCAATCACAAAGAATTGCCGCCCTCTGGTCAGAAACCAATGCCTCAGCATGGGTCCCCCAACCAGCACCGGGAGTTTTGGCTGCCTGGGCGTAAGATGGTCCGGCCGGCTGGTTGGTGGTGGTGTTGGTGGTAGGTGGGTAGGGGGGTGCTGGGGGAGTATTCCCTGGAGTTCTGAGGGGGGTGGGTCCCCCGGAAAGGCTTCCTCCCTCCTGGATGACATCGCTCTTCCCGCCCTGTTGGGAGGTAACCGGGGTCGGGGCGGCCACGGGCTGGTCTTGTCGGAGGTCCCGGGTTGGTGTCTTCCCGGCCCGAATGCCGGAGACCGCTTTCGTTATTTTGGGTCGGTGGGATGGGGGAAGGGCAGAGACGATCGTTGAGACGCTTGGCCCTAACCCGACATCGCCCTGAGGTCGACGGATAGATGGAGCCACGGGTCCTCGGGGTTCTGTGGTGTTGGGGGCAGGGTTCGTCGGCGGCTTGATTCCAGCGGGGCTCGCAGGTTCGAAGGAGGCGGAGATGTGGACCTGGGAGTCGCGTTGGTAGAGGTGGGTGTTTCTTTGGCAGGTGGTTGAGGTAGTGAGGTCTGAGGAGCTGGTGGTGGTGGTTTCTAGGAAACCCAAGGACGGGTGCGACCGCGCTCGCGGGAGCGAGGGGGTGCCCGAAGTACTTGCAAAGGACGACATTTTAGTAATAGCGAGGGTTGTCTGTTGATCGACGAGGTCGGCAGACTCCATCGCCGATGAGGCACGACCGCCGGCCGAGCCGGCGGTCGGAAACCGCGTGCTTGGGACCCTAAGAAAGTGAACGCAGGAGTCCCGAGAAATGTACCTACCCGAAAAATGGTTATAAATTAAAACAAATTCAAATAAAACCGCCCGTGAGCCCGTAGAAACCTCGAAAAGGAACTATGAGGCTCTGACAATAAAAGGAAAACGATTGCGGTAACAATAAACAGCCCCCGTAATGGAAACTGAAAAATGACGAAAGACGATCGCGTCAACAAGAGAAAATGAACATGTAAAATTAATGATAAAACAACTATTTACTAACTGATTTGAACAAAATAAAAAGAAAACGAAAACGGAGCTTAATCTGTGTAAGATTAGTATAAAATTGAGACTGAAATCGACAAAAAGTAACACAATTTATAATTTGGGTTCCGAACGAAAATTAAACACGGGACTCCCAAAAATTAAAATACAACACTAAACGATATTAACTGCAAAACTGAACGAAACTACTTGAAACTTAAACAAACACTAAATCAACACTTACTTTATATTATCAACACACGAAAAACAGTGAAAATCTAACGATATTGTCACAAAAAGGGTAATTAAATAAACATAAGAAAAGTAAACAAGCCCTTAGTAACGACAACGAAACTTATTTTAATTGAGAAATTAACTAGAAAAACTTGATAGAACAAAGAAGTAATTGGTTAGAACAATAAAAGGTAACTTCCGAACGATAATTTAAGCCAAAAATAACACTTAAAGCATAAAACTTGGCCAAAATAAGGTAATAAACAAACAACAACGAAGAATAAACAAGCCTTAGCAACGAAGTAAATAAACTCAATTTAAATGTGAAAATTAACTGAAAACGCTAGAAAATTAAAGAAAAAACCTGAAATCTATCAACCAGGGGTTGGCGGAAAGCCCAAGGAAGACCTCAGAGGCGATGGAGTTTAGCCACCGGCCCTGGAAGGGCCGTCAACAGGTTTTGGAGTCCTCTCCTGGGCTGACGCCGCCGAGCTCCAAAACACAAAAGTAGTCATGAAAACTCGAGTTTTCCGCCGATTTCACTGATTCTTCTTTCAATGTATGGAGGAACACTTTACATACATGTACGCATGTACAAATTAGACTGCACACCTCAAAAAACACTCGTGTTGAGAGAAAACTCGGGAGCAAGCTCCGTCGCCAACCAAACAATGAGAGACAGAGAGAGCCTGACGGACTGTGAAAGATATCGGGTCGCATGGGTGAGTCACAACCTCGGGGTAAACCTAGCTGAAGTGCTAGGAGACAATCCCGGTCACGTCTCTCGACTCATCGGATTCTTACGCTCAACTGACCTTTTCAATAAAATATAATTGCTACCCTTTATAAATTATTCCAACCATATTTAAGATCGGACTTGTTCTTGTTCCTTTTGTAAGTCGGTAAGTGGAGCAAAATGGCCTTAGCCGCCTATAAAATAATTACTACTACTACTTAACCATATCAGAGACTTCTCTCCTCCAATTCTCCCACCGGAAATGATGCCCAATTTTTTCACAGGTTTCGGCAATACCCATGTGACCAGCAGAAGGGAGAGTATGGAAATATTTAAATATCATAGGCCTAAATTAAAAATATAAAATAGGGACTAAATTGAGAAACAGTGAGCACTGAGGGCTAATTGCCTCAGAATCATTCGGATGAGATAAACAGTCAGCAACACGATTTTGCTGGCCTTTAACATGATGAATGACAAAGCGGAAAGTAGATAATTTTAATATCACTCGCCCAATCTTACCTAATTGCTTAGGATGCTTGAATAACCACGTCAAGGCATTATATATTATCAGTATATAAATTAAACGATTTGAACTGAAAATAAGGGTGGAATTTCTCAACTGCCCAACAACAACTTAAACATTCTAGTTCATAAAAGGGCAAATGCTTTTCATGTTCATTAAGGACTCAACTAGCATAAGCAACTGGATTCATCTGACCATCACAGGGCTGATTCAAGACTGCTCCCAAGGCAATCTGGCTAGCATCCACATAAAAGCGAAATTCCTTATCAAAATCCAGAAGACTAAGCACTAAGCCGGTGGATTAGCTAAGCACTTCTTTAACTTTAGAAATGAGTTCTGGAGCTCGGTGGACCAATTAAAAACTGCACCCTTGCATTTTAAGAGATTTAAAGGAGCAGCCACTTCCGCCAAATTTGGAATAAATTTAGAATAAAATCCACACATACCCAGAAATCTTGCAATTTACTTTACCGACCTCTGAGTAGGGAAGTTTTTGACGGTCGAAATCCTTTCCTCATCGACCATCAGCATCCCATGGGAAATTCTGTGGCCCAAGAAAGCGATTGAGTTTTGCTCCAGGTTCAGTTTTTCAGGATGCACCGATAGCCCGGCGTCTCTCAACCGGGGAAGGATGGCCTCGACGTCCAACAGATGCTGCTTAAAATCCCTCGAATAAACACAGAGATCATCAATGTATGGAAAGACACAAGAATACTTCAAATCACCAAGTACTAGATCCATTAACCTGCAGAAAACCTGGGGAGAGGTAATCAGACCGAAAGGAAGCCTAGTGAAGTGATAGAGACCAACGCTGTATACTGCTTCGCCTTGTCTGAAAGAGGAATTTGATGAAAAGCGGAATTCAAATCAGTGATAGAGAAAAACTTGGCATTGCACAGATATTGGAAAGCATTTTTGATATTTGGAGTGGGAAAATTGTCAACCATTACCTTTTGATTAAGTCTGCGATAGTCAAACACCAGTCTGTCGGATCCGTCTCGTTTAGGAATTAGGAATGCCGGACTAGACCATTGAGATTTAGAAGGCTCGATAACCTTGCTGCTGAGGAGTTTCCTCAGCTGCATTTTCATAGCATGGAGTTTTGGAGGGGACAGGGAAAACGGAGCAGAGCAAACAGGTATCTTGTCTGTCAACTCCAGTTCTTATTTTAACAGGTGAGTAACTCCATACACGGCGCTAATAACATCTGGGAACGTAGACAAAACGTTATTCATTTTTTCTTCAAGACAGACGAAGGAGGAGTGAGGGACAAGCGGGTGATTGAATGTTGTTTAGGCGAACACAAATTGCTTTCGTCGTACAAAATCATAGATTTTGCAATACAGGTTTGAACAAAATCTTCGTTGTCCATAGAAAAGTGGCCAAATAGGTCAGTAATTAGAATCCTTCTCGTATGAGTCGTTTTCGTGGTAGAAGGAATAGACTCGATTCGGACAAGAAACAAAAGAGAAGCTATTGGGGTGAATAGAGATTGGGGTGATAGAAATCTTGTCCCAAAAGACAGGGGATCGGGAGAGAAGAGAGATAAAAGCAATGCTGCCACAACGAAGCCTTAATTTTAATGCGAAGCCAAACCCTGGTAGAAATAACAATATTTTCCCCGGTGACAGAACGCAATGTTATCGAACAACTCTCCTTCCTTCTGCTTCTCGGCTTGTGAGCGAGGTTATTCCAAAAGGTTTCGTCAATTAAGGAGAGTGTGGACCCCGAATCTAGCAAGCATGACCTGGAGCACCATGGATTTGGACAGGATATTGTGGAAGTCGAGAAATCACATCTTGAAGGGGTAAAGTCAATTGTGGGCAGCTAGGTCTGCCTCGACCGTTGGTATCGCAAATACGCTTGTGACATACATCAGCTAAGTGACCGCGTTTATTACAATAATTTCAGATAGGGGAAGCTCCGCGGTTGCAAGGCTCTTCTACTGAGGGAGGTTGAGAGAAAGAGTTAGAATATTCGGTGCAAGTCATTAACTTCCTGGTAGCTTGGGTTAACGTTTTCTCTAACTCGGCGAGAGTTGAAGGTTGGTGTCAGAAGAAAAGCACGGATTCTGTTTGAGGATGTAAGCCCTCCAAAATCAATTCCATCAGTTCACGATTGGCATATACCGTATTTGCACGAATCTAAGACAAACACGATTCTAAGACCTTTTGGAACTCCACCCTTTTTTGGAACTCCACTAGGGAAAAAAATTATTTTGAAAAATAATTTGATATACGAATACTAGTGCCTATACATTTATTCTATTTGCATTTTTATATTTATTTTTGTTGTTGTTTTTGTTTTTTACGTTCATCATCTTTTGTTTATCTTCTGATTGCTGTTTCCTTTGAATATCCGTGACGGGAGTTTTGAGGTTGCAACTCCAATAAATATAGTAAATTTCTATATTATTTCATTTATCTCGGCGCCAAAATATTGAGGAATTAATATTAATGATAGACGTAGTGGAACGCTACTCCTGTTTCCCACAGTTGCGAGAACTGCCACGAGAGTCCATCACCTTTAACATTATTGCTTGCCGCGATGGCGACGCGAGATTGCTTGACGCGCTCGGCGAAATGATAATACCCTACTATAACCCGAAAGTCATGCTTATCACCTTGTTATCACCAAGATGCATCTGAGAGCTTGGAGAGGATACGAAAGTCAGTAGTCAGCGAAATATTATATACACCCTGCCACCACGGTCATCGTGAGAGTTTATTCCATTTAAATGATAGTAATGGCAGCTTTCTTACAATCTTGGCTCCACTGACTCCCTCAAGAATGCCATCATTGGCATTAGTGACCACTCCTTTATTCTCACTGCAGCCTGCCCACTTGTTGTGACCTTCTTCCTCACCTTCTTATACCGGTTATGCAATGTCCACCACGTTTTGGAAAATGCAATTAATAGGCAACAATTATTAATCTTGAAATGTGATTGCAGCAGAATAGCTGGTAATGAAGTTTGACATTATCATTTATTGATTGTCTTAAATATAATGCTAGTGACAGCATTTTTGTAATTTATTGTGAGGCCGCAGCCATTGCTAATACCGTATTTGTCCGAATATAGTCCCTCCCCGGATATAGTCCCCCCCCTAATTTTGAGGGTTCAGTTTTGGGAAAAAATTTTGAAAATGCAAAGGAAGCCTAAGTAGGTAATTTTTTTGAGGTTAATAACTTGGGACTCCAGAGTCAATGAAAACTTACGAGGGGGGACCCAAAAATAACCGGACACAATTTTTTTTAAATACCAGAATTTATTTTTTTGAGTTAAAAACGTTAACCACCTTCGAAGTACACTCCATTAACGCTAATGCATTGGTTCAAACGTTTTTTCCACTGCGCGAAACACCTTTGGTACTCGTTTTTTCCGATGCCTTGCAGCGCCGCCTTCGATTTTCTTTTAACCTCCGGAATGTCTGCAAAATGTTTCCATTTCAGCTCTTTTTTCATTCGGGAGAACAATAAGAAATCACAAAGTGCTAGATCTGGTGATTAGAGTGGCTTAGGAAGCGGTGTCATGCAGTTTTTCGCTAAAAAATCACGCACAGAAATGGCTGTGTGAGCTGGTGCGTTGTCATGGTGGAAGAACCAGTCCTCACTCCGCCACAAATCGCGCCGTTTCAATTCGTCTCATGTGCAATTCTTCAGCTGAAATGCGCTGTACTGAACTCCACGAAAGACCAGATGGTTCAGCGAGTTCATCAATAGTACGCCTTCTATCCTGGTACACAAGCGCATGAATTTTTTCCACGTTTGCATCAGTTCTGGACGTGGAAGGCCGGCCCGGGCGTTGAATGTCTTCGATTGCCATGTTGCCGCGTTTGAATCGCGAATACCACTCATAAACTTGAGTTCTTTTCAAGGCGTGTTCTTAATAAGCTGTAGACAACATATCAACCACATCCGACACAATTTTACCGAGCAGAAAACAAAATTTCAACGCTGCACGCTGTTCTCGAATATCAGCCATTTCAAAAATCGAAGAGGTCGATAAACTCGTCGAACGAAAACTGTCACAGGGGCTCGCTAAAACCGTCTAAAAGGACGCCTCTTGCAACAATGACTCAGGAGAGGTTACTTAACACCCACCCAGTGGTAGAAGCCCAAACTACAAGAACGACGCACGCAGCGAATTCCGTCCGGTTATTTTTGGGTCCCCCCACGTATTTCTGTGACCATTGAGAACACATCTGTTAACATATATTCCATCACACATTCCAACTAAAATAGAATAAACTTTTTGATTACTCAATCATCTTTTTCATCAGAAATACTGCTCCCAGACTCATCATAGGAATCACTTTCTGTGTCTGGATTCCAATCCTGATCACTGTCTTCAGAATCTGATGTTTGCCACACTATATCATCTTCTGAACCATCAAGTTTGTTTGATATACAGCATTTTTTAAAACTCTTAGTTATCACAGTTTCTTTCACAGAATTCCATGCTCCTAGAATCCACTGGGCAACCATTGCCAGAGAAGGCCTCCTTAATTTGCCTGTGTTGGTGTATTCTTTTGGGCCTGTTATCATCCACTCACCATAATTTTCTTTTAATTTACCTTTGAAAGGCTTGTTAACTGATGTATCTAAAGGTTGTAGTTGGCTAGTTAAACCCCCTGGGATAATAACCAGATCCGTTTTACCTTTTGCCAGCTCAATCTTCACACTTTCGGTAATGTGGCCTCTAAATGAATCAAGTATCAGCATGGATGGCATATTTAGAAGGGCACCTGGCCTCTTTTTCCAAACAACTTTGATCCAATCCAGGACCAATTCTTCATTCATCCATCCATTTTCTTGAACCCTTATGTGGATTCCTGGAGGAAATTTTTCCTTTGGCATAGTTTTTCTTTTAAAAATAATGTATGGTGGTAATTTTCTACCATCAGCAGTAATAGCAAGCATGCACGTTACTCTACTCTTTTCGTGTCCAGACGTTTTTACCAGCACTGACTTAGCTCCCTTTTCTTCCACTGTTGTTGAACTCGGCATGTCAATAAAAATAGGTGTCTGGTCAGCATTTCCCATTAGCCCCAATAAATATCCTTGTCTTTGCCGCAGCTGGATGACATACCTTTGGTAGGCAATTATTTTCTCCTCATAAGAAGCTGGAAGGTGCTGTGCTAGCGATGTTCGTCTTCTCAGAGTGAACCCATTCCGCTTCATCATTCTTCTTAGCCAGCCTGAACTTGCTCTGAGCTCTGAACTGATCCCTTGGAATTCCGCTGTCCAGGGCAATTTTCAATGCCTCGTCGCAAATCATTCTGTAAGTTACGCATAAAGCTTCTGCTCTGCATTTGCGCACAAATTTGATGACATTTTCTTCTAATTCTTTAAATCTGCCGCTCTTAGGCCCCCGAAATGACTGCCGCGATCTATTAGTGCTTCGCAATCGAGGTAACTGCTCTTTCCAAAGACTTTCTTTCCATGCCAAATTTTTCAGCCGCCATGTGAATATTATAATTTATAGCGTATTCTGCTACGGCTATTTTGAAATTGGCGTCAAAACTCCGTCTTTGATGGCTTCTAATCTGCTGCAGCGTTGATCCTCGTCTTTCCACTTGATCCATCACCCCACTGTTAAACATAAAATTATGCTTCAGAAAGTAAACATCGCAGAAATAATTGCGAAGCATTATGTGTCATAACTTATTAATCCTACTTACATAAGTGAAATGAAGATATGTATTGCTCAATAAATATGATCACACCTTTGATGCTTGATGGAGGCGCTGGATTTCGATCAAATACAGTAATGCCGTTGCTTCTAATTATTGAACACAATGGTTATGACAAACTATGGTTTAAAGCCGTTGTTTATTGCAATTTTTCGTAAACAAAAGCATTGATTACTGCGCATTCTTGTTCGGTAATGGAAGCGGTCACAATGTTCAAAAACATGAGCACATAAACGCAGATTTGGACGCAATAAGACGTTAAATCCTCACGAACGGTTCATTTTCATTTCCGAGTTTATTTTTCACAATGTTTTGAAACATATAACTATAAAATGAGTTCTAAATTTGCAGTGGGTTGCGTTCGATTAATTTAGTAATATTGTTTGTTTACTTTTGATTTGATGTATTTCTTGTTGTGTTATTAAGTCATCGGTATCGATTTAATTATTTTAGTAATATTTTACCAAGAGATATTAACAGCAATTCGATGAAGTCTTTGAATACGTGTGTTCTACATGCTATTTGAATCGGAAGAATCGTCTTTTCAACGTTGGTGGTAAAATTTCTTAATTTTTAGTAAAGCATAGCAATATTTACTCATTTCTCCGATTATATCAATAATACTCATAAATATAATTCACTAGAAAGACTATACGAGAACACTATCATCCGTTGCGCCGTTATTTATAACTTGGTGGTGAGTTTTTGTTTTGCTCGAATGCTTATGCTCGAATATAGTCTCCCCCTAACTTTTTTCACGGGAATTTTAGGAAAAAAAGGGGGGACTATATTCGGACAAATACAGTAATACCAGGAGTTTGCACACTTCTTTTGGCATTTATGTGCCTTGTGTTGGATAATCCAGCACAAGGCTGGAGACAACCACCTGATTCTGTGTAGGGAAGGGAAAAAGTTCTCAATCTTCAACTAGGAGATGACTTTCCACTGATATTTTGAGGTGCTCCTTGAATTCTGGGGCAGCGGGCTGCCACAATGGAAACCTTTACGTTAGGATGAAAATCATCCAAACATGGGGGATGGCCTGGAGAATTATCGAGTAACAGGAGGATGTTGAAGGGCATATCTTTCTCCCAGCAATATTTTTTAACTTCCGGGATGAAACTGGGAGAAACAGTCTTAGAAAATAGTCATTGTGACCCAGGCTTTGGGGTTGCTCTTCCAAAAAACAAGAAGACTACCCTTAGGAATATTTTTTAGGGCTCTCAGGTTCTTTGAATGGTAGACTAGAAGAGAGTTCAGCTTCAAATCCCCCGAATCATTACCACCAAGCTAGAGTATCAGCCTATCTTTCGCTGCTTTAAATCCAGGCATGTACTTTTCTTCTTTACTTTTATCCGATCGGTTCGGCATCCGTTTCCAATATTATCCTGTCTCATCTACATTGAATATTTGCTGTGATATAAAGCCGCCTTCCTCAATAATTTCCTTGAGCATTTCAGGGAATTCTCGGGTAGCTTCGGAATCAGCACTCGCTGTTTCACCTCTGATCTTTACATTATGGAGGTTGGCTTGAACCTTAAATCGGTGAAACCAACCATGGCTGGCATTAAACGATGCTTCACCAGATGATTCACCATATTTGGCTTTCAGGTCAACAAAAAGACTTTTGGCCTTCTCTTGGATCAAAAGCAGACTTAATGGCACATGATGCTGATTCTGATCGTTTATCCATACGATGAGTAGCTGTTCCATCTCCTTGATTGCTTTATCACGTTTCTTTGAAATAATAGTGGACATTATTGGAACAGGATTTTTCAAATGTTTCATTATTTTATCTCTATTCTTAAGAATCGTGGCAATGATGGAGCGGTTCATGCTGTACGATCGAGCGATATCGACCATTTTCTCACCAAGCTGCACTCTCTGTATTATTTTAATCTTGGTTTCCATTGTGATAGCCTGGTGCTTCTTAGAACTACTTTCGCCAGCACTATTCTTACGCTTTACACACAACATGTTCTGGCCCTGGGGTTAAAATTAATTGCACAATACAGTGACAATAAAGAAGCTACAACTTGAAGAGCAAAAATAATTTTCGGAAAAACACACTGGCTTGCACGCGACCACACCGTACAATGCTCAGAAGTGAACTGTGCTGAAAATATTTCAAGATAAAAAAGCTCTTCTACCTTTGATAATATTTAAGTATCAACTAAATAGCTGGCCAAACACCCAAAATTCGGCGTATCTAGAATGTACTCAATGTTGCAAATTGCCGCGAGGGACAAATTACTGTCAGGAGGGTGGGATATATCCGCCCACGGTTACATTCTCTTCCACTTCTCCTCAGCTGAGCAAGTTAACCTGTGATAGCATGCGTCAGCAGAAATTATACGCTTTAAAAAGTATACCTTTCCAAACAATTTGTAACATTTTTGTCTTGATTGGAGCATTTTACCTTTAATCACAGTCGGTACTTAATGTAAGACGCGCTTCCCTATGGGCCATCTGTTGTTAGTTTCTTTGTCCCGCTTTCTTTGAAGTAAGGATGAGTCTATTCCAAATCAGAATGGAATCGGTTCGAAGGAATCGGAATCGAGAATCGATTTGAAAGAATCTGAATCGGAATAAAAAAAAGTGGAATTGACTCATCCCTACTATAAAGTAGCATTTTCGATTGCGTGTCCCCGAAGGATGATAATATTGTTAAAATTTGTCACGGCAAAGAGGGGTAGTACCAATCCGTAAGTTCCTGCACGCCGCACTGCTAGCTGCAATGGCCAAATAACGTATCCAGTGGCGCCAAATTTGAAATTCCGTCACACGTTTGAATTTTTTGATTGGATATGTATGTTCGTATCTTTGAAAGTTCATAAGTCAGATGTTCGTAAGTTGAGGACTTACTGTATAGCGACGTTTGTTAATGAGAGCCCTCCTTTTTCAAGGGGTTTGTACAGTTGCACCCTGGCCACTTTCTTTTTGTAGCCTTTCCATATAAAGGTGTTCATTATTAATTATCTCGGCGTTAGTTCTTTTTCGGAGGGGCCATATGTGTGCCACATACCAAATACTTGGGTAGACAAATTGTTCGAGTACGTGGGCATTGGAGGTGAGAGGGAGCGAAGGAAGAGTAAAATGGGCAGCCCCCAACCTACCGCTCGGCAAACCTCATCCCAGTTTTTTTCGATGCATTTTTCTGCCGAGTCATCCCACCAAAACCCAAGTATTTCGACTGGCAAGGCTACCCGGTCCCATGTGTTGTGTGCGAGATGTTACTCGCCGCTCTTAAAAATCAACAATTTGGATTTTGTGAGGTTGATTTTGAGGCCTCCGGCACCATATGAGGTGATAATTTCTTTGGCTCTTTTTAACAGCAACAGACATCCTCCATCGAGAGGGAACTAACAAGGTACAACAGGGTGATAGGAATTAGGGACGGCACTTGGAACTGCGAGGGCATGGTGCAATCAAACACTGGCACCCGTTTTCTGCGGATGGTGGTTGACAGGAACATTCTCTCCTACGTCTTCATGAAGGGACACCGTGGCCTAATAATATATGATGGTCAACGACAAACCTGCGCACAATGCAATGAAGAAGGCCATGAGTGGAAAAATTGCCCCAGGAACGAAGCCGGCAGGAGTTACGCTGACGTCACAATCGCAGCAGAGGACAACCAAGACGATGAAACAACTATCGCAGCAAGGGCAAGGGAGCTCGACGGGATGGAGACTGAGTCTCAGCAACTCCTGGCCGCCCCTGCCCCACACCCATTGCCCAAATGGAAACTCCTGAAGAGGGCGCGGTGAAAAGAGGTGTCGCCGAGGAGGAACAAGGTGATGATGAAAATATTAAAAGACCGAGAACCCATTCACCCACCGGCACTACCGACCCCACCGCAAACGTATTCCCAGCACTGCCCCCACTCCCCCAACGTACCCCTACTCCACCACCTCCACCATCCCCTCCCACCACCACTCAAGAAAGGAAGACTACCACTGAGCTTGACCTCAAGCTGCCGACATCCAGCCCCAAAACGGAGCAAGGGACTGAGATCGAGGAAGGAGTGGCGACCCTATTTAACCCCTGATAGAATTCCCTTTGAAGAGGACGATACTATTACCCTTGACTCCTCTCTCCCCTTCTCCACCTCCTCCCACTCCCACCTATCCTCTCCCACCCATATTCAACAGTCTCCCGATACCCTCCCATCCCCATCCCCCTACCAAATGGAAACAATTAATTCGAACTCATCATATTCTGACGGTAAGAAGAGCGGAGCCCGTGATGGAGAAGACAGCAATAGATGGAGAAATGCCGAGCATAGCAACACAGGTGCTCCCAAAAAAGCAAGGAGCAGAAACGGCAGCGCCAAGAGAAGCAGAGAACTACGCCTGAAGCTACAGCTGGCCATTTCCATCTCAAATCATAAAGGAGGTGCGGGGTGACCATCATGGATTTTTCTAAAAAAAATATATGTTATAGACCAATAAGAGGCACTCAAAAATCTGCCTTTTTTATTTTTATATTTTGATTTTTTATGAATTTACAGCCATTTAAAAAATCACCAAAAATGGTCGCTTTAACAAGCAAGGGGAAAACGGTGAATTTTCAAACGTCTCTGATTTGGTCAATAATGAAGCTAGGATGTTGAAGATATTTTTGTTTTGCAGTGCTTTCTTTGTATTTTTATTCCATGCTTTGAAACAAGTTGGAAGTTAAATGGGAAATGGAGTATAAATTTCAAAATTGTTTAAAAATTAGAAAATTGTTCCAACTTTAACAATTTTTTTTACAGCTATGAAATGTGCTAAAACAGTGAAATTCAGTTGTACAGGTATCATGTAGGCATATTAGTGACAACATATTTTTTAATAGCTCCGAAAATGTTGCATTTCCATGAAATATGCCTTCAAAGTATGAACAACTGCCATTTTTGCATAAACAACAGAAGCTATATTTTTAAAAACCCATCTTTAAAAATTATTAAAATTGGCTAAAATATACCAATAATGATGAGCATTAAGCCCATGCAAAAAGAGTGGGCAATATTTTTGTTGATAATTAATTATGATTTTTATAAGTTAGTGCATTACACCCATTAGCCAAGTTGGCACATTTTGCCTGGTTCCCATGATATTTCCAATTTTAAAAAGCAATGAGGAGTCTGAAACTCTGAATTAGTCCTAACATAGTTAAGAATTCATGACTTTATTTTAGTTATTACTTAATATGCAGTTATTATGGTTTATTTAGTTGCCGTTCATTATATCTCAGATTGAAGTTCTAAGAAAATTCATTTTATAATGAATTGCCTCAATTAAAAAATTAACTTGATAACTTAGTTTGATCACTTGTTATACACATAATAATGACATTAGAAAATAACTACTCACACTTAAAAAATAATTTTGTGCATATATTTCTTCAGTTGCCTTCACTTTGTTCTTGTCAAATGTGTGCAAATGTCCTGACCGGGCAGAAGTCCGTCCCATTTTAAAGATAACACCACCAGAAGGTGGTGTTATCTTTAAAAGAATATTTTTAAGTGGTATAATGCACTCATCCTTCTGAAGTGGCCATTTATATCCGTTGGCTGGACCATGAGGACTCATAAAAGACACAGTGATATCTCCAAGTTCATCTTATACCACTGTTATACAACCTATCCACCAGTGATTGTCATATATGCACGAAATAAAGTTGTCAATGGTAAAATCACTTATTTTGTACACTAATCTCTGTCTGTTACTAACGGTGAGTTTCTGCACCACGTAGATCACTGTTCTGGCTATCATTGTACCTCTTTCATCCATATACCAGTAATGAGTTGATTGTATTCCCACTACAGCTTTGGCACCACTCCATTCTTTATTCTTCTCCTGGTGAAACTTCTCTACAATGCCACGATTTAAAAGGACAACACTTGTACTTTTAAGCAAGTTTGATACAGATCTGACAAACCTCTTGCTTCTCTGATGGCATCAATACTGTCATTCTGCAGGTTGAACTTTGTAGCATAATGCTTGCAAAGGCCTCCTACACCATCACATGCACTTTTCCCATGGCCGGTGGCAGAGAAAACCCATTTCCTTGTAATATTTTCAGGAATCTTTGATCTTAATTCATACATTTGATACCTATTGTTGAAATGGGAAGCTGCTCCATCTGATACATATGTTACCGAATTAAAATCCTCTGCGTAACTTTGAATTATTTCTTGCTTTACCACATTCAATGCACAGAGTGCATGCGTACTATCATGAATTTAGTCATCACAAACCACTGCATATGGCTTTGTTTTCCCAGAAAAGTAGGTTACACATGTAAATAAAGAAACCTGAGAATCATTCCAGTGGTAGCTTTGAACTTCATTTGGAAGTACAACCGACCAGTTTTCAGCTAAGTCAAAATGAAGGGCTAATGTCGAGGTGGTAGCAGAATTCTTTATTGTGCTATTCCATCTCTCTGTATTTTCTGAATGTAACTATGGGAGACTCCTTTTGTTATCCAAACTCTTGCATCAGATACAAACTTCGTCACACTACCTATCCTTCTTATCAAATCACCAGCTTCCCACAGAGTCGCTCCCTTACCCATCCGAGTACTTGACTGAATCTGCGATGGGTAACTCCTTACGTCACGACAACCATCACAGATGACAAAAGACAGTCGAAATTTACATGCTGCTGGGTGACATCTATTGGTCACTTGAACTATACTATAAACAAGCGTACAGTTACATTTCATATTAGGATACTGAAAATTAATACATTACATCTCTCCACCACAATTTTGAACAATGTGAGAAATGGAAACTATGACAACAAATTGATCAAAATAAATAAGTAACTTGGATAGAGTATACAAACAATAATTCGATATAATGCCACTGGTAAATCTTAACAATAATACAACAATGAATAATAACCTGAACAGTAATACAACAACCTTAACCGTAATACAAAAATCAACAAGACCCTGAACAATAAACAAATTAGAGGTCCAGTCTTACAATTGGTTTCCTTGGTCTGTTTGATCTCCTTAACATAACAGGAGACTGAGGTTTATTTACCTTGTGATCAGCTGAGCGAGGGCTAACAGGAGTGGATAGGTCTTGGCTTGGAGGGGTGAGTGACGTATGTGATCGGGAGAACAGGGTTCGTCATCACGGTTATCACCACTAGACACTAAAGGAGTGGAAACAACTGATTGCTTGGTTTCCACGATCAGCTGATCATCAAACCTATCATTTTCATTTGTAGCTAGCCCTGAGTCCATAGCCACAATTTGATTGATATGTAACTCCTTTAAGACGTATCCTCTTAAACTTTCTGGAATAATCATTCGGTACCCCCACATGAGTACACCTTGCTCAACAGTAAGCTCGTCCCTCCTTTGAAAAAAAGCTGATAGTTCCTTATCTCCCTCAGGCAAAAAATTTGGCCAACCATGCATTACATATCCATACACTCTTTTTAACAGAACATCTTTTTGAGTTTCATTTTTAACATGATCACAATTTAAGGGAATTGAGCTTTCTTTAATACAATGCAGGTATGTTCCTACCCAATCTAAGTCGTTATTAGTTACTGAATGTTTAACATTCAATGGTAATCTTGACAGCGCATCAGCACTGTTGTCCTCTGACTTGACATATTTGATGTCAAAATTATAACCAGACAAAAATAATGCATAGCGTTGTAATCTACCTGCTGCAAACACTGGACTACCTTTCTTTGGGCCAAAAATACTTAATAATGGCTTATGATCACACTTAAGAACAAAATGTCTACCATACAAATATTGGTGATATTTCTTTACACCATACACAACTGCGGTTGCTTCCTTATCTATCTGGGAATAATTACATTCGGCAGGAGACAATGTCCGAGAACTATAGGACACTGGTCTCTCAACTCCCTGCGCATCAATAATAATTAATACACAACCTAGCCCTGTTGAACTAGCATCCACCGTCAAGACGGTTGGGGCATTTGGGTCGTAATGGGCTAACACAGGCACGGTTGTTAAAAGTTCCTTGACCCTGTTAAATGATTCCATACATTGCTTATCAAACACAAATGGAACGTCCTTCCCCAAAAGTTTGTACAGTGGACTCATTACACTACTTAAATTTGGAACAAATTTACCATAATATTGTACTAAGCCTGCAAAAGCTTTAACTTGTGTGACATTCTGAGGAACTGGTGCATTGATTATAGCATTAACTTTAGATTGAGAAGGGTGTAGACCATCCTGGTCTATAATGAATCCTAAATACTCAAGTTGTTTAGCAAAGAAATTACATTTCTCTTTTTTGACAGTAAACCCGTTTAAGGAAAGGCATTTACATACTTCCCTAAGCCTACTAACATGGGTTTCATTGTCTGGAGCAGAGATTAAAATGTCATCTAAATATGATACAACACCAGGGATACCCTGAAGAGTTTGTTCAATTTTTTGCTGAAAAATACTCGGTCCACTACTGATACCATAGGGCATTCGCTTATAGGAAAACAGTCCTTTATGAGTAGATATGGTGCACAGTTTTTGTGAAGCTGTGTCTAACCTCAGCTGCATATAGGCCTGACTTAAATCTATCTTACTATAAAATTCACCGTTTTGCAATTCACTGAACAGATCTTCAATTCTGGGTAGCGGATAACGTTCTACATTTAGGTCCTTGTTTAAACTGATACGATAATCACCACTAACTCTGATGGAACCATCCCTTTTTATTACGGGAACTATAGGGGTAGCGTACTCACAACTATTGACAGGACACAAGATATCAGCATCTATTAACCGTTGAAGTTCGGCTTCGACTTTAGCTTTAAGTGAAAAAGGTAATGGTCTTGGTTTAACATACTTAGGTGTAGCATTGGGTTTTAAAACAAGTTTAACTGAATCACCTGTGTAACAACCCAGCTTATCAGTGAATACATTAGGAAATTCCTGGTACAATTCCATAACAATGTCATTAACACTTTTTGTATTTTTAATTTCACCCTTTTCTGACAAAAGAGAGTTTTCTACCATTGGAATAGTGACTGTGATTTGTAACTGCTGAATCCAGTCTCGCCCCATTAAAGGATTAGCTCCCCTTGGAATAACAAATAAATCTAAATGCCTTGAAACCTTATTGTGATTAACTACTACATTAATTTTACCCATTGGTTTGAATTGATCATTTGTATATGAGCTCAATACCAAATCAGTCGGCTGCAAAGGCAAATGGCTTAAGTGCAATTTGTAAAAACTTTCAGATATGACTGAAACACAAGCACCTCTGTCCACTTCGAAACACATTTGTTTATTTTCAACATTCAAATTAACCTTAATTGCCTCTACTTTCACTCTTTTGACAGCTATCACAGGTTCCTTAATGTTAAACATTGGACTTAAGTCAAAATCAAAATCATCACTAGGGTTAAGCTTATCGTTTACTTGACTTTCTTCCACATAATTTTGCCTATTCATACCGCGCTTAAACTCCTTCCGTTGTGAACCAACCTGCTGAAAATTATGCCTACCCTTAGTATTGACATAATTAGGCTTGAAACCACTTGGAACAGATTTACTTGTATTTTTGGCCTTGCAGACTTTCTCTAAATGGCCTATTTTATGACAAAAATTACAACTGTAATTTCTAAATTTGCACTCCTTAGTTATGTGACCCACTTTACCACAGCAATAACACAATACATCACTTGACACTCCTCCTCCCCTTCCGAAGTTGTGAGGTCCTTGTGGCTGGCTCCTGTGCTACGTTGACCGGTTGTAGCCCTTGTTAATGCTGTGTAGACGCCCTGTACTGCCGCTGCCCTGCGCAGTCAACGTCGCCGTATCTCTGTCTGCGGTCTCCATAGTTGTAGCGATCTGTGCTGCCTTCTCGTAGGTTAAGTCTGGTTCCCCCAATAGACGTTTCTTGATGGCTTCATTTTTCACCCCACTAACAATCCTATCCCTCAGATAGTCTGGTAACTTGTCATTGAACTCGCAATTCACAGATAATTGCTTCAATTGTACAATGTACTGCGCCACAGTTTCATGTTCGTGCTGGTTTCGGAGACTAAATTTATATCTTTCGGCAATGAAAGAAGGTTTGGGAGATAGATGCTCTCCCACCAATTTTACAATAGCGCTGAAAGTCTTTGTTGCTGGTTTGTCTGGTGAGCATAGGTTCTTGAGTAAATTGTAAGTTTTTACACCTACCAAAGTCAAGAGCGTAGATACTTTCTTCCCCTCCTTAATTTCATTACAATCGCAAAACAGCTCAAACCTTTCGACATATGTAGCCCAAGTTTCTTCCGAATTATCAAATGGCCCAACATTTCCTAAAAACCCCGCCATGTCATTTAGCACGTTACCGACACGAGTTCAATCTGATAGAATTATTCCGCCCAAATGTTATGTACCGTACTACATAACCCATACTTGCCAATTTCGCTTTATTGAAATACACCTTACTGTATTTCACAACGAGATATAACACATTTCGTTGACGCGGGACGTAATGTACCTTACTACACACGCCTGCAAAACTACTTTGCACAACTCGTCAACTGGGACACGATCTCACGTGACATTAGCCTAAGTCCTCGTCGCCACTGTGATGTCGCTCCCTTACCCATCCGAGTACTTGACTGAATCTGCGATGGGTTACTCCTTACGTCACGACAACCATCACAGATTACAAAAGACAGTCGAAATTTACATGCTGCTGGGTGACATCTATTGGTCACTTGAACTATACTATAAACAAGCGTACAGTTACATTTCATATTAGGATACTGGAAATTAATACATTACACATAAGTTATTTCTTCTCCTGTGTCTTCTAAATGTAATGCTTCAGTTGTAATTCCTTCTCCCCCTGAACATTCTCCACACTCCTGCAACCAGCATTCTTCTTTGTGGTTTTCACATAAACACAACATAAATAAGCTCCTTTCTTCTGTGAAAAGGTTTAACTTTAGAGGTCAAAGACGTGATCAATATTAATAGATGCATGTGCGTCAAGGAACAACTTTAATCTGATCTTTCTTACTGTCTTACACGAGATACATGGCAGAAAAAAAAGGATTGTGCATAAAACAAACGAAGTACAAAATGCAACAAGGCCCGCCATTCTGAATACTAAATTGAACCAAATACACTTGATAGTCATTTTAAGTAAAAGTTACCAACTTTTTCACATTCTCACAGTTTTCTGGTCTGTCAAGTTTTTCTAAGTTCCACATATCAGCTTCAAGTTGCTGCTGTAAACACAAGCATATACCACTTTGACTGGCTGACATTCTACCCACTTTGGACACAAGGAATAAAATGTGGAGGATCCTATTTTCAATGATCGATAATCAATCTTCATCTGAAGATATGCTTCCCTTATTGACCGTGTCATAACCCTTTTAATTTTCTTAACTTTTTCTCCATTTAAATTCACCGTAATAACATCTTTTTTATTTGGACTTTGCTTAGAGCAGTCCTTATCATCATCCAGAAAGTGTGACAGCAGTTTCAATGTCATCAGCTGGTATTGAATGCCCCTCATATGGATTTGGGTTTGCCCATATGCCTTTTTCTTGCCTAATTTTTCTTGCTTTATAAATTAAGTACATATGCCAGGATGCCATCCGGCATAAGCGAAACCTATCAATGGCCTGGGTGGACTACAGGAAGGCTTTTGACAACACTTCGCATAAGCTTTTGATCGCCATGCTGAAGTTGATGAAAGTCCACCGAGAGGTAGTGTCCTGCATCCAATGTCTATTATCACTGGAAAACGCGCTTTATTCTGACCTCAGGGAAGCGGTCAATTTCCACAGAGCTGGTAACATACCTCCGTGGTGTTTTTCAAGGCGACAGCTTGAGCCCCATACTGTTTTGTATTTCCCTCCTACCCCTGTCCCTTAGGCTGCGACGAGATAGAGGATACATGTGTGGTGTTCCAGGTGACAGCAAGCATAAGGTCACCCATGTGTTCTACATGGATGACCTTTAGGATAAGTGAAAATTTTCCAGTTGGTGTAATACTAGCTGAGAAAGTGTGACAAGTCGAAAATAATAATAATAAGGGTACGAAATCCGGACCACCAGCCTGCACGTGGCGTACCTGGTAACGGCTCTTGCCGGCTAATGGTGGACGTCTGCGTGTGGGACTAACCACCCCAAACGCAGTAAATCCAGTTCCAAAAAGGAATACTGAAAATGCCACCCACAACCAGCCCCTTTCGGATGGGGGCCCTAGTGGAGTTGGGAGTGGCAATATAAATAACACCTTAACGGGAGCCCGGATGCAGTGGACGGAAGGCCTAAGGGGCGACCTCCTTGCATGCCATGCTGCCAGCGAGCCCGAACGCAGGGGGTATATGGCAAGGATGCGCTCTTTGTGGTGTGAGATGCATCCAGAACACGACCACCTATCGCAGCAGAATCTGCGCGATTATGCCAAACACCTCCGGAAAAAGCAAACTCCACCAACCGCCAGTTCAGAAGAACACTCCACTGGCCAGACCACCCTCCCCGACACAGGCATCCTCTCCACCACCTGAGGCTAGAACGGCACTCATGCCACAGTCTCTGCCAAATGGAGAGGAAGCTGGTCAGGCTGTCGCTGAACTACGAACGCGGTTATTAAGCACAATATCCTATGATGAAGGACAAAAAAGGCAGAGAGATATCCACTGAAAAATCTCTCTACGGGGTAACCACCTTTCCCGTTTGAATGGCCTAATCGACGAAATCCTGACAGAGACGTTGGGCCTATGGATGGTCAATTGCGTGGTCTACGCTGGTGCCAAAATCATTGCTCACTCCCAAAAGAAAGCCTCTTGGGAGGAAAAAGCAGAAAAAAGGCTGGAACAGTTGGAGGCAAAGATCACGCAGGCTAGACAACAGGCGTTGAAAATTCAGTGTGTGATGGAATACATCACATCTGGGCGAACTTTCACTCCTAAAGTTCGGTGCATAGTGCGCAGCCTCAGATACAACCATCTCACACTGAATAAAAGCGTGCTGCTCACTATTAAGCAGCACGCGGTCGACAGAGTACGTGCGCTCACCACGGTCCGGAAAAAACTCCTCAAGAGGAGCAAGGCCGTGAGGGAGAACTCTACCTTTCTCTTTCACCCGTTCCGGCTCTTTCGGCCACCTCCGCCTGTCGTTGAATCTCCTACACCCATCCAAGAGGTTGAATGTTTCTGGAAGGATATCTGCGAAACGTCGAAGCCATTCAACGGAGACACTCCGGCCATAGCCCTCTTTAAAGAGGTTTGTGACTGCCACCTACAAGATGTGGATGGACCTCTTTCAGTCACCGAAAGCGACGGGAAGAAGGCCTTCTCTGGCAAGAAGAATTTCTTGGCTCCAGGAATGGATGCCGTTAATAACTTCTGGTGGAAGAAATTTACTTCCACCCACCAACACCTCGCCAGAATCTTCTCGTCCTTTCTAAATGGTGGAAAACCAATTCCACCTTGGCTGACTGAGGGACGCACGGTTCTAATACCTAAGAAGGGAGACTTGTCCAATCCAAAGAACTACCGCCCTATAACCTGCCTCAACACTGTATATAAGGCGTTCATCTCGATCTTGAATGACCTTATCCTACACCAAGTCCAGCCGGTGTGGGAGGAGGTGTACGAGCAGAGGGGCTCAAAGCAGGGAATTGTGGGATGCAAGGACAACCTGCTAATTGATAGATGCATATGCCAGGATGCTATCTGACATAAGCGAAACCTATCAATGGCCTGGGTGGACTACAAGAAGGCTTTTGACACCACTTCGCATGAACTTTTGATCGCCATGCTGAAGTTGATGAAAGTCCACCCAAAGGTAGTGTCCTGCATCCAACGCCTGTTACCACTCTGGAAAACGCGCTTCGTTCTGACCTCAGGCAAGCAGTCAGTTTCCAAAGAGTTGGTAACATACCACCGTGGCGTTTTTCAAGGCGACAGCTTGAGCCCCCTACTGTTCTGTATTTCCCTCCTACCCCTGTCCCTTAGACTGCGACGAGGTAAAGGATACATGTGTGGTGTTCCAGGTGACAGGAAGCATAAGGTCACCCATTTGTTTTATATGGATGACCTGAAGCTGTACGCATCTAATGCAAAAGACCTTCGCACTGCCCTGGACACCGTACTGGAATACAGTGAGGCTATAGGGATTGAGTTCGGATTGGACAAGTGTGCATCCATCCACTTGGCGAGAGGAAGATTTTCAGAGATCAAGGAAGATGTGCAACTTGTTGGCGGGAGCATCATTCGTCACCTTGAGGATGATGACAGCTAAGAATATCTTGGCGTCCCCCAGCGCCGAATGCACGAGGTTGCAGCAGTGAAGGAAAGGGTTACCGCAAAAATACAGACAGACTCTCAGGAACATCTGGATTTCTGAGCTGTCAGGCTCTTGCCACGAACATGTTCGCGGTTCCTACACTGCTGTATACCTTCGGATGCATGAAGTGGAACGTCAACGAGTTGCAGAACCTCGATAGAGGAACGAGGAAGATGATGACCATCTATAGAAGTCTTCATCCGAAATCTTCATTCGCCAGAATATATCTCCCTCGCAATGTTGGTGGTAGAGGACTATTGAGTCTGAAATGTATCCACAACAGATTTGTCCTGGGCACAGCTTGCCGAGTTTTGAATAGCAGGGACCCCCTGCTCAATCTAGTGAGAGCACGAGAGTGTGATAGTAGGGGTGTTTTTCTTCCAGGTGGCAAAGAGGGCAGCGGACGAAACCGGTCTCGACTTCGACCCGTCATCCGACGGAAGCAATAATGACACGACCATCTGGTCATTGAAGGCAGACGTCCTCAAGCTCGAAATAAAAAAAGCAGAGCAGAAGGCCTTGCTCAAGGCGCATACCGATAAGCCCATGCATGGAGGTTTCTATCGAAACATCGAAATGCATGGGTTATCGAAGGAGCTGACGTTTGCCTTCTTACGCTCCGCTGGTCTGAAGTCCGAGACCGAAGGTTTTGTCCTCGCATGCCTGGATGGTGTCATAAACACACTCGTGTACCGCCGCATTATATTCAAGGCGGAGGTTGCGGACACAAGATGTAGTTAGTGCCGAGCCCAGCCGGAGACGTTGAGTCACCTCCTCTCCGGCTGTAGCTATTACGCCAAGTCAGCGTATTTAGCTCGGCACAACGCGCCCTATGGGTGCTATACTTTCACCTTCAACACCATTATGGCATCGACGAAACACCTGTGCTTCCCTATGCCCCTGCAGATATCGAGTCCGTCGTTGAGAACGATAAATGTACAATCTGGTGGAATTACTCCTTTTCCACCACCAGGCAGTTGGAGGCGACCAAGCCTGTTATCGTTCTCCTCGACCACCTCACACGCTCCATGTTCGTCATTGAGTTTTCTGCTCCGGCTGAAACTAACATGGATGCGAAAGAGGTGGAAAAACGGACGAAATATCAAGACCTGCTTTTCGAACTTCGGTGGATGTACCCCGGACACTCTGTGAAACTGGTGGTCATCATCATAGGTGTGCTCGGTGGAGTTAAGTGCTCGCTGATGAATAACATTAAGTGCATTCCGGCCTGCGTGGCACAGGCGGAATCGCTAGTTGCACGCATGCAGAAGGCCGTCATCCTGGGGTCACTCCATCTACTGCGGATGCATGACCCGACCGCAGCGTAGCCACACATCCGATGGGCGTCGGACATGGCTGCGATTACTGCACAACCCCTCTCGAGTCTCCGGCCATTATGACGGCAATGAAACTCGATGGTTGCCGGGGACTCGGAGGTTAATGTTACAACTGTAACCTATAATAATAATTTTTTATTTGTCCTGTGGGATTTCTACAAATCATGGTACAAACACATCATACATAGATGTGAGTTTAAATGAATTTTACATGTGTTTCAAACTCGGTCAAGGAATAATACCTCTCCTTTACCAGAAATGTACATAATTCTTTCTTAAATTTTATTACATTATCAATTTTCTTTATTTTGCTAGGACGATTATTGTAGACTGTTGAGAGCCTGTACCTGGGACTTTTCTTATGTTGAGCACTATTATTAGGAAATATATGCATATCACACTTTCTTCTTGTACCATAGGAATGCATATTATCATTCTTTACAAAACATTCAGGGTGTGTTTTTGCACAATACATTACATAAATACATGGAAGAGTCAGAAAGCCATTTTCTGCAAAGACAGGCTTGCAACTAACTCTAGGTTTTAAATTGAAAATAACTCTCAGGGCACTTTTTTGTAAGGCAAAAATCTGTTTAGGGAGGGTGGAGTGACCCCAGAAGAAAACATTGTTGCACAAATGAGTATAGATATAACTAAAACACACAATTTTTAATGAATTTAATGAAACAGTGTTTCTCAAGGATCTAAGAATCTATATACCACAAGACAATTTTTGTAAGATAAAGTTAATATGATCCCTCCAATCAAGAGTTTCATTTAATTTTAAGCCTAAGAGAGAGATGTAGTCAGGATGTCTGATAGTAGAGTTATTAATATGGAGGAAAGGTAACTGTTATGTTTAGTATAAGCTGAACGAAATACATAGTAGAAAATTCAGATTTGGTCACTTTAATTTGGAATCCATTTCTGTAGGTCCATTCAGCCATAGATTGGACAGCTTCATGACTGAGGTTAATTAGCCCTTCTCGGTTTTTGTGTGAAAGTGAGTGACTTGTGTTATCTGTAAACAGAGTGACTAAACCGTTTTTCAAGTGACAAGGTAGATCATTGATTGTGACAAGGAACAGAATGGGTCCCAGTAAGGAACCCTGTGGCACACCTTGGTTCCAGATTTTCATATCCAACATGTGTGCTCTACTCAACCCGTCATCATCAATTAATTTTAATTCCACACACAATTTCCTATTTAAAAGGTAAGATTTGATGAAGTTCAGGGGAGTGCCTATCACCCCAAGATCAGACAGCTTCTTTAATAATATTGAATGGTCAAGGAGATCGAAACCTTTGGTAAAATCATAAAAGATTCCCATTGTACTTTCCGATCTATCTAAAGAATTGTAGACATAATTTAAAAAATTGAATATTGCTAGCTGAACTGATTTACCTTTTATATAAGCACATTGATTTTCATAGAGCAATTTATTGGTGTATAGGAAATGAATAAGCCTCTTTACAAATATTTTTTCAATTATTTTTGAGAAAAACGATACTAAGGTGATTGGTCTGTAGTTTTTAGGATCGTTTTTTGGTCCCTTTTTGTGCACTGGTATAATTTTCCCAATTTTTAAGGATTCAGGAAAGACACCTGAAGAAAAGAAATCATTTATGATATCACAAAGTTCTACACAAATCAGATGTGCAACAGATTTGAGTACTCCTGCTGGTATTTCATCAAAACCTACTGACCTACTGACTTCTGTGGGATAGAGATTTTATTGTTGATTTGACTTCTTCACTGTCAGTGGGATGTAGAAACATGTTATGCATACAAAGGTTATGTGGAGAAGTGTTTGAATTGATTGCTTGCCTACCTCTGGCATTCACTAAAGATGATTCATCAAGGAATGTACATATTAAGGGACACTTCAGAGACATCAGAAGGATTTGTTATTGTTATTTTGTTTATACACAACTCGATATTAGAATATTTATTTTTGAATCCTGTGTGTTTTTTAACAAGATCCCAGGAACATTTGACCTTGTTATTAGAGTTCAGAATTATTTCATCATTTCTCATGATTCTGTCTTTTGTCACACATTTATATATTCAGTCTTTATTTAGCAATACTGCTATTCTCAATACAAAGAAAATTGTACACAATAATTGCAAAATCACAATAAGAAAACCACTAATTTATTTACAATCCATTTTCTCACCTCTGCCTCAAATCTATCTAAGCACAGCACAGCCTTTACATCATTTTCCAATGCATTATATAAAACTATTCCTTTAAAAAACACAGAGTTTTGTGTCACTGATTTGCTCACAAAAGGAATATAAAAATTTTGTTCACCTCTGGTGGCATATTTATGAATATCTCTATACAGTAGAATCCTGATTTAAGGTTTTTCAGGGGGGACAAAATTTAAAACACTAAATGCGGAAAAACACTAAATGAGGACTTGTCATTTTTGTGAGGTTTTAGGGTCTGTAATGATTAGAACAGCTTTCTACGAAAAGAAAATATAATTTCATGTCACTAAAAGGGGTCACATACAACAATTTCATTAGTTTTATATGCTCTTCCCAAAGAAGGTTGGATTCAGTGACAAAATGAAAATAAATGAAAAATGAACCAAAAATGAAAATAAATGAAAAATGAACCAAAAATGAAAATGCCTTAACAAAAAATACAATGCATTAGCCTTCTGACTACTCAGGAATTCAATATCAATTTTAAAACTTTTAGGAGAGACTAATTATATTTCTGAACAGCTACTTTTTTAAAAAAATCTGAAATTTTACTCAGCTTATTTTTTTACTGTAACTAAGAAGTAGCTCATTTTCCAGTTTTGAAACCATCAGTAAAGTAAATTGATAGTTCTCAATGGATGAAAAGTATGATTTCAATTTTTCAAGTCCAACCACAGCCTCCGAAAAGGTAGCCACTGTCGGCACTTCCTCATCCTCATTCTCACTGCAGTTAGAATCTGTTTCATTTGATGTACCACACAATTCCCCTATTGAAACAATGCCACTGGTCTGCAGGTCATCATCACATTCAACAAAATCACTGAATGATATTTCTGATTTCAAAGTGTGCCATTCATTATCTTCCACAAAAGTTTGCAAATCACATTCTGTTTCCATGGTATTCCGGAATCCTCCTTTGGCAAAACAATTTTTTATGGTTGCACTATTCACACTTTCCCATGCGCTTGCAATGAAATGGATTGACTGTAACAAATTTATTTTGGCTTGTTGCTGCCCACAATTTATTGATACAATTGCCTTTCTCACCAATGCACTTCTTTAAAATTGCTTGAAAACTTTGATAACACCCAAATCCAAAGGTTGTAAAACACTCGTGCAGTTAGCTGGAAAGTATTCCACCCTAATGTTTCTCAAGAAATGTTTGGTTCCCCTCTGATTCCCAGTCTTTCAAGCTTCCTCAGAAGTATTTGGTGGTTAACACAATCAAACGCTTTGGATAAATCAAAAAATAACCCTATAGTCTCGTTTTTATAGTCAAGGGACTTCAAAACAGAGTTGACTGCTTCATAGGTAGCAGATAGGGTAGATCTTCCCTTTCGGATGCCTTGTTGGAATGGAGAGAGTATGTTATGTCTTTCCAGGAAGGAGGTTAGTCTATTATATAGAACTTTTAAAAATATTTTTGAGAAAGCATTTTGAATAGCAATTGGCCTGTAGTTGTCGAAGTTATCATATGAGCCTTTGTTTTTATAAATAGGGATAATTTTAGAGATTTTAAGCTGGGCTGGGAAGATGCCTTGAACCAATGACTCATTGATGAGGAATAACATTGATTCCTTAACCTGGCGTTACTCACGCGCGTTTTCCGATCAAGGTTACTTGCGCGGGGTGCTCCTGATACCCCAATGAATATTTTTGTTTCAGAATGGGTTACACAATATTTTCTTTGTAAAAACCATTAATGTTATTTAAATCTATGTTTTTACTTGTAGTTTTTATGCTGAGGATGAGGAGTTGGTCATTCTACCTCGTCATATCTAACCAGTGGCGGATTCAAGGGGGGGGGGGGAGTGGAAAAATTCCCACTTCCAAATCCAGGAGAAAATATTTTTGCTGAGGCTAAGTTCCGAGGCGTAATGGGGCTCAAAAAAGTCTATTTTGCTGAGTGTATGAGGAGCTTCTCGGGTGGTACACCGGGTCACAGTGTTCATTGTAACCAACGTTTCATCACTAATCGAGCGGCGTTCTCAGGGCATAGGAGAGTCACCTCTGCTCTAAGGACGATTCTCGATTAGAGTGTTGAAATATCTGCTTCAATGAACATTGCGACCCGGTGTACCACCCGAGAAGCTCCTTGTTTTCTACATCTACCGGAAAACTTTGATTATAAATAAGTTGCTGATTTCTAATTTGGGGGGGGGGGGGATCCCCCCCAAAATTTATGTCCGGATCCGCCTCTGTCTCTTACGTAAATTACTTTATCAGAGTTTTGAATATGAACTACTGATAATACTTTTATTATGGCATAGGCACCGTAGTCCGTTGTCACCTCGTACTCACAAATTTTGCCATAACGTATCAAAAATACATCGTCTAGATTAAAAAAAAAATAAATCACAAATTGTACTTTTGGCACTTAATGTTTAACTTCAATGATCCTTAGATGATCAATTACCTTTTTTTGATTGCAACAGTAGCAAATATTCATCATATGTTTCGCTCACATCCACTTACCGCACGAGCAACAGAACATTTATGTTTTATTGTCTTTATTCCTCGGACATACAAAACATCTGCCACTTTTTCCTTTTCTCTTTTTCGTTGAACTTTCAGACGTTGATGAATCACTGAAATAATCCGTCTTTCTTTTCAGTTCCTTTGGAATAATTTATTTACGATCTTCTTCTTTTAATGATTTTGTCATTTCCCTCGCAATTTCTCGTAGGAAATTTGATCTATACATCTTGCTTCTTGGATTTACGTTATTGTCGTTGTCAAAAAGTTATATTTTTACCTTTTTTGGGAATATAAGGGATATAATATTTGGGATAAGATAGTCAGGCTCTTTCTAATTCCAAAGAGACTTCTATTCTCGTCCCTCTGTTTTATGCAAACCATCTGAGGTGGCATTTCCTTGTTTTTCATAGTTCCCATCAGTGTCAATTTACTTTATAACAAATCCTCTGCAAAGGGAACACTAGCAACCAATTTTCAGCAGTGATATTTCTCCTTGTCCCAAAAATTGGTTCCACTAAGCGCTTCACCACCTCTTCAGGAGTATTGTCTATTTTTTTGGGTCCTTCGGGTTGACTCCCTGCATATACCTCCAAATTGAAAGTATAGAATACATTATCATCATCCAATGCCAATATTTTGAAGCCATATCTTACAGGCTAATTTGACTGAATGAAGATCTTCCCCTAAAGCCGACTAATTGCTCATCTACCGTGGTGTACTCCGATATGGCATCGTTATCCTGAAACTTTCTCACCAGCATTCCAAAACATTGACGAATCAGAGCTAATTTGTGTATAATTTTTCTTTCTACCCTACTTTTTGTATCATAAAATCTGAGACACTGCAAAAGAAAACAAAATCTTTGATAATTATTTGACGCGTAAAATATACCAGCACTCAAGCCATCTCGATCCCATTAATTCTTTATATTTGGTCACCCAGATCTATTTGTTCCCTCGAAGAGCATAAGCCCCATGAAACATTTTAATTTCTCCCTCGTCTGTTGGCCTGGCATCTCTCGCACACGAATTATTCACACCTATGAGTTGAATTTGAATATCTGTGCATACAGTAATTGTATTTACCACTTGCTTATCAAAAGATAATCGAAAGCAATCAATAGTGCTCTTGATATTTTCTTTCCTACCTTTGAAATCAGGATTTTTGGAAATTATATTCGATTTTGGTGTTCTTACATTGGGGCGCAGTTCCTTTTCGCTCCATGTAGTTGTGTTTTACTTCCCCAATAAAATATTGTAATTTTCAATGGACAGTTCATTTCGGAAATGTCAGCCTCCTCCTATGTTTCGGTGCCGTGTTCAGAAGATTCAACGCAATCATCAGAATAAATATCGTCCGGGTCAGTCAATTCTTCATCGGATGATTCATTCAAAAGTCTTATTATTCTTTCTCATTCCTTCTCTAAATTTGTCAACATCTACAGATAAAAAAAGCATAATTTTGATTTTTCTATAAATTTCATTAGCTAAAGAATAGTAGATATGTATTAAAATATACAAACACATTGTTCCATTGCACCGACATGAGAATAAATTCGAAGCAATTAGCACAAAAATATCTTTCTAACATGAAATTATACCGTGCAAAGTAGCTTGGTCTATGTTGGTCATAACAAGGTCGATCACGGATTGTGATTTGGGGTGATTCTTGTGAGTTGAAAGTTAGTGACAAGTAACTTAAAAGATGCACGAAGAACTAGGAGTTTTTTGCTTGAGACTGATTTGTCCAGGATGTTACAGTTAAAATCACCAGTAATGATTATTTTTGGCCATTGTGAGTCCTCGTGTATTTTTTCCAGAAGTAGAGAGAGGCAATCAAGGAAGACATTAAAATCACTTTGGGGAGATCTGTAGATAGTGACTACTGTTAGCATATTATCTCCCAGGATAATGTTCACAGCAACATATTCGAATACCTTATCCTCATTTAATGACTTGTACGTAAAATTCACAGGTTGCATGACGATGTTCTGCTTGGCAAGAATCCTCATGCCTCTTTATTGTAACTTCTGTAATTTTTTTATGTTTTCTTTACTTGTTTCAAATAGAATGGTGGCACATTAATCAAAGTGAGGAGCTATAATTGATTTATACACCAACAGTCTTGTCCACATGGACAAAAATTTACTAATTCTATATAACATTGCTATTTTTTTGCTAATTTTTTTACACATATATTTAATATGGCTATCAAACTTTAGCATTTAATTTTATCAAACTTTATATAATATAATAGTTATCCGACATTTAGCAAAATACAAATGCAATAGTCATCGTCAAAGTAACACTCATAAAATTCTTGCGAATAATAAATGACTTTTGACCAGAGCCAACCATGAATATCCTGTTTTAATTTGAGAGACTATCATGTCTTGCCTCTTGGGGTAGTAGATTAAAAAATCTTAGCCCATGCACATTAAAGGAATTAATTGTTTTGGATAATCTATATTGAGGGGCAACTAAATTGTCCTTTTTCCTGGTGAGGTGGTGATGAAAATTAACTCCAGTCTCAAAATAACTAAGGTTTTCTCTAACCTCACTAACACCTTTATCGATATAATGACCATGGAGGGTCATGATACCCAGCTGATTGAAGAGAGGCTTGCAATGCTCCATTGAGTGAGACTGGGAAACAATTGTGATAGACCTCTTTTGCTGGACAAATAATTCTTTAGAGGTGGAGATATGACCCCATAACTCTCTACCATGCATAAGATGGCAATGAAAAGGCAAAATAAATTTCCAGCAAGAAATCGCTGGGTAATTATTTTTTTAGTCTACCTATCATTTAATTTGCTTTCGAAAGTTTAGTATGATTGGAAGATATGTGTGAATCCCATAATAATTAGCTGTCTAGTTTAAAACCATGTGTACTTAGACCATCTCTGTTATTTATCAGGGGATGGAGAGAAAATTTGCCACCTGGGTTTTGCCATTATTTTGTGCTAGGGCATTGGCATACAACCGTTTTGAGGCTACGGACATAATGGACTCAGAAATGTCATTTTCCATGGATAAGTCTTTTAAATTATGAACAAAGTAGTGTCATCAGCATACGATGCTGACATGCATGGGACACTTGAAGGCTTGCATCAGCTTGATATTTGGTCATGCTCCTCAGGTTTCACATTTTCTCTAGAGAAATCAAAATGCAAACACTAAGACAGGGAAATATGTCAATATGAAAACCGTATGCTGATTTTTGGTGGCAGCATCCTCAATGTAGAGGATAGCGTCCAATTTTTGGACCTATTGTGGGGTGACATGTAATTTGAACTGGAGGAGACACACTTGAATTACAATCCAGGTGCCAAAAAACCAGCATCTTCCAAATCCTAACAATCACTAAATGGGGTGCAGACCAAAAGTCAATGGTACTTGTTTACCGATTGCTAATTCAATAATAATAATAATATAATAATAATTTATTCTCCAGTGACCATGCTTACACAGAAGTAGGTATAGGATTCGTCATAGTACATATTATATACATAAAATCAGGAAAATAAAAAGAAAATAGTCACAATATGCATACATAAGGAATGATGATTGCAGAGATACATTATACACTTCCAGTTTTATTGATTTTCTTAAAGTATTCATTTAATGAATAGTAGCACTGTTCTAATAAAAATTGTTTTAGATTCCTTGCAAATATAGATGAAGTTTTTGATGTACTTTGGTAACAGATTATAAATTTTCGTGCCCATTGCAATAGGGCTGTTGCTAGAGGTTCTTGTTTTATGGTGGTTCACGTAGATGTTATCTTTATTCCTGGATGGATGTCCCGGTTGATTCGCACAAGGTGAAGGTTGTTATTTATAAGTACAGAAATTTTATATATATATAAATACATGGGATTGTTAGTAATTTGAGCTTTACCAGTAGCGGTCTACATGTGGTTCTCATTGGTTTACTTAGCATGCATTTTATTAGCTTTTTCTGGATCAGAAAAATTTTTTCCAGTAATGTCGCTGATGAACCCCAGAAGACTATTCCATATGCCGTTCTGGAGTAGAAATTTGAATAATATGTATACAGATTTCAGCACATTGATTGATACTCTTTTCTGCAGGAATCTGATTTGATATAAAACTGACTTTAAAGTAGAGCAGAGTTAGTTGACATGAGTTGACCAGTTGCCCGACTGGTGGGTGTGCAATCCCAAAAACTTAACACTAGATGATGTTGTGATTGCATTTCAATGTACTGTGATTTATTTACAATTTATTATTAACACACCATTCTGATGTGATCTTCATAATTTCTTGGGCTGTGTTATGCAGTTCACTTGTGCATTTGTCATATATTAGAAAAGTGGCATCATCTGCAAATAAAACAGTTTGCACATTGTTTTTCTTAATCATGGATGGTAGATCATTTATGTAAATTAAGAATAGAATGGGGCCTAGTATCCATCCCTGTAGTACTCCAGTCTGAACTGAGCACGAATCAGATATATGTTTCTCCCTGTTTATTGTAATTTGTACTCTTTGAGATATGTCAGTTAAATATGATTTCAACCAGTTAAGGGCAACACCCCTGATGCCTAAATTTTGACATTTGCGCAAAAGGATGGGATGGTCAACCATGTCAAATAACTTGGAAAAGTCTATAAAAATACCAAGAACCTTATCGTTGTTATCCAAAGCTTTGGTTATGAAGTTAAAAGCACTATGAAGAGCTGCTTCAGTTGATCTTCCCTTTCTGAAGCCCCACTGACAGTCGGAAAGTACATACATATATTAAATTTAGTTAAATAAGTCGTCAGTCTAATCGAGTAAATAGTCTCAAATAATTTGGAAAATTGTGGTACCATTGAGATTGGTCTATAATTACTTACATCATTTTTGTCACCCTTATTTTTGTATATAGCAATGACCTTACTAATTTTTAAGGATTTGGGAAAAGCACCACTGTCTAGCAACTTATTAACAAGATGTACAAGAGGATGGATTATGGCGCTTATACATTCCAGAAGTAATTTAGCAGGTATATCATCTATGCCAGGGGTAGGATTCTTACTCAATTTCTGTAAGCATGAGAGTATTTCATTTTCAACGCAAGGATATAAAAACATTGAATGTGTGAAGTTTTCACCATCTGATTTGTAGTACGAGGTTTTGGGGTTTCTAGCTACTTCACGGGAAATGTCAAGGAAGGCTTCATTGATGTTATTTGCAATTGTTCGTAGATTAGTAACTAATTTGTTATTACTATCATAAAATTTTGGCAGATGATTACTATATTTTCTGCCAAGAGTATTATGAATTATATTCCACATTTCTTTAGTTTTATTAGTTGCTAAGTTCAACCTGAGTCATTGAAAGACTTCTTGGCTACCTTTAGCATTGATTTATACTCTTTTTTGGTGCATAGGAAGTCTAAGTAGACTTCTGGAGTCCAGTCTAGCTTGCAACATATCGCTTTCATTTTGAGTTTTTGGGAATATTGTATTCCTTCAGTAGTGACCCAGGGTTTCCTTTTGGGTTTCCTGATGTGTTGATTAACCCTTGTTGTTGGAATTGTATGATCAAACAAGAAACAAAATTTTGAGTGAAAACAGTCAAAGCCTGAGTCAAGCTGATCATCTAGATATATGTTGTTCCAGCTCTCCTTAGATAATAAAGTTTTCATACTTTCAACATTTTCATTAGAAAAGAACCTCTTATGAATGCTCGCCATGTTGGCTGCTTTCCCTAGGTCAAAATTAGCTTCTAGGAGACAATGATCAGATATTCCTGTGTCAAATACAGATGATTTGGCTTTTAGAGGATCGATATTTGAAATAATATTATCAATTAGTGTTTTTGAAGTGATTGTTACTCTGGTGGGTGCATCAATCAAATATTTAAAGCCATAAGTGTCAAGAACATCTTTCAAGTTAGCAAGATGGTTGGAAGCACTTAAGAAGTCACAGTTAAAATCGCCAGTGAGCACAAAGGTCCTGTTAGGGGTAAACAAAGCACTGAGTAGTAGATCTAGCTTGTAAGTAAACATATTCATATCACTTAGTGGGGACCGATACACTGAAATTACGTATCACAATTTCGCCGATAGCTGACTGAAAAGAGCAGGTGGCACACTCAAAAGATTTTCTCTTCTACCATGGGGATATTAATTACATTTATTTCAAAGTTTATATGTTTATGAACGAATATGGCTACACCGCCATGTTTATAAGTTGAACAAGAGAACTGTGAGACACAATTGTAATTTGGCAAATGAATCACCGAAATTTCGTCATCGGACAACCAATTTTCGATGACACTCAAAAAATCTGGCTCTGAGTTTGGTAAGACCATTTCAAGTTGTAATATTTTGTTTCTCAAATACTGTATATTGATAAATTTAACTGAAAGATTGTTTCCCGATGCACCAGATGTCTGATGACCATGTAGTCACCTTTGTTTTTCCTTTCCGATACCGTTTTTGCTCCTTGTGACTCGTGATGATTCCTGCGAGACATCGCTTTCTGCTTCTTCTGCCGAGGATGTGTTCTCAGCTGATTTAATAGTTGCGGCATCTTCTTGAGCGTTTTTGGGCTCCGGTGTTTTACACTCGTTTCCCTTCGAAGGGAATTGGGTATTCCGTGGTTTAGAAGGATAAAATTTCTTGAGTAGAATCTTTGACTTCTTCAGGCCAGAATTCACTCTTAATGAGCTCAATGCGTAGGTTTATGGGCACACTGACTTTAAAGGAGCAGTAAATTTTGCTAGCTCTCAGTCACTCACACTGAAAATCATGTCCAGGAAATAAGTCGGATAGGTGATTTGTGATATCATCTGTTGAAGCACTGGAACGGACTCGACCAACGTATAAATATGCTGTGCGAGGGACACTGGAAAAGTTACATGCTACTCAAGATTTCTTGAGGCTTCCAAACACAACCTTCCTCTTGCATGAAGTTTTCTTACGGGACACCACTTGAAACTCACCTCCTCCCTGGAATTCACCTTCCTCCTCCTTTATTTTTTAATTGAATCTGGACTACAGTTCTTTAATATATTCCTTGACCAGAGCATCTTATCTTCCACCTTTCACATACATTCACAGAAGCAGATTACAAATGGCTACTGGGGCCTTCAGACCAAGCCCAGTCATTAGCATCTTCGCTGAAGCTGGAGAATAACCTCAGATATCTACTCGAAAGGAAATTTTTCTTGGGAAAAATGTTGCTAAGATTTTATGAGCCAAATCTACTATGGCTTACTTTTTAATCCATGTGTGACTTATCTTTTTAATTGATGACCTAGGGTGACATTACCCCTATGCATGTGGTTTAGAAGGATAAAATTTCCCTACTTTGACTTCTTCAGGCCAGAATTCACTCTTAATGAGCTCAATGCGTAGGTTTATGGGCACACTGACTTTAAAGGAGCAGTAAATTTTGCTAGCTCTCAGTCACTCACACTGAAAATCATGTCCAGGAAATAAGTCGGATAGGTGATTTGTGATATCATCTGTTGAAGCACTGGAACGGACTCGACCAACGTATAAATATGCTGTGCGAGGGACACCGGAAAAGTTACATGCTACTCAAGATTTCTTGAGGCTTCCAAACACAACCTTCCTCTTGCATGAAGTTTTCTTACGGGACACCACTTGAAACTCACCTCCTCCCTGGAATTCACCTTCCTCCTCCTTTATTTTTTAATTGAATCTGGACTACAGTTCTTTAATATATTCCTTGACCAGAGCATCTTATCTTCCACCTTTCACATACATTCACAGAAGCAGATTACAAATGGCTACTGGGGCCTTCAGACCAAGCCCAGTCATTAGCATCTTCGCTGAAGCTGGAGAATAACCTCAGATATCTACTCGAAAGGAAATTTTTCTTGGGAAAAATGTTGCTAAGATTTTATGAGCCAAATCTACTATGGCTTACTTTTTAATCCATGTGTGACTTATCTTTTTAATTGATGACCTAGGGTGACATTACCCCTATGCATACGTTTTATCAAATTTTTAATGATGCTGGTATAGAGTTCCCCTAAGTGTTCACCTCAGGTTTTCCAAAGTACCCTTAATGGAGGGTATCAAAATCAGAGTTCATCCTGGACCTGGCCAAGTATCGTAAAGCTAATACCCATCACCACGAGCTCACATTCTTCTCTGTGGTATCGCAGGTAGTGATCCTGAGAACAATGTGAGCAAGTGGTATGAACTATCATATCTTGGAGGGTTATCAGAGAGGGTTGCAAACATCTTACCCAAAGATAAATACAAAATCGCTTTTTACAATCAATAAAGTCTGGAAGATATATGTAGTTAGTACCACAAAAGAACATAGGATAGTTGTGGAGTGTATAAGTTTCAATGCAAAGACTGTAATGCAATTCATGAGGGTCCAGTGGAAAGGTCATTCAAAGTGAGTGTGAAGGATCACTGAAGATGCTGCCCTCGGAATACCGGGTAATACTGCAAACTCCCACTTAGCAAAGCATCTGTGCAAGCAGGTGGATCATACCAGCTATTTTATCCCAGAAGTTATGCACAAGGAAGTCGAGGGCAGGAAACTTATTGGAACAAGTAGAAATAAAGAACTGGATAAATAGACATTTGGTGAGTGGCCTAGTATTTAATGAACCTTCCCCTATCCTTGACATCGCCTTAAAAGGAAAGTAATTAATTCTTTAACGTCCTCCTTCTCTCCCACCTCCCACCATTCCCCCCACGTCACAGTTTTTACTTTCAAGTTTTTAATCTAATTTTATATGCATGTTTTATATGAGGAGTAAGCTATAACACATAGGTTATGAAATATATATTACCTACATGTTGCAAATGACCTCAGCCGTTGATGCACCGTCAAACCCCTTAATCGACCACCCTTCCTAAAAACAATATAGAAGAGCAATAAAACAAATTAGTAAACACCGGGAGTAAAAAGCAAATATCAGTTATAGATTACAGCCAAGGCAGATTCAAAAGCAAATGATACAGATATATGGGGAAATCCACCTAACTTGAGCTCTTAAAATAATTTTTATTTTTTTTTTTATTTTAAAGGCACATCTCTGAAACTTTTTCCTTGCTTGAATACTTCTGTCTAAGGTTGGTTAACATGTGTGTAACTGAGTTTTGGATATTGCTGAAATATATATAGAGAAATTTGTAAAATTAAAAAAAAAAGTAAATATTTTCATTTGAAATAAATTTTAATGAAAACAAATTTATTTTTTAACTCAAATAAATAGTATGTTGAGTAAACTAGACCAATATATAAGTTTTTTTCATTCAATTATTAATCTTAACATAAAAATAACATAAATATACAGAAGATTGGATCTATTTACATCAGCAACCAAAATATGTCAGACTAATGTATTATGATGCATTTCTTGTTACAAAATAATATATTATGTCTTGTACCATAATAATATAATATCTTGTATCATAAACATAAAAACGCATGTATAATATTCATTTATGTAAACGGGCGACAGCATGCCATGATGGAAACACCGGTTCCCGATCAGTCACCAAAGTTAAGCATTGTTGGGCTCGGCTTGAGTTTGGAGGGGTTATCTTCCAATTCGTCTGAGTGGTGCTGCCCCTGTCTGCATGTGGCAGACAGTGTGTGCGAAATGACCTTAGCCATCGAAGCACGTTAAACATAAATACTACTACTACTCAGTTATATAACTTATGAATTTAAATAATTTGAAATGCATAAATGCACCGTTTAACCTTAATTTTATTTGTAGAATGCATCATAATTTGTTATCATTTCTTATTTACTTTGTGCGTATTCACATTTTTTTCTCAGATTAACTTTGGATTTAATTTTTGGATACTTTGCTTTTTGTCTCCCAGCACTTTTCTTTTTAATCTTGGCATTTTTTGTATTAATCATTGCTTTATAAAAACTAACCCAGCAACGTTAATTTTTTTTGATAATTCGTGTTCCATTCACTTCTGATGGTTTTATCTCCGTTTTCGTTCAATTTCCAAATTGTATCTCGTGGCTGCTGCCTCTCTTTGCCATTACACATAAACACAAAAAAAACACGAAAATGTTTGGTTGCTTGAATTCGGGACATTTTTTCTCGCACAAAAGAACGTAAAGAGGAACTCTAATGAGCTGCACATGCTGTTGTATAGAGAGCTGAAAATTGCATTGAAGTCGGTGGTAGGGTTTTTGAAAATTTACTTTGAACTGTTGTAAATTATTTGACTAATTGCAAATTTCATCAGTTATTTCTGCATGCGTTTTCATTTTTATTTGCAGAGTTGTTGCATTAATAAAAATATTAATAAGTTTTTTGTATTTTCAACAGTAAGCCTTATTTTCATAAGTAAGATTTTCCATAAAATATGAGGCAACTTTTGTCCTGTCAAAATTACAGTGCCGTCCTCATCGTTCCCCCTCCGTTGTCACTCAGCAAAATGAACTGTGCTCTGTGGTTGGATTGGATATGGCTAAGCATAGAGTTGTTGTCCAAGGTCTCCGAATCTAAATTCTTCGAGTTTTACTTTAGCCTCTGAGGTTAGAGTGAGTTTGTTGCAATGGCACTGGATGTAATATTTCATCTCATCGACTGTATACTCAATAATTGATTAAGATTAGATTTGAATTGATTGATTGAGATTAGAATGATTAATTAGCTCAATCAGATTATTTTAACAATTAATATATTTGCCTTTTATATGCTGCTTTCGAAGTAGTGTGCTGTTGTACCATTTTCCACTCACGCTCTGAAACCAAAAGGGTAACTAACGATAGCGTTTTTTCTTCAGAATATGTAACTTGAATCGAGGGTTTGGCATATATTTGTATTGCTTTTTATAAATCGTATATATGAACCCTCAACACACTCACGAATTAAAATTAGATTCTCGAAAGGATAATTTTCGAACATCTGCAACAAGAATACTTCCAATTACCCAGCGGTAACTAAATATAACATTATCTATGAACTATTCTCCATTTAATTATCAAAATTGTTTATAAATTGGTCCTGATTATTAATCATCCAAATTGTTTAGGAATTCGACTACTCTCAATTGTTTTAATTTCGTTTAATTTAATGTTGGTGAGCAGAGCAAAATTGTTTATAAATTGGTCCTGATTATTAATCATCCAAATTGTTTAGGAATTCGATTACTCTCAATTGTTTTAATTTCGTTTAATTTAATGTTGGTGAGCAAAGCAAACTGCTATTTAGGCGGTGACCAATTTGGGTTCAGGAAGGGGAGGGCAACCAGAGACGCGATTGCGGTAATGAGGACACTTATAGATAGAAATATAGAGCGTAATCAGGATTTTTTCGCTTGATTTGTAGATTTCGAAAAGGTGTTTGACAGAGTAAACTGGGAGAAACTAATGCAGATTTTAGGGAAAATAGGAATAGATTGGCGTGATAGGAGACTCATCCGAAACTTATATATGGGGCAGAGGGCTCAGGTAAGGGTAGCTGACGGTGAATCAGGGTGGGCAGTTATAGGTCGCGGGGTGCGGCAAGGGTGCCCGTTGTCGCCTTTACTATTTAACATCTATGCTGAGGAAATGGTAAGAGAGGCATGAGATGAACTAGATGTGGGAATGAAAATAGGAGGCCAGTGACGGTGAGGACTGACGGTGAATCAGGGTGGGCAGTTATAGGTCGCGGGGTGCGGCAAGGGTGCCCGTTGTCGCCTTTACTATTTAACATCTATGCTGAGGAAATGGTAAGAGAGGCATGAGATGAACTAGATGTGGGAATGAAAATAGGAGGCCAGTGGATAAAGTTGGTTAGATTTGCAGATGACCAGGCGTTGGTCAGTCGGTCATTGAAAGGATTGCAAACTTTAGTAGATGCACTGGAAAAGCAGTGTGAGAAATACGGAATGAAGATAAATAATAAGAAAACAAAAGTAATGAGATTCTGTAGGACAAAGAAAGCGAAGCTGGTGATAAGAGTAGGAAGTCACAAACTGGAGCAAGTAGAACAATTTAATTACTTGGGTAGTACGCTAGAAGAAAGAGGACATAGTAGCAAAGACATTAGGAGGAGAATAGCACTAGCGAAGGAAGCGTTCAATAATAGAAGGGAGCTGATGACGGGGACCTTAAGTAAGGATGTAAAAAAGAGGCTGGTGAAGAGCTTGATATGAAGTGTGGCGTTGTATGGGGCAGAAACGTGGACCTTGAGAAAGGAAGACGAAAATAGGCTGAAGGCTTTTGAGATGTGGGTGTGGAGGAGGATGGAGAAGGTGCGTTGGACGGAAAGGAAGAAAAATAAGGAAGTGCTTGACATGGTGGGCGAGGAGAAGAAACTTATAGATGAGATTAGCGGAAGACAGGGTAGGTGGCTGGAAGGGGTAATGAGGGACGATGGTTTGCTGAAGACCGTGATAGAGGGTAGAGTGTTGGGTAAGCGGGGAAGGAAGAGAATCGGTTTTATGGACGGGATGAAGAAAGGTAGGACTTATGCTGAGATGAAGAAAGAAATACCTGAGGTAAAAAGGGCATGGCATGTGTAAGAGTTCGTTGGATATTCTCTGACTTTCATCACAACCTACCTCTAACCGGTAGAGTACTGTAATGGATGAAATTCAGTTCCATGATGGGGAGAGAGCCATCGAGCTCGTGCAGCAGTATCACTTGTGATGCCATATCTCCACCAATAAATGTGATAGAATAATTAAATTACCAGTTTCAGAAAGTAGATACAAAGTACTAACTTTTATGTCCCTAATACATTTATCGTATCTCCCATAGTAAAAAAGTTATCCCAAAAAGTATTTATTTAAAGAATAATTTTTATTTCAGTTACCAACTTGACAACTGGAAGCAATCAGCATACCTGTTGGCAGGAAAAGAAATATGAAGATCTTAAAAAATAACATAGACAATTTGACTTCAAAATCATACGTGTAGCTTTTTAGCGTTGTCATGGTAACTGTAGGATGATTCTCACAAAATGCTTGCGTTGCCTTAGCTCGGTAACTAAGGAGTTGCGACCCCATGTTCATAAGACAAAAAATGCTTAAGATCGTCTTCCCTACCTCCTCCTGAAATATGTACCTTTCCCTATGAAACCAAGCTATATATTATTGCTTGGTTCGAAAAAGAAAAACAATTGTGAAAATTACATGTTTATGCAATTTTTTACCACAAGAACGATCATCACAGGCTTTTAACTCAATTGCATCAATTAATTAGATCAACTTGGTCTTAATATAGGTCCAAAATACATGGAAATGATTAGTTACATAGTTTATTGTAAATTTAATCTAACTAATTTCCATTAATTTGTTTTTGTCTAATAAATGTATTTGTATAGATATTTTATAGATTTTTACGTGATTGACAGTTGCACTAATATTTTTACCTACACTTAGCACTTTCCTTACACTTGTAGTAGTACAGATACTAACAATTACTTAAGTTAATTCATCAATTACACGTATTATGTGATTGTGCCAGTGTTAATAGTCAATATTAATTCCCAGTTTCGCATAGAGATATTTAAAAAATTAGCCAAAAACGATGCTTCAATATTGAGGCTTTCTTTAAAAGGTTTCAAATTCTTTCTTTAAATGTCTTATACACGAATCATTCATTAACAGTGTAAAAATATCAATGCTGAAAAATTTAGACCGATAAAACCGAAAGATTTTCCAATCGATGCAAATGCAGTAACACTATTATCCGTTTCAAATATCTTTGCGACTGGCCCTTCGTGCGGGCTCAGAACGCTTCGAGGGGCTTTGCGGCAGGAAGGTGGGGCCTCCGGAACCAGGGAAGTGGAGTGGGGAGAGAGAGGGGAAACTCGGACTCGACGTTGCCATGTACGTGATTTAGAATTTATGGAAACGAAAGGCTGCCTGTCGTAGGCATTGTTTGTGACAGACACGGGGGATTCACCACGTGGCCCAGTTGGAGGGGCAGAAGAGTTCGAGGCTGGCGCCGCGGTCGGGGGGATTACTCCTTTTCATCCCTTTCCCTCCCCACAGGGACTTCTTATCTTGACCAATCTCAACTCTCAAGGGTCTTTGAAGGAATGGGTCATGTGGAAGCGGTGGCGGATACATATGGGGGGAGAAAAGTCGCGAATATTCTACTGTTTGTATTTGTTCACACTCCTTAAAAGTCTGGAAGATAACATTCTGGCACCGAATGTTCTCTAAACAACCGAACTACATATATAAGGGAAGCAGAGTCGCTGCCAGGCAGTCAGTTTGAAAGCTACAATCGTCGCGATAACTTGCGCCCCCCCCTTGAGTTTTTTCTGTATCCGCCACTGTGTGGAAGAGCTTGGTTAATGACTCAGAAGTGGACTTTAGAAAACAGAAGTTGTAACATTTATATGATGAATAATAATAACAAACAGACATTAATCTCAGTTCCTTTCAAATCAGCCAATTAAAATGAGTCCAAACGGCATGTCATTTCGTTGATTTCTGACCATTGTCGTGATCGCGCGAAGATTTTTCTCCCCAAGTTTATGTCATGCTCTTTCGCTAAAATACGACGAAATTGTTTATTGTTTGGTCTCAAATCAATCAGGAAATAATAAACATAATGGTTAGCACATTTAAAATAATGCAAAATGAAGGTTAAGAAAAAATATAATTGCTAAAATATCAGCTTGTGAGTCACCCAGCTTATTCCCCTAGGGAAAAACCTAATGGGACACGCGAGGGCAGAATCGGGTGGGGGAGTGCGAAGGGGTCTTCTCCTTTGGCAACATAGCTAGCAGATTCACGAAGTTCACACAACAGAGGACTGAGAGTGACTGCATTTTGGAGAAACTAGGCTCCGCCTACTGCATTCTAGTTGGTTTTCGCGAAGTCACGTGCCGGGAGACTCTGTTCCCTCACCACCAAAAACTTAAGCCTGCCTCTCAGTCGCAAAGATATTTTAAACGGATAATAGTTCTAACTCGAATATGTACCTTCATTTTTTGAGGTCCATCAATTGAAGTAGGTGCAAATAATACCTGAAACTATGAAGTATTATTATAAAATAAATCAGATCGATTCATGAAATGCTGAAAAAGTTAAAGTGAAAATATTAGTTTATTTTTTCCCAGTAACAAAGTTAAAATTCACAAATTAGGGGATTTTTCTATTATAATGTATCATAATTCAGTTACTTAGCAAAGAAAAACTTTGTAAATTGACGTACGCTTATAAAATTATATAATTTTAAATGACATATGGTCTCAGCTTGAAATTTATGGATTAGTCAAAAAATAAATCAGAGTAACATAGGTAGCTCAAGTTAGTTGGATTTCCCCACATACTTAGCAAACTCTGGACATCATTATTTCTCATTAATAGATTGTGAAACACAATATTTAATAAATATTTCTCGATTAGAAACAACTTTACCTCATTGTTAAATTAAGCTAAATTTGTAATTTCTTTGCATGCCTGTAGCCATAGGCATATCCAGGGGGGTTTTGGGGGTTGTAACCCCCCCCCATTGATAAAAAATAATAAAAATGATGGGTTTAACACATGCTAATAGTACACCTATAGATCACCTTCCATAACATAATAGAACACCTTCAAAACGTCATTTTAAGATGTATAATTTTCTAAATTCCCGGACCCCCCGTTTAACATGGGGGTATGGAATACCCCCATACCCTACATGTAAAACCCCCACCTTCAGTGGTTGTGACCCCTCCCCCTTCAGACGCTTCTCAATACACCTATGCTTGTAGCTGCTTATTGTGTAGTACTGGCCCCATTGACTTAAGTCTATGCGCACTGCTTGTGTTCTATTGTAATGAATGTGAAGGTTGGAATGAGTTTGAGTTTGATAATTATGGTATTGTGAATTGATTTAACCCTTATCCGGGCACCTCAAATCTTTAACGTAACCGGGCAAGTTGGACCCTCATTGTTCATTTTTTTTTGCTCAAGTGGGGTAACCTGCTAGCAGAAATATCATTGGGTTTTATCAATTAATGCCAATTTATACAAATCAATGTTTTTAAAATAATTTTTAATGGTCATAAATGAAAAATTTACATGTCAATTAGTTACAAAAATTTGTAATCTGAAATAATAATGATTCATTCTTCATAATAATGATCTCTGGTGGAAATAATTTAAATTCAGAATCAATTAACGTAAGAGATACAATGTATTAATATATACTTGTCATACGAGTCACTGTAACAACATCAAAACTTATTATTAGGAAAAAAACCAAAATTTCATCAACAAGCCCAGAGTAGGTTACCCATCAAAACTTTTTGCACTTTTTACACACACGTTTTACGACACTATGTTTATTGCACACCGATTGTTCACAATTGTTACATATTTGTTTTTGTTTACTATGTTTAGAATATGGGCATATATAACATCTCTTTTTTGTTATATTAGAACTTGATGAGTGAGCTGGCTCAGAAATTCCTCCATTAAAAATGTCCTTAGCCATAATAATGCTCCTAGACAAACCCAAGTTGGATCGTCTTTCAATGTGGACCTGAACCAGGCTCTCGGATACACTTTGAATAAATAATCTCCTTGAATAATGTTTATCAGCATTCCAATTTGGATGAGTATTCATCCACACCACATACGCTGCTACTCCACTCACATCCAAGCCATTCATGAAGAATGCAAAAGGCCAACGATTTGTGCGCCTTTTACACATGTACGCATGTACCAACTGGTCAAGGGAATCGACTCCACCTTTGGTGCAGTTTTACTGACTGATAATTTCAGGTTTAGCATTGACGTCCTCCATAATTTTATTAGATGGTGCATGGTTGATAGAAGAACTACCGACCTTCTCATTTTGGGTACATAAGATACTAACGTACTATTTTCGGTGAAACCAAACAATGAAGAACCAACTTCACGATTTTTATTGGCTTGAAAATTGCCTGGAATAAATCGTTTATTTTTTCTTATAGTTCCAACAAGAGTGAGGCCATTACTCAGAAGGCTCTGTGCGAGCTCCATATCAATGAAATAATTGTCACTTGTTACATTTCACTCACTTCAGATGCAGCACTTTCATTTTCATCTTCATTGGAACTCTCCTCTTCGATTGGCTGGTAATCCAATTCATCGTCTCTCGTTTCTCCTACGTTCAGCAGTTTTTGTATGTCATCTTGAGATAAAAGCTTTTGTCTAGCCATGATCTAATAAATAAAAAAAATATTTTAGTTCATAGAACTTCTCTAAAACTACGAATTACTTCCTTAGTACTTTCGACCATTGGAACTTACCTGTGCATATGATGTCTTCAGGTTCGTGAAGGAAACTTGTAAATATCTGCCGTCTCTCCGATGGCCGTGTTACTTTTACGCAATGAGAATAACACATTAAAGTGGTAGTTCCGTATAGAAACCAATTTTTTCGGAATCAGTTATGTGAAACAGCTTATATGCCTTCACGTATGTTATTCAGTAACACTTTGTCAGCACTCTACTTTGTTGTCATGTATGCCATAGTTTATATGGGGAAGGAGGAGGGGAGGGATGTAGAGGTGCTAGGGGGTGGTAAGATGGGCAGGGGGGTGCAGGAGAAGGAGAAAACAGGGAAGGATGGACAGTCATCAGTGCGTTAGGGTTGGAAAATACAGATGGAGGATTTTTAGGTGGGTGATAATGAACAGGAACGTTCAAATTCAAAGCGTCATTATCTGCATGCTTTCTGGATGGCAGGAGATATGCTTTCCTTGATTCCTAATGTCCTTGGGTGGACGCTACAAAGAAATTCTGAGGGTCAATGAGTTTTTAGGAAACACCTGGCTCGTTTTCAGTGACCATTCTCTACGGGTTTCCCGGTGACTCAACCCGATTGAGGGAAAAGTTCTCTTAGCATATGCCCTTCGGCGACCACCGCGGGACATTAGAAATAGGCGAAAGAATGAAAAACCGTCCCCACCCTTCGTTTATGGTTGCAGATAATGATGTTTGTTCCGTATTGTTTGTTCATTCCTCACCCACCTCACTCTCGTTCAGCAGGATTTTCCAACCCTAATGCATCGGTGACTGTCTAGTGTCCACCCTTCTCTGTATTCCCTTTTCACCTTCCCCTGGTATCTGCCCCTATCTTACCACCCATATTACCTAGAATGACATTCTGCGTACAGAATCTAGTTATTTAATTTACACTAATTATATTTTCCAGCCTTGATAGCTAAAATAAACGGCTTGATTGAAGCTCACACAAACTGCATGTATGTGCACGTCAGCATCCAAGTGCAGCGTGTTGCATGCTGGTGAACACTCACCTCCTGCCATACACAATTTCGTTAGCTCACAAGGGGTTATGTAGATGTATATTTGAATAGTCCAAAATAATACTTGTAAAATGACAATATTTTACTATTTATATTAACCTTCTAATGATGTGCAACTGATCGCGTATGTGAAGGGTCTATCGGACCCAGTTTGCCTGGTTAAGGAAGGAAAAGTTAAAATTTACCATAAACAATGAAGCAATATTAAAAAAAAAAATTTTTTTTTAATTTTTCTTATGCCATTTTTTTGCATGAACAAAGTCATAGAAGTTCACAGCGGAGGAATAGTTTGTTCTCATGTTATAACCTGAAATAAAGGCAATAGGTGATAATGAACAGGAACGTTCAAATTCAAAGCGTCATTATCTGCATGCTTTCTGGATGGCAGGAGATATGCTTTCCTTGATTCCTAATGTCCTTGGGTGGACGCTACAAAGAAATTCTGAGGGTCAATGAGTTTTTAGGAAACACCTGGCTCGATTTCAGTGACCATTCTCTACGGGTTTCCCGGTGACTCAACCCGATTGAGGGAAAAGTTCTCTTAGCATATGCCCTTCGGCGACCACCGCGGGACATTAGATGGTTGCAGATGATGGGTCCAATAATACTGGCAATGATACCAGTATTATTGGACCCATCTTGCCCGGATAAGGGTTAATTGAACAAAAAGTGCTTTGCAGTGCTGTCTAGATGAGGAGTCTGTCATTATTTCTATACATTATTACAGATTACATGATACATAATATTTAGTACCTGTTTTACCCCAAATGCATGTCTCCAAAATAGAAAGCCATGGGGAAGATGACCACCCAAGAGAGCAAAATAAATATTTCTCATATACTGGAATAATGGAAATCATGTTATTATTAATGCATTCATATATTTCTTGAAAAACTTCAAAAGTAGCTGTAGTAGTGGATTTTTTTTTCTAAAGTCATGCTGCTTCTTTAAGATGAGGGAATATTTTTCCATGTAACATATACTACTCTAGATTTAATTATTTTTTCAAATATTTTTGAGAAAACTGGGAGGATGGCTGTAGGCCTGTAATTATTGATATTTTTAGGATCCCCTTTTTGGAAAATAGGTATGGTTTTGCTGAATTTAAAATTTTTAGAGAAAATGCCTTCTTCATAGCATTTTATGAATATACCTATATGGCAAAGTTTGAGTAATAAAGTTAATGACTGCTTTTAATATAAAAGAGTTAATGCCATATATCTGTGATATGTGAATTTTTCATAAGTTTTACGATGTATAAAACTTCCTTTTAAGTGATTTCTTCAAAGAATAAGGAATAAAGAGATGGTATAATGATGCTTTAAATCTTGTACAGTGGTTTGGGAGTTGGTTTATAAATTTTTTATGTGGCTTGTAAAATAGGTGCTGAAGCATTTAGCTAGCTGATATGGATCAGAAGCTGTTCCATTAAACTCTATTTCATCGATAAAGTTTATTTTGTTTGTTTAATGTTGTATATTATCATTAATTATCCTTCAGGTGGTTTTAGATAGATTATTTGAGGACAGAAGTTTGAGTGTATTGAAAGACTGTTTCTTATGTTGTAATAGAGACAATATGCTTTTGCTTAGCTTGTTAGTAGGTACTTAATGTTGTAATCAGTGCTGAGTGGAGTACTTTTATATTCTATAAAACTGCTGGACATACTGTCTTGATAAATAGCATTCTCTATGTCCACCCAATTCTCCTTGTTACGATTTGTTATATGGTAAGTGACGAGGGGAAGTGTTAAGTTCATGCTGTCCAAGAGTATCCATCAGAAAATATCATATTTTCCTTCTGCATTTTGAAATTCATACACTTCATTCCAATTTATCTCACTGAAATTTTCCGTGAAATATGTTTCCCTTATATTGTTCAATGGTAGTCTTTTGGTGTCAGTGACACTTGTATTATCCAGTATACTTAACTTTATATTAGCAATGATGTCAAGGCGGTCTGTGAGATATTCAGTGGTCAAAAAAGTTGTGCAGGTAAAATTGTCAGGTCAGTACCAGTACTGGCCTGCCAATTTTACCAGTACTCGGCCGCCAGTACCAGTCAGACATTGTCAAGGCAATGATTCCTTATTTTATATGGGAGTACATGATACCATAATATACAAGCCAAGAGTTAATGATATTACTAACAGGGCCATAGGGGTATGAGATTGAATTAATTCAGTTTTAAAACATTTAATTAAATGCATGTTTTTGTGAGCCTACACTGTGGAACAACTAATCATTGTTTTTTTTCTGGGTATACATGGTGATGTTCACTATCACAATAATAAATGTTACAATGGAACCAAGATTTTGTTTTACTCTGCAAAGGCATGCTTGTGTATAAATATGCAGATCATGAACAGTCATGATGCCAAGCTGGTTGAATATTTGCTTAAGATGCTCTCTTGGATGTGAATTGAAAATAATCCAGAAATCTCTTTTTTTGTTGCAAACATGCTTGCAGCGATGCAGGAGATGAACAAATAATTATGGCATCGGCAAAGGTTGTGACCTCACGTTATGCATTAACTGATGTCCCTAGTCCATTAGGATTCAATGTCACCAGCTGGGCCTATGTTAAATCAATTCTCAAGCAGGGATTTGTTTGGGGGGTGGGGAAAGATTGCTACTTCGTGAGGTCTGGGGGGCATCAATTACCTTATGATTACAATTTTATCTATTTTCCCAGGAATAATGGGAGTGTCCACCCCCTATCTATAAACTATCATATTTCATGTCTATTTGGATTATTGTCATTTCATGCACCCACTCTTTTAATCAATCGTGCCACCCATTCTTTCATAGTAATTTATTCAACGAAGTGAAGTAATATTCTCTCCTCGAAAATCTCATTTTTTGTGTACAAAAATCTGCATTTGAAATTGCAGGACAGCAAAGGCTATAACTAATTACCTGGTGACTGATAAAGAGGTAATAACATATTTGCTGTGGAGTTGTCACCCTGGTGCGGAATACTCTGGTGAAGCATTTTAGTATTCCAACATTTATATATCAATCATCTTTCATCAGTAAGGCTAACGTCCTACTGAGGTATTTAGAAATTAGTGATTTTTAGTTAAAACTGTTTTCTAACATGTTAGTCTAATTTTATTTCACCTTTTTAAATTGTTTTTTTAACCAATTATCTTCTCTCATGCTGGAAGTATATATGGCTTTGATACAAAAGTCATTGTTTCCTCTGGCCTTGTTAGTATGACCATAGTAGTGAAAGGGTGATAGATATTTTTTGGTATAATTATTCTGTCAAAAATGAACGATTTCTTAAGATTTGATGCTGACCTTGACTTCAAATGTCTGTCATAGAGAAAGTACCAATTTCTCCCTATAAATGCCAAAAAATAATGGTCTATTGCGTATTTGATAATGAATGGGGAAAGGATGTGTTGTAATACAATTAGAAAAGCAAAAGTATCTCAGAAAAATAATTTAATTGTGCACAAAAAACTTGAATAAACTTCAATAAAAATATTTCTCAAAATGTACAAAAACCACACAATAAATATTAAAACTTAAGCTACATAATATATTGAGCGACACTTTCTTATAGTTAAAGATATTTTACTTGAGCATTTAAGCACCATACCCATTACATCAATTATAGTGATTAACTCCACTTTTTTGACAAATTATTCCATATGAATTTCCTTGTCAGTATTAGCACAACCTGCCTTTCCTTAGAGGCAGTAAATAGGAAATAGCTTTTTGACAGGAACTTGATAAAGTTTACATTTATTCAATGCTATTAGGAGAGGAATTCATTAATCACCCTTAACAATGTTTCAAAGAAATATCAATAAATTATTGGTCCATAAGTTATTATAAATATTAAAATATATCAAAGCACCATTCTTGAATATCTGTATTCTTGGGTGCATGTTTAAATTGACTAGACCTTTGTTTCACCTTCGTTATTACAGTATTAAAATGCACCCGCTGATCAAACTTGTGTCATGGGGCAATGTAACGGTAAAAAAATATGGAAGAATAATTATGCAATCACAAACAATGTGTACCTCATACTTGAATGCATATATCCTTGGTATCACCAAAAATGCGTACGTGGAGGAGAGCCTTGGCAGTACAAGCCTATGGTGAATGCTAGCAAAAAAATACTGACATAATACTTGTTTTATGGAATGTAAAACATTTGTTTTTTGTTCCTAGCATGGAGGACAACCAATAGTTTCTCAAATTCACATTAATTCTTCAAGTTTCCAAACAAGTCCAAGTCTTGGAGACCTTTCGATGGCTGATTGCTGAATGTAACGTATGTTCCCTGGAATAGTCCAAATGCTGTACTTTTGAGGGAAAACTTTGGGATTTTTTCCTTTCACTGAAGTTTTTCTCCTTTTAAATGAATACCTCAGCCTGCACTCTGCATTCAGAACCTTCGAAGGCCCTAAATTCCTTTTGATTATTTTATCTAGGATGATCAAACCCTAAGACATGAGGTTAAGGGTGGTGATAAGAATGACCAGCCCACTCATTTTGGTCATATTTGAAATAAGGTTTGACTTGCATCATGTTCATTAATTAGCCTCACACATGGATACCTACACATTTTTTTGACCTTAGTGGAAGCCTACATGTCAATTTTACCACTAACAACTGAGAAAACCGAATTTCTGTAACATATTTGATTAGCAGAAAAATGTAACTCCACCTTTTGTGAAATATTTATCTGAAACACACAATAGAACTCATATGCCTTTGAATTCGACGAAACGTGCGCGTGAAGTTGAAAAAGTGACCCTTATCACAGATTTTTTCGTAGTTAACTCATGAAAGTCACATGTGTTCTTCCCCAGGGATAACGCCTACCCCACTCACAGAGGACAGTGGCGGAATTCAATAGCGGGATATCCTGACCCCGATCTTGCAACTGAAGCCAACTCTCGATGCCCACGGAAACACGGAAGTACGGGGGTTTCAACCCCTCACTGTCTCTTACTGGTATTCACCCAGGCGGTGATGATTGGCACGACACATCACTTGGGTGGTCTCTCCAAGCAGGCGCACTCGGTGTGGTTCTTGGCGATTACAGTGACGTGCCTCGCGTTGCTGGTCGAGTGATCCACCAGCTTGAAGTCCAGCTGGACCTCCTTCTGACTGACCGGGCCGCACCGGTACCCGGATCCCTGCATGCAGCACCCGGAGCCGGCGTCGCACCTGTGGAGCACCGTCATCGTGGGGAAGATCATCTCGGACGGGGTCATGCCCGCGTCGGCCTCCTCGATTACGTCCAAGGACGGCAGCGCCCGCGGCTGCGGGATAGAACAACGGAACTGGTGGACCCTCATGAGGTGACGGGTGAACGCTAAGTCCTCGGGGGACTGCTTGGAGCGCCTCCTCGCGGAAGCGGCGTGAACTCCCGCCGCGGCCAGGAGTAGGAACAGCAGGGCGGCGAAGCACCACGTGCCGGAGAAGGCGGGACCGCTACGTCGCGCGCCAACCATTGTCGTCGCTTCGGTGAGTCGCGTGAAGAACACCTTCGAAACTCCCTCTCGTTTGGCAATGAAATGTCCCGCACAACTTGTCTCGTTTGCGATTGCCGTCGCCTAGGTTATTCCCGCGCCACTACACTTCCGAACTCTCTGTCGCGTGCCAACGAAGTGTTCCGTCGGAACTTGCTCCGGAACTTTCGTTTGCGATCGTCGGCTTAGGAGTGATGCCGGGACCATGTCAGCGCGATGCTTTTATAAGTTGACTCGCGCCGGTTATCGGACGCACTGACTCTTTCTCTACAGTTCCGATCGTGGGGGTGTGTGGGGAGGAGGGAATGTAGGATGGGAGTGTTGGGGAAGGCCCTAAGGCGGATCTATCCCCTCCCAGGAGGCGGCCGGCAGAGGATGGGGGGAGTGGTGGTGGTTTGGACGGAAGGTCGCGACTGGTGGGGGCGCGGGGTGGGGAGCACCTCTCTGCGCGTGGGATGAGTCCGCGTCGGTGTTGCGTGCTCTTGAGGGGCGGGAAGAAATATTTGCGAGATGATTCGTGACCGGGAGTAATGGTTCAGAAGTCGTCTTTTCCTCGCTGCCGGGGAGTAAGAGCAGGAAACAAGCGCAGTTGACCCGAGAGTGTCACGTGACTAGCATAATACGTCTCCTGAAATGGTCATCTTTTTTGCCATCGAAAGGGATATCCCCTGAATATTGGTAGTCGTTCGATCGATATGATTTGACTGCTTATTTTTTTCTCCGATGTACCAGAGGGCAATACTTACCCTCTCTTTTGAAACAAATCCCTCCAAAATGACCTGTCTAACATACCCAACAACTTGTCTTCGGTCCAAGCTGTGCTGCAACTGAAGAATGCCTTTTCCATCGCTGAATCACGCCATAGTTTTTTATTTTGATCTTGCCCTAATATCTTCATATCTTGTTCCATTGTTTATTGATTATACATTTTCCACTGTAGGTATGTAGAAATATTTGTGCTAGAAATTCTCTACATTTCCTTGGAATTATTATTAGTATATTACTCATGAATGAAAAAGTGGAATGCAATATAAATTTTCCTTGGTTTTTATTAACTTGGGATAGGTAGGGCATTTAATTGATGGTTTGACGCATATTATCCATAGGTACAACTGTTACTGTAGTTTGAGACTCGCAGAAGTTAATGAAAATTGCAGCAGTGTAAATTTATTTAGACGATTCCTCTTCATGACCTCTTATCTATATAATTATTTTTTTCTTTCAGGAGGTATAGGTCCATTAATTGTTGATTTATTTTATTTCTCTTTACCAACTTTTTGCATTTTTATACATGCTTCTTCAGGGCTCATAGAGAGTTTAATTTTGATATTGATGAGGAACTATCTCTTGAGCCCTGAAGAAGCATGTATAAAAATGCGAAACGCTGGTAAAGAGAAATAAAATAATTTAACAATTAATGGACCTATGAAAGAAAATAAATAACCATGTAAATTTATTATCTTTGGGATAGAAATTCATTGCATAATTATCACCATACGAGTGGAAATAACTTTTCTCGGGTTATTTTTCAAACTGACGCTGATTATAATATGTAAGGGCAATCGGCGGATGAAATCACAAATAAGCAGTCTTGTAATCAGGTCTTTTCATGATTTGGAAATTTCCTGCAGTAAAATATGTATTTTCATTCGATAAAGTTGTGCAAGATTAAGCCTAGAATTTCTGTTCGCAATCTTAGGGTAATAATGTGACTTTTGGATCTGATGGAATTTCTTATGAAAAAACATTAAATGGCCTCCTGCACGTAGTATTCCAGAGATTGATGTGATTATTTTTATTTCCATTCGTTCATAGTCTTCATTTATCACCGTGGAGAAGTGTAAGAGGCATCGTCACGTAGGAATATTGTCGTAAATCTTCGAGATCCACGTTTCAGATATGCTAAGGTAACTTGAAGTGATAACAGAGCATTAGAATGAGGAGACAATTTAAACGAATAACTGCTTCCCTGATAAAAAAGAGAAGAACGCATTTTATCACCACATTCCGGAGAGTCTTAAACAATGAATGCATTGTTATCTTGCTTAAATATTTGCCGGTTGAAATGAATTTCCTCAATCCAGAACTCCGAGAGCTGGGAGAAGGTCCGACGAGACTCAAGTAAACATTTCTCCCTTGAAACTCAACTGATTCTGGACTCAACTCCACTGAATGGGTGAAAACTGGCTTGAAACTACCTTGCAACTTTGCCAACACTGCCTTAGCTTCAATAAGAAAAACTGCGATCAACTGAAACTCCACTGATACTCCATTGAAATAGAACTGCTCCTCTCTTGCTGCGTCAGTGCTCCACTACCACTGAACTGAACAGTTTACCCAGGTCAGGCCATCCTTTAAAATCCACTGCTTCTCCTTTGTCACGTCATTTTATTGCCTTGCCTCTCAGCTGCTGCAGTATTCAGGTATCCCCACTCCCAACCTAACTGATCTGCTTCTCTTTTGCTGCATGAGTGCTCCACTGCCACTGAACTGGACAGTTGGCCCAGGCCAAGCCACTCTGGGAGTCTGAGCCTCGCGGTCGAAAGTGACCCAACCCTTCACCGCGGGCAGTTTATGGCAACAACTGACCAGTCACACTTTGGTTTATAACTTCTAAAAGTTAAATATAATTCGCAAAATTATGTTCATGTTTGTGTTGAACTAATCACGCTGATGAAAAAGGTTTTTTCATCGTAGTTATACGATGGATATTAACCATTTTACGCGCTTTAGTAAACCAAGCCAGATTAATGTGCATTACATTACTAAAGCACGTAAAATAGTTAATCTCTATCGTATAATTGCGATGAAAAAAACATTTTCATCGGCGTGACTAGTGCAACTCAAAGACGAACAAAATTCTTCGATTTATGTGTAACTTATAAAAGTTATAAACTATTAGTGGAAGGTACCCGTTGAAATTCAACGGGTGTGATAAATATTAAACTTATTTTATAAGAAAACCGCCTAGCCTGAAGAATACTGGCAGCGTGATTATTTGAGGAGTTCGTAACCTATCTTGTATGTTGTGTTAGTTGTAGTAGACACGTTGACCGTTTTTCAGGTGCACGGAGAGATGAGTGACTGTTGGTCCTCTTTCATGCTCGGGAAACCAAAAAATGGGCTACGCAGACTCATTACTACTTAAATAGCACCCAGGTTGATAGAAGGTCACCTCGTCCCTCCGGTTCTCTTGAGCCGTCTTCTGAGTGATTAACAGCTTGATCGCTTCCCTTGTGTACATACTTATATTTGCATTCAATGACTTAATTGAGTTGCACTATTCATCTTTGATATGCGCGTTGAGCATCTTAATCAGAATTGGAGAGTAGGGTACAATCCAGCGGTTGACAACGTCAAAAGAAGTAATTGCAGCAACAGCCATGTTTATTTGACCTATGAATCCTCCATCACCCGGACTGCGCCTTCGGCATAAAGGGTATCCATAATCATTGGTTTCGGCTGCTAAATAAAAAATCTATGGTGATTCTTAGTGCACTTACCGATTTTCATGCACGGACATCGTTCATTGCGCAGAATTTCAGTTCTTCTTTCGGGTAATAAGCATGTAAAGACGTCATTATAATTTCCGCCATCTAAAAACAGATTGAAGTTTCGCAACAGATGGTGATTTGAACCAGATTTATAGCTAGTTACCCGTCAGTACAGTAGGTTGGGTTAGGATAAAATTTGTGTGGTTCTTAGAGTAACCCGAGAAACACCACGGGGAGATGCTCATAAGATCGCTGGTGGGCATGTCTTTGAGCATCCAAGTCTAATCTTTGTCGTTTTTCTTGCAAGGACTCATTTACTCGCAAAGAAGACATTCCCCTTGATTAAGAAGATATTTCGAAAGGTTACTCTTTTTTCTATTTGGCATGTTGATGGATATATTTATAAATCCAAGGAGGGGAAACAGTGGCGAGTGAGAGTCTTGAATAGGCAACTTGACGATTGAGTGAATGTAAGTTAACTGCACTTTAATACTTTTAAACATATATAGCAGACCTGCTGCCTGCTTTGCAGGCAGTCTATTGGTTAACCTACCTCAAGAGATCGATAAAGGCCGATTATTAAAAACATCCTGGGAGGTTTGCAACCCGCGTAAAAATATAGGATTCATATTTTTTGGGCGTGAAGGAGGGACAAAGAAAATATAAAACTATTACCAAATCATGAAGACAGATAATCTACACTCAATGCACCAAACCTCACCATTCTAGCTCAAAATTTAGGAGAGAAATAAACAAAACGGAAACCAACTGGACTGAAACTAAAAACATCCTGAAAGGTTTGCAACCCGCAAACAGTTATAGTTTTTATATTTTTTGGGCGGGAAGGAGGTATGTACAAAGGAAATATAAAACTACTGATATGTTGTGCGCGGACACGTTCTGCATTTAACGCACTTTTCTTCACCTCCAGAGCTCTCAACCACCGCGAGAAAACACAATGAAACCAAATGGACTGACGGACTGACTGACGGACACCGCTACAAACTTTATTATACTAATAAATAACTATTAATGTTAATTATGTGGGAATTGGTCTAAAAAGCAGTTCGCAAACGTAATGAGAGGCAGATGGTTCCACTACGTGTAATACATCTGAGTATTAAACGATAATAAACAACGCCGTGTTTGTTGTAGCAACAGAGGCATTATTACCATTACTATTCGCTACACGTAAACAATTTTGCACTTTTAATTCCTTTATGTGTATCGTTTACTACGTAAGTGTTCTCTCATATACATACAGTGCCCCTAGGAGAGGTAATTTGAGAATTGACATTGAAGAGTATACTTGTTGTAAATATGCATTGAAATTATCGATTACCCCCCGAAGCAATTTATCATGGGGCCCCTTGGACTCTGTGCCCTTCTTTTACAGATTTTCTTTCCACGTGCTCTCATGGGCCTGCAGGAAAACTTAAATGCTAGAGCTGTGAATATCCTTTGAAAATCAAATCTCTGGGTGTCAATGAAATATGCCATTGTTGATTTTTGATAAAAATGCGCGTTTTTGCAGCTAAAAACGCAATATCAAGACAAATACGAATTGTAAGAGAAAGTTAGTTGAAAGAATTATAAACTTATTTATTCAGCCATTTGATAACAAAATTCTAACCCTCTATCTTGAGCGGAAGTAATTTTAAAAAGCAAAAAATGAAACCACTGAACAAAAACCCAATACGTAGCGTAAACCACCAAAAGGCCCCATTTTGGGACCTTTTGGGGCCCTGGATCTTTTTAGATTGTGTCAAAACCTTCTCCTTGAAAAAATACGTATATGTTCCAAATTTCATGGAGTCGAAGTCTATTAATCTCAGACAGACAGACGACAAGACAAACAGATATACAAACATTCATTTTTATATATGCAGATAGTGCGAATGGTCAGTTAGTGCCATAAACTACCCGCGGTGAAGGGTTCAGTCGCCTTCGACGCCGAGGCTCGGACTCCCAATTTCGAGTTCCTCACGAATAAATCCCCTTTTGTTCTTTCAGGCGAAGGGCTTTCTTGCTATTGTGCTCAATGATCCATTCGCTAACAAGAATTTTAAGAAGCATCTACCCGGTGTGTTTAGCACGTGGTCCCTCCTTCACCCGAAATGTTGGCAAAAATGGGAAGCCTGCAAACGAATCGGAGAGATAGTTCAGCCAGTAAACACTTCACTGAGAGCTTTGCGTTATTAATTTCCGTTATACATAATGTTATTTCTATGTTTTTATTGGTACATTCAGCAATTTTTCTCCTTTCAACATTTCTGCAAGTTAGGGGTCGTACATAGACTACGTTTCCGTTTTCGGTGATTTTTTACCTCCTTCCCCACCCCCCTGACATGCAACGTTGTCTCTACAAATGGTACTTTCAATTCAAAAATATTTTCGCAAGTATTGAGTGAGTTTATTTTTAGGGATAGAGTGATAGAAAAGTTTAGTCACGAGGTCGCTTTTTTAAAGTGGCTTGAGCGAGAGTTCCCTAATCATAATGGAGACCATATTCCAATTTTATTTTTTTATTTCAGCATCTGTAAGAGGCCTATTAGCCGAGGCAACCAGACACGCCACCGGCCGTTCCACCGGTGGAACTTGTCAGTCGTGGGGCATAGAATCAAATGAGTCCTATTATCCGTGGCAACCAGACGCGCCACCAGACGCGCCACCGAAACCAGTCGACTGAGCCCCGCAACCGCGCCTTCCACTTTGGGTTGCTCAGCAAGGTTCCGGGGCATTGGAGTATATGTAGCCTATTAGCCGAGGCGACCAGACGCGCCACCGGTGACTGAATATTGCATGCGCGCGCCTCATACTGCCCTGACCACGACGCTCCAGGCTCAGTTCTCTCAGACACAATCTCAGTTCACAGTCCAAACTAGTGGTGAGTTGTTCGCTCTTGTGAATTTAATTTCTGTGTGTTAATATGTTTTCGCCGGGGGCGGTGGTGAATGAAGATGGTGATCGCAATTTGCAAGAAGGTGAAGGTGTCGCTTGTCCAAGTGACGTAACGCAAAGAAAGGAAAACTTACCAAAGAACAGTAATAAAGGGCAACCGAAGGAATTATCAAAATTGATAGACAACACCATTTTAACTACTACTGTGTGCTGGGTAATTTTTGAACCGATACTGGTGGCGCCACCGGTGACCTGGGCGGAGTAAACCCGAGCAACCAGACACTCCACCGGTGGAACGTCCGGTGGAGTGTCCAGGTTGCCTCGGCTAATAGAGGCCTAAGAAGTATGAACTAAATGTTGTGATATTAATGATACAAAAATATAGTTATATATGAAGAAATTTTCTGTAACTCTATAAATAAAGCTACGTAAGTCTCAACTTTTTTCTCTTTTTGTCACGCCGTATGGCTGAAAATCCTTCAAAACAGCAGTTTTTTTTGCGATTCTGTAAACATTTCTTGGGTGAGTAATAGATTAATTTTTATAAATAGTTGAGAAAACATGCAAACTATACACCGTTAGTTTTTTGACGGAATCTAGATGCTAGAAGTTCCTATTTTTAAAAACTATTCTCCCTCTGGTGCGCACAGCCGTAATCTATCCCATGTAAAACAGCTTGCATTTTCAGGCAAATTGCTCTAAGAGTACCTAGTTCGGCAAGGGGTTTATTTTTTGATATAATTAGAAAGATGAGTTTTTTCCTTTAAAATGAGGCCAAATTCATCAAATTCTAAGTGAAGTGATTTTTCGCTCAAACTACCTTAACCCGCGAGGAGGTTAAAATGTTAGCAATTTGATGGTATGAAGACTTGCGACATTGTACAAGCAATAGTTCAGTTACACTGACAATGAGTTATAGTAGAAGCTTGGGGTGTATTCAACAACCTGCGCGCCCTTCCTCATGTTAAACTCTGTAGTATTGTCGACGCGATGTTGACAAGTAAGAAACGTAAACAGGCGCATTGTAACAGCTACGTTACTTTGAGAGAACCCCCCCTTCACCCCGTGACCCACCGTAGGTTTTAAGGTGACCCCCTCCCCCCCCTAAGATGGTACTTTAGTTTATACGCGTCTCCTTGGTTACGTCTTGATTTAAACGTGAACAAACGTTAGGGAATTGAAAAAATCTTGTTTATTCTCAGTAATATTGCATTAATAGTCATACTATGTGGCAATATAGGTTTCAAATAATTAATTACACATTGCTGTTATCGCAATATAATGGTATTTCCTCAGACTATCACGGAATTACCATTTTAAAGTTAATTCTTGAAGTCACATTATTCCTCGTAAGCAGCCACATATATAAGGCTTTCTTGTCTCCTAAGTTTTTGTGGGTGCGAGAAAATGCGTGTAGAGCCGTAGGATAGTAGGAAATGCGAAGAAGATACAATGTACTTAGGTAGGTATAACGTAGGATAAATACATTTAAGCATGCCATCGTGCAGTATTGACATAGAGATTTAAAAAAATGCAAATTTCCTTTTTTATTTTGGGAGGGAGAGGGCAAGGGAGTTTTAGGGGAGTGGGCAAGGGAGTTACAGTGTTGTAGGCAAGGGAGTTTCAGTGGAGAGAGCCAGGTCATTAGGCAGCAAGGGTGTGCCAGCCCATATTCACAAGGGTCTGTGGCCTCTGTGCCAGTGCAGTTGCAAGGCATTTTATTGCACAGCTTACCTGCTGCCACCCCACTTCCAAACTCCCTTGGTTTTGTTTCAATTTCAAGGCAGTTTCAGCGGAGAAGCAAGGCAGTGTGATTCAAGGGAGTTTTATTCCTGTTTCAGTTGAGTTTCTAGTGAGAAATGTTTAGTTGAGAAGGATGATCTCCTGGGAAATAACTATGAAGAAATACTTCTTGAAGATCAACGTTGAGGAAACCAGAGTACGCTTGTGGAAGAAATCAAGAGGTATTAGGTCTCGGCAATGAACCTTGATAAAGGCAATGAATTGGTGAAACCATGTTCGGTAATAATTTATAGTGTTGAAAATACTAAGATATCATTTTTATGAAAAATGACTTTGTTCTTCAAAGTTAGGCCTGAATCAGTCTCTTATATAGGATGTTTGTCACTGTCAGACTTATTAAACGTAAACCGGATCAAGTGAAATAATTTAGGTATCTAGGAAGTGGGATCACCAGTAACGGAAGGAACAAGTGAGCTATGGTGATTACAATAGTCAAAGGAAAAAACTTTTCTTCCGGAAATAGCGTTTATACCTAGTAGGAAAAGAATTACTATTACATTGTGCGCAGTAATGACGCGATTCAATTAGTGCTTGATATTTTCGAGATTAAATTTTTCCCGATTGAATCATTCTTTCGCGTCTCGGTGGTTACGTAGCCAGTTGAGGTTATTTCCTTCCGGGGAACAACGTGAAGGGAGGAAGAGTTTCGGTGGCGTCGCCGTCGGTGTCGCCATGTGGCCGGCTGTCGTCACGTCCGGCCTAGAAGTCCTCCCACACCTTAATAGGTGACGTTTGGGCTATCGATTATATCGCCACTTGGCTCGCCGGGTGTACTTAAGGTGGGTTTACACTCGATTGTTTTTACGAGTCGAATTTCGTAGCTACCGCTTGTACCTGCAAAAAACAGAAGGTTGGTTCTTACATCGATCACATTTACGGATTCTTGAGAATTTCCCGTCTTAAATTTTGACTTGAAATTTTCTCCGCCTCGTTGCCGGTGATTAAAAACATTGATCTCCAAATAACGGTGGCGTTGACCTTTCCAGTAATTGTGTCGTTCACAGAACAACGCAGTGTAAAACCCGGGTTTAGGAAAAATAATTTGGGTAGGATGTGTTCGAATTTGAATCAGAATGACATCACAATGGCGCTGTCTTCTTTTTTGTCGCCCTTGTTGTCAGTCACTTGTTGAATGTTCGTGTGCATCATGGGAGAAAAACACAAAGATCCATATAGATTAAATTGTTAAGTGCAATTGCGTGATTAGAAAACCCTGTTTCCTGAAAAAAGTCAAGCGTAACAGCTGTTTTAGTTTGTCTTAGCAATCAATTCCTTTGTGTAAATTATCCTAAAGTTTGGTGAATTGTTAATATAATGCATTTATAGCGACTAAAAACAGGTTATATACACCGTTAGGGAAATTTGACTGGGGAAGCGTTGATTTATGTAAGAAGAGGTATTGGTTGAAGTATTGCCATGGTACGGTGACTGCTTTTTATCGAATCAGATCATCATCATAATCCATTCAATCCTACAGTTGGTTGACCACTGGTCTGGTGCTCTGTCCCCTGCCTAACTAATATGGGTATTCCATAATAGCTCTTTTGTTTTATGTCGGTGATCTTTCGGGGTGTACACCGGGTATTTAGGTCCATAGCGGCCAACGTTTCGACGCTCGAGTCGAGCATCGTCCTCAGGGCAGAGGCGAGTGCCTTGACTGGAGGCGGAAGTCAATATATACCCACGGGCAGGTCAGGTCCGAATTTTTGGCGGGAAAGTTAGGCCTCATCCGGTGGTCTTGACTCTCCCATTATCTTGAGGATGGAGTTCCAAGTGTGACTCAGGTTGTAACCGGAGTCACGGTTGAAGTTTCGTTTTTCTCTCCGGATCTCGATGGCCTCCTTGATGAGACGGTCCCAGTATGCCAGAAGAGCGGGCTATAACTTTGGTCTCCTCAAAATGAATGGAATGTTCGGACCTGAGCTACCCGTGGGTGTATATTGACTTCCACTTCTACCCGGTGTAAACCCCGAAAGATCACTGACGTACATCTTTGCCGGGAAAAGGCTGACATTCATCATTTGTTTTATGTCACGTTTTATTCTGGCAAATGTATTAATCTCGGTCTTACTCGCGGGAATGCCACCTCTATTTTGCCTTATGTTTAATGCCACTGCCACTCACATCTACGTAATACTCTGCAAGCCACCTCCAGGGGGTGAGCTATCACCGATTTGTAAAACACTGTTCCTAAATATAGTAATGAAGCTACCACTATTGGCGCATTAGAAAAAACATGCCATGAGGTGACATTTCACCAACATGCACTATAGGCATTTGTATTAATGCAAATACATAAATGGACAGAGGTACAAGATTTAACCGGAATGTACTAATAATGTTATCAATGCACTAAATCAATAGATATTTGATCGATCGATGATCCACTCAATCGTCAACATACTTGCGTGTTCGTAAAATCAGATATGAGTCGTGAGTTATGAATAAAAATGTGAGCATATAGCTAAGTTAGGCGTTTTTGCCGATTCAACCAACACATCATGTGCTCAAAATAAAGATAACTCTTTTTCAAACTTTTTCTCCTAATTGGTTGGTGGGTATGTTGGTATTGATTGAATTACTCGGGGAACAGAGGAGGATTGGAGAAATAATGCTGATTCTGTCATATCCTACTCTTTAACGAAAGGCGCCCAGGGTTTAACAGTTAAAAGTTTCATCCGATGATGGTCTCAGGAAAATCGTTTCGGCCGAACGATGTTCTCTGGAACAATTACGAAACTACGAAACTGTTGTCACCTACATAGACAACATGAGTTCTTGGTGGAAAACCAGAAACTCTTGGGCACCAAATTACTTCACCAACCATTTAAAATTAGTCCTACTGTCCGCGCCAAAATTTTGTGGACTCGAGTTTAACCCTTAATAACTTCGAGACGGTTCATTAAATATTTACGTTATCTACATCACCATCAAGTTAATTATGCTTTATTTTCAATCAATGTGTAGTTTTAAAAACAAACGTTGGACCTACTTTTGGCGAAAGAGTAAACAAAGGTATTTAACCTTTAAACCTACTTTTTCGCGGCGAATATGCGTCATGAGACTAAATCTCTAATCTTCCTCTTTAAATATCCAGAGCGAATCAGACGTCATCATGTTACTGAAGTTAGCACCTTATTTTTTATTGAATTACTAGCTGAAGGTACCCGTTGAACTTCAACGGATGTGAAAAACATTGAACTTATTTTATAAGAAAACCAAAAAACCTGAAGAGTACTGTCAGAGTGATAATTTGAGGTGTTCGTATCCTATCTTGTTTATTGTGATCGTTGTAATTCTTTCGTTTTCCATTTCGTGCACGGAGAGTTGAGTGATTGTTTGTTCTATTTAATGCACGGGAAACCCAAAAATGGGCCACGAAGACTCATTACTACTTAATAAATATCACCTAGGTTGATAGATGGTGACCTCATCCCTCAAGTTGTCTTGAGCCGTCTTCTGAGTGAATAACAGTTTGAGCACTTCCCTTGAGTACATAAATATATTTGCATTGAATGACTTAATTGAGTTCCGCCATTCACCGTTGATATGTGCGTTGAGTATCTTAATCAGGATAGGAGAGTAGAGTATAATCCAGGGGTTGACAACGTCAAAAGGAGCATTTTCAATAGCAGCGATGTTTATTTGTCCTATGAATCCTTCAATACCCGGACTATGCCTTTGGCATAAAGGGTGGCTATATTCATTGTTTCCTAAATCATAATCGTTGGTTACAAAATTTAAAATCTATGGTGATCAGTCATAGTGCACTTGCCAATTTTCATGCGCCGATGACGTCCATTGCGCAGAATATCCGTTATTTTTACGGGTAAGAAGCATGTAGTGACGCAATTTAATTTCCACCATTTTAAAACAGATTGAAGTTTCTAAACAAATGGCTCAATATTAGAACCAGATTTTTAGCTGGTTACCCGTCAGTAGGTTCGGTTAGAATGAAATTTGTGCGGTTCGTAGCGTAATCCGAGAAACACCACGGGGAGATTATCATGAGATTGCTGGTAGGAATGTCTTTGAGCATCCAAGGCTAACCTTTGTCGTTTTTTATGTAAGGACTCATTTTCTCGCAAAGAAGACATTCCTCATGCTTTAGAAGGTTTTTTGAAAATGTTACCCTTTATTCTATTAGGCATGTTAATGGATATATTTTTAAGTCCAAGGAGGGGAAACACAGAGGCAAGTGAGAGACTCGAATAGGCAATTCGATGATTCAGTGAATGTAAGTAAACTGCATTTTAACACGTTTAAGTATATATCAATAACTCGTAAAGTTTAAGTGGGAATTGGTCTAATAAACAGTTCGTAATCGTAATGAGAGGCAGACGGTTCCAATACGTGTAATACCTATGAGTATTAAACTATAATAAACGACGCCGTGTTTGTTGTAGCAACAGAGGCATTATTAACATTATTATTCGCTGCACGTAAATATTCTTCCATGTTTAATTCCTTTATGTGTATCGTTTTATACATAAGTGTTCTCTCGTATGCAGTTCCCTTTTATGAGAACTATTTTGAGAATAGACATTGAAGAGTATACCTGTAAATATGCATTGAATTTATCGATTACCCCCCGAAGCAATCTATCATGGGGCCCTTGGGACTCAGGGCCCTTCATATACAAATTTTCTTTCTACGTGCTATCATTGGCCGGCAGGAAAACTTAAATGCCAGATGCGTGAATATCCTTTGGAATTCAAATCTCTGGTTGTCAAGGAAATTACTATTGTTGATTAAAGAGAAAAATGTCATATTTTTCAGCAAAAAATATAATATTATGACAATTACGAAGGGTAAAAGAAAATCCATTGAAAGAATTAGAAACTTCATTTATTCAGCCATCCGATAAAAAAAATGCCAGCCCTCTATCTTGAGTGAAAGTAATTTTTAAAAGCAAAAATAAAACCACTGCACCAAACCCAATGCTTAGCATGGACCACAAGGGACCCCAGGGGGGGCCTTTGGGGGCCCTGACAGATTTTTAATATAGCCTATGTTTCATCCCGGTACATTTTATAACTACATACAAAATTTCAGCTCAATCGGTTCAGTAGTGTTTGCGTGATTGAGCAACAGACAGACAGACAGACAGACACCATTCAATTTTTATATATTAGTATGATATATTTTCTGAAAAAGCCCACGAGCCCAAAGCTTGACTCACCGCTCTCAAGCTATCCGCAACCCGTGCTAAAACAGATGATAAAGAATTATGACTCTGTAAATGACAATATCCGGGATATGCAGTGAGTTTTGTTATTAGTAGCGAATTTGAAATGAACGCGTCACTATTCAAAACAAACAATGAGTGTTGATGACTCAGGACTAACCACAGAGCTATGTGGTCATATTTGATGAATTTCATCTATAGCGTAAGCGTCATAGCTGTGCATTTTGTTTGGTAAATAGTGAAACTTTGAAAATATCGTCCTGCGAATATATCTGATAAAGGGTACGAATTTCAACTGTAAAAAAACAAATTCTAAGAGTTGCGGAACTATACGTATACTTCCTTTAACTTTAATGGAGCCACCCGCTGATGGTCACAAAACCCAGTTCAGATGAGTGATTTTTTAAACTGTGAGTTTCACAAAATTGTGTGACCATAGAAAGACAAGTCAAAACTAAGGAGATGAGGATGGCATAATTGAGATCAGGTCCAGCAAATTTGTTACTTGGGGAGAAATTCAGGCGAAAATTGACTTAATTCAAAGAATAATTGGTATGGGAAGGTGACTGGGAGAAGTTACTTCGCTCCAGTTGGGCCACATCTCGAACAAGCCATGAGCATTTGGAACCGTGTGCGGAAAGATTCAATGCGCGAAATAAATACAGTGTACATATACTTTTCGAAGTGCCTGTCCGTCCCCATCTTTATTTCAGAAGTGGTTTGATCTAGAGGTATGCAGTGATTGAAAGTGAGTGCTGCGTTGGTTTTCTACGGGGTAGAAAGCCATGTGAAAACTTTAAATTTTTATAAATTTTCGGGGTCTAACCCAGGGAGCTATAATATTTTCCTTAAGCTTACACTCCATACTGTACAGTGAGCTTTCTTCTTACATTGATTAAAATACATACACATTTTTTAACCGATTTCATTCGTTTTTCTTTAATCGACAGGTAAATCTCTAATCTAGCATATTCTTCTGATAGTTTTGCGTTATACAATCACGTATCTGAGAAATATTTAGAAAAAAAAATCGGATTCTTTTTGCATTCACTTCAAGGCTTTCCATGGTTACCGTCATTCTTTCCAAAGATCCATTCATCGTAAGTTGAACTTTAACCCTGCTCACGCCATTTTTCTAACGTTAGTACTCGTGCTGGGTCTATTGAACCCGACAAAGGATAATGGTTGTTTTAGTCGTTCACGGTTGCTAACATGTGATATAAACTTTTTAAAATAATAGTCCTTGTATAGAGTATGTTTAAGTCATTTTAATTTCCGGTATTTTGCCTACATTTATTTTCGCGCTCTTTAACTTTTCACCCAAGTTTGTCCTTATTTTATATAATATAAAAAATAAATATAAAATAAACCTTGGGAAAGGTTTTTTCGTTTTGTTAATAAAAAAAACTACGAAACACAATGAGTTATTAGACTAATTTTATTACAACTATAAGCATGTAAATTTGTTTGCTGCATAGTTGTGTTGTATTTTTTCTCATCATTGCCCTCAGTTGCTTCAATGTTACGTGAAATATCACAATCGCTGCAGTCTACACATACAGACTTAGTATCTTCTTGGAAAATATACTAATTACATTCGGAACACAATGTTTTTGTTTTTCTGTCTTTTGCTGGTTTGACAATGTGACTGGGTATAGGTGTAGCAAAACTTGGCGGCCCTCGCCCGTAAAGAAAATGACGTCAGAGAGAAGAGGTCATATAAGAGAGGAGGAATAAAGATCCATAGGTTCTCTCTAGAAGTCTCCAACTGAGCCCTTCCATAACTTTGCCCGCTCATCAACACATAATTCGTTCTCAGTGACCTTAAACGCTGCGATGGCGAGTGCCACCAAGTTTCGCTATACCTATAACTGGTTGCTTTTGTTGCACGCCAGGTTGATTCTCCCTTGTTTTGGAAAATTTATGTACAATATGTTGGAGTTCACATGACAGTGTGGAAGTGTTAGTACGCCTATTAATTTGTGGTTGCATTAGTGAGAAAGACAAGTATATTAGAAAAATCTTTCGAACCCTATATTGTATTGGTGAGTTGTTTGTTGATAGTAAAATAATAAAGAATAGAACTTCATAAAAGAATAGAATATCACCGAAGGCCATCTTCGACAATTTCTTGCCACATTGTAACTTCCGCATATCTGGTCCGTTGAGTGTACGGAATACTTTGTGGAATTGTAATATGCAATTACTTCTGGAAGTTTATTCTCCACCAAATGTATCTCATCTGTGTGATGCATCGTAGATAACAATAAAACGCATTTATTTGATTTTGGAACGTTCGAAGAAATTGTTGTCGTCTTTGGAAACCCATGTGGTTATCTATCGAGTTCTAGTGGCAATAAATGATGGTGGACTTTCTTTTTTGCTTTTCCTTATAGTTTCTACAAAAGTAGTTTTATATGCCAATAATTCCGCACTTAGGGTGATACTTATAAATCAGTTGTCTGTAGTTATTTTTTCCCAGAATCTAGCTGGTGAATTACGGCGTAACTTCAGCTGGTCTGAAATCGGTAGAATAAGGCCCTTCAGGTTGTTTTCCACAATAGATATCTAACTTCCGAAGAATGTTTCATAGATTTTACAAATTGGAGTTAGTTTATCTGTGTGACAACGGTTTGACGATCTTTCACATCATCACATCGTAGGCAACACATAAAAAATTAGAATCAATTGTACGATATTTTTACATGGAAGATTCCCAAACCTGTTCCATCCGTCGACCGAAGGCCTGTCACGATCAGGTGGGAATCTTTTTGAACACCTGCGAGGTACAGAAAACCCAACAATTCTTGAATTTCAAGTGAATGTGTTGTTTTCGCATCACGTGGCCCTTAGAATCTATTCTCAGTTTTACGTATGTAATTGTTAGTACAAGTAACAATTTCACCAACAAAACTGTATTGCAAATTCCAGGTATCTAATGAGGTTTGAACATTTATGGAATATTGAGTCAAGTTTTTAACATTTTGATAACTATTTGATAGATTTGCTCTTACCTTTGCCGGAATGGTACCCTCTGCCAAGTAGTAGCGTTGTCTCTCCCACTCAGAAGATTGATGCTCAATTGTCTCAATTCCATCATCTTCATCAGCACTCTCTATTTCTACCTCCAGCTTACTGTGTGTGTCATGAACACTTTCTTCAAAATGATCCTCTTCCTCTATTTCAGACACACCACCAATGATATCGGTGTCTCTTTTCCTCCTCGCTGTCTATCTCCCTCTGCCATGACTTGATTTGTTATTCTTCCAAAGTCGCTTAATCCATGATGATGTTAAGAAATCATGGCATACAAAATAATGCAGAATTTTACTTTAATAATTCAACTTATTAGAATTGTGTTCTTTGTATAATTTATACTAAATAACTGTGCATTTGCAGCTATAGATATGCAAATAATTCACTGTGATTAGAATTGTACGCTTTATATCATTTGTACTATAGCTGTTCATTTGCAACTGTAGATGTGTAACTCATTTGTTGTGATAAATAGATAGGTTTCAGAAACATACTTTACCTTTTCGATTACTGTGAAGCTGCGATATCGGCAATTAAAATTTTCTGTAAGTACAATCCGGCCTCCAAGGGTTGTATTTTTCTCGTTGAAAACACAAATAATATGACAAACACAATGATGAATAAAACTTTGAATAGCTGAACTACGATTGAAAATATCTTTCCTCTTTGTTCATCCGACTCTGTCGTTGGTTGGTTGAAGACGAAAAACGAGCTTTCCCCGACGGAAGTAAAAGTGTACTTTGGAGAAAAAGAAATGAGTGACCAAGCCCATGGAGCGTGTGCGCTGCAAACCATAAAAGTTTTGGGGATGCGAAGTCGGCAGTTTTTTTGAAGTATTATTACGATGTGCTCATATGTTTACAATTGCATTCGAGCGACAGCAGTGTGAGGTTGTGGGGCTCTCAGAGGACTTTGTAGTTCAGTGCGGAGGTCACTTTTTCCTTCCCTGAGAATGACATTCTCAAACTATCAGATGCTACCTTTTTGAAAGCTCAGTATTTTAATATTGTGACACTCGACAACAAAGATTATATCTCGACAACAAGCCATCGCACTTTTACATGGTTTAGTTCAAGTTGATTTGTCTGTTTGTTTGGATGGAATCTGTTAATCGATTATTCACCCACTTACTGTCATCAGATTTCCTTCAAATTTGGCACGCAGGTGTATCATAGATGACAATTAATTATTACGATATTTGTCACGGCTTTCCCATAGGTCTGTGTTCGCGAGAAAATTGCTACTATAGAATTTGATTCCGTCTAAATACGTTGCTTTATTCCACTTAGTCCTAAGACCACCGTGGCCGTGTGGGTTAAGATGTTTGAAGAAATGTAGTACATAGTAGAGTTGGGTCGATCAGTCACGAGTCGTTCAAATGAACGAGTCACTGAGGTGAGTGTGATGACTCGAGTCAGTAGGTCTGGGAGAAATGACTCTTTAGTGAACGTTTGTGCCAGCTGAGCCGCTGAGTGCAGCGCTGACTCTTAAAGGAGAGAGTCGCAGAGTCCCCATGATTCCCGTGATTCTCAAAGATTCGAAGGTCTAGCTGACTCGAAAGACGAACTGACTCAAAAGACTCGAAAGACGAGCTGACGCGAAAGACGAACTGACTTTTTGACTCGAAAGACGAACTGACTCGAAAGACGAACTGACTCAAAAGACTCGAAAGACGAGCTGACGCGAAAGACGAGTTGACGCGAAAGACGAACTGACTCAAAAGACGAACTGACTCGAAAGACAAACTGACTCGAAAGACGAACTGACTCGAAAGACGAACTACCTCGAAAGACTTCGCTGACTCGAAAGACTCACACACCCAAAGGACCACAAAGGACCACTAACTGACTCGGAGACGTGACGGCGGGACTGACTGAAAAGACTCTTCACCATTCATTGAATCCCAGCGACTCGTTGAGTGGCAAGACCTACTATTCATTAATGACTGTCAAAAGAAGTCTTACCGTAAGATCAGTAACTTTGCTAAATTTTAGGAGTAAATTAAATCCTTCTTTAAGCATCACGTAAATGATATGATGACTTTCAACTTACATCATTGGTTTATTAAATAGCTCTTAATTATTGCTGGAAATCTACCGGTTAATACACTGTATTAGCAGTTCGGGAACTCTAATTTTACCCTCAGATGAATATTGTAGGCATATATTTTTTTACAAATTAACAATACAGATATAGGCGGTATCCGGTAAATGTATTTTGCATTTATTAACACAGTTTACAAAGAGTTAAACACATATCAGTATCATGAACAGTTAATTGGAAGTAGGTGACCAATAAAATGTGATACAACAATTATTTTACATAGATAAAACTTGTAGCTAACAAAATGTATTTTAAAATGCAATTACTCTAAACTAAACTACTTCATTGTTGTTATTTAGTTTTAGCGATGTGATGATTGAAGATTTTCTCGATCAGTAAATAAAGACACGACATGTTGATGCTTAAACATGGACCGGAAGTGCGGCTGTGATTTATTTCTAAGAAAAAACAAAAGCAAAGAGGTACAAGCACAAAAACATAGCCCATAACCACAACAGTGGTGCCAACACAAATAAATTAGACTGCAAACATACCAACTTGATTACATATACACAATATTCATAACCAAAAAATATATATTTAGCCTTCCCAATTATGATTTAAAAAAATCAACATTGATAATTTGTTCGGATCTAGTCTACTTCTTTTTTCAGTAAGAAACTGGCCTCCCTTTGAAAAAACACGCTCACAAGGCACTGAAGTGGCCATCACACACAACCTTCTTTTCATTACTGTATACAGCCTAGGGAAGACCTGTTTCCTGCTCGTCCACCAAACAAGTGGGTCAGAGGTCCTCTCCAAGTATTCCTCCTTTAGGTACTTGTCCACTTCCACAATTGCCGCAGATGTGGGAATTCCTTTCTTCTGACTAGCAACGGTGGAATCGAACTCCTCCCACATTGGAGAAGTTTCCAGGGGCCTTTTGTCTTCAGGTTCAGAGTGCTCAATAATGGGCACTTGCATGGCTTTATTGCATAAGACATGGTAGGCTGCCTTATAAGTTTTATCTTCGGAGAAAGCATATTCTTTGAATCTTGGATCCAGTAAACATGCTTCTCTCAGTATGGAATTGTTTTCAACATCTTTAAATCTCTTCTGGAGTCTCTCTAGCATTTTCCCAGCCATTAACTTTACTTCAGGTGACTCATCATTCAAATATTTTGTAGTGTGCTTAGTCATAAATCTTACAATGAAAGGAATTTTGGAAATATGGGTAGACTTCTCCCCGCTGATGTCCAATGTGGCAGTATAAAACTTTTCTAAAATTTCTATTGCCTTCTCCAAAATAGCCCATTCCTTTTCATCTAATATCTGAAGGTTGTGGCTATGCACTGCTAATGTTGAAAGAATGGGCTTCTTCAGCTGAGAGAATCGTTCAAACATCAAATAGGTGGAATTCCACCTGGTTGGCATATCCTGTTTTAATTTAAGCTGTGGGAGATTCATCTGCTTTTGTGTTGCTTGCAAGTTTGCTGCTGCGTGGGGACTCCTTTTAAAGTGTTCAACAATACTTTTTATTTTTGTTTGCAGGGACTTTATTTCCAATATACCGGCCTACACAACCAAATTCAGAGAGTGAGCGAAACAGGGATTACACTGCCACCCACATATCCTAATTGCTGCTTTAATATTAGCAGCATTGTCACTTACAACTACATCAACTTTGTGTAACAAATCCCATTCTCTTAAAACCCGCTTAATCTCTAAAGATAGATTTTCTGACGTATGTCTGTCACTGTAGGGGAAGCAGTCAACTAAAAATGATCGAAGGGTACATTCCTCATCAATGAAATGTGCTGTTAATGCAAGATAGCTGACATTAGTGGGGGAAGTCCAACCATCAGTTGTAATACACACTCCTTCTGCTTCACTTAACGCATTCATGATTGCATTTTTTTCTCTTTCAAAAATTTGTGGTAACAAATTCCCTGAGAGAAACTTTCTACTGGGCAAAATATAGTTAGGATTGAGCATCTGTATAATTTTCTTAAATTCTTTGTATTCAACCACATTAAATGGTTGGTAGTCTTTGACAATGAATCGAACAATTTGTTCATCAATCTCTCTCCTCTTCGAGGCCCCCATTGCTTTGGATGTAAACTGACCTAAAGTAAGTTGTGAACGCTGAGGTGCAGTCAACCTGGGGAGCTGTGACTCAATGTCTACAGATGTTTGATCCACGCCACTGGAGGTAGACGCAGGATTATTTGCTCTTGAAGTAGAAGGCAGGCCTCTTGTTGCTTGAAGCTCAGATGAAGGTCGATGGATGGATGGATCTGACTGTGAGATAGTGAGAGGAGGAACCTCCGGAGTCCTTCGAGTTGCCCTGAGATCTGGTACACCGGGATGTTTCACCTAGTTCAATAAAACATAATGAGGAATCTTTTATTAGGTTTCGCTGATTTTTACAGGCATCACTAATTGGCAATAACATGAAGAAAGAGAAGAGACATTACCTTGACATGTCTTTGTAGATTTGACACCGAGCCACCTTTTATGGATAGTGTAGCAGAGCAAAAGTTGCATTTTGCTCTATCACTGCCACTTCTGGTGAACATCGTCCAAATTAAACTTCTTCGGTGAGATTGCCCATCCATATCTGGATATATATCTTGGAAAGCCAGGAAATAATCGAAAAACCTTTCTGGTGAAAGGAGATGCTCTGGTGATAACTACTGCTCTGTGCTCTTTCTCCCACTGGACTGACCCACAGAATGAGTGAATAGGCACTTTAAGGAGCAGATTATATGTAAAAGAATGGAGTTTTCTCAACTCCTGACCTCCTCTGCCTTCGTATTAGGTAAAGCGAGGAGAGATTGCGCGGTAGGAGAGTTTGCGCATGTGTAAATTCAAGTAGAAGGAGTAATATGCACGTACCGCGGCGTTGGCAACAGTAAGCACACTACTTTTAGAAGTATCAGTTGAATTCACGGGTCGATTCAAGCGGTTGGCTGTGTTTTATTGGCTAATGTCTGCTGGATCTGTCGACGGTAAGTGCCTGAATTTTAAAGTACGTTTTTTATATTTTCGTGATAAATGTTTTTCCTCCTAAATATTGTCATCTAAGTAATTTTTTAAGTTCACTCTTTGTTAATGATAGTATTTCATGCCATAAAGAGTCACTTTGGACATTTCCAAGCCAGCCCAGAGGGTGCGCAATCTCTCCTCCCCAATAAGGAGAGTTTGCGCAGGATATATTTAACTGATTCAATGGAAGGAAGGATTTTAAATATCTGTTCAATATGGCCTTTTGCCGTGTCCTTAAGACTGCTTATCTAGTCAACTTTCTGGCTCCATTGGAGTAATAAATTAATTCCCTCTGGGCACTTTCATAAAAAAGGGAACTTTTTCGTATTAATGACGATTTCTCAAATGTTTTGCGCTGAAAAAATGTATAGGATTATCAGAAATGACAATGTACAAAGTCCCTACAAGCTTTTTACGAGAAATCTCACCGTTTAGGCTGCACTATAAAATGTATGCACTTGATGTACTCATTATTAGCCATTAGGAAGGCAACCTCGTATAAATAGGCAGAAACCGCTTTCTTCACCTCTTCACCCTGCGGTGTGAATATCTGAGTGGCTGGTACCAATACCCATTGTATAACCCATTGAATAGAGAATATGTATTTCAAGACGCTATTTATTTCGTTATCATTGTCCTTTTTTCCACTCACCAGTCACCACCCTTCCTACTGTATTTCTGATAAATATGTCAAGAAATTCAACATTGTATTCTTGAAAAAGACGCCACTACGTCGTGAGTCGACGTGAGTGATAATCTCAGATTCCACCGAGTAGACCCTGAAGCTTTAGATTACGTCCAATCCTATCCTCTTCCTCTCTTAAATTGTATGTCTAAAACACGAGGGAAATTTCAGTCGAAATGCCCTGCCAACTCTTTGAATTACTCGTGTCATGTTTCTACATTGTAGTAACGTGACATGGACTGTGCGAGAGGAGGTACCAAGTGCTCCAAGAGGCTCCGAGTGCAACATATTAGACCATCGAACGACCTTGATCCCTTTCGGCAACGAGTTGGCTAATTTTCGGGACCCGGCTTCTCAAAACAGTTTCACTGTTGCAATATCCCCTTCGCTTTTCCGTCGAAATCTGCTTTATTTACTTGTATCATACCTAATAATAGAACAACACGTGCAACTCTTAGTTTGTTTTCGGAGCTGTTTTCTAGCGCGTAGTTTTGCTATTTATTTTTGGTATTTCTCTTTTTACGTAAGAATGCCAAACGTTTATGTAAGAAAGTAAAGCAAAGGGTCTTGGTCAGGGGAGAGTTTACGAGGAGCTACAGAAGCTATAAAAAAATATTCTCACCATACGCGCTTGTTCCACCATATCCAGCTTGTTCACGCCAGACTGTTCGAGAACTTTCTTCTGGTTTTCTAGTAGCCTTTAATATACACATGCTTAAATGCTTTCACCACTAGCGTGTTTCGGGGAGTTTATAGTAGGGTGTGATGCCTTGGTGTGAGATAAGCATTTCTGGTTGGTTACTCTTCCCACCCCACCGACAACCCGCAGGCTCAGGCTCAGGATCACAGGTTCTTTAAAAGAGCGACAATATAGTATATATGTAATTGCTGTTATTTAAAGATAGGTACTGTTACTATTGAATCATACGGGGTAGTTGTTTAAAAAGTGTTATAGGCCCTCAGCTTCAGAAAAGTGGACATGTACAGTTGGTATTATAGTTTCCACCGTAAATTAAAAAGGATTTGGACGTACGATCGGTGAATAACGACAAGAAGTTAGTGTTAAAGAAGTACCTAATTTCGTACATTATGTGATTTTGGCGTTTTAACTCTCGGCTTAATTTTTCTGATTTGACAGCACTATTTGTACAATGCTTGCGTAGAGTGTCTTTCCTAAGAACGAATAACATAACCGCACATTTAGAGATATCAACGAGATTATTGTTTTTTTCTGTCATCGGGCATAAAGGTAATATAAAGATCTCATTCTAGGTATAGTGGCCTTGGTCACATTTACCAAAGGTAATAGGTTTGCCTGTCTGTTCTAGATAACTTTAAAGCCATCATTACTCGTTCACAATTCAGCTTTACGTAGTAATGTAGGTTATGTATGCCCCGTCATATATGTACCCCGCAGTATTCCAAAGTGATTCAAAAGACTCACTCTTGTGAACGAGTCATTTAAGTGACGTGATCCAAATGACTCGAGTCATTAAAAAGAATCATTTGGCCCACCTCTAGTACATAGTTATTGTCATGGATTCATGGATCTCCCGCGGCGTTTCTTTTCGATCGAATATGTTTCGGAAACAATGTAATATGCCCGATACCGTTCATGTACAACGGTAACAAAAGCATTTTTACATGGTTTTATTTAACTTGACATCTCTGTTTGTTTGGGTCAAATCTTCTAATCAACTTTTCACCAACTTCCACCCGGACGACATTTTTCCCCATTTATGTCTTTTATTTTTACATTTTAATATTAATTTAACTAAAAAAAAATCATTTCTTTTTCATCAAAAATGTCTCTGTACATTTTTCAGTAATTTATCCATAGAAGAACGGCAATAATAGCATGAAAAATTGATGCAAAGTTATTAAAAACTAAAAACTATAAAATTAAAATAATAAAAAAAACTTAAAAACATATGTGCGACATTTCACAGGGGAATACGGGTGACTCCGTAAAGGTAAATACCGTGGCTAGTCCCGGTATCCTCAAAATTTGGTTAAAAACATGTTTTTACTAACAAATGTATTTAAAAGGAAACAGTTATAATTAGAAATTAATTTTTGAGCTATCACAATTGGCCTACATCAGGCAGAACGTGATTACTTGTGACTAAAAATAAAACCATGGGGATACCAACATTTGTGATGCAAAATACTTTTCGCCGGAAAAACCAAAGTCCTAATCACAGCTGGTGATACTAAGAACTTTTCAACAAATTACTGTCAAGGTTGACTCGAGGTAATATTAATTATAAGAAAAATTTCTTTGCCACATGTATGTTAATATTGTTCAAATTCGGTACGCGCAGATATTACGCTCCTATGAAAATTCAGTAAAATTGTTTGGTGCTTTTAATAGAGAACTTAGTAATTTTAGACTGTATAGGATAAAAACAGGTTTCTTAACTCGATATCGTACGTTTTCAAATATGTATGCTATTGTCACACTCCCTTATCTACATTTAAAGTAATGAAGCTGCTTCGTAAAGAAAAAGGAAGCCCAAGGATTGTTTCAGGAGGATGGAAACACAAAATAATATTAAAGCATGTGTAGCGCGGGATAACAACATTTAATTACTGTAGTGAAATACATCTTTAAGGTAGATTTATAACGTAATAGGTTCCGGACAAAACTTTGGGTTGCAAATATTTATTGTTACTACTTTATGCTACTAATGACAATTCTTACTAACCTGATTCTAAATATTCACAGCGTTTATTGAATAATATACGTGCATATATTGTGCGGGTTCAGCTAATACATAAATGAAAGCCTCTCACTTAGTTTAGAACTGCTGCGAGCGAAGAGTGAGTAAATTATGCTGGGAGCCGCTGCAGACTATGGGAGAGTACAAGATCAGCTAAGGTCGCATAATAAATTCAGATCTGGCGAGTTACAGGTTGGCAAGGAGGATATTATTTTGACCTCACCCTTTATATTTAGAACTAATAGAAGCAACGTAGTGGTGGTGTAGATAGAAGATGTAAAATGATGTATTTGGAGAGTTGCTCGTCAATAAATTAGATTACTTATGTACCTATTGTCAACGTTTCGAAAATTTATATTTTCATCTTCGGGGCTACAATAGCATCATAACGTAAGACTAATTAACAATTGTTTTTGACTCAAATTATTAAAAAAACTATATTACCATACCTTGAGGTGGAATAATTAGATTGAGATATCGGAATATGCCAACATTCGTAGTAGTGTACTACTAGAAAAGATAATAGAAATGTATCAATGACCCATAAAGTACTTACCCGAACCGGTAGGAAACTAAATTAATTGAAGTTCAACCAAGCAGATATGAAAATGAAAAACTATTAACTTTGTGGTTCCACGATGACATGTTTACTAGCACGACCCGGGTGTACCGGGCGACCTGATGACGACGTTGTAGTACGTCGAAACTCGGATCTTGCTAATAAAAAGATAATTGTGGAACAGCAAAGTTAAAAGTTTTTCATTTTCATAATGAACAAGTCCCACCAAGTTACGCCTGAAACTACCAGTTTACAAGCAAATATGCTTGTTTTTGCTTAGTTGGCATAGAAATCTGAGGAAAACAACCTTTTATTTTTCCTTTCTATTATTAAATCCGCTCGTTTGTTCGGTAGAATTAATAATAATCTGTCATCATGGACGGATGTATTGACATCTGAGATTATATCGTGTGGCATATCTAAGAGATGGCATAACGGACCGGACAGTGGGCCATAATCTTCATATTCCAAGGTTGGGAGACTGTGAGCCTAGCTCGGACCTTATGTTGATGACATCAAGTATTTGGCCTAATGGAAACGTCAGTGTCTTAAAAATTTTATCTTGGCCTAAGGGCGTCTGGCTACAATTAAGACCTTAAGGAGTTATGCCTGCATATATCACACCACGAATTTATTCAGGCCGAGTATCGGCCAAGCAGGTGGCCAAGATAATATTTTAATTTCAGCATGCTATATTTCAGTGAAGGCAATTTTAGCGGATTAATTAAAAGTTCCCATAAGTGTCTTCATTTTGAGGGTACATAACAACATAGGGGTTCTCATTTCTTAACTTACATAATTACGAGGAAGCGAAGGAAATACATCGTCAATTTATAGTCGATTTTAGCAATGAACTTGTTAGCTATGCTCGAGCCATGGGATCACACCGATCTTCATTGGCCGCGAATCAATGTTCTTTGGAAATATATACGATCTGGAAGATAAACATAGTTTGGCATAAAAGATGATTACGAATAAACTCAAAATTTACCCCGTTACTTCCTACCTTCCTGGAGACGATTATGTAGAAGTTATAGGTGTCTTAATGATGTTCTCATGACTGGACCGTCGTAGTTTTGGCAGCCAGCGAAAAGGGGTGATTGTCATTATTATATCATGGGCGTCATATTATGTCATGGGCCTAAATGATCACCTTCAAGACATGAAACGCCCCAAAAAACCACGATTTCCAACTCAATGCTATAACTGAAAAGGAGAGTGACCCAGCAAGAATCTTGTTGACTTCTTGCATATCCTTAAATGTCAGCATTATTTTTATTATTACTGGAGGTGATCTACCCGTAAAGGTAGGTTCTGATGGAAGTAGAACTATCTGTTTTCATCTGTTGCATCTGAAGGCCCTTTCATAATTACACAATTTAATTCTTCAGCTTGCCTTACCTCCTACCTCTCTTCATCTCGTTTGAGAAGCTATATATTATCTTGGCAAAAAGAAATAAAACACTTTAAATAGTGTTTATCTTCACAAATTTATTAATACCGAGCAAGTTTCAATGGGTTACCGCCATATTCAAGGTGTCGAACAACAGCAATGCACATGTATATACACGCCTCTTGTAAGGGAGGGAGAGGAAATTAGGATTAGGGGGTAAACGTGTAGGGAGTGAGCAAGGAAAGGGAGGTGGGGGAGAGTTTGAGTAAAGAAGAAAACAACCTTTTGGGTAATTTGGGGAGGAGTGTGAGGGTTGAGGGTGACGCAAGCCAAGCACACCAGATACAGATAAGTCAAAGTCAACAATACACAAAAATACCGTAATGGGCAAGGAGTGGGGAGAGGGGTGAGTTACTCATAGTGAACATCTTAGAGGAAGGTCAAAGGAGAGCGAAGGAGAATCATAAACCAAACTCGTGGTCTTTTAACAAACATTTGTCAGTGGAATTCACAATTTCAAACATTTATAGAAAGTTTACCCTGTCTCTCTTACTTTCACAATGTATAAAATTAGGTTTAAAATCACTATTGTGTCCAGTCTATGAGAGGCGTTTAGTGAAGTTGGCCGAAAACTCACCTTTTTCCACACACTTAAAATACTCTTTAATTATTGTCCGAAAGTTCCTGCCTGTTTGCCCGACGTATCTTGCTTGACACACATTGCAAGGTAGAAAATATACCTCACTTCTCTCCATAGGCTCATACAATAAATTTGTATGAGCCTATGGAGCCTATGTACTATTTAAAGCTCTGTATTTCTTTTAACAATGAAAGATATCCATAAAGTGAAACCTGAAACTATTTGTTTCGTATTCTTTTTCTTGTCTCCTCACACTAACCCTGCATCGTCCTCTCTATCACGACCTTCAGCATCCCCTCGCCTCTCATTACGTGTCCCAACCACTTACTCTGCCTTCTCCTAATCTCCTTCAGAAGTTATCTCTCCCACCATGCCGAGCACGTCCTCATTCTTTTTCCTTTCCGTTCATCGCACCTTCTCCATTCTCCTCCTCACCCACAAATAGGCCTGTGCGATTCTCGAAAAAAAATCGATATCGTTCTATTATAAGAATAATTGGAAATGTGGTCGATTCAATTATCGGGAATTGAAGAAATGACAATTCATTGAAGTCCTTCAATTAATCGTCTCCTCGGTGACCTCTATCCTCACGTTTGGAATGCCCCTGAATCTAGCTATTTCCTCCCTGAAGATCTCCCGTGCGACTGTAGGAGGGCCGGGCGCCGAGCGAGCAGCAAGCATCAGCATCGTCGGTCATTGGCCGGCGTCGAGCGAAAGCGAACAAGTTCAAACGTACAATTTGTAATCTATAGCGAATCAATAATTGTCAATTAATCGATTACCGGACAATAATTGTGAATCGAATAACAATTAACTATTGAACAACAATTGACACTTGAAAAAAATTGACACTCGAGTCAATTATCGCAATCGACATCGATGTGCTGAAATATTCAATCAATTGTAAAAATAATTGAATCGAAGATTAAATTAATCGAATAATCGCACAGGCATAACCACAAACGTCTGTAACATATTCTTATCCTCTTTCTTCAGACTCAGTGAGATTTCTCTGTGTTTCTACTCCATACAACGCTACGCTCCATATTAGACTCTTTGCATGGTTTTTCTTTACATTCTTACTCTAGTCCTCGTCATTAATTCTCTCCTCTTTGTGAACGCATCCTTTTCCAAGGCTATTCTCCTAATCTCTTTACTACACTGCCCATTTCCGTCAGCGTGCTACACAAGTAATTAGCGTTCTACCGTATATATCTAAAAATGATTATTTCTTTTCTCTACTTCCTCCATCCTTCATGGCTGGTGTCTTCACACCCGCTGCTAAATACCCTCGCGGCGGCTCACAGGGTGGGATGTAGATGTAATGCTAGTTACCCTGCATTGGTGCAGCGCAACGTCAAGTCTCGATCAATATTGGCTACTGGAATTATTAGGTCCTCAGTGAAACCAACCTGGTAACATGCTAAAAGTATCACCGAACTTGGTGGCGCTCCCCAACGGAGAGTCTGAGGTCAGGGACGGTGAATGAGTCATGAATGAGTGGGCTAAGGGATCTAAAGTCTCACTTGAAATCCTCTGGAAGAACCTTCTGCTCTTTGTCCCGCAAGGAAGTTAACTTATTTCGTATGAGAGCTCATTATCGGCGAAAGAACACCGAAAATATTAAATACTGATCACTCTTCTCCTTTGCCGTCCTTTTTTCCGGAACCAGTGTCCGTTAAAAGAGTGTTTTCTTTTTCCATAACGACAATTTCCTGTTTTGTTTTCATTTTTTTGGTAGCGATAGTCGATGACTGATGCTCGTGCTTGTTGGAGAGATTGTTTTGCTCCAGTCATCAGCGAAGATTTGGTCCGGGGAAGCCCCCCAACTGTCCCATTCACTGCCAACCCCACGTGTCTTCCTCCTTGCCTGGAGACAGCGCTCTGCGGTGCCCACTCAGCAGCGAGGAGGAAGCCGAATGCATTATTCATAAAGGCAAACCTTTCAGAGTTCTGTGACTGGGCAAAAGATTATTAAGAAATGAAAATCGGGCTTTTTGCCCGATTTCCGTTGAATTAATACAACGAGTTTAATAATATCCGTATGCAATCACATGTGAAAAACTTTACAGAATAAATATCAAATATAATTAACTACACAGTTTATAAAACTAATGCAAAGATGTTTTGCAGCAAATATAAATGTCAACATCTAATAAAAAACTAAATTTATTATTTAATCAATATCAATTACAGCAATAATTAATATTTAAATAATAATGAATATACAAAACATTAATGGTAGGATTGCCAATCTTTTTATAATAATTCATCTCGACATTTTCTTCTTAAGATATTATCTGCATCACTATGCATATAAATAGATACTTGTGGTAAGGGAATTATAAGAGTATAGCATACAGCTGTACTTGTTTTTCTTCATGCAAATATGGGTTTCAAATACTCAATATCTGATATTTTTACGGTACTTAGTTAAAACTGTTATGTATGGTACGGAAATATGCGATATGGCATGTGGCAGAATATTGGTGAAATGAAGCAGCAATAGGAAAATCATAGGTAACGTTTTAAAAGATACTAACGTATGTCACTTCTTAAGTTAATTCTAAATTCACTTTAGGACAAAAGCCACTACAACGATCATTGAATTTCCGGTTGACCGTGTCAATTATGAAAATCAAGCCGGTTGCCCTTTCCTCCCCTTGCAGATCCGAAAATGATCAATCTGCTAAACTACGATTAGCCCAGTCAAATTAAATAGAAAACAGTGTTGAGGAATTAATTCCCAGCAAGCTGGAAATCGTTTCAATACTTTCATTTGGTCCTAAATTAGTGTAATCTGAGTTTGCACCATCCCAGGAGGTGAGCTTATCTTTAAGGATAAAAAAATTAAATTTTGACAATTTTTTCAGTTTTTTGCTTGTAGGACGAAAACAGTGCGTCCGACGGAAAATGACATCCTATTCAATATTAAAGAGGGTTAAATTCTTCGTAGAGTGAGTATATAAATCTTCAAATTCGATTCAGTAGTATAGCCGAAATCAAGTTAGAAACCGGGAAATTTTCTCATTTTAATGCAAACTTAAATTTTGCGACTTTCCAGGACCACATATCTTTAAAATAAAATAAACCTATGAAAAAACCCATAGAATAAATGTTGTAGAGAATAAAATTTCACGTTATATACACATCTCAATTTTCAAATTCAGTCATTTTGAAAGACTACATTTAGCATAAATTCAAAATAGTTTTTTTTCAGTCCTCTTTAAGTTGCACATTTCCCGTAAATATGAGGAGTGAGGCATAAGTGCATTGTGAGGGGTGAAGAACATTTCAATGCAAATTTCTAAGATATACAATCAGAAAAGTAGTTACATAAGTATACACACGCTGAGTAGAGATTTGAGGTAGTATGAATGAAAAACAGTTTTAATTTTTCAAATTAATGTTAATTAATTTATCAATCAGAAATAGTCATATTTGTTAGTAATTTAGGTGAAATGAAGTAATAAAAACATTTAAAACTTGACATGAAATTCAAAAACATGTTATATAAATCAAGAGGTAACAGCAAAAAATGAGGCAGCATTCATGCTCGCATTTTCTTATATGTCGATGGCCCTTCATCTACGAAGTTCTCAAGCTGCGGTGGCATGTCGAGGCCCTCTTCATCGGGATCATCTGCAAAGGGACTGTCCTCACCTATTTCTGCTTCTACGGCAATCGGCATGTGGGACACACCCTCATCCTCGAACGGTGCTGAATTCCCACTACCGTCCATTATGTATCCAATAGCAACCAAAAAAGTCATTGGCAGATGGAAGCCACCTATGCGCACGATCACTGATGATAATGGAGAATCAGAATTGCAGGATGCCACAATCTCTCTGGCTTTTGTAGTAGAGAGGCTGGCCGAACGTCACAAAGCAGCATTTCTGTTTATCACCTTTCCGTTGAACTGAATCAAGGAGAACAGAGTACATAATGTCAGAGTTTCCTGGAGGTGCATTGAGTCTTAGGTAGGCACAGAGTACGAGTTTTATGAAATGGCTGATTAGAGGTAATCTTCTCCATGAATCCGTTCCACCCTGGGACGTCCAAGCGTCCTCTCCATTTCCCATACAACCGGTGTTGGAGCCGTTAATCTTGTCTACAGTGACATCAGCATTATCACGCACCCATTGGCAAAAGGAATCTTCAACCACGACTTGCGGTGCATCTTGAGGGACAAATGCTTGAAACAGCTTAACTTCAGAATATGAACAAGAAAACCCAAGACTTGATAACACCTCCAGAAGATCTCTTGATCCGTACTTCTTATGAAGCGTTGCACCAAGTCCTGTGAGCAGTGGGGACAGAAAGGACCGCGGTCTCGCAGCATTAATTATTGCGTGAGCGATAGCACAGGTTTTCGTTTTTTGTTTGGGCCGAGCAGAGAGGGTTTTTCCCTTTTTGGGGTTTACAATTGACCCCACAAGCACCTTAAGGGTTTCTGGAATGTCATTTTCAACGTCATTCAGAAATTCATCCACTTTGGTGTAAGTATCAAGGTGATACATTACCGACCTGATATCCTCGCGGACAATGGCAGCGGCGGCTTTCACTATGCGAAGTCGCTCTTCTTTTTCGTCGGCATTCCTTGAGTCATACCAATTCTGAGTTAAAATTTTGTAACCTGTATTTCGAAAGCATATTACAGGTGGCTTTCCCGGTTTCTAACTTTTGATTTCGGCTATACTACTGAACCGAATTTGAAGAATTATATACTCGTTCTTCGCAGAATTAAAACCTTTTTTGTATTGAATGAGATGTTATTTTCCGTCCGACGCACTGTTTTCGAGCTACAAGAAAAGACTGCAAAAAAGTGCAAAAATGTAAATTTTATTGGGCTCCCATAGAATAAGCTCACCTCCTGGGATGGTGCAAACTCTGATTACACTTATTTACGACCAAATGATGGCATTGAAACGATTTCCAGCCTGCTGGGAGTTAATTCCTCGAAGAATTCTTATTTGACTGGCCTATATCAGGATTAAGGTGATTTCATCGCAAAATGACAAATGTCATTGTCATCTAATTATAGCGAATTAAAGCCAGACGTGTCCACTGTTTAATATGAATATAATCATTCTGCGTTTTCACGGTACTCAAAAATTAAAATTGAAAATACATGGTATGTCTGAGATCATGAGGAGAAATATTACTATTCTGTCAAATAAAAATGCCATTTTCGCGAAAAAGCGTTCACAGGATACGAATTTTCCTAAGATTGATTGATGATGATTTATGTACTTCCACCAGTAGAATATTACATACAGTATAGTTATTATTTGGTCTCACACGGTCGCAGTAGAAATTCCATAATGGCTTGACATCACAAATTATGTGGAAATTATTTACGGGTAAAGCATAAGAAAATATGTTCTTCGAAATGAAAAAAATAAAGCTTTTAAAAAGAATAGTAATGCCTTATTTTTATTTAAGTTTAGGAATTATTTGTAATTATTCGTTTTTAATAAATATTGAAATAATATAATTATTATAGCGAACTCAGAACCTGTTGAATGGTGGATGTAATTCAGATTAAATATTATTTTTGCGAAGGTTTTCGGGCGTTGTCCATTAGTGTTCCGCATTTTCGGGTTCTCCATCCGCATTCGTTGACATTGGCTGACGACGGTTTCGATAACCGCCGCCAAAACAGCTTCTTTCCACCTTCGACCTGAATACGATAGCAGGATGGCTATCGAAACCGTTGTCAGCCAAAGTCAACGAAGGTGGATGGAGAACCCAAAAATCCGGAACGCAGATTAAATATTTGTCGACTGCATTCCTCGTAGCTTAAGATTCCCAACAAAACCGCCTTGATACCGCTGGAATGGACCAATTTGAATATCTTGGGTTCGTATTAGGTCGCTAACAGGTACGGGTATAGTCTTGTCCTATTTGTGAACGCGAGTCAGATGGAACAATTCTGCGTACGTGACGATGGTATTCAATGATGAGGATACAGAGGAATAATACACGCCGTTATTATATCGTTCCTCACTGTACCGTGTATTTATTATGCTTTTTGAAGTTATACTTCTTTGCGCCCGTTGGAGACTTTTGGGATGGGATGTTGGTCGAGAAACCGCGTCACGCTCTTTTTTGGGTGAGAAAAATCCACAATTGTACTCATTGAAACGAATTCCTGGGTATTTCTAATCGAGCTAAAAGGATGAAATTTTCAGGGAAGGGTTCAAATTTGGTGTCGAGTCAGGAAAAAATCGAAAATCCCAATATTTTTCATTGGTTTCGAGTCCAGATAGGATTTTGTTTTTTAATGGGTTTAAATGGGAAAAACGAATAATTTACGTGTAGAGTAATTTTCATTCATTCATTAAAATATGAAATAATTTAGATACAAGTTTCATTCTTTGACTGAAATGAGGCCAAAAGATCAATGCATTTACTTCTTGCAACCGATGTTTCTCTATCGATCGATAAATTGAAATATTTGAAGTTTAAACGCAAAATTAATGCAAATTTCGATCTTTTTTCATTTTCGTTGCTAAGCAATTTTTTCATTGTTCCCGAGACTTCCAGTACCTTATACGCGTGCTATAAAGATTAAACTTAAAGGAATATAACTTTCTCCGTGCGTATTTCAATCGCTTTTAACGATATTATGCCTTAGAAATATACTTTTTACAATGTTTTATAATTATATACATAAACTGTTTCGTAGCTTTGACACTCCTCCATTTGCTCATGCCTACGAATTCGTTGGGATCGCTCCAGATTCCTCCATTTTGCTTCTGAAACACTCTTTACACCTTATTCCGGGTTTCCCTCTCTCTGTTTTTCCAGGAAACATTAATCCTTGCACCTACTTTCTGAAATGTACCTCGAAACTCCATTCTACAAGTCAAAACCATGTAAAATGATAATGTTCTATGATGCATTATCTCTTGGATTTTGAAATTATGAATTCAAGTACTACGCCATGTGTTTAATATGTAAATTATAATAATTGAGATCAGCAAAAATAAAATGAAATGTGAAAATCCATAGCATTTACTTAGCTCATATTGATTGAATTTCATACTGCCAAATAACTGTAATCATGTTTAATTACAAATATTTACTTCAAAATTGCTCAATGGCATGAAAATAAAAGGAAAAATACAGCAATTACTAAGAAGAACAAAGTACATATGTCATGGGACCATTCGTTTTATGCTATTATCTCATTAATATATTCTTAGGTCAAAAATTGACCCAGCTAAAATAATTTCCAAAAGAAGTAAGACCTTATTGCATTCGTTTTTAATGATTTACAATGTACTATCATACACTTTTCCCCTTTTGCTTGCAAACTGCAAGCACCCATTTACTCGCTTTGTACGTTCGAACTTTGAAAAGAAGTTTTGTTTAAAATAACAATATATCGAAGAGAAATATATTGAATAATAGAGGAAAAATGTCTTTTATTTCATTTATATATCCTGTCTGCCTGTGTGTGTGAGCGGGTGTGTGCGACCGGTCAAAGAAGTATAACTTCCACCGTCTGGTCCGACGCAGACCACGTTTTTATGGAAATATTTGTATGTATTCTATTAATTCCTATCGGGTTGCACTCCTCGGGGGAGGGCCCTCATAATCGCTGACGTTTCGATTAGCAAGTCGAAACGTCGCACATTGGGGCCGAATTCCGAAAAGATGATCAAAATATGAAGAAAATGTTCAATCATTGCGAAATTCGGTGTGTCTAAGTTTTTTAGGTTGAAGATTACGAATATGAAATCAGAATTGCAAAAAACAAAATGGCTGACCCAATATGGCGGCATTAAAGGTGATAAAGGCTTTAATTGGAACAAAAGTCGGTAATAACACATTCTTGAGATCGCCGAATACGAATTTGAAGTTTAAATTGCAGAAAACAAAATGGATGACTCAATATGGCGGATTTTTTCAAAAGCATTACTATTTTTTTAAATTCTTTGTTTTGGTATGCAACTGTGAAGTTGACGTTAAAATCAGGAAAATGAGCGGAAGAAAAAAATTGAACTTACAAAAATTGTCATGTTTTGCATATTATTACAAATACTATACGTAAAATAAAATAATTATCGATACAAATTATAGGAAATAGGGGAAATTTCCGTAGCTTTTATTTTACGTTTGTCTCCCAATAATTCTCGGTACAAAATATATGAATGTAGGTTAAGCTGAATTCTAGATTTCACATTGCTAAATTGATTTATTGTTAATTGTTGATGCCGTTTTTTCCTTACACCGTGCACTGGTAGAACGGACATTGTCAACAACAATGTTCAATTAAAAATATCGTTTGATTGCTGACGCGTAATAAATATGCAATAATGGATGGTGCGAGATCGTATAATTTAAGGTTTACATGCTGGTTATTAATTTAATTTGTCTATTTTGAATACGTGGCACGTGGCGCCACGTAAACAAAAGATAATCATGTGTAGGCTTACCAAATCACCCGGTTTAGCCGGGTACCGCCCGGTTTTAAAGACCTTTTTCAGCCCCCGATTAAATCTCCCGGAAAACAGGGAAATCCCCCGGTTTTTAGTATCGTTGCCAAGCTCCGTTAGTAGAATGGTAGAAGCTTTTCTTCCATCGTGTAATATTTAAAAAAATGAGATGATGCCCCTTATCTTTGTACACTAAAATATTATAAAATAAAAGATTGATTGAGGTTTAACTCGAATCTTCGGTTTGTTTAATCTGACGTATCTGTAAATTTTAGCCCGCAATCAGTTTACATGAAACCACCCTTCTTACTATCATAAATATTACATCAATATTAATGTTGTTCGCCGAATTATACCTCACGCCCTGAACGTCTGCTTCATTCGATCAATTCCAAATAATATATGTTTTTATCACTCCGCTTCCAAAAACAATGCTCATTAATTCGTTTCAAGCATGCGGGCTAGTTATCAGGCCGCCTTCATTGTTTGGGATATACACCAAGTGTTCCCACAAGAATGTAACTTAAAGTCGATATGCTAATAATAAACACCGAAACACGTGCTCTACGCCAAAATACCAATTAAAGGAAATGGACTAATACCTTTAGTGATAATCCCTCGGTTTTTCATTGTAAAATATGGTATCCCCCGTTTTTTTATTTTAAAACATGGCAACCCTAATCATGTATAAGAACCGCCTGCTATAGTCTTCTCAATCAGCTGTCAAGAAATAGGTTATAAAGATATATTTACTGTGGTAATTTAAAAAATATCATTGCTATACTATATGATTACCTTCGCTTGGATTTGCCTCTTCAAAAGTGAAGTTGTTTTTTTGCGGTTAACTATGATTTGCGTAGTATTGTAAGAACTACCGTAACGATCTGCTACGTATTGTAACAGTACACTTCTTTTATCAATAACTCGCGTTAGGGAAACCGGGGCAAAGAAATTTAAAAAGAAAATGATAGGTACGACCTGTAGTTATACCATATTTAAATATGGTAAAGGGACAATGTAGTACAATTTAACTTTTCATAGAGAGAATGCATCGTAAACGCTAAAATGAGCTGCTACGCATTGTACCTGTAAACTTCATTTGTCAATAACTTACGTTAGGGAAACCGGGGCAAAGAAATTTAAAAACAAAAAGATAGGTACGACCTGTAGTTATACCATATTCAAATATGGTAAAGAGACAATGTGGTACAATTTAACTTTTCATAGAGAGAATGCATCGTAAACGCTAAAATGAGCTGCTACGCATTGTACCTGTAAACTTCATTTGTCAATAACTTACGTTAGGGAAACCGGGGCAAAGAAATTTAAAAACAATATGATAGGTACGACCTGTAGTCATACCATATTCAAATATGGTGAAGAGACAATGTGGTACAATTTAAGTTTTCATAGAGAGAATGCATCGTAAACGCTAAAATGAGCTGCTACGTATTGTACCTGTAAACTTCATTTGTCAATAACTTACGTTAGGGAAACCGGGGCAAAGAAATTTAAAAACAAAATGATAGGTACGACCTGTAGTTATACCATATTCAAATATGGTAGAAGGACAATGTGGTACAATGTAACTTTTCATAGTTTTTCTAATAACTTTTTCTAAGAAATATAATTTATTTCTCAGTGCCCATATGTAACTATATAACACTCAATTTTTAAAATAGCTATATCATATAAATACTATTTAAAATCTAATTACTATTATGAATAGATTCCTTTTTTCAAAATTTAAATCGGATCACTCAGCGATTTATAGTGTGTTTTTTAAAAGTCCTTAAAATTGGGTTGAATGTTTTCGTTGCACCGTAGCGGTGCTCAACTGTCACTTTCACACTGAATAATGAGCGCAGTTGCAAACTTACTCGCGTTTATAATGCATTTCCCGGCGGATTAGATATCAGTGTAGGCAACCTACAAAAAGAATCCTGAAAATAAAAAAAATAATTTTTGCCATTTTGAGCGCGTTTTCGGCATTTGGCCCCACTGTGCGTCGCTTCGGTGGAGATGGAGGACCTGGCACGGTGTGCAACCCGAGAATAAATTATCTTCAACAATCATCGAGGCAGAATGGGTCCGTACTTATGTTTTTACCGTGACGGCCTATAAGTGCACATTTAGCTAGTGCTTATTACACTGCATTACCCGTGTATAACTTTTTTTAACGCAACAGCTTACATCAAAGCTTCAGGAGTTAGATGTTTTATTCGAGTATCCATTCTTGAGAAGCTATCCATTTGTTAAAGGAAGGTTCATCCATCTGTACGTCCGTCTCATAGGCTCATATGGAAAATACCGCGGACAAAATTGTAGAAATATAAAAATACATGTAACATGTTGTAACGATAGCGAGCTACACTTTATTTCTTCACTCAGCATTGTGGTTATAATTTGGAAATAATTTCACAGTGGAATATTGGACAGAAAGTTTTATTTCTTCCGATCCAGGGTTTCAGACTATTGCTCAGTCATTATCAAGGTCCTGAATAATGACTCTGCAATAGTAGAAACCCTGGGTCGGAAGAACTTTCTGTGGAATATTACAAAGTGAAATTATTTCCAAATTATCGCAATGTGGTTACACCAAGTTAAGGATGAAAATTTGATGTAAAAAATTGTGGTTGGTGGCACGCAAATAAATGTGCCATTACGCGTGAAATCGTATCTGCTTTATTTTGGCAGTTGGGTTGAAACTGTCCTTGAACCCCCCAAAATAATTGACGGAACACCTCGGATGGCTCAGTTGACGACATTCACACTGTACTTCCGCTGCGCACTTCGACCCCCTGCCGTCATTCTCATCACCCTGATCTGTTGGAGCAAATGAGGATCCCTTTCCTGCTCGTGGAGGGACGACGCAACGTGAGGCGGCGTGTCATCAGCGAAGAGAGGCTGGTTGTCTCCCGCGTTCATTTTTTGCTCCAGTCCAACTTGCTCCGTAATGAGTTGCATAATACTGCGGTGGTGCTTAGATATGAATTTAGTGTGGGCAAGATACCATTCCCAATATGTATCCTCACTCTACAATGAAGCGATAATCGCGGGATTACGGTGTATTACATTTTATGGACATAATTGTTATTGATAATAAATACTATTAGATTTACATTTAAGCTACCGATTGAGGTCATGGAATACCTTATGACCACCATTTTACCTATTTAACAGAAATTACGGGTGGGGGGCCTCACCCGCACCCTTCCTTAATCCGGCACAGACTATCACTGTAGCACAGTTTTACGTTTGAGGCTTAACTTTGTGGAACCACGAGATTGGAAATAAAATATCACGTTGTACATTCCACTCACACACTTTATTAATATCGACCATGCTTTCGACATGTAAATGTCATTATCAAGGTAACCATGATAATGAAATTTACATGTCGAAACCATGGTCGATATTAATAAAGTGTGTGTGTGTGTGTGGAATGTACAACGCGACGTTTTATTTCCAATCACTGTAGCAGATAATGTGCGAACTAAAATTATTAGTCTTATCAAATGATAAACATGGAAAAATATAGTATCAATTACTATATTTATATTAAGCTAGATGAAAAGGCCTCGATGTGTGAGTTGGAGATTTTTAAAAGCATTATTGAGCTATTCCGAAAGCTTTCGGAAGAATCCGAGAAATTTGGTAACTCTTAATTTTTTCTTGGCAACCTGAGTGTATTGCATAGATCACTGACAGTGCGTGTCGCCTGAGAATGGCAACCTTGTATGTATTTACTCAGGGTTGCTACAAGCCTGGAAATTGAAAACGGGCCTGGAAAAGTCATGGAAAGTGATAAATAAGTATGAAAATATTTTGAGGATACCGGGACTAGCCTCGGTACATATAACCTTTTACGGAGTCACCCCGCAAGTGCACATTAGTGGGATATTCCGCAGAAGAAACGCCTGAAAATTAGCTTTTCACTGTCAAAATATTATTGTTTTCAACAAGCACTATTTTAGGCTCTGTGGACTCAGGGGTTTTAGTACCTTGCGCGAAATGAGACATTGGAGCTTGTATTTGGTGATTATCAAGTTTTTATGCCCCTAAAATAAACTTTCTGGTTCTATTCTTTAATATCATTCCAACGAAGATGGAATATTTGTTTCTCCTCCTACTGTGAACAGGTGATTCGTGACCTTAATCGTGGCCACATTTTATTAAAGTGTACTAATAAGTAAAAAATAATTTTTTCATCACTCTCCTAACAATAGGTGGGTGCTTTTGGAATAAATATTGATATAAATGACAGGGGATGGATGTTGATTATGAATAAGCGCCCATGCTTTTGTTTTCCTAGTGATGAAAAAATTATTTTTTACTTTTTAGTACACTTGAATATATTAGCGTGGTTTTTTCATAAGGCACTTTTTTGCATGTTGTTATTTTCAACTTTTTAGTCTTAAAACAAATCTTGTAATCGACTTTGTAATCTCTTATAATACAGCTCAAATATACTGATTAACTAGTTTATATATCTGATTAATAATTCATGCATTATCATCGAAAATACGTTTGTGTCCAAATATACTACTTATTTTACACTTTTTAGTCTTTGTATTATTGTGCAACGGTTCTTTGAAATTTAAATTATTAGCATTTCTTCTCACTGTAAATACTAGCGCCATCTATTGGCAAAATACTTTTTTCCATGTAAAACGTAAACCATATAATTTTAGTAGATTAACTTGGTAATTAGTGAATTTAATGACTGATTCATGTATTGTCATCGAGAGTAAGTGTGCCAAATGTCAGCTCGATTGAACATTGGGAAGACCATTCCATCCAGACAAACAAACAAACAACAAACTAACAGGTGTGGTTAAAATAAGCGTGGTGATAATAATATACCAACAGAAAGGAAGCCGATTTTTCCCCGGAGGGATAGTAGCGGTTCTCCATATGTTAGAAATCTTTATTCCGTCACAATACATCCCAGCCAGCACAAAGAAACAGTTTACTTTAAATTTACTTGAAATTTTCGTAAATATCTCGTAAACTATTTACTTGATTACCAGTAGCTTACGTAAACTTCAGAGATGCAACTTGTAAATATTACAGCCACATGTCCTCATCGTATAGTAAACAACAAAGAAACCGTTTACGTAAACATCCTCCCTAATGCTTACATACTATATATTTCCTTGCCAAATATAATATTACCTCACTACAAAATAAAATTACCTACCTGCTTCACCATGATCAAATGGTGACACTTAACACTGATAAATACAGAATGGTGAACCTGAAAAATTGCAACAGGGTCGGACAAGGATGTTGCCATGAGCACTCTTCAACATGTACAGCAAGAACTGCAGAGCATGGAAGTGAATGAAGAAATCAACGTGTTACACTTAGCTAATGATATCACTGTCATAGCAGGAAACGAGGAGTACCTACACATCTCACTGGATACAAATGATGGAGAGTATCAGGGAAACGATGTGTAAATCGACAAGAAAACCATAGAACTTGCAAGCAGAAGAGAGAAAACCTGGCCAAAGTTTGCCTCAAACGTAAGAAATGGGAGTAGGTGAAATCATTCACTTACCTTGGGAGCACCATTACCTGGGATGGGAACTACACGGCAAAATCAAGCATTGCATAGCCCATGCTTAGACGTATTCTTTGGCAAAAAAGGCCGCTCCTTTGCTTGAAGAGCATAAGTGGAGATTAGAAAACATCGTGAAAACAATCATGGTGGCAGTAGCACTGTACCGATCATATGGACTTATAGAAAAACTGATAGCCTTTCAGACTTGGTGCTGAAGTTCAAATGGATGGACGAAGTGAACAACAACGTATACACTACAGTAGAAGGACACTGAGGATCATCATACAGTGAATGATGTAACGGGAAACATTATTGAGGGAAAACTTAAGGAACAAGTCTCCCAAGAAACAAGTACTTGGGTAAAGCAAGAGGATATGGGAAAGAAAAACCACAGCAAGATACGGAACTAGTTTGGGATAGGGAAAAATAGAAGGCTGCAGTAAATCCAAGGAATGTTACACCAAGAACATTAAAAGATATTAATTAAATCCCTTCTTCAACAATAAAAATGATAAAATAGAAAGTTAAGGACTAGAAAAGCTATTTGAAAAAATTGTGAACTTACAAGGAATTGAATTACAAATTGCTTTATTACAACCACTGTATATTAGGTATACAAGCATAAACATTACAATTGACAATCTCAGTCAGACAATTGCTGAATTGTTTTCTGGTGTTCCATTTTTTTTTTCTATTCTCCCTGTAGTCCACCGTTCTTTGGTACGAGGTGCGGAGGAATTCTGCAATGGACCCTTTGATGTCTTCATCACAAAAGCCACAATCACTCTCGCCAACATTTTCAAGCTTCCGCCTTATTACTTCTGAAAAAGGAGATGATTCACAGTAATAAAGCATAAACTGCTTCCAACAGTGCAATACTATTGACACAAAATAGCACTGCTTACCATTTATTAGTTTAATCACATGCTGATATTTGACGAAAGCCCTTTTGTCACTACCACGGTTCTGACCTGCCATGTTGAACCGCAGAGCAAGATCAGGAGTGATCAATTTCTCCATTACCGCCTTCACCTGCCCCCTTAGCACCCTTACAATTTCTTTATTAGTCCTGTTCATGAATTCAATCATAGAACCTGAATTTTCCAAGGTTGCCATCTGAAAGATAAAAGTAAGATGGCATTTACTTTCAGAGCGACTATTACTAGAAATGTACTATATATATTTAATGTCATGAAAAACTTACCAGGTACTCTTCATACTTCAAATTCTTTAGAGCCTCTTCTAAAGCATCCAGCTCACGGATGTCACTCGCTGGGAGAGAGACCAAGTCTCTGAAATTACACACCTCTGTATTTGCAACTTTTTCTTTTGGTCTTTGCCTGGACATTGCCTGGACTTTCACGTCAAGAGCACTTATCTGTTCCGACATGACATTTAGTGTATGTGGAACCACAAGCAATTCATCCATAAGTTTTAACTTATTCCAAACAATACGGAGAGCAGCTGCAATGAAAAGTAACCATTAGATTCACATAAATTCACCTTTTTACCATTCCATTAACTTCATTCAGATAAATTCTAAAATTAATTATGGTAATATTACAGCAGCAAAATACCTAAGCATGCTGCATGGCCATCATGGCCATTGGAGGCTATCGCCTCATCAAATTCATCCATGGGAACAACTTCTACAGTCGTACACATTGCTGCATTATTTTCTGTTTGCAGTATGGCAGATTCTGAAAAAATGTATCAAGGAGAAAACTTAAAACTAATAGCTTTCATACACGACACTGTTTGAAGCATAGATTAGCACTTATGCAGCAAAAATTCCACATTTAAAAGTTAATTTCCAGATTTTGAGTACACCACAGAGATAAAAGTAGCATTTAGGTACCTATTACCTTTTCTATTCCTTACAATTGCATCAAAATTGGTTCCTATCGTTAACAGCTAAAGGGTATGACACATGACAATGACTTGAAACTAGTATCTTACCAATTGGCAGGGTTGATACAGCCACCATACTGCTATTTGATGAACTAAGTTGATCATCCTGGGTTGACACATGAGTAGGGGGAGATTCCAAAGGAAACGAAAGAATTTGAGAAGACCTAACTCCAGTGACCTCTCGTGAGTCCATCTTTCCTTTGGACTTTTTTGATGTTTTCACATTCCCTTTGGACCTACCTAAAATAAATCAGAATATTAACTAATTAAGTGTTGGCAACATTAAACATATGACAATTGTGTGCACATTATGAGACACTGTTTGCAGGGCCAAGTAGAGTACTGTTATGCCAAAAAACCACAATTGAGCAATACGTCAAACAAACAATTGAGCTAGCTTAACCAATTAAGAACTTTGGAATAACCACTTTGGGTTAGTGGTAATCAAGTTATCAAAGTGCCCTCTGATTTTACTGGCCTACTAAAGGAAAGAAAACAAGTAATTCATATCATTGGTATGAATTAGTGAGTACATGGTGGAGGTATTTCTTGTTAGATTTGAAATCCATACACTTCTGTTGCAAAAAATTCTGGAATAATGTATTCATCAAGAAATATGAAACATATGTATAGGCTTCCATAGCTTAAATTGGTGGAGTTAAAGCATCAAGGAGTTCCTTATTGAGTACAACTTACTTCTCTGGGAGCATCTTCCACTTTACATGCTCAAAATTCCAGTGCAATCCGTACTTACCATGTTTACTGCACCTGGGAGGATCTGGCATATCATCATATGAAGAGCTATCTGATTCAAATTTCTTGGGTGGCATTCTCTTCCTCTTGCTCGACAGTTGATGTAGAATAAAGCCTTCAAGATCTGTATCATCAAACTTACATGCTGCATCACAATCTCTGTTTGCCTCATCGAAGTCCTCTAAAAAGTTATCACGAAAAAGAGGTTTCTATTACAATGGATATTCGAAGGAAATAGGGGGGACAAGAAACAGGTATTATGAAATATGCAATCTTAGCTCCAAAACAATAGCTTTCATTATGAATCTAGTTCTTCTACCTTGTTTTAAATGAGCTAAGGACTGAGATTTTAAACTGGTTTTCACATGTTCTCCAATTTTAAGCTTAATATTACATCAGTGTTAGGAATGTCTTACAAAGGAGAAAAGGGCTTCATCAGGACAATGCTTACCATATTCTTTGGGCAGAATATATCGCAATGGCCAGTCAACCCATCCATCAAGATCTTCTGGCAATGGATCGCCAGAGCGTATTAATCTATTTACATAGCTCTTTGGCCAGGCATATGGATATTTACATGAGTAAATTTTTCTCCCATCAACTTCTTTCATCAAGACCCAGTCTTTTGGAACTGGGTGGATTGTTACTTCTGTTTCATCTAGGAATGGAAGAAACTCGCAGACGAAGTATTTCGGCATCTTTGAAAATAAAAAAGAACATTAGAAAAGCCATGCTATCAGGAAAGATTGACAGTATTTCATTTCTTACAAATTTAAGCCACTTACCCACATAAAATTATTTTGCATCACCGGAGAAGAATTTTAAATAATTGCACTGGTTCCACACAAGGAAGAATTAACAGAAATATCTTATAAACAATATAATACAGAATGTTCACCATCTGTCACTGCCTACAATGAATGAACCATTTCAGCTATGTAAAACAATCCTTCAGTATCACTCTCACTTCTCGATGAAATAGAGATGGGAAAAGGCAGAACAGACATCGGTATCATCACTGCCTTTCTGACGATACTGCTGACTGGCCACACTTGAGTGACAGATAATTGGCTCACAAGATAAATTCCAATTGTGCATGAGGGGGAAGGGGCATTATAAAAGTCCCCCACTTCAAGAAATTTCTGCCCAGCAAAACATGGTTCTGCATTCCTAGTTGCTATGAACTGCATCTTGCAAACTGAGCCATCCTCAAGAATAACACAATTATCAGGCTCTTTTGTTGAAAATTTGAAATTGTGCAAATGAAAACCTGAGTAACAAGGCCATTTTAGCTCATGAGGTAATGGGGGCAACATAACTCTTGTAGTCAATTTAAAATTTTGAACACCCTTACAATCATTTCCTAGCACATGGTGTTTCTCAGCTAATCGCCGAACTATCTGCTGTAGAGGGAGGTTTGGTTTACGAATTATTCTCTTCAATTTCTGTAATTTGTTTTCAAACTTGAAGGCACTGTAATTATCCAAAGGACCATATAACTTTACATCATCAACCACATGCAGCAGACCATGAACATTGTAAGAAAGTGATTCCTCTCCATATATTTGTCCAAAATGCACAACAAAATATTTGAACAAATCCCTGCAATACTCCAAATTCTCAGGTAAGTATTTCTGTGATACCAGTGCTCTTACTGCATAATGAAATGCCATGAAATGCTTCATCACAGACTTGGATAAATGCCCTTGAAACACTAATGGGCTGGTGTAGATAAGCAGCTGCCTAAATTCAGTTGCTTTCCACCGTAATAATTCATTTAGGGATCTAGGTTTTCTAGCAAAGTCACGGGGAATGTAGTGAGCAATGGCAACTAAATTATCACTAATTTTCCCCCAAGTAGCTGTGGGCATTCTCACTGAGAAATTTCCTTTCCTAAATGCTAACAATATTTTCCTCATTACACCTAAGCAAATAAGGTGCATATACTCATAAGGTATCCCAGTCACCATTCTAGTGCCAGGAATAGAAAGCAAAGGAGAGCAACCGATGTGGTGATTTTTATCGTGATAGGCATTAAAACTATCATCCGTCCTAAGCGGAGCCTCAAAATCAGTAAATACAACTCTGTTCTTAATGTATTCACCTTCAACATGACATTTCCCACATCCAAAATACGCATTATGATTTTTTATCTGAGCCACTAGTGATCGTGCAGGGGCATCGCATATATAACACATGACTCTAATAGCATAAGTTTTTCCATCAAAAGTTAAGCCTTCTGCAACAAGTTTGGATGCTTCTTCCACATATTCTTTGAGATACTCATGGACTGACTGAGGTTTTTCACTGCCATGGTAGATCCCTACCTCAAAGGGTTCGATATCATGAAAATTGTGAATCCCTGCCAAGATGGGCCAGAGTTGACTGTTAGTGCTCCGAGAAAGCGGTACACCATCAACATTAATCTGCAAGTTTATCTCATTTTCTGCTTTAAGCTGATCGTGACTGGATAATATTTGTAACAATGCAGCTGATATACCGATATGTGCGTATTGGCCGCCAGCAACTGGACGCACTTCAGTTTTCCTGGGGGTTTTTGCTAATGTCCTGTAGTCATTGGGAAGATTGGAGAAGCATTTGTGTTTCCTCAAAATTTTTAATAAATCATTAACCATAGTCATTGACATCAGAGTCATCATACCTTTGACCGCCCACTTGGCTAATTCCAGCTTTAAGCTTTCAAACGTTACATTTATTTCACATTCCTCTCTCTCGGATTCAGAATCGGATAGAGGCTCAAAAAATTCAATATTCTCCGCAGTCACTTGGGCCAATTCCACGGAACCTAACGAACAATCCCTCCCGCCACAATCAAAACCTTTACCCAAACCTAAGGAGGAGCCTCCAGAAAATGTGAGTTCCCCCTCTTCATCATTCGCCACTTCATTTGTTTCACTTTCTGAGTTGTATTCTACAGCACCTAACTCAACAACACCTCCACCTTCATTACTAACGCTTACGTTTCTTAAGTCTCGGATAGGTGCATATGCGTTAGGAGTACGAACATTTCTCAATTTAATAACAGATTTCTGAATGAGCCTATTTCTATGTCTACTACTAATATGTTTATACGGTTTTATTCTACCATTCGGCATTTTTCTCTGATAAACTCAGGCACAAATTGGAATATTATCAGCGAGCACAACGTGACCTTATAATTTTCGATTGCCACGAAGTAATTACTTTTAAAGTTTGACATCCAACTTCGCAAAAACCAAAAAGAATGAGGCTCGTGTATTTTTGACCTGCGTTTTGAAGAAGACGTGAATAAAAATCTGGTCTGATCATTTTATATCACTAGGACAGTCCATAACCTAAACCACACTTGCCGTTCCCTTGACAAAAATCAACTTTATACCACAAAATACGAAGATATATAACTGTATGTACTTACCCTTAATAATGCGGTGTCGTAAAACGAAGCTGCACAGATCTTCCCAAAACTTCTGCCAATGTCAAAATAAAACACGAAAGCTTCAGATCAAGATGATGCAGGAGAACTACGTTGATGTTGATAGATTAAATCGGAGTGAACCAGAGCATGCAATCACAGAGGACACAGTGAGGAAATTTTTGGAGGGAAACGAGGGAAAGAATAGCCGTGGCCGTGACGTCAGAATATAACAAACCACAAACGAAAGAATTAATGCGAAAAAACGAAAATAGGAAATTCACCTTCATATCATAAATAATAGTTTTATTTTTCATATCTAGAATGAGCCTTCGGAGCGAAATATTTTCATCACACATAAGGACGATTTAACACTAGCAAAGTAATGTTATCTGCTTCAAACATGTACTCCACTATTTATAAAATATATGAAATGCTTAAGGATGAACTAATGAAGAGAACTTATTATGAACTTTTAAGAGAAAAATTTTCAATGCACATAAGGATATTTTCACACTATCATAAGCACATTTACTGTAATGATTCGCCTTAAACATGGAAAACACATGCGGCTCTTTTTAAACGAAATAATTTTTATACAATAAGGTCAATTTCACTCAAACTAAATATTGTGATACACTTGAAAAAAAAAAAAATATATATATATATATACACGAGTTCGTGGAAAATCACACACGCGATAATGTAAATAGACTATGCCACAGGTGGGGCGGAATTAAATATAAACACATAAAAAAAGAACACAATATATATATATATATATATATATATATATATATATATATATATATATATATATAATCTTTGGAAGTTTTCGCCAATTGGCCACAAATATATAAATACAAACAGGACAATATCGACTTTTTATAATGTATAAAACTTGTTTCTCTTTTCGGCTCTCGCTCGTAAGCGCGAAGTAAGAAATTCATAAATTCGTTTACGTGTGCATCATGCAATCAACTTCTTAAAACGTTTACGTAAACATTAAGCATGCGCGTTTATGTGTTCGCAGTTACGAAAGGCTTACCTACTGCTTACGTAAAAATTAAGTAATCTTGACAGATTTTGTTTGCGTATGCATGCGCACCTTAAGTTTACACCAATTTTACGTAAACTCAATACCTTGTGCTGGCTGGGATACATCATTGTGTTGCGCTCCTATTTTTGCGCGTTCTTTAAAATACAGTCCAAATAATGGAATTTTCACCTGGAAAAATTAAAATTTTGGCCTGGAAAACCTGGAAAAGTTTTGGAATATCATTATCTCTGGTCTGTAGCGTCCCTGTTGCTGGGTTGCAATTCCCATGGACTATAAAGGCCGTTTTACACGGGGCACGTAATTGCACAATCTGATGTATGTTCGAACGTGCATTTCAAATTGCGTCGTGTAAAGCGGTGAAATGCTAGAACGCATGCGCAAATGCATGAACGCGAGATGGCAAAATAGCCCCTGTTCTAATTCCGAGCTCGCATTCTCGCAATTTCAACAAATTTTTTTCCGATAGATGTCGCAGTAGTAGGGGCCGGAAGAAGCTGAGTGACGATAAGTGTTTGTTGTATTGGTGGATTGCATTGTGTGCAGTTGTTGTTGCTTGTTGTACTTTGCGGAATAAGTTTGAGCTGGTCACACAAGAACGTGTGACAACATGTCAACAACGATGCGCACAGAATTTCGTTTCTTCTTTGTTCTAACAAGTGACTCGCTACTCGCGCACTCAACAGACGACGAAATTTCGTGCATGAATGCTTGCTTACGAACACCGTGTAAAGCTACCGCTAAAGGTAACGCATTCGTCTGCGCAATAATTATTGCACGCAAGATTGAGAAATGAATGCAGTGCTAACCTGCGCAATGACGTGCCCCGTGTAAAACGGCCTTAATAATCAGGGCTGAATCATGTTTTATCTGAGGTACCCGCGTAAAAATGTTTACGCTTACGTCAAATTTGAGCCAAAGTTATGTTTAGATTACGTTTAGCCGAAACATCGGCAATGAGACTCCAAACTTCAAATAGCGTCTAAATATTTATTCTTAGCCCAATTTACTTAAATAAACTTAGTACAAAGTAGTAACACCATTCGGGGAAATTTAGCTAGTTTTGTGCTACTTTCAAAAACTAATTCATTCACCAAATTCACTCCACATTTTTCCCAAATTAGCGTTAGCTTGCGTGAGTATTTACATAAACGTTTTTGGAAAATTTATGAATATTTGGGACAAGCTGCGCAATACCTTTCCTAAATTAATTCTGCAAATTATACATAGGTATTTAGACGCTATTTGAAGTTTGGAGTCTCATTACCGGTGTTTGGGCCAAACTTAATCCAAACATAAATTTGGCCCAAATTTGGCTCAAACGTAAACATTTTTACGCAGGTAGCGCTGAAATGTTGGTTTTTGGACACCTGGCCGATGCATTTGGGCTGAGTTGATTGTGCGGACGTGATTCCTAATAAGTCCGTCGGGGTAGGAGTGCACAGAAGAGGCTCTGATCTGGTCATTAACGCGTGGGTGGACGAGAGGGAAGGAGGCACCTGACTCGGAAGATCTGAATGGGGAACTAGCTGCACCAGAGTCTAAAATACCTCGACCCACACATTCCTATCCTTCCCCATCGTGCATCCGGAATGTTCCAAAAATACCACCGCGACTCCGCCCATCACGTTCAGGTCGAACCATGTTAGATTGACGCCATATTTTATTTACGGAATGCTATTTTTTATACGACGAAGTCTCAGACGTTTTCTTTTGCTTTCACTCTCTCCCACCGCTCGGATTCCGTCCTCGTCAGCATTGACGCGTCGATCCGGGTGTTCATACTATCAAGATAAATCGTTTCAACCGCGCCGATCTCTCAACAGCCTTCGTCTCGATGTATTTTTTTTATGAATTCCAATTAACAGTTCCGCGTTTTGATCCGCCGAGGACAACGCCCGCTTGCAGACGTATTTCTACGAAAGATATCTTGAGGCTGGTGCGCCTGTCTCTAGTGCCGGTCCATTGTGCTAACTGTTAACCTGTAACTAACTTGACTATGCTATGCTATGCCTGTTAAAGAAGATACAACTCGGCCTGATTCCCTTGCAAAACACGTTGCATTGCGCGCAGTTTAAGCGGAATTAAAAATATATCTTCAACTTAAAAAAATTGATGTTAACATTTTTTATCATATTTTATTCCTTCCAGGCTTTTCATTATGGCATAATAATGTAAAAAACTCTACCCGACTCCTCAACACAACACATTGATGTACGCAAGCTTTACATAGTTATGAATTCGAAAATTTTGATCATGAAGAATTACTGTCATTCCGAATCACCGTTCATGACTGTGCCTCCATGAGGCTATTTTTCTCACTGTTAGTTCTTTGATTGAAGCGTTGACTTCCTTTTTCTCAATGAAATACATAGCATTGTTTCCAAAATCATTAGTAACAGTCTTGAATATTTAAAGGAGGAAGCCCTATTTCTAGCTTGTTCCCTAATGATCGGTAACGAACAGATGCACTCGGATAACTTCGAGGGCAATAAAAGTCAATTAATATCTATTTTCCCACTGGAAACTGCTTAGGTCTGATATTTGCTGACACTGATGAGGAACCTGGCAAACTCACAGCTTTGACAGCTTCTTAAAAATGTTCCATTTTTGTACCCACGTGTCATTGTTATCATATGGCGTCATCAACCCAAGATTAGCATACTGCAGCTTATGGTGATTACCAGGCATTTGACTTCATCTGCCACCTTTATAATTATTTCTCCAACTATATATGTATTTATTTATTTATTTATTTATTTTCAAGAACCACCGAAAACAGCTCATATTGGCTTTATATCGGGGTATTAACATACAACAATGGAATAAAACACACAACCATGCCCTGGTAGGTGAAAAATCCTCCCCAGGCGGGACTCGAACCCGCGACCTTTACGTTACCCCGGTGCAGGTGAGGACGTTACCCCGCCGCCACCGAGTGGCCGGATAAGGCTTTATGGTGATTTATTTCGTTAGAAGTTTACTACACTAGTGCATTTACTGAGATTTAGTTCAAGCACCCATTCATGACACCGCCAATTAGCGTTGCTAGAGAGAGAGAGAGAGAGAGAGACACACTCTCTTCGTAGCTATTTCTCGCTAGGTTACCTCATCGTTAGCGAAAAATGTAATTTTGCTGCTTACTCTAGAGTGATTAAATTAAGCGTCCTCGTGGGACGCTGAATGTCACCTTTATTATATCGAAACTAATGCCGTCGAATGCTACTTTTTTACCTTAGAATCACGAAACAGTTCATTGTACGCGCGCACATTTCAAGCAAGAAATAAAAATCACAACAGTTCGTGGCAATGAGTTATGGTGAGGTATATAGCTAAGCTAACAATAAGTAGAAAACTTAGAGCAATTGATGCACTGGACTGTTTTTTTTACAGCGTCCACGAATCTTTATTCAAGTATAGGGCGCTATTCTTCGATATAATGGGCCGCGTGCTTCCTTGTGGTGACGTGTGGTCGAAGGCGTGGGTTTATCGTTCGTGAAACCTCGGCCGTGTGTACGCACCATGGTAGCTCTCCCGCCCCTGCTGCCCCATGAATGGAAAGTGAAAATAAACCATGTCGATGGAACGGGCGTGTTTTTTTTTCCTCCCGACGTCAATCGGATAGCCTAGCGTGGAGGGTATAGCCGTTTAATGTGGCACAATGCCGTCTCATCGTGAGAGTACACTATCTTTGCGGTTTTATTTCTTTTGGAAAACCAGTTCTCCCTTTTTGGCGAGTCAACCTTGTCGTGAGAGTTTTTGACGTGTTTCCGGCAAGGCCGTAGGAAACCCAAGCCAATTGAAACTCATCGCCTGCTCGTTCGTATTTCGTTCTCCTTGATTTTCAGTTTTCGAAGCGGTCGCAATTGATGGTTTCATTGGTCCAATTTCTCGTTTGACTCACCTTAAAATGTTGCCGATATTGTTAAAGCTGTCGCACAAGCTCATGGTACACGTGCTGTGAACAATTTGGAATTGGAAGTGTCTTTTTCCTAAAAACAAACTGGTACTGCGTGTGAATGAGTAGTTGCTGTTTGGCCCTACCTGATTTTGACTAACCTACTTGTATTGCACCAAACCATACTATCTGACTTTTTCAGTGGTGAAGATTTTTAAACTTCCAAATATCACATTCCCCTCCTTCCCCTATTGCTACCCTTTCCACTAGACTAAGTAAGTCCCTCGTGACGCAGCGTAAATGCTCGTCCGTTACTACGAGCTTTTGGCGGAACTGTAAATATGAGCAGAGAAGGGAATTAAGGTGGCTGGAGCGGTAATCGTCGGCCATTAAGTGCACATAAAGTAATTTTTGAAGTATGTCGAAAAAAGTTCTGGGGACCCGCTTTATTTAAGTGCATCTGTTTTGAAACTCACCATGCAGGCAGTGATGGAAATGATACAATAATTACATTTTAAATTATTTTTTCCTAAATCGAAGTTTGCTATGACTAGAGGTGTTTGTTTTTCGCAATACGCGATATAAACTACAAATAATGCTAATTTTGGTCCTTTCAACGAAATAACGCTAATTTTGGCAGTTTTAATAAGCAACACGGATTTTGGTGGTTTTCGATGCATTCATCGTTTTGTTTTTGTTTAAAAGAGCGAAATTTGTTTTCGGTATGATTAAAATAAGTGTATAGCATATAATTTTATTATTTACATATTTGTTGTCATATTGCTGTTCACTTACGATATCTTCACCTACGCGTATTTGCCTTGAATGTTTTTGTAATAAATTCGTGAAATTAAATTACTGTCTAAAATACATGTTCAGCAAGGAGCTGGCCATCGGCAGTGTGGCAACGATATTAAGTTTCCTACTACCGCCACAACGAGGTTACATTACAAAAATGTATGTACGTGCGATACATTGTGGAAAAACGCGCTATCGGTTTACCAGAAAACGGATGAATACAATATATTCTTTTGAATAGAGTAGAATTACACAGGTGTGTCTTTACTCTGCTTCCTGCAGAATGTGGCAGTCAGTTAGTTCAAGTCAGAGCGAACTAAACGAGAGACAATGCCGAAATAACTGGTTAATTTATCGGACCAATCAAACGAATTTAAATCAGAAGAACTAGTAGTATCGGGCAATATGTTACTGTGTAAAAGCTGTGATTGCCGGTTGGATTACAAAATGAAAGATGCACTAGATAAACATTGTAAGGCCGAAAAACACTTAATAAGCAAAAGGAAATCAGGGCGTGAAGTGAATGCGTTCAGGGTGACTACATTAAAAACAACACTAGTGAAGACTGGGCGTGCCAAAGATTTAAAAGAAGAATTTATCCTGGATACCGCAGAAGCTTTAGTGAAAGCTAATATCCCAGTTGAAAATCTGGATAATGCTGCTATTCGAAATTTGATGCATAAATACATCTGTGGAATTGGTGACCTGCCGTCTGCAAATAGAATAAGACAAAAGTATATTCCTGTGCTCGGATAAAGAAAAAGAAAATAAAGGAGAAAATCCAATGTAAATACGTTAGTATTTTCTGCGACGAGACCACAGACAAAAACGGTAACTGCGTTTTCAACATTTTGCTTCGTACTTCTGTTGCGTCTACGGAACAGAAGACGCACTTGGCGTCATCCGTAGTACTTGACACGGAAAATGGCATTAATTATGCTAATTCTGTAATAGACACAATTGGTGTCCATGAAATTCAACGAGAGAATGTCGTTGCAGTCGTTACAGATTCGGCACCTTACATGACTAAGTGCTTCAAGACAGCAAGGACTGATGGAAAAAGTGAACCATGTCCATTGTTGGGCCCTTAAAGTTAATTTAATCGGCAGAATAATTTAACATCAAATGGAAGAGTTAATTTGGCCATCGTGAAAGTGAAAAATGCATTTCTAAATACCCGAAAACGCAAAAGCATGAACTTCGAATTTCTGAAAGAAAAGGATCAAGGTACTGAAGATAAAGGAAAGTTTGCATTATTTCCCATGCCTGTTCACACGAGGTGGAACTCTTGGTTTGAGTCTGCTATTTATCTCGCTACTCACATTGAAGATTTCAATGTGAGTACCTTCATTTGGTGGAATATTTCAAAACTTTGGGTGATGGTAATGGAGGGGTGGCCTTCCTAAAGGGCACTTCATCAATAGACATCCAGATGATAAAACTACAGGCAGTCTACACTTCTAATGGAACTAATTACATTTTTCGAGGGCTCCACTTACCCGATAATACACCTTCTTGAGGGGAAATTAAGTGATATTGAAGTGAAATTCAAAATTCTTAGTGACAGAGCATTCAGTCAGGTCGTCACCTGTGAACTGGACCAGCTTCCGATGACAGCAAAAGTGACTGCACAAGCAAAGTTCGTCTATGCAACTCAATCTGCACTGGTGAAATTAAATCATTTGAAGACCACATATCCCGCAAGAAAGATAATTCAGTCTGTTGGATCACTGTTTGATCCTCGAAATGCGGTAAAAAATAAAACTGCCACAGAACTACAGAACAGTAAAAAAATCCACCATTCCTTCAGAGAGTGGAGTCACAGCATTTCTTGAAAGCCCGCACAGCATTTTTTGGCTACAGTTTGGCAGAGAAGACTGTGGAAAGGTTAATATTGAAGAAGTTCTCACAGGATTAAAACTTTCAAACTAAGAATATGCAGCAGCTGCCCTCTAGTGTATTTAGTTTCTGTGTACCAATGTGGATTCAGAGAGATCATTCTCAAAGTACTCCAGGTGGTTAGTGACAGGAGGAAGAGACTGACTCCACTAATGCTGAGACACTCACAATGCTGGTATTTGAATAAGGTACATTTTGACAATAGTTTACTAAGCATGTAAGTACTGTTGCTATTACAACACTGTGTCATTTTACTTCACAAAGGAATTGAACAGTATTAGTGAAAGTTAAGCTGAGTTACTTAACCTTGGAAAGAAGCAGTTTATTATATTCTCAGACAACTCTGAAGAAATAAATATGTTTTGTTTTTCCTAATATCTTCCGTGTCAATATGCATTTTTTTCATGTGAATATCATGTTTTGTTGATCTGCAGGTGTGAAAGCATTTTTACGTAGGTGTAAACAGCAAATTTCCTCGTATAAAAAATAAAATTTATAATTAGTAATATCTCGAATGCTTTCGGTGTTCATGTGTGTCTAATATAACTCCTTTGCTTACATGAGACTCAGTGGAAATTAGAGTAACACAAAATTTAGAAAACGTAATAAAAACACAAAAAACCACAATTTGGTTTTCTAATCAACAAATTTCAGAAAAAATAAAAACATTTTCAAACACCTCTTGCTATGACTAAGGTTTTCGGTCTAGTGTTCGAAATTTTGACGGAGTAATGTTGAAATATGTTGTTTTCCAAAAATTGGACTCGGCGTCATACCTTGATCCATGAGCAACAATTATTGTAATATACCACGAGGAACAATTATTGCAATGAGAAATGTATTATTTCGCGTTTAGAAGAAAATCTGTGCACGCATGTAATCGAGTAATTAAATCTCAAACGTAGATCAAAATTTGCTCTTTTCGAAGGAGGCATCCAACATTCTGAACGCAATTCTAATTGTATCAACCAATAGATGCGCTGGACTTCCAAGAGTTGACCCAGGGAGTTGTGCGGAAAATGAACATTACCCTCGGCTTAAATTTGATCATTGATCCCCTTTTTATCCGTACCTGTGGTTAGCACATACACTTGCGTGGGTTCCCATAATTTGCGTAACTGTCTTCTCGTAGTCGCTCGAGAGGTAATCCCCGACTGCGCCACTCGGGAGAATTCCCGCCGTCAGAGTGACGTCAGGAAGGCTTCCCCTTTCTCCCCCGACCCGCAACTTACTCCTCTTCATGTCCCGCGTTCCAAGAGAGTAAGAAACGCAATGGAAATCCGTCGTTTGGCAGAGTTGCTCTAATTACGGATGCTCTCCACAACTGCCTCGCTCGTCTATGATGGGAAATCCGAAACACTAGAACTAGAAATAAGAGTTTCTGAACCTGCAGTCGTGACTAATCTGCGATTATATCATCCTTTGACCTATATCTGTATTTTGGAATTTTTTACTTTATGTATCATGCATCGTTGGTGTGACCATCAGGTATAGGGTATATGTATAGCGAAACTTGGTGGCACTCACCAGCGGAGAATCGGAGATCACTGAGGGTAAATATAGCGTTGATGAGCGGGTAAAGGTACCGAAGGACTCCCGGAGTGACATCTGGAGGAAGACTCTGCCACTTTACCCCACATCACTGGCATGCTTTCCTCTCCCTTGCGTCATAATCTTAACAAGCGAGTGCTACCAAGTTTCGCTACACCTATACTTGGGAGAACGTTCTGCTGCTATGGACTATGATGCACACCTTTTCAAGTTAAGCCTCTCTACGCACCAAATTTACTGACGATGCTTTGCCTAAGTTTTGAGTTCCTAATTCCATGCTTAGGACCAAAAAGACATTCCATTGGAGTGGAATACTATGAGGATATTAAAAAATAATTTGGCAAAATTTAATTGCTTAGGAACCTTATGTTTTGCTGAGATACTGATCAGTACATCCTAAGGTGGAACGGTCTACCATTTGCAATCATTGGCATGTGCTCAAATGATTGGCATGATAGGATCTTGCATAGTCTTGTGCATATAATTTTTCCTAGCGTGGTGGGTCTTCCGTAATAGAATAGAATAGAAAAAACATTTATTGTCCTAGGAGCGAATGCTCCTATAGGGCAGTATTTTACATCATGATATAATTTTCTTGCAAGGAACAACATCAATCTTACAATCTTAACATATTAGATACCATACATTTTAAAACAATCATACCTTAAACCTAAACATTATATATGTATAAAAAGAAACCTGTCAACCTAAACATACCAAATCATAACATAACATCCAGACAAATATACAAGTGATTAGGAATATTTTTAAAATTTTTGGTTATTAAACCATTTTCAATATTCAATTTGTTATAAGTACAATGTATCATACATAATGGTTGCTTGTGTCTGATTCCTATTCTATGTTTTCATATTCAATTTCTTTTACATAATTAAATAGTAGGTTTTCTTCAAGGAAATATTATATATTTAACGGCATTAAATCCCTGTAAAATCTTAAAATCTTTGCCATTTTATGTGATAATGTAAATAATATCGATAATTCTATTTTATCGAAGATATGGCTGTTGCAGGTGTAAATGCGCGAGTTAAAAAAAATAGTATTATATTTAGCATAACTCTTTATATACCTACTGAAAAATTGCAAACGATCGCGCTCGAATTTGTTTGAACAAGTGAACGCTACCGTCTCTCCAATGCGCACGATAACGCGGATTGCTCAAAACGTGCACGGCAGCAACGATCGATAGGCCCATTCCGTTAAATGCATACGTTAATGCCTCCATGATAATTAACATATTGTCATGCAAACATAACTTGTTTATTGATAGCGTTTACGTTGCATAGTTGCGTTAAGTAGGAAAGCGTCTTTCAGTCCTCTGAATCTGAACACTTATTGTTAGCTCTTACGTCGATTGGAGAAATATTGGTGTTGTGCACTTCTGAATTGAAGATCAATCCAGCCGTGGTTGTCTGGTAATCAACCCTCCGACATTACAACCCGAGAGTCGCGCTTTAGAATCCCTTCTCGGTCATGGGCGATGTGTTTGCATTAAGTTAGATCTTGGGTTTGACGGGGCGATATAACCCTTTTATCGGAGTGCTTAAACCATTGCATCGATCAACCATTCCATGTAACAAATGGAGTGGTAGTCCAGTGAAGGTAGCATGGGATACTGACCGACTTACCCCGGCTCGAGACTGGGAGAGGTCTCTGGATGATTTTGTGATCTTTCTTGGTATTTAGTCTTTCTTGACTGCCACCGGCGCACAGGGGTCTGAGGACCTTGTTTTGGCGGTCAAAAATCGATTTTTCTTCTACTCGACCGCCGCAGCTATACCTCGATAGCGAATTGTATAAATTCTGCAATTAAAAACTAAATCCCGTAACCTGGAATTTGCAGTGTTTTACTTCCACAACATCAACCTGCCCCACACACTCAACAGCTCTAGACTGGGTTAAGCAGTCCTTTCTCAGTTTTGGTTAAATAAATTGAATTTTCACAAGATAAAATATTCAGAAAATGCCGGTGCATGAAAAAGAACGAAATATGTCGGTCGTATGTTCTCTTATACAGGGGTTGGAAACAGAGAAGAGATGTCTGCGTTGGGAACTGATATATTAGAAAACAGATGGCCGCGTGCGCGTACCCCAAAGGGGTACACCCTCGGTGGTTTAGGGGTTCACGATAAGAGTTAAAAAAAGGCGGTAGTTTGGCAAGCTTATTCCTTTACTGTAAGGGATCCAACTAATCGGGATACCTAGGGGTACGCGAAGGGGAAATAGACTGTTTCACGAACTTAGAATAAACAAGAGAATCTCAAGGACTATTTTAACCTTTTGCACTCGGATGTCGAGTGTGACTCGACACGGTTAGCATTGGCACCAGCTCGTATGTCGAGCCACACTCGACATGGTTTCACCGCGAGGGGAAGGTGAATTTTGCCTATTTTTTTCCCAGTAACTTGTCTTGTAATCATCAGCGTGAAAGGATGAGTATAAAATAATTTAATTTAGTAACATGGACTATTTTATTTATAAAAAATATGGATCCATAATCTACCAATAAATGCCGTTTCCATTCAATGCCGCCACCGCACATCACACAGTTTGACGCAACAACGCGTGATGTTTTTATTTATCTTTCTACTGTTAGCTCAGTAAGCTGTTTATTTTACTAAGGTAATAATTTACCAAATGTAGATGAAGATATATATGTATATGATTTGTGTCTGAAAAAAACTTCGCGAGACCGTAAAGTAAAGATACGGTCAACTGTTCCAGCGTTTATTGGCTCTTAGTTCCGACACCTTTTTTCAATTCGTTTTCTTCCTTGCGTTATCCACCACTGTCTCATCTAAGTCTCTGTCTATTCTTTTCTTATCTGTTGCATAGTCAACATCTTCAGTACGAGGGTCCGAGCCTTCGAGGGCGACATGAGTCACAGTCATCAGTCAGTCTCTCTTTAGGTTGCATCATTTTTTCCTGTGGTAAACAACTATAGCTTGTATTATTTTTCCTTGTAGTAATTACCCTTTCTTCTCTCACGGAGATTAGGTTACGTTTCTAATATTACGACGTTTTCACAGGCGTTTTCTTGAAGCAGAGTTCAACTGTCATGAGTCAATTTATTTATAGCTTGTATTATTTTTCCTTGTGGTAAACACCCTTTCTTCTCTCACGGAGATTAGGTAACGTTTCTAAAACTACGACGTTTTCATGACAAGGGGGTTCTCTTACAAACGATGCTTTCCTGTTAGTTGGACGAATAATCTGCTCGGAAGTAGTCGTATTTTGAGAAAGAATTTCAGCACTTCGGGATGGATAAGTTTGCCAAAGAATTAGAAAGCAGCGAAGACGAATTTTACATCGAAAATGAAGACTCTATTGAAAACTATAACAGTGACGAAAGTGAGTTCTCTGATCAAGCAAATGAGGATTGTGAACTAATCGCTGGTCCGAGTGAAACTACTAAAAGGAAAACTTCCCTTGCTTCACCCAAGGATCTGGGCAAATGCAGTGACAGTGGGATACGAGGTAAAACCAGTTGATGCGAGATCCACCTCGAACGAGGTGAACCGAGTTTAGGCAAGTTACCTCGTCAACAAGTTGAAACCACTTGAAACGAATTCCACATCGAACGAGTTGAAACTAGGTATTTTGATTTTCACCGGGACTGCTTGTGATGCGTGTTGAATATGTTTGCGGGGCTTGACAGTTAAAACCTTGTAAAACGAGATGACAACTCGTACCTACGAGTTGATCCGAGTTCAAATGTAACTGGATTTGCCTCGTTTTAACTCGGTTTTTTCCTCAGGGTGGGTACATATTTTACATCAATCTCACCTTTGGTTACCCATTCTATGCAATAGTTAACTTTTACATATAAATGCTTATTTCCATCAGTCACACAATCATTTTTCATGACTGCAATTGCACCTTGGTTATCACAGTACAACATGGTAGGGTTTGGAACAAAAATACTCTGACCTAATTCTTTAAAGAAATCTCTCATCCATATCAAATCCGTTACAGGCTCATACATTGCAATACATTCTGCATGGGTGGTGGATGTTGAAAAAATTGTTTGCTTTTTACCTCTCCAAATAACTATTCCACCCTCACACATTACACAATAACCACTAAATGACTGGGTGTCCTTTAACTCACCCTCATAGTCTGCACCACAGAAGACCTTTAAAGGCAATCCTATTTTCTGATATGCTAACTTAAAATGAACAGTTTTCCTTAAATATCTTAGAACACGTTTTACATGTTCCCAATCATCTGCGTTGGGATTATTACAATATTGACTAAGTTTGGATACCGCATTAGTTATGTCAGGTCTAGTGGTTATACTGATATATTTCAGATATCCTATCGCCTTTCTATAAATGTCCTCATTAAAGCTCTCAACATCCTCTGTACATCTCTTATATCCTACTTCCATTGGAGTTGTAGCTCCTATATAGTTATCCATAGAGCAATCCCCAAGCACATTCATAATATGATCAGTCTGGTCAAGGGTAATCATATCCTTTCCGGGCCTCTGAATTTTCAGTAACAACAACCTTGTTTCTTGTCCTAGATCTTTTATTTCAATAATTTCTGCTAATTTAACCTTAAAATTTACCATTGCTTCCTTATCCTAGGTCAATAACATGTCATCTACATACACCCCCAAAACAATACCTTCCTTTAGAAAAACACACGGTTCAGCTATACACCTTACAAATCCCAGCCTTTTTAGGATATTGTGCAATTCATTATACCAATTCTTTCCTGACTGCTTCAATCCATAGATACTCTTCCGTAGTTTACAAACATACCTGTCCCTATCCTTAATGCAGAAATTAGGCGGTTGTTCCGTGAAAACTTCCTCTGCTAAAGCACTGTTTAAGTACGCTCCAACAACATCCACTTGCTCCAATTCCCACTGATCTTCTATGGCTACACCTATTAAGAGCCTCAAAGAATTTTGTTGTACTCTCTGTCTAAATCCTTGGGCAACCAGCCTGGCTTTAAATTGTTGATTCTTTCCTACACTCTCTTTTACTGCAAAGACTACATCCAATCACATTCGTGTACCTACTCAGGTCGTTTATCAATCTCCCATGTGCATTGATTTTCCAAATTGTCTATTTCTTTTTTCATTGCCCTCTCCCATTCCACAGTATGACTGCTTAATAAAACTTCGGACACATTCTTTGGTAATATCACATCTTCCACATATTTACTGCAAGATGCACAAATGTTACAGTTTTTACAATTCTCATTTTTTTTCTGTCTCAGTCTTTCAGATCTCCTCTGTGCACATTCTGCATTCTCTCCTACCTCTACCTCATTTCTCTCATTCATATTTGATACAATCATATGATCCCTTGGTACACTATCTTCTTCACTCCACCCTATAAAGGGTTCTTCATGATCCACACTCTCATTCCCCTCATTCTCATCCCAAACTAAAATGTCATTTTCTACATTCTCACTCCCGTTCCACCCTATAGAAGATTCTTTATTCTCTGTGTCTTCTTGACTAACACTCTCCTCAGCCTCAATGCGTTCATAACCATAATAATTGATTCTGTCGTTTGAAAATGTTCTCACAATTTTCGGTTTGATTACACGGGTAAGGAAAGTTGGTATCTTCAAAAATCACATTATGTGCAACTTTAATCAATTTCTTATCTGGAAAATATAATTTAAACCCTATAATGTGATCTGGATACCCAATAAGCACTCCCTTCACAGCTTCACTGTCAAATTTATCTTTTCCATCGACTGTCCAAGAACCTACCAATCAGCCGGTAGAATACTAAAATGAAGTAAATTACTTCAATAATGGAAGTCAAAATGCGTTAATTCAGTAGAAATGACTCTGCAGTGTTCTCCTTTGGATAGAAAGGTGGTTAATTGTCATGTAGGGTGAGTCATTATTACCTCCGGGGTTTCGAAGGCTTTTTATTCAATTATTATGATAGATATAGTAAAAAGAAGTATATCAGTAGATGGAGAAACTCTCCAAAATTGCGTTTTTAGTAAGCGGAGTCGCAGAATTGCAGATTTAGCCGCTAGGTGTTAGTGGTATTAGAACATGGCTTCACTGGTGAATAAAAAGCTTTTTCCATTTTAAAATTCGCTAAATGTGAGTTGGTTGTGACGGTATAGTGAAGATTTCGTACGAAATATCATAGATAAGCGTGATATGCTGCGACGCGTTTGGCAAGAACTTGAATTTGGGATTGATGTCTGCCGCGTCACCAAGGGTGCACATATCAAAAGTAGTGTGCGTACAGAACATTAAGAAACTTGGAGAGTTTCTTAATGTTCTGATACACAACTTTTTCGATATATATGTTTTACTTATTAAATAATTAACCCTTGGAACCGCGGATGTAATTATGAATCACCTTGTATATACCTGTTGAATAATCTGCTTATTTTGTACTTTAATTTTTTAAAAATACATAAGGCATGTCATCAGTGAAAACAGTGGTATAGGTACTTTTAAACAGTACAATAGTAAAGGTGCAATTCATAACCTCAGTTGACGTTCACCTCTCCAAACGACTAACCAATCTTCCTCCCGTTCCCTCAACTGTCCTTCCCTTTTACCAACCTACCCACCCATCCGTAACGGTGCAAATGACCTCACGTGCCATTTGCCTCCCCGAATAATTACCCAGTGGGGAATGAATTGTCCAAAAGATGTTCAAAGAACGTTCAGTGAAGACTATTTAAACGTTCAAAGATCATTCAAGAAGGACATTCAATGAACGTTCAATTGGCACTCACAGATAGTGCAAAGAACATTCATAGGAATACTTCATAGAATTTTCAACGTAGATGAATTTCGGCTGAACTGTTTTTGAATTATTAACATATGAACCATGAAGGGATATTTAAAAAAATAGTTCTCGTGAAATGATTCTCGATTCATATCTTATTACCTCTCCACTGACTTCCCTGCTCTCTCAAATACACAAATGATAATTTGCAATTAATCACTACGAATGTCCAATTACGGTACGTAATTTTAGTACGTTATAACATCCTATCTTACATATTCCTGACGTCATTGTACCCATGTCGCACTATTAGGCATCCTACGGCTCTACGCGTATTTTCTTGCACCCGATATTGAAGTATTGACGTACAGAAAGTTGTATAAACCTAGTAATTTCCGTGGATAAATGTAACTTCGAGTACTATAACTATTAAATGGCAATTCCTCCATAGTTTGAGGAAATACCATCACATCTCGATAACAGTTATTTGGCATTAATTACTTGAAACCTATAATTCCGCATAGTACGAATATAAATGCAATATTACCATAAACAAACAATATTTTGAACTTGACAAGGTTTGTTTGAATGGTTTAAAGATGTTCTTTAAATGTTCAACCAAGAAAAATTTTTGAATAATACTTCGTGGACTGGAAATGAAAGATATATGAACAGTCTGAAATGAATAGTTCACAGTTGAGCATTCAATGAACGATCTATGAACAGTCTCAAATGAATAGTTCACACTTGAACATTCAATGAACGTTCTATGGTTGTATGCTCAGGATAAATCAGTGGTGGACTACTTTTGAATTAGTTCATGAATGTCTTCTGCATGGTCCCTCCCCACTGGGTACTGCGAACGTCGACAAGGGAAACGTGAGTCAATCCTTCGGCATTACATTCCTCAGTGAAGTGAAAGTTATCCTCAAAGAGATGCTCCCCCGTGGAGTCTGATGTAAGAATTTCCTCCCAGCGGAGTACCGTCTCATGTGAGTTTAGGGCGGGGAGTGTGCAGTGGCCGACAGCAGTGACTAAAGGGAAGAGGAATTGATTCCGAGAAGCACTCCGCCAAGACCTTCGTCTCGCTGTTGCAAGGGCACACAGCGCCCCCACTCAGCTACCTGAGAAATTCATGTAGCGGTCGTTTCCTTGCCTTAGGAACACGATTCGTATTGGACCTGTGCGATTATGCGATGCATCGATTGCGTAATGATGCTCATTAAATATCACATGGCTGTATTCATCTACCGTTTTATGCGATACATACAAGACGGAGATATTTTCATCTATTACGATGAATGGAAAAGAACGCGTTTGAAATTATCAGGAGGAATAATATTCCTGGACCGGGTAACGTTCTTGATCTAGATGCATCGCCGTTCATCGCAAACAATCTTGCTGTGATCGCCTTGTCACGCGCTGTGACAGTTCATATGCATACATTTTATCCTCATGAACAGTGGATTCCTTGATTAACGATCGTTCCTAAATATTGCCTTTCATGATGGACCGACTGCAAAGCTAGTAGCTGAATTTACTTCAAAAATTGCCTTTAGAATTGAGAACCCTGGGTTCATTGTTGGTATTTCCAAAGGCCCATAGATACGAATGTTAGTGGTTCGATTCCCGGTTCAGGAAACCCTCTTTACCCCTGCAATCCCAAACAAAAAATTATTTTGATTCGAACTATCATTAGAGCCGATCTAGTAGTAGTGTAGTAGGTTCAATTTTTTTAAAATAATAATAATAATAACTTTATTTTACAAATAACTTACATGCTGAAATTTCCTTTTGGATGGGTTACAAAAAATATTATAACTTACACAATTACAAATATACTTTCATTTTTCTGGTCATTATGAATGATTTTATCCAGTATGGTCCTTCTGAGCTGATGCTTATCAGCAGGTTCCAAGTTAACAATGTTGTGGTGCAATCACAAAGAAAATTATTATCTATCAATAATGAAAAAAAAGTTGGAGAAAAAAAATAATAGTGCAGTTGAGGTCATGCTAAGCCAAAGCGGCTTGTAAGCAGGTGCCTTTAGTTAAAAAATATTTTTTTTTTGCTGTGTAGCGTTTTGGAAGAAGGAATGCTCATACTAGCTTTTAAAGGCGTAGTACCGCTCTAGTTTCTATCTTCCGTACTCAAATTTATTTCTTTTTATCAGCATACGTCCTTCCTTTCTTCATCCCGCACATAAAGCCTATTCTCTTTATTCCCTATCCCCACTTTCCAAACATCCTCCCCTCTATCACCGCCTTCAGCACCTCGGCCCTCATTACCTATTCCAACCACTTACTCGTTCCTCTTCCTTTCCGTCCATCGCTTCCTCCTCCCTTCTCCTCCTAGACTCATCTCCAATGCCTGAAGCGTATTCTCACACTCTTTCCTTCGAGTCCACGTTTCTACACCGCACGGCACTACACTCCAGTTACGTTCAACACGCGCTACGCTCCACTCTTCGCTAGTCTTTTTTTATTTTTAAATAGGGTTTCCATCATTAATACTTCCCTATTATTAATTCTTCCCTATTCTTCCCCATCATCTTTGCTAAGGCTATTTTCCCACTACTGCCTTTACTACTGTGCCTACTTACTTCCAAATCTGCGAAATAATTTGTTACATCTCTATCGATCTTGTTGCGTGTCCCCGTGTTGTCAAAGAATCGTGGAGAAGGTATTTTGCCCCACGGTCAACATATAATCGCTGGTACGCTAAGTAAGGTGCCTCACATTCTCACCGATATCGTACGTAGAACCTCTGGAACGTGGGGATTCCAACAGATGGCTTTAAGTGCCAGTATTTTCTAAAATAAGGAACAATAACATTCTACTCTCCTAAAAAGTGATTCCTAAAACAGTAAAGTTTATAACGATGCCTTTAAAATCAGTCTGATATTTTTACCCTGGGAATGTCATTAATTCTCCTTTTAGTGAAAGCCTCATTTGCTAACACTATTCTCACTCTAATATCTCAACTATTACTTCCATTTTCCTCGAGCGTACTATGTAGGTAAATAAGGTTTTCAACCTGATCTAGTTTCTACCCTCCCTACCATTATTGTCTGCCTGACTTTTATTGCCATAGAAAATTTCATTACTTTGGATTTCTTGTTATTAATATTATTTCCATGTTTCCCGCTCTGATGTCAATGCATCTACCAATTCTGTCAATCCTCTGTATTACTGACTGGCGTCTGGTCTTCATCAAAACCAACGGAATTTATCGGCCGTCCTCCTACCTTTATTACACGAAAGCCGAAAAGATTTAGGGACAGTTACTTTATGACGTGCCAAATGCGATACCATATATATGCGATTTGATTGCAAAATGTGATATATTGCTCTGTGCGATGTCACGTAATATTAATATCTTGGGATTCCTTTGTACCGCGTATTTTGTGTTACGGAATCAATTAAAGCGCCATGCTGAAGTTCGGATATCGAGCTGCTCTATTTCGTTGCCTCCAGAAGACCAGACGGGACAGAGATGGAATGGATGAGGAAAAAAGGTGGCTGGTTTATACTCGTCTCGTCCGGCCGTCCAGATGTTAATGAATGGGAATTGAACGTCTGATGTTAATTGATTGACCGAGTGGCCGCATCCATGATCGAGGAAGATGGACTCAAGACGAAAATAGATGGCGTCTTATAGCACGAAAGTAAAGCCTGTTTTTGGTTTAAAAAAATGATCCATCCGGCAATACAAGCCTGCGAAAGGTTGTCCGCGGGCTTGTATTGCGTGAAAGTCATTCTTTTTACATATACCTGTCCATAAGATCACTCTTTTGTCCTAGCCAAAAACCTCCGATCCCAGCCTTTGCTCGTATTTAGCTTTGAAGGACAGTTGAAGGTCAAGTCTCGGAAGCTTTTTTCATCCGCTTTGAAGCCAATTTGGAGGAAGGGGTGATCCGGAGGTTAGAGAAATTGTTCCCATTTTTTTTAAATTTCATGATAACGATTTCAAAACCAGGCAGGAAATAAGGGTGACGAAAGATGAATGGAATTTTCAAATTATTCCGCCCGTCTACCTTTCTGGTTCTTATTTGACCATCAGTCTTCTTGGAGAGACACCCTTTTAAGTGTGAATACTTATATATCAAATGAGTTAGCTCGTATTATAATGAATGTGTAATGTGATCGTGCTCGACGGCGTAAGTAGCGTCAAAGTGTAAATCTCTTGGGTAGATTTGGGTGGTACTTTTAATTCTCCCTTCCACCTCTTCAGATAGATTTTCATACCCGGTGTATTAACTACAGTGAAGACTGTCTAAAAGTTAAGGGAATGATTTTTACGAAATAATCGATTTGTAAGATACTTTTTAAAATCATAATACCACATTTTTTCGTATTTCATTTCTCTTACCAATTTATAAATTCGCTTTACTTGTGAAATAGTATTATAGAAACATTCAGCAGTAATCATAATTTTATCGACCAAACTTAGTAGAAAATTAATTGTTAGTTTTGTATTCTTTATTACATAAAAATCTATTGTAAAATGGAGTTATTATTTGGGCACAGGTTAAGTAACTTCTTGATTGTGACTCTGGTGAATTAATTTATGTAATGGCCTCATCGATTTTTTATCTATCAAGAATATCTACTATTTAGTGCGCCGTTGTAAATTGCCAATGTTACAAGATGCGTAGATGCTCGAAAGGAGTTTACCAATGTAACAGAGCAAATCCCGTTTACACAAGCACCTATCATTTTTCAAAGATTCCATGAATTGTTGGCAGTTTTACGAAGATTTCACTTGCGTCACGAACCAGACAAATTATTCATTCGCTCGTCCAATTCACATTTGCATGAGCAGGTGAGTATATCGATGGGATTCCGGGTTTAAAACGGTTTCAACATGCCAAGATTTCCGTGGATTTCCATACGACCGCTCGTTTTGCTGGAAATCCTCCGCGCCCTTCGACTCTGTTAAATCATTCCGGGCGGGGCCGTTGTGAATGAACTTGCCGTTGGCTTTAAATCAGGTTCTACGCGAGGCTATTCAACGCGCAATTAGAAGCACAGTCCGCACTCATTACTTCATTTCACTCGACGGTGCGAACTATCAAGTATTATGATGCGTTGTATGAATTAATGCAAACCGTTTTACTCATTGCCTGTGACGAAGCAATTTTTTGAACGCACATACAAGCAGTGGGATGGCTGTAATGGAAAGCAAATATTGTGAAAATACACAAAGTATTTATTATTTGTATTCAGTAGTACCTGGCTGATCTCGGTTGTAAATTCATCACCACTTTATGACATTCGGGTAACTGATGACGACGCCGATGCGTTGAAACTAGTCGTACCTGAATAATTTTATGGTGAAAAGAGAGATGGTCGCGCATTTTACTTTATTAATTAATATTTGAATTTTTATTCAATATATTTTGCATCTACTTGCAACTACTTACTACTTGCGATCCTAGTGAAAAATCAATTTTTCTAGCATATTTCGAGTAGCCAAAGTCAAAGCCATTATATTAAAAAATTACTCGATATTTTTATGGATTCGCACATAATTAATTCACCGATTATTACATTGACCCCGTCCTGTGTGCCACAATTTTGTCTTGGTGGAATGGATTGCGTGTTCTAAGGTAGGAGTAATAATTATTGCTTCTGTTAGGGTGACCCATGTCACGTAGGTCGAAGGGCAAGAGCCAGACGAAAGGTTACGTTGGCGATTCTGGTGGGATGAGTGAGTTGATTGATCCATTCCAAGATTGCCTATTGTTCAACTCTTTTAATATCTCTCTTTTGAATGGGATGTGGCCCACTCGTATATCTCTTATAATTTCCGTGTTACAAAGACATGTTTGGTATGCACAGTTTGGTTGCATCACCGGCAGGCCATAGGTATAGCAAAACTTGATGGCACTCGCTCGTACAGAAAATGACGTCAGGTAGAGGAGAGCATATAAGAGAGGAGAGATAAAATTGCTTAGGTTCTCTCTAGAAGTCCCCAACTGAGCCCTTCCGTAACTTTGCCCGCTGACAAACGCTTAATTCATCCTTAGTGACTTTAAATTCTCCGCTGGCGAGTACCACCAAGTTTCGCTATACCTATACCCTCGATCCGTGCTGATTTATGAGATGTTTTGCGTGCAAATTCCAGCTGTTCTATTCCAGTGCCGCGTGCCGATGTGGTTAGTCTCTTGCAGTTCTTGGTAGTGAGTCGTCCGGGGTTCGAGGCCGTTGTCGGAGCCGGAAGGCCGAGTCCCCGTCCTTGTGAGGTCGCCCAACGTCGATCGTTACTCCCCCCTCCGTTCCATTCTCTCACCGTTCCACTCCGACTCTCGCGTCGAACGAACGAATAAAATGAAACAACGCCGTGCAGAGGAATCCTTTGCGGTTTACTCACTTCCCGTGTCTCGAGCCGAGGTCTGCCGGAAGCCACGGGGCGCATACAGCGTCCGCTTTCTTCGGACGGCGAATTGGATCCCGTGACTCATGCGCTTCGGGAAACCATCCCTCTCCTCATGAATGCCTTGTCTGCTCCCTCCACATCCTCCTCCCTTCCTCCACCTTCCATGCAAAGGGGGTGTGAGCTTCGTTCTACAGGGAATAAAAAGAGATAGTGACGTAAAATGCTGGCGAAACCTATCGGTTACCGGTCTTCGGTAACCGGTTGGACAAAAGCGGTGTTAACATTATTTCGTTAAATCGGCATTGTTCGTTTTTTTTGCTCTGGACTTTTACATTTGTCCTCGTTTTATCATCAAATCTATTTTATTTAGCTGTAGGTATTATTTCTAAATTTTACTTTATAGTATTGGGAATCGGATTGGTATGGTGGCTACAACATCGCCTTCACATATCGATTTCTCGCTTTCGAATCCCGACGTTGGCGGATATTTTTCAGTGGAATCCCGATCCTTAAACTGATGCTATGCGGAGAGCATTGTAAGTAGGTGCAATACTCCGTCCGTCGGATGGGACGTAAAACTGTGGACCTCTGGGCGCCTTTATTTAAAAGCAGGCTAATGCCGACGCCGGGTTTCTCTCCTCTAATATTTCTTCCATCACAACCTACCCAACTGTTCTCTATGGCGCAATTGACCTCAAATTGTCGGTCTCCCTCATAAATAACCACCAACCTACTGAATAGTATTTCGTCTTTCATAACAAATATAGTATGTAGCTATGGCAAAAGCTTGCGGCTGATGCGCTGCGGACAATTTGGGGACTGGTTAGTGGTCTGTTTCCTCAAAAACAAATCGCTGTTGGTGAACGGGTGGAAAGGTTTTTGGGTGGACGTTTCGATTCATTTGTTCATCATAGTCGCTTCACGCCACCGCAACGAAAGATCTTAGTGACTGCTCTCGTTACTTGTGAAGTTGATAATCGTTGAGAGAAGTGAACGCGCTCATTATTGCTTATCACCGGTAGTCAGCAGGATGTCTCTTGACTCCCCTCTAGATGTTTCTTCCTCCCTCCTCTCTGTATGGCCACCGTTTCTCCCCATTTGCTAGTTATAGTGATAAGGGATTCGAGCGGTGAGAAATGATGTTATGACCTAAAACATTGGTGATATCGATTAGTTACCGGTCGACGATGCCCACTTTGAGTACGTGCAAAGTATAATATTTTTGGTATGATTTCTGGCCTAAGGTCCGTAATAATTATTTCGCTTTGCTATAAGAAATAGCAGAGTTTTGGAAAGTCTCAAGAGTAGATATATCTGTGATTGATTATGTGCTTGAAATTTACGGCGTTTTTTTCACATTATATAGGTATTCCAAAAGTTTTCTTTTGTTTTTCCCCTAACTTTAACACACGTGATCGTCTTAAACACCAATGATTCTCTCAAACACCCATGATTGTGTATCGCAACGGACTACTAGAATTCCCAAAACATTGTTTATAGCTCTATCTTTTTATTGTTATTCCAGGGGGATTTAAAACATTGCAGTCGTCAACGAGGTTTCAGCTGAACATTTTTATATTCCCCTCAGTCGGTAAGAATCGCCGCAACTAGAGAGACCAGCGGCCACGCTGGGTACCTCTATCGTCGGTTACCGTCGAGAAAACCGAAAGCGCTTCATTGTGATTTGACTACGGTCTCGTTTCGATGACCCGGCAGAGGCGAGGTGCTAGACCCGCGGCTCTGGGGAACTTCTTCCCCGGTCTTTCTTCGAACACCCACGGCCACCCCTCTTGCGCAAGACACGGGAAGGATTTTGAAACGGAAGGTGGGGCGCCCACATCGGCAGAGCTCGTGGAAGACTACCAAATAGGGCTGGAATTGGAACGAAGGGGACCAGTACCCAAGAACAGGGTAAGTCCTTTAACATTCAGCCTAAAACCTGCGTAACCAAAGCTGTTTTATTTGAATTCATCAATTTTTAAAAAATCCCTAGGACTTCCTAGTCTTTCCCACATTTCTTACTATTGCTTTATTTTTATGTTGTCTTAGTGGCACTTTTGTCATGTAATTTCATTTAGATTTTTATATATCTTTTATTCACTAATTATTTAGCTGTATTAAGGCATCGTCAAACCATCCATTTTATTTCCAATCATTATTACATGCATTTTATGTGTATATCATGCTGAATGTCAGAAAGTTCTCGAGGTTAAACGTCCTCAATTTGTATAGCTAATCGTTCTTATCTCCTGACTTACAATTTTGCATTCTTCTATGCTTTATTTTTTAAGGATAAATAGGAGGTATGCATAATCAACTATTTATTAATTTCTTTAACATTCTCTAAGTAAATATTCTTGCCTACAGAGATGGAGGCATTGGTCTTAGAATTATGTTTGTCGACTGACTTGGTTCTTCGCAAAATCCATAATGATTTGCGAATTCGAAACTAATATGCTTTCTAAGCTTTCTACAAAGAGCAAAATCAACAGCCGATTACTGACAAAGCATACATTCGAGTAGTTCCTAAAGATGTTTGACCTAATTAGGATTTTTATCATAAAATCTCAGTATGTACTGCGAAATATCCGCTCATTGTCGACAATTACCATATTTGGTAATCTGTTCGAGCAAAGTAGAAAAATTGCCTTTGAAACACATAGAGATCTGAAGAAAAAAGATTCTCTTTTGTAATGTTTGTTAAATAAGAGAGAGTTGACCAAATCATGCACTGTACAGGCGTACACTGATATTTTGAATGATTTGGGGCGTACTTTATGGACTCCTATGTATACATTTGGTGGACGATAAGGTCTCACTCGTTTTCGAGTTCGTATTTTACCGCTTTTTTCTTGATCGGCAAATAGGTTTAAAAGAAAGAACTTCTTAGTTCATCATTTAGGAAGATTATTTCTTTAAATATACTCTTGCGGTCAAATATTCAACGAAACTGCTTCATGGAATTGCAAGTTTTGTGGGGTCGCCTGTCCCCTTCAGGAAATTAACTTAGTCTCGCAAAACGTGCGATCGGAGGATCCTCCATCGTAGTCCATCAAGTGATCTTTTAACAATATAAAATCCATGTCACTGCAACGGTGGACAAACACATATATATCTAGTTGAATTGTGTGATCACTCTTTTTATCTTTATTTTCTACGTATCCACTAGACATTACATCTACAAAATACCCTGTAAGCCACCTCAGGGGTGTGTGGCAGGGGGCGAGTAGTCACTAAGATGCATTACACTATACCCTTAAGTTAGTGTAACTACGACTAATTATGCATTAGTATAAATCGCTAATGCTTGTCACAAGGCAAAGCCTCGCAAGCATGCACTACACTACATATATGCTCACAATGGAGAAGGACCGTTAGTATATATGTATTTTGCAACTACATAAATGGACAGAGACTCAAGAGTTATGCTGAAAACATGCACGACGTGCTGTTAGTACTAGGTAGCAGATAAGGATACAAGTATTAGGGAGCACTGCTAATACTAAGAGCTACACTACCTATCGACAAACCTAGATAAAAGTCTCATTGGCAGCTGTTATGGTCCCTTATCGTTCGCGGGAAAAATTACGTTTTAAATCTGTCCGTTCTGCAGTCTAGTTCCCTAATTTTATTCTCATGATCTGATTTACCTGATTCTCATGATCTGATGTACTATGTCGGATTTCGTAAAATATTATCAACGTCGTCAGAGAATAGATCGGTTCGGATTACATTACATATGGAAGATACGGTGGTATGATGCCCCTTAAGTTATTTTATGCATCCCTTGCCGCCCATCTGAAATAATTTGATGCATAATCGGCTCCCATTTCACCGCACGAGATTTTGACCCGCCGCGACGTGCAGCTGACGTTCATTCCACACATATCCTGCTGCCTGAATTAGAACGGCAGCTCCTCGGTTAATGGGACTGATGACTCATTGACAGGCTAGCAAGTCTCCCGAGGTTTTTATTTTTTCTCGGCAACACAAGCCCAACTTTCGACTGGCCGATTTATTATGAGTGATTGTAGACCAGCTGATGTGTGTGCTGTGCCGGATGGAGACGCTTGTGATAAATCATTTTGCTTAAGATTATAGTGGTAGCGAAACATGGCGGCATTTATGCAGAAGACGCTTTTCAGTGGAAGAGTTCATTGCGTACGTACTAGCTCCGCGCGGATTAGTAAGGTAGTCTTCGCGTTTAACTACTAGACTAGTGAGCCTTCTCCTCCTAGACGGTCACGCTTCACGCAGGCGCCTGCCACCAAGTTTCGCTATCACTGTTCACCTTCGTAGGTACATTCAGACAAAGTTAATTACGATCAAGAGTTTTGTTTTAATATTTTGGGACCACATTTTCGGTAGTTAACCCCTTCTAGTCGTGAGGAATCATCCGGGTATAAACCTGGAACTCAGATCATAAACTAATCCAGTTAAAGAATTAACAAATATCGAACACAGACCAAATTGGTCATCATCTAAGGTGTTCTGTGTAAAATCGGCTGGTTTTTTGACCTTCTCGGAATGCCTAATGGGCTTAGTCTGGAACTTGAAACCACTTCCTCCGTCTCAAACCTACGTTTACACCTAATAATTTCCTTATTTGGCTCGTCATATTTCCCCCTCATTTGATGTCGTCTAAAATGCTTATTCATTTCCTCTCTCTCTAGTCCACTTAATAACGTTCTCTATTCTGAAATGCATTGCAACATTACAATTCCTCACAATTTTTACTTCGTCCACGCCCGTGGCATAGCTAGAATTTCCCCTGCTAATTAATTATTCCTTTACCATAAATCACACGTTATCGTTACATTCTCCTCAAATGGACTTATTTTAAAACGTTATTATTAGGTCGAGCTCTTGTCTCTCTGTTCGGTACAAATTTTACAATCGATTTTAAACTAACTTCCCGCTGAGCTAGAGACGTGAATCTTTAAACATAGCTCATAACTGGATTACAATGCAATAATATGTAATAATATATACCATATATGTTATATATATTAAATATTACAATATAATATATATTATAAATGGTACATACAATATATAAATACTATAATTTAACATTATATAATATAATAAAGTATAATATAATAATTAATTTAAAAGTTTAAACGTAAAAAAACGTTTCTATCGTAAAAAACGTTTTTTTTTAAATTGAAATTATTTCCCATTTTCTTGCTCTCACTATTCAGTTTCTCAACGTACTCTCGACTGTCTCATTGTTAGTAAGATTTTATTCGAAAGCATTTACATAAAAGATCGCATATTAAACCTCAACATAAGGCATTTCAAACTTACAGAATCGTCTGGGCTCTTATAGTGACTAAGTTTGATTGTTATCAATATCAACTTTAAACAGATATCTTATCGTTCATATAAAAGACAAAGAGCAAGTAGAGTTAGTAATGACCAGTAATTATCGAGATGTAAACAAAAATAATTTAGTGGCACAAGGACCGCTGTTGTCGGAACACCCGGTAAAAGTAAATCTTAATCATGGTTTAAAGATTTTTTCGTGTGACTGCTTTAAATATATATTATAAAGGCGTCTAAAATTTTCATTTCTTCATGGGTGATGGTGAAGCAGTCGCTCATTGTAAATTGAATGTAATGCGGTACTGAAGAGTACTTCTCTCAAAAAAGATGAGTTTTGATTTCGACGAATGCATTCATTCTTTTTCCTCTGGGTGACGGAGAAAGGAATATTGTTTGTGGTTAGATAACATTCTGTTTAAACCTTTGATATGATCGAACCCGGATGCTATTGTCGTCGTGACACCATTTTAACAATCTTACAGTCTCTCATGGTTTAAGAGATGCAAATGTTTGAGCATATCAATGTTTTTTTCCTGACATATCGTACGGTGACTTGATTCTTCTTTCATCAAGCGTTTCTATCATCTTAGCTTCTTGGTCCAGTGATGCTTTTTATTCATCCTGCTGAACAATTTGTCATCAACATCCACGTAGCACACCAAGAAGTAAGGATATGTGCCAGGTGGTATTAAGTTAACAGCGTTTATTGTCTTCTTCTTATGGAAGCGTGTATGTATATGGGAGCGTGGTGGCCTAGTGGGTAGAGCGCTTGGCTACTGACCGAAGGGTCCCGGGCTTCACCCGGATTTGAACCCGGGAGCAAAAAATCATCGGAGTGCGAGGTGGCCCAGGGAAAGGAACTAGCCCCCATACCCTGAACGTGTGAAATTCACACGCCTGTGGCTTAGTCCGGGTTGAGCTCTACCTTCAACTATCCAAACCAACTAATTATGCGAGGGAAAATCTGCAGTAAAACCTTGCTATTTGTCGCACTTATTTTTAGCTAATATTGGTTTATAGTTTTATTGGTAAAATCTGCCAGTATTAGTAGTGGCAGCCGGGTAATTTCGTCAGCTTCAAAGGTAGAATCGGGTCCACTTTACCATTTATGAAGTCTTTGGTTAAAACCTGTACTTCTATGTGCTATCTCTGTTAGACAAATGAATTCAACTCGGGCCATATAATGTGTTTAAATGAGTATGGTATAAAATAAAACTACTTTTCCACTATTCTGCATGGATGCTCTGTATGAAAATTTATTCGGAATCAGTTTATTTAAAAGTGAAGTGATTCAGAGGTATACATATGGGCTTTAATGCTGAAACGTCTTTAAGAAACTAAATTTTCTTTGAAATAACTATTATCTTTTTACTCAATTACTCAATAAATTAACTAGCGAAAGAAGTTTTGCAAAACATAAAATAGATTTTCTCTTTAAATAAATGCAATTAAAAAGTTTTCTTAGAAATGTTCGCATAAGACAGCGAACGGCAACTCGACAGCGATGTAAAAAATGTTTAATGTAATCCTTATTAATCAATGACGCACAATGTTACATAAATATTCTACCCTCGTCACTTGATACATGGATTATGGCTGTGAGTACTGAACCAATTTGTTTTGAAGACTCCTCTAATGGCGTCGTCGAACTTGTTTGTAAATGTTGGCTCCTGCACGGAGATAAGTTTGCTCATCACTATACAATCTTAAACATGTGTCTTATATGAAAAAAGATTTAATGCTTTCCCGGCGAATGCATAGCGTTAATTCTTCTCGGCGCGATTTCCACAGGAATAAAATGGCAAAAATTACCAATTCTTTTTAATAATACTTTACTGATGGTGTTATTTGCCATTTTAACTCGGTGAAAATCCCGAGAAGTATTTACGCTTTGTGTCTAATATGATCGACAAGGCGGCATGAAAAATATATTGTATACTTTGATGATTATGTGAATTTTATGCGTATGAGATGGTCTTGCCGCGTCTACGTGTATCAAAGCATATATAAGTGCCTCTTTTTTGTTTGTGCGTTTTAAATTCCGATTTCGCGGATGGCATACCATAGATATCGAATGCGAAAGTATTACTCTAAATACGATCATAAGTTGACAATTTTACTTTTTTGAAAAGCTTTTGCTGTTCATGTTTGATGTTGACTTAGTGTTCTCGATTTCTTCCACGAATTATTATTTGGGTTTCATTTACATGCATGTATTTCCATCTCGCCATTCCCTTTCGTGGTGGACACAGTCGATAGAACTTGCTTATTTGTGTCGGACTCAGGAAACTGACTCCATTTTAATAATGTCTTCCATACTTTCCCATCCTGGCGCAAATTTCCAGCTCTATTGATTATATTAGATTCATGCGTTGTTTCATACGCGCTTCATAGTAATTTAGAGACTCCTAATATTCCTCTTATGAGTCTCTTCGAGTGGTTGCACTAAAATAAAAGAACCGTTTCATTGTAAATGTTTCGCAACCAAAACAGTTGTGGCCGCAGCTGTTTCTCTCCGACACCATTTTCTTCCGCCACTAGTCTCTTCTATCAAATTCACACATGTCTTTCGCGGTCTACCGCTTCCTCTCACTCTCCACTATTTTACATCAGTTTCACTATCCATTCTCTCAATTAGGGCAATCAACGAAGCACGTTCTTTTCGTATTTGTCTTTCACTGGGGCATCCAGTACCAGATAAACACATTCATAATTTAATTAGTGTAATTGTAATAACTTTTTATTTATTTTCGTTAACATTTTGTACACCTAATTATATTACAAAGAAAACAAGTGTAGTGGGGTGCCTAAATCTCTTTGAGATTTACTTTCTTCATTTTTTAAGAGTGTATCTGGCGCTATTGCGAATTCATGGTCTCCAAAGCATGAAAGACGAAGAGAACGTGGTCTTTATCATTTCGCTTCCTCTAAAACACGCAAGGCCAATGGAATTCTCCGTGCATTTTTCTGTTTTCAGGAGCCATCACGGCAAAGGAAGGATGCTTTACCGATGACGTTCAAAATTTTCAAATCCGAGAAACGATGAGGCATTGCCTATTATTGAGCTTTCCGCCGGGAATCTCCGAAGTCCAGATACATTTGGTTGGTCTTTTCAATGTTTATCCTCACATTAAACTGTGAAGTGGTTGAGTGCTTACTGTCATTTAGTATAGTTAGAAGCAGATATAAAAAAAATAAAATAAATCTGGGGGACACCTTCGGAGCCGGCTCCTTGGTCTCTTGGACCTCAATCCGGTTTATTCTCCGTAAGGGGGGAAGGACTCTGAGTCATAGGGTAAGGGTAGGGGAAAGAAAGCGACACAATCACCCCATGAATAGGGGTGTCATTTAGTATGCGCGTGCACGCCTTCGTACATTAAGCACCGTTACCATACGTAGTAGAGATATTACAGAATAAAGACATCGTTCAAAAAAATTATGAAAATTTACGAAGTTAATGAAACTTTCACATAACGTAAAGCAATAAAATGATATGTCACAAGCATTTAAGTGGTAATAGCAACTTTAAAACACATAGGTAAACACGTATTCAACGTACTGCGGAACTAGTCGTTCGAGAATTGGGTGGCTGTGATGGTTAGAGGACTGGCTTTCCATCCCGTGGGCCCAGGTTCGAATCCCGGCAAGGCGGAGATTTTTAGTGGAATCCCGATCCCTGCTGTATTGTGTAGAGGGCTTTTCAAGGTTTATTACTCAGTCCATCGGATGAGACGTAAAGCACTTTACGCCTTGGCCTCTTTCGTTGAAGTACGCTATTGCCGACTCTGGGTTTCCTTCCACCCTCCTCCACCCGCCAAAGAAGCCATCCCTGACTGTCCAATCCACCTTTACTGATGGCGCAAGTGACTCCAGTTGTTGTTTGCCTCCAGAAAGAATCAGTCAACCTTTCGCGTCAGGTAGCTACATGCTGAGGAGATACAAGATCAAGCGACATTAAGTCCGTGCCTTCTGAACGCCCCTTTTCAAGCTCGAGGCTATTCTCAAATCTTCGTTATCAGTTGACATTAATCCGGAGATTGATTTTCTGCAGCTCTCCGCTCCACTCTCTCCTCAGCTTAGCATTTCATCGCTACATTATTCTTCACTTTGACGCCCCTCGGAGCACCCTTGTTGTGCTGTTCTACCTCGGTAATTCTTCCCCATTCATTTCGCCTTCCATTTTTGTTTTCAAGAGGCTATTACGTCGCAAAATGTGTTGATTGATGAGTAAGAAATAGGTTGGAAGGAAAAGGGTGTGCAAGCATAGCGTTTACAATTTATCAGTGATCTCTTATTAGTTCACTCCAGGTTATGTTTTAAATATTAATGGGAAATGAATAATCACAGTATTTTATTACGACCTTCCTAGCTAGTAAATGCCTAAAGTATAGTTTCGCTCTTTATGAATTAGTTTTAGACAGACATTACTATAAAATATAACAATTATGCCAAAATTTTGCGCACATATGACCATGTCGATATAGATATCTACGAATTTAACGTTCATTGTGTGATCTCGATGGTTAAAGGTCGATGCTTTTCTAACATCGGAGGTCCAGCTTCGATATTCCATCTATTTCAACTACACATCAATGATTTTTTTCTACGCTCACTCCTAATTCTCTGATGCGTATTTGCGTGGTAATGCCGTGACGAAGTCCTAGTTATCGCGTTTATAAACGAATCGGAGGTTAATTAGTAATAAATCGTTTCTGCGACGTACAGTGCAGATAGGAGCGATAAGCGTCAATGGTCATTACTGTGGAAACATCGATACTTGAGGTCTGATGGTCCATATTCCATATATATTTACATTTAATATATACATAGTTGATCAGCGATGTTTACGAGTAAATCGATGGTTTTAGAACGATCGTTTCCTCCAATCTTATATTAAATTGGAAATGCTTGTTGGGCTGTTTTTTGGATTTCACTTCGAATATCTTCTGTAAACATCAACGCCTCGTTGTTTCGCCTATAATCTTTCTCTGTATGGTATTTGTCCTATAATTCTAATCTTGCTTTCCGTTTATAATGTTTATCCTAGAAGTCTACCTTTGGATAATTGGCAGATTAAAATATCGAAACGTCTAAATAGCCACTCGATGCAAAAACCTCATAATATATAATTCAATTAATTCGCTTGGAAAATATAAAGGCCTTCGGTATATTAGCTGTGTACTTTTCAAAGAAGTGAATTAAGAATAGAACGGAGGCCGACATTGTTAATTGCGAATTGTTTTACTTATGGTGGAAGAAATATGTGAGTTTTGTTGAAGTGGCGCTGAAGTTGGTTATAAGTTAGAATTGTGTTAATCATCAACAATTCGTGAACTGAGTTACGTTTTTAGTTCTATCGTTTTATTTCTCAGGTTAAAATTTATGTCGATATAAGGAATATTTTCGAAAGAAATTAACAAAATAATGAAATTTCTCGCGTACTTGGACTCACGCACTGGCGGTGCAACCTTTTAAACATCGATGGTAAGACGAAAAACTTGCGATCTGGTAGCAAGAGGTGGCACGTTTAACGAGGAAGACAGCGTGAGCAACGTTTTCTCACTATTTTAAGCTCTCATTATTGGACAGTTTTGTTTGCATGTTTCATTCTGTCCCCCTACGCTTCACGGAAGTCTAGTGGATAAGAGATTGTGAGTAGTTCCTGCGGAAGCCGGATATTTTTTTTATAATGAAATGAGTCCTCATCGTGAGGCTTCAACCGAGGCGTAGTAGGATTACGGTATCGGGCAATCCGTGCACGAATGTTACGCGAAAGTGCTTACGAATATGCCTTAGTCACGCTTTCGATACTGCATTTTCTTTGTAATGTGACGTAAGTCTTTGACTAGAGGCATTTTGATGGGAAGTTTTATTTTTAGAACCTCTAAATTGTCTTACTCATGACTTGTCACTTCTCTACGCAAGACCAAGTATTCAAAGTCATCTCTGACGTTGTAAATTAACATCGGCAGCAATTTTGATCAAATAATTTTGCGTGTCCACCTTGTGGTGGCTGGAATAATGGTGGTACTGACTTCCCATTCCGAAGGTCCGGGTTCGTATCCTGGAATCAGCGGAGATCTTAAGTGGAAATATCGATCCCTACTTGAGTGCTGTGCGAAGAGCACTTTCAAGTATAGCACTACGTCCGTGGGATCGGACGCCAAACTGTTATCCCCTTGGCGCTTTTCGTTAAGAGTAGGCAAATGCCGACGCCTTGTTCCAGTCTACCCTTGCTACCATCCCACACTCATATACCCACTTATTCTAATGCCAGAAATGACTCATCAAAGAGCCAACCAAACCATCTTACACCTTGTTAAGGAGGTTCCCTCAATACTGCTGATTTGTACAATAATGTGTTATTTATGGAAGCAGAATTAGGAATAAAATTGCTGACGAATCGATGAATGTATTTTTAATTACACTGGTCTGCATGATATCAGATGACTGAAAACTAGTAAGTGATAATAGCTAACTTTTGCTGCTGATTCCAGAACTGTTCTTAGTTTTCTTGTATCGCGCACAGTTTTTTCAGAATGGACCCAATTTAACTTCTAAGATGTATTGATCAGTGCATTCATTATAAGTGCCAGAGGGTAATTATTTTGCGTGGGATATTTATCAATAGAAGCTAATGTGTCTTAGGTTGGCCCAACCTAATGAGTCTTAGGTTGGTACAACTGTTTCTATTTTTGGATGACCTTGGAAGTGTTATTCATCCTTCATTCATTTTTATTACAAACATTGTCATTGCGTGAAGTAATGTTAATATAACTGTGCTTACAGTAGTTAAAGTATTGAAACCATAATTCTTATTTTGTGTAAAAAAAGGACGTAATAGAAAAAATGGGAGTCATTTTTAGAACCAGCATAAAAAATAGTTTCAAGAATACCTATTTTTAATAAATCATCTGACAAAAAGTTTCAAATGAGATTGGTGTTTTTTTTCCAGCCCAAGGGGACGAATACGGCGCCATTTCTTGAAAAATAAAACATTTTTACCTCAATAAGTGGAATAATTTTCTAATACATAACTCAAAACCTTAGTCGAAATGGTATATTCATTTATTGTCCCTGAATTTTCGAAGATATTGCTTCCTTTTTAAGGTTTTAGCCGAAGCGACATTCTTGTGTGGTGGAAAATAATATTTTCTTCCCGTTTCACCTATTTTCGTATTTAAGCACATGTAATTTTAATTTTAATGTTGTGAAAGTAGTGTGGAAATTTAGGATTTTATAGAGCTTATAAAATCAGAGAGTAGGTTTTTCTGTAAGTGACACTGTGATGGAAAACTTGAATTAACTTCATCTTACGTTGGAACCTTCTTAAAATCCTGCATTAGCATGAGCGTCTGCTGTCATCGACTTGGGGTTAAAATTACGCAGATTAGGGGTATTATCGATTAGGGGTAAAAATTACGCAGATGCCATTCGCACCGCATAATATCGAAGTTGACCATGAAAAGAACCCTAGATGAAGGTCTCTCAGGTAGCCATCCGGGTCAGTCACTCAATGACTGACGTTTCGACAGCTTACTCTGTAGTCGTCATGAGGGTGATGAGTGACTCATGTGTTTGTCGTAACGTCAGTCATGGAGTCACTAACCCGGATGGATACCCTGGGGACCATCTACTAAATTCAACTGGGAAAGCCTGAAATCGTTCATTAGAGCCCTAATTATGATGACAGACGCCAAACAATTGCAGTTTACCACTGATGAAGTTAAAAATGGCTATTGTTTTGCTTCTAAGATTGTAAAAAGTTTCCGCCACATCAAACTTGAATCTGTATTTTAATTTCCTTCTCCATCTCCCTTTAACTAAATTTTCCCATAATTACTATGCTTGCATTTTTATCCAGAAGTTTACGCCGGTAAATGGTTTCCTTTATATATTCACGATTTTTACATGAAACAATCCTTCCATATGAAGGCGTCCAAAGTATCCTATCTTTCTTTTGATCCACACTGTTTTAGTCTCGAATTACTCCTGAAATTCCGTGGGTATACAGGTCAAAATGGGTTAATCATAGGGATTCATGAGTTTAATGCCAAGGATACTTTTGAGAAAAACTGATGCACTTTAAGAATTGTTGTAGATAATTAGATCATATTGAGATTAAGGCACCAAACCGAGCTCTTGAGTTATTAGCGACTTATTAGATTTTCGATTTAGAAACCCATTAGTTCAATGGACGTGGCGCTCCAATCGTCTCTTCGGTCTGGAAAGGAAGTTCAATAAAGAAATGGAATTGTGGACTAATTGGCAGTATCATTGCTCTCGTGCTGCATTGTTGACATATGGAATGGTCTATTGCAGGGGTCAGGAAACGTTTCGTTCAACTAGATTAGAAGATTTCAGCAGATCAAGAAGGCACACTAGGCCAGAAGAGACAAGGTGTCTTAGGAAATGTTTTTTATTCAAAAATACATTACGATCAATGGGAAACATGATGTTGCATGCTCTTAGAGAAATATGCAATAACAGGTTCTAATGATGAAAAGTTCAGCAACAGAATATCATTAAGGTGATTGCTAGAGAGCTGAGTGCGCAGCTTGTTCTCACAAAACTTCATGTCGGAGAACAGCTCTTATAGTTTATCTGTGATCTATACATCTCCTCCCCTCTTTGAGACGGAAACTAGTCAATTAGGCCGGATCCAACAATAAATAACTAGGGGACGTTAGGCCGGACTGGAGCACTATTTAGGCCGTATCTAGCCTAAAGGCCGGAGTTTTCCGATCACTGGTTTAATGGAGACATTATTCCCCCATAATGTCAGCGCACCAATAAAGTGAACAGCAAACAACTTCTTGGCCGTCATTACGATTAAATACTGCCCGCAGACCAGTATCAATTACATTAGTGGAGTCACACTATAAGGGAATACACGATGCTCGAAATTATAGGTGGAAAATTTGTTCGTTTTGTATCCAAGTGCTGACGAATGATTTTTTCACCGTGAATTTCTCACGTGGGGGCGGGAAATATTATAAGTGGTTCCGAAGTAGCCGCGACAGTGACTTTAGGGTCCATACTGGAATTGGAACTACTCGTACTTGTTAGATCCTCTGAATTAGCTTAAGGTCTATCTAATATGTAGAAGTCTCTGTGAAATTCAGTGGAAGAGAAGAAGGCTCACGCCCATTAAGCAATCTACGAGCCTTCTTAATAAATCTACATCTACGAACTGTACCTCAAACCGCCACAATGGAGGTTGGCTGGGGGTGTCAGGACACAAACCATAAAAAAGAAGGGTATTTAAAGAGGGTGAGTACAACTTGCTCTTAAGGGATAGTGTTTTACTCTGATTTTGATATAATATTTAAAGGTGCGCTGGAACAAAGAATCCTTAAACTCATCTGTTTGACAGTGAACTTCTCTTTCTTAGCCGCATTTGTCTGTTCTTACAGATTGAGAGGGAAGGGTAAAATGGTGTACGCCGTGTGGACCTGAAACTCCTGATATGAGGGTTTTTATATTTTTCTTAGCCTAATGCGTAGCATTTGAGTATTTTGCGACTCCCAACTCAATAAATCTGCATTCAAAGCCTAGTCCAGGAATTTATCCGTTGTTAATTTCGCAGGGGTAGATGAGGGATACTCTCGTCCCTTATTGACCGCCGACCTCAGCGTTGAAGCTTTTCCGACAACTCATTGATGTGGTTTGTGGAAGGAGAGTGATGGTGCCCCTTCAAGAGAATTTCAACAATTCGGTCGGTGGAAGTATTTTGGGCCATGACAGAGGTGTTTATGAGCACGTGCTAACGTCAAGATAAATCCGTTTACTCGCCGTGCGCTTGGAAAACACATTTCTTTCCCCGTGTCCTTCCTTCGACACGGAGAGCTATGCACACTCCAAGCGAACTTCATGGGGACATGGTCAGGTTCACGAAGAATCGTGCATCTTTTCACATGGTTGAGCAAGAGATGATTCCAAAAAGGATGCTTACTTTTCTTACCAAGAAATGAATGAACCATGACCGGATCACTCACTAAATAAAGCTTGAGCATTTTATCGATCAGATTTAATTCATTGTCTCCCAGAGAAAGTTAAATGCCCGATTTTAAATGAAGACCGATCATTTTTTTTATGATCAGAGTTTTCATGACACCGCGACACTTTTTATTGCGTATCCTACCATTCTTAAAACTCAAAAGATATCTACTGGATAATGACAATTTTGCTGAGAATTAAGTTTATTGGCGTGAATGTATATGCCTGACCCCTGTACGCAATTCGGGTAAACGTTGAAGTACCCAGGAATTTTTATGCTCTGCCTAAGGTGTTAGAACGCTGATAATCGGAGAGTATCGGACATTTTTAAATATTATCACCCTGAGTTAACAAGCTTATACGAGAGTAGATTCAATGTTTACTCCGTAAAAGTGGTTCTTTGTACTGCAACTGATTTCAGATATACTTGATTAAGTGTGCTTCGTCCAACTTTTCAGACTTATCCCGATCATCTGTTGCTACTCCTTTTATTTTAAGTAATTTAAAGTCGTACACCTCATTAATCCGAACTTTAATTTTTTTTTACAGATATTCGTATTTCTACTAGATGTCACTTTCGATGATATTCTGGCGTAGTGTGGTTCTTTGCCTTTATCTAATTGTAAGCTGGGAGATGAAATCTGCCACCAATACTTTGTATGGGCAAGTTAACTATTCAGGGCGTGGCTAAAAATATAATTATTTTTTTAGGAATGATGAGTGCGTTAGGAAAAATTTGGTAATCCGATGAAGTTCTATGTGGCAGGGTGAAAATTCGCCAGAATTTATTGTTAACTTCGATCTATCTCAAACGTGAAGGACGGTGATCAGAAAAACAAGACCCTCCAACAACTGTTAGAGCTGATCATTAAGTTGATGCTATAATATCCTGCTATCCTCTATTCCCAACCTAATAATTACCTTACCTAACTACCTATCTTTCATCAGCAGATACATATTACCCTGCGAGCCGGTTCAGGGGCGTGTGGAAGGGGATGTTGGGATACCAGCCACGACGATGAGGGGTGGAAAAAGGAGTTGGAAGCGGGGAAGGACGAAAGTGGAATGGATGCTAATTTAGTATATGTTAGTGTCTAGTGTTTTTAGTGTATTTATCAATGGTTCATTGGAAAAAGGAATATTTATACGTATTATTTAGGTAGTGTCCCTATTATTTTTCTGCTTCAATCGGTTCTAGAGATATAGTGCGGAGTTTAAATAAATCCAACGTGTCACCCTAAAACTCGCGCGATATATATTTTTGCTAGTAATATAAGTCTTATGTGTAGCCATCAAGTCTCCAGCGGCTCCCAACCCATTGGTTCACTGGAAAAAGGAATATTTATTCGTATAATTTCGACAGTGTCCCTCTTATTTTGTTGCTTCAATAAGTTCTAGTGATATAGTGTGGAGGTTAAATAATATCCAACATGTCACCCTAAAATTCGCTCGATATGAATTATTGCTAGTAGGTACTAAGTTTATAGCCTCTGGGTCTCCAGCGGCTCCAAACATAGTTCTTCCATCACCTGTCTTATTCTCTGTTCACCCGTTACAGTTTTTAAGAAATCGCGCAGCTTTGCTTTGTATTTTGTTCATTTCGCGTATTAAATACTTCTGTGCAGGACCCAATACTCTCGGGGTAGTATCGAGATTAGGCCAAGAACGAAGAATGAGGTAAAATTTCTCTGTAGATTTTTCATTCGAGGACTTTCTTACTATTCGCTTGATAAATTCAAGTTTCTTTAATGAAACGCTGCAAACCTTTCCTTGATGGAGTCAATGATATCGGCTGTTCGTCGCCTTCCCAATTAACCAGCCAACCAAGATTTCATCAAACATCTTTTCCCCAACTCTTTATTGAGATATTAGTACTCATGATTAATGATAATACGAATTATACGAAGTGGAGCATGCCGATGTCAAGTTTATTCTTTATAAAGACTTCATTGTTGGCAACACGAATTACCGACATATATTATCAGATATCTGTGAATTCATTAGGGAAGTTGGAATGCCGCTGACTCACGGTTAGAATCGAAGTGTCACTGTGTTCAGCGTATGCACACATCCGCTTGGACACTTTTACCTTTCCGGCGAAAATCTCATCTCATCGGAGCGGGAGTCGTGATCGGTCCAGTGGGGCCAAGGGCGCCCGTTGTCCGCAGTCGCGGAACTCGGCGGCGGAGCGGGCGTCAGGTACACTTTCGACACCTCTTCTCATGTGAGTCACCTGGAAATACCTACTCGGCGCCTCCAACGCCGTTGAAGTTATTTGCCTAAATTGAATCCGTCGTGATTTGTACTCGTAACTCTCTGTGCTTGCTCGGCAATAATTAGTGGCAAAGATGTAGATGTTGCCTCACTTAACTTGTGCTATTTTCATTAATTACCTTAGGTTAGTTGGTGTCAGGATAATGGAGGCATTGGCAGCTTAGCGGTGATCTACCTGTTATGGTTGGTTTAAATGGAAATATCTATATACCTTTTAAATACAGCTCGGCATACGTCGTACCCCATTTCAAAGCCAGCGCCAGGGGGGAGCGTGCGAGGTTCTGATTTGTTCTGGGACGAGTGCTGCATGGCTGGTGTGGAATCACCCCGTGCCACACACCCTAGTGGTGGCTTGCACGGTACATCGTAGATGTAGATGTAGATGAAAGCATTGTAGTGCAGATGTAGATGAAAGCATTCTGTGAAGCATATTATTTTTTTTCCTCTCCCCGGTTTACCCAAAATCCTCTCCCCTATCACGTACCCTTAGCTCCTCATCATCCATTCCTGCCACCTACTCTACCTCCTCATCTCCTCCAGAATATTCCTCTCCTCACCCTCCATACCCAGCACTTACTCGTTCAATATTCTTTCTATCCTCCACAGCTTTTCCATTCTCCTCCACCAACACATCTCAACCGCCTACATCCTATTCTCGTCCTTTTTCCTGAGAATCCACGTTTATGCACCATACAACACCACACTTGACATTTAACTCTTCGCCAGTCTTTCTTTACATACTTTCACGAAGTCCAATTCATTAACACCCCTATTGGTGAACGACTGTTTCACTTACGCAATTTTCCTCTCCTACAACGTACTACACCGAAGTAACTAAATTGTACTTCTTGGTCCAGTTTCTTCCCTTCTACTTCAATGACCAGCCTTGCTTTTTTTCCCTTTAAAATCTCATCACTTGTTTTTTTATGGTTATTCTTTTTCCATATTTTTCGCGCTGATTTTCTTATGCATACTATTTCAATGCCTGCAATTCTTTGCACCATCGATGCACCCACGCCAGGTCGTCCGCGAATCTAACCGACTTCATCAGCTGCCCTCTTCATTTTATTCCTACATCTTTCATCTCTTCCCATGCGTCTTTCAGCATGCATATTCATTCATATTTTAGCTCTTCCCATGCATCACCTACAATTTTCATGGCATAAACGTTAAAATGGAGATGCCATAGCAGGCAGCCTTGCCTTACCCCGTGTAATATACCTGCCCACTTGAATTCTCTGTTAGTCACAATCACCTGTGCTGTCTGTTCCATGTACAAGTTTGGAATCAGTCGTCTATGAAAAAGCTAAAATCATTTAGTAGTAGTGTATGTTCGGAATGCGTTGACGGCTTTGCCCGTATTGCAAACTTTTGAAATATTTATTAAAAAAACTTAAGATTAATCTGGCAGTTCACGGGGAATTATCGCAGGTGGTAGCGAAACTATCGAAGTACTGCGTGAAACGTTTTCTAGTCAATGAGTCGGTAATGTTCCGCGGATGTCATTCTGTACCTCCAGCATTTCAGAATAAAAAGTTTTTTTTAAGGATAAAGCACGGCTTAGATTGCAAGTGACGTCACCTAGAATGATTTTTTGCTCGCCCCTGAGTGGAGGCTTGTCGCGTATCATTGTCGCTCTCCATCCAGGAGGTGCCTTGCACTAAGCTGTTTGTCGTCTCTACGAGGTGAAATCTTCTTATCAGTGAAGAGATGCCTACGAGTTGGTCAAAGCACTTTGACTTATTCTTATAATCGTGTCGACGATTACTCACGTCTGACTGCTATTAATGAAAGATGGCCACACCGAGACGTCAGGTTTCACTAAAAGAAATTTGTTTTACTCGTTTCGCGTGCTATCCTCCCACTTCCCACAGACTCAATATTATGTAACTCTTGTGATTACCCGCCGGCACCGGAGTCGATACGGGTTTGGGCTCTTTCAACGCTTCTTTTGCCGAATCGGCGACCTTTTCATTTCTGGGATTACCGTCATTCCTAGGAGCCCACCACAATTTCCAATTTAATGACCACATTGCGGTCCTGAATGCGTGCGCGGAGGCTAAATGGATTAATAACTAAATTATTACCGCGCATTTTGGCTCCTAATAGCGTTAATGGTCCTAAATATTGCCAACTTCGTCAAGTACTAATTAGCATCTTTAGTTTTTTCAAACCCAGTAAGTAGCCTAGAATGAGACGTAACCAGGATGGCACATATTTGGATATGCTTTAGCTCCAAGTACCTCTCTTCTGCCTGTGTGACTCACATTTGTTTTTAATTTCAACTTCATTGCCATCTTTTATGATGTCCTATACTATTAAATGAGCAAATATTGTATACATGTGTGTATTTATGTATGCATGTAAATGTTATTTCAAGAACGGCTCTAACGAGTTTAATGAAAACTACAAATTTAATAATTTAGGGCACGAAAAAGCGATTTTCCTAGGTCTTGACTTTGAGAAAACTTTTTTTTAATTTGTAAAACTTTTTTTGTTATTTTGACATTTGAAAATGCTCCTCCATTTTTTATACCGTTGCTATGGATTCAAATAAATTCACCAGCTTTTTTATCTGGCTTTTCTATCACCCTTTTCAAGGTAGTCATCAAATGCCTCCACCATTGTTGCATAAGAGGTTTTACGATTACGCATTTGTTTAATTATGAGCCGGAGAAGGGAGTGGTTAGAGGACATGCAACTACATGATTTTCAATGACGTTCTAAACACCAATTTGCTCAGCACATGTGATTTCTTCGTGAAATCGCCTGATTAAAAATTACAATCCGATCGAAGATCGGCCCCCAGATATTTTAATTTGTAATCAAAACATTACAAATATGGGAAAGGTCTTCCACGAAGGAAGCGACGGTTCCCGATTAATCTTTGAAGCTGAGAATCATCGGGATCGACTCAAATTAGGATGGATGATCTTTCAATACCTTCTTGTTTTGCTACTCCTGTTTAAAGTGGCTGGTGATAAAAATGTCTTAGCCAAAGCGATTGAAGTTCGCTCGAAACTGGAAGCTACTGCGGCCGCTGAGAGGGTTGAAGGTTGATGGGGTTCATTCGGGGATAATTTCCCGAGTGGGGTCTGATTATTTCCCTCCTAAGAACTGAGGTTGGTTAAACGGACAGAAACAGGTCGTGCGTCTTGAAGCATTATATTTTGCTTATTTTAAAGGTATTTAAGTAGTGATTCTACTCTTACTACCTGTTAAAATCGACTTTGTCCTTTAAAGACTCAGAAAAAAGACGAGAGGCCGAAAAAATAGCTGACGCGAAAATGTTTGGTTTTCAAGAAGACCCTAAGACTAGGTAATCAGCCGAGTGATATTTCAACTGCACTCATGTTGAATAAACGACTATGTAGTGGATTCAGCGGCAAACGGCTAGCAAAAAATATTGAAATGTCTAATTTTCTGTCGATTGCATAAAAAAGGGACGTATCGTGGGGAGTACCGAGTGCTGGTGGAGCTTATGGGATGATAAGGAAATGGGAAGCGTTGAGAAGAGTTGATGGGAGAACATAAAAACAGGCATAGTAGGATTTCCAGAAAAAAAACAAAAAGATCAATGGAAAGGCAAAAGATTAAGAAGCCATTGGCCACAGAAGAAATGATTAGGAAAATAGAGGAGAGAAGGAAGTGGAAAAACGTCATCGTCGTACTTGACAGAAGGAGGTAAAAGGAATTAAATAGTAAACTCCGGTGAAAAACCAATGGGGTGAAGGAAAACTGGTGGAGAGAACTATGCTAGGGAATGGGAAAGCTACAGAATGAGGGGAAGTGTTCACACTATACGCTTAAGTAAAAATGTTAACGGGTGGTCAGAGAAGGCAAACGATACCTAGGGTTGAGGAGAAATCAGAAAAGATAGTAATCGAACGGGATTCATCCCTATCGATTAGTATCTTCCCTTGCATACAAAATAGGCGGAGGAAAGACGTAGATGAGCGATATATCAGAGGTAATAGACCTGTGAACTTAGATATAGGGAATGAAAGAACAGTAGAGAAGGACAATTTTGAACTGGAGGTACTAGAAAACGAAATGGAGAAGGCATTACGAAGGATGAAGGCAAGAAAAGCTGTGGGAGTAGATAACACCCCCTCAAAGTTACTGATGGGATTTAGGAAACAACGGGAGTCTAAAAGTTTTCATGTGCGAAATTCGTAAATATTAGGTTGGAGACTTCAGATTTCTAAGCGAAAGAAGCGTTTACCTATATGAGAAGGTAATTGAATTGGACATTATGTAAGAATGTATGGAAAGAAACTGGCAAATAGTTTAATATGGAGTGTGGCGTTGTATGGTGCAGAAACGTGGACTCAGGAAAGAAGATGAGAATACGCTGCTTTTGGGCTTGAGATGTGGGTGTGGAGGAGGATGGAGAAGGTACGATGGACAGATAGGAAGATGAACGAGGAAGTGCTCGGAATTTTAGGTCTTCTGGAGGAGATTTGTAGGAGGCAGAGTAGGTGGTTGGGACAGGTAATCAGGGGTGAGGGGATGCTGAAGGCCGTGACAGTGCGGATAGTGGGTTGGGTTGGCGGGGGAATGGGGAAGAAACGTAATAGGCTTTATGGACGGGATGAATAAAAGTGAGATATACCGCGGTGTCAAAACGATGTCCTCCGTATCGCAGTGAAACTCGCAAGATCTGAAATCTTCAAGTGATCTTATTAGCCTAGCACGTAGCTTCCGAGTCCCCCGACTTAGTTCTTCCATCGGCTTGTTAAAACTCTCTGTATGCTGATTGCAGTGTTTAATCAAGCGTGCGGCTTTTCACTGTATCGTTTATTCAGCATTTTTGTTCATTTTATTAGCAGTCATTAATCCGAAGATTAGTTCCCTTTAGCACTCCACTCTCCCCTTCCAGCATAACCATTTTCTTCCTTTATGTGTCTTCATTTGAGTGTCCATCACAATTGGAGCCACGTACTCCATCCATCCTTGTTATTCCTCGGCAATTCTTTGCATTTATTTCCCTTTCAGTATTGTTTTCAAGAGGCTGTTTTATAGAATGTGGCTACTCTAAATTTACATGTCGATATTGTAGCAATAGCAATCGTAAATCGTATCCTCATGTAAATCATTCTACATTAAGGTGATAGAAGCGATTTTTGCTTACGTACAGATTTCCGTGAAAATTTGCATACGGGTTATCATTAGTTGATATCTATAGATAAAAGTGAAAAAATGCATAATTCAGTTTTGGGTTTTTGGCAATTCAATGCCATTTTAACACGTAGTCTTACGGAAAATGCCATTTATTTCGTAATACCTCGATTACCTACGTACATATTTGCTTCTAAACGCGAAAAAATACATTTCTTCTTACTATAATTGTTGCTAACAAATGTCAAGGTGTCACGCAAAGTCTAGTATTCGAAATCAACATATTTCTGTACAACTTTGTCTAAATTTCGAATAATGCGCCGAAAACACTTGTCATATCATGCTTTAATTAAGGAAAAAATTAATTATATAAATAAAGATACAGTTAAGTGAAATGTGGTCCTAGAACTTTTTCCGATTTGCTTAAAATATATTAAAATGTGCTCTCAATGACCCATGATTACCACTCCAGCCACCTTATGTGCAAAATAAGGTGAAAACCGATAATTGGGACGATGTCGATAATTAGTGCTGTATCAGACAAGTTATTTTTACCATACCACCGTCCCATGCACAGTTATAGACGTATTTAACGTAGCTATTTTTGCTGGTTCTACGCAGGCGTGTTTTGGTGTTTTCTTGTGTTATATTGGCTCCTCGGCCATGGTACTGCGACGGAAGATGCGAACTTGGGCAGTTCTAACGGCATAAATGACTCATGATTTAGCTCCAAGTTTTTAGGTCGTGCAAGAATGTTTAGCGTTGTGGCGCTCATAGCTGTGTAATATCACCAAGTGACGGCATGAATTTGGCTGGTGAATCACTGGTGAAAATGCCAGATTCTGTCGCAATTTGACGAATTCTTACTGTTGTTGAATTGCAAATCCTGTCGGACATATTCTTCTATTCTTATATCAGAATATGCACAACTTTCGCTCTAGCAGTCAGAATTTTCTCATTCCTATGGCTTAAATTCTCTGATGACAAATAGAACTTTCCCCAAAAAGTATAAATTTAGACATCTGTTGCTTGCTAAGCATATTTATGATACAATTTTGATCTGGATAAGGCATTTAATTTCCTTATTTCCTAATTTTGCGTTCCTTATTTTACATATCCTTAATGGAATTCTAAATAGAATTTTTTGTTCCTTGTGTAGACTTCCGCGGGTTGATGAGTATGAAGATACACTTCTTCCGGGTTTTACACCGCGTAGGTCCATTGTTCTGGGACTACAGTTTCGCCGGCGTTGCAGTCGGCTTCTTCAGGTCAGTGAAGTGCGGATGCAGTATGTTGGCTGCCTTATATATCTTATTCGTAGGGGTTAGGTCACTCGTGATTGGCTGTTACTGTTTTTACTTTTCCCACGCAAAACGCGTTTCCAGGCATTGGCGAGGGAATAGCCATCTTCCCTATTGAAATTGTCTTCATTCTTGCTTATTTCAATGGCCTCCCGTATAATAGAATTTTTCGTGTATTAGCTACATCATTTGAATAATATTTTCTAGTTGAACGTAAGGAAAATACAATAAGGGGATAAGAAAAGCGTGGAAATGCATTATAAAATTACCAAAAGGAAAAGAAATTCTCTTGCGGACACAAAAAAACATTTTCGTACTCCATGCCTTTTAAAACTTTGAATGACAAATTGTGCTTGACCAGTATGTTCTCTTGGCAATTGCATGACGTTGGTCGAAGAAAACTTTCCTGATGATCAACGACGAACCCATTATTCACGGCACATTACTTTTCGAGGGCGTTTTTTGTTCTCATTACAAACTTGGTCTCATAATAATGGATGGAAAAATATCTTTCTTGAGGACGAGGTTGGCTAGCAATGACCTTAAAATTTTCCGAGTCACGCTGTTGGATCAATTCGCTAAGGTGGTGAAGAAACCTTGCTCCCAGCTTATCTCAGATATGAGCGAAATCAGTTGTGCTCCTATTGTTGTCCTTGGAATGACCTGCAAAAACAGCGGAATAACTATGAGCCCAGGGTCAAAGAATACCGTTGACGAATTTGTCAATCCAATCACATTTAGTAGAAATTTATTAATAGATCTCCCCTGAGATTTATACCTGCGTCGATAGTGGTGAAGTATCTACTCACTTGGCAGATGAACTGGACTGGAACCCTGGGCACGTGGTGGTCCCTGGTTCGATTCCCTTCAGGTTGAACTTTTCTCAGCTTTCAGGGCTTGGGTTTTTTGGCATGTTGAAATTTTCATTTACGTTAGTTATATTATGGAAATTATACCGTTGGGTTACTACCTTATGTGCATTAACGAGTACTATTATTACTATAAACTTTACATTGTGCTTTTACAGCACCACATCTTACAATCTTACGGCGTGCCGCAAGAAAGAAAGAAAATCACTTTACTTGGCTAAGGATTGCAAGAAATTAGGCGCAAAATGAGGGAAAATTTTGATATGCCATGAGGCAGATTAGTCTGAGGCTGATCATTATCACTATATTCTCAGCACTAAAACATATAAGGTATGCTTAAATTCCTATTTTAACCTCTGTAATCTTAGCAGTTTTTATTTGAGGAGGCGACCGACATATGAGGTAATTTGCTCGCTTAAACGTTGCCTTCTGAAACTGAAGAAGGGTGAGGAGAAATCTGGCATCGACATTTATGGGCTGTGGACGAAATGCGTTCTTAAGTCGCCTCAGACGAATGTGGTTGAAATGTTCTAAGCAATTCACTCAATGGAGCCTCCACTGGCGATTCTGCACCACTGCCTGGATTTGAAGTAGAACTCTCGTGATGGGAAGCCAGTTATCCAGCTATGATATCAAATTTATGTCCTCGGGTGTTATTTTTTTCCTTTTCCGCACTCATAAGAGTTTTACGGAGGTTCCGCCGCGACTGTGAGTCAAAACAAATACTAATTTCAACATTTTTTATATTTTGTCAAAAAAATCCTGCTTTCACTGATGCAATGCGTTACCTATAGAAACCCAAAAGTAAGGTACAAAATATGCAGATTATTCCACGAATGTATTTTAAATGAGCACTTTTTTCCAGCCATAGGAGCCGACTGCAGCGCCATTTCCTACGAATTACCGCATTTCGACTTCAATTACGGCATTAATTCTTCAATAACTAGAAAAATTATGTGGTAAGATGCCTGTATTTTATTTTTATTCAATTTCTCTGGATTATTTCCTTCTTAGCGACAGTTTTCCACAAAAATAGCATTTTTATTTTATGGAAAAATACTATTTTCCCCGTGTTTCTCTCATTCCCTATTGAACACTATGTCATTTCAAGTTCAATTATAGAATAAAATAGCGTGGAAAGGTATTATTTTGTTGTTCTTATCAAATAAAGGACAAATTTTTCTAAAAGTAGACAGAATATGAATAAAATGACATTTAAGTCATTTTACTGTGGAACCACCTCAAAACCATCATAAGTTTTCCCCAAATATAATAAAGTGAATTTATGTTTGAGAAATACAATGGGTAGAGCAAGGGAAATGAATTGGATATCGAATAAACAGAGCCTACGAATGAATCTGCAAGAAATTGTACCACAAATTCATGGTTTGTCACCAGTTTTCTTTTTATCCATTAACCAATAACAGCAGCCGCTGATAACCTGAGCTTTTATCTTTTTAGAAACTGATTTTTTTAAATTTATGGAGCCACCAGTTATTCAGAGCTGCGGTTAATATAGCACATGTTAGTCTAAAAAACCTTTCTAATTGTTTTTCTAGTCTCGTTGTTGGAAAAATTATTTTTATTTTGAGAACTCAAACATTTTTAGCATTCGTGTTGATGTTTTGATTGTCTTTCTAGATATCAATTTGGTAAAAGCTTAAGTCACTGCATTATTATTCATACAAAATCTTGCAATAAGTAGATAAGTAGGAAAAAATCGGTGGTATATAATATAAACTTCTGGGTCCTATGCTTTTATTCCTGTGTGTACTTCCTTGCATTTACCTATATTTCATCATGCTCTTCATGTATTCATACGTCTACCTTTCTGTTTTGTTCGAACAATATTGGTGGCATAGAAATGATATGACTGTATAGATTTTCCCGTTTCATTTACAAATTCGAAATAAGTTTCATCGCAGTAAGAAATAGGTTGTTTTTGGTAGTAACAGTTTTCTGTTGCTCATTATCTTTCTTTTTTCATTATTATGAGATAACACATTTTTAGAGAAATATTGGTGATTTTAGAATTAGTGAAGTGTACATCCCGTTAACTTGGTTAATGGCTACTAGATGATTTCTATTCCCACGTGACCAATTTCAGATGGTCGTCGATTGCCTACTAACCTAAAAAATGACCTTGGTGTTTTCCTGGCCGGATGGAATCTAATGCGCGGTGAATTTCAATTGTGAGAATCGAAAAAGACTATTTTCGAACCGGAAAGGATGCGTCAAGCGCGGGTATATATCGAATGCAGTCATCTTTTGGGAATTTCATTTTTTTACTCTCATGTCCTATTCATTTGTATGCGACGTTTTGCTCAACGATAGAGATGCCGCTCTCCTATAACCATGAGGCAGTGCGTTCATGCACTCTCGGGGAAGGATTTTATTACACCTATGTCACGTTTTTTCTGCCAGAACAGTCCTAAAGAACATCTGTCGCCTTACGCCGTAAAACCTGTCTGATGGCGGCTCTTTTGATATGAGATTGACACTCTATTATAAAATTAAAATACGTGCAAAAAGTGAAATATTTTAACTTTGTAAGAATTGAATTGAATTTATTTAATTTAACGTTCACAATGTAAATATAATTAAAGAGTGAAAAATAATAACAAATAGAAACAGTTACAATTATTTTAAATACAAAAAAGATTCAAGCTGGCCAAAATACTTAATGCATATACAATATCATGATTTATATTTTACAATTTGAGTACTGTCAATTTACGAAAAGTTTTTCTGTAAAAATTCTTTCTGCCCACGAATAAATTTAGGTCATTGCACACAGTAGATATTAAAAGTTCCACACTTTCTGTTGATGGTAGTATTTTTACAATAGTCACTATTTATATTCATTATGAAAAGGTCCCATTATTTCTACCTTTGTTAATTGGAATAAGCATATTTAGTTTATATAACATGTGAGAAATTTCTCCTTTGTTACATTCATTGTTAAAAGCATCAAGTAAGATTTACAAATCATTTAATTTTCTTCTATCAATAAGCTTATGAAAATTTAACAGTGACAATAAGTCTTCATACTTAACATGATTTTCAAAGGTTCGGTAAACATGGTATAGAGCCTAATACAGAAACCTCAAAAACCTTTTTTGGACTCTCTCAATTATTTCGCTATACCTCTTAGTATAAAGGTTCGATATCACCGAACAATATTCTAATTTGTTCCTTGCAAGACAATAATACAACATTGTTTACACACTTTCATTTTTGAAGTTCATTGAAATACAACATAAAAAAGCCAAGTAATTTACATGTAGTGATGGTTGTATGCAAAATGTGGCTAACGAAACTCAAATGAATGCCCAAGTCTTTTATGCCTGTTTTTCTTCTAATAATACAGTCTTTCATTTAATAATCAAACTCTAAATAATCCTTTTTCTATGAATAGGTAATAACACAACTCTTATCAACGTTAAAGTACAAATGTTTTTTTTGTGATCACATAATGAGATTGTTTAAATCACTCTGTCCTTATGAACAGTCATTTAGGTTATCCACTCTCCTGTATATCTTTACATCATCAGAAAACATTAAACACTAAGTGTGATGAACATACCGTGGTAGGTCATTTATAGATATTAAAAAAAAAGGAGTGGGATTAAGAAATAACTCTTGTACTACAGACTTTTGACAGTTTTAGAATCGTATGATAATACTAATTCATTATATTTATTAATTATGTTATAACATGCGTCAAAATGTAGTCTACCCCTGGACAAGGACTTCTGACATTTTCTTGGCTACAATATATTCACACTTTCTCGCCCGTACCTTTCTCTCATTCATACTGCGCGCTTCACTTCATCAATGTAATTTAAGGTGGCTGGAGGGATTTTTGTCCATGTACAGATTTGCGTGAAACTTTGCATACGTGTCCTTATTAGTAATATCTATCGATAAAAGTGAAAAAAACTGCACGCTACCGATTTGGTTTCCTGGCAATTCAATGATATTTTAAAATTTACTCTTAGAGCACACGGCATATATTTTGTAACAATTCGATTACTTATGTGCAGATTTTCTCTTAAATGCGATGCGATTAAATAAAATAAGTTTCGTATTATTAAAATAGCTGCTAACAAATATCAAGGTATAATGCTGAGTAAGAAAAGCGTATTTAGATATGATTTTCTCGTCAATTTTGAATTTCGCACCGAAAATCCAAGTCAAAACAATACTTGAATTAAGGCAAAAATTTGTAATATAACTCTTGCATCATATAAATTACTGAATGTGTGGTGATTTCCAACGTACAAACGTGTAATTGAGTGAAATGTGGTTCAAGAATATTTTTTTTGACTTACTTGAAAAGTTATTAGAATACGACTCATGAATACCGCTCCAGCAATCTTTAAATAACAGTTAGTGTTCTTGTAGCTGTATTCATATTTAGTTCTTTTGCAGGAATTATTTTATACTTTGAAGGTTTTTCAACTGTGACATGGAATTGAATTAGCTGTCTAGCCCGAGTCCCACGGCACAAGTTGGTCTGAGATTTCCTCTAAGACACAGCATTTTATAAATTTTGCATTGCGTGATATCGGAAGGGTTCACTTTCTCGTACGCCAGAGGGTGCCATTTTGGGATGGGATCCGTTTATTCCGAGTTTCATAGAAGTTCATCGCCCGCATGATTCCCAACTGTGATGATCACGGCTAAAGTGAATGGTGAGAAGTAGGAATAAAACACCAAGAGGCCGTAATAATTTTGCACCAAAAGTAGTTGGTCACAAGCACACTAAAGTAATCACTCACAATCAGTCGAACATGCACACTCAGAATTGCAATCCCCAAAATTGGTTCCTTAACGCGGCTGTAGGGGCCACGTTCAGGAATTTCAATATTGGCTACCCAAATCATACACTCTGTGCTTGTTTACGGAAATTTCTTCCACGCCAAGGACAACCAACGAGGGAAGCAATTCCCGTAAACAAGCACAGAGTGTATAATTTGAGCAGCCAATTTTGACATTCCTGAACGTGGCCCCTACATCCACGTTAAGGAACCAATTTTGGGGATTGCAATTCTGAGTGTGCATGTTTGACTGTGTGATTACTTAATTTGCTTGTGGCCCACCGCGTTTGGTGCAAAATTATTACGGCCTCTTGGTGTTTTATTCTTACTTCTTATAATAAGGCCGTAGAGCTTCACCCTTTTCATAAAGGGAATGGTGCAATAGTCGATTATAACTGATGGAAAGGAACAAACTTTGCGAATTTCACTGTAGGTTTTTTAAATTCACGACCTGGGTTTCAACAGTTTATGTCATCTTCACCTGAATTTCTCAAACAAGTAAATTGCGACTCTGACAAAAACGTAATACAATACTCCTTCGATTAGTACCCTCCGAACTAGTTGAATGCAATTTATTATTTACTCTGGGTACAAACCGTTTGGTGCCAAAATAATAATTACACAAATAAATTAATACAGTGCATACAATTACATAAATATATAATATAAACGAATGTACTAATACGGAAAGAAAATATTGGGAAATAATTATAGACTTTAGATTTTAAATTCTCAAGCGAATTTATTTTTTTAAATTGCACATGACTTATTGCACATCATTTCGGATGAGGTTACAACAAAGGAGTTGCGGAACGTGACAATCCGATGTCCAATAAAGTTGAGTACTGAAGAATTGCTACTTGTGATTACTTTGTGTGAATCTGACAGTGACTCAAATTGACGAAAGGAAGAATTTATTTTCCCATGAAATCAACAGTGTCCGGTGAGATGTGGTGGAACTGCATCATCAATAATGAAAGTAATCGAAATAGAACTGTCCTCTTTTATTTAAATTTACAACACGTGTTTCGGCTCTTTTGTACTAAGCCATCCACAGGTACAATGTTAACTTTCCAGTTTGCGGTTAGTATTTAAGTATACATTAATTATACATTAACTCCAACGGAAGGAGGGGAGGAAGGAAGGCAGGGGGTGAGGGGGCGGGTTTGGGGGTTGGAGGGGTAAAGATTTTCCGGTATATCTTCCGTACTGCTATACCTCAATACCGGTAAATCTTAACCCCTCCAACCCCCAAACCCGCCCCCTCACCCCCTGCCTTCCCTCTCCCCTTGCCTTCCTTCCTCCCCTCCTTCCGTTGGAGTTAATGTATAATTAATGTATACTTAAATACTAACCGCAAACTGGAAAGTTAACATTGTACCTGTGGATGGCCTAGTACAAAAGAGCCGAAACACGTGTTGTAAATTTAAATAAAAGTGCACAGTACTATATCGATTACTTTCATTTGTTCCCCATGTTAGGGCAGTTAGGAACACACACAGTAAATGTAATTGTCTCTTTTTAGTAGTCATCCAATTTAACTATTCTCTGAAAGGCTTGAAATTTAGGCTGTAAAAATAATTTAAATGTCACACCACTGGTTACCCAACGAAAACCAAATGCCAATTTCTCGGTAGAATTTTCATTATCAAATGGAATGCTAAGTTAAAATGAACACATTTCAATAAAGTTTTTTTCAATCTAATGTTACCGTTTCCTTGCTAAATTTTGAGGATACGCCACAGTGTTACCTTTACGTGAAGATAAAGGTAATATGTACATGATGTTACGAAGCCTAAATAAGTACGCCTCGCACACGGCGCGAGATCGAGGAATCCAGGTTCGAGTACCAGGGAAGGCAGATGATTAATTTTCTGTCTGTGGAATTTCCACATTGATTCCTTCCTATTGATATGAATGAATCAGTCTCATTTGGAAAAGAAATCAGTTTTGAATCAATCTATGGCATCAAGTACATTAAAAATATTTTTGAATATTTTGAATGAATTACTTTATTTATGAAATAAGTTGTCCATTTTTTATCTCCGTCTTGCCTATACTTCTTATCCCTCGTCATCCCCTCGGAGTGTTGTCTAGTCAGTCGGAGACGGTCTTCACCGCACTCGTAGACATGTCTATTCTTGCCACTGTCGTCGTACTTGGAGAGGGAGCTTCCAAACTGTCGAACCACTGGGAAAGTTGAACAGATGAGATGTGGTACTATACAGCACTCCATTGCCTCAATATTCGTGGTCTTACTAATTTTTTACGACCAGATTGCCCATTCACTTTGTTGTTGAAGTTACATTTTCACAGAGGATTATTAATCCATTTTTGAATGAAACTGGAGAGTAGCACTTTGTAGATTTTGTGAAGATCATCTCCACTTACTTTCGAGCTTGGAAATAGATTTAAGCGATGTCAACAAGGTGGGAGTTATGCTTTTCACACAGTGTAACTATCTATTCATGCTTGCTGAAAAAACGGTTAATATATTGGTTACATGCTGGTATATGGTACGATATATGTATATTGATGCCTTGATTCACATGCCTTCATAAATGTATCAACTTTTTCTTGCATGTCATAATTTAGACAGCGCTCAATCTTATTCGGCTTTTTCGCTTCATTATTATTTATTCTCTACAGTAACATTGAATGATTGCTCTCGTTCTAAGTATTTAAAATAATTGCTTTATGCGTTACTGCTTGACTTTATTCTATCATTTTGATGTAATTTTCTTCGAATTGGTCCTTTTCAAGTTGTCATTCATACAGTTTTCTTAATCTTATCTTTCACGTGTATTTAAATTTTGGGGCGAAAATTTTGGATCTTTCTTCACTTAACTAATGGAATACAGAGAAATGCTACCAAGTTTGGTTGCTAGGAGATATAGATAGAATGGTTCATCACTGTCTCCGCGGAATTCATTTTAAATTTGCCAGGAAAGCCTCATCGGTGACGCACGTAAAAAGTCACCAAAGAATTTGGTTTCTGTAGAAATTTCATTCAAAGTCATTGTAGGACCCAAATTTTTACGTCAGTAATTAATTTCAGAAAGAGTTTCTCGGGAAATCGATGACACCCCGCCGACAGAAAATGTGAACCGTGTTTCGGGATATTTCCGGCGAATTAACTCCTCATGTTGCGATTGAAGAATATCCTGAGAAAAGGAAATCACTCATTTCCCACTCCTTCCCATGGATATATTCGAGTATGTATAGGTCAAGTATATATATATATCACAAGTACGTGTAATCGTACGCCTAGTAGGACGAGAGGTCTGGAATGGTTTTAAAACACTAGCGAACGAAATTAATGAAATATCCTAGGAATAAGAGGTCTAAGAATCCCGAGAAACGTTTGACGTTGCGTTTTATACCAATCGAAGCAATAAAGTTTATTATTATTAGACTTTGTAGTACAAAGTGTATAGGCAAAATTTTCGCTGCCAAAAGAAGTGCTCACCGAGAGAAGTGAGGAAGTTCTGATTGGTGTGGTGGATATTGGGTTTTCATCCCGAGGGCCGGGGTTCGAATACAGGCTGTGGAGGAGACTTTTCATCGGAATCTCGATCCCTACTTGAGTGTCACGTGGAGAGCACTTCAAATTTAGTTCTCCGTCTGTCGAAAGAGACGTATATCCTTGACCTTCTAGACGCTCTTCGTTAAGAGTGAGCTAATGATAACCCTGGGTTTATTACCATTCCATTCCCAACTCCAACAAACAATTCCAACGAATCCTTACATAGTCAACCCATCCGCTTATCTGCAGTTGCGCAAATCGCGGCAGTTGACGTTTGCGGTCTCTAATTACCATCAAACCGAGAGAATGGCGTCAATAGGAGAGAGCTTAAGGTTATAACTAAGTTGTAAAGATGAAACAAATGAAGAATTTGAAGTGAAGATTGATATGATATGAAGACTAAGCGTGGACCCTGGGGAAAGAGAATGAGAAGGGATTCGAGGTGTTTGAGATGAGAGCGTGGAGTTGGATTGAGTGTGTTCAATGGACAGAGAGGAAGGCAAGATGATTGGTATATTGGCAACGTAATGAGGCGTCCTGTTGAGACTATGTAGAGGCAAGGTTTGTAGACGGAACTAGCTATTGGAGTTGGGAGCTGTTGAAGGCCGCCATTAAAGATGGAGTATTGTGGATGTGGAAGATAAAGGATAGGCATTTTACACATGTTGATGGGAAGTAGGATATTTACAGAGCTATGGAGAGAAAGAATGTGATGGAAAAAATATTTCAAGATGGATTAGTAGGGAATTAATGGTCCAAAAAATCCCACTTAGGCGGTAGAATAATACTCATAATAATTTATCGTCATAGGCCTGGCTTTGGCTCTAGTGGAAGGCCTTTATCCATTTCCTATATGATTTTACTTATGTATTTACATTGCATGAACGTGAAATAAAATGCTACTAATGTCTAGGTCTATAAAATTAAATGTCTATTGGTCTATCCTCGATATTGAATTGAAGGTAAATGATAGGTTTGATTAGAAAAAATATTGCAAAGTAAAGTCATATTGAAATGAGAATTTGTTCTGGTAATCGAATGATTTCCTCGAGTAATCGATTTTCTCTACAAACGAGATAACTTTCACATCATAATCCAATAAAAATATCAAATTGTAAATATCATTTTTTTAAAGTTAGATGTTGACCGATAGTATCCCTAACATTGCTTTGGAGATGCAATTTTGAATTTTTGAGCCTTTTAACAACGCATTTTAACATTGATGACGCCAGTTAAAACTTGTTCGGTTCTGGTTGCCAAATGTTTACAGAATTATCCAATCTGATGTTTTTTTTTTAGATTTCTGGAAATTCGTTTGGTTGTAAAAATATTGCAAAATGTTACGTCAGTCAATTTTTATTGACGGTGCCAACCGAACTCGTTCCTTTCCTTTTCAATGAATGTCCTAGTTTCTTAGACGTGAAAAAATTGTCACAGGTCACATTCCTCCTTTTTGAAGTGAAGTGCTGAATGAGACGTGATACAACGTACTCTGCAAGAGTTTTGTCCATAGGCCGCGACTCATCTTTCCCTAGATATGGAAATCCGTTCAGCATGTACTTTGTCTTTGCATCTGCTGCGAACTTAAATGTACTTAATGCCAAACTTATCTGGTTTATTCTCAATGTATTGAATAAACCTACATCGAGCCTTACACGAAAGTAGCTGTTCGTCTACTGTGATGTTCTCACCTGCCTTGTAATTCACGATACAATTGGCAACGAAGGGATTCCAATTGGGGACGCTGAGCTGCGAATCGATCACTTTACAGTCGCTGCGTTCGTGTCATTTTTCTCATCGAAGCGAAGGAACCGTAACATCTCAATAAACTTGTTTCTAGCCATGGTTCGGCTGAAAAATGGTAGTCCCTAGGTCTGTGACCACAAAACTTTTATAGGAAATTTTTTGCCTCAGATTTCAAGCTCCAACTATCGTTTAGTAGAACCTCTCGAGCTATATTTTTAGTCCATATTTTCATATTATGCAACATACTGTTGTCAATCAAAATTCGCCATTAACTCGAATAGAACTAGTTTACAATAGAACGCTTAACATGGGCCGTGGGTCCCGGCGTTTCTCTCAAAATATTCTGATTGCTGCGTCGGCCAGATGCGTTTCCCGGTGCAGTGCGCGTCCACGTTGTTCCATCTACTGCAGCTTCACTAACAACTGTGCTAAGAACTTGAGGTACCCCACAACCGAGAGCACGCTTAGGAGCAGAAATTCTCTGAATACCCTGACTTGAAGAACCTGAGACCCGGGAGGGAGACAGGGGATTTACAAATGCAGAATTTTGAACGATTTATTGTAAAGAACTAATAATTATGAATTGATCATTATCGGGGGTTATTTTGTACCTCACCTTTTTAGTGACTCTTAGTGGAAAGGCGGGATATCCGTTTCCCTCTCTTAATGATCGGCTCACGAACGGTTCGTGAATTGTCGAAGCTTCAATAATTACCTTATATCAAATAAAAGATGCCGAGACTAGCAAATACCCAGATTGCTAAACATCTTACGGAAGATATCTTACACTGTACACATCACGAAAATCTAAATACAGTCAAAACTACAAGCGACATGTATGCGATCACTCAATATTAATGCATCTAACTAGTGTTTGATTCACAAGCACGGGAAATATCTACCAAGAACGTAGATTTTAATGCAATATTTGTTAAAATTATGGTATAAATAACTGAATTCCATTCTTCATACACTGGCGGATAGGCACACGAAAACAAAGGTATCAGCAACATTGTTTGGGAAATATTGATACGAAATATATACACAGATAATTCTAGCTAATAATAACATTAGCATTTCAAACAAAGCATACCTTCAAGTGCCCAATATATTGGAGTTGAAAATGCTGAAGTTCTTCACGTTTAGCAAATTACAACAATACGATTTAAAAACGTTTGTATCTTCCGCGCCCTTGTTTATTTTCCAACTCAAGCTTCAAGTGGAAACGATGGTGGCTCCATGTCACGTTCTTTATGACAGGTGAGATGGAACTAATGGCAGGCGGAGAAAATGAAACGGATCAAGAGTCGAAAGATACGGATCAGAGCGGATGAATCGTCTAAAAGACCAGCACATGACCGGCAGTTCACCGATTGAGATCCGAAGATGGTCACGTCGCCTGGGTGAGGGAGTTGAACTACGAAAAAGTGAGATTTTATGACGTATTCTTAACAAAGTGAGATTACAAAATAACCCCCCGATACTTCTAGCCATCCCGGTAGAAGATGTTTTCAAAATGATTTGGTTTAATAATTTTTTTTCGATAAAATATTAGAAATGTACCACGAAATTTATTAGGAACTATACATAAACAAAGAGGCAAATAATACATTTATATTTATTTATTATGGCTGAAAGTTGAGAGAGGAAATAACATTCAAGTGATATAGCGACCTACTGAATAAATATTTTCTCACCTTTCTCTACTAATGTATCAAGTTGTTTTACTCCGACTCGGTCGCCACACTCACTTCTAATGCAAGCAACATTGTGTGCTTCTTTTGAAGACAGAACCATCAGATAGATCGTTGGGATCTGCCAATAGATCACACTCATCCCCGCTATCATCGCAACTCACTTCTTCACACAAATTTTCAGGATCTTCTCCTTCATATTCTCCTTCTGATATGTCTTTCAAGTATCTCAATTTATCACTTTCTGATACACCACGACGACTAGCCATGGCGGAGTTCCAAGAACTTATCAGCACTTAAAAAACGAACGAGGAGTCACAGATCAGTAAAATTATTTCCTTCGATTAGCGCACCGCTATGATGGAAGCGCTGATTCAGACAGACGCAAACATGTGCAGTCCAGCGGGTGCTATGTTATCATGTGTTCAATGTCGCAACAGTGAGAATTTAGCAACATTGCTACTGTCGAGAGAGAAGAAAACAAATGTAACTTATTTGTGCATAACAATGTAATTGAAAGTGAATAATGCTGGACCTGAGAAAAGTGAAACCAATACGGTCAGTATGACAGATGAGCAGGTTCTTTTCATTCTAAAATGTACCTATTGGGAAGCAAAATATGATACCATAGACAATTGGAAACATTTTAATGGTAGAAAGGGAGGATGATCTGTAATCTATCGTACATTCTAAGAAACCCGAGGACTGGCAGCGAATAAATGCATAATGCTCTACCCGTCATTTTGACGGGTTGTGGTACTTGTAGGTACAAAGTATTATAATTTAATTTATATTTGCAAAAAATAATTTGTTTTTTCACATTCTATGTATCACTCAATATTAGTAAAAGTAAAAAAATTGAATGTATACAATAAGAAATATAGGAATAGTGGTTACAAGAATAGGGCTTACCCGTCAGAATGACGGGCACGGTCCTTCTAGGCGATGAGTTTAAAGTTATATGCATGTGTTTGAACCTTCATAAATATCTAATGTTTTAGTTTTGACAAGGCAGATATTGGGATGCTTCTTTTTTGTAGCCAAAGTCAGAATTCTCAGTTCTGGGGAAAACTAACCGTGCGAAATTATAAACTTACATCAGAATACCCTTAAAGCCGCCTCTGGGTATGGCAGGACTTGCATGACGGTTATGGGTCGTTTTTTTCCGAGATATGTATCGATTATATTGCAATATTATTTAAATGTGCTGGGAACAATATTCATCAAGAAAGTATATGATGATGATTATGCAATTACGATTTCATTGCACGAAAAATATCAATTGGAGAATTAGTGCCGAAAGTTTTGGATTGTTTGGTCGCATTTTTAAACTTCTCAGTTACGGCATCACGAATAAAAAGATGACTTGATACTTCTTAAAACTAACCGTCTTATTTGAGTATATCACACGGGAGCTTTATAATGTGCCGTAATTTACTCCGATTCTTGCTGGAGCAATTACTATATGCTGTTGAGTTGGTTTATCACTGAAATGCCTTTTATATTCTTGCAAGTCCACGTAAGCAATTCCATGCTCCTGTTGACTGTGACGATATCAACTGAGAAATAAACACAGTCTCTATCGGGAAGAAGACTTGTAGCGGATATGCGTACTATATTTTCGTTGAGTTCGAAGGAAACTACTATTTTGTCCGAAAATAATTTGATTTCATATTTGAGAATTCCTTCCTGGACTGTTCGCGGTACTGTACAACGCCTTCTTTTCCTTTTTACTCCCTTCATACGCATTGTGAGGGCGAGTGATATTTGCCAGTTAAAAACTCGAAATTGACATTTCCGCAGAAATGTACGCATTGATGTCTCATGGAAAGGAGGTGAATCATTTATATATAATCGTAAAGGATTTGGAAGTACTTATGCCTCGAATGAAATGCTAAGCTTATTACGTGGAGGCCTTGAAAACGTCCTGCTAGTATACAATAGATGACCCCTATCGAGGCTGCAGCTTTGGAGTTGCCAGGGTTCGAGATCTTTCCAAAGTAATTCCCATAGGGCCTGATTAGGAATAATTTGAAAATCTAAAACTTTCGTAGTGTTGTTGCTATGTCGTAATGGCGTCAAAAATTCCAATTTTCAATTCTACAGCGTTTTTTTTTTCGAGTCTGTGTCGTCTGAATTTTGTCGCTAATGAGGCTCAACACCTTCGCGGTTGAATGGTTACTTGGTGAGGCCACCGACAGCTGATGTCATTTTCGCCATTAAGGATTGGTGGGTAGTCTGCTTAGAAAGTAATTATTTGTTCATTGGAGGAGAGAAACCTGGGGGGTTATTTTGTAATCACACCTTTTACATTACTCTTTGAGGGAAGGCGGGAGATCCGTTTCGCTCTCTTAGTGATCGGCTCACGATCGGCCAAGGTCCGATGGTGGCTCCACTTCACGTTCCTTACGACAGGTGAGATGGAAAAAATGAAATTCGGGGGTAAATGAAACGTATAAAGAGTCGAAAGATACGGATCAAGAGTTGAAAGAGCGGGTGAGTAAAATAAAAGACCTGCAAATCACCACTTGAGAGCCGAAGATGGTCACGCCGCCTGGGTGGTGGAGTGAAATTACGAAAAATGGCGTAATTTTCCGTATTTTATGACGTATTCTCACTTAAGTGAGATTACAAATAACCCCCGTGGTGTCGGTATTAGCCTACCCTTAACGAAATATGCCTATGGGGCACAGTTTAACGTTCCATCTGAAGGACGGGATATCAGAGCTTAAAGTGCTCTGCACATGGCACCCAAGTAGGGAACGGGATTACACTGAAAAATCTCCGATGCTGCTGGGGCTCGAACCTGGGCCCACGGGATGGTTAGCCAGTGCTCTATCCGCCACAGCAACCCTCTACCCAACGATTCCCTCGACACCTTTGAGTTAGGTTTTATTCTCTCATCGGTGCCGTCTAATGTATGCAGTGTTTTCTTTTTTTATTTATATGCGAATTACTGTCGCAAAGGTCTTGGTTTCAAACCAACTTTCGTTATAACCATCAATCAACGGCTGCAAATAACTTTCTTAAATCCTTCCTCCTTATGTGAACAATCAGTTTAACCCTCCGGTGGGCGCGCCAAATTCACTCATATGAGTGGGTGCGCCGCGGCAATTTTACCGCAAAAATAAATTACATTCCTATATTTAAGGGCAAGGTAATTTACTAATAAAAAGGCTGATTAAGTTGTTACAGTTACATCATTCATTGTTTGACACTGAATGTACATTGTTAATCATCTTAGTTCATGTTTAGGTCATGTTCATCTTCCATTCTCATGCATGTTGTCTCTTGACGACAATGCCTCCTACATACATTATTTGTACATCACTGGCACACAATTTTTGACATGCAATTTTTATTCCACCTGCAAACATGGCATATTACTGGTTTAGGTGCTTCAGGAACCGGTTCCTGGTTCTTATATTTTCCTAAAATTTCTTTTACATCCTTAGTCAAACGTCAAACTCTCTTCGATGTCACACAGCTACTGAAGCGTCTGGTAGATAATTGATCCGGATATCGGAAATACTCCCTCCTATCATAAAAAAAGAATACCTAGAGACAGATATTAAATACAAACAGTACCAAATGGAGAACTCAGATACTGAAATATGCGGCAATTTGCCGTGGACGTGCCCACCGGAGGGTTAAGGGGAATATTTCGGACATACCCATGGGTACCAACTAAAAATTGTGGAAATAAATGTACGAGGAAAATGATATGGGGTGTTATCAAACGCGCCGCAGTTTTTCCGTCGTCCATTACCCAAAGTTTAGGCGGAAGGATACAGTTTTTTGCGTCTCGGATGGCATCCTCACGTAGGAAGTGAATCATAATAGGCCACATGCGTTGGAGGGATAAAAGATGGAAAAGCTTTGTGCGTCGGAAAGGACGTGCAAAAACGCGTTCTGATGACGTCAACGGCGTGGCGCCGAGAGGTGAAATAAACGAGCGTGTTGAGGACGACCGCTGTTATTATATGAAATTGACGAATTAAAACTCCCAATATTCGTCAAACGAAGGCTGGCATCGCAATCGCAGTCTACGAACCTTGAACAGCATCTGGGTGAAAGTTCTAAGGTCGGTAAGGTAAACTGCATCCATTTTCGCCACCCAAGATACGGAAGATACGGAAAAATGGTTAAAAATTTCGCCCCTGCGGAGCTCTACAATCAGCGAATTACTGTAAAGACGTGTGTCTGGCATCGAAATCCGCTTATTCTAGTGCACCTGCACTTTGACCCCTTAGGCACGGCTATGGGTAGTCACACATCAACCAGTCTGAAATGTATTTGTTTTCTCACCAAAACAACTATTTTGAAGGGACGAATTCAAAAGAAAAACCAATTTTCAAAAATAAACGCGTAGGCCTACTGTAAGGTCTCTCATTTTTACGATACATGCCCCTCCCCTCCCCCATAAAAGAAGGGGGGAACGGGAATTATATCTTTATTAAAAGAAAAAAGACCTTTACAAGTGGCCACATACCGATTTGAACGCAATCCGATCACTGTAACTCATAAAGAGAAAATTCCGAAAAAAGTCATGTTTTTTACGATTTTTCGATAATTTGAACGCGATGAGCGACTCCCCCTCCCCCTACAAGAAGGAGATAAGGGGTGTTACGTATTTTTGTAAGACAGAGATTCTTTAGAAGAGGCCACATTCCGATTTTGAACGTAATCCAATCAATATAACTCATTTTAAAAAATCCCTAAAAAAGTCATATTTTTTACGATTTTTCAAAATTTCGAACGAGATGCGCGACCGGAAGACATGGTCCGATTTCGAAACTTTTTCTTTCTTTGTGATCAGGGTGACGAGTAGCAACTTTTCCGCGCTATTACGATTCGATTCGGACACTTTCGTGTTTTTCGGCCCACCCTAATACACATACATTAATGGTAAGTACATGAAATACACATAGACTTATGCCAAGTTCATATGAATCCGGAACGGGTGCGGAATGGGGAATGCAGAAATGCATCTACCAATGGCACTCCGCCTTTCCGAAACTTCCTTGCACGTGATTGGCTAGATACATTTCTACGTTCCACATTCCGCACTCAATCCAAATCCATGTGAACTCGGCTGTATAATATTCATATGAAATTACAGCAGATCATTCTAGTGATAGTATTGTGAATTAATTCAAACCGCTTGCACATACGTAACCACGCAACGACTCAACAACTTCGGGTGTTACGTTACGCGCGACTTCCGCGAGGTTACCGCCATCCATAAGAAGTCTTCTACTGCAAAAATATTCCACCTTATAAGGGCAGGGTGCGTAAAACTTGTCCAGAGACGTTAAACGATGTTTTCCATTTACTCTAGTGCACTGCTCACTTTGTAATACAATATCGCATTTGCTTTCCATTAATTTCAGATCCGGTGCAATAGGCAGTGAACTTCAAAACAGACCGGGATCGGAGTTGATGTGCGCTAGACAATGAAAGTAATTCGATATCGCATCCATGATTTTCGTATTATGTTCGTTATCAGTAATGCGTCAAACATAGGAAATGTTAACGCCTGCATAGCTTCCAGGATTTCACCGCGTTCGTTGGCTTTTCTGGACAACAATTTCGCTGACCTTCCAGTCAGCGTCTTCAGCTCGAAAATAGGGACGTAGGTTTTTTGGCCGCCTTATAACCTACACACTAACATAGGGAAGGTTAAGTTTGGAATTATCTTCTCTGTGGAGAAAAGCTTTATTTAAAAAATACATTTTTGAACGAATTTGATTGCTATACAAAAAGCATTCGTCCGAGACTATTGTAAACCTACAGAATGCTTGTAATGTAGATTTCTCGGGTGAGGATGGTGAGTTGCACCGACGTTTCGACGGCGTAGTCCTTCATCGTCCTCCGGGTCCTATACACCCTAAGGACGATGGTAGACTACGCCGTCGAAACGTCGCGATGTTTGTAAGTTTAATTTTTTCTTCCGCTTTTTTCCTTATTTCAACTTAAAATTCATAGTTACATACCAAAACACAGTGAATTTTTGAAAAACTTTAATTTTTTTAAAATCCTCCATTGTTCTTTCTAACATTTTTACTTCAAACTCGTGATCGGCGAACTCAAAATTGTGATAGCACAGAATTTTATTCCATTTAATTCCTTTTTTCATTTTTTTATTCCACCATATTGGGTCAGCCATTTTGTTTTTGGCTATTCTGACTACAGATTCGTAATCTACGAACTCAAAAACTAAGGAACACAAAATTTCGCTATAATTGAACGTTTTATTCATATTTTGACCATCTTTTCGGAACTCAGTTCGTCGGTGCACCTCACCAACATGACCCAGATGGAAACCTGAGAAATCTACATTACAAGCATTCGCCGGGAAAGCCTTAAATCTAACATACAGAATGCCTATCTATCAGCTGATTACCGATCGTTTCCCCTGCGAACAACGTTCTTTCCATCATCGTTCGTATGAACTACTGCGCACCCATCTGCGCTAACTTCAGCATATTGAATGGATTTAGCAGATTTTGCAGAAATGCGTTTTGCAGATTATATTCGTTTTTCGTGAGCTTTGATAAATCATGACGTTAAAGAGACTTTTTTCCTTTTTTCCGCGGTTTTACTGCTTAGCTGACCTGTTTGTTACGACCAATGGCGTAGTATTGTCTTCCGTATCGCGTACCGTATCGCTACATCTATCATATTTGGTGTCACCCTAGTCCGTAGAGCGATTCAACCTTAGATATCACCCGGTTGAAAAGCTCACGGTGTGAAGCTCCCCAATTGACGTTATTCTGAATTAGAATAAGAATAACCAGGTAGAATTAGACATCGTTTATTTTTGTCTATGTTAACTGAAAATGTATAATCCGCCCGTATGACTGACAGGTATGAATAAAAGAGAAATATAAAAAGCATGACTAAAATTTCGAAACTCCATTTAGCACCAGTGACGGAGAGTTAGCATGAATGAATGAGACGGAAGTCGTCTCAGGAAATTTTATAATATATTCATGATCAATCAAAAATGGTCAAAAATTCAAAGATTGACAGACTGCAGACCCCACTCCACTTTTATTTCAGAAAACAGCTTTTTTCCTTCGTTACTCTTTGTTTTGATATTTTGATAATCCATGATTTGTCCGATGCTTGCAATCCTTAATCTTCTCCATTTACTATTCTTTCAATTCATTTCTCTTTCGATTATTGTTTCCCGGGGCCTTACTCAGGAAGGAATTGACTTCAACAATGTCTTGAACGTGACGCCACGGAATCGACAAGTCTCAACTTTCAAATGGCGTTACTTGAATTTTTTGAGGTTGTGGCTTCAAAATCACGTCGTTGTCGAGGCTCGGAAAATTCCGAGAAATTCCTGAAGACGGAACTAGAAGCAAGATGTGATGTCTGCGACGCAATTTGAATTGGCCACCTTGTCAAAACGGAAAGTGTTAATTACAGAGCCACAAGGGAGAAACTGTGCATTTGAGGAAGACGTCAGAGATATTTTAATCTGTGACTCTGAAACAATAAATGGGATATTAATTTTTGCGAAGAAATATAATAATTTTATTACAGAATGCTGTAACGTTTCTTATTAGTATCGTATCCACGTAATTTTAATCCACTCTTTTTACTCCAGCGAACTCGTGCATTGTACGGTGAGGCTGCGTTTTTTATTTCGATAAGACGCTGGACATGATGTGGTTCACGTGACCTTTGTTGTCGCGGCACCCGAATCACAATCCTGAAACTGCATTCAGGAGGCTGTGATGACTCAAAATTTGCCCGACAAGATTGTTTCGTCTACTTTGCAAATTTTTCGTCAAACATATTTCCTTCCCGGCTATCCATGGCATTTCTTCGTTTGCGATCCACTCGGTCCATGTAATTTTAATTAGTCTTCTGTATCGCCACATTTCTATTGGATACTAGTTGAAGGTACCCGTTAAAATTCAACGGGTGTGAAAAACAATGAACGTATTTTATAAGAAAACCACAAAGCCTGAAGGATACTATGAGCATAGTCATTTGAGGAGTTCGTAACCTATATTGCATGTATGTTCGTTGTAGTAGATACGCTAATCGTTTTCCAGGTGAAGGGAGAGATGGGTGACTGTTGGTCCTCTTTCATGCATAGAACACCCAAAAATGTGCCACGCAGACTCATTACTACTTAAATAGCACCCAGGTTGATAGGTGGTCACCTCGTCCCTACGGTTCTCTTGAGCCGTCTTCTGAGTGATTGACAGCTTGATGGCTTCCCCTGTGTACATAAATATATTTGCATTCAATGACTTCATTGAGTTGCGCAATTCAAGGTTGATATGTGCGTTGATTATCTAAATCAGGATTGGATAGTAGGGTACAATCCAGCGGTTTGCAACGTCAAGAAGAGCAATTTCAGTAGCAGCCATGTTTATTTGTCCTATGAATCCTTCATTACCCGGACTGCGCCTTCGGCATAAAGGGTAGCCATAACGTTGGTTTCTAAATCATAATCATCGGTTACTAAATTAAAAATCTATGGTGATCAGTCTTAGTGGACTTGCCAATTTTTATGCCCGATGTCGTTCATTGCGCAGAATATAAATTCTCTTATCGGGTAAGAAGCATGTAGTGACGTCATTATAATTTCCACCTTCTTAAAACAGATTGACGGTCTGAAACAGATGGGTCAATATTTGAACCAGGTTTATAGCTGGTTACCCGGTAGTAGGTTTGATTAGGATGAAATGTGTACGGTTCTTAGCGTAACCCCTGAAACACCACGGGGAGATGATCATGAGATCGCTGGTGGGCATGTTTTTGAGCATCCAAGTCTAGTCTTTGTCGTTTTTCTTGCAAGGGCTCATTTTCTCGCAAAGAATACATTCCTCTTGCTCTAGAAGAGTTATTCGAAAGTTTACTCTTTTTTTTCTTTTAGGGATGTTGGTGGATATATATTTTCAAGTCCAAGGAAGGGAAACACAGCGGCGAGTGAGAGTCTTGAAAAGGCAACGCCTTGATTGAGTGAATGTAAGTCTACTGCACTTTTAAACTTTTAAACATATTTAAATAACTCGTAACGTTTATGAAGTGGGAATTGGTCTAAAAACTGTTCGCAATCGTTATCAAAGTCTACTGGTGTGAAAAAATTGAACGTATTTTATAAGAAAACGACAAAGCCTGAAGAATACTGTCAGCGTAGTCAATTGAGGAGTTCTTAACCTAGCATGATACTCGTTGAAGTTCCTTCGTTCGTTCGTATGATGTGGAAATTGGTCTAAAAAACAATTCGCAATCGAAATGAGAGGCAGGCAGTTCCACTACGTGTAATACATCTGAGTATTACACGATAATAAACAACGCCGTGTTTGTTTTAGCAACAGAGGCATTATTACCATTACTATTTGCTGCACGTAAATATTCTTCCACGTTTAATTCCTTTATGTGTATCGTTTTGTACATAAGTGTTCTCTCGTATGCAGTTCGCTTATGAGAGCTACTTTGAGAATAGACATTGAATAGTGTATCTGTAAATATGCATTGAATTTATCGATTACCCCCCGAAGCAATCTATCATGAGGCCCTTGGGACTCTGGGCCCTTCTTATACAAATTTTCTTTCTACGTGCTATCATGGGCCGACAGGAAAACTTAAATGCCGGATGCGTGAATATCCTTTGAAATTCAAATTTCTGGTTGTCAAGGAAATAGGCTATTGTTGATTTAAGATAAAAATGTCAGGTTTTTCAGCAAAAAATATAATTTTCAGACAATTACGAAGCGTAAAAGAAAATCGATTGAAAGAATTAGAAACTTCATTTATTCAGCCATCCGTTAAAAAAAGTTCCAGCCCTCTATCTAGAGTGAAAGTAATTTTTAAAAGCGAAATATAAAACCACTGCACCGAACCCAATGCTTAGCATGGACAACAAGGGACCCCCAGGGGGGGCCTTTGGGGGCCCTGACGGATTTTAAATATAGCCTATGTTTCATCCCGATACATTTTCTAACTACACACAAAATTTCAGCTCAATCGGTTCAGTAGTGTTTGCGTGATTGAGCAACAGACAGACGGACAGACAGACAGACAGACACCATTCAATGTTTATATATTAGTATGATTACACGAGAGTATTCAAAAAGTTCTACCATGACTACGTGAGTCAAAGAAATACTGAATTCCACATTTTCGTTCGTGTTGTTAAAAAAGTTCTACTTCCACCGATATTATCCATCCTATCTTATTATCTGATCCACCTTAGCTATTAGAAAACCAAATTATTATACAAAATATGTGGATTGTTCTAGGGATATATTTTTTGAAGAAGACTTTCCAGTGGCAGGAGCCGACTATTGTGCCATTTCTATATCATTCACGCATGGTTCACTTCTGTTATAGCAGTAGTTTACTCGAAACTCAAAATAAGGAATGCGATGAACGTTTTTTTACTATTTAGTTCCATGGATGTATTTTCTTCTTTATAACATTTTTTTCTGTTCACTATTTCTCGTATTTAACTCCACGAGGGCTTTTCAAGATTAATTATCGAAAAAAATAAGAATGAAAGGTATGATCAAATTAAAAAAAGGACAAAATTTTCTTTTTGTAGAAAAAATATGAATATAATGTTATGTAAATCATTTTACAGTGGAACCACCTTTTAAATTACATTTGGTGATTAGTAAAAGTTGATAATATTTTTAACGTGACCGATTGCAGAATGTTAACTATTCGCGGCGCTAATTTTATTTACAGGACCAAGGTGATAGAACAAACATTTTCTGAGATTTTGGGGGAAACCTATTATGAAGTATAATCTTCTGCCATTACACAAAATCATGGCAAACCATAAGTAACCACAGCCTCCCTAGACGAGGAGCTCTTAACTCTTGACGCGCCTCGTTATGATATTGCGTTATTTTTATTAGCCTTGGGAAAGAGTTGAATATATTTTCTCTTCTTTGACGGAATTTTTGGTCTTAAAGTCGTTTTATCGCACTGCAAGAAACAAGATGACTACCACCATTAAATTCATCGAGTAATTTTGGAAATCGTTTTAATTTATTCAGCTTTTCTAGTTACCTTGCTGATTTCTTTCCCATTCCCTTAATGCGGGATTCTCGTGGAACTGCAGTCTACATTTCTATATTACGCTAGGAGTCCTTCGGAGGCGATATGGGGCTGAAGAATGGAATGGATAGAAAATACCTTTATTGAGATTTTTATAACAAGAGAGGAGGACTTCCTTCATAATGTGTGATAAATATAACACGCTGTGTTTTCAATTAAGTCCGATAGGGAAATACATGAAGAGAATATTGAGTTTTATCTAAGCTAATTATCTAAGATAATCATAAGATTTAACAAACAGCTGGCGAGTCCACATTAGGGTGGTCCTAAAACATCGAGTCTTCAAATTTTTCGCGTTGAATTCAACTTTTGATATGCTCCTCAAACAAACTGGGGATCCAGTGGTCTTACGAGCACACTTAAGTGGAGGTAGCTCATCGAGGAAAAGTAAGGCAAGCTCTAAGATTTCGTTAAAGTCATCTCAAGGTTTTTAAGTCTGAAAAGGAATTGCACAGAGGCTGAAGAACTATTTGCAGAGTCTATCACCTGCGCTATAACTACATAAGACTTCCATGGTACTTGGTTAAAGTCGCATAAGTTAGCTCGAGATGTTTTTTGTCCAATAGATTTTCAAACGCTGTCACACAGATAAAACGATCGCTTTTGATTACATTGCAAACCAGGTCACCCACTAATCCCGTTCAATGATGCCGACGGTCCAGATTCATGCAAACTAAATGTTTTAAAAAGCTTCTATTAGTTCTTGTGGAACCAAAATACGTTCCCCCAATCTTGTCCATCCCTCCCAACTCACAAAATGCATCATAATTCACATCAGCCTCCCTGCGCCTCGAGCCTAGGTTAATCTAAAAATTAATTTAAATTAATTGTAAGATTTTATCCCTCAGAGCTGAGCAAATTTATAATGCTGGACTTGTAAATGTATATTTTAATACTATTTTCGTCCATTCCCTTCACTGCGTGAGCAGCAATTCTTATCGCTGAGGCAAGTAACCAATATAAAGTGTCTTTGTAATTGCCCCACCGTATCCTAACTAGTGATGGGCAGTTTCGTTCCTTTCTCGGACTCTTTCCTTTCGTTCTCGTTCACTAAAAGGAACGAGAGTAAAGATTCGTTCCTTCGTTTATTTTCAAGTTGCGCCTGGGAATTCGGGCATTAGGGTACATGTCAATGATATCATTCGTGCTATATGCTCTCGTAAATTACTCGTTGCTTCAAATCATTTAAATATTATACGAATATGACACTTGAAAAAGAAATGCAGAGGTGATACTTAACCACGGCGACTACGACCCACAAAGTATCCTATTATGGGCCAGAATCACGCTACCTACCGAAGATAATGAAGGTAAATCTGGCTTTCCGTCACTCCAGCTAATATCTTTTTTATGAAACACTCCCGTAAGTGGTGAAAATTAAAATGTTACCCAGTCAAAGTGCAAGAAATGCGCATTTAAGAAATGTAAAAAACATACCCGTGTGTTGGATAGTTATAGATACTCGCTTTGCTTGCTAGGGGGCTGCGCCCCCAACGTCTTAGTCAGTGGAGGTGTGAGAGAAAGAAACATGCGAGATTTTAACTTTGGCACCATGTTGTCAGAGAAATACGCGGGAGTACGGGTTTTTGCTACTTATCCGTAAAGTTCATGTTATGGCGCATGCGCCTGTCGAGTTTCAAGGTAATATCTACACTGGTGAAGGCGTGAGGGAAAGATACATTCGAAAGATTTACGAAAATCCGACTTTGGCATCATGTTGCCAGAGAAATACGAGAAATGAAGAAAACGAAAAGCAGAAAGTTGTAGGCCTGAATGAGATCTAGAAAACACCGCCCAACAGATTCGTGATCGAAATTCTAGTTTAGAAACCCCAGTGGAAAATCCGGAAAATCCGACTTTGGCGCCATGTTTCCAGCAAAATATAAGTGTTAGAGAGTAAGAACAGGCATGAAGTTGTAAGCCTCGATGAGATATAGGTAAAACCACCCAACAGATTTTAAATACGACTTCTAGTTTTGAAGCAACAGTGGAAAAACAAAAAAATCAAACTTTGGCGCCATGTTTCCAGCGAACTATAAGTATTAGAGAGGAAGGATTGGCATAAATGTTAGGACTTGATGAGATCTAAAAAGGCCGCCCAACAGATTCGAGATCAGACTCTTAGTTTAGCAGCTAGGAGATGTAAGGGAAAGAAACATTCGAAAATATCACTTTGGCACCATGTTGCCATAGGAATCCGGGTGTATGCTAGTTATCCGTAAAGATCATGTCAAGGCGCATTAACCTGCCGACTTTCAAGGTCGTACCTACACTGGTAAGGTTGTGAGGGAAAGAAACATTAACGAGTTTCATAAATTATCCCACTTTGGCACCATGTTCCCAGATAACTACGAGGGATGAAAAAAAACGGATAGCAGAGAATTGTAGGCCTGCATGAGATCCAAAATACCGCTTAACAGATTCGAGATCCGACTTCTAGTTTAGAGGCTACAGTCGAAAAAACAACGAGTTTCACGAAAAGCCGAATTTGACGCCATGTTACCAGAGAACTAAAAGGAATGGAAAACAACGGATAGAAAAAATTTGTAGGCCTGAATGAGATCTAAAAAAACTGCCTAACGGATTCGAGATCCGTTTTTTCGAGATTCTAGTTTAGAAGCTACAGTCGAAAAACAGCAAGTTTCACAAAAATTCCGAATTTGGCGCCATGTTACCAGCCAACTATTAGTGTTAGAGAAAAAGTAATGGCATACAGTTGTAAACCTCGTTGACATCTAAAAAACTGTCAACAAATTTGAGATCCGACTTCAAGTTTGGAAGGCACCACAGTGGAAAACTGGGAAATGGTTTACTAAATTTCGTGTTTGAGGACCCCTGGTGGGATAATTAAGCAACACAGAATAACAGGGTTGGTCACATCTTGTAGAATATTTAATATTCCAATATAATATTTCATCAGATTCCAGATCCGACTTATCGTTCAAAAGATATGAAGGAAGAATAGAAAGTCTCGTTTTAGAAATGCCAAAAAAGCCGCAATTTTTAATTTTATTGTTGGTTTAACGATAAATAATCTTGGTTTTTACTTATTATTGGTGAAAAGCATGCCAAGGCGCCTGCGCCTGTCATGTTTCAAGGTCGTATCCCCACCAGTAGAGGCGTGAAGGAAAGAAACATTTGATAGTTTTACCAAAATTAGAATTTGGCACCATGCTACCAGGGTACTATAAGAGATAGAAAAAAAGAAAAAAGCACCAAGTTGTAGGTAACAATGAGATCTAAATGCTCGGGAAAAACAGTTTTCATATCATAATCCTAGTTTAGGAGCTATAGTAAAAAACAGCAAAAAAATGGAAATTCTTCTCTAAATGTTGTGTTTGAAGACCTCCGATATACATCCTATTTCTGACCCTATTTCTGAGGTTAAAAGGTCGTATTTATAAAATTTTGCCTCAACAACTCAACAAAACTTAAGACCTTTTTCTACCCAGGTACCAAATTTCATCCATGTGGTACGAAAGAAAGTGGCTGAAATTATGGGTAAAAAATGACACACGATCAATAGAACACTATTTATTCCGTAAACCAACGTTTATTTTATAATATTTTGCCGTTCGATGTATAACATATTAACAAACGTCATTCCATCCTCGTCTTCAAAGTACTTGGCCTGTTTTCTCTGCGAATTGGTTGAGTCCTCTCTTTCTTTTGATTATTTTTGTTGCCTTTATTTGATTCTTTTCGGTCCATTCGTTTCGTTCGGTCCTTTGGAACGAGAATATTTCCAAAACCGGATTCGTTCCTTCTCGTTCCATCAGTGGATTCGTTCCAAAGGAACGAATTGTTCCGAAATGGCCCATCACTAATCCTAACCCACTTAGGGATCCTTGAAGGGTTCAAAAATGCCAAATGCCTTGCTCATGTTGCCTACGACAAAGGAGCACTCTTGCCAAATATAAAAAAGAATCGGGCGCGGCCGCTTGTGAACATATCGAGCTAATATTTTGCACAAGACGTTTTGCAGTCATTTTGTATGAGTTTTGAGGTGACGTGGAACAATTTGAAGACATTTGATCTTTGTGGACCACCCAAGTCCACAGGCTTCTACAAATCATATAAAAATTAAGGATGATAAAATAAAACCGGTTATTTCTATAATAATTTTTCCCTTTGATTGACTGGTTAAGAGCCGATCATTTTTTGATCAGGTTAATTGGACCGCTCAATTTTTTTGTGTAGCTGAAAATGAACCTGAGTAAAAAACTGCACTCTTATGGAAAGCGCTAATACTACCTGAAGCTGTGGGTGCTTGAAATGCCTCTTACGATCGTTACAGTTCTAAAGTTGTTTAGTGGATAAAATGGAATGAAATGTTAAATCTATGTATAGATATTTAACTTATTAGTCCAGCTAAATACTGCTAATCTAGCATCATGGCATGAAAAACCTTCCTAAGTATCATCGCCTTCAGGGGTGTTTGACTCACCAGCTAGAGAATGCTGGTGATAAGTATCCACTGTTTTATGATGCCCAGTTAGGAGATCAAGCTGATTGGTAATTTTTCGGTTGATTAAAATTATTCGAAACCTTCCTCTCTGCCATCCAAGCTACTGCACAGGGCAAACTCACTTGAATGGATGACGTGAATTAATTAATTTTTTAGTATGTTGTTCAGTACTGACGAATTATTGAATTCCTCAGTAGAATCATTTGTTTGATGTAGTTTCCTTTTCGCATTGCCTTTTTAGGAAAAAAAGATGCTGTAGCATTGTCCTAATTGACTTATTGACATGCGCCGCCAGCGATGAGAAAGCTAGTGCAAAATGAATATAATTATTAAAAATAAGACAGGTTATTTTTTATGGAGTGATTTCTCATAAGGATTACGCCAGTGACCAAATTTTTTCTACTAAGGGGACAACAATTTTAAAGATATGGACCATTCTTGGATTCGGACATTGAAAAAATTCCTGTGGTTGCTGAAGGAAAAAGGGGGATGTGCTATCATTGGTTGGTTTGCAGACACGGGTGGAAGCTCCTCGTGCTCAAGTTTTTTATGTTCTTTTAATAATAATAAAACCAGTAGCTCATGTATTATGTATGACTACTAAGCTATTGCTTTTATCATCCTGACTTAGTTCCTCAAAATTAGGCCTGTATAACCAATAAATTATGCTCTTTTTAAATCCGAACCAGCCGTTAAAGTTCTCAGCCATACGTTTTTTCGAAAATATTTTTGGGCTCTGTTTATTTACTGTATTTTTTATTTCCGCTCTTCCTGCGGCATTGAGAGTAAAAATCGTTAAGCTTGCAAGGACTGATACATACTATGCTGTTTGCATGATTAAAAAAAGGCACCAATTATTTTTCGAAAATGTCATTTTGGCGATTCTTAAAGATTTTCTTTCACATGATCGCATGGAGAAAGGACAACAGAATCTTCGAAATCGGGGAAAATTAGCGTTGATTTTCATGCAACGGTTTTTATTGATTTCATTTTTAGAAAATATTCAAAATAATGTAGAAATGTATTAGCACTGCTTTTATCCCTGCTGCATTAGGAGCATCCAGTGCTGCATTAGGAGCTGAATCCGGAGAAAGCAGTACGAACGCCACCTTGGCTTAAAGCCGCACATATTTAGAAATACGCATCAGTTTATCCTCTGTCTCCCACTTAATACATATAGGGTTCTTTTAATGGATGTAGTTTAAAATCACCTCAAAAGAATTTGTGTCTCATCAGTTTATTTGCGTATTAGTCTCGTCACTGTAAACTCAGCTGCCGATGAGGAAAGTCTGGCTCTATCTCCCGAGTAAATATTCGCTGTTATTTTCGGGGTCGCTATTGGTCGCCACTTTTATTTCCGGATTCATCGTCTGAAGTCTTTTCACAGTCTATTGACATAATTATTTTTTCCCCTTTTGCCGTCAGAATGAGGTATTTCACTACTTTAATAATAAAATGACCTAAAACATCCCCGTCATTATGTTATATTACCAATGAAAACAAGAACAGTTAAATTACTAGAGTTTTAAGCCACATGGAGCAGTTTTATGTTACCAAGTGTTTTGACCTTTAGCCTTTTTTTAATCATGCATTTTGACCTTCAAATCAACTCTTAGCGGTTCTATAGCAGCTTGACGTTATTGTTTTTCAGAGGAAATTGAACACAGATATTTTCTTTCAGGAATATGTTCAAATTTGAGCTCTAGCTTAGTTCACTACGTTGCATTAAAGGAATATTATCTGAAACATTGTAGGAACCAATTATTGGAGAAAAAACATGTGATTTTTTAACCCGTGAGGAAAGAAGCTTTCTCGGAATTTCGTCTGGTTTTTATTTTCGATTTCAGCCAACCGTGCGTGGTGGAAAATATTTTTCACCGATTGCGACGCATTTTCAGTTTATTCTCAATTAGAGTGAATTTCTTCGAATATATGGTTGCCCTTTAAGCGTAAGTTTTAAGGCTAAATAATGGATTAAAATCTTCCATCAATTACTTGGAGTGATGATTGCATCGGCTATCGATAGTGCTGCCAGTCGTGCGACGCAGCAATTGGCATGATTACCAACCGGTTGTGATGCTGAATTTAAAAAATTAATTTCAATGAAAAAATTTTAATGTGTGAATGGAAGTAATATTACTCCAATTGGACCAGGAGGCACCATTTAATGGTCTTTCCTGCAAATAGTTGCACGAATTTGGAATTTTGAAGCCATAATTGCAGTAATGCGCTCTTTACTATACGAAATCTATAAAAATTGAAAGATGAAATTATTCCGTTTGGCGGATTTCATTGAGCTTGGTAAATATCTAATGAGTACCCTGAGGGACGTGTCATTGGCCTGCATATTACTTATTACCAAAAACGCTAAGGAACTGTCATTTTAAGCTCCCTGAAAATGAAAACCAAGGATTATTATAAAAGAGATAAGGCACAAGCTGTAGCAGTCTGAACAAATTAGCTATTTTACTAGATTCCTGAAGGGACGTGTTCATTGTTGCAATGTAAGTAAGAGAACATAGTAGAACTATAGCTTTAAACTTGAGCTTTAGCGAAGAAGGCGTTCACTTATTAAGGAGAAGTGATGACAGAACATTTTCGGAGTTTAAATGATCCATTCTACTGTTACTCGCATCATGCGTGACATTTTATTACAAACATTTTACTTGGCAACATTTATTTGGAATTTTTTAGGTGCTATCCCGTCCAAAGGTCGTCTAAACACTTCTTTGGCTGATTTCATTTGACATAATATTACGTTGATTAAAAATTAGAAACTACTTGGAAGTTTAATATGAACGATCTGCTATCATTTCTGGATTTTGTAGCTTTTTATAGAATAAATAGGTTGTTTTAACAGTTTTTCTGTACTTCCAAGAAAAAAGAAAATTTGCGACGCCTGAATAGAACCTCCGTGATACAAGTGGGTGGTGTGATTCGAATGGAGAGCAGCAAGACCTTAGATTAAAGAAGAGAGTGTCTACGAAATTAAAGCCTTATTGTGTTTGCGAAAAATGATCCACCCAACATGAATATCGCGTACAAATTGTCCATAAATTTTAACAATAATGTGGTTATTTTTTTATTTTTCTGTTTTACATTTTTCCATGAATCTTAACGACAATATCGCTACGGATACCTATTATGTAGACCAGAGGTCTCCAAACTTATCGTAACGAGAGGCACATTTTTTACTTAAACACTTTTCAGCGTGCCGTAGTAAAAAAAAGTATAAATATGAAAAAAAATATAGAATTTTATTGACTAATTACAGAGTCTGCGAAGTTAAATTATCGTATATTGATGACGACGAACTCTACGAGAAAACTCTTATATTTTCATCACAAAACCATTAATATGAATGATGTTACTGTGTTTGTGCTTTAAAAATATTATTAAAGTGAAATTTAAATTTTTGAAACGCTAATTACCTACAATTAGCGACCATCCAAGCAAAAATTATGCGACGCATTTCCGCATAATTCTTCTGCGTGCCGAATAAAATCATCTTACGGGCCAGATGTGGCCCACGGGCCGTACTTTGGATACACCTGTTATAGACGTATTAAATGCGTAAGACGTATTATTGCGCCTATGGTTGCGCATTCCAATGTCTTCATTATTCCCCGATGCGTCTATCTATATGTATAAAGAAGAATATTTGTCTGTCTGTATGTCTTTTATACAAATCTGCAGTTTTACTCCGATCGTGCAGACATTTTGCAGGCTAATAGTTTAAGATCGGAGGAAATTGTAGGGCATTTAAAAAAAATCTCAGGGCCCCAAAAGGTCCCAAAAAGAGACCCTTCGGTGGTTTACGCTACGTATTGGATTTTGTGCAATGGTTACATTTTTTTGCTTTTTAAAATTATTTCCGCTCATGAGTGTTGGGATTTTATATAAAATGTCTGAAAGAATGAGGTTAATGATTGTTTTAATCAATTATCTCATCCAATTCATATTTGTCTGAAAATCATATTTAGCTGCAAAAACGCACATTTTTCTCTGAAATCATCGACAGCATATTCCCTGGGCAATCGTATTTTGGTCTTTAACGCATTTAAAATTCATTTTGATTTGTTAAGCTGATTAGGAATTCAAAGCATTGGGTTTTGTGCAGCGGTTTATTTTTTGCTTTTTAAAACTTCTTCCACTCAAGTTAGAGAGTTAAAATTTATTTTATCAGATACCCGAAAGTTTCTCATTTTTTCCATCGATTCTCCTCTTATACGATGAGTTATGAAGGAAGTGTGATCTCTAGCAACGCCGGGTAATTCAGCTAGTCATACCATAAGATTCCATCTATTCTCTTCTTTAACCCACGGGTGGGGGCGTAATTCGTGGAAAATGACGCCGAGAGTGACGCAGGGCTCGGCCCGAATAGGGGAGCACCCTAGGGGAGCGGGCGGGAGGCGCCGTGGCGCCTTTAAGATCCTTCGGAAGTGCTCCCATGGACATTCACTCCTTTACGTCTTTATCGAGCGGTGATGAGCAGTGTTTATCTTTCATAGATACGACAATAACGGCAAGGGAGGACTACGTACGTTGACCAGCCATTTTGAATGCTGAATATTAATAACCAAGGGGAACTTCAGCAACTCATTTCCTTAACAGGAAATGAGTTGCTGAAGTGGGTAGCGTGTTACATTTCAGAGCCGATAGTTGTTAGTTCAAGTCTCTTAAGCATTAGCTCTTTTTTCTCTTTTATTTTGATGGGGTCAGCAGAGATTTTTCCACCAAATTATATAACTTTATACGAGGACTTCAGCACACTTTTTTCATTTCACTTCCTTCCGTGCCGTCCTCCAGTTTGAATAACTGGACGGCAGATAGATTCACTTGAAAGGTGATGGATCGCTTATTTGTGGAATTGTAGCTTTGAGTAACAGGCCTCTGCAACTATATCCTTCGAGCAGGAATCTGAGCTACGTCTAAGATTTCGCGGACTCCAAGATGTATGTCCCAAATCTGTTTACTCGCCAAAAATTAAAAGATGCAGAAGTCTTATTGACCATATTGTTTTATAATTGCGAATTTTTTTGATGTATTACATCATCATCATGAGGCATACTGTACAACACAATGAAGTGGACTGCACGAAATGTCTGTATTTTTGTTTTCGGAAAATACTCTACCACCATATCACGCCTGGTACCGTGGACTTTACTCTCCTTTTCCATCTCCCCCTTGGCTCCCGAACTCATGGATGGCCACAACGTTATTAAAATCATTGAGGATATGAGTTTTACAGTTCGGAAGTGTATCTTTCCAATATTTTTGCTTCTATCAGTTCTAGTGATGCAGTTAGTTGAAATAATATCTATCATTCCTATCACCCTGAAACTCGCGGGAACTGAGAAGCACCTTCACTTCCCGAAGAAACCCTTGAAGCTACCGATTGATCCATCTGCTTTCTTTTTGGTCTTAAAAATGAAACAAAAGAAAATATGAAAAGCTTAGCTACTCTTTCACTACATTCATGAGATCCAAGGGGTGGTTAAGGACTGTGGTCTCTAATAATTTGATCGAGTTTTCTCCTCATCTTTTCCTCACGGTTTATTCACAATTTTACATATCTTTTTACACTTTTTTTTTCTGATATTTTACTATGTCTCGTTAATATTCTATTTCTATTGTGTAAAGTATTATTTATTTGATTTAGGTAGTGCAGTGTTTTTCATGTTCACTGTATTCATCTGCTGACGAGGGGTTAGATGGTAGAAGGGACTTATTAAGTCTCAATCTCGCCCCAATAAAGACGTTTATCGATCATTAAAGTTGTGAATTACCAAGGCTCACTCAGTGTAACTATCCATGATTTTATTTTAACTGTGAATAATAATTTTTTGAACTCCTACAAAGCGATTCCTGCAACAGTGACGCTCATCTCCAGGGTCTGTTTTATTGGTTGCCTGGAGAAATTCAAGTGGCCAGTAGAAAACGTAAACGTCTTCTCTGCGTGAAATGTCTTCTAGGGAAACATATCACTTACAAGCAAAATGCTCACGTGTCGCCGCTGGAAAAATTTAAATTGGCGGTGGGCAACCGGTCGAGGTGAAATTATTTCTTGCAGAGTTCCCGATAAAAACTTCTTAGAATGCCGCCTGCGTGAGACAAGCCCTTATGCCTCGTTCCCATCACTAGCGTCTAATCTGGGAAATCTTCGTTTCGAAAAGCAATGCGCTGCTATCGTTTTCTCGGGAAATAATAAAGGAATGTTACGGTCGGATAAGCAGGTTGGTGGGTTCGGGTTTTTTTTAAGGTACCTCGACATCTGAGATCATTTTGCTCCTTAACTATATGCACGCATATATCTAATAGCCATTACGTAGAGCTTGTATGCAATCTTCTGGTCTCCGGCATGCAATGAGCGGAAGCCGGTGGAGGAGAGCCCCTGGGGAGGAATATTGGAGGGAAAAAGCAACCCTCACAAAAGCAAAGGAACAAAAAAGGAAGAGTTGAAGAGATGTCCAAGTCCCAGCTTCTCTTCCACCCTTAATTTTGCACGTTCACCTCAAACAAGGATGTCCTAAATGTTTTCAGGGTTCGTGTTGAAGGCTGCACTTTTTATTAATATTTTGTGGATTACAGCTATTAGTTTACATTTTTACTATAGTTGTGTAACTTTAGTTGATAGTTAAATTTACATAGAAGTGTTAGCACTGATAAAAATGCATTTTCATTGCTTTTACACAAATATATTCACTATTTTTATCCCAAATTCTGTTTGTTGAATGCTAAGAAAAAAAGTTGATGCCAAATTTTGGTAGTAAATTTATCTAGTTTTTTAATTTTGTCTTGTTTCAAGAAGAATAGTATCATCTAATCAATTAGTAATTATCCTGACCCGCCCTATATCCCATTTCACAAATTATCCCAAATGTATCTCCTAAGCTAAAATTTAAGGTACTTCATGACTCCATGAAATATTGAGTTCCTGACTATGTATTCATCAGCTGCCTTTCAAGTTCCATTGTAACTATTTTTTATAATCCTCATGACCTGTCGAAATTTCTCTAATGTTACTAGTGAATTCAAACTTCATCTTTTTGCGTGTGTGAATCTGCCTTTCAACAAATTATTCCACTTTTTTTGTAGAATTTCGCAGCTCATTGTGTATGCTATTCATGCTTTTGGTTCTGTGATTAATTATTTAATATTATGAAACAGTTTCGCCATGTCCAACGAAGCCGGTAGCATAGCACGGCGAAACTGTTGCATATTTGCAACAAAATAATTAATCGCAGAACCAAAAGCCTGAGTAGCAAAGTATTCCACTCTTCATTCCATTTTTATTCAGTATATAATTTACCTTACCTTTTTCTTGACCCGGATTATTTATAGGTGTTCAGGGTTTGTAATGATATCTCCGAAGCATTCTTTATGTTTTGAGGTTTCATTTTCGATTCTTATCTCGACATTCTTTCCTTGGTGAGGAATACTTCAATGATGGCTCCAATGCAATAATTGCTGTGCTGTAACAATGGGTAATGGGGATAATACTCTTTCCTTGCGCTTCATCCGATTTCCTTACTGTTCTTCTGTGGTCAACCTTCCCGCCCCCGGCTGCAATACCAGGTTATTAGCTTAATGACCCCATTATAGCTGTCCTGAATACGCTTCTCTCAAAAACTTGTGTTAGAATATCTTCTTATGGCCTTGAATATTTTCTTGAATTGTCCTACTTAGTGATTAATATGACTCTGGAAACTTAGTTTTTCATTCGTGTTCACTCCGAAATGTTAAAAGATAGAGACACGGTTTATTAGCTTCCTGTACATCAACTGTGCAACAACAGCCATTTTATTTTGCATCCCCAGGCGATAGCAGCTCGTCTAATTAGAATCGCTCAAGTCAAAACCGGGTTTCCGCGTTGGAGTCGTACGTTTTCACACAAGTTCAACTGTTGTATACACATGTGATTAATACATAATTAGTAGGTTTGCCAAAGTTAAAACTTGGAGAGAAAATAATACACTGCTTTCTACGAGGACTGTTAACAGCCCATCGATATGTAAATGGCCGTCGCTTGAAATAAGGCCTTTTTATCTTGGGATATTAAAGTGGGATCTTAAAAAGATATAATTATGGCAGTCCACCAGCAGATGCTGCACAGTGAGGCAAGTATTACATTCGATACATAGAGGTGGATCTCTGTCTTTTTAACAGCATATTCTATGTCACGCTTTGTGCATGCTGTTAAGGTAAAGCCTTCACCTATGCAGAGGTATTATTTCTCTGACAATGATTTAATGAAACACTTAAAAATTCCACATTTTAAATTCAATAACGACAAGGTTTCAGCGCATAGTGTCATCATCAGGTAAAAATACAGGACGTTTTTGAACTCATATACCCTTCTTGGATGGAGGAGGATTTAGGAAATGTGTTGGTGGTTGGAGAGTGGGTAGAAGGGCCAGAAGAGCTGAATGAGGAGGATAAAGAATTAGGGGTGGTGGAGAGGATATCGGGGAATCGATAATATGGGAAGGATAGCCGGGTTACGGTTGGAGGGCCCCTGATGCGCTGTTTGGTCCTTTGAGGGGAGTAGTAGGGATAGGAGGTTGAGGGGGGTTGAGTTGAAGGAAAGCAAGTATTTCAGAATTGGAAAGAATGCATCGCCGGATTTCCAACTGCTCCAGCGCGTCCAGTCCGAGTCCGAGGTCCCTTATTCTCGAAATGTAAAATTTCTTTAACACTTAGAGTGGTTGGTGTCCAAATGATGCTTCACGAACTGCGATTTTTGGTTCCCGTTCCGGTAGTCGGCCTGGTGTTCCTTCTTTCTGTCTCTTGAACCTTCCTCACTATTTGCCCCACTCCTCAACCTTCAACACGTTTCCCGAAAATTTCCGGTATTTTCGCCTGATGATGACGCTATGCTCTGAAACCTGGTCGTAATTAAATTTTATATGTGGAATTTCTACGTGTTTTATTTAGTCATGAATCGCTTCCACCAAGTAACGCTGGAAACTACATCGTAATTTACTGCCAAATCAGCTCGCTCTTTTCCAGAAATGCCTGCATGACCTGGACTTATCATAATGGTTAGCAGGTTTCTCTGTGATTCACGTTAATTATATGTGTCAAGAATAATATCAAGAATATATTTGTCAAGAGTAATTTGGCTATTTTTCACGAAACAGGGCAAGTGCTTGCAGGGTAGCTAAAATTTCGGAAAATAAGATAATATCAGTTTACGCTCACGGAGTCGAGGGTAATCTTCAGTTGAGGTAGTCTCTCGTAAATTGTGTTAATTTTGATCATGGATTTGGTTCTCAGGCTGTAAAGAGAGTATTGATTGAAAACGATATTAGGAGTTGGTAACTCGACATTTGTAGTACAATTATTTTATCGTTGGAGTTGCTACGACATTTCACCGTGCATGAGGAGGTATTTCTAATCGACCTTAACGTATATGTTGAATTTGGATCTTTTCGTCGCAAGGGAAGATTCCTAACTAAAATCATATCTTCTGGTCGACGACTTAGTGGGAACAAGGTTTAAAACTATAGGCTGTATGTAGTGGGAGGTATTAACTATGTAAAATAATTTTTAAAATATCACATTTCCACCGAAGAAACAAATTTCAATGAGGAAGAACTATCAATTCCTACTATCCGGTACTCGAACTCTCGATATGTCTTTGGCATACTTTGGCAGTAATTAGGCCCGGCTAATGGGAAACCACAGATACTTTGCACTGTCAATGGAAGAGGGATAAGTCTTCACAGCGAACCACGTTGGAACGTAGACATTCAAAATATATTTCACTAGCAATGCCAAAATTGATGAAGGCGTGGCCACGGGCGTGTAGAACCAGATAATTCGAGCCGCTGTAGTTAACCATGTTGAGGTTCATACAGGACTTGGCTTTGCGTGTGCCAGGCACTCGCAGAACTTATCGCCATGGCCTTTCGGAGCAAATAACGTTGATCGTTGGATAACACTTCCATATCTACCTCTGGGGCGATGAAAGGGGCTTTCTCGGCAGGGACACAAGTGGGTGGTGTGATTCGAATGGATAGGAGCAAGACCTTGAAGAAGAGATTATCTACGAAATTAAAGCCTTCTTATGTTTGCGAAAAATGATTAACCCAACATGAATATCGCGTGAAAATCGTCCATAAATTTGCTGTTAAATAATGCTGTTATTTTTTATTTTTCTGTTTTACATTTTTCCATGAATCTTTACGACAATATCGCTACGGATACCTATGATGTAGACCAGAGGTCTCCAAACTTATCGTAACGAGAGGCACATTTTTTACTTAAACACTTTTCAGCGTGCCGTAGTAAAATAAATATAAATAGGAAACTCTTGGTATGAGTTTTATCAAAATCATAAAATTTTATTGACTAATTAGAGTCTGCGAAATTAAATTATCGTATATCGATGACGACGCACTCTACCAGAAAATTCTTATGTTTTCATCAAAAAACCATTGATATGATTGATGTTACTGTGTTTGTGCTTTTAAATATTATTAAAGTGAAATTTAAATTTTGAAACGCTAATTAATTACAATTAGCGACCATCCAAGCAAAAATTATGCGACGCATTTCCGCATAATTCTTCTGCGGGTCGAATAAAATTATCTTACGGGCAAGATGTGGCCCACGGGCCGTACTTTGGACACACCTGTTATAGACATATTAAATGCGTAAGACGTATTATTGCGCATATGGTTGCGCATTCCAATGGCTTCAGTATTCCCCGATGCTATCTATGTAGGTGTATAAAGAAGAATGTTTGTCTGTCTGTATGCCTTTTATGCAAATCTGCAGTTTTACTCCGATCGCGCTGACATTTTGCAGGCTAATAGTTTAAGACTTGAGGGAATTGTAGGGTATTTTAAAAAGATCTCAGGGCCCCAAAAGGTCCCAAAAAGGGGCCCTTCGGTGGTCTACCCTACGTATTGGATTTTGTGCAGTGGTTACATTTTTTGCTTTTTAAAATTATTTCCCCTCAAGAGGGTTGGAATTTCACCACTGGAAGGGTGTGGAAGATATCTAACTTCTGGTCCATTAGAAATGAGTAGGCAGTAGGACATTAAGTTGATCCGTAAAGGCCATGGAAAGACGGAAGGGCAACTCATTGAAGTGCAGTAGGCAATTAATAATAATAAAATAATAATAAAACGTTTATTGTCGTAAACCCATTATAATAAGCCATTGTAATGGTCTACCTAGAGTAAATTCCATAAGACGTATCACACCTCCACATGACCAGTATTCCCCATACAACCGTCTGACCCCTCTGCTTTCATTTCACTCAAATCAAGCTGCTTCTTCCCCATTATGTTTTGGTGAATGTTTTGGGAGCCACCATTATCACCTTGTGTTTTGTGACCTATGTAATGACTACCTGGCTCCTCGAGTAGCACTATACGCTCTTCTGTCATCGTAGTTTTAGCCTTTTTATTTTCACCCTTCAAATCATAGGTGCAAGTAACATTCTTCCTACCGTCAAAATAAAGTGCCTTTAGCTTCTGATCCTTAAGCTCCGCGTCCTAATTGTCTGATAAGACACTTTTGTGATGCGTCACTTCCCTTATTACTTTGTTAGGGTCGACAATTTTTTTGTGTCATCTGGGGTAACTAAACGATAGTCAGCAAGGGCAGCATTTTCAATAAGGGCAACAGAGGGGATAGGAACTCCGGTGCGGTCAGCTACTAAGGCAGTGTTCGACAGTTTTCGTCTATTCTGGTCCGTTGTGTGCTTAAGTTTTGCATCCATTCATGGATCCATCAGGTCAATAAAGGACTTCCAAGTACGTCTTCCCAACCAAACCTAAGGTACTTTAGCGTAAACTAGAGTACACATTAACAATGTACTTCATTTAGCTATGCGGTAATGAATATTTTCACTTGCAGAATGTGTTCGTGATCCCCCACGTCTCCACGCGCCTCCATATGCAAGAGGAACGACTGGTTTTCACCCTTAAAAACTATAATTCAGCAAAATCCCCTTTATTTTCATAAAATATTATTATAGTTATCTGAAAAAATAAAGTAAAATGGTGACTTACAACTGTCGGAACAGTGTTGAGTTCCCTGTTAATTCAATCTTACGATTTGAAAAAATCGGGTGAAAATCACTAGAATTGGCCCCAAAACGGCAATTTTTGGTCAGCTAAAAATTCAGGGGGGTGAGAACCCTAAATATTTATATTTTTCAAAATATTTTTTCCTGTGTATCTGGGGCTAGAATCGCACCTATTCCCAAATTTTCGAATTGAAATTTAAAAAAAATGTTTTTTCGACGTACCCTAATAGGTAGTAGTGATATTAATGGCTCTAGAACTTTTTCTTATATAGCTGAACTCGGCAATTAACTACAAAAACGTACTTGAGGCTTTTACTTGCCGTAAACTGAGAAAGCATATAAAACCGAAGGTTTTGTTTGAGTTTGATAAAAAGTAGTGCGGAAAGTAATTCATTTTTTTTATTGAGAAAACATACGAACTACGCAACTTTATATTTCTGACGCAATCTGTGCGCTAGTAATTCCTCATTTGTGTAATTATATGCCTCCGTAGCGCAAATCCGTGCCTAATTCCTTAGGTAAATGGTGTCTATTTTTAGACAAATATGTCGAAAATTACCGCCATTTGTGTCTGATATTTTGGTGCCATTAGAAATATGAGATTTTTGTACTAAAAATGAGACCACGTTTATCGAAATTTATGCATGGTTATATCTCGCTCAGAACACCCTAATCGTATTTTAAGGTACTTTGTCTTCCTGTTCGACAGACCACTAGTTTACCGGTTTTACGAAGCGCTAGCAGTGAGTGAGTGGGCATTAGCCGATGACACTCTTATGCCACTCAGCTGTCGCCTCGCTTGTTTTCCCTCCTCTAATCGGAAACCGGGCCGCGCGATGCTTTATGAAAAAATGAACGCTTCCTCGACGACTAAAAATAGATGAACGAAAAGCATCACTTCCTCGATTCCTGAAAATAGAGCTCTCGCTTTTGCGATATGACATTGATGCCATATTTGAAGTTGAACTTTAAAGGTCGCGCTGGTGACGATTAGCCAAAACAAAGCCAAAGACGAGCAGTAACGGCTGTGATGATTGTATACATATGCGTGTTGCGAACGACGTTCTGGAACGCAGGATGAGAGTCTTTGGGGAAGGGTTACAGTTTAAAAACGTTGGAGGCAAAACACTTGCAGTTTTCCACTAATAAATTTATTTATTTATTTGTGTAAAACTGCAAGTGTTTTGCCTCTATTACTGTGGAATGGTTCCACCACTTCACACATGAATCTGTATTTTGTATTGGTTACAATTTTGCTACCGCCACTATTCATATGTACATCTACGTCTACATACTACCTTGAGAGCCGCCGCATGGGCGTGTGGCAGAGGGTCTTAGGACACCAGCCGTGTAAATGTGTAAAGGGGAATGTTATAGGTGGGTGAAAAGGTGAAGTGTATTTCGGCAGTGTTTTCAGTGAATCTCAGTTTTTATTACGATCAATTTGTGCGCGTGGGAAGAACGAATTTTTTAACCTATCTGTTCGGCAATTTATTCTCTCATTATATCTTTCCTATCTGACCTAGAGATGTAGTGCGGTGTCAAATGTTGAAGCATTTATAGCGAAAAGTTCTGTCTACCAAATAATGGGAGGTTGCCATTCAATGTGTTGAAGTTATCGCACATTGGAACACAGCGCACTTGAGCGCACACGAACGACTCTGATTGGAACGATGCGCGGAGATGAAACGTTAGCTAATTTGGCGATAGGTAGCATTCTGCAGTGTACAAAACAGATGCGATCGCACATTTTGTAAATACTTGTATAAAAAGTATATCTTTTTACCTCAGCGTAATTAGTGACTTTCCATTATCCATGTTTGACGCCTTTGATGAACATCAACTCACCAAAAACAATCGCAGATTATCGACTTTCTTTTGTTGTCCATTTTGAATAAAAAACTTTGTACTTTTCCACACTTTATTTAAAAACTGGGATCGGTTTCACCTTCATAAGGCATATTTTCTTCACCTTATTTAGGTGAAACCGGTCGCAGTTTTAAATAAAGTACAAATATTTTATTCAAAATGTATGTACATCACTTCCACATAGTCAAGCCGCAACCATAAAAAAATTGTTCTTTTGTTGTTTAGCGCACATCAACTCTGCTCCCGATTTGCTTTGAAGTGCGCTTCCTAGTGCGCAGGGTCTGTAACGAATAGAAGGTAAGTGCGCTGTTGTGTTGCGATATGCACACTTTTTCTTCGATTTCTTTTTTCAGCTCGGCATACCCTACCCGGCTCGCCCTACCTCTCTTGATCCCATCAATTAAAAGCCCAATTCTCTGTCTTCTCCTTCCATGCTTCTCCAACAACATCCCTGGTCCTATCTTGGTCTTTGGCATCCCCTCGCCTCTCACAATTTGATGGAAATCAATGAAAGAGCATTGAATCCTGGCATCAACGGGTTTTCCTGGCGGAGGGAAGATATTAACGGATATTTAAATAACATTTTAAATTCTAGTATTATTTTCATACTATTTTAAATTTTCATGCAATTTAAAACGGATATTTAATAACATATTTAAATGTTAGATAAAGGTTTTGACACAGCGACCATTATTTTTTACACGTGTGCAGCGCAGCCTTCAAAAAAGCTTGCGGCAGATCCAGATCGGAGGATTAAGAGACTGGAAGGGTATATTTGAAAAAAAAGCTGCAATATCATGCACTCAGTTAATCGCCTTCTTCTTATATGTGAAGAAAAAATTATTTGTGCTTGCTATCATTTATACATTTATATTCAAAGTACTTCTTGATCGTAGAAAAATACTTTCAATCATCTATATAATCCACCTCGGCATTAAATCCACGCAAATTCATGTATAATTTGTAAAAAATATATTGTGGGTGTATATATATTATATGTAATTGAGCACACGAGACTCTATTTGTGACATAGATAAGAATAAATTCCATCTACGTCTTTTTCGGAGACGCCTAATATTGTCGTAGGAATCGCTGCCATCTTGTGGTACGTTCGGGGACTGCTGGAAGAGCATTAGCGGAAGGCACGCTTGCCGCCACGTGGTCGCGGCGAAGAGTCATCGCGAGGAGGAAGTCGGCGCCGAGGAAGGAACTGCCGGAACATCTTGGGGATACGTTTTTTATTAAAAATATGACGTTCACCAATTTGGATTGCTCGTCAGCGGGGATGTGTTACTCACAAAAACAAGAGAGTTCGGTGAAGTACCTACCGCGGCCCTTTCCGTGCGTCACCATTGTTGTCAAACAGTAATGGCCGAAAATATTTTTGTGTCTGGTTCAGGAAGGCGTATCGAGAAGGAAGTAGAGAAGAGCGAGGTTTATTACCGCTTGGTTGAGACAACGGGACAACCCGCAGAGCTTGTGGTTTCCACAACGGTTAGCGTTTCTTATTGTTTTTTGGCGTTGTAGAGAACTAATGACGAAGAAATTGTGTAAAAATGCTAAGAAAAGACGAAGAGTTTGGTATGGAGTGTTGCTTTCTTTGGTACAGAAACCCTCGACTCTGAATAGGTGATGAAGTAGGCTGTAGGCTTTGAGGTGTGAGTGTAGGGGATAATGAATAAAGTTCAATGGATGGAAGGGAAGACGAACAAGGAAGTCCTCGGCATGGTGGGTGAGGAGAGGAACCTTCTGGAGGAGATCTGGAGGAGGCAGATTAGGTGGTTGGAACAGGTAAGGGGCGAATGGATGCTGAAGGCCGTAATAGGGGGGGAAAGATAAGAGGAGGAAAGAGAATAGGCTTTATGGACGAGATGAAGGTAGGGAGGGTGTATTAGTCCAATCAATGGACGCTTAATCAAGTCAAAGTCTCTTAATATTATATCTTTAACTGGTCAACAGTTAGGTTCAGCAATTTGAAATTTCTAGGGAAATGTTTCATTTTAAATAATGTAATTCTTTACAACTATGCTTCTGAGGACTTTGCTGTAAAACTAAATGCTGAGCCGTTAGAAGGAAAAGTTTTTCATAAAACGCGAGGAAATTAAGAGCTATGAAAAAATAACAATTTTTGCTTGCAAATATCTCGATAACTATGAGGAATAGAAATAAAAATACTGTGAACTATTTTTAGTACATTTTGTCAGCTTCAATTTTAGTACCGGTAATATTTTCGCTACCACGCTCCGTTTTCAAAATATGAGGGAGAAACAAAAAAGAAGGGACCTTCTGCGCCCCCCTCCTCCCCGCATACCTCCTTGGTCCGGGGACTTTTAGTATATTTACCTCCTATCAACTCCAAACACATCCCTGAACTTTGGTTCTTGTCCTCTTCCATGTCCTCTACAATCCCTTCATTGACTGGAATATATGCCGACCTGGGGAATGAAATCGCATTAAATGCCAAGGTCCTGCGATGGTAAGAGATTATTATTGGCATTTCTACCTCATTCTAAAACTCTACCTCATTCTAAAACCAACCTTAACCCCAGTATATCACCATGATGTTAGATGTTTGTTGGATGATATTGGTGAACGACATCACAGAGATGAAACAAATTATCGCATGTGTTTTTTGCAATAGGGTATTGCAACAAATTTGGACGTAATCCGTTCCGAAAAACATTGAATTCTTTCAACCTAACGTTGGATTAATCAGCCCATCACCAATTGCAGTCAGTTAAATATCTTAAATTTTTCCGGAAGTTCACCCCAGAGAACTAATTCAACTCTAACTAGAATTGAGCTTCCTTCTTGAAATTTGACCCTTCCCATCGAGTGCGCGGGTTCGGTTGCAGACTCATACATATTTACTCTTAAATTATCCATTGTAATGCAGCCAATTTAAAAACATAACGTCAATGTAGAACGTAAGTACACCCAAGTACATCTGTCAGAAACGTTTCACATTCCGCGTTTCTGTAGTCCTTGTCCCCAATTTAAAATCAATATGCGGGTTAGTTTCTTAAGTTACGATAACTGATGCTAGAGTTTATTCTCCCTCCTGGTATGAAGAAGAAACACGAGTCAGTAAATAAAGGGCTCAGTGTTAAAGTAGGCCAAGTCCATCGAAGTGAGTTTGAGGAAAACGCGTTCAGAGACCGTATATTCTTCCCGTAAACCGTACTCAATGCTCTCGAGAACTACTGGCATTCAGAGGCAAATATTCGAACTTTGAACTTGGTTCTCTCTTGCACTAAAAAATACGACTCTACCTATCGGGTACAATATTTAGTTAAGAAATGGAAAATGGACCTCGCTCATTATAACTCTGAGTCCTTCAAATGTTATTAACCCAGTGAAAATGATTTCAAAAATGATTTTATAATGAAACAATGAAAAAGCCATGAATATCTAATCTTTTAACTAGACTTCCATGATCCCATTAGACAAGCGTAGAAATTAAAGGAAATTCGAAACAATTTAAATAAAGTAACTCAATAAAGATGTAATTTTTAGGATATGTATATGTTGTGGATATGATTGGATGATGACTCTGCCAAAAATATTCCACCAAGATTTTTCCCCCCAAAAACAAAAAAACTGCTTCTTTTTATCCATCTACATCTACGAAATACCGTTCAAGGCACCTCTAGGGTGTTTGGCACGGAGTAATTTCACACCAGGCATGCAATACTCGTGTACGACTAAGGTGTAAGTGCCATGTCCATATTGTGTATGAAAGTTAATACGTTATAGCCTCTTTTAAATACCTTAAAGTTGCCCATTCACGCTCCCAGGCGTGTTTAACCACGTGTGGTTTCCTTGTTATAGTCGTGATAGGTAGATTCGAAAAGGAAAACAAGTGAGTGAAAACATTTGACGAGGTTGATTCTCAGAATCAACTGATTTTCAACGAAAGACGAATTCTCGGTCACGGAGTATATGTACATAAGGTATAAATCATTAAGTGAATTAAAATAATCGTCATTTCTTGCATTGAAGATTTCCTGAATTTGAGAAAAATACATGAATAGTGAGGTAAGCAATCATGCGCACGGGAGCAAATATTTTCACCATCGTCATGAGTATAATCACATAACTATACCATAATTCGAACCCAGAGTTTCCAGTTATCGGTCTGGTTGTGTAACTTCAAGTCATCTTAAATCAAGACGAATCTCTAGAGGTGTTTTGAAACAGATGATTTCGCCTCCAGTCAACACTGCAGTGCAGTGCTGTGAGTGTTGAAATGCTTATTGAAAAAATATCGCTGTGGGGTAAACCCAACATTGTCGCTAAACCAACGCACTTTTAAAATCATATTCATTGCAAATATTACTCTAATGAAACTAGCTCGTAGGCTTCCGCGGATATAGTGTTGACTGTTTCTTTTTTTCGGGATTAATTCCGCGATGTTAAAATTGCAAAAAAACAATATTTCGTTGGTCCACCTGCCTAACCATTAGGTTAAGTAAACTGATTCCTTAGTCTCGCTCGTCTTTATATATATGAGTGAGGACTCCCATTGTTGCCGTAATTTTTAAATTTGGAAAATTCGTTTAAGATTTCTACTCAACGTGTAACCGTCTTCTCGGTTGACGTTCTCCGGTCTCTTCACAATTTCTATAGTCTCCCTGATTAATCTTGGGTAATAGCGTACCTCCTTTGATAGTAATTTTGTCTCCTCAAAACTGAAATTATGAGTGGGGCCGCTGAGATGGTGTTCGGCTATTGCAGAAATGCGGTAATTATTATTTTTAATTGCCCGTTGATGCTCTTGGAGGCGTAATTTTAGAGCTCTGCATGTCTGGCCTACATATGGATGTCCACAGCTGCACAATACTTCATATATTACCTATAGAAATTGCGAAGAGACCGGAGAACGTCAACCGAGAAGACGGTTACACGTTGAGTAGAAATCTTAAACGAATTTTCCAAATTTAAAAATTCCGGAAACAATGGGAGTCCTCACTCGTATAGATAAAGACGAGCGAGACTAAGGAATCAGCTCAGTTAACCTGATGAAGCTGGCAGGAGGACCAACGAAATATAGTTTTTTGAAATTTTAACATCGCGGAATGAATCCCGAAAAAAGAAACAGCCATCATTACTCTCATGATGTGTTACTCTGTCATACGTGTGGTCTTAAGTTCATATCTTTGGGCCTATTGGCACTGCCGAGTTATTGAGTTAAGCCGACGTCTCAGGGCCAAAATTCAGCTTTAATACATTTCGTCAAAATAGTAAATTTGTCAAAACACTTCGGCCTCATATCACAAGTGGAACTTTTTTTTTGGAAAATACGCAAGAAAATCATGCACCGTTGTCGAATATACCACAAGATATCACTTTTATGCACATTTATTTGTTACCTGTCTCCAATATGCATTGTGCAATTGGGAGTGTAAGTTTAAAGCGACAATCCTGTTTTGTAAAGTCGAAGGACTTCCAATTACTCCTTTACTTTACTCAAACAACTCATCCATTTATTGCTGCTATGTAATATTTAGCGATTGGATGTTGTATAAATATTCGTGGCGGCATAGAGGCGGCATAGAGGCGGCATTTATCGAATGGGATAAGGGATAAGCACGGGAATTCTAAGTTTGGATGGAGAGTAAATCCAATAAGAGAGCACTGCTGAAGTTAAATAGACATTATGCCTACAAGGAAGAAGCCAGAAGAAGAATTATCCCAACTATATCATCCCTGATCCGCCCTTACGTCATCTTTTTTGAGGATCAACTTTAAATATTTGGTGTAAACAGCTAAATAGAGACTTAAAATTGGCTTCAGCCGACTAAAAGCTGCAATCTTCACTAGGGGGAGAGGAAAGTGCCTTTCTGAAACTATCCACACTCTAATTGTTTCCTTGCTCAAAAAGTTCAAGTATATCCACCAAGTTTCTCTCGTGTGTCTCTATTCTGTATTGCTTGTTCAAAGTATATTTGGTATAAAATTTCGGAGGAATTTTGATTAAAAATCTCTCTTACGACTTCTCCATGTCACCCGGTAGGTACAGTAACACCTTGAATCGACTTTTTTTAATTAATATTTCTGAACATTGGACTTCCGTTAAGTGTATTTTTGAGCGTTCGTACACAGTAACGTAAAGATATGCCGCGGTTCTGCATCCTTATCCGCCGCTAATGACTTCATTTCCTCTTGAGGTTCTAAAGAGAGCTTTCCGACAGCTGTTTCCAGACGCATTCGTCCTTGGCCTTCCCCTGCTGTACTTCCTCCTCTTGTCAATTGTTTCGTCCTTGAGTGTGGAGAGAACACTGTGGCTTCCTCTCATCTTCCTTCTACTTGCCAGCCATTGTCTATATTTACTCTAAACGTGAAAACTAATGAAAATTATGAAACTTTTGTTAGAATTTGCACCAGTCAGCGTTTATAAGCATCGTATCAGGATTGGGTTCTAGGAGCTCAAACTTTGGAGATAATATGGGGCCGTCTGACCTAGGATCTTATCTTAAGACAAATACAGCATCAATGCACGAGGATAGATTCGAACCCATCACCTTTTCACTGTTTGGTTGGCGTAATCAACTTCAAGGAATACTTTGACCTTCGTTGTGGTTTTAAATGCTAAATAATGACTATAGGTAACTTATGTCTCCGATAGTTACTTGGAGGGCATCTGTGCTGGAATTTTACCTCCATTTTGGAACTATTGTGGCAATAATTATCTTCATAGAAATTTGTAAACAGACTTGCAATTTCAATGAGAAAAAATATTTATCATTCCAACTAAAGACTGAATTTTTATTTTAATGCACATTTGTTACTGAAAATTTCATCGTGCCTAGTGATGAATTGCGAGAATGCATACCCAAATACATAACGACAGATGGGAAAATAGCCCCTGCTCTAATTCTGTGCCCGCGTTCTAGCAATATCTGTTCGTCAAATTGCGCAATTATTTGCATCGTGTAAAACGCATGCTATGATAAAAATTGCATGTTTTTAGACTTGTATATTCTTTACTCTCAACTAAACAGGAATAATTTTATTTATTTACTAATGCGTTTAGTTGTAAGACCTTCATATGCTAACTATTTTTTACGTATCATATTGCCTTCTTGAATCCCAGTGAACTGCAATTATGAATCACACATGAGAAGTCATTCCTTTGTCATGCTTAGAAATAGTGCGCATACTTTTACAATACTCAGTATAATGTACGTATTAATACAGTTAATATTTGCAAATTAATGAACAATCTTAAAACACCTTATTAACGTCTTAGATTATTTTCACCCCTCATACTGCCCCAAGGACTTAGCGAGCACTTTGCCTTACCTTATCGAGGTTTAAACCAGCTATTACATATTCTGACTGCGACATGTAATCTATGCTTCTTTTCCGTCAGGGTGGCAAGGGATTTCCAGGTAATTTCCCTGGCACAGTCTGTGGGATTTGTTGATTTTACCAAGCCGTTTGCTATATTCTTGACGGTTAAATTGTTCATTTAGAAAGTGTTAAAAATTTTATGGAGTGTAGCGATGATTTACTTAGAACAGTTCTTAGGTAGAAGGAAGTTCATCGTACGTTTCTATGAAGACAGCATATGGATTCTCACTTAATCAGAGCCAATGAAGACCTTCTATACCCTTGTTTAAGTCGAATCTTACAATTCGGCGGTATTTTTATTGTGATGTTTACTATTGTACATATTAGTTTTTATAGTTTTCACCATGCATAAAATTAATTAATTTTTAATGAAGACATCTCATGTTTTAATGATGTATAAATCTAGCGCATTGTGCCCCACTCTTTTTAGGACACATTGCTCGCTCTCATTCTTCTATGGGTAAGATATAGGTTTTTATTGATGGTCCAATGATCTTCATAGGAGAAATATAACCATTGCATCTTAGAAAGGTATATTTTATTGCCTGTCATCCTGAGCGAAATAGAAAAAAGTGCAATGAGCGTGCATCGAAAATTACCGTAAGAAACGTTTTATGTTTGACATGAAGATACTTCATAGTGGTGTTATTATCGTGTCACGTAAATAATGAGGCCGACCTGCAACTTCGCGTTTCAAAGCATATTAGAGAAATTACTTTTAAATTTACGCTTTGTAATGACGATTCTGAAAAACAATCGCTGTAAATGCAGATATCCTTCATTTGGTTGAGTTTTTCAATTAAATAGACTCTGATTTAACATGACTTCAAACTTTGATTTCCTTAGTCATGTGTCTGGGAAAAAATGAAAAAGAAAACAACCCTGGCATTTGACAGAAACCGGTTGCTTTTCAATAACAAAATATATGAATATGCACATAATTAAGATGATTGGTTTATCCCTGGCTCATGTGTGGTATATATATATTTATTACGAAGGTGGTAACGTTTTCTGCTCCAAAGAGCTAACTCTAGTGTCATTCCTGTTCACCTGTGGGAGAAGGCGCCAAGAATTATATACGCGGTGATGCTAAATTTATTTTATTGTCTCCGATACAGTTAGTTCTCTTAAGGTTCGTACAGGTATCTCTCTCTCACTGGCGAGAAGAGTTGCGAGAGAAAGCTTATATACACTTTGGCTAGGTTCCGCAAACCTCTCCAGACTTCTCTCGAAGATTCGGAGAGGATCCGGGCGAACAAGGTCGTCGCAGTTGAATGGCACCACGTATACTTTGTCGAGGGCTCCACAAACCTCTCCCGTCCTCTCGAAGGTTCGGCGAGGATGGGCGGATAAGGTCGTCGCAGCCAGACCGGGCGCTAGTTAAATGGAGCTACACCAGCCCCCTGCGGAGACTGGAAGTCCGTCGTAGGCGAACGGTTATGGGAGATAGCGATCAGGAAAATGCACTCTGCGGCCGTATCGCGTCGTCACTGTAGGCGGCTTGTCCGGTGGTGATAAGGCGGGTGTGCGTCCTTCAGAGGCTGCTTCTACTCCGGGGTCGGGCGCCGCAGGAATGTCGTCGGCCAAAATAAAGGCTGGTTTTACCCTGTCAATAGAAACAATAATATTATTGTCTTTTATACGCAGCGTGAAATTCTTGTTGTCCCGGCTGAGCACGCGGTATGGGCCGGTGTACGGAGGTCTTAAGGCGCCACGCACGGTGTCGTCTCTTAAGAAGACATGCGTGCATGTGGCAAGGTCCTTAAAAATGAAGATCCCAGGTGTGGCATGGCGTGAAGCAGGAAGAGGTCGCAAACGAGCTGTAATTTGCCGAAGCCGGTCCACGAATAGGGTGACGTCCAAGGGATGCTCGGAGTTGGGAGTTGGCTGAATGAATTCCCCAGGGAGTCTTAGTGGTTCGCCGTACAGCATCTCCGCGGTCGACGCCTGAATGTCCTCTTTGAAGGCGCTCCGGATTCCGGGGAGCACTATTGGCAGGGCTTCGTACCACGATGAGCCGGGATGGCACATAATTGCTGCCTTTAATTGCCTATGGAGACGCTCTACCATGCCGTTTGCTTGGGGGTGATAAGCTGACGATCGAGAGCGATGTGCGCCTATGTATGCTGATAAAGCGTGTAATAGCTTTGACTCGAATTGGCGGCCTTGGTCAGTTGTTATGCGTTCCGGGCAGCCGAATCTGGATATCCAGCCACGGGTAAATGCGTCTGCGACATCTTCAGCCGTGATCCGCTCCAGAGGAAAGACTTCTGGCCAGCGGGAGAAACGGTCTATTGCTGTGAGGCAGTACTGGAAGTGATTGGCCGATGGTAGTGGACCAATGATGTCCAGATGAACATGCTTAAAACGGGCGGACGGTGGTACGAAGTGTCCAAGTGGCGAAGAGACGTGTCGGGTAATTTTGGCTCGTTGGCATGGCACACAGGCTCGGCTCCAAGCGCGAACATCTCGTTGCATAAGGGGCCAGACGAAACGCTCCGTGACAAGCCGGGCCGAGGCATTAGGACCAGGGTGACTAAGGCTGTGGAGAGATTCGAAAACCTGTCGCCTGTGTGACGCAGGGACATATGGTCTGGGGCGACCAGTGGATGTATCGCAGTAAATTTCGGTATTTAATCCAGGTACATGCATGCGTTGCAAATGCAATGATGAATTTCCACCGAGTACATCATGGAGTTCAGAATCTTCCAGTTGAGATTGTGCAAGAGAGGCTAGGTCAACCGGTGACGGATTAATGGCATCGGTGCGGGAAAGCGCATCTGCGACAATGTTTTCTGACCCGCTAATGTGGCGGATATCGGTCGTAAATTGTGCAATGAAGGTGAGATGGTTTAGTTGGACAGGAGGAAGTTTGTCTCCCTGTTGTTGGAACGCGAAGCACAGCGGCTTATGGTCCGTGAATATTATGGCGTGCTGCGCTTCAAGGATGTGTCGGAAATGTCTCACCGCCAAATAAATTGCCAGGAGTTCACGGTAATACGCCGGCCACTTCGACTGTCCGGTGGTGAGCTTCTTGGAAAAGAAAGCCAAGGGTTGCCAGTTATTGTCAACGCGTTGTTGTAAACTAGCTCCTACGGCTGTTTGGGAGGCATCCGTAAATAAGCCGAGGATTGCTTCTGGAACTGGATGCGCCAGGAGTGTGGCATTAGAGAGGGCAGTCTTGCAGTCGGAAAAAGCCTTTTCTAAGGTCGGTGTCCATTCGATGCGCTGAGAACCGCGAAGTCCGGAGAGGGCCGTGTGGAGCGCGGCCTGGTACTCAGAGGCATGTGGCAGGTACTGACGATAGAAGTTCATGACTCCCAAAAAACGTCGAAGAGCGCGTGCATTTGCTGGTTTAGGCAATTCCTGTAAGGCAGCGACTCTCTCAGGAAGGGCTCGAATGCCCTCTGTAGTGATTTGGTGACCCAAGAAGGTCACTGATTGTGAACCGAGAACGCTTTTGCCGAAATTCACCAGGATGCCGTGCTGCTCCAATCGATGAAAGACTGCATTAAGATGTTTCTCGTGCTCACTGGGGTCAGAACTAAATATCAGGATGTCATCCACGTAAGGAAAGCAGAAATCAAATCCTTGGAGTACCTCGTCTATAAATCTTTGGAACGTCTGGCCGGCGTTACGAAGTCCGAAGGTCATAAACGGAAATTCGTAGAGACCAAACGGAGTGGTAATGGCTGTTTTTGGCACGTCATCAGGATGCACAGGTATTTGTGTGTAGGCCTTCACGAGGTCGAGGACGGAAAAAATCTTGCTTCCGTGCAGGTTGGCTGCGAAGTCCTGCATATGGCGTATTGGATATCGGTCCGGAATGGTTCGAGCGTTGAGGGCACGGTAATCGCCGCAAGGGCGCCAACCATCATTCTTCTTAGGAACGAGATGTAATGGTGATGCCCATGGGCTCTTAGATCGACGCGCTGTTCCATTCCGGATCATCGCTTCGAATTCCGCTTTCGCGATGACAAGCCGCTCTGGAGCCAGGCGGCGCGGACTGCATGACACTGGTGGTCCAGGTGTAGTCTTAATATAATGAACGGTCTTGTGGCGAGTCTCCCGCGGGATACCAGATGGGCGAGATAGTCCCGGAAATTTCGCGATGAGCTTCTGATAGGCAGACGGTGACAGCAAGACCTTAACGCTAAGCGGAACCGAAGATGCAGGAACACCTGAGACAGTGAGTCCAGTTTTTCCGTCTATCAGGCGCCTGAAGCGGCAGTCAGGTAGTAGCTGGTAGTGGGCGAGGAAGTCTGCTCCGATTATGGGCGTGGCGACGTCGGCAATTATGAAACGCCACGAAAAATCTCGGCGGAGTCCGAGATTTAATTGCAGAGGTAAGTAACCGTAGGTCCGGATGATCGTCTGGTTGGCGGCGCTGAGGTCCAATCCGGTAGGAGAGAAGTGGCCATTTAATAGTCGCCGCGGGAAACAGCAGAGGTCGGAGCCCGTGTCGACGAGGAATCGATGCTTGCTGACCCGGTCTGTGACGAGCAGGCGGCTTCCTGTGAGTTGGCAACCGGTTTCCGCCACTAACGGCTGCCGTCGGTGTATTTCCGCCTCGTAAGAGCAGGGCGTTGTGCAGCGTCGAGCCTGATTTCCGAATTTGCGGTGATACCAACAGACACGGCCTGATGTGGAGCTTGAGCTGGAGCGAGATGCTGGAGAGCCTGAGGAGGCGGTAGGATAGGAACGGTCGCGGGACGGAGACCGCCGGTGATTGCAGCGAGAGCACGCTTGAAGAGCGGCTACCCTCTGAGTTAAGTCCTGCAACTGTATGGAGAGCGAAAGAATCGGATCGGTGGTCGGCGTGCTGGTAGCGGCGTGGATGGCGGCAGGAACGCTCGGCGGAGAGACCTCATTCGGGGACACGCGATGAACGCCTGGAGTGTGCACAGCTTGATGTCGTGCATCACGCTCTCCGGCGTCGGCGTCTACGAGATGAAATTTCCGCTGCAGCTCTTCGTTTACATGCTTGAGGAGAGTAAGCTGCCGTTGAAGCTCCTCCATGGCGCGTACAGTGAATGAACAAGAAAAGGCACCTCCAATTAATAACGATGATCACGTCGGGGTCACCACTGTGGGAGAAGGCGCCAAGAATTATATACGCGGTGATGCTAAATTTATTTTATTGTCTCCGATACAGTTAGTTCTCTTAAGGTTCGTACAGGTATCTCTCTCTCACTGGCGAGAAGAGTTGCGAGAGAAAGCTTATATACACTTTGGCTAGGTTCCGCAAACCTCTCCAGACTTCTCTCGAAGATTCGGAGAGGATCCGGGCGAACAAGGTCGTCGCAGTTGAATGGCGCCACGTATACTTTGTCGAGGGTTCCACAAACCTCTCCCGTCCTCTCGAAGGTTCGGCGAGGATGGGCGGATAAGGTCGTCGCAGCCAGACCGGGCGCTAGTTAAATGGAGCTACACACCTATCGCATTTAGCCTGCAACAAATACTTGAGTTGGTGAATTAATCGGAAATTAATACATACGATTTTATTTGAGGAAACGATCGATTTCAAAATACAAAAGACATGAGCAGATTGAAATATACAATCTAATAGCTTAAGCCAAAAGAAATTTATATTATGTAAATTAAATTTGATCATAAAAATTGCTATGTAACCATTAAACTAAAAAATTAATATGACTAGTATGAAGAAGAAACGGATGAAAAGTAAAAAGAAGAAACAGATTTTAGTGAAGAATATGTATAAAATCTTGGCGAAATTCTAATTCTAATTAATATACTTACTATATATACTATACTTACTTAAAATTATAATTACTTATAAGTACTAAGGCAGGTATTTGAACAAAAAAATGTAAATTTCACTCGTAGAATTAAATACGATAGGGAGTTAAATAGAGCACATGGTATAGTAGATATCAGAAGGAAAAAGTAGGAGACTCAGGTGAGCAGGCCATGCCAACAGGAATCTAGAAGGGGGCATAAGAAAACAAATCTGGAATCCAAACCCAGAAGGAAGAAGACTCCCAGGAAGGCCAAGAAAACGATGGGAAGGCCAGGATAAGCAGGAATTGAGAAAGATGAGGAGGATCACTGAGGAGAATGCACAATGCAGAAAATAATAATGATGGAAGTGTGTTGACAAGCCCAAAGGTCACCTTGGGTACTTCGTGTCTGGGGTCTCGGGGCCATGGGCATAAGAGTGGAAGAAATCTAAGCCGGTTAGACACACACCAAAACATTTGAAGGGAATGGCTTAACATTCACTTTGCGATGTTGTACCTTTTGAGCAAATTTGAGTTCCGGCGAAAGTTCCCGCGTGATGAGCCAAATTGTTACCATATTGCATATCTTCGTCCAGCCTTAACTTCCTCCTCGAACCTTGGAGGCGACAATTGGTCGGCCGTCGACCCAATTTTCTCCACTCCGGCGAACAGGATTCCTCTCCTCACCGCTTATAGAAAGGGGATTCCCGCGAGGAGGGAGGGGGGGGGGAGGAGGCGGCCTCCTTTGAAATGTGTCTAACGCGTGCGCAAGTCGCTGTTCCTCTTTTTTTCATTTCCCTGTGAGCGTACTCTGTGACCCCGAGACGGGTGGGCTGAGTCATCTTATCTCTTGAGGCCTGCGATTTCAGGTATCTTGTCCGTTGATGAACATGTTTCAAGTAGTACGAGCAGTAGTAGTAGAATAGAATTTTACTCTTGGGTTATGAATTGGAGACTCGAGTCATAAGCTCGTGCTAACTTTCCAAAAATGCTAACGCCAGAACCAATATTATGGATTTGCATCAGAATATACACGCGTTTATTATTCAATTTCTTTATCATAAATATTAATCTATTGAAATTTGGTTTCCTACATTTCTCCACTCAGTTCTCTTTTCACCTTCTTCGTCTATACTCGTAATTCTAACATCCTTGGTAATTTCGTTCATGTAGTCCCTTAGTAGTCTTCATTGGTAATTGTATTTGTACCTGAAGATGTCGCTCAAGCGATGAAACTGGTCGTATTAAACTTACTCATGTGAAATTTACAAAGTTTTTTTCATTCCGATATGTTCCCATTCGTTGTGCGCACCTTCCATTTTTTTCTTCAGGAGTCTAGAAGTGTTAACATGTGCTAACCGAAAAGTATCACGTTAAAAAATAGATGGCTTCTGCTGCTGCGGTGAGAGAAATGAAATGCCTTTATTTTCACTTCTCCTATACGTAGTGCAATTTAAGACCTCAGCAAGTTCTCACGCGTTAATGCCATTTACACCGAATTTGAAAGAAAACACATGAATTGCAAGACGCTTAATTAGAAAACCAGATATCGAAATCATATTATTTTTACAATCTAGTTGTTATCCTCAGCATAATATAACTTTTTTTTCCTATCTCGGGGGTTGAACTGGGAATCTTTTTTTTTGTGTGACGGTAAGGATTATTATTTCTAACCCATATATATCTACGGATTTTATTATCTTTCCATTATGCCAGACTTTGATTTTTGGTGCTCCACTTGCTGAGATCATATCGCACGCCAAGCTTTTATTGTTCGGTAGAAGAAGAAAGCATCCATGCTTATGGGGGAATTTGAAACGGAGACCCTAGGTGTGAAAGGTGGAAGACACATCGACCCTTCATTGCAGACGCCAACGAGTTATCACGTCAGTGTATGCGTGAAAATATTCCTACATTAACTATTCCTGTTGTAGTTTCTTAATTTGCGTGCATGACGACGACCCAAAATCATGGCGCCGACTCTTAGGGACATTTGGTTGAAAAAAAAAGATTTTTAAAATTCTACGTTGTTAACGACGTACTGCCCACCCGGACGTAAAATTTACGAATACTTGAAGGAGTGACGAAAAGTAAAACGCCATTTCCCGCTAGCATATTGAAAATAAAACCTTTCGAATACGTGTCATAAAATCAGTATCTCTAATTTCGAATGCTTTAGGGTCTGTATGGAAAGTAATGAGACAAACCAGGGAAATTATGTTTTAAACCTTTGGTTGCATAGGTTTAATAATTTTTAAAGCAGGACCTTTGAGCGTCTAAACACCATTGCCAGTGTTTCTACCAAGTTTGGTATGCCTCCTGGAGCATTGACGTACAAGCTAGTGTAGATTTGATTGATAGTACCTACTCGTATTTGATGCAATAGTAGGTTATGCGAAGGGGCAGAAACAGATATTTCATCGTCTTCTATACTGTAATTACCCCTTCTGCACATTGTCATCCATGAAAAATGTGCGTTTATAGTTTCTCATTTCGAATACGCGTCTGTTTCAGACCCACTTTCTTCACATGTGAACTCTCCAAGGTGAAACGTACAAGAAGTATAAAAACTACCGGTGTTTACTTCCTAAACGCTTGATATGCTCTTTTAACTAATTTGTGTACGGTGAAAATCAAAAAGCCCTTTTGCAGGCAGCACCTAATGAACTTTTAGACACTCTTCGATCGTTTTCGCGCACGATTCTCATTGAAATTCACATTAATTTATCAGTCTCATTAACGTTTGCACCGTTTTAACATAAAACCATCTGCACATTGTGTGTCACTTTTTCTGCACATTTGTCGAAAGCATTCTCTTTATTTTTCAACTGCACGGATCATATACCTGGAATGGTTTTCTCACTCTTTACATCCACCAGCGTAACTCACAAAAGTAGCATTTACGTAATAATACAAATAATGCAATGCTACTTTCAGGAAATAATGATTGAAAAAAAATACTCAGTCTGTATCATTAAAATCAAAAAGATTTTTGTACATTCTTGGCGACGATCTTCGCTTAACGATACTCATTTGTTTAGCCGTATTAGTTTTTCATTGATATGTTTCATGCATTGGTCCAGTGTTCCACACAAGAAAATCGAGCATTTCACTGATCGATGCAAATTCCGAGAGAGTTGCACGGACTTGAACGAAGAATTGGACCAGCGGAAAACCTGTGCCTTGGACAGGAATTCCTCGCCTGGGGCCTTTTGAATCATGGCCAATGTCTCGGTACCTGATTTCCTGAGATGAACACAAAAATGAATCGCACATCGTCGCTCAATTGTTGCACTCCATCTCGAACCGCGGCCTAGGTAAAAAAGAACACTTTGTTAAAAACTTGGTCTGTACTCTGCAGCAGCTCGTATGCAATGGCGGCCGACGGGAATGTGTACAAAATAGCCGAGGACATCCTCTACCCGTCCCGAAGTCCTATGGATGGCCGTCCTCAACAATATTCCCTCATTGGGTCCCACTCACTTTGTGGTGTATTATCGGCAATCCAGAGGACTCTGATCCGTCCCGGCCTACAGCGCTGCCATGCGACTTTTCTGCGCAGCTGGAAAAAAAATCAAGTATCATAACTTTCCGGACAGACCCTTTGTATTCAAGAAGATTCCCGGAGCCCGAATATGTGACCTTGGTCGCGAGGGAAGAGATGCTTCTTCATCCGAGCGAGTTTTTATAAAATACTTCATATTGGTGTAAAGACAAAAGGTCAGTCTAATTTTTTAAATTCTGTGTGGCAAAGAATTTGTTGTAACTTTACTACTGTATTTCTCGGCTTTTAAGATTATTCGACTTATTTACTTTTGTCCTAAAAAAAATAATCTATCTATTACCTTTTGATGTCGTTACTGGCGAAACTGAGGAGCGATCTTTTACAGAATAGCGAAACAAATTTGGCGACATGGCGTAATCTGGAACGCTTATTTTTACTTGCATCTCCTTGCAAGGTTCGTATCACGCAGATTTCAACTATACGGCATTACGGCCTATAGGCCAAATCTAACCTTGGCATTGACCAAAAAGGCTCAGGGTGGTTATCCTTGGGTTTATACGAGAAAAAAATCTCGTCCTTTAAGCCGAAAGATACGATACCTCTCTTTCCTGCGTGCCTTCTTCTCGCCTTCTCGGTTTTGACTCCAGAGTTATTTTGTCATACCTCCTCCTTGAATTATGATGCTATGGCCCAGCCACCTCTTTCCTTCTCTTACATTTGGATTCTGTCACTATAGTAGGTACTCTGTATAAATCTCTAAGTTCTCCGTCATATTTGATTCTACATGTGTAGTCATCCCTTGTTGGTCCAAATATCTTTTTTAATACTTTATTTTATGATTTAAACAACGCTTTATCCATGTTCTTAATATTTTTCTGCTCCATGCAATAAGTTTAGTATAACGGGATTAGTATGTTTTATATATTTCAGGTTTTATATGGTTTGATAGCAGCTTTGTTGTTAGCATTTCCTTCAAGGCATGTAAACTTTATTGGCTATAGATAGTTTTAAGATTGTATATTCCGATTTGTTTTTTTTTGTTTCGTGAGACGTGGCATTTAGATACATGTATTATTCCACTTGCTGAAAATCGTGACTATCAAATTCCAGTTTTCTTTGTCATTTAGTATACTGCCTAAAAATGTATTATTTTTCAGATGTTTCAATTGATCTTTTGACTCATATTATTACAAGAAAATTATTAATTAGACGTGTATATTTTTTTCGACATATTTTGTAATAAAATCCATGCCTATCCTGCTAAAAAGTACGCTTGGAGAAAGATTTATGGGGTGTCATTAACCGTGTCATTATGGTCAATTATATATCTGCATGTGTGACTATTCACGATTCAACATTAAATGCTTATGTCAGCCCAAGGCACGATCATTAGCGTAGGTGACCAATCACCTCCTAGAATCTTACTCATGTTATGTTTTTGCCTTCAGGACCTGCAAAAATTATTATTGATGACCTTTCCCTGATTTATTACCTCCATCAATCATCTAGCCAAGAAAAAAATCGTCGAGTAAATTTCGTAATTAGTTCGCGAATGGAACAGAAGGAAGAACAAGAGCCGGTAGCGGATTTCCGTTCTACTGTTAGAATTCGTCAACATATCTCATTTTCACTTTAAAGGTGCATTTATCGTCATGTATAACTTCACATATCAAATCCGTTGGATAAGAGTCAGCGCAATCGTAGCGGTTCTTGAATATCTTTGATTGCGATAGCTTTTAACCTGGATGCCGGCTTAGTTGATGGCCTAAGAGCGTCCTAGTTTGGTAGCACACATTTTTCCTTATTTTTTTACTCTCCTTCAGAAAATATTCGATGGATAAGGACCAAGAGTTGGATTCAACTATTGGTAGCGTACGATATGAATTTCTGACACGTGTCTTAGGAGTGTATTACAGTGTGCGCATTTGTCGCCGTACGTGTTTCATTCGTTGAAAGTCCAAAAATTCAACATTTTCTGGAGAAAGAAATCTCGGGTTTCCTGGATAGTCGTGTTGTTCAGCACCGACCTTTCGTGGGCTAACTCTGCCATCGTCATCAGGGTTAATACTATTGCCAGGATTTGTTGGTTTTGTGTACGATTAAGGCCAAGACTTAGCCGTCGAAACGTCTGTGCTGAACAGCACTGTTATCCGGCGGGAAATCCGAGATCTCTTCCTCCAGTCTATATCGTCGAGAAAACCTGAGATCCTTCATTACTCACAATGTTCTACCCGCTGATTGGCGGCCAGCCTTCATGCATATAACACAAGAAGAGTTTATTATTTTTTCAAACCATTCGTTTATAACTCTTCACTTTGATTGGTGTTTTTTATCATGGCCGTGTCTAACAAAGAGTAAGCGAAGCCACCACTTCATACACATCTAAACGCACCTTATTTAAGACAATGGAAATCTTACACTCTCAAGTGATTATTATTATTATTATTGAGTTTAAAACCATGACTACCGTATTTTCCACGGGTTAGATATGATGAAAAGAAACAATGTACGATTTCAACAAATTTGTATCCATCCAATCAGTTTTGACGTCCATTTCATCATTATCAAGCTAATTGTGAAGGTCGGAGACACCTAAGAGTATGGAATCGTACATAGTGCATTCTTTTCATCATGTTCATTGTTAGGCAGTTCCACAAAGTTGCATCTGATTCTCTTAATTTCTACTGGTCAGGGGTGTTAATGATCCACATTTCCTCGATGTCGTAAGGCAACAGTATCATCATCTCTGTGAAATCAGGGATGATGAGATTGTTGCCTCATTGATAAGAAGCGAGGAGCAACAATTTGCTGGCGTTTCATCAGCGGGGAGTCGCCATTCTTCTCTTTTCTCTTATTTGGTGTTCGCGTGATTAGTTATCACACTATTTGTGTAAGTGAGAATGATCACTATTTGCGTTCCTATCGATTGATTGATAGTTTTTTTCGACATTCCTTAACTCAACTTCCTCCATTCCAGAGTTACATTTAAACGTTAAAAACACGCTCACTCGCTCACGGAAGTATCACAGACCACGATAAATAATAGGTGGAGCCAATAGATATGGCACGATGGACAGAAAAACACAAAAAAGGAACACTCACACAAACAAAAATTTCAAATTTTCGAGCAGCAATGTTCAGGAGTTGAGAGGATCTGCGAGGAAGAGGAGGGTTGGACAGGGCGGAGAAAATAAGTTGGGGGAGGGGGGGGGAGAGTAGGAGGAGAGGGAATTGTTATTATCATAGATGGAAACAATGACTTTTAAGACAATGTATAAGAACCTCTTCTATTTTCTCGACCACGTGACCGATCCCAAAGCGTATTTTGATCAAGCTTTGTTTTGATCTTAAACATTGTTGTGAATCGTGCTGCTGCCACTTTTCCGCCCTCTCAATTTAAATGCAGTTATGTTGACTTCGTTGCCAGCGTTGTGCTATCCTCTTTACACATCTCCTTAGCCGATCTCTTACTCATGAGCCTTCCCCTTATGAATGTCACGCTTCGCGCGGGCGACTCTCACCATGTTTCACTACTACTATAACTTTACTTGTCCTGTATTCTAAGTTCCTCTCATCTTCTGCCTCTCCTCACGTCCTTCAGAATTCTTGTTCTCTTCTTTCCTCTTTCGCGCTAGCTAAGTATAATCGACTCTATCACCCTCTTCAATGTCCCATCACCTCTCAAAACTTCCTCTATCCACCATTGCTCCCTCCTTCGGATCTCTACCTCCAATTTCTTATCACTTCTACCATCTCCGACATAACTTCGTTTGTCCTCCTTGCTGCCCATATTTATTCATTCATTTTTCTTCCCCACCACTCCTCGAAAGCCCACAATCAGCGTCCATACCTATTCGAGACAAACTGTAGAATTCCTGGAAGAATATTAATCGTTTTTCACAACGATCACATAATGATATAATATGTAAATACGTACTTTAAATACTTGATTTTTTCGTAGGAGGTATTCTTGTCTCTCGTATTCGATTAGGTAAATTGAAGTTTAAAGTATGACCCGCGTTTACATTCTCTCCTCTTGGAAGGGCTTCCGTTTTCTGCTGCGTCTTAATGCCGTTGGGTCAAGCTTTCCTCGTCACTGTAGGCAGCATCAGGAACCTCTTACTGATCTGAAAGGAACTTTTTCCTGATGATGCTGTCTGCGATGGTGGCGAAAGTTTGAGGAAAATGAATGAAGACGCTTCTGAAACTGGAAGCCCTTCCCATCAGGGGAGAAAGCTCACACCGGAATGATAATACTTATACTAATCATATGCAGTTCGAAATTGCGGTTAAATTTGTGTGGAAGGGTAGAACTATGCCACCTTACTATTTAGAAGTTTATGAGTCTTTTCTTCTTTCACAATATGTGAACAAAATCTTTCCGCAACTTTAAAAAAGTGACATATATTTTATTTAATATTCCAACCTCATTTCCAGTCGAAAAATCCTCCTTCGTAAATGTTATTGTAATTACTGTTTTCTTACCAAGATAAAATTCCAGTACGTAGATAACAACGATAGCGTGTCTCCCTATGGTTTTCCTCATTGCTGATACTCATTAGATACAAAAGCAATCATATGCATCGTTAACTTTGATTTGAAACAAAACATCAATCATTTGGCGCCGTTGTGTCTGCCTCTATTTTTCCTCGTTCTAAGATGCACATTCCGTAAGAACTTGGCACGCGTTTGGAGTCTCGCGCGACGAGGAAAAGTGACGCTCGCTTACGAAACCCGATGCAAACAAAGCGACGAAGGTTGGACAAGAAAGCTCGTGCAATTTGCATTCCATGACTGTCTACTAATCCCCTAGCCTGGAAATTTTCTGCTTACAATTCTCTCCATAATTTTATGCCAGCATCTGACCCCAGTAGTTTTCCCGGTTCGTCTCTGTGTGTGGTGCCGTGACACAATTTCGCTTCCATTTGCCTTCATATGACTCGGGTCTTTCCCCCCTGACGCAGGCCGACCTCACCTTAGTCGAGCATCCACTCTGGTACGTTTTCCATTTATAGCTGAGAAGCACCGGGAAAATTAAGGAGCTAGAGCAGTCCTCCCACTAAAGATGGCCGAGTTGAAAAAAGAAAGACGTTAGCTTCAAGCCAATTTTGTCATTGCTTCCGACGAAATAAGAGGAAAAAGCTCTTCTTAGAACCATGTGGTGGGAAAACCTGCGCTTAAACGGAGTTATTCACCTTAAGCGCTATCGCCACTTCTATTGTCTGTCCTTGTCATATAACACTTGGGCTTATTTTTAATTACTTCAATATGTGTTCCCCAAAATTTCTTTGCTTAAATTACCACGAAAAATAATTGGGCATGTTGAAACTTGAAAGAAACATAATATAAATATTTGATACTATTTTATCGTTTTTAAAAATCATTTGAGCTTCCAAAATCCACCCATGTTTTTACTAATATCTTAACACTTGAAGATACTATATGTCTTCTTCAGGCGTGCAGCGAATACGTAAAAAGATTTTTGGTAAAATTCTTCTGGCGGTCCTAAAACCATGTGTGAAATTATCCCATCACATTATCATTGACCAACGACTCCTGTTTGCTGATATGATTGGCTATGAGCGCTAAAATTTACGAATTTCATTCAAATTGGCATGAAATAATTTTTGCGGAGTCATAGGCGAAACCACTGGTAAAATGCTCACTAATAGAGTTTCACATTGAAGATGATGAACATTCTTTGAAACACGGTTAGTGAGTTATTTCATTCATTTATTCGTGAAATTGTTTGCAAAAATTGATTTTGTGTGTAGCAACAGGTACTATTATATTTTTTCCCGACATCCAGTACGTATGTGGGTTGTGCCGAGAAAGTGCATTTATGACAAATTTTTGACGAGTATCTCCAGTTGTTTATGTCTTAAAAGCAATTGCAAGTGAGAGAATATAACCTTCAATTTTCTGTGAGAGGTACGTTACTTAGCTATTGATTATACTAATGTACTGATTGTATTGTACTATATTATATTGATAGTAATTTTATTTATGCTGCATTTATTACTTTCCGTATTTTCATAAACTGTCTATTTCTGTTGTGTAAAACCTGTTGATATCTCGTATGGGATTTAACCTTTTCATGGTCGATAACTATTTGTTTTGGTAATGTTTTGAAGTTAGTGCTGTATACTTAACGCGAGAAAAACTTAATCTCCTCCAAGTGTAAGGAACAATTAAAAATCTTATTATATTTACACTTAAAAAATTATAATAATAGTTTAGGAACCTATTTTTCTTTAAGCAGCTGAGAGTGGTCCATATGAGAGAGGTGCTGATTTCATCAGAATCATAAGTCGTCAGGCGTCTTCACTCATCATGCTCTATATGATTTAGCGTAGAATAGTCTGCTGCTCATTCCTTCATGCTTGATAGTAGTGCGTCGCAGTCGGTCTAAAGTTATAATTTTAAGAGGAACAATTATGCCTTTGCTTTGACAATAAACTTAGAATAGTGAGATTCAGAACATAGGCAATATAAATATCGTTAAATAATGATTATTTTTTAGGCACACCTGATCTTTTCCTTGAGATAACTTTTCGCCCGAATAAATAATAACCGATGCTGGGATTCACTAAGATGAGACTTCGTGGAGTACTGAATATTAGTTCTTATATATATAATTCGAAAGCATCTTGCTCTTATAATCGCGTTTGAAATCATTGTAAGTATTACTTAGATATAATTTAATCTCTCTTTTTGAAGGTTTTAACGATTAAAAGCTTGCAATTATAGTCTCTACGCCCTTTTGAAGGTAAAATAAAATTAAGGAGAAAGCATAAGTAATAGTACGTATTTTTATTATCTCTTGTGTGATGTCAACTTTTACTTTGCTCAAGGTAGTAGATTCAATACTGGATGGATTACTGTTGATCCTGGCTAGAATTACGTCGTGGAATTTGTGTACAATCTTTTCCAGGAATCGCTCCACTTTGCTTATATAACCAGCATAATTTTCCTCGTTTGCTTAGACTTATCAGCTGGCCAGCTTCCTTATGTCACTTGGTATGATTTATTTTTATGACGCACGAAATGGAGACGGCAACGCGATTATTGTTGAGATGCCAGACAAAGGATTTCTTAGGAATGGTGTTTTTTTGTCAGTTAAGCCGAACGAGTAGGTGCTTGATTAATATTGTATTTTGTTGACATACTTCTATGACAATTTGAGATAGCTTGATGCACTAAAAAAAGAATCATTTGAAGCATATTGCAGTACGTCGGAACTTTGATGTCATCGATGGTAACAAAATCACCGCATTTTTCGTAAATAATGGGATGGCCTAGGAAGTTTATGATTACTTTTTTCTTCCACATATTTTTAAATTTATTATCATTATTATCATAGTATATAATATAAAAGTGTACAATTTACAGTATTTTTACAAAATACAATTTATTTATACATTTTGCTATTTCTTTTTCAATTTATCAAGAAACAACAAAAACACCAAGATTTAACATTTGTGCTTTGCTTCTGCTCAAAAAATACTTCAAAATAATACTTAATCTAAAATAAGAATTGATGCAATAGAATATAATTGTATTTAGCTCTTTTTCCATATATATATTTTGGCATCAATACAAAAAGCTTCTGTAGGTACTCACTACAAGTCTTCCTCAGCCAATGGCTCGTCAGCAAGTTCTCTTTTGCAAATGCCTACTGCAAGTTATGTAGGTAGTAACTAGTATGTGCTCTTTACCAGTCAATAACTTGATCTTAAATTACATTCATCAACTTAAGAAAGAATCAGAGAGCTGATGCTTGTGCTTATGAGCACATACCTCGTGACCAAACGCAGTGGAAAATATTGGGACTTGAAGGGTCTATTTCTAAATAATCAGTCTCTGCGGGTGAATGGGTTGTTGCGTGATTTTGTTTACTTTTAACAACCCTGTGGGCAATAAACCAAACTTTTGCTTCCACTCTGTAGAATTAATATTCAATGCACTAAAGGGTTCATTTAATGCTGTATGCCTGAGAGAAGAGTGGTGTGTACCACCGTGTCACTTAGTTCCAAACTGATAGCTCTCGACTTATCTTTCATTACCAAGAAAATGACTTATCGACCATATTTTCCATGTGACACTAACAGTTAGTGGTGGATCAAAGTGTTGTCGCAGCGAAACGGCTGCAGCTGCAACTGTTCCGGTCAGACAGCTGTTTAAAATTGCTGTTGCAAACAACAGGTTAGTTTCGTCATCGCGCCGCGTTGCGCTCTCTGCTGTGCAGCGGCAACTGATAGCTGAAGCTGAATGTTTCGTCTTCTATTCTATTCCAGTTGCACCGCACGTGTGGCTGCGCTGCAGTTATAAGCTACAATTTGTTGGATATGAATCTGTTTCTGGCGGTTGCTGGTTTATTCAGCCAACACAAGTCCACCTATGGTTGCAGATAGAATTAGAATTGTCAAGTACCTATCTTTCATGAATCCAAATTAAATTTTTATGTAAGAAAAAGATTTCTTATTAAGTTGGATACAGAATTACTAGCCATGTTGTAACAGCGCCAATCGATCGGCTGTTGTTGGGTGTGCCTCTAGCTGTTGTCCGCAACAGGGTGTTTTGCGGAACGGTTTCGTTTTGAAACTGTTTCGGTTGAGAAACAGTTGCAGGAGAACTGTTGTGCTCTTATAGTGCCACCACTACTACCAAACAATAATGACCCCATGTATTCTTTTCACTTGTTTTCTCGCGCAATAACCCTAAATGGGTTCATTTTCGCTAATTATAAGTCTTCGTATTCGCTAAACAGCTGAGAAACAAAAGCTAAATCTCTAACTCAACTAGGGACTGATTTCACTTGGACACTAGCGCCGGTGAACCCTACAGAGTAGAAGTTTGTAACTCATATTTTCTTCTCCTAACCTCACCTCCACCGGGCCATTTCGCTCTGTGACGCGGCTTAATGCGTATCCACCTCCGACTGTTAAAAGAGTTGTATTTTATGGCAACAAAGTGACATGGTGGTTTTACCGATGATGTGGTTGCATTTCGAGGGGATCAAAGGAATTTAATTAAGACCTTTGATAATTTGTGCAAAGTGAAGGTAAAGTTGCCTCCTACCCAGATAGAATTTGGACCGAATTGAGTTGAGAGAGTAATTATTTGATGAGTTTAATCTGCAGACGTTGACGATCAACTGAACATCCATAGAGGGGAAAGACCCCAGGTGACGGGGTCATTCAACTAATACATTCCATTTGACGCAGCGGTTAGGCGCCTAAAGAAGCGGACAACTGCAGCCTATCCTAGCAGTAGTGAGTGGGGGGGGGGGCAGCACAACGCGTCAAAGATATTTTGAGTTTCTACATACCGTATTCCTCTGGTTGAATATCTTTTCGCAATGATAGAAGTACCGAAAGGTATCCTGGAATATTTTCGTTGAAGAAGTTTAAATAGACGTTGATTTTACAAGCGCAGGATTGGACTAGCTGGGTACTTTCTAGTCCATGTTGTAAGTTGAAATGAAACCCTTAAACTTGGTGATTCCATTAGGTTTTATTAAAAAAAATACACTACCCGGGTTTCAACGCCGGACCTGACGTCATCGTCAGGTCCACCTGAAGATGACATCCGACGAAATCTGGGTCATGATTCTAAAAAAATCTTGTGGGAGCATCAAGTTTTCGTTTTTCATTTCAAGTATGAATAGATTCCATCAAGGCACGCCGGAGACCATGAACCATATCACAAGTTTTGACTACAGTCACTAGGTCCGGAAGTTCCTTATAGTGACTGTTGGGTTGTTATAGAGTCCTGGCGACCTATATGTCGCAGGTTTGCATCCAACTTCGGCAATTATATTTCCGTTTATTTTACTATCAAAGTCATAGATTTTACAGTTCGAAATATCATTAGCACTTGGATCACCTCGTATTATTATTTACTATTTTTCATCATCATCAAAATCGGAACTCGGCAATCAGGAGATTGGTTTGACGCAGCTCTCCACTCGATTCCCCGTTCAACTAACCACTTTATTCTTTCGTATCTGTTGTCTTATTTCGACATTCCTCATAAGTTGCTAAATGTATTCCTTCCATAAATTGCTTGCGTAACATTTTGTAATGTACTCTGTACGTTAATGAGTTTCAAAAGCTACATATGCCATTTGAAAGCGTTAAATCAAAGTTGTTCTTCAAAATGCTCTGGCCTGATTGTTTAGAATGAATAAATAGTATCTACCTATTGTTTTATAGAAAATTATAAAGTGATGTAAATTCGTCTAAAACTTTCATCGTCATCAGTAGTTAGCTATCATTCCGAAGATTGGTTGGCTCCAGCTATCCACTTCATTCTATAATCGACAAAATGAACGGAACTGTGTCCGGCGAGACGTAGTGGAAGGATATCATAATTAAACACAAAATTTGATAGCACTATTCCACAGATTAATAAAAGGTACAACGCGTTTCAGCTGTAAATCCATCATCAGGTAGCTAACCTGATGATAGCTTTACAGCTCAAACGAGTTGTATCTTTTATTAAATCTGCGGAATAGTGCTATCGAATTTTGTGTTTAATAAGTCAACAAACTGCTTTATTTCTTGATGCGCCTTCATTTCAACTTATATGATTATAAGAATAATGTGTTCCATCCTTGTTCTTATTCAGTAATAACTTTTGATTTGTTGATATTTTTTCATTATTGTTTTCATGAGGCTGCTACTATATTAACTTTGATCGGCCAAATAAAATATTAAGTAAATAAACCAACTCTAGTATATTCTCTATAACTCTATATAAACTCTAGAGCCATAGTTAAGTATCCCGAGGGTTGAGTAGTAGTAAAAGGGCGTTCAACTTTTCTCTAATGAGCACGCCTTCATAGATCGTTTCCCTGTCTCCTCCTTCCTGCTGTACTTTCTTCGAATTTTGGTGAAATGCTTGCAAGTGTGACGACCGATGAATACGGAATTAGAGGTGGGCAATGACATTATTAGAAACGTTTTGAGATTAAATGATTTAGCGAAGACGAGATAAAGGTATAGAATAAAGGCAGAGCTATTAAGGAAAAAATCTGAGTGCTGACAATGAGGTGCATAAGTGAGCAGGCGAAAAAATAATGAAAAAGTGAAGAAGTCGAAATGACAGAAGAATTTAGTGTGGTCGACTGCATCAAATTTATTATGTTTAACCATTGGCCAAAAGTCAGGTTTTAGTGAGAGAAATATTTTAAATAAGTAGGAATATAAAAAATTGAGTGTTTTGATTTAAGAGGATGAAGAAATCGCCTTGATGCATCCAAGATGTGGTTGACGACTTTATGGCGTAAATTTCACGTTAAAGATGATGGCAGACAGCCTTCGAAACGTCGCGTCGGTGCTGAACGAAACTTCTACCCGGTGGGAAACCCGAGATCTATTTTAGGGTATAGTGTAATGCACGTTGGTGAATACTTACCCCCTGCCACACACCCCTGAGGTGACTTGCAGGGTATTTTGTAGATGTAGATGTGTTTCTCCAATCTATTCACCGGGAAAACCTGAGATCCTTCATTTAATTATTAAATGATTAATTTCAAGGGAATGTTTTAAATATTCAAGCGAAACTAGCAGAGTTTTGCTCAGTGTATTTATGTGGCCGTAGTAACTTGACGACCAGTTCGGGTTTAGGAGAGGGACTGAAACGCGAGACGCTATAGCAGTGATGAGGACGTTAGTAGAGATAAACCTGGAGTATGGGCAGGATGTTTTTGAATGCATCGTAGATTTCGAGAAGGCGTTTGATCCGGTGGAATGGACGAAATTAATGGAAGTGTTGAAGAAATTAGATGTCGATTGGAGGGACAGGCGGGAATCGGGATGGGCCACGATAGGACAGGGAGTGCGGCAGGGGTGCCCACTATCGCCGCTGCTTTTTAACGTGTATTCAGAAGAAATGGTAATGGAGTCATGGGGGGGGGAGAAGGTAGGAATAAAGGTAGGAGGAGAGCTGATAAAATCAGTGAGATTTGCAGATGATCAAGCATTGGTCAGTCAGTCTGCCAAGGGGTTACAGTCAATGTTGAATGCGTTAGATGTGCAGTGCGAAAAGTATGGGATGAAGATCAACCACAAGAAAACGAAAGTTTTAAAATTTGTAGAAGTAAGAAGGCGGGGCTGAATATAAGGGTGGGAGGGCAGAAGATAGAGCAGGTCGAGCAGTTTATGTATCTGGGTAGTATTTTGGAGGAGAATGGGTTTAGTTGTAAGGGCATCAGATGCAGAATAGCGCTCGCTAAAGAACCATTTTCGAAGAGAAGGGAATTGATGAGGGGGGGTCTGAGAATAGACGTAAAGAAGAGGCTGGTGAAAACTTGAGTATGGAGCGTGGCGCTGTATGGGTCGGAAACTTGGTCATTGCGAATGGAGGATGTGCGTAGACTTGAGGCATTTGAGATGTGGGTTTGGAGAAGGATGGAGAAGGTGAGCTGGATGGCGAGGAAGGCGAACGAGGAGGTAATGGATATGGTTGGAGAGGAGAGGAAGCTTGTGGCAGAGGTTCGGAAAAGGCAGAAGAGATGGATGGAGAAGGTTTTGAGAGGAGAGGGTGTATCGAAGAGAGTGATAGAGGGGAGAACACCGGGGAAGCGTGGAAGAGGAAGGAAGAGGATAGGAATCCTGGACGAAATAAGAGGAGGTAGAAGATATGAAGAATTGAAGAGGGATCTAATGGCGGGACATCCTTAGGAGGGAAAGCGAGACGATGTTTATGAATTTGGGATGCAGAATGGGGACTATCCAAGAACCTACCAATCAGCTGGTAGAATTCTTGAATGAAGTAACTGTACAGGCGTCCCATAGTATGAGGCTGAATGGTTACTATGGAAATATACGGTCTCCCTTTTGCCGTAAATTTAGCTGGAGATAATGGGTCCCTTCCATTCGCTTTAGTGCGCTAATCACTTCGCAACACATGGGCGTACTTGCATTCCATTCGTTTCAGACCCTGCGCACTTCAAAACAGATCGGGAGGAAAATTGATGAGCGCTAAACAACAAAAGAACATACATAAATACTTTTTTTCGTTTTATAAATACGTTTTAAATACTTATTTTGAAGGAATCTTACAAGTTTACACAAAAATTTTGCCGTGACCGTTGTTCACCTATAACCGGAAGGTTAGAAAACATTTCGCCAGCGCACATAGTTCCATTCAACGTCGTTTGAGTGCGCTAACTCCAATACCTCGAATGGAAAGTTCCCGATATCATCTCCTCAAAACTTTTTAAATCGCTGTGACTTTACTTCTTTTCACGATTCCTTTCTTATGCCCTGCTAATTTTTCTCTTTTATCCACAATACATATTCTCTTAATTCTCCCTTTCATGCTAACCGAATTTCTCCTAGTACGGCCTTTAAGCATCCACTTCCCTCTTAATACATGCTTCATCCATATTTTCCACCTTTTCCTAATCTTATGCATCAAATTTCTTGTTTTCATAGCCATTACCATTACTTATTCTATGGTCCTAATTTATGTTAATCCCACTCTTTCCCATCTCCTTCCCACCCACATCTAGAGCCTTCAATCTATTCCCCTCCTTTTTCACTCTTCCATTTTTCCAGGTATGTGCCACATGCTATGCCATGCTCCATATCACTCTTAACCAGCCTTCTTTTCACATCATCTCACACTTTTTCTCAAGGTCCCTCACATCAGTTCTCTCCTGTTAGTAAATGCTACTGTTTCTAACGCGATCTTCCTCCTTGTATTATTCTTATGTGTGAAAATATTTACTAAGTAAAGTTTTCACTCACTTAGCATACGTTGTTTTTCAGCTTCTCAACTCAGGTTTCTTGTCTCGCGTTAGAATTGCGCAGAATGTTTCAGGCGGTGGGGGGCGACGCATTCTTTATGGCCGTATAAAACACGCGATATGGCACGAAGTTGGCAAAGGTTTGAGCGTCATGAGTGTCGCATCACGGAAACTTCCGAGAAAGAGATGCCGTAAATTTTATTTTGTGGACTCAAAACGTCGAAAATCCAGATTTGACTTGGAGTACTCAATTATGCTGGGACTACCTCGGGGTTTCTTTTACGCCGTCTGAGGAAACTTTGTGGAAGAGAATTATAATAGGATTACAAGACAAACTTTGCGCTTTTCCTCACTATTTATGACAGTTCGACCGTGCTGCGTTTTCCCCTGAGCTGGTCTATTGGTCCGTCAATGCTAAATTTGCGTTAAAAATTAATATCCTTGATGTTGGTAGTCTCTACCGAAAAATGAATTGTAATTATTTTATTCATTATCATGTCAATTTTAGAATAAAATATCCTGTCAAAGGTTTCGTTGACATATTCCTACCTTTTGACACTGTATTCTCATCTAATTCATGTTGAAATGACATGGGCTTAAATGAGATAAGGATGGAGCATAGGTTAAAAACACTTTGTTTTTGTGGTATTTAACAGTCTTACGATCTTTAACGGAATACACGATCCCGGAGAAATAAAATCAGCATGCTACTGTGTTGCTGATGAAATAGGTATTCTGGCGGAGAAGGAAAATCTGACGAGAATTCTGAACCGTCTGGATAATCTATGAAGAATAGGAATTGAAGATTAATGTTAAGAAAACCTATCTTATGGTTTTTGGAAGCATTACAGAATACAAGATCATGGTGAGATTCGAAGAGCAAAAAATGGCACCAGTGGATGAATTTTTCTCTGTAAAGTAGAATCACCAGTGATGGAAGGAACAAGAAATAAACTGTGGGTAGTGTAGCGAAAGCAAAGACGGCATTCTATCAGAAGAGTCTGCTGACAGCTAGTAACATAACCCTGGAAATATGGCTGAGCAAAAGAGACTTAAAGAAATAGATATGTGCGCTACTGTAGAATGATGAAGATAAAATGGACGGAGAGCATAAAAAACGAAGAAGCCTACGAAGAGCTGGACCGAAAATAAGCAAAATGAAAACTGTACGGAGAAGGAGAGAAACACATATTCGACATATTTTGCGACACAACAGCCTAATTAAAACATTATTGGGAGGAGAAATGAATGAAAAAATTACAGAGAGAGGGCAAAAATGGAATACATCAAGTAAATTAAGAAGGACATCAAGGTGAATAATTAAGTAGGAATAAAGTGGTTGGTTGAGAGAGGAGTGGAGTGGAGAGCTGCAGCAGACCAATGTGCTGAATGATGACTGTTGAGGTGATCTGTATGTTTTTAATTCCATCAATTAAATGAAAAGGCTTGTCATTTGTTTTGAATAGCACAATATCGAGCGAACCGCCTTATAAGGGACAAAATAAATAAAAATCTTTGCTTTTACAAAACTGCAAATTATTATAATTTGGACAGCTGTTCAATGAGGGAGCAGTATGAAGAGCGAATTTTATTGGACATGAATCAGAATTTTGGTCTTGCGCTCAATTGGGAAATTGGGATTATTATTTCAGGTGGTCTGCCTATTATGGTTATCTATTTTAGGTGCTAGATAACCTGTACTAATCTTTTACTACCGCAGTTATCTTATCTCCTCCTGCGATTTATAATAAAATTAATTACCATTAAGGTTTATCTGACATTGTAAAACTCGGGCGTAAGAGTTGCTATGTGTGCTTCGAAAGGTGTTTAGATTGCGCCATGAATCAGTCACCGGACTCGACTGATAGATGCTGAATAATTGGATGTTTTTGAGGTGAAATTAGGAACATACTTATATAAGCTCATGGGAAAATCTTTGTGAACTCATGTGATTATTGGACAGATCTAAGAGTGAATATTCTAATAACATTATCACAAGAAAAAATACTTAGTTAATTTCCACACTAAGTTTTCCACACCTTGGTGTGAAAATGTATCACTCATATCCATAATTTGTTGTCATGATACATCAAACATTAAAATTAAATAATCAAATCTCTAGAAATAAACTTTAATTTATGTTCATTATCTTGTGAAAAAATAATGAGACCGGTAATCCCATCAGGATATAAAAAGTAAAAACGAGGACATTGATGATTTAACTTAATCATTCGCAGCTAAATTTAAGCTTAAGGGTATCCAACATCTTTTTCTATAAAAAGGTTTGGCTCAGTCTTCCCCGTTCCGAAGCAATGCATTAGGCTACTTGGTCTTTTCTTTCCCGGTTTTTTCATCGATCAAGTTCTTCGGAAGTATCTCGGTGTTCATTCTTTCTACGTGTTCTTTCCATTTGTTCCTGTGTCTTCTTACGTCAGATGTTACATTTCCCGTGTTCGTTCATTGGCGGATATCATAATTTCTGGCACGGTCCCTTCTAGTCACTCCAACTACGGGTTTCCAGGAATCTCATTCCAGTATATTTGTTGCGTAGTTTGTCACCACTGGTCACCAATGATTGCTCAATGATGTATCGGTTTAGTTACTAAATTATTATGTAAAAGTCTGATGCTTAATGTTAATTCTGCGTTTCATTCAGTGCCTACTACAGATTTTATTCCAATGCAATGCATGCCGCCGCCCTCTGACCGGAGATGCCGCTTTATTGATGTTATTGTGGCCAGATCTTTTTATTGGGTTGACAAAAAATTCCGGGGATTTTCCCCGCCATGCGGGAGAGCAATGAAATGAGGAAAAGGAGATCATGTGTGGTGTCTGTCTGCGGGCGAAAGGAAATGAACCGAGAAGGCATATGGGTGGGAGAGGGGGGAAGGGGACTCCCACCCCTTGGAAGACAAATGCCGTCCATTGTGCGTGAAGCTTTCACTCTCGCGAAAGTTTTCCACATTTTATAGACGCCATCTTTGATTCCTCTCGTTGATGTCTCTCATCATCTTCTGCCGTGGAGATGATTGCCTTTGGGGACCAGCGGTTGATTTAAAGTCTTAAGTTTCAAGAATAGGTTTAGCGATGAAATTGCATGCAATCTAAGTAGGTTCAATGTAATTCATATTTATATTCCACCTTCATTCATCGGAACGAATTTTATTGAAAATATATTGCCTGGTGTACCATAGTTTTTAAAGTTAATACAGAACTTTTATTAGATAAATGAGTTTTCAATTTTGCCTTTCAAAATAAAGGAGCACACCATTGTGAATGCGTATTGATTTTATTTAATAAAAGGTCCTTTTACCGACTGTTATGGCTGGTTAGAAAAGTATGTCATTATTTATATTTAAATGCACTCATTTAGTAATCTTATTTTGATGCATGAATAATTGAAGGGCGGCTATCTTAAATGCGGAACGTATCAACATTGAAATTCCTGTGTTGCATGGCCACTTGCCGGTGGTTATCAAACGGATCACTTAATCAACGTTGTGATACACTTCTCGTAACATTTATTACAGTGCTCACATTAAGGTGCTTAATATGCTATTAATACAAGGAGATTGAAGTTAAATTTCACTTCGAAACATTTTCGGTGGATTGATGTGTGCCTCTTAAGGATGCTGTGTGTTACTCCCATCGATTACCTCCATTCAGGAAACCCAAGCATAAAATTACTAGGGAAAAAGTAAAATATTAGCCAGCATATTCTTTTTTATGCTCGCACGAAGCGTAATTTACAACCTAGGTGTTGTTTTACATAAAAAAAGCAACACAGTGAGTGGTGATACACCAAATTTAACTTCATAAATTTTTTACAATTTTTAATCGTAAGTATTTAAAACATCAAGGTTATGCCTAAGGATTGAATAGAGGTTAGATTAGATTAGATTGTTGTTGGGGGGGCCTTCGTCAGGAGCCCGGGCACTTAGACCTTTCTTGGTCCATTGTGCCAATCCCATACCTGTCTGCCACTTGCAGACAGGGGAAAAGAGCACCACGGTAGAGGTATGGAGGATTGGCCTCCCCCTGCCTCACACCAGTACCAGGTGTAGAGGATGTCCTCCCTCCAACCGGCCCGGTCTGGGTCTCCCTCCGGCCTCCCAGTATAGGTATGGAGGGAGTATCATCTCTACATCCATGCCTGGTCGAGGTATGGAGGAGGGTCACCCATCCAACCATCGTCAGGGCCCAACGTTACTTAACTTCGGTGTTCTGATGGGAACCGGTGTTTCAACGTGGCTAGGCCCTTGCGGATAAATGTTCGAGTATTATTTTACCCTATATTCTTTCGGCGCTAGCGTTTATTCACGAGCTCGTATCTTTTCGGTCAACGGCGTACATTCGTAATTGGTGATTGTAGACCTATGTTAAGGAGGAATAATCAGAAAATATCTTTTTTCGAAAATTGACATATTCCTTGAAAGTCGCTGGTGAAATTCCCCTCACCCAATTGCCCCAAGATTGCCCTTAACCAAATATTTCCACTGAAATCGGAGAGCGTTCCTCGTATGTGTTAATGGCCAAAAGTAAACTCATTGAATGGAAAATGGAACTCGTTGAGTGGAGCTGTCATGTACCTCACCCTAATGTACCTACCATTTGATTTGATATTAAATACCTACGATTACTTGAATTGTAGGTATTTAATTCGTATTCTTCTGTAATTGCGAAGTTTTCAAACCTCATGATGACGTGTAATTTTGATATTATGTGCTTAGTTTGTTATCACCCCCCGAAAAAAGCAACCTTGGTGGTGTCTGGTAGTATGGAGGTGAATGTAAACAGTTCCTCTTCTGCGGAAAATTTTATCGCCGGTCTTTTACTCCCGAGGTTTCCATTGTGTTTGGCGTTCTTTTTCTGTTTTTCCTCCTCTTCATCGTCTGGCTCTCGGCTTGCCTATGGCATGCCAGGTGGCCTTCTCACCTTTCGCCTCGAGACGAGCGTCATTTCTGCGTCGACTTTCTTCAGGCGACGAATTTACGGGGCTCATAATAGTCGTCTTAGTTTTCACCACTTATAGTCCGCCACGTCGTTATGCAATTCTCCCGCGCGCACGACGACGACCGCGGTTCATGACAATCGGCAGCCGTCGCGTAAACAAATAATTTAGACCCGTTTTCCTTGTTTATACTCATGGAGCCATTAAGTTTGGAAGAATAAAAAGGTTATGGTTGCGTAGCCATCGCTGTTGCCTGGCAAGTGTTAGTATTTAAAAAAATAATAATAAGGTATAAATAACGTATCTTCTGTTTTCCGAGCTTTCCGCCACGTTTTACTTTTTTGGGCAATATTTCGTCTGTTATCCTACAGGTTTCTTCTGGTCCGGTGAGTCCGGTTGTCCTCAAATGAAACAGCGAAAGCCACATGACCAACGGAAAACCCAAAAAAAAGAGGCAACATCCCAATACCCGCGGAAACCTACATAACAAAGTGTAAAAGAATCTGGCAATTAAGTAAAACGGTAACGATATCTGAAGGTTTCTATATACTGGGCGAGGGAATTAATGATAATTATTAAAGTTTTTAAGGCAGAATCATAGCTTCCCGAGAAATTATTGGAGTCCACTGTTTCTTCGGAATTCTAATTGATTGGCGCTTTCCCTGGCATTTCATTTTTAGGCTTTACTCGAAATAACTTTTTGAAGATTCATAAATTTACAACACGCCAAGACCACTCTCACGGTACTGCTTTTACCAGTTATCTTGTGTAGAGATAGAGAAAAAATGATCCACGCTATGGACGTCATTTGCAGATTTGATCCTATTTTAAATTGATTTCTTGGTGATAATCAGTGCATTCTCTCCTATACACGTGGGGTGAGTTAAAGCACTGAAGTTATCGCTAATCACGATGACTTGTAATTAAGCTTCAAGATTATAACCGAATTCCAGGAATCACCGTGAGAATTTCCAAGAGTTTGGAAACGATTACACGCCGATTACTACGCGCGTGGAGCGCGCACGTATGTACTTAAAACGTCGCCACTTGATCCTAATGGGATTAGCGCGCGCTGAATGACATGGCGGCAGACGCGGCGATCACACACAGAAAGAGTTTTCTGCGTCCCAGTTTTTTTTTACACTCCCTCACTCTCGAAGGCAAGTCACATCTCGGATGTTGGAGGGGGGGCAACAGTAGATGAAGATAGAAGCGAAGAGAAAGAGAGACGCAAGCTTGAAAGAAGGAAGCCGACTCCTCGCTCCACGAGCCAAGGGAAGCCCCGACCTCCGCGAAGGAGAATCATGTCGTGTCGGAGCGAACAAAAACATTCCCCTCCCCTCCCAACCTCCGCTCCTCCCCCCTAACCCCCTCGCACTTACTTCCCCAAATGCCGACGACCTTGCTTCTCTTCCCTCAGGAGTCTTGAGGGGAAAAAAGGAGAGTAGGGAGGGAGAGGAGGAAAAGATAAGTACACGAGTCTCGCACGAGGTTGAGATAGGAGGGGGGTGGGGAAGTAAACACGAGGAATTGTTTGTATTCGCGACGGCTGCCGATTGCCGTGTACGACTGTCGCGCGCGGGATAGTTACAAAACGACTTGGTGATGAAGAGACTTGGTTTTCGGGTCCTCTCCCGCGTCCATCCATAATCTCTGGACAATATTTCGCCGTCGTTCCAGCTGGCTTCTTCAGTTGACCTGAAGAAGTCCGAACCTGAGAAGTCTCACTTCAACGGACCTGAAGAAGACAGCGGGAACGCCGGCGAAATATTGTCCAGTGAATATGGATGGACACGGAAGAAGACCCAAAAACCAAGTCTCTTCAAGTCAAAGACTACGCGGAAGACTTCACGGAAACTACATGGTGATAGTTCCCGAGCAAATATTATGATCAAATTTAATAACCAAGAACACTGTATAGTGTACTTGCTAATAACAATGACATGTTTCTACATATTGATTAATTGAAACACCAAACTATATTATTAAAAAGAGATCGTTCCTGCCGTACATAATAGTTACCCAAGCAATGTAGGATTTCAGACTTTCCCGGCGAAGATGTATGTCAGCGATCTCTCTGGACTTACACCGGGTATTCAAGTCCACGGCGGTCATTGACACCGGGTATTCAGGTCCATGGCGGCCGACGCGACGTTTCGACGCTCGAGTCGAGCATCGTCCTCAGGGTAGAGATGAGTGCCATGACTAGAGGTGGAAGTCAGTTTAAACCCACTGGCAGGTCAGCCGAAATTTTGGCGGGAAATTTTTGGTATTTTCCGGAGATCTTCATTCACCCATTATCTTGAGTAGTGGTTTCTATTTGTGACTCGCCGCCATATACCTGAATACCCCGTGTAAATCCCGAGAGATCGCTGACATACCCAAGCACATACCATATATCCAAAGGGAAATAAATTGATAGTGACAATTTTGTATTAAAGATAAAATTTCTCGATTCTTACCCTTGACTAAGTATTTAAAACAACTGAATAGGTCGCGTTGCGTAATAAAGAACAAAAATTCAGTTCGTGAAACTATTTCCTGTAAAAGCATAAGCAACAACTTCAATGTGTCTTAAAGGTTTTGGAAAGCATGGTATATTATTATGTAAAAAAAGTTAATGCCGTTTTTTGTTTTCAAGAAAGAATCTACTGTTGAAGTGATAGCCACGTAAGAGTACTGTGAATAGGACAGATTTTTCGCATTTGTTTGATTTAAGCAAACCACTAAATCTATTCTGCATTACGCTTGAAGGGATAAGTAAAATTATAATGCCAAAATAAAAGACAGTCATAGGTATAAGCTACAACTAACATTCACTAGATTTTAAATACCTCTGAGCATCGGAGAAATTTTACCAGAAAAACCATACAAGGGAAAAATTTAACTTTTAATTTGGTGGTATTGATCTAATCTTGGCATAAACAAGGTTTTTCAGGGGCTATTTGGTCGCAAAATGTTTTTCAATAAGTTTGTCTCTCCTCAGAGTTTTCATCTGCGATGGAAATCCGCTATAACACAAGTGTCATAATTGTGTTAAATCAGTCTTTTGGCCTGAAAATCGTATTTCATGTTACAGCGGGGACCTTTACCCTTGCATTAACTCCAAATTTGCATGTTGTTACTCACTTTGAAAAATCAACTTTTAGCGGGCTAAACCGGCAATCTGACCCACTGTGCGCCGTAGCGTTGAAACTAGTATTACTATTAAAAACTCAGTCGATAGAAACATTGTTGTCATTGTCATTATTCATAATTGAATTCCACGTGGTTACGCCTACAAGGATTGCATTTGAAGCAAGGATAGGGAATTATGAAGGAAATTATGAAAAGGGGGCCATTTTTCTAGGGCCAAGACTAGGGCCGTATGCAGAGACGTCCCTCTAGGGCTAACTGTACCGATATGACGTCAGAAGCAGGGTGAACCGATCCGACACCGATTTCTTAGTCGTCACTATACGGTTGTCGGGTCAACTCTCCCTTCAATTAAGCTTTCGTAAACCGATCCCATCCCGATAAGTTATAGGGTGGTTTGGGGTACCCTATAGCTGTAAAGGGATGGATTTCTGAGCCAAGATGGCGGAAATGCGTCGATCGCCTCTGGATTTTGGCAATTTTTTCATGACGTCTGTTGATGTTAGCGATCCAAATGTGTTAAACCTTACGTTTTTTCAGTCTAGCGATATCCAATTATTCCATTATATCTGCCTGTTTTAATGAAACGTCCGAAAAATGTCCGAATAGTGAACAACTCCGATATGGAATTGTGGCGATACTCCACGTATTGTTATTATACTTGACGCGTTGGCTCAGTGGGTCCGCTCTCGCCTCCCTTGTGGGCGGCCAGTGTTTGGTTCTTGGTGTCGGCAAATATTTTTTCCGAATTTTTCGAAACATTTCTAGATGGTTCTATAGAATTCTAGTGTGGCGTTCCAGACAATTTTTCCATCTTCGCCACCAATATAAAAGGTACTTCTCCTGCCACTCAAGGCAGTCTTGTAAGAATAGCTGCATGATAAACAGCGAACGAAGAAACGCCTTATCATTCCGCACTGCCAACGCTACAGATTGTATATGGAAAATAACTTAGTCTTTTCATTAAATTTATTGTTAGCAATATTGCATATGCTTTCAAAGATTTCTTTTGAAAGAAAGATAATAGAATGTCCAATTATCTATAGAAGCTTCAATGCGGTGACATGGAACAATTCATAGCCTACCTTATATTGCATTACTTTTTGGGTTCAGTACCCTGTATTTTTCATGAAAAAGCAGGCTATACAAGTCAATTCACCACCTTTGTTATCTGTAGCATTTTCTGACATCCTTTGGCATCCTAGTATGCTCCAATTTCTCTTATTTCCCGCAAGATCTTTTTAATACTAAACGCTTGTTCAGTCAATCATAGGTTTCGAGGTTTACCATATTTCATTAACTGTTAATCAATTCTTTATTCATGTATATGTTAATATCACTGGTCTTGATTCATTAACCTAAGGCCCATTAAAAAGACTAGAATTTCATGGTTTCAGATGAATACCCTTTATATTGCTATGAAAAATATGGTTGCAGATGCGATTAACATTTACAATGGATTGGGGAATTATCCAATAACTTTAAGAAAAGTAGGTTTAAGGATTAGACTTAACTCTCTTCACTTTTCTTTGATGGAATAATTTCTGCCATAGGTTTAATTCATGGTTATAATGCATTGAGCAAATTTAATTTTACAGAGTCCTAGAAAAAAATCTGCATGATAATGGTATTTTGAACTTTATGAAAACCATTTCCCATAGCTTAAAATATAATGAAATATTATTTGATCTATTGAAGATTGTCAGTCATCTTGGAGCAATAGTTTAGCAATTTGGTTTACAGGAAATGAGACACATTTATTTACCATCCAGTATTTTTGAGTCAGGTCATATGTGTAGCTCGTCCAATGCTGCTCAATGGGCACTGATCGACGCAATGCATTGTGGACAGTCAACATGGTAAAAAGTCACACAAAACGTCACGGAAGCATGACGTGTGAAACATGAAGTGTGGAAATTACAGCGATCTAGTCGACACCTCTACTTCGTACACTGTCGGGTGGGTTCGGTTGTTGGGACGTTTAAGACAGCAATTAGTAGGGAAAGTGCCACCGATAACTACTGCTGCCACCCTTTAGCGCGTAGGGAAAGTGACAGTTTCGTCTCTGTATACGCCCCTAACAGTGATAGCTAATTTCTTTCACTTTACCCACCCTAAATGAAAATGGGGTGATGTGTATGTAATTGTCCATAGAAAAGCTCTTGGCGCCACACCGCACGGACTGCTCAACATTAGTTGTTCGTACAAAATTGCACGAAGGGCGAGTAAATGGTAAAACAGTATTCAGTTCAGGGGTGCATTTGGTGGTGACATTAAAAGGGTTGCCTAACATTTTGCTGTCATCAGTTCGCAGCACATTATTTGTGGTTTAAGTATCCTTTGCGATTCGAATTGTGTAGAAGTAAGCGTGTAATTGGAGTGATCATTTTTCTATGTAAAGAGCTACTCCTGGCTAAAAATATTTATGGCATGAATCGAAATATGCTAAAAATAATTACAATGGCTGGATTTTTTAAGGGTTTGGTCGAGAACAAGTAGACGCCGTTGCCAACGTTTCGATTTGTGTATAAATCTTCATCAGGGCTGGGCAGGGATTATATTGTGTATTGAGGGTGAATAGTATATAAATAATGGTTTGGTAGTTGTATCTCCTTTCTTTGTAGTTTTAGAAAAATTGGTATGGCCTCACTAATGTGCACCATTATGGCCTGGACCATAGCATTTTTATTTAAAATTACAAAGAAAGGAGATACAACTACCAAACCATTATTTATATACTATTGACCCTCAGTACATAATATCATCCCTGCCAGCCCTGATGAAGATTTATAAATAAATCGATACGTTGGCAACGACGTCTACTTGTTCTTGACCGAACCCTAAAAAAAGCCAGCCATTATCAATGGATTTTACTGTGGTCGAAAACTGTGATGACAAATGACACATGACCTTTTTCAAGTTATGTAACGATAAAGGAGTGAAGGGCGTTGGAGGATGATCGAATGCCCATGTGGAGTTCCGCTCGTAACATTTAAGCAATAAATATTCGTTCACATATCCATTAAAGAAGTTTAGCTTTCATGAGCTTGTCTCGTTTTATCGTAAAAAAAGAAGAGAAATCTCATTTTTATTTATATTGCAAAAAAACCACTGCACACGTCTTTCTTTCAAAAGCGAAAAAATAAAGGTGATCAGTCGACGAACACATTTTTTGTGAATATATTTCTAGGCTCTCGTCTCTGAAGTACCTTTTCATTTAATGAACTTATTTAGTTTGCATTGTATGCAGTCATTCTATGAGACTGATGCGTATGTAAAACGGGTTTGTACTTCATTTCTCTGCCATATTTTCGCTTTGCAATAAAAAGGATATAATTTTTTTTTCAAAATTCTTATTACTATCATAATCAGCTGTCAAATTTCTTAAGATCGGTCGGCTTTATTCCTTTCCCATTCCAGCTCACCACTTTATTCCTATTTATTTTCTTAATAAGACATCTCTCGTACCTTGCTTGATGCATTCAATCTTTGTTGATTCGTCCCATAGATTTATCCTTCTATTACTGCTTTTAAAGAGAATTACACGTGTAATATTGTATAATTTAGGTCTAGCTCGTCTATTTCGCTGATTTTTAATTAGACATCTCATTTATTCAACTCCTCGTAGGACTTTATCATTGGTGTTTTTCTCTGTCCACTTGGTGTTGCAATAAATGTATTACTCCTCATGTTACAGGAACTCAACCTTGTCTAAAGCCGATGTTACAAGGTCAAAATATGATTCGCTGTTACCACTACGCTCACTTACACACATTTTTCTTGCATCTTACATCATTATAAAATAAAGTCATAATCATTGTCCTTGGTGATCCTTCTTCCTAGTTTTTATTGTCCAATCCTCATGGAGACTAAATCTTCTTGATTTTTCCACAAACTAATTCTTTTCAAAATTAATCTTCAAGCTGCATTTTGCTAATATGTTTTCATTTTTAGTTTAGTATTCTCATCAGGTACTATTTTTTCTCTGCCAGGATTGCTATGTCATCGGCAAAGCATAGGAATCTAACTTTTTTCCCTCTAATTGTATTCCAATACTTTTCTCTTATTTTGTTTATTCTTTTATAACTTAACTACTGAATATAATTGATTTGATGCTTTCGGTTGACGCTGGTTTTACCTTTAAATTTAAGTACAAGCTTCCGTCTAGCCTTCTGCCGGCTGCGTCAGGCAATAACGAAGTTCTTTATCTGCTGGCCTTTATATTTAGTGGTTGCAGAAACGGATCACGCTAACCGTTGTCATTCAAAGTTTTATTATCGTTTTTCTTGCATATGAAAGTTGGTATCCATTATCCCTGATGAGATTATCTGGTATTTCTTATATTTATGTCACTTTCCGGGTTAGTCTAGGGAAGTATTTTATTTATTAAGACAAGATGCTTATTCTCGTTCGACCTTATTGAGTGGGTTTCTTTTTAGATATATGTCATCCGCGAGGGCAGGTTCAGTATAAATATTTCATCCTCATAGCTCTTACATGCTATTTAATTTGTTCACTCAATGAGTGACCAGATTCTTAAACGTACATTCTTCCTCAATTACGTGCATAAATTAAAAAAATATAATAAGTGATAACTGAATGCATCAAATCAACATGCAACGCGCTAAATAACTAAGATCAAAAAATAAGATCATTGCTGGCGAAGTACATCCTTGCCGCACACATCTCCTTACTTTTGCTTCCTCCACTTAGCAGTCTCACTTAAGTCAAATCTTGATCGGGATGGATAAATATGAGAAGGTTGAGCTCTACGGCCTCGTATGTATTAAAGTATAGAAAAAAAACTCCAGTGACCGCATAAGTTTCAGCACCACACGTCAGAAAAGGCAAAAGCCAAAAAAAACTAAAAAAATATACACCCGGTTAGCCGGTGGTTTAAAGGAAAGGTAATTCCTCGCCAGTGACCAACCACAGGACATATGCACACAACCCAACAATGCACACAACCCAACAACAACCTTCACTGGGTATATATTTTTTAGTTTCTTGGCTTTTGCCTTTTCTGACTTGTGGTGCTGAAACTTTGACGGTCATTGGATTTTTAAAAACTTTAATACAGAATGGATAAAAATAAAAGAATCGTGACAGAACCGTTGTTCACCAATAAAAAACAGCGTTTTGAAAAATTCCTTCAAGACCCGGTTAATAATTTTGGTTAAACATTTTCTGTATATGAAGACCGTTGCTTAATATATTCTCCCAACGATAACGCTCAAGTCAACTAACTGACAGTCTGATGTGATCTACAAAACACAAACTCTCATTTGACTCAAGTTAACGAATAGGTTACGTCACCTCGCGGTTTAGGTGGTTCCGCCGCGACTGTGTGAGTCAAAACAAAAACTAAATTCCACATTTTTGATATTTTGTCAAAAAATCCTGCTTTCACTGATGCAATGCGTTACCTATAGAAGCCCAAAAGTAAGGTACAAAATATGCAGATTATTACACGAATACATTTTAAATGAGGACTTTTTTCCAGCCATAGGAACCGACTGCAGCGCCATTTCCTACGAATTACCATATTTTGACTTCAATTACTGCATTAATTCTTCAATAACTGGAAAAATAAGGTGGTAAGATGCCTAAGTTTTATTTTTATTCTGTTTCTCTGGATTATTTCCTTCATATAAATAGTTTTCCGCGAAAATGGCATTTATATTTTATGGAAAAATACTATTTTTCCCCGTGTTTCTCTCATTCCCCCATTGAACAATGTAATTTCAAGTTCAATTATAGAACAAAATAGCGTGGAAAGGGATTATTATGTTGTTCATATCAGATAGAGGACAACGTTTTCTACAAGTAGACAGAATATGAATAAAATGACATTTAAGTCATTTTACGGTGGAACCACCTTAACATTAACCAGGCCAAACACGGCCTAAAGACGGATTCATCTATCTTTCATTTTTGGGGTGCCACTGATGAGCCTTAGGCTTGGCAGCAAGCTGTTTTTGAGCCTGAAACAAACTCAAATTTACGTCACGGCTCATCCACAGTCATCACTTATGGTTTATAATTAACGGCAAGGCTAATAGGATAACGGAGCTCCGGTTATCCCTTCTTATTTTTCCGCACTCTGACCAATCGGCTTGCCCTCCTTTTAAAATTTGACGCAAGCAAAAAGAAATTACTGGCTCTTTACGAAACACGTCCTGCTTACAAGAGAAACTCTTTGAGGAATGCAATTATGCGGGTAGTGCGGTTTGCCGGGTGGGAAGAATGTGATTGCCGGTTTGCGGTTTTGTCAGTCAGCGAGGGGGCGGGCGGGTGGTGACTCAAGTCAGTCTGCTTGAGGAGGACCAGGGAGGAAGTCTTGGGAGACATCTCATGAACTTCCCCCTCTTCCGCTGTCTCGGATCCGGCTCTCTCGCCTTATCCCGGATGAGTGTCACTTCACTCCCGGGCAACTCCACGAGGAAAGGGTGAAGAGGCGTGCGGGTGACGACAAACCTATTAAAGTTGAATGAATGACTTCCGTCTTGCTACTGAGATTTCCGAGTAAATTATGCTAATATTTCCCCCCTTGTAACTGCGTTGTCTCATTTTGCAGACCACAAGTACTTATGGGAAAATAGAGAGCTGTACGAGACGGAGACGTATGAGACGTATGGAATTGAGGAAAACGCGGAGGGTGCTTTTTGCGCTCCAATTGTTATACTATTTCAGCTAACACGTCATTGTGGACTCGACTTTTCATGCTGTTTTGATTATTTTTTTACGGCAGCATAGGTCCTCAGTCGCGTACATGTTTGCCCGAATGCTGCATTGGTTTGAACTTGACTGTTGGGCCCATAGCACTGGTATCCTTGATCAGAGGTGGATATTTTCAATGAGGCGAAGGTATCTGGCACCCAGTCCCCCAAATACTACTTACTCCGGACTTACACTTGAGATACGTTCAGCATGCTTTACTAATGCTAGTGTTTTGCGGTATAAACAATCACAATTATAAGATAAGGAAATGGATTGCGGAACACCATAATTAAAATGCCATTTTTTCCATGGAAACTATATTAGTTGCTATAGATATTTTCTATGAAGTTACCACTCTCGCTTGAGAGACTAAAATTGGTACTTATGTTTAATAACTTATGGCTAACTTATTACCAGCGTCTCTTGCTATTACCAGTCTAATCAGTGTTAGTATCTCGACTCGTTTATTGCATTTAAACATGTTAGCTATCGTAGCGCCCTCCAATGTATGGTTTTGCAGTGCTTTGTTCTCTTAGCTGCTCTTGGGTCCGCGCCTAGCGGACACGAGAGCGTACGGGGTTTGACCTTAAACTAGGACGAGTATTGAATGCCTGGCGTGGACTCACCCCTTGCCTAGCGCCATGGAGGTGGCTTGCAGGTTACTTCCTAGATATTATTATTTAGGTGAAAAACCGGTTGAGGTAGATTTAAATGGAAGTGAGTAAATATCCTCTTTTTACATACATGCAAGATTTTTACATATCCAGTGCTCAATCTACGTATAATATTTCTTTCTTTATCTCAGCGTAGGTACGCCATGCCCGTCTTTATCCCGTCCAACAAACCGATTTTCTTTCTTCCCCTTCCCCGCTCACCCTACATCACCCCCTGTGTCACGGTCTTCAACCCTTCGCCCCTCATCACCTATACCAACCACTTACTATGCCTTCTCCTAAACTCCTTCAGACAATGTTATAGAGGATGGACAAAGTTCTAGAACTTTGTCCATCCTCTATAACATGAAAATAAACAAGTAGAAGACCAAAATTCTAGTATATGGAAGATAGAAGCTGAAAGCAGAAGTCGCGCTTAGAGGAGAGAAAATAGAGCAAGTGGATTCCTTCACCTTCCTTGGAAGCACCATCACGTCGGATGGAACCAGTACAGCTGACATCAGGCGCAGAATAACCCAAGCTAAGAAAGCGTTCATGATGATAAGAAAACTACTGTTTTCGAAGACGATAGGGCAAGAAACAAGGAAACAGTACGTAAAAACATTCGTGTGGATCATGGCACTCCATGGATCGGAAGCAGACCGTTGGAAAAGCAGACCTGAAAAGATTAGAAGCATTCGAAACATGGTGTTAGAGGAGGATTCCGAAGATCAAATGGACGGATAAAATAAGAAATGGAGAAGTTTAAAGAAGATTAGTATAGAAAATGGAACACTATACAGAAGAGAAGGACAAGATGAATCGGGCACACCCTGAGGCACAATGAGTTTATGAAGAATATAATTGAAGGGATAATAGAGGGAAAAGTCCCGAGAGGAACAAATAAAGACATGAACCAAATCAAGAAAAAGGTGGACAAAGAGAAATACCAGGGAGGAAGAGAACTAGCATTAGACAGGGAAGGATGAAGGGCATCAGTAAACTAATCTTATGATTGAACAACCAATGAATGAATGAATCTCCTCCAGCAGCTTCCTCTCCTCACCCACCATGCAAAGCACGTCATCGTTTGTCTTCCTTTCCATCCACCGCACCTTCTCCATCCCACTCCACACCCACTTCTAGGATGACTGAAGCCTATCATCTTCTTTTTTCCACGTTTCTGCCCCGTGCAACGCTACACTCCGTATCAAACTCTTCACCAGCCTCTTCTTTATATTATTACGTGCGTGGGTGAAAAAATAACTATCCTTATTTTCGGAACTCTCCAAAACAATTTATTTCCCCAAAAATGTACACACCGTAACATTCAAGTCACTCACAAGCACACCATTTTACGAATCATCCCTGGTTGATTCCCGTCTCCCGTTAATAACCACCGTTGCCAAGGCTCTGGAAGCTTCCCTATTTCAATCGTTGTTTCCTGAGTCCTCTAGATGATTCCTCTGCTACAATATCATCGCCCAAGGTCCCTGTCATCAGTTACCTCCTATTTCTGAACTTTTTTTTCACTAGTGCAATTCTCCTTTCAATGTCTTTGCTACTATGCCCAATTAATTCAAACGTACTACCCAAGTAATTTAATTGCTTCACTTCCTCCAGATTTTGTGGATATAGATTGGTGTAATATACCATCTGTTTGAGGAGCGTGCGCATGAATGTGCTAGATAACTGTCCCTATGGACTAGGTTCAGAAGGAAGCGAGGTGGTTGTCTAAAGAAATTAATAATAAATAATAATTAATGCAATCATGTACTATCCCTACTTGGGTAGGTTTCGAGTGGTCAAATACGTTGATATCCATTTTAAGCCTGAAAGATTTTCCGGTGCTAGCAGTAAACTTCAGTCCTATATACCGTTGAAAAATTATAATATCGCTTTCTTCTAAATTGAATGGGCCCTCATAGCAGTTCCATCTATTATTATGCGGAGGTATTTTGATAAATGTATTTGTATTACCTTTTGCTCATATACCTAGGTATATATCATATACCTTTGTGCTTAATCTATCTCCAAATATATATATATTAATTTTTGTTTTCCCGTCAATCACCAGGGACGTTGTCCAAGTGGAAACAAACTTCGTCATTCCCTGCCAGTGTAGCGAACCGGACGGAGCGGCGTAGCGTTTGCAAATGCCCCGTTTTAGTTGCCGTAAGACACGTGTTCGCGACGATTTGTGCTCTGATTGGCGTTAATTGGATGGTGAGGTTGAGGTGTCGTGCCAATCCGATCACAGATCGTTGCATGCAGGAAAAATACTTGAGGATAGGATAAATTAATATTTTAGCTCTTTCGCAACGAGGGATCAATTTACTTGTCAAGTACGTGATATCGTAGATTACCTGCCGGGAAGTGTGCAACTTACGATTATCATAATAGATTTCTTTTGTCATTGCGCATTCCTCCTGAAACATGAGTTTGCTGTCACATTTTTTTCCGGTGAATCAGACGCCTTATCATTCGGTTGTTGTTTTGACAACCGGAGTTATTATGTTTTAGCCGATTTCAAGAACAATCACATTCATAAGCGATTAGGAGGGTGGCATGTTCTCTAGGGAAACGCGCGATCCATAGGAAAAAGCCTACATGCCCTATCATTAAACAAAACCATTGGTTTCTCTTGGGCTGTAAAGACGACTTTACTCATGGAAGTTACTTCTATGGCAGTGACATCTAAAGTCACTTGCAAGTGGCACTTCGATGTGTAAGCGCGGACTTATACAGCGGTATTGGATGAATGTGGTAGTAATCGGTTCAATATTGTCCAAGGCTCAATTTTACAAACATATATAACTTTCTATGTTGCTTGCTAGTCGCATTTGGATTCTGCTATAATATAGTATAAAATCCTAATACAATAACAGTGAGGATTCAAGAATCAGCAAAAGGCTTGAGGCATGTGAAAAGCTTCCTTGGTGGACCATACTCTAGCTACGCAAAAAAACCTTTAATTAGACAGGAATAAATTGAGAACAATGATAAGGCTTCTACTAGTCAAGAAGCGCTTCTCAACAACATGGGAATTGAAAATATGCCGAGTTGCAGATGGTACTAAGATGACGAGGAAACCACATCCCATCCATTGTGTGAATACTCCAGGATGAAATACTTATCAAGATGGATGGCACAATGGACGAACAAGTCTTGAGTGTCTTAGAGCCGAATAGGGAACTCCCATCAAAACCTCTTATCAGCCACCCTCAAATTATTTCTATAGTCAAATGTTGGGCAAGTGCGGGAGAGAGAAAAAAAGGTTTGCTAGGCAGCATGAAGTGTCTGGTAGAAGATATATGAAGGGCTCAAGAGGGATAATGGTGGAAAATTAGTTTTATGAGGGATATTTCCTAGACGACCTAGAGATTTTTGGCATTGACTGTCCAACTATTTGCCTGCTAACTGTAAGAATATCAACTAGGGTGCGGTCAGTATATCTAGAATAAGCTGTCCTTCAAGTTAGAGTTTGTACCATGTTATACTGTCTAACATATTTTTACGTGAGGAACGAAAGCTTACGAAGGGTTGTCGGCAAAGAGCAGAAAATTAAATGCATCTTGACTGCCCTTAAACCCTAATTTTTTCCACCGCTTTGATGGTTTCACTGCCTTCAATAACGTTCTCTTTCTCCATTCTTCCGTAGATATTTCGGCCTGTTGGAGCTCATATTGTTACAAAGATAAAATAAATAATGAAAAATACTATCAGTGGTAATGGAAGCAAACATTTGACGCAAAAATGCAACGTATTGAAAAATTATAATCAGAGTTCATTTTGGTTTCAGCATTTGCCATGTGTTTCAAAATGCGATAAAAATATGGAGAACCTGCTGATATTAGTAATGAGACTAACCTTACATCGTAAATTTTGAGATAGGATGGACCCTTTCCATGGATATCCCTGTTTGAAGAGATATTAGTCTTAAATGTCAATGAGTATTATTGGGTTTGAAACTCCTGAATTTTTCGATTGCCTTTAGTCCTTTAAAATACTAGTAATATTCTACCATTGAAAATATAAATACATCCAAATCGTTGGTGAAAATTTACTTTTGTTGCTCCCATGCGTGCATTACACCTAGTTGCGTCAGTAGTTCAACATCATCTTCTCGATAGGTTGATATATTCATACCTATCTTCCGTAGGATTTTTGTCTGATTGTGAGAAAAGATATCACATCGGATTCTAAGATACGGGATAATGTGTTAATAGTGAATTCCATAGTTGGGTGTCTCGAACTTTGCTATCATGAGTTCGTGTAGAGGAAGATAACTCACCACAATCTGCCAGTCAATCATGATAGGTGAGTAATGTGGGAAAACATACACGTCTGCCATCGTGAGAGAAGAAGAAAAAAATAATGATAGTTTTTTCCCCTTGAAGAATCTCATCACTTTCTATTTCCAGACTGTTTCTCTAACCTGATTGGCTCGGAAAATTTCGATTGATAACATTGGAATTCCAGTTATGACATCAACTTCATTGAGAATTTCATTATCGTTTATTTGCAAAACTATCAGTCACAGAGATAAAATCCAATGGAAGGAATAGATAAAAATAAAAAAATAAAGAAAATAACAGGAATGTTTAGTTTACCTACCTTTTTTGCAAAAAATGTTCGAATTCCATTGACTGGTCGCTGTGTTCTACTCAATTGGGAAAGGAGAGTGAAATATGAGATAGAAATATCAAGAGTTCTGCATTTTTGATGGCTGATATGAAAGAGGAATGTGATACTTGAGACCCAACAATCCATTGTTCTAGATTTATTTATTTCGACGAGTTTCGCTGCATATGAAGAAATCGCCTTCCTCACGAGTGAGTCATTACAGGAAACGAGTCGAAATATATATATTTAAAACAGTGGATTGCTATGTTTCAACTGTCATATTCCTCTTTAATAATAAGTGCCGACTCCTCCTCCTAAAATCTTTCTCCTGACCTAAACATGTTAAGAAATGCAGTGTGCCTGCAGCTTTGTCATGCTGACTTATTCATTTGTGTCTGAAGGATTCCTGCGACTCAAGTATTGTACGTGAAGTAATTGTTTATTAGCCTCGTCATTTACTCACAGGAAATAATTTCCGTGGGTTTGGTCCCAGACCGTTACATCTAGAATGCATGTTGAAGTCACTTTGCATAAGTTTTTGATAAAATTTTCTCAGGTTTTATATTATTTTAGAAAGTGCAGTTGCATAATTACTTATTTAGCAGCGAATTTTATGTGAATTTACGTTTCGGAGTGATGTCGTTGTTCAATATTTCCTTGTGTGAAAATGTTCCGTGGTTAGGATGGAGGTGATCGATTGGTCGTATTTTCATTGAGTGTTTATGGTGGTGATACCAATAAGAAGGAATGATTTTAATTATAAAATATCCATTGATCTATTGTACTCACGATCTGCACTTGTAGCCTGATACCTGCGTATTTGTTAATACGCTGGTATCAAGCCACAAATGCGACAAAACGTCACAAATAGTATGCATGCATAGAATCAGGAGAAAAACGTTTTATACCATCAGAAAAGCCGTTTTAAAACAGAAAGATACATTTTCTTCTTAGTTGAAAACGTTTTAAAAACGGTTACACACGTTTTTAAACTAGCTGGAACCAGAAGGAAAACGCTAAAAAAACGTGTTCTGAACTATCAAAGAAACGTTTTAGAAAATAAAAGTTTCCGAAAGGTGGCGGACATTAGTACCGTTCCAGCACCATTTTAATACAGGAATGGGCCGGAAGAAAACGCCTTCGGAAACTGCAACAAAAATGTAGGTACATAAAGCTATTTGTGCTATGTGAGAAACATTTTACGTCCGCCATCTTCAGCGAGGGCATAGCGATCTTGACGTGGACTGGGGTTTGCCATATTTAATTAATCGATACAACAGGGCATCTTATATCCTTGTATATGCATTTTGATTCATTGATATTGTCCAGCTTAAGGTTGAATACTGAATACACGCCTAATTCAAGACGAAATTTTCAACTGTTCGTAACCTACACTCTTCTATCGACTCTATATTGACTCATTTGCATAAACTAGATCTTATGAATCTAATCATCGAAATTAACCGAAATGCTAACCTGTACTGCGGAGTAAACGAGAAGAGAGGCTCCTGGGAAGAGTACCACAATAGTATTCTATTAGCTTAATATAACGAGCATGTCTTTGTTAAAGCATGACATGTCATTACAGATTACGTAAAACACTCCTCATGGGCCATGGAAAAAGAGGTTTAAAAAATACTTGTTCGTACGCGGAGGCTGAAAATGAAAATGATTTCGAAAAAATATTTTCCCCTTAGTGTGGGAAAGACACCCTCACCGGGACTCGAACCGTCGACCTTCACGTTAATGGTTCACCAACAATTCCAACTGCTCATACTTGTTATAATTGTAGTAAAAATTCCATGAGTAAGATGAGAAAATTAATTAAAAATGGCAGCAGCCCGTTCAAACCGCGCGTTAGACCTTTTTTTTTCAGGTATGTACTTACCATTAAGTTAGGCAGAGTCTTGAATCCCTCATATGCAAATTTAGCTCTAGACGCTCTAGCCGCGCGGCCAAGCTAAGCTACAAAAAACGTGGTCTGCGTCGGACCAGACGGTGGAAGTTATACTTCTTTGGCCGGTCGCACACACCCGCTCACACACACAGGCAGACAGGATATATAAATGAAATAAAAGACATTTTTCTCTATTATTCAATATATTTCTCTTCGATATATTGTTATTTTAAACAAAACTTCTTTTCAAAGTTCGAACGTACAAAACGAGTAAATGGGTGCTTGGAGTTTGCAAGCAAAAGGGGAAAAGTGTATGATAGTACATTGTAAATCATTAAAAACGAATGCAATAAGGTCTTACTTCTTTTGGAAATTATTTTAGCTGGGTCAATTTTTGACCTAAGAATATAATAATGAGATAATAGCATAAAACGAATGGTCCCATGACATATGTACTTTGTTCTTCTTAGTAATTGCTATATTTTTCCTTTTATTTTCATGCCATTGAGCAGTTTTGAAGTAAATATTTGTAATTAAACATGATTACAGTTATTTGCCCGTATGAAATTCAATCAATATGAGCTAAGTAAATGCTCTGGATTTTCAAATTTCATTTTATTTTTGCTGATCTCAATTATTATAATTTACATATTAAACACATGGCGTAGTACTTGAATTCATAATTTCAAAATCCAAGAGATAATGCATCATAGAACATTATCATTTTACATGGTTTTGACTTGTAGAATGGAGTTTCGAGGTACATTTCAGAAAGTAGGTGCAAGGATTAATGTTTCCTGGAAAAACAGAGAGAGGGAAACCCGGAATAAGGTGTAAAGAGTGTTTCAGAAGCAAAATGGAGGAATCTGGAGCGATCCCAACGGATTTCGTAGGCATGAGCAAATTGAGGAGTGTCAAAGCTACGAAACAGTTTATGTATATAATTATAAAACATTGTAAAAAGTATATTTCTAAGGCATAATATCGTTAAAAGCGATTGAAATACGCACGGAGAATGTTATATTCCCTTAAGTTTAATCTTTATAGCACGCGTATAAGGTACTGGAAGTCTCGGGAACAATGAAAAAATTGCTTAGCAACGAAAATGAAAAAAGATCGAAATTTGCATTAATTTTTTCGTTTAAACTTCAAATATTTCAATTTATCGATCGATAGAGAAACATCGGTTGCAAGAAGTAAATGCATTGATCTTTTGGCCTGATTTCAGTTAAAGAATGAAACTTGTATCTAAATTATTTCATATTTTAATGAATGAATGAAAATTACTCTACAGGTAAATTATTCGTTTTTCCCATTTAAACCCAATAAAAAACAAAATCCTATCTGGACTCGAAACCAATGAAAAATATTGGGATTTTCGATTTTTTCCTGACTCGACACCAAATTTGAACCCTTCCCTGAAAATTTCATCCTTTTAGCTCGATTAGAAATACCCAGGAATTCGTATCAATGAGTACAATTGTGGATTTTTCTCACCCAAAAAAGAGCGTGACGCGGAAAAGAGCGTGACGCGGTTTCTCGACCAACATCCCTTCCCAAAAATCTCCTTTTAAGGAATTATAATTTTAACTAGCCGCTGACGGCTCGCTTCACTTACCGCAGCAGCTAGCCAGGGGGGCGAAGCCCCCCCCTATGCTGGCGGCTTCGCCCCCGGACCCCCACCGGAATAAAAAAAACAGAGAAATGCGGTTCTGCCCGAGTCAGGTCTAGGTTGGGTAGGGCATTATTTTCTCGCACTCGCTCTAGTGTCTGCCGGTCCAGCTCTAGTGGCGCCGCTCAGGTAGGCGTATACTCGTAATTTTCGCTTTCATGAAAATCTGCCCAAATTGCACATGCCCTCAAAATGCCCGGCATGCGTTGGAATGCCTCTTTTTCTTTCTAAGTAGGCATACATATACAAAGCAGACACATTTACATGCACAAAATAATGAAAGACAATGGTTTTTGTGAATTAAATTAAAGTTGTAAAAATGAATTCAAGTGCTTTGGGATATACAATAATTACTTACTTACCGCCCTCTGCAAAAAAATTAATTTTTCGGCTGTCCCACTCGTGAGCACGCAACATATAATTGACCATATTAAAAGCATGGATTTTCCATATTTGATCCAATCACTTGAAGCTATTGTCCTTTTGCCTTGTTGATGGTCATTGAGAAGGAAAGGCGAACGGGGAACTGTAGTCGTTTGACTAAAACTATCAAATTAGTCACTGAACCTGGTCTTTAAATGCTGCAAGAGTGAATAGCCATCCATGAAATCGCTATTAAATGGATATTTACGCCTGGTTGACAAGGAAATTTCTATTGTTGAAAAGGAAGAAAAATTGATGAATTTAGAGCTAAAAACGCAAGACTTGGACAAATATGAATTGTACAATAAAATTGAATGAAATAATTGAATACTGCATTCTTGTATGCGTTTTATGATATAAATTTCCATTCAATATCTTGAGTGCAAGTAATTTAAAAAAAGCAAATAAAGGAACACATACACCGAAGTCAATGCTTTTCTTATGGGAGTAAAAGTAAATATTAATGGGGTAAAAACAACTTCGAAAATGGTTTATTTCAAAAATCCTTTCTAAGTGCGCCTATACTCCACGGTACGGATATATCTTCAAAATTTCGCGGTTCTATCACTAGTAGTTTGGGCTGTGCGTTGATGAATCAGTCAGTCAGTCAGGACATCTTATTTTATATATATTAAAGATATGTGTTTGTATTTTCCTGGTGATTTTAATCCAATAGGTTCGTGGTTTACAAGGAAAGCAACATTGTTGCCTTCGCTAATTTCAGTTTCCTTTTTCACTGCAGTAACTGAGTTATTCCAAAGCAATCCGGGCGACATTTTCCCGTGAAGAGTTACCCGCGTTCGACATAAATTTTAATGCTTCCAACTAAATTCGCAGTAAGTACCACTTCTGGGAGAGGCGAGTCTTGAATGCCCTTAGATATGTTCACTTTTGTTCGATATTTTTCGATTAAATTGTTATTTTTTAAGACAACTGCTTCTTCGCTTTCATTCGGATACAAAACCATGTCTCTTTTACATCCGAACGTCTCTTCACACACTGTAGTTAGTGTGTTAAATCATAAAAAATGGATAAAGTCTTCTCGGGTGTGGCACCGGGTTAGGCTTTTCATAGCCGACGTTTCGACGGGAAACTTGCTCATTTTCCTCAGGGAAAAACTAAGTTTTGCCCTGAGGACGATGAGCCAGATGCTCGTCGAAACGTCGGCTATGGGAATCCTAACCCGGTGCCATATTCGATAAGACTTCGTCCATATCATCCACTGGGAAAGCCTAAAGTCTTTCACAAAATTTATTCTCACCTACATTTTTATTTTCTACTATAAGATGCCAATTCATACTTTACTTTAATGTCACTTTACGCTGACGAATAAACAGATATAGACGATAATGAGTATACTACGGCCTTAATGTTAGGAGGTCATAAACGCACTCATTTGGCAGAGAAAAATGACTTTCTACTTATCACAAATGGATGGGGACACTTTATTCATTACCACTGAGCGATGTGAAGATTGCTTCACCCTCCTCTTTTGAAGGCCCAATTTTCAGCTGCCGCGGTTATTTCCACCGCATGTGACATGAAAGCGGTCCGTGAAAAACGTGTCTCCATTAGAACGGGAAAACCCCAAGTCTGTGATACCGAGGACACCGCTCGCTCCCACGTGTCCAAGGGCTTCCGTCTAGTGTTAGGAGACTTCGGCCCGCATGACTGCGGTGTATTGTCGACCACTAAATTTCAACCGCACAGTGCTTTACGAAGATCGGTATACTAGCAATAATTCAACATCATTATTGAAAGAGTTTTGCTTTATTATTTAGTATCCTCTCAACTGTTCTAAATTGTTAATACCACTTAAAATAATCCATAGAAAGTATCCGCAGAAATTCACGCTTTTGCTGTCAAAAGACTAATACTTGATAGATAATAACGCAACTAGTATGCATGCGTATTTCTACATCCAAGTATTATGAATGATTAGGACAGGTAATAAATGTTGTCACATTGAAATAAACTAAAGTTAGAATTGCTCGTCATTATATCCTTTCTTAACTACCCAGCATGTATATTTATTATGAGTTACAATTTGTTTCAAGCATAAAAATGAACCATAGACCTTTGAAACTGATTAACACATTAAATGAAACGCTATCCATGGAGAAGCTTAGTCATTGCCAAGCAACTAATTCTCGATGACCACAGAGTCATTGAAGTTAAGTTGGCTAATAATCTACTGCAAATGCGTAGCATGAAATAAGAAATCGTTTCAAGCTTGACTTGGTGAAATGTTTCCATCTTGTAAGAACGGATAATAAAAAAATCTTCAAATAATACTGCACATCATTGGCTTTACTGTGGTTTATTAACATAACCGATTTTTTCATCACCACTGCCCAACCATGGTAGTGCGATTGATTGAGTTCAATGTGGAGTTGAAGTGTTGAACAGCAAGCACGAGGTATCACCGGAATTGGGTTTTCCCCGCCCTCATGGAGACACAAGTTTCACGAGACTTTTTCATATCCCTTTCGTCGGGAGGAAATGACAGCGGCAGCCGAGAATTGAGCCTTCAAAAAAATGAAAGAAAAAATTGGCGTTGTTTTAGTGGGACTAGGTCAAGTCTCACTCCCCATTTTTAATAAGGTGTAACTAAATCATTTTTCACTGGCGAGTGTTGGCCCTAATGACCCACACACAGTGGGACCAAAGTAGTATATATTTCTCGAGAAACAAATAAGATGTGCTAATTCAACTATCCAAAGAGTGATGCAACATGTAACTCTTAGAGACTGGCCAGATCTCACCATTTTATCATTGGAAAAAATGGTAATCTAAAATAAATATCGTAAGCCAGGTAATTGAGAGCGCGTTCGCAGAAATCCTGGGCGCAACCTCATTCAAAATTTGAGAAAAGTAACCAGCTATTTCTGAACATCAACTTGGTATGAGGAAAATGAGCAAACTTGAATATCAAGTCTGATTGACTGGTTTCGAAGAAAAAGGCAGCGCTAAATACCTCACAAGAAGGGTAGAGCACTAGTTTGCTCGTGACTAGCTCCCAGATCCAATCCACATGTAACTGTGTACATCAGCTTATTTTTTACTACACAGTGTCCTATACGGCTATCATTTTAACTCTATGGAAAACCAGACGCTTGGAGTTGAAGACTTTTTCACTTCCACTCGTCACTTTCCCCTCCGCTCCTTCTCACTACCCCTTCCCATAGACCAGCAGTTTCCATCCTTGGGTACGCGCTGGTGTTTCAACCGGATGTCCCACGGAAAAAAAGTTTTGAAAAAAAAATTGACTATTCGAGTTGGAATACAGGCATGTGACAGGCTTTATTTGAAACAAATTGATTTGATTCCGATTGTTCTAATCTTACATTTTCACGAGAACAGTGGCAACACTACCTGCTTTTTAAAAGATATTAGCATAATCGTGGGTATCTTTTCGGTTCCTACTCATTTATTTGCTAACCATAATCTAATAATTAGTCAAATAGACAAATCTTTCAAAAGTCTGTAAAATGAGCTGTATAAAAGCTGTAGAAATAGGGCCACAGTTGTGAAATCTATCATCAAGGACTAAGTGTTAGGTTATGCTGTCGTTGCCAGCAGTTGGATGCGTTAAAAATGATGTTTTTATACATAACTAATTGGGACTTGTTAGATAGATTGCTTGTAGGGGGGGCCTTCGACAGTAGTCCGGGCACTTAGACCCTCTTGGTCCATTTTGTAAACCCCATGCCTGTCTGCCACATGCAGATAGGGGACAAGAGCGCCACGGTGAAGGTATGTATGGTAACCCATCCAACCGCCGTCCCAACTGAATGTCCAGCTGAAAATTGGGACTTCAAAAGAGGAGGGTGAAGCAATCTTCACATCGCTCAGTGGTAATGAATAAAGTGTCCCCATCCATTTGTGATAAGTAGAAAGTCATTTTTCTCTGCCAAATGAGTGCGTTTATGACCTCCTAACATTAAGGCCGTAGTATACTCATTATCGTCTATATCTGTTTATTCGTCAGCGTAAAGTGACATTAAAGTAAAGTATGAATTGGCATCTTATAGTAGAAAATAAAAATGTAGGTGAGAATAAATTTTGTGAAAGACTTTAGGCTTTCCCAGTGGATGATATGGACGAAGTCTTATCGAATATGGCACCGGGTTAGGATTCCCATAGCCGACGTTTCGACGAGCATCTGGCTCATCGTCCTCAGGGCAAAACTTAGTTTTTCCCTGAGGAAAATGAGCAAGTTTCCCGTCGAAACGTCGGCTATGAAAAGCCTAACCCGGTGCCACACCCGAGAAGACTTTATCCATTTTTTATGATTTAACACACTAACTACAGTGTGTGAAGAGACGTTCGGATGTAAAAGAGACATGGTTTTGTATCCGAATGAAAGCGAAGAAGCAGTTGTCTTAAAAAATAACAATTTAATCGAAAAATATCGAACAAAAGTGAACATATCTAAGGGCATTCAAGACTCGCCTCTCCCAGAAGTGGTACTTACTGCGAATTTAGTTGGAAGCATTATAATTGGGTGATTTCAGATGGAGTGGAAATCCTAAAAAATATTTAAAGGATGTCTCCGTGAATATCTTTGTTCCTTGACTGTGAATGTTTGCAATCTGGTCGATAGATTTTGTGAATCAGTCTGAGATAGTCAACCCATCGTGCCATTCCCTTACATGGTAGGCACAGTGTTATTGCTGTGAGGTCTAGGAAAATTGCTCTCTTATAGAAATATCCTCCATAGTGCATTTACCCCTGCTTTTTGCATTATCCTAACTCTTTCGCTAAAATTACTCTAATGCATTGCCTCAAAAACACTAGCGTGGTCTAAAATTTGATTAGTCTTCAAATTTTTACACCGCCCCATAGTGAGATAGTATCCCTAAAGGTTGGACAAAATACGAAAAAATTGCAGGATTGAATGAAATATTTTATATTACTTAATTTAAATCTAGCATATCCATTTTGATGTTGTAACTCACAGATTGACTCCATTAACTCATCAACGCAAAGCCCAAATTATTGATAAAAAATGAAATCTTTGGAATTTATTCTTGTTTTGTCGTAGAAACAAACACTCTAAATAAGGGTTTCCTCGAAAAATAGTGGTATTTACCCCATTATTGTTAACTTTAACTTCCATAGGAAAAACATTTAATTTGGTACAGATATTTATTTCTTCTTTGCTCTGTTAAATTATTTGCACTCAGCTTATTAGCTAGAAATTGCCACCGTTGGGCGGATTTAAGAATATTTTATTTTATTCTTTCTCTCAGAGTTCTTGTACGCTTAGTTTTTGCCTAAAATTGCGCTTTCAGCTCCAAAACCATCCCTTTTTCTCTCATTGCAACAGTAGAAACTTGCTTGGCAAACAGGCCTGAATATCGATTTTCAAGGAATGTTTTACCTCATTTGTAAGCATAATCGCTTTCAAAACTCCATCGTGTTACCACAATAACTTGCGCTAATGCATGGACACACGTCCATAAAATAGCCCCCAGGTTCTAACTCGTTGAATGTGTTCGTGCAAGTGTTCACACATGTACCCGGGCGGGTGCATGCATCGTATAATCAGCTCTTAAGGCAATTTCAAAGAATTTGTATGGATTTACACGTCTAAAGAGTTTAAAGTTCAGGTTAAATTATTAATTTGAGACTTGCAGTACGGAGATCGACCTACGAAGTAATATTTCTTCATTTAAATTTAATTTTAATATTTCTTCATTTAAATTACGTATAAATTTCATATGATTACTTTTTAAGTCTCTGTATTTCATGTTATTAATGTAAAAATACAATTTTTATATTCATATTTTCAGAAATATTAATTTAATTATTTATGCTTATTTATATATGTACATATAATACTGTGTACTCCCCACTGTCAGTCATTCTCAGTGTTCCACTTCTGTCACCCGTCCCGAGAAGGCCTCACCTTTTTTATTTCAAGGTCTTTCTACCAATCCCTTGTTATTTCTTATTTTCACCACATTCGAAATGTTCCTCGACCAAATACATGAACGCTTTCCTATTAGCTTTTGAAGTTAAGTAACAGTACCTAACGTTTTACTTTCTGCAACTCTATGAAATGTGCTGTTTTTACGCGAATAACCTTCTTCTGCTTTGGTTGATTGTGTCCTTGGCACTTCGGAGAAATGGCCGCAGGGAGTAGGAGTCTCCTTTGGGCGCAGGAAAATCAGACAAGGTCATTTTCATGCATTTCCTCTTGGGCGGTCGACTCGAGGCACACACACATGATGATGATTCGATCGACCTTGCGGGGTGGTGACTTCGTTCCTCCACTCATCCTAAGACTCCCCGTCGTTTGAAGACCACGTGTTAGTCCACGAAGACTTCGGGGAAATCCCTCCTTCTCGAGGAGACCGAAAACCACAGAGAAAGTGGCTTCGCGAGTTTGCATTTTTTGTTCGCATTTACGGGCGATCAATATTCATCGTTGATGAATCTGACTTGATTGCTAAAGTCTAATAACCCAAGCCTTGCATTACAAAATAAAACAGATTACACGCTGATGTGAAGAAGTTAAGCCTGTTTTTTTAAAATGAAAAATTATCCTCTCCTGGGGGGAGAATTATAGGTCGAATCATTTGCGTAAGTGTGAAGCAGAAGTTTTTCGGAAGGTGTTCAGTATATTTATATAAAGTCAACATATTACGGCAAAAATAAACACAAATATTTAGGAAGTGGGTTTAGGTAGGAGCGATTAAAATTTTATTTTTTTCCGGGCAATAAGGGACCGTAGTACGGACAGAGGGTTGTGGTGAACTAGTAGGTAGAGCACTTGGCTACTGGAGTGCCCCGGGTTCAAATCCGGATGAAGCCTCTCTGGACACCCCCTCCGAGAATCTTCGCGGTGCGACTATCTGATTATCAGATCTTCGTAGAAATTCGCAGGTGACTCAGGGAAAGGAACTGACCCTTATACCCTGAATGTGTGAATGTCACACGCCAACGGCTTTAATACAGGGTCTTTGTTGGGAACTCTCACCCATCAAAAACCAACCTGTTGGTTGAAACACTGAGTGAGTGAAGGGGCCGTATTTGTTGCGATAGATGTTTTACATGGTTTGCTGCTCTTGCTAGTTAGACGAGGCTTCGTACTTGCTTATAACTATTTCTCATTATTTTAATTAACCCTTCACCCTGTATGAAATTGTATTCGATAATATCCATGAATTAGTGGTATTAACTCTACACCCGAAGAACAAATAAATGCGGAAAATAAGGGAAATTCACTGCGCGACAAATGCGTTTAAGGTCTTACCGCGTGCTATTAATGAATATAACAAATACACAACGAAACAAAAAATGGTCAAAACGTATCTCTCTCTTCTTCCTTTAGCTCTTTCAATTCCCTTCCCTGTACCCTTCCTTTGCATCAGTAGTGTTTCAAATTTAAGGGTGCGTCGGTTTATTGGGAATTTTGCACCTCGCATGTAACAGCCAAACATTATATATTATACACTCTATGGTTTATACACTCTATTATATATTATTCCTGATTGAATATTGAATTAAAATTCAATTTGTTAAAAAGGCTAGTTTGAGGTAAAAAAAATAGAAGTTGGTTAACATCCATGTAATCATCACCTCCAGGACTTGCCGTAGATCTCTCCGGATGTTATAAAAATCCCAGGTACATCCCAATATTTGTCACACTGCGATAGGACGTAAAATGCGTATGCATACTTTCCTTATTTGGACGCACAATACCGTTCAAAAATTCCTGAATATAAACTGGGTTAATAACAATCATTACCTCACGACATTATGTCGATTCGTCGGTGATAAAGCACCTCGGTGATTTTTTCCAGATCCAAGGTCTTTCCCAACCACGACGAAGTGTTTGAAAGCTTATGGCGCATCTACTCCGCGCTAACCTGATTCGACGAAGTGTCTTCTAGTGGAAAGGTGGGCTTGAAGAATTTTTAGAAGGAAAATTAAAATGTTCCTTTTCTGAGAAATAATAAGGAATATTGACGTGAAACCTTAAATCCAAATTACATGGAAATGCCCGTGAGAATGGGTAACAAATACAGCACATGAGATGGCTAGTCCATATTTTAGAACATTTAGAGATAGGATCGCCCAGTGACAATCATTAAAAAAATTTCTTTTGGCTTATAGAAAAAAAACCCTCTCTCAATTTACTTTATCAGAATTCTTCCATTTTTCGCTTATGTTATCTAATATTGAACTCAAAACAGAATTGAACTCAAGAGATTTGATTCGAAGGAAAGATAAATTTTGATATTGCGATGTTACATCATTTATTCAAAAGAATTCCACTCTTAATTATTCAAGGGTGCTTTCGTATGTTTCCAAGAAATGTAGAATGGTGGCCTTGTTTTTCGAGGTATTCGATAACTACTGCCATTTTACGGGACGTTGCGTGAATTCCAAGGAAATCGTGCTGTAGTGGGATCATCGGGCTGGAGAAGGTTATCACTTTGCCAATCCGACGGACTGACCCTCGCAGACACTCTTTATTATTCTCTTTTTATTGTTTGTATTCTTCGCTCTTTTTATTGTTGGTATTTGAATATGACAAAAATTCGATGTTTGTGCATGTTCCAACCAGTTTAATGCCTTATTCCCATATGATCTCAACTTTAACCCGAAGGATTTTTCATTGTGAATTTCACGCAATTGTTCAACCCGAAAGAAAAATGCGTGGAAAGTTTGACGTGGGCATTGAGTTTGTGTGGTGGTAAGAGAACTACTGGATTCCCATCAGTGGTGGAGATATTTCAGAAAAATCCTCATCTCTACTTGTGTGCAATGAGGAGTGGACTTCCAAGTGCAGTTCCTCGGAAGGTACGTTAATTTAGTTTCAGCGATATTCACATAGAATATTGAACACATATAATTTGATGAATTTTACGTAACTTTAAAGAAAAAACTCCCATCTTTCCAATGATATCAAAATATTAACCCCTTGCCGAACTACTTTTCGAGCAATTTGCCTAAACATTTAAGCTGCTTAACATGGGATAAATAACTGCTGTACGCTCAAGAGGGAGAATATTGATAAAATTAGGAATTTATAACACCTAGATTTCATCAAAAAACTAATGATGTGTAGTTTGTTTGTTTTATCAACGATTTATAAAAATTAATCAATTACTCACAGCAGTAATTTTTTATGAAATCGCAAAAAAAATCTTATATTTTGAAGGCGATTTCACCGTGCGGCATGAAAAAATGAGTCAAGTTATCGACTTATGTGATTATATTTTTTTTAATGCTGAGAATTTTTGTTTATGTAACTATATTTTTGCGCCATTAATATTACAATATTTACTTCATACTAGTTACAGACGCTGAAATAAAAAAATAAAATTCGAATATGGTCTCCATTATGACTAGGGAAATATCTCGCTGAAACTACCTTAAACTGTGTTTCCCGTAGCGTCTTTCGTTTAGAGTAGGCTCTAATGTCGAGGCCGGTTTTTCTCTCCTCTCCTCTAGTAATCCAACCATAGCTGGCCTATCCACCGGTTCTTATTGGCGCAAATGACTTCAGTTTTCGGTCGCCTCCACCAGTAACCAGCCAGGATGCTAAGTACGCCAGAAGATCATGGGAATTCACTCATCGTTTAATCTGTGTATGATACTGTTCATAGGTTCACAACTGCTGAATGTTGTCCTACTACACGATCTTTTGCCGGCTCTGCAAAACTTGGTTGAATTATAGGTACACCTATGCATATTTCAAAGTACTTAGATATTTCTGAGCCGCCGGGAACTACTAAATATTCAGAGAACATAAAAATGCTTTTCCAAACCTCTTTTACCCGTAATTTTATCTTACACTCTCCATATTCTGGATATTAGCTATATGGAAGCTTTTCTATGAGTTTTGAGAACACGGTGTTCACTTATTTCATTTGTCTGATATGAGGACTCCATGTAAGAATCGCACAGTTAACATTTCAGTTAATCTTCGAATGGCGTAAATATGAGTTACGAATAAACACGGAAACCGTGACCCTTTACCAACAGTAGTCCGTTCCCTAGAAGTTACCTTTTAACTCGTTAGATATTGCTGAACATATGGCCGGTGAAAGAGAGGGCGTGGTTTTTTTCACACTATAATATTTCTTCAAGTTTCTCTTGCATTCGTCGATTTTTTAAAAATTCATTTTTCGTTTAGAGTACCCTCCTCGCTCGTCTTCTAGAGATGTTTATTTCTGAATTCCTGACTTGAATTTATCCGCATACGATTTGAATTCTCTTTCTTTGGGCAAACTATTTGGCCTAGCCTTTTCATTTTGAGTTTTCTTAAATTCTCTCCTTGTTCCCTGAAAGTTTTGAATCCATTGGATGGTTTACTTGGCTGAAAACGTGTCTTAATATCTTAAAAATATTTACCCTTCTTCCACCCACTTCGATCGTGCGCCACCTTTCCAAGGTCTTTGAAATTTCTCGTTACCATCACACTTATTCTTCACACACACAGCTTCTCAAATAAAATATTTTTTTTGTAATTTTTCGATGAATTTCGATGCCCTCAGTATTCACTATAATGATATGTTTTATTCACATAATTAAGCCTCTTGTATCAAACGACTCTATTTTATTTCTTGTTTCCTCTTCATCTCACATAATTATATTTTCACAAAATTTAACCTGTCAACCACCATTATAATGATCTAATTCTCAATAATAATTTTGCCTATAGGTCACATTGTGGTTCAAGCTAAAGTTTATGGTAGGAATCGAGAGTATGTTAACTTACGCAGGCTTATAATGAATCCTAACTCAAATATCATGGCTAAGTGAAAAAGTCTTCTTCGCTCCGATGCCTAAGTCCCCTTGTGGGAAATGAGGAAAATGTTGTGCCTCCTCAGTTGTGCCGTCAAAAATCAATGCTCATTATCCGCTTGTGATGATGTCCTCATTAAATCTGAACGAGGTTTTTTTCTGGGAAGGACGGTCACGGACCGGTGGTATTTTTTTCTTCAAGGCTAACTTTGCACCAAGTATTTCGCTGCCCAGTTTCGAGAAGTGTTAGTTTGCGCAGACAAGGGTGTTATGGTGAATTGGGGTAATAAATTGAAATAGCTGTACACCGGGTTTGTGTTCAAGAAATCCTTTGAATATTAGGTACCAGCCAATCCATTTGTAACGGATATTCCTTTTTTACGTTTGAAAATGTATTTTTCTTTTATATACATAACTCTACCCAATTTAAAACCAGAAAGAGAAAAAAAGTGGAATTTTTTTAAAAAAGCGAATCTTTCCCATTTGAAGAGCACATAAAATTGCCTGTATTTACTTTTACTGCGTAAATAGAAGACAATTTTCCATTTTTTTTCCATTCACCTTAACACAAACACAACCTTGTGTTTGTGCTAAGGTGAATGACATTTAATGGCATAATGAACATTTTTTGTGTCATATTTTGAAAATGATAGTACTTTCGGGTCCAGAGTCAATGGCAATCTCTCATATTTATTGGAGAAACTCTTGGGTGTAAAAAACTTCTTGTTCATGTCCGTTGAGAACTATCTCGGAGTCACAGGATTTCTCGCAAGCATGAAACAATCCTTTATCAGAGTTAATAATAACCGACCTTGATTTCATTTTCATCCAAAGTTGACGCCTCAATTGCATTCACAGCTTCTTTATCATACCCTGCTGCACGTGCTCCATTCATCATTTGGCATTTCTCATGCTTTTTCCAGGTCACAAAAATTTAAGACTTTTTTTAAATTAATACTTTAGTTTTTCAAAAGTCTTTTCCACATATAAGGAAGTTTGTGGCCATCTTTTCTGTTTAGGTTGTTAGGTCTTTTTTCTATTTGAATGGCTTACTTGTTGATCCGAGGATAGTAGCTAATTTCTTTACATAAAACGTTCGCCCTTTTGATGTCAATACTGTGACCTTCTAAAAGTGTGTGCTCAGCCACGGCAGAGTACCAGAGTGAATAGAGATACCAATCTTGCTTTCAATCATTCTTTCTTTTCTTTAGATTAAGTTTGTTTATTTATTTTTCATTGTTGATTTAGAATGTCTGACGAAGCCGGAAGAATAGTACGGCGAAACTGTTGCTAAAAAGTTTAGTTTAATCGCAGAAAACCAAAAGAAACTTACCAAAATTAAAATGAACTGCGAAAATCTACGAAAAAAAACATTTAAGACTGCCTATTTACGTTTAATGTGTGTTGAACAAATGCCTGAGCAGGCAAAAATGTTTAAGTAGTGACTTTTATTGCTCATATAAAATTACCGTTATGAGGAAAACACAACTTAATTCCTTAGAATGTGTTTTACCGTCATTTGCAACTACATAAGATACAACACCTTACTCATACCAAATACAGGCAGTGAATAGAGTGCATAAAGCTTGGCTCCTAGTAGCACTTCGTATTTCGTCGTGAGATGCTAGGAGATATTTTATGCAAAATCAATTTCGGCAAAAGAAAGTCGATTGTTATATTTCTTTTTCAAATGTTCAAAGTGCTCACACTGTTCTTTTTTGTAAAGTAATGCAATTTGAAGGAGGGTAAATATTCATTTAGTTTGTCAGTAACTGTTTATACGGGAGAGTTGTTTTCTACGACTTAATATTTTCCTTCTATTTTCAGTTAAATTTTCCATTAGACATCCTTAATAATTTAATTTAAAAAAATAGTTATGGCATCATGTTAGCACTTATCACAAACATTTGTCATGCAATTCATCGTGCTCATTGCAATATAGTGAACGTAATAGTGTCCGAGGAGTTAAAGTCAATGGTGCATCTTCTTTTTACATTGCGACTACCAAATTCGAATAATAGGCATGTTTTACTCAAATATAAACACTCAGGGGTGTGCTGGCTACAGCCAAGGCATGCTTTGGGCTCAGTTAAAACATTTCCAATCTGGATATCCATGCATTTTTGTCTCTACAAATAAAGATCGTTCTTTCTCAATATTCCTTACAATAAAGCGTTTTTGCTTTTTGAATCTTTTACTCATGTTTAAAATCATATACTTTTACATTGCTTCTTTTTCTGGACCCTGTCAGCTGATGCCAACACTTGCATAACACTATCACTTCATCACGTTCAGCCTCTAAATGTTTCTGCTTATCACCGTCGACTCTTTTTACTTGGAGTAAATCTTCATAGTACACGTTTCCTGCCATTTGTTACCGAATAACAGCTGTTTACTTTTTGGAACTAAAAGTCATCGTCTTTCAAACTTTTAAGACAGTTTTTAAATGTGTTTTTGTGTTTGTATGAACCTAAAATATTTTCAAAAGTATACATGCCCTTTTATCTTAAGTCTAGTCAAGCTTTCTTAGCTCTTTCTCCCGCCATTGTTATACTCTTATGCGAGTCTCATTCTTCTCTCTAAGAATCTCTTCTTTGATATGAATTTCATACAATTTTTCCAACTATCTTTATTTCTATCCTTTTCTAGGTCCTTTGCCACCATCTTTTTTATTTTATTCCGACATTTCTCCATCCTGTTTTTACATTTCGGAGGCTCTCTAAGTGGTGTGCCCATGGACTGCAACCATTAAACTTTACCAGACTTAACGTTGTGTCTATAAATAATCATAAGCAGTGTTGTGCATACCTTTCAATCCATCTAAAATGGCTATCTATGTAAACGCATGTGGGGTCCTGATACAGGGTTGCATTGCTTTAGAGCTCCATTTGGATGTGCAAACAATTACACAGTATTTTCAGTGAGGAACCTAAAAAATTCCATGTCTATTTTATTGATAATTGTTTTGTGTGGTAATCTATTATTCACTAATTCTATATTATTACATTATTCTATACTATTATTCACTAATTCACTAAATCTATTATTCACCTCCCTGTGTATGTGGCTCATAGTCGTTCATAGTTACAACACTTCGAATGAAAATATCAATAAGTTCGAAAATAACAGTTTGCTATTACTATGACGTTTATAATATACGTTGCCGGTAACATCCGTAACGCATGTTAAAAATAAAATTATCTTTTTCCAAACAAAGATAAGTAAAAAAAAACAATTGTTGTTAAGTGCAAGTACGTCAGAATGTTCTTTTTCGGTAGTTACAGAAAGGTTTTTCAATTTATAACCTCAAAATGTATATTCGAATGTTTCAGAATGTTTACATGTTTGCTGCTACAGATGTCATATAAAGCACTTAGGTTTGGGAATGACAATGAGGTAAAAATTAACTTACCTGATCATTCATTTTTATTCTAAACCTCCAATCTATCATCCTCTTTTTTATGTTGAAGTGTGATGGAGAAATCACTAACGATAAATTATCCACATTTTTCCTAACCTAGATATTAAGTTACGGACATATCGATTGATTGCGTATAAAGTTAGACATTTGTTTTGATATTAAAAAATTCTAAATAAGGTACTCTTTCACTGGGTTGTTTATCTTGCGTTACAGATATTTAATTTCAAAGGCATTAGTATCTTAAGTATATAAGGCACTGAGGATGTTAATCAAGGAGGAATTTTTTCAACTCTGAATAAACCGTTGTCCATGATAAAGCTAGAAAGGGATGTTTTTGTAAGTCGCAAAATTTGACTTCGTAAAATTTTTAGAGACGCTGAAATATTATTCCTTCGAAATGCATAGGTAGAACATAAGGCGAAAGCACCGAAGTGCCACGGAGATATTTCTGAGGAATACCTTAAATCGTAGTAAATGCACTGCAGTACACTCTGGCCACCGAACCTAGGCCATTTTTAGTAAGCGGTGTAATAAATGTATTTGCATAAGATGAAGTCAAATATCTGGGGGTCACCATTAATTCAGACCTAACGTGAGTTAAACACGTACTAAACATTTGTGGAGCTGCATTTAAATGACTAGGATTTATCAAGCGAACTGTAGGAGGGTCCACGGTTTAAAATGTGAAAGATATATGTTACTTCTTTCTAGTTTGACCGCATCTCGAGTTTAACAAGCCTTGGGCGTTTGCGACCAGGCAATGTTAGACTTTTTGCGCGAAATAAACAAAAATAAGGAAGTTTTTCTGTGCCCATTGTTCAAAAACTTAAACAACCCTTTAGTGTGTAGCATTAGGTTGGTAGTCGCGGGAGTCTCAGAGGCTACTTAATAGACTAAGATCACTTGAAAAATTCTGTACAGACGAGTTTCAGTATAACACTAAGGATATTTTTAACCCAGCGCTATATTTCTAGAACCGATAGAAGGAAAAATAATTAGAGAGGTACATCGCTGTACTTTTCGTTAAAAAAAAGAAAGAGGCACTCCGGGAGTGCCGACAGAAGTGAAAACTTGAAATAACGTGAGCATTTTTGAATGTAGGGAATAATTTCTAATGAAGTGTTTTATTAATCAGTAGAGAGTAGTTTCATGCATATAATAAATTAAATATTCATTTATTGCGCTATTGTACACAATTATTTTACATAAAAATTGTACACTTCAGAATAATCAACTTTCAGCCATCATTTCAACAACTCTTTCATCATCACCGCCGTCATCATCGGCAATATCTAAAACTGTTACAATAGGCTTATGGTAACTAAAGTAAGAAACGAATAATTTTGATTCGAATTTGCTTAAATGTCTTGTAAATACTGCATCAATAGTAGTTTTATATTTCGTTGTGCCAATATTGCGATCATTAGACATCGTTAAACCAAACTCACTATTTAAAAATTCAATCAATGGTAGATTTTTATCGTCTGCAAAGTTTATGTTTATGTATATATGAATAAGCTACTCAAATTGAACGTATTAAAAGAAATTGAGTTATATTGTACTAACCTTCACTATTCTTGTATCGAGTACACTCTCCTGCACGAGTATGGACTATTATATTATCCGGCACAATATTTGTAGCAACCCAAATTGAATGAACTAAACCGTATATTAGATATATATAATGTAATATGAATAAAATTATAATATAGTTTATTTGACGGTGACGGTGACGCGAGTCCAATGGTTTTTACCCATCCACACGTACTGTGTATATAGCGAGTATACTGTGTATATACAGAATATACAATTATACATATATTTAGCAGCAGTGACGGTGACGGTGACGCGAGTCCAATGGCTTTTACCCATCCACAAAAGTGTATATACAGAATATACAATTAAACATATATTTAGTAGCGGTGATGGTGACGGTGACGGTGATGCGAGTCCAATGGTTTGTACCCATCCACAAGTTCTGTGTATATAGCGAGTATACTGTGTATATACAGAATATACATAATTATACATATATGTAGTAGCGGTGACGGTGACGCGAGTCCAATGTCTTTTACCCATCTACAAAAGTGCTCAACGCGACAAAGAAGTTTTCACTTCAAAAATTCCCTCTTCCTTCTCAGTGGCTACAACGAAAACATTGTATGGTATTAAATTACTCCGTTCACATAGTGTACGCTTTCGTCTGTTCCCCTATATTTGGCCCTATTCCTTCCCCTATAAATGGCTGGTGTTCTAACACCCCCTGCCACACATGTCAGTGGAGGTTCACAGGGTACCATTTAGATTTAGATGGACGTAGATGAGCCAACGGCTATTACTGCCATTGGGGAAGCAACCTCATACAGAAAAAAATACTAAGAACTAGACAGAGGAGATCTGGATGAATTAGATTTTAATGAGATATATCCTCCGAATTAGAGCAAGGACTATTTTTCCTGCATTTTCCCTATCTTCTTTGCAGTTCTATGATCCCCTCTATGCAATTTCGACTGCGTAGAACGTAATATGCCACACTGTGCGAGGAAATGGATTGTGTAAAAAGAACCTAGAGGTATCTCAAGGTAATCTTTCCCAGCCATTAGGCAGAAAATTATGATAAAAATGCATAGAATGGCTGCTTGCCAATGACGAACTGCGTGAATTGTCAGCTTGGTGGAACTCTCTGGACTTACGAAAGAGACGAGAGGTCGCAGCGAATGAGTCGAACGGAAAAGCCGACGATCAAATTTCACCCTCAGCCGGAATTTCAGCGCGGTTAGACCTTCGGAGGGACAGAGTCATTTTTTTCCCACCGTAGGCTAGTTGGAGGTAAAGCCCAGTTCACGCAGTATGTTACTTTAGGCGGTTGGGCAGGGGAGTTTGGAATAGCATCCACAACGCACCATAAGGTAGTTTGAGCGACATATTACTATGCATTGACATCAAGTAATTTGGTCTCATTATAAAGAAAAATATCTCATATTTCTAATGATACCGAAATATTAGCCCATATCGCACTAATTTGTGAGATATTTTCCAAAAATATGGAAGCCGTTATCAATGGGATATCACACGGTCGTGAGCTGCTAAAAGTCATTGTTAAAACAAATGAGAAAGTTCTGACCCACAGATCGCATCAGAAAATTAACGTTTTGTGGTTAGTTTTTTCTCCCAATAACTTTTAAATTACTTTTTATATCAAGGGGAATCAATTCGTCATAAAAAATGATTTGACTTGACCGGAATTCGAACCAGGATCACCGAATTACCGGTCAGGTGTTATCGTGAGGTTACTGCAGTAACTTCACGAAGCCATCTTAATTCAAGGCGAATTTTTTCGGGGGTTTATGCAAACTAAGTGTTCTCGTCTGAAGTCCACATTGTAGCACGAGAGACGTGGTCGTGCTTACTTAGCCACTGTCGCTGAGGATAAACCCAGCGTTTTCACCTTAGAACGAATAAATTTGATCCAATCATTGCATTGAGTAAACAAGATCCGCCTTGAATTAAGATGGCTTGGTGGTGTAACTGGCTAACACACCTTATCGGCAATTGAAAGATTCTGGTTCGAATTCCGGTCAATTCCAATGATTTTTTCATGGCGTATTTCATCTCCTTGGTGTGTATCTTTTCACCCGTACGCGTGACATCGTACCACATCATTTATTCAATGCTATGATTGGAATAAAGTGTACTTTATTACTCACTGTTACACTTTTATAACATTGCTAAAAAAACTTAAAGCAAAAGCCTCAAATATGTATGTTTAGTTAATTACTGATACGTTAACTCATATTAAAGTTTTTGCGTATTTGATATTACTGTATTTGATTTGTGCTTCTTACACTCCTTTCATTTTTAAATGGAACCCGAATAAAGTCTCCTTTATAACTAGACAAAAATCTCGCTCAAACAATCCCCGTAAAGTGAATGTCATTTTTTTCATATTCTGGCTGTCTTTATAAAACCGTGTCCTCTATCTGGCGTAAAAAAGTTATATCTTTCCGTTTTTTTTTGCAATTTAAATTCTATTGATAAACTTAAGAAAAGAAACGTTCTCATTGGATGGTTTGAAAACAGGTGCGATTGCAGCGTAAGTTAAGCAGTTAAGTCATGTTCTTGTTTTCTATATGAATTGGCCTTCCATACGTGGTGAGAGTCCGCTGTTGATGAATCGATCGGAAAAGCCGACGGTCAAATTTCGTACACCGCCAAAATTTCAGCTCGAGTTGACCTTCAGGGTGACACTGCCATTTGCTTTCTACCGAGGACTCGTCGGAGGAAACGCCGCCTAAAAACATCTCATTGAAAAAAAAACACTCAATGGAAAAAAGGTAGAGGAGAACGAACTTTCACTCGACCGATTTTCACTCTTTCCTCACCTTTCCACTCTTCGTCCTCAATTGTTTTCCTGCTTTCCGCTGCTAAGTCTCGCTTGGCTCGCCCAGCGCTGAGTGATTCACCAACCCACCCAGAGAACTCATCCCAATACAGCGCTACGGGAAATTAAGGTGATTCCCCGCCCAGGCTGGAGGATGGGTGAGGATCGGAAGATGCCTGTCGCTTGTGATAAGGGGTGAAAACGAGTTTTTTTGCCGACTTAAACTGGCTTAGACGGCTCTTTCAGCTATCGCAGGGTCCTACCTCCTCTTCCTTCGGCTCTTCTAACCTTCCTCTTTTCATCCCATCCATAAAGAAGGGTGGCTACAGGCCTGAAAAACCTGGGAAAGTCGTGGTAAAGGAGACTATTAGCTGGTAAATTTGCTTTTATAAGTCGAAATCTGATTTTTTTTCACGTAAGGAGTACCATTTTAAGGCAGTGTTTGTTGGCTGTTGGTTGTTAGTGTAATAAGAAATGTATCATTTAAAAAAAATTCACATGGTTCATGAAACATAGGTACTTCTACATCTACATCTACGAAGTACCGTGCAAGCCACCACCAGGGTGTGTGGTACGGGGTGATTCCACACTAGGCATGCAGCACTCATCCCAGCACAAATCAGAACCTCGCACGCTCCCCCTGGCGCTAGGCGCAGGCCAAACGCAGTCAGGAGAACAGTGCAAACCGGAAACTGGGAGAGTGATACGTAAATGAACATGCAAACATGCAGAACAATGTTATAGACACATCTAGTGAAGAATATTACTGATACTGTTAATTTATGAGAGCTACGAGATGCTACTTCATAGTTATACTATCTGCATTCCATGCCATGCCACTTCATAGTTATAATTGTATCTGTAGCGATGGGTGGACATGTGTTGGCTGAGTTAACCAGCAACCGCCTGCAACAGATTCAAATCCAATATATTATAGCCTATAACCGCAACGCAGCCACACGTGCAGTGCAACTGGAAAGGAATAGAAGACGAAACAGTCAGCTTCATCTATCAGTTGCCGCTGTACAGCACAGTGCGCAACGTCACGGCTGCGGCACGATCACGAAACTAACCTGTTGTTTGCAACAATTATTTGAAAGAGTTGTCTGCCCAAAACAGTTGCGGCTGCAGCTGTTTTGCTGCGACAACACTTTATTCCGCCACTACTTCCTACTGTCACGCATACAATGATTGTCACAACGGAGGACAAGTCAATTCGGCTCAAGGTCGGATTGAAGTAATTTTTTGGGAGGGGCAGATTGCTTCTTTCCGGGAGTTTGGGTATGGGCTAACTTATGATTACCATGTTACCTGCTTTTACAGGAATTACGGGAATGGGGAATACGACCAGTCCCACCCCAGCACCCTCCTTTAAACTGCCCCGGTACGACTTGTTGCGTAGTTAGTAGAACAGGAAAAATAATATAGTTCATAAGAAGTAATATTCAGTAACATATTCTTCTGGTTTTTGTGAATGGCTTCGGAAACTGGTGGATACGTAAGTCTGCACTACAATCATTTTCCAGCAGAAGAAACGAACTGCAGAAATACACATTGCGTTGCTTTCTCCGAGGAGCCATTAATTAAGCACCCTCTCCTTGAGGGAAAAAACGAATTACTTTTTATGGATATAAACATCAATCTATAAACTCAAAACTAATTCAACGGCGGGAGATAATGGCAGGACCTCCGCACAATATTAATAAATTTAATAGAACGACAATGTAGATGAATGGAATCGTCGAAAACACGACCCTAAAATAAAATATTCTGGAATTCAATCCGTTCTGGCGTAACTTTGTGGAAGTCCATTTTCAAATAATGACAAGGTCAGCTATGTTTATATCTACAGAGTATTTTATTGGCACAACTAGTTTCAACGCTACGGCGTCATCATCAGGTGTTGAAACTAGTTGTACCAATAAAATACTCTGTAGATATAAACATAGTTGACCTTGTCATTATTTGAAAATATTTTGGTGTTATATAAAGATTTCCCATTTATTGTCATTATGGATATGTACCATGAAGTCAAGACCAAATTATTCGATTTATTAATTATGATAATATATATCATTAATGAATTGGCTTTTGAGTTTGGACAGTAAAATTATAATAGTTACTGTCATTGAAAGCGCAGCAAATGCTTCGTAGATGCGTAACTCTGACGATTCGTCACGGATTCCATCGTTTTTAGGTGCCCTTTCATCTGAAGAGCATGCGAAAAAAACTAAGATGAAATTCGCGTTCTCTCGATGATGATAAAAGTAAAGTTGCATTTGGGGTAGGCGTGTTTTTATCGAACTTTTACTCAATACTGCGACTACTTTAAATATTGAATAAAAGACTGTTAATTAGGAGGTTAAGGATTGCATAATAGCTTGTTAAAAGGAGTAGTTCTTCAAAGGAACACTCTACTGCCAGAGAGATACTCTGGGGTCTCAGAACATGCCTCTAAAGATTTCAGTTCACTTCCCGCCTGGAAGTGGAAAACCACGAGGCAAATTGCTTATCGAGATCATTTACATTAAACCTACATCTTTTGGGTAGTTGTAATTTCAAAGATAATTTATTGGGATTTTATAGCCAAAGTTCCTTTCAATGGGCAGACGACAAAAATACTAATGAAGGAAATTGTCAGTCCGTAGGCTTCACTGTGATCTTTGCTGATGTTAGTTATGAATGTCGGTCACTTTTTTGATGCACTATAGGGGTCATTTTGGATGGAAATACATGCAAGAAGTTAGTGAAGTTATCTGATTTTCATACTTTCTGTCCCCTTTACACATTCATTAATAAGTCGCAGCCTCCACGACCTGCCGCCTGTGACTTTTGCCCACATTCCCAACGCCTTGGTCCGGCAACTGCCGTGGCTATAGTGTACCCACAGAAAGCTATCTACCGGTAGCTTAAATAAATTTTCGCCAGCGTGCATCGTCCTGTCCATTGTAGTCCGCGTGCCCTGAACTGCGATGTGTTTCCACCCTCGCTAACTTCAACACTTCGAATGGAAAGCTCTCTTTGTACGCACAGCTTTCACGCATTGTCGCTTTTTGTTATTCTTCGTGCAGTACCATAGCCCGTGACGCTATCATTCCTCCCGTTAAATGATGCCGAGACATTTAGGTTTACTTCAAACGCATTGGTGGTGAGCATAGATAAAAGGTCATCTACGGAACCATACGGAACGATGGCACAGGGAATTATTGAAGCCAATCAAGTACGTGTTGCCATAAAAGCCATGCTGAATGGATAAGTTGGTGCAATTAGCACGCTGAATACATATGTATTAGTTGTGGAATTGTCACGGCACCGCAATGATTGATTTAGAAAAATGCATAGTGAAAATAATTTATAAAAAAAGTGCAGTATCATTCATTACATTTATGGACAAATTGCCAGCAATAGCCATGTTATGTGGATCATCTTTCGCAAAAAAATGTCTTCACATTCGGGTGTCAAAACGCCATCTACTCTTGTTATTCAGTCTACGGTGGTGAGTCTGTGGATCAGTGGCAGATGAGTGCAGAATCTGCACCGTCATCCGCTTTTTTTCTGGAGGCAATTAGTCACGCTACCCCGTTCTTTCTCCCTAGCAGGGACATCTGTGGCTCCGTTGTTCAGTCGTACGCTCGTGGATTCGAGGAAAGTAATTAAGATGGGATACTGGCGATGAGACGATTGGACGAAATGATGAGCACCATTTGATGATGGTGGTCCAGAGGCGACTTCCTTAAGCGGAATTCCTACGCATCCATAAAACCGACGCGCTGATGTTCGTGCTCAATGATTCGATAAGCATAAGGAGATGTTGGGGGGACACTTTAATTACCTACTTTTATGTCTTATTCGGCCTTCTTTAATTACCTCCCTCACCACCGTCTCATACTGTTATCGACGCGATTATCATTATTAAACATCAACATTTATAAAAAAAGATGAAAGTGCATTTCCACGTGATTGTCAGCTGAACATGATGGCATACAGTGTTTCTGAGAAGCATGCATGGTCATTATTGATGGAGGTGTTGAGGAATTATGGGTTATGCAATATTTTTGATTGGATTTTTCCGAAAAGGGCAAGTATGATAGCTTTTCTCCTTGAACCGTAAAGTGGGAAAGGAAGAGGGGCCACTCCTTGACCAGATAGATTTACAAATGCGAGGAATTCCAAGAAAATAGACATGTTCCTGAAGAGATATTGGAACCCATATCCCCTTATTTAGTGCCAGGTTACTTGTTCGAACATCATTTGGGACGGACGTTTTTTTTCAGTGTTCATTAATTATCACATTCGTCTATCTTCTTAGCAGGTGACCACCGTTTCAGTTACTACCGTGGCTTGTCATTGGGTCGACTCTAATATCGGCAATGTTTGTGAATTCGGTTCACTGCTAAGCGTCCCATCCATCGAACGTAGGGTGGCACTTAAAGTGCTCTCCACGTGGAGCTTGAGCAGGGCTCCCGGTTTCTTAGAAAAATCCCCCCCTTTGTCTGGTTTATAACTCGGGCCTCGGAATCGCAAGACAATCCTCACGTCAGCGCACCAAGACGATTATTTTGCACCGGATTATGACTTCAAAACTGTATAATACAAACGCACCTACTATTTACTAATCTACAATACGTTCCACAGTACGCATTAAACCAAAATGTGAACTTAAAATACGTTCAATTCGTGCTTTAAGATGACAAACAAAGTTGGGAGTAAATTTCTTAAGTTTTTATTCCTTATATGTAGTCGTGTCTTTACGTACGCCAATCATTTGATCCTTTACATTGACAATATTTTTCCCTTGCTCCTCATACGCAGGCGAATTAGGAAACATGTCGAGTGATTTGACCCTCGGGGGCATCATTGTTTTGCAGGCCCTTGACCTGTATTTTCGTTGTCCACGCCTGCGAAAGCGTGTCTCCATTTCGTCTACGGCGAAGCGCCGATGGAGCGTGAGCCTACACGTCGACTATGTGGAGGGCTAAAGTGACCCTCAGTTGGTTGGTTGAGACATTTGGAGAAAGGAGAAGACGGAAGATATTTCCGAATTCCTTTTGAGAAACTCCGGATATGACGCGCGTCCTTCATCGTTGATTGCATTATTTTCTTATTGAAAAATCTTAATTATTTCAGTTAATGGACACCCATTTGGACCCGCAATTGGTGTACATTACTGTTCATAGTTGTAAACCCTTTGTCCTCGCGTTTTCATCGCCTTTATTCCTCCACCTGAGGAATAAAATACCCTCAAGCTTCCGAGAAATGAGAGAAGAACGAATGCAAGTCCATTGCCAAAAGTGTTCTCAGTAGATATCTCTTTAAGAGCTCATGATTATGGTTATCATGAGTTAGCAGTCCTAAAGTGCCTTTCCTCTTAGCTCTCCAATCACAATGTAAGTAGATTTCTCTTAAAGGAAATACCAATTCAGCATCCTTAATATGACAATGTTGTATCAGGGTGACCCAGTTTCAACATTTGAGAATCAACTCCATACAAATACACATGCACTGAACACACTCGCACCCTATGATTATAACATTTATTTTTAACTTTGCAATTGCTTACATTCTCCCTTTTTCAATTTTGTGAATTATTCGATAGCCTTTGAAACAGCGCGTATGCCTCATTGGCACCCGGAATCCCTTTAAATGCTTCAATTCTAGGTTATGTTTTTTCATTTCCATTTTCAGATGAAATGTCATAATGAAAGGTCCATTAGAAAGAGGATGGCAGCTAGTAAAAAAACGATAAAAAGAAAGAAAAGGACGAAACGTTAGAAACTGATATGTCATCTTCTGTTGCCATTCTATAGCTTCTTCCAATTTTTTCTATTTTTTGCAAAACAGTAATTTAATGAATCCGATATTAACCAAAACATGGTCAATAGTTGATGCCACAGTGGTTTTTCATTCTAGTTCGTCTTTAGGATCGTTCTGTCAGCTACTGGCTTCATTACTTCATCGTGATAGAGAAATCACCCGATTGACTACCCTGGTACTGTTAATCAGTGTCTAGCATAGAATAACCTCACCTTGAATTGGAAATAGTGACACTAGTCATAGTCTGTCAGCATTGTAAGAATTTGCATTTTGGAAGGCGGCTGGACTCCTTCCTTGGGAGGAGTAGGGAATTATTCCTGCAAGCAGTGCCCGACGCTTTGTTATCAGTCTTTCGATCTTAATACTGGTTAACTGCGTATTCTCAATTCTCCGATTTTCCTTGATAACTCCTTTACTTCCTATTGGCTCTTCTTTCCCTGTTGCCCATTCATTTGCCCTTAGGTGTTTTTCAATTTGTCTTCCTCGTGTGACGTCATTATATACTTTACTCACTTATAAGATTCTTGCAAATTTATCGTGTCTCAGGATTTGCCCAATTCCATTTACTCCTCTATTGCGAATCTTCTTGAGTTGCATTTAAGGAGGACCAGAGATCATTTCGTCATTCTATAAAGATGGTCAGATCATTTATGCTACGGAATATGCTGATGCTTTCATTATATTCATTACTTTAAATTAACTTTCGCTTCTTTTGTTGCTTCTTCCAAGTATGTATTGTTTACTGATTCTGATCCTTTTTCTTTTTTGAAAAACCAAAGCAGTTTAAGAGGCCAGTGTTCCAGATTCTCGCTTAGTATCTATGTAGACCGAAACCTAGCAGATGTACTTTCGTTTCTCCAAATAGGTTGTAGAAACGGGCTTTTTATCAGCCCCTGGTGAAGTCAATGTACATCACCTATGCGATGAATGTTAACTTTAATGGTACTTTCGCCACAATCGTGTTTTCCTGCAATCTTGCGTAAGTAATTTCAGATAAAAGTCAATTTTAGGTATGATTGATATAAAAAAGGAGATACTTACGGTGATAATTACAGATGTTCTTCCAAAATATTTTGACTGGTGTTCCATCTGATGGTAGAATAATAATGATTTAACGTCATGTAGAACATCTTTTACCATTCTCTTCTTTTCTGATTTTTGCTTTGAATGTTACCTTAAATTTATTTTTATCTGTAATTATTTCACAAAGTGGGTAATTGTTACCAACTTCAATCGTACACGCATCGTGTATTTCGGTGTGTAATGATAGTCCTCCTGCGTGAAATCGTGTTTTCCTGCAGTATTTGTATAATTGTTATTTGAGGTTGTCTCCGGAGCAAGGTTGGATTAAATAGAGAGAATTTGTTTCCATTTTATAATTGGAAAATAAAAATATTTGGGTGCTTTCATCAATAATATATTTTTCGTGGCTCTACCCTTAAGAGGCCGCTCAAAAGGGATCAAAGATCGTTTTGATGCCGTCTCACTGAGGTGCAGACGCTTCGTGAGCCAGTGTTTGTCTCGAAACTATCCTCCTCCTGGTTTTTTGTTTTAATGACACCTCAAATTTTCTGTTATCTGTAATTATTTCACACAATTGGTATTTTGAATCAGCTTAATAGTATATAAATCGTATATGGGTAACTAGAGACATGGGTATGGGTATTGACCTGGATACCTACTTCTTCCACTATCATGAGCAACTATCATTGATCCCACCAATCGAGTTCTAGGGACCATTGGAGAGTGTGAGTCTTTCACCATGTAGAATTGCATTGTATGGAAAGGGCCCATATTTATCTTGTGTGAGTCGACTTAGGTTTTCTAGACATTCACAAGCTTAATTACATCACACATTAGTATGACATATTTTTTAAGAACTATGATCAAAATAACCTTCTTCTCAGAAATATTTAAATGAATTTGAAACGGAATTGTGGGTTATCGGGACCCGCAAGCACTTCTGCTGCGCGTACATCACCAACGTCTAACTGTTACGCGCAAACGAAGAGTGTAACGCAGCTAATGAAAGGATGATTAGATTAGGAGCTGCTAGAGACTCAGAGGCTAAAGAGGCAAGCCTAGCTATGATCACTTGAATAACTGAGATCACGCGAGTTTTAGGGTAACACGGAGAGGATATGGAAGAGTATTCGGGTTTGCCACCGGGTCACTCCTCTTATTGCTGCCGACGTTTCGGAACTCGAGCCGAGATCCATCCTCAGGGCTGATGGTCATGGATCTCGACTCCAGTTCCGAAACGTCGGCAGCAATGACAGGAGTGACCCGGTGGCAAACCCGAATAGGCATTACATTACTTCAGACATTACTTCACGGAGAGGATATCATTGTGAACCCGGATTAAATCTCTTGAACTGGCCACGCAACAAAATTAGTCAGGTTCTCTACCAAAATGATAGGTACATAAACTCCTTCTATTCCCCCAACCACTATTGACTTAAACAAAAAAAGATCGAGGCACTGAGCCGTCTAAACGCAATGATCATTTCTTCCTTTTCCAGATAATTCACTCCATTTTTTATAAGCTGAAGTCCTATTATCACAATTATAAATTTCAACTCCACTCAAATATACTGCGGAGGCTCGCAAGGTACCTAGTATGCTGATGGAAACGGATGTTTCAGTCCATGGGGATGGTATTCATGCAGCAGTTGCCCAAATATTTGTAAAATGTGCGCTGGATCAGTGAAAGTAAAATGTACTGCGTTGAGTTTGAATTAAAATTGACACGGAAATATACGAGTGTCATCCGTATCTCGTCAATCATTGCATCAGGAAATTCGCATTGGTGCACCAAATTACCTGTTATGGGGGTCCCGTTGAATTACGTATTCACATCGTCGAATCCGCAACTTTGCCAAGTTTCCACCATTTGAGTCATCCACTATTCCGGGCGGAGGTGACACAAACAAAAAGAAATGCTTTCACATCGACCTGTGTAGCGGGGAAATACTCCCGTCTGCTCTTCCAATTGAGGCCTTTCCCAACCACTAGAGAGTGGACTCACGTCAGGGAAGTCATAAGGACTTGCGTCCGATCTTCAGCTCATTGAAATTCCTCCCCGGCCGCTCCCACTTAACTTATGGGGCAAACCGGTCACTTCTGCACGGAGATGCTTTCCGGGTTAACCAAGAGGCAAGGGTGGACTCTTTCAGGCTCTTCTTTCCCGGAACTAGAGGGAAAGATCGACTTAATTGCTTTCAAATAAGGTGTCGCTAAGACAACTCAACTCAGTTTATAGTACTTTGAACATCATTTTCTCTAGTCGTAATTCAACTCTAGACCATATTCTAACTCCATTTTAAAATTTAAGAAGTTTTCAGAGGCAGTAATTAAATATTTTAGAGCGATTTTTTTTCTCTCGTCATTATAGAGACGACAATCGGATTTAATTTAAAAAAATATTATCAGTTTTATGAAGTACTAGCTGAGTTACCCAGCGTTGCTCGGGATCACACTTCCTTTATAGCTCATCGTATAAGAGGAGAATCGATTGAAAAAATGAAAGAATTTGTTTTTTCGGGTGTCTGATAAAATAAATTTTAACTCTCTATCTTGAGTGAAAATAGTTTAGAAAAGCAAAAAAATAAACCAATGCACATATCCCAATGCATAGCATTCCTAATCAGCTTAACTGCTTAACTAAAGAAAGTGAATTTTAAATGCATTAAAGACCAAAATCTGGATGCCAAGGAAATATGCTATTGTTCATATCAGAGAAAAATATGCGTTTTTGCAGCTGAAAACGCGATTTTCCGACAAATACGAATTGAAAAAGATAAATGATTGAAAGAAATATAAACTTCATTCTTTCAGCCATTTGATAAAAAAATCCCAACTCTCTATCTCGAGCGGAAGTAATTTTAAAAAGCAAAAAATGAAACCACTGCGCAACTGCGCAGCCCGTAAACTATTAAAGGGCCCCTTCTTGGGACCTTTTGGGGCCCTGAGATCTTTTTAGATAGTATAAAAACATTTTCCTTGAAAAATTAAATATATGTGCCAACTTTCATGGTGATCGGTGAAACGGTGTCGAAGTCTATTAATCTCGGAGAGACAGACATACACACAAACATCTATTTTTAAATATATAGATGTGCCAGCGGAAGGTACCCGTTGAAATTCAACGGGTGTGAAAAACATTGAACTTATTTTATAAGAAAACCACAATGCCTGAAGAGTACTGTCAGCGTGGTCATTTGAGGAGTTCGTAACCTAGCTTGCATGTTGTGTTCGTTGTGGTAGACACGCTGACCGTTTTCCAGGTGCTCTTTCATGCACGGAAAACAAAAAACGGGCCACGCAGACTCATTACTACTTAAATAGCAACCAAGTTGATAGATGGTCACCTAGTCCTTCCGGTTCTCTTGAGTCGTACTCTTGAGTGATTAACAGCTTGATCGATTCCATTGTGTACATACATATATTTGCATTCAATACCTTAATTAAGTTCCGCAATTCAACGCTGATATGTGCGTTGAGTATCTAAATCAGGATTGGAGAGTAGGGTACAATCCAGCGGTTCTTAGCTTAACCCGAGAAACACCACGGGGAGATGCTCATGAAATCCCTGATAGGCATGTCTTTGAGCATCCAAGTTTAACCTTTGTCGTTTTTCGTGCAAGGATTCATTTTCTCGCAAAGAAGACATTCCTCTTGCTTTAGAAGATTTTTTCGAAAGGTTAGCCTTTTTTTTATTAGACATGTTGGTGGATATATTTTTAAGTCCAAGGAGGGGAAACACAGCGGCGAGTGAGAGTCTTGAATAGGTAACTCGATGATTGAGTGAATATAAGTTACCTACTCATTAACTCTTTTAAAAATGTATAAATAACTCGTTTATGATGTGGGAATTGGTCTAAAAAAAGTTCGCAATCGTTATGAGGAGCATACGGATCCACTACGTGTAATTCATCTGAGTATTACGCAATAATAAACAACGCCGTGTTTGTTGTAGCAACAGAGTCATTATAACCATTAATATTTGCTGCACGTAAATATTCATTCACGTTTAATTACTTTATGTGTATCGTTTAGTACGCAAGTGCTCTCTCATAGACATGCAGTGCCCCTATGAGAGCTACTTTGAGAATAGACATTGAAGATTATACTTGTTGTAAATATGCATTGAATTTATCGATTACCGCCCGAAGCAACAGGGGCCCTTGGGACTCTGGGCACTTCTTATACAGATTTTATTCATACGTGCTATCATGGGCCTGCAGGAAAACGTCTATATTAATTTTGTAGCATGCCAGTCAGTCAGTCAGTCATTCTGTATCCATTTTGTTTATATCTCTCTCAAGTTTTGAGCTAGGGAAATAAGGTTTGGTGCATTAAATGTGGATTCTCTGTCTGTATGATTTGGTAGTAAATTTGGTTTTGTAGGTGGAAAATTTTGGGGTTGTTTTTACCCCAAGTTTCAAGGGTATGAAGTGAATGAATTTTAAGTTTCATGAATTTTATATGTGAAGTGTTATGTTTTATGGATGCGGAACGTGGAAAATGGGAAGAAGAGATAAGGATGGGATCAATGCTTTTGAGATGTGGGTGTGGAGGAGGCTAGAGAGAGTGAAATGGGTGAATAGAGTAAGAAATGAGGAGGTGCTGGGAAGAGTTACGGAGGAAAGAACACCACTGAAAAAAATACAGAAGAGAAAGGGAAACTGGATGGGACATATTTTAAGAGGGAAGGGAATTTCAAATACGGCAGTCAAGGGATCAGTGGAGGGAGAAAAGAGAAGAGGAAGAAGAAGGCCGAAAGTGACAGACGAAGTAAAGATAAGAATAAGGTAATAAGAACTAGGATATTACAATTTTCCACAGATAAAGTTTTAATCGACCCGGGTTTCGATGCACTGCATCATCATCAGGTACATATATTTGGAAATCAAGGTATATATACAAGAGAAGGTGGGTGAGGGAGGTTAGGAAAGTGGAGGGAGGGAGTGGGGAAGGGGAAAAATTTCAAGGGGGGGAGGGATTTTTATTTACACAAGAAAAACGTTAACATTTGAATTTTGAAAAAACATAAGTTCGTTGAGGTGATGTCCCGCGGCGCGTCGAGGGGGAATGGTAGAAAATGGAGACGCATTGGAAAATTACACTTTGTCACTGGTTACTGGGGAATTTTTGTGGGGTACACAGCAGTAAAAAGGGGAGGGAAGAACCCCCCCCCCCCTTTTTGTTTTATACTAAGTGTCGTCTAATGCTGTGTACCCCACAAAAATTCCCCAGTAACCAGTGACAAAGTGTAATGTTCCAGTGCTTGTCCCTTTCCCCCTCCCCCTCGACGCACCGCGGGACATCACCTCAACGAACTAATTTTTTTTCAAAATTCAATTGTTAGCGTTTTTCTTCTGTAAATAAAACTCCCTCCCCCCCCTTAAAATTTTTTCCCCTCCCCACTCCTTCCCTTCACTTTCATAACCTCCTTCACCCACCTTCTCTTGTATATATACCTTGATTTCCAAATATATGTACCTGATGATGATGCAGTGCATCGAAACCCGGGTCGATTAAAACTTTATCTGTGGAAAATTGTAATATCCTAGTTCTTATTATGTTCATATTCCACAAAATCTCGCCTGATTCCTCCCTTTTTATAAGAAGAAGGTACAAGGATACCAAAGAAGAGGCCCGGGACAGGACGAATTGGAGACAGCTGTGGTGTTTGGGACCTGCCATTAGACAGAATACCAGTTGATGATGATGAAATAATGTGAGAGGATGGGGTAGACCGCGTAAGTCATTGGTGAATGTGGTGGAAGAACAGAGAAGAAATATTAGGATTCTTACGAACAGGAAGGCGCGGTTGAATGTGTGTATCCGGAAAGAATACGGCATGATGAGTGATGTGTGTGTAAAATTCTCCTTATTACCTATCTCTTAATTTTTTATCGAAAAATAAACGAAGACATCCATCTCAAACTCCCAGGATTTGTTTCAACGCAATGACAGGAATACGGGATTCGGCAAGATATATTACAATTTAAAGTCATAAAACTGAATCCTGTGTGTGAAGTTAATTCATTCGACAGTGCGCAATGGGCTATAATATCAGACGTTTTCCCAATCCCTTCCTGTCTCAACTACCTCATTCCAATCTTTTATCACTAATACCTAGGTATTTCTTTCCAGGGACTTCCCCAAGTATGAACTCCAACGTTTCCTTGTTAGGAACTGAGAGCTTTTTGCACCCCATCAACGTCATTCTCCATCCACGGTTAATTCCGGAAATTTAAACCTGTGTCAGCGCTTTAATTTTCGGGCCAACTCTTTTTTAACGCTTGAATACTTTTGCTCACCTCTCTATATTTACCACCCATTTCTGTAATTATGTGTTCCAAGTGACAGTCGCCTCACGTTTACTCTCGTTCCTGGCACTGTAAAATCACTCTATAAATAGCGCTCCTATAATCACCACTACTATCATATCTCACCTCGCACAACTGTAAAATATTTGTACACACTTCATTGCTTCTTTCATTTCTTGATTGTGCTTTCCAACTTACCTCCTCTCACAATCAGTCCGAATTTTCCATGTTTTTATTTTTACTTTTCTCAAGCTGGTCTTTGCCTTCTCATTTGTCTCATTTGTCGTTGCCCCTAAATCAGCTGTTCAAGGATTTCGCGAGATTACGGGTACTTCCTCCACTTCCAGGCTCGGCAACCACTCTTGTGGTCTGGATCCAATCGTTGCCCGGATACTCTCTGTGTAATTTAAATCCATAAAATTTCAGCAAATAAATATAATTGCGTTGATTTCCGCTGTGTTTTTTCCTTGGCACTATCACTTGGAAGGCCACTCCACGAGTTTTTAAAGCAGCTCTGAGGAATACACAATGCGCGGACTTACTTTGTCTGGCTCCTACCCCTCAATCTAGCATTTATGAGTGGGCGCTCGGAGCGCTAATTATAGCTCCCGCCAGTCCAGCTTTAGTGCTCCATGGAGCGCGTAAGCCCTTCCATTAAGTTAAGGTTGTCCGCGGGGAGGGCGATATACCCACGAATGTATCAACCTATATATTACACCGTGGAAAATAACGGTATTCGAAAATTGATGCATAAAAATACTTGTGTTGTCGTGAATCTAGACTGGTTTTACCCATTTCGCCTCCAGTGTAAGTAATGTTTACCAAAATAAACAGTCTGTCGCAAAACTATATCGAAAAAATCAATCATTTCCGACTGATGAACTTATCCTGACAGTCTAATAGTCACTATGAAAACGAAAACGAAAATAATATATGGGAAAAATATTGTGGGTAAATTAGAAAAATGGAAATCACATGCATATCTATTGTTATTTTAATATAATTCAAGCTTGTTAAGAACGCTTACTTTGATAAAATGTTGACGTCGAAGTGTCTAAATTCGAGAATGCCTATTGGAGGCCACAAAAGTTGGAATTTCTCTATATTCTGTTTTAGCTAAATCACTGAAATGAAGAATGGGGTGAAATACTTCACTTCGCTGAATTGAAGAACTAAGCAACTGTAGAAAGAGTTAAACCTTGATAATATCGTTTAAGTGACGTCATAGCCTTGATAAATCTCAATTTTTAATGTCGCCATTAGAAACTTTCGAGGTGACTTAAACATTTCGTCCGTGTTGAGGTACGAAAATTCCCGGGCCTTTGTGAATAAGGCACATGCTTTATAAAGCCGTGAGAGGCACTATCTGATATTATGTCGTCTACAAAAGATTGTCGAGTCTTGAAAATTCGGAAAGAATACCTCATGGATTAGGCCCGTGAAGCGCGGATATACCTTTTCCTGTTTGGAACTATGTATCTTATGTTTTTTGATGACCATGATGATTTATGATCATGAGGTTAGCCGATCCATTGACGCACGGTCGGAAGAGAGTAGCTTTGAGCACCGCTTTCGTTGGTCCATGTCGGAAGTCCATCGTGCCACGGGGTGATTCTCGGTAGCCCTTTCTTCTGGGAATCCCCCTCTTCTTTCTGCCTCGGTCACCGCCCTTTGCCCAACCTCCCTTTTAATGACTCGTCAGAGGACGATGTGGAGGGAGGAAGGGGAGGAGTGGAATGAAGGGAGTAGAGGAGATAATGACTGCGGTTGAGTCGAATGATTGACGGACAAGGGAGGCTGGGTCGAATAGGCGGGGGATGCCCTCCACGCGGACGAAACATCTCGAGGCTGTTGAGTCAGGTCTATGAGTCGAGTGGCTATGTATAACGCGGTCATTGGGAGATAAAAAAGAGTTGATGACGCCGCGAACCCACATTTGTCTCCTCCATCACGCATCGGTTGATCTCAATACGCCTTCCATGCACATATTACGTCGTAATGCTTCATTCATACAACAGCAACGTGGGTACGCACTACCCATGAGACAGTTGCTAGAGCCAACGTATTGCGGCAGAAACGATTACAGGAATAAGATAAAGGCAATAGACTACATAACAGGTAGATTTATAATATCATTTTTTCCGCTTACAATAAGGGATCATAAAAGTTGCGATAGATCAAACACCCTCACTGGAGTTGACTAATCACTTGTGTTTAATAACATAGCATAATTACTAACACCCAGCTCAGAATTAAGGGTCATTAATTACTAACACTTTACCTCGATTGAAATTTCCGGCATTACTTCGTTTTCTGCATGAAGTACAATCTCATAGCATTCATAAACGCATTCACGTATTAGTAATATTAACCAGCAGTTGCCTCTTAAGCAGTGTACGGCATGTTTTCATGTTCGTTTACCCAGAGCATAACTCTCCTAGTTTCTAGTTTGACTGCGTATTATAATCCTGACTGCTTTCTATTCTGCGCCTATTATTTCTTTTACTCAGGAAACCAATTTTATGAAGTTATAAGTTCATTTAGGATCATTTATGGCGAAATTAAAGCGATTCGTTACTGCCCAAAAATGCCTATTTTACCTGTGTATGCCTTTTTCTGCTGATATCGCCTACTTAAGGGCCTAAAAAGCAATATTCTTTTCCACGTCGCCAAACTTCTCTTTAGTGCAGAGTTTGTCTGTTATTTCATTTCCTTTTTCTATCTATCAAGGTTGAAAAAATGTCATTAAACATGCATGAAGAAAAATCATCCAAAGTATTATTTTATAAAGAGTAGAAAAACAACAATGGTAATTTTACGTGATGTGTACATGCGATGGTTTCAATTGCCAAAAACTTGTTTTTGAAGGTACCACTCAATATTGCTGAGTTTAAAGGCAGATCAAATATTTGGTCTGGTCTCCCGCAAGGTTTTTAGGACTCTCCATCAAATCAAGCGAATAAAAAATGAGCTATCTACCCAAATTCGACATAAACTTGTAACCTCACCAATATTACCAATATTTAATTTCTGCTGTTTTACTTATAGCACTATTCGGGAAGACCTAAACTTAAAACTTCAAATGACATTGAATGCATGTATTTGCTTCATTAATTTGATCTCAAAATTTGATCAGATATCATATGCACGCAAGCTAGCAAATTTTCTCACCGTGCATAACCGAAGCAAATACTTCTTAGGATGCTTCCTATTTAAAATCCTCAAGTTAAGAAAACCTGACGACCTAACGGAGTACTTTTTATTCACCGCTGACGTCCGACAAAGAACTCTGCGTACCCTCCCGGACATACTTTACATTTCCGTTCTTTTAAGTCCACCAATGCAATCTTTGCATTCTCAAGGATAGCTATTGCCTCAGCAACAGAATCGATTCTACTTTTTGATACATTGGGAAATATGGTGGCAGACTGGAAATATTGCTAACTAAGATGTCAAGTTTGTTAATTATAGTTATGGCGGAGTTTCATGTGAACTTTTGCTGATGCTAGTGGTATCTATTTTTGCTGGTGTTAGTGAAATCTGTGCTTCAATTAAACATTATTTGGCCTAATTATTTGCTTTTACAGCACTTTCAGAAGTCATTTTCAACGTTTTCAAACCAATTTTAAACTCTTTTCAATCTCATTTTAAACTCTTTTCAATCTCATTTTCAACAGTTTCAGGAACTCATTTTCAACTGATTTTCCCGTGTTTCAAATTGCAAAGGAATCGCAAATGAATTCCAAATGAGTGGAGAAAATGAGTTGGAAATCAGATTTAAAACAGTTGAAAATGAGATATTTTTACCTGAGTGCGCATAATGTCTATTTGGATGGCAGGTAACACATTCTGAATTTTATACTCAACATCAACGGACTTGGATTTCACCTTCAGATAATCTGATTCCATTACCATCGGCACCTTCTCAATTACAGGCTTGGCATGGGCTGAGTTCCGATACGCAGTCAGCGAACGGAAACAAGGTCAAGATGAATGCTTTATGTATAAAGCACATGCACGGGCACTCAAAAACAAGCAAGAAGAAAAATCAGCCATTGCTCAACATGTCTTGGCGGAGCCAAGTCACAGCATCAACTTTGAAAAACCAAACATCCTGGCCAAAGAAAAGAGGTATTTCCCAAGAATCATCAAAGAAGCTGTGGAAATAATCAAGAAGCCACACAACTTGAATAAGGAAGATGGATACCTACACCCTTTCCAACACTTGGAAACGTGTATTCGCAACGTGTAACGCAAAAAGGACCCATTCAAGCCAGGGACCAATCAAATGAAGAACTGGCTGGTGTCATCCACACGAACGACATAAATACCCTTTCGAAGCATTCTCCACTTCAGCCTGGCCTGAGGACGCCTACAGTATAGTAGGTGAAACGTCGCCACTAAAATGACAACACGGACGAATTTCAGATAATCTGGTTCCATCACCATCGGCACCTTCTTAATTACAGGCTTGGCAAGGGCTGAGTTCCGATATGCAGTCAGCGAACGGAAACAAGGTCAATATGAATGCTATAACTACTTAAAAATCACCGAATTCCTTTGCCAACAGCCATACCACGATGAATACACCGGTTCTCGTCCGATCACCGAAGTTAAGCATCATCGGGCCCGGATAGTACTTGGATGGGTGACCGCCTGGGAACACCGGGTGCCGTTGGCATTTTTTCCTCACTTTTTTTCTCCCTCCTTTTTACATCCTCATCCTCTCCCTCCTTTTTACATCATCGGGCCCGGATAGTACTTGGATGGGTGACCGCCTGGGAACACCGGGTGCCGTTGGCATTTTTTCCTCACTTTTTTTCTCCCTCCTTTTTACATCCTCATTTCATATATTTTCTTCATCTACTTCAGCAGCCTTCTTTTGAATTGTTGTTTTTAATTTTGCCGATGCCGAGACGTTAGGCGATCCTTCAAATTTCATCTTAATGAATCCGTTATTCCACTAGAGGTGCTTCCAGAACAGCTGTTACTGGTATCGATCAACTCTTTGGGGCCAAAGTTAATAATTGAACTAACGTTGATTTATCGGTTTCTTTAATTTTTATTTTCATATCTTCGATTAAAAAATACTTTAAGCGCCTATTTTAAGTGCCTATTTTGAAATTTTTAGTGCCTATTTAGGCTGCCTATTTCTTCATTTTTAGTGCATAGATGTCCTCAGCTTAGTATTTACACAGTCAAAAATGCACACTCAGAATTGCAGTCCCCAAAATTGGTTCCTTAACGTGGATGTAGGGGCCACGTGCATTTGGCGCCACCATAGCAACGTTCTCAACGTTGTTCATATTTTTAGGGCCGTATATGCTCACGATGAAAAACCAGATATACTTTTTTAGAGGGTTGAAATCATTCTCTTTATAATGAAAATGATCCAAAAGATATTACAGCGGGTAATTTCTTTTAAAGGCATGGGGAAAATACCCTCTTTTTGGCATTTTTACAAAAAGTGCCACATTTTGACTCGATTTTTAAAATAATGGAAATCACTAGGAAGATGAAATATTATATTCATAAACCATGTATTGTTATGTTATTATGCTCAAAGTTTCAATACTGACTGTTAAGGCAGAGCAACTTCGGGCAGAATCTCTTTAAACTCAGCAATACTGAGTGGTGCCTTCAAAAACAAGTTTTTGGCAATTGTAACCTTCGCATGTACGCATCACGTAAAATTACGATAGTTGTTTTTCTGCTCTTAATATAATAATTCTTTGGGTGATATTTCCGTCCGGCAAAAAACTGTCTGATCCGAACTTGCGCAAAAGTTATTACTAAGCTGAGGACATTGCCTTAAATGCCTATTTTTTCTTTTAATCAGGAAACCAATTTTATGAAGTTATAAGTTCATTTAGGATTATTTATGGCGAAATTAAGGCAGTTTGTTACTGCCTAAAAATGCCTATTTTACCTTTTTATGCCTTTTTCTGCTGATATCGCCTATTTAAGGGCCTTAAAAAGCAAAATTTTTCCAACGTCACCAAAATTCTCTTTATTGCGGAGCTGGTCTGTTATTTCAGTTTCTTTTTCAATCTATTAACGTTGAAGTAATGTCATTAAACCTGCATAAAGAAATATCACCCAAAGAATTATTATATTAAGAGCAGAAAAACAACTATCGTAATTTTACGTGATGCGTACATGCGAAGGTTACAATTGCCAAAAACTTGTTTTTGAAGGCACCACTCAGTATTGCTGAGTTTAAAGAGATTCTGCCCGAAGTTGCTCTGCCTTAACAGTCAGTATTGAAACTTTGAGCATAATAACATAACAATACATGGTTTATGAATATAATATTTCATCTTCCTAGTGATTTCCATTATTTTAAAAATCGAGTCAAAATGTGGCACTTTTTGTAAAAATGCCAAAAAGAGGGTATTTTCCCCATGCCTTTAAAAGAAATTACCCGCTGTAATATCTTTATCTCATTTTCAACTGTTTTAAATCTGATTTCCAACTCATTTTCTCCACTCATTTGGAATTCATTTGCGATTCCTTTGCAATTTGAAACACGGGAAAATCAGTTGAAAATGAGTTCCTGAAACTGCTGACAATGAGATTCAAAAGAGTTGAAAATGAGATTGAAAAGAGTTGAAAATTGGTTTGAAAACGTTGAAAATGACTTCTGAAAGTGCTGAAAAGGCAAATACTTAGGCCAAATATTGTTTAATTGGAGCACAGATTTCACTAACACCAGCAAAAATAGATATCACTAGCATCAGCACAAGTTCACATAAAACTCCGCCATAACTAGTATAATTAACAAACTTGACATCTTAGTTAGCAATATTTCCAGTCTGCCACCATATTTTCCAATGTATCAAAAAGTAGAATCGATTCTGTTGCTGAGGCAATAGCTATCCTTGAGAATGCAATGATTGCATTTGTGAACTTAAAATAACGGAAATGTAAAGTATGTCCGGGAGGGTACGCAGAGTTCTTTGTCGGACGTCCGCGGTGAATAAAAAGTACTTCGTTAGGTAGTCAGGTTTTCTAAACTTGAGGATTTTAAATAGGAAGCATCCTAAGAAGTATTTGCTTCGGTTATGCACGGTGAGAAAATTTGCTAGCTTGCGTGCATATGATATCTGATCAAATTTTGGGATCAAATTAATGAAGCAAATACATGCATTCAATGTCATTTGAAGTTTTAAGTTTAGGTCTTCCCGAATAGTGCTATAAGTAACACAGCAGTAATAAAATATTGGTGAGGTTACAAGTTTATATCGAATTTGGGTATATAGCTCATTTTTGTTTCGCTTGATTTGATGGAGAGCCTTAAAAACCTTGCGGGAGACCAGACCAAATATTTGATCTGCCTTTAAACTCAGCAATATTGAGTGGTACCTTCAAAAACAAGTTTTTGGCAATTGAAACCATCGCATGTACACATCACGTAAAATTACCATTGTTGTTTTTCTACTCTTTTTAAAATAATACTTTGGATGATTTTTCTTCATGCATGTTTAATGACATTATTTCAACCTTGATAGATAGAAAAAGGAAATGAAATAACAGACAAACTCTGCACTAAAGAGAATTTTGGCGACGTGGAAAAGAATATTGCTTTATAGGCCCTTAAGTAGGTGATATCAGCAGAAAAAGGCATACACAGGTAAAATAGGCATTTTTGGGCATTAACGAATCGCTTTAATTTCGCCATTAACGATCCTAAATGAACTTATAACTTCATAAAATTGGTTTCCTGAGTAAAAGAAAAAATAGGCATTTTAGGCAATGTCCTCAGCTTAGTTATGTGTATTTGGGACTTCCAACTATTCGCCTGATTGATGTAAATTTGTTGTTCATTTAATTTTGGTTTAGCGCTGATGTAATCAATTTAAATCAATTCAAATATAATTATTTAATTTGATATCCTAATATTTTCAGTGCGTTTTTACCACTATTGTCCTAATTTAATATTTATTCCAAGGTTATTACTGTTTGAAATCCACTGCTACGTTAACACCTGTTTCCTCCATTTCATAAATATGGCATTGATGAGTTTTCTTTTAGAAGAAGTAATCTGGGGTGCTTTTTCCAAGTTTATCTTCAAGCCCCTTCCGCAGTCTCTTAGCGAGCCGCTACAGGGCGTGAAACATGTGATGTTAGAACACAAAAAAGGTTGCAGTAATGTTATGATATTGCTATCTAGAAATCCGGAATATGAACATCACGGATACGACTCATGCTTGAGCTCTGCGCGGATGACTTACAGCGAATTTTCTTTTTTTCCTGAATAATGGTAGGCCCTATCCGAATAGCTGCCAAGGCAGGGCCTTCCCAAAGATCCAGCTGAAGCATCTAGCCTCAGCCTAAGTATACTATACTATTCGTTCGATGTCCGTCGCACTTCTTGCGTCCCACGTGTTGGTGCTATGGTGACAGGAATCCACTTGCTGTAATTTCACTCCTCTTAGTGTGACTCATGCATTCAGCTTCTTTCTCCCGCATACTAGGAATTTAATCTTCTTTTTATTAATTTTCATGTTATATTCCTGAAGTACTTGGTCCATTGTGTTCAGTGATCTATAAGGATCATCACCATTTCCTCCTTTGATTGAGATGTCATCTGCGAAGTGGAGCATGTTCATTACTTCACCGTTAACATTAATTCCTTTCATTCCCATTATTTGTTCTTCTCTTATGGAATCCTCCAAGTATATGCTGAACAGTGCTGGTGACAATTTGCATCCTTGTATAACTCTTTTGTTTATTTTTGCTTTATTTTTTTCGTCTATCGTCCGCATTGTGATGACTTGATTCTTTTATAGTTGATAAATTATTCTTCTGTTGTTGTAATCCATTCCGAGTTTCCACCAGCTTGAGCATCTTGTTCCACTCGTAATTGTCGAAGGCGAAAGTCCACGAATTCCACATAATAATACTCGTAATAATTCCACACTCGTAATAATATTGATGTATTGTGTCCGTAATTTTGTTGCAATTCTGTATGTTTTTCACATTAGCATGACTTAACTTTAACTTATGGTCCCCGTGATATATGAATTCAGCCCTTCCCGCATGAGTAGAATGATAGCTAGAAGCCGTATTTCATGTGGAATCCCTTTACTTCAACTGCGTGAAAAAGACAGGTGATAGTAGACCCAAGCAGGGACGGCGTGGGTGCTCAGGGGCCCGGGCCGCTGCACGTCCAGAGGGGCCCGGTTTTTGTGACCCCCCTGCCCCCTTCTGAAAACAATTGTGCGTTAAAAACGTGTTAAATACAATTTAATAGGTATTTTTTTACAGTATGACAAAATTGTACTTTCACTCAGAGAATTAGGTATATACAGTTTACAGGCATACAGTTTGGTCTCCTAGCTGTTCAAAGTTCGGGACCCGACCCGCCGGGCCCTTCGGACCCGAGCCCGAAACCTAGTGCGTGACCCGGGGCCCGGGCGGGAATCCCCGCCTTCCCACCCTGACCACGCCGCGCAGCCCCTGGACCCAATGATCGGATTCTACCCCATGCCTACGAAGGGGCATACTTGATTGAGTGCAGCTGTGGAATGGCATACATCGGACAAACGAAAAGAGCTGAGAGGTGCCGCCTACAAGAACACAGGTGGGTGATGAAGAATAAGAATTCCACCTCTACGCGGCGGCGGAACATGGTTATTCCGAGTCTGGACACAACATCAACTCGGAGGACGTCACAGTGTTCGCCAGGGAATCTCCCGGGAATAATTAGGGAAGCTATCGAGGTATAAAAAAACCTGAAGAAATTCTACAGGGAGGACGGGTATCACCACCACAGCGTGATCGAAGAGACTTCTCTGTGCATAAAGGATCGGCATGTGCAATTGCTGCCAGCGGTGGGAAATTGGCACTTACGGGGAAAAATGACGCCACCAATCGCGAAATAGCAACGGGCCTATGTAAGTTCGTCAATTACCAGAATCATCACTTCGACCTGCTGGAATGCAGGCGAAACTGTTGCCTTAAAAACAGCGACGCATTGAAACACCCGGAAGATGCAGCCTTCAACTTCAATACACCGCGGAAGCCTTCGAACCAATGGTTAAGATTGCCAGAGATAAGCTTATAGGTGGAAGGAGAGATGTGGGCAGAACAAGGAAAAGATTGCTGGACAATATGGAGATGGAATAATCTTAACATGTACTGAAGGAAACAGGCGCAAGTCTAGGATGGTAGTAAGAAGAAGAAGAAGAATTAGATTGTCGTTGGATGAGATTGTGTATAAACTTACTAAATATTCTAGCGTTTTCCATTTTGATGGAGTTCTTTTGGGTACTTATTCAATGTTTTATGCTATTACATTTGCTGTATATTTTCATCCAGTGTAGAGAAATTCATTTAAAACACTGCAAATCGCTTGCTTTTATTATTACTTGACGTATACTCACGCAATTAACGACTCCTTTTGCTGTTAATGCCTTGCGTTGCTCTGTGGATTTTCTATAACAAGCGTTTTATCACTGTTCATCCCCTTTTTAAATATATACCTACGTTTTCATCTCTCGTCGTGTTGCTTTCTTACATTAGTAAAATTTCTCTACATTTTGGCGATTATTTCAGAGAAATATTTAGGATATGCATTATGTAAAATTTAATTAATGCAATCGGAAATAAATTTTAATTTCACTATCACTAAGATAAATACCGTACAAAACTTAAACTTTTTAGGAAGTTTATCTTTCCGCAATATCCCAAGAAAATCGACAGGATTTGTGCTTTTATGCCCTTTGTAGTCGATTCATTCTTAAAAGAGGAATGGATTTTCCTTTATTCGATTTATTTGTAAGGACCATGTTGCATATATGTACTGCGTTCTCTTATTAAAAAAAAATTTTTTTACAAATTGCGTTCGCAACGACCCCCTTTAAAAAAATAAAGTGTGCTTTAACATCATACTTTTTTATTTCATACGTATGTAAATTGAATAATGGTGTTCTTAAAATTTTGTTTCGTTAGGAGGTTCTCTTAGAAAATTTTTGAGTGAAGCTGAGCTTTCATTTCGAATACGGACGTGTTACCTCTAAAATTAGAGATAACGTCATACACAACAGGAGACACTGGAGCCGCAGTAAATGAATGGATAAGATGTCTATATATTATGATATAAATTACATTTCCACGAATATCCGTGGTACACGTCTTGCGCCGTTATTTGGCGTTATATAGAACTGTGGCGTGCGAAGTGTCGGTAATTGGCTGGAGGTCAGGAACAGGTTGAGTGATGTATAGTGGACAGCAAGGGTGACGGATGGTTACCTCATTATTATCGGTTATCGGTCAGTTTGCATCTGTCCCTCCAGATTGTGTGGCGTCACGTTTTCTTAAATGGACTCGTCACATCCTTTGATAGACGGTGAGGCTTTCTATTCGATAGAGCGTATGGCTACAGATTGGAGGGCTCGTTTCAAATCCGAGAGGGCCCTCTGGACTACACTGGCTAAACCCTATCTCTACATTTTCCTGGGCATCATTGGTCATTCTTGAATCTTTCGTTACTATATGCAGAAGGGCTTTTGTCGTTAGAATGACGTAATTAGCTTTATTCGTTAACTTCAAATCGTGAGTCTTGAAAATATTTTTTGCTGAGGAAATACTGCAACGAATTTTTCCTTTCGTTTACGTTACGAACGACATTGATCTTTGTTTGCAACTAAGCAAAAGAAATTTACGTAAAGATTTAATTCAATAGCGGTGTTAGTAATCTATCATTTTTAAAGATTATTTGTGGTCACTAAGCTTGCTTATGTTTATCTTGTAAAAATGCAAAAACAATCAATGATGTCTACAGTAAAAGTTATAAATCTCTGAATCCAGCGTCCAGCGTTATCCGCCATATTGCAGTAGCACTCCTGCTAGTTTTCGAAGCACTTGGTAATGTTATTATCCTTCCCAAGAGCTTGGTCGCCACCCGACTTCCTGGATGAACGAAGCAAAGATTTTTCTGTGCACGATAAAAAATATTTTAAGACTCAACCTAAAGTTCCTTGCAGTCGAACATCGTTTAGAAATTGTTTTTATTTATCGCGCAACGAAGGACTCCAGACTCAAGACTGGAGCCGCAGGTCTGTCTGGGAAACTAGAGGTGCTACAGAGACAGTAAAATGAAACACGCTTTTCACTCAAGCCCGTTAGGCTACCAGTAGTGGTTTTCCATATCTAAATTTATTTGCCCGTTGAAATTTTTAAAAACCACAGAGGTAAAAATAAAAACTCACAGACAGAGTCCACAATAATATCGTAGGTGTCAATTGGGCGAAACACCTTTCTTGTGAGCCGGGGATATGAATGAGTTTCATAAATACTTGTAGTAGACGCTAACTCGGCTGTACTCGCTTTGAATTTCTGCCGCTCCTGGAATTTTCTAGGACGCTCCGTATACGAAATTCTGAGTGAAATAGTATTTGGCATAACTTGGTGGATTTCTCTCATCTTGAAAGAAAGTAGTAAAATATAACTGTCAAATTTCACAAAATTTATTCACACTGTACGACCGCACTCACATCGTTAGGGCATCATCAGGTTAAAAAAAAAAAAGTTTCACCTCGGGTTCAATAAAAATGTTTCATCGGATGAGATTTATATGGCTGTGTTTGAATGGACGCTCGAATATATTCCTTGGTTCTTGCTTTCAAATTACGACCAATTAGGCTAACATAATTGGAGTTTAAACACTACATGGCATAGAATAAATTCCGAAGAAATCCTGGGATTCCCTTTTATCTATGTTGTTGTGTAATGGATTCCCAAGATTTCTATTTTTCTAAAAAGCAAGCTTGAAAGATTCTTAGGTGATAGTCCTTATATCCGAGATGTAAGGCAATCACCAATGGGTTACTACACTTTTTTAGGTACTTGGTCTATAAAAACCATTAAGTCACATTCCTAAACTTCCTTCAAGCTCATTTTTTTACAACAACAGATGTTTCGGGTATCCATTAAACAAACACATCGGTAAAAGGGACTCCCACAATATCTCCAGAATTTACTCTACACAATGTAATGACTGTGACACCAACTATGTCTGCCAAAATTGTCGTAATTTCAAAGTAAGAACTATGGAACATATTCGAGCATTCATGCAACCACTGCCGGAAAAATCGCATTTTGCAAAACACCTTATGAACCAGGGGTACTGGAGTGATTTCAATTTTACGTCTCTCCACATTGAACGGAAGGGCAGAAAAATTGACGCCTTGAGGCAATTATAAATTCTTCTCCATCAACATTCTTTTAACTTGGCTAACGGTAACCTCTTCACTTTCAACTCACTCATCCTGGATGTCCCACTGCGTTTCCCTCCCAATTCCTTTCACACCCTAAACTAACACTAAATTTGGCATACAACCACGAAAACCATACCCAGCACCACTTCCCAAACCTCAACGTGACCCTCCTACCCTTCTTTTGTCTTCCTTTTCTCGCACAACCCCACTTCCTGCCCCTGAGTGACACATATACGCCGTTCATGTTTTCGACATAAGTCTTGAGTCTTTGTCCATTTATATATATATATATATATATATATATATATATATATAATGTCTTGGTAGAAAATCGCTCTCGGCGACGATGCACATGCATAAATAAAACAGTGATACACTAAACAAACACAGAAAAATATATACATCTACATCTACAAAATACCCTACAAGCCACCTCAGGGGTGTGTGGCAGGGGGTGAGTATTCACCAACATGCATTACACTATACCCTAATGTTAGTGTAACTACGACTAATTATGCATTAGCATAAATCGCTAATACTTGTCACGAGGCGAAGCCTCACAAGCATTCACTACTACACTACAGATATTTTCACAATGGAGAGGGACCATTAATATATGTATTTTGCAACTATACAAATGGACAGATACTCAAGACTTATGTAGAAAACATGCACGGCGTACGAAAATTGAGTCCTGTCAATTATTTGGTGGATGTCAATTAATTGAGTAATGACAATTAATTGACATCAACCAAATAATTTACTTAGTGCTTTTCAAGGGTTTTCCTTTGGCAATGAGAAGAATGAAAGAACTAATTTGAAAAACAATCAGTTAGCTTTTTTTAATTAATTAAAGGAATAGATCGCTACTTGAGGACAGGAAGATGAGATCCTCAGTGTGTTCATCCGACAGACACTGGCGTGTGTCGATGACAATGTTCCCACCGAGACTGAACAACCTCTCGGACGCAGTGCTGGTTACCGGGATAGCTAGCTAACTTCTGGAGGGAGGGAGGGGTAGGTGGTGGCCGTCACCACCGTCAATAATCGTCAATTAATCGATTACCGGACAATAATTGTGAATCAAATAACAATTGACAAATTAACAACAAATGACACTTGAAAAAAATGACAATCGAGTCGATTACCGCAATCGACATCGATGTGCTGAAATAATCGATCAATAGTAAAAATAATTAAATCGACGATTCAATTAATCGAATAATCGCACAGGCCTAATTCTACCTGCCTATACATACTAATAATAGGGTGCAAGTGACGTTAGTTTTTAGTCGAATTCTCCAATTGCCAACCCACCAGAAAGACTTATGACCCTGCTAACAGCGTAATAGTTGATACATTATATCCAATGTTACGTCGCTGTATTAATGACCGCTTCCCACACCCGTACCTGTCTCATTCCTTCATCTTGCACCCGCGGTTTTCACCCACGTCCCAGACGTATGTCTCGCAATTGGTTCCTGCACCCGCACCCCGAAATCAAGTCCCGCACGTACACCCTAAATTCACTCCCACACTTGCATCACACACAGAGGCCATAGCACCCGCATTCTTCATCTGCGTTTATTAACAGTCTCGCAACCAAAATCCGTGCCCGTATTCTGAACTCTTGTACTGATCCGAAACTTAAGGTGGTTTGAGAGCGATTTTTCCCTTGTCATAACAGAGACCATGTTCGAATTTCAATTTTAGCAGCTGTAAGAAGCATGCATTAAATATTTTAATATAAATGGCGCAAACATATTGTTTTATGTGACTGAATTTTTCAGTATGTAACGAAATATTCAAGAATTATTCTTAAACTTTACTTATTTTTTCACATAAGTACATAAGTAGAGTCTCTATGGAGTGCATACCCGCACCATTTTCCATGAAAAATGGCTGGTAATCTTTGGTGATAAAACTATTTGATTTGATAAAAATCTTTGATTTGGTGGTGTAAAAAACAAATATGGTGATAAGTGGCTGACATTTTTATCATAGGAAACGTGAGGCATTTTTCTTTATAATGACGCCTAATTCATTGAATTTTATGTGAAATGATATATCGCTCGAACTATCTTAAGGTGGCTCTATACCGAGGCTAAGAAGATCGCTCCAGACGTTTCCCTCTAACCCAGTAACGGCTTTACCGTGACAGCTGGAGACTCAATTTTTGTCTTCTGTAGATGAAGATTCATTGATTTAAGTGGAGTAACTTTATCATAAAGTGGTTGTGTTTTTGTATACAAATAGCAAAACTTTGGTTTTTACGAAATGTTTTGTTAATATTCCGGGGCACGCTGCGAAGGCTAGATTCCGAAATGGGGATTTTCAGCCCACTCAAATCAAAGAATCGTCTTTCGTATACGGAAAATTCACATAGCCATTGATGCTATTTTCTTATTAAGGCTAAAGCAGTGTTAAACGTTCAAGCCTGTATTAACAACGGAGTAGACCTTTTCCATCCCCAACCAAGGATAATCGTTCCCCACTCCATTTTTGTCAGCGCCGCCTTCACAGTTTCCCGTTGACTTCTACCACTCTAGTAGGCGACCACAGGCGGTGCCCGTTAAATTTAGGCGGCTTGGAAGTATAGACCCACGTGAATGAAAAGGACTGGCAATTTTCCACAAGAATATATTTTTAATCGACCGGTTTCGGTGTACAACACCATCATCAGGTTGACCACCTGATGATGGTGTTGTACACCGAAACCGGTCGATTAAAAATATATTCTTGTGGAAAATTGCCAGTCCTTTTCATTCATGATGTTATTCCACAAAATCAAGCCTGAAACAACTTTTATAGACCCACCTTAAGACACAATTTATTGTCATGCATATCATACTTAATCGGGTCGACTGGGGTTTCGCACCGTTCATTTTATAACCGGATACATTTTCACTCCTTTGAGAGAGTGGTAATTTCACAATTTTTGGATTTATTGAATGAAATCCAAAATCTTTAAATATCGGAATTATTTGTACCGATTCACATCCCCGAGGGTTGTACGTAGTGACGTAGCAAAACCCTCGGGGTTGTGTAAATCTGGTAGTTCGTTAAGCTCTGCAATATGTTTCTAATAATCCTCCCGTTACTGGCCCGCTCACCAACCCTTACTGGGTTAATGACCTCAGTTTTCGGTCACCTCCCCAAGTAAACAACCAACTGGAAACGATGCGAAGCATGCTAGTAGCTTATTGCTATCTAATGAGTATTCTTATTTCCATTTAAGAGCTCACAATATTATTCACAGGTACACTGATGGTGACTGGTATCCTAATGCCCCCACTAAATGACCACTTAACGGCTCTTCTATCTCACGTGAGTGTTATCATAAATGTATGTTTTCCGATAACAAGATATTTCTGAGCTGCTATTAAGTACTTGCATGCTATTACAATGTCAAATATGCCCTAAGTCTAAGTTTTTTTTGCGAAAAAAATGTTACAGCGAGTACTTGATTTATTCTTAAAAAAGTGGAATAAACCTATGAAGTACACATCGTTGCATATCTGGCTCTATTTTTGCGTCAGATAAGTTCCTCATTTGAAAAAATATCTATCTATAGCGCACAGCCATATTTCATAGCAAACAGCTACCATGTTTGGGTCATTATATCTATAAGTAATGAAATAAGTTGTATGACATTTTGGTATAATCAGAAATATGATATTTTTTCTTTAGAAGTAGGCCACATTCATCGAACTGTATATAAAGAGATATCTCGTTCATACTACCTTAATCTAGTGCGTGATATTTCATTTTGGACAGATTTTTTTACCATCTTCTGTCATATAAACCTCTTTGACCGAGTTATTTTCCGAGCTCATCAATTCTGTTTCTTTCTTGAGAATCCCATCTTGTTTAGACCATCTGCGGATCGCCTTCCTAGTATTTGTCCACATCTCCGTCAAGGATCGTTTCCACATAAGGAGACGGTCCAGCCTCCGCGAATGTTTATCGCGGCGCGCGCCAAGCTTGGGAGAGCGTTCCCGAGTTAGTCGGAAATGTCGCGGTTCACGCCCCGGCTTCCGAGCGAAAATTGCACAGAAGTGATTCGTGTCAGGCATTAAGGGTCGCAGAATCACGGGCGACAGCCCACAGACGCGTCACACGTTCCGGCAATTATGTGAGAACGGACGTGATTTTCGTGTGACGAACGATGCGACCAGCTAGGTTTTTTTTTCGAATGGTATGACCCATGCGTAGAAAACGAGGCTTGATAGAATCATATAGCGAGATAGTAGGTACTGGGGAGTATTACCTAAATTAAAAATTTAGTTTGCCTAAAATCGTCCGCCCGGTCTAAGCCCTCTCGGAACGTGGGATGTCCATTTATTGGGATGGAATATGAGATTGGGATGAAATAGATGTAGATGGATGGTGGGTTGTAGTAATAATAATAAATTATTTATTAACACTGTAGATAAAATACAGAAGGAACTATATTAGGTATAAGGCACTTCAGTTATGATTGGAAGAACAGTAAAACTCCAATTATCCGAACTCCAACTATCCGGATCGCTTTTAGGAGAAAAAATCCTCGAAAATCGGCTTATTACGGTCACGACAATAACCTATTTGAAACGTGTATTGTACCTTTTTTACCATTGATTTCGTTTGACAGTTATTGGTTACAGCACATACGCTTCTTCAGCGTTCCTAGATCAATCCAAAGCGAATACGTTAAGAATTTTCCAAATACATTACCTCTTTTGTGAGTTATCCATTTATCCGGATATTTGATTATAGGGTCCAGTCCTAATTCATTCAGATAAATGGAGTTCTACTGTACCTATGTTTAAAATAACAAGTAAAATTATATCAAAAACAAAGTGGGAATAAATTATGAATTATGTCATTTTTCCCACGCACAATAAGGGACCATAATAGTTGCGATAGATCAATCATATGAAACTCCCACCCTCAATAGGTAGAATAGAATCTTCACTTGTGCTTAATAACACAACATCATTACTAACACTTCACACCGATCGATTTGTCCGGCATTATTTCATTTTGTTCTCTGCATGAAGTAGCATCTCATAGCACTCATGAATGAACAGTAGAGTAATATTAACCAATAGATGCGTGTATAGCATTGTTCTGAACGTTTGCATGTTCATTTACGTATCACTCTCCCAGTTTCTGGTTGGACTGCGATCTGTTCTCCTGACTGCTTTGGCCTGCGCCTAGCACTAGGGGGAGCGTGCGTGGTTCTGACTTGTGCTGGGACGAGTGCTGCATGCCTGGTGTGGAATCACCCCGTGCCACACACCCTAGTGGTGGCTTGCACGGTACTTAGTAGATGTATAGTAGTTTTGCTTGTTTTTCTACTTTCAATTTTATTCTGCTTTCCACTCCCACTTCGTTCGAAACTCTTCGAGTTAGCGCCGTTCATCGAAAAGGTGTGTGGGCGAACGAGTAATGTTCTCTCCGCGTGCGGGCCGAAGTGGCAGTGGCGTCCGCTAATTGGAGTGAATTGGAGTGAGACCATCGCTGGTATGCCCGACGAGACGGGTCCACGCGCGCAAACACTCATGACGCGTCTACAGATGTCATCAGATTCGGCGTACTCTAGCTGCGATCCTTCGCACTACGATGTCACGATGACTTAAAAAACGTCCCAAGCCACGATGACTTCACAGCCGTAGCATTTAGTTTTTTACCTCCCGACTTATGGTACTACGAATGGTTACTCCTTATGTCAGCGGCACTATTATCACCGAACGTAAACTCCTTCGATATCCTTGAATTAAATATAGGTTTTCCTCTCTAAACGTTGACTGTGAAATAAGCCTGGGTCGTGGTTCGATTCGCAGATCAGGTCTATTTTTTCCTGAACGACTACTGCTAATAATGATGACATGTACGAGAGAAAAAAGTTACATATCGAAGATTATATTTTTCTAAGTGAAGGAAAAGAAAATGTTTAATACTTATTCTTCCCTAAAACAATTTTGCCATTATATAAAAGTATTTCATGAGATGTGGCGAGATAGTTGTCAAAAACTCCTTAATTTAGGACCTGGTTTAGTGGCAGAATATCCGTGAATACGTTTCTGATATAATTTTTTAAAACTAATTAATGCATGTATTTATCAATCACGAATCCATTAATATGTATCGTTCTCATAAAGCGTTTCCATTGGTTGAGTTTCAATAGCGCTTCTGGAATGAAATCTGTATCGTGTTTTTCATCTCTCATATTCATGTAACGGGATGACTTATACTCGATATTAAAATGTTCCGAATCGTTTCTCATATTGTTCCGAAGAAAGCACTACTGAATAAGTGATAAATGACATCACAAGACCCGGACCAACATGTGCGTGAAGTATTACTCAAGTGTGATGCTAAGCGCACGCTGTGCCAAGCAATGGAATACGGAGAAACGCATGCGGAGCTTTTTCTAGGTATTCTTAACTTCAGAGCTGTACCCGCTCGTGGAAAAACGTAATTCATTGCCAGAGATAAAGTTTCTATTTTTCACCGATACGCCCAAATGTATTAGGACAAAAAAAACAGATCTGCTGTGCTAACATGCTATTGTTTGGATAACCATCGATTCCGTTTACAGATGAAAAGAAATTTTCAGCTGAGATTTTGAGCTGGCACCAAGACGTGAGGGTTTGCTAATATAAAAATTAGAGATTGACGGAAAAAAGTGATTCTCTTTCTGATCCAGCAGCTAATTTTCATCGCTTCCAACAGAACTTCGACAAAAGGAAGGGGAAACGTTATAGTAATGGGAAAAAACATTTTCCTTCCGGTAGCATAATGTTTTTTGGGCATTCCTCACTTTAATTTCTTATTTCACTCACCAACGCTTTATGGCCAATGGCACACGCGGGCCTAGACGGGGATTATCCGGGAAGTCCCTAGCGGTGGAATTAAAGCAACGGGTGTCTATTTACCGCTTACTTGGGAAATCCCGATATTAATACCATCGGAATCATGTAGAAGTATGAAAAGAGATTGAAGAGGAAGTGATGGTTTTCAAGAGTTTTATATAACTTTTACATTCCTTTACATGCAACATTTACATGTAAATTTTTTAAAACAAATTATTCTTATTCTTCTCTCTGATTACGTGATTACGAAGCCCGGCTTTGGAGAATAAAAAGCCTTGATAATTATTTTGCTGTAAAAATATAGGTCTTCAATTATATTTTAAAAGTCATTATATACGAAGACAGTAATTTCATAGAAATGAGAAATTTTTTTCCTGCGAAAACTTGCGGTGAGTATTTTTACGAATAATCAATACGAATATTGGTTTGCTGTAGCTCCCCACTCCACTCTTCTCTCCTCCAACCGCTTAATTCCTACATAATTAATAACTTTGATGGCCTTCATGATTTACCTGATGCATTCCATCCTTGTTCTTCCTATGTTATTCTTCCCATTCATATCACCTTCAAATATTGTTTATAATGGGATATCTTGTCACAAATTGTGTCAAATAAGTTTGTCTTCTTCTTCGTAGAGTTTTTATTATACTTCTTTTCTCCTAAACTATTTGTCGGGCTTCTTCGTTAGTGACTATCTCCATCCATTTGGTCTTCATAGTTCTTCGATTACATCATACATTTCCATTGCTTCCAATCTCTTTTGCTCCGCAGCTGTAACAACAATTATATATATATAATCTTTGAAAGTTTTCGCCAATTGGCCACAAATATATAAATTCAAACTTACAGGAGGTAGGAGAAAGAGGAAAAGATAAAGAATTCGTTCTTACGGGAACGCTTCTAGAGCTGACGAAGGACCAACTGGTTCGAAACGTTCCCGTAAGAACGAATTCTTTATCTTTTCCTCTTTTTCCTACCTCCTGTAAGTTTGAATTTATATATATATATATATATATATATATATATATATATATATATATATATAATTATTGATATTGGTCCATTTTCTATTGAGATTCAAATACCGCCTAGCCCTATCTGCAAATGTACCCTATAACATGTATTATATATCCGCCTAGAGTCACGCATTCTTTTAAGCTTCAAGGTTCTACCGGCGCGGCGCGCTAATTATAAGGAAAGAAATGCATTTTATAGAACGCCGCTTGAGAGCTGAGGCTACTGTCAGGGAGGATTAGCGTGGAGAGGTGAGAAAGTCAAGGCGAAGAATATTTGAGTAGAATCACGTTGAAAGCTATGGACTTGACATGTGATATTTCCTTAACCTTGGATGAAATCCTCGCGTCATCTCGCGTATGGATAATGAAGAATGCACAGGAAAATCAACGCAACACAACATTGGCTTATATAAAGTCTGAATTTATTTTACCAGCCATGCCTTGTGTTACTTATTTTTGACCGCTCGGAGATCAAATCAAATTTTTTTTTACCTTAGGTGGCTCTCAATAGGCAAGGAAAATGAAATTATTCGTCCAAAATGTTTATCAATCATTAGTTAATATTGTGTAGCCAGGATGGTTTTTCCTCTCTTATGACTGAGACTAGTCTTCCGGGACCGGGATTGCTGTTCTTCAACAATATCGAAAATGTGACGTCAGCGCTTAGACAATTCAACATATTTTAGCGAAACCAGTGAGGTTTTTAGCTGATTGTCGTCATTGTCGAGGTCTGATAATTCCGACGCCTTCCTGGATTGAGCTCCTGCTTCCATCGTGAATGAGACAGGTCACTTAAACTTACTCCGAAAACAGGAGCAGCAGAAATCGTCAATCCGAAAATACATTTACTGCAGTTCTCCAGTAAACTTAATTCCTTTTGGATTAAACTTTTATAAATCGTTTGTTACAAAATAAAATGAAATAAATTTTAAGTGTATCCACGTAAATTCTATTTTTCAAAAATAAGGTTTATTTTAGGTGTTAACACCATCAGAGTTGGTTATGTTGAACCACAACGAAACCTCAGTCGTGGAAGATAATATTTACATGTGTACACTTCAAGTTCACGGAAAAAATTGTATATAATTTGGTGAACTCCATTTTAAGGTTTTATTGACACGACTCGGGTTTCGGCATATATTGTTATTTATTGTTACTTCACAATGCAGTTCTCCCATCCATCCTTCATTTTCATTTCAGACTTCATCCTTTCCCTTATTTTAACATCCTTCATGATTATCAAAATAGATTCCACCCTCGGTGTTCCTTGATAATACTTCCTACTAATTTTTTTCTGTCAAAGTTTTCAAGAGGCTTTCTTGTATCAGAATGTACTCAGAGGAGTTATTTTCCCTACTTTTCTGCACCTTCAATAGAAATCTCTCGTCCCCTTTTCTTATGACGAATTATTCATTGGTAATCCATAACTTATTCAAAAGGGGGTAGATAAAATATTATAAAGTAGAGCTCCTTTAAAGCAGTCTAAAGTTATGGCTAAATTAAACATTTCTGATCCTTATAGTTAGCTATGTTCTTAAAGAGCGTAAATTTCCCATGGTTTCCTTATTGCTTTCTATCGGAAAGGGAACTCAAACACGCATATTCGTATCGATGGTTAAACATATATTTTCAGCTTTGAAAATCAGGTGTGATGTGATTTTTACGCAAAAAGCGGCCGTAACCATTGTTTACTAATTTCTGATATCGGAAAATGAATTCAAAATTTCATATTCGTGTTGATAGTTAAACCTATATTTTCAAACTCGACAATCAGGTCACTTGTGCTGTGATTTTCGACGCCAAAAACGGCCATTAATAGCTGTCAGAATCGCCAAGAGAAGATAGTAATCTGGACTGGAACCGAGAACCTTAGGCCTATTGAATTTGGGTGGACCACTCTGCTCACCATCAAGGATTCCCTTTTTCATGGAAAGTTAGCTCCCATCATTAGAAAGGCGTTCAGTTTTTAGGAATTGAAATAGATTTATAGGAGAGAGAGAGGACATACCAGGGCATCCTATCAAGTACGACTCTTGTAATCACATGCGGGTTTCAAAAGAAGCCACCAGCAGATCATATTTTTTACCCGGCTCACCATAATAAATATTTCCGGAATATTTTTCATCCCTCAAATTCACTGCGGCATTCCGAAGCAATTTCCTGTGTTTGGTTAGGTACTAGGGCTAATTACACTCCATAACTATTACGAAAGAAAAAAAGATATCTTTGCGGTCAACTTAACCGACGCAGTTCAGGGGCGTATCAATATCGTTGATGTTAGATGTTAGTTCGAGTCCCCTTTACTTGGACTGGGTGGTATTTTAAACCAACCGTCAATAACATATATTCGTAGTTTTTAGTTGTGATCATAATATCAAAAACGGGTATTGAATATTGGCGGATCAATATGAATTGATTTTTAATTCTAAATCTTGATGATTGAAGTCAATACATCAATATGCAGTGTTGAAAAATTGGTTTTTAAACATTGAAATGTGTAATATTGCTGCATTGAAATATTGGTTGTAATATATATACGCTGCAGTAGCTCATTATCTCTTCTGTAATTTTCTATGGTTTAGTAGTGTAATAGGATGACACAAGACACGTATGACTAATGTGAATGGGTATGTATTTCAATGTTTTACGTCCTCAAAAGTTTTGAAGAAAACAAATTACTCACGGCGATAATGATGACATCACCCAGGAAATTGGATAAAGCCTTCATTGGCCGCGCAGAAAATAAGCGTCTCTGCACGTACTCTCAGTAACAACCCATGTATCATTGCCAATGAGCCCGCTCCAGATGCAGGACAAAGTTCCAAGAGATAACTAATTGTCAGTTGAAAGTTAGCCGCGCGTGAGGGAAGAAGCCCGCTCATAAGTCTGGTGTGTAATCAACTTGCAGAATTAGTAAAAAGTTTTAAAATGTGCGCATAAATTCTCAATGTAGATAACAAGTTTTCAATTTTTTATAGTGACATATTAAGATATCTATTTTCAATTATTAAAACTGATATTTTGAAGTAGTTAAAGTCAGTATTCATTATTCATCTATTGAAATAAATTGAACCATTTTCAAATGCCCAATACGGTACTGCACTACGATAATAGAGATTAATAGTTCAATATGCCGATATAAGAATTTCAATAAAAAACATTGAATTTAAAACTAATATTTTGTAATATTGACGATATCTACCTTGTAATTTTCTAGAATAATTATTCTTGCTTACTTTCTTCGCCTGTGGTGTGGTCATAGTTCAGTTCCCATTATCTTTTTTTTTTTAAGTTTTTTGCCAGTCTGGAGGATATTTTTTAACTTCAATAAATTTATTATTTAGCTCTTTTTCCTATAAGTCCCAAATTATTGCTAGTTAAAAATGTTGCTGTGCAAACGTCAAACGAAATGTTTCTCCGACGTACTCTTTACACTTCCCCTCTGTTTGTCAAATGAAGACAATTTTCCTAATTCAAACTCGCATTTACTCTTAATGATAGTGGGTCAAAGACTCTTCTATAGCACCTATATCCTGAGTAACTGGCAGATTCAAGTATATTGTGTTTTCACGCATCACACCAGAACCACTCAACCACTACCAGAACGAAAAGCTACGTAAAAGTACGTATATTGGTAATCATGTATATTATTTTCGTGTGTTCTTATTCTTGAGCTTTTCCTCCTCACCTTCCCACTTTTTTTCTTTGACCGCCTGATAATAACTTGATCTTACGGCGAATTACGGGGAATGAAGTAAAAGCATGATATTAATTTAAAACATATGTTTGGAGTACAACCCCAAGTTAGGGATTTATATTTCAGTCATCAATAATATGTTGCAATGATAGTTATTTTTGAACACGTCATCTAACTATTAGCAGAGCCTAAGAGCGTTATCGACGAAATATTTTTTATGCAAATAATTGTAAACTTTGTCGATTCGCTTTGAAGATTTAGACTGCCACATCTTCGGTCTTAAACTTGTGATCAGCCCTTTCAGTACAACATAATTTATCATAATAATGTGCTTACCCGTGTTGTGAAAAGAAGGGATGAAAAAGAGATTGATACAACAGGAAATTAATAACTATTACGGGGGTGTTATCATTATTGTACATTATCTATCCATTTCTTTCTCCCACTTTTTAAGATATTAATAAGAGCTGCATCGCTTTCAAGTGGTTTAATGTATGTGCTGATTTACATACCTATAGCTTTTTTTATTATTGAGAGCTGGAAAATAGATGCGAAGAGTTCATTCAATAGAAAGTCACTCCACATATTCTGGGGGCACGGATGCAAATTGGTCAAAAATTAAATCAACTGCCGGCCGTCAGCCATCCCAATGGAAGGATATGATCTAACCATTAGTCACTCTCGCTGCTTCGCTACGTCAATCAATCTGTCCCTCACCTCCGGTCACGGACTGGTCATCAACGCTACGCTCGTCAAAGACATACATAACGCCGAATAATGGTAAAGGGCAGTGACACTGATGTTCGTGGAAATAATTTGATTCAATAATTCTTCAATTTCCTTTGCGGCATCCATTAAACGTTGCCCATGACTCCTTTCCCTTATGAAGCCATCGTAATTTATACGGCATCATATTTTGCATACTCTAGGCGGCGGTCCTTCTATTTAATGAGAGGTTTTCTGGCAACCCTCAGAAAAACTTGAGGATGCCGGGATTAGCCAGCGGGATTATTTACTTTTATGGAGAGTGCACATTTCTGCGAAAATTCCACGGAGGAAAAATCATTTTCATCGCAAGCTGTATTTTCAAACTATGGATTATCTTAATGTCATATTAATACCTTTAAAGTCATATGGATTATCTGATTTTACATTAATAACTTTCTTTTGGGTTAATTTTTTCTGTCAATAACCTCGTTGTTTATGAACAGAGGGTGGTGAGTAATTAGTACTTTGGTCGAAAAAAATGTTCTCCTCTTCTTTCAATATTTGGATCCCCAGAGTCACCTGCCACTCACCCTTTTTGGCGGCTTGCTAGTATAGTGGATTTAGATGTAAACGACTTAATTTCCACATAAATAATATTTACTGAATGAACGAATATGGTACCTAATATTCAATTTTTTGTCAAAGACGATTACCGCTACGCCTCTCGAGTGAATCACGCACACTTCAGGGTGTTATATACAAAAACATTTTTGTTTAATAAAGAGTGGCACCACATGATCTGAAGGGGAGTATGCAAATTGACCGAAATGAAATTTATTGCCAACCGTCAGCCATCCCAAAGGAGGGTTATGACCTAACTATTGGTCACTGCGTCATTTAATCTGTTCCTCACCTCCGGGCACAAGTCAATCATCGACCTTCCACTTGCCACAGTTATGTACAATTCCGCATTACGGCTCAGGACGAGTGACACAAATATTCGTGGAAATGCTTTATATCTACAATATCTCAATTTCATCTATGACCTCTGTATGCAGTGGTTCCTGGGTCTTCAGTGTATGACGTGCCTCCTGAGTGGATTGTGTATGGAGTAATCACTTATTTTAGAGCAAAAATATCGGTGCATGAAAAAATATTGCTGCTTATCTCAGTATTTCTATGATGACCCGTAACACTAGTTAAAAAAATAATTTAATAGCTATTAATATATGAAGACGTGATGGAAGTTGATGTAAATCAAAGAACATGAGGCTTTAACGTTTTTCGAAAGGGACCATTGAGAACGGAATCTCCAATAAGAAAAATAGAGCAAATTAAGCCAACAAAAGTATGAAATATTACATTAGATAATCCATAAGACTTTAAAAATATAAATAAGACATTGAGGTGACTCCTTAGGTTAAAATAATTCTCTTTTACAATCAATCACCTCAAAAAAGGGGATCGGGTTAGTCAATGGCATAAACTTAAGAATGGCCCATTCTAAAACACATTATCCGATTTCAACGCCTTCACGTTACTTCCAAAACCAGTAGGTACGGGTTTCAGTTATGTGTTAATATATTTATACAAGTCTGGGCTCAAGAAGAGAGGGTGGGGAAGTAGAGGTTGAAGATGAAGGGCAAGTAAGGTAAAGGTAGGGAAATATTGACGGGGGAAGGGCAAAATAATGGACTAAAAATAAACTTGAATGTAAGATCTGTCTATAAGGGGTGTCGGATACTTGACTGGTTTGTTGATATTACGTCACTCAGCAGTTTCGATTATAAGCTCTTGTCACAAGATATAGTTTCAAAGTTTTACAATAATTCCAGTGTTGTAATGTGTCACATGCGCATTACCTGAATCATGATCAGAATGATGGCTAAAAACTATGTGGGTACTTAAATGTTTTACATTGATGGGCTTTGTCACATTGGATAAAATATCTATAATTTCCAGTTGTTCTTACGCCAGCATTTGTATCCGTCTGTCCCTCAAAGAAAAACGATCGTATCGGATGTTGTACATCCTATTGTTAGCTAGTACACTCCACTTATTATTCAAGAATTAAAAAAGGATTGTACCATTCGTTAGTTAAAAATGAAAATAGATATTAAAGTTAGCTGTTGGAATTATTGTACTAATTTTATTACAACCAACTGTTTATGGAGAGCACCTCAATCCATTTTACTCAGCAGTTAAGATTGTGAAGCTTTCTTAGTTGACAAATTACGCTATGGAAAAATTAAAGGGGGTCTCCAATAGCCGTAAACAAGTTTATGTCCCAGATAAGAATCCTCCGTCTTATCCAGTCATCCAAATGATTGTTGCGCTTTTTGTAAAGAGGGAAATAACTAATTAAATTGGGGAAAACATTATGATGTTTACAACTTTTTAAGAAACGGATGTCTTCACCAATCTTAGCTATTTTAGTTTTCAGCTGGTGGAATTAATTTAGCTAAAATGACTGGAATACCATGACAATTATAATAATGGGATGAGCTCTTACGGCTAGACAATTTTTTACGGCTATTGGAGACCCCCTTTAATTTTTCCATTTGTCTAGTCGTAAGAGCTCACCCCATTATTGTAAATTACTTTATGTTCGAAAAATTCCATGAAAGTCCGTTCACCCCTCTATGATACTAATACATAAATCCCGTATAAATTACAATAATTCTGATAACTTTTTATGCTACTGAAAAAAGGTATCATTTTCCTGTTTTTATGGCAACATTTTTCTCTAAAGTGATGTTTACTGTACGGAGTCAGCGTTGAATAAAATATTTATCTGCATATAGGCATGACCAACTCGCGAAAAAATAAACGTTTCCCATTTTTTCAAACGTCGGCGAAAAAAAGTACGTTTCGTAATACGTCTAAAGGGGAGTAACAATGTTCTTGACTGGTGAGAATGTCAGGCGAAAACCGTGAGTCGTGCGCCAGGCGGGGGCAGACGATTGTTGACCTCGGATCTCTTATCTCGAAGCCAATGTCTTGAGTCAGGAGGCACAGATCGATGAGAGAGAACATGACGGGACCAAAGCAGATAAATGTCTAGCTTATATAAGTCCCAATACATATGACTCAATTTAAAACCACAGTTATAGGGCCAGCGCTCACTATGCCAATGTTCATTTATCACCATCCTTTCTTAATGCTGCTTATGGAATTTTTATCAGGGCACATTCAAAGAGTACATAAATAAGGACAAAAGTCAGAGTAAGAGCTAACTATTAGAGTAAGTAAACAAAATTCATAAACGCAATTATTCTGTACAAAATTGACGCTTGGGACACTCCCCAAAATTCATGTTGCAGCAAGAAGTCCGCGAAAGCTATGATTACCAAGCGTACATTAATGTTTAAAGCCGGCCTCGCACATTTTTTGGCACGTGGGAATATCTGATGACTGAGAAAAATATCCTGTATAATCCCCTTGCCGACGTTACAACATGAACCACCCACGTCGCTGCATGGGTGCGGAGAGAGAGAGAGAGCAACAATACGTCATCGTTAATGGGCTCGTATAAGTGGAGTTGATGACGTAGTCACGACGAGCTTCTACGTCACCGTTTGCCGGCATAACAAATCGAGTGACGACCTATATTCGAGCGAGACCTCAACGCCGTCAAGGTCTTCTAGTACGAGAGAAAGTGGGAGACTCCAAGTCAGAGGCCTCAGCTATTTATGGGATGCGTTTAAAAGAATGAACAGGTGGAGAAGTTCCACACAAGTGGGAACTTGAATTTACTAACTTGAATTGTGAAAACTGAAACATGAAACTTCAAGTGAAAACTTTAATTCTCTACGTCAAAAATCGTGAATGTTCTCAAAACTTAATAATAAATTCCACCTTGAGAGCCCGTGGTACGTAGATATTGAAGGTGCTTCAGGGAAATACACTGTCGAACAAACATCTGCTTATCTTAATTACTTAAATATCCATTTATCTATCTATTTATATATATAATTTGAGAAGTATCCGTTCGTCCCCCTCTTTATTTCAGAAACGGTTTGAGGTAGAGGTATGTCGTAAACGGCGTTGTTTTGAATTTCATAACAGTTTGGGTTCGAACCCTGGAAGCAATAGGTAATGTTTACCATAAAGTTTACACGGGGGTTATCTATCTTGCCGAGTGTAGTGCTTTCTTCTTCCACGGATTAAAATAATTAATTTTGAACCATTTACTTTCGTTTTTGCTTTAACAGACAGATAAATCTCTAATTTAGCATATTGTTATGATGTTTTTGTGTTTTGCAGTCGGTTACTCAATAAATTTTCGAACGAAAACGTTTGGATTTTTGTAGTCTTTTCATGCCTTTCCATGGTAACCGTCATTGTTTCCTTCGATTCATTCATCAGAAATTGCACTTTAAAATAGGAGGAATGAATATCGTCATTTATACCTTTTTTGTGTTACCTTATGTTGCAACAAGAATTTGGTTTATAGCAACATAAATGTTGAAATTTATTTATCAGATAAATGGATCCAGGAAAAATTTGCAACGATTTAATGAATACATGAGTATTGTCTCGTAAGTGTACTTACATGTTATGAATGAACTGATATATTTTGTACATTACATACTATTTAGTGTCAATTGTGTTTTATAACTGGCGCAAATGCGAAAGCATTGAAGCTTTAAGTAAGCCAAAATTATGCCCAAGCTCAAGAGAAAAATAATATGTAGGTTGGACTTTATCCCTGGAGTTTAACCATGGCCATTATGTGTTGCTTTTGTACGGGGTAAAAATTAAAGAGATAAATGTGGTTAAAGGTCACTCATCACATTGACGAAACGCTCAATACTTATTTATGCAATTTGTTGATTAAAGGTTGAAATTTATTAGAGAGTATAATTAGTTCAATCAGTTTCTCAAACAATGAATGTCAACGCATATGTGATCGACAATAAAAACATGGCGATGAATAATCCGCACTTAACGACTTCATTTCGGGTTGATAGTTTACTTCCATTAGCCCAAAATAAAACTCCATCTGGGTTAAGGTGGTTGATTATACTTTTAAATATATGATGAAATGTTAATAATACGTAAGGTTAGATCGGTGAAGTTGTCTTTTCCGGTAAATGAATGTCAGTTTATGCATTGGAAAGAACCGAAAATCGATGTGCTCAGGTAAGGGTATCGTTTAAGATGCCATATCTCCACAAAAAGTTAAGATAGGAAAATCTGTATTACAGTTGAGGTTAGAAAATAAAATTTGCCAATTCTTTATTTCCCCTTATGTTTTTCGTGTCTCTCTAAGTAAAAAAAGTTAAGTAAAAAGTATTTTTTAGATGAAATGTTTTTACAATTTCGGTTACCGTCTTGAAAATTTGAAGAAACACGCAAATGTTTGAACATCGAAAGAAAGATACAAAACTTAAAAATCAGTTACACTAATTTTACTTATTTACCATTTGTCCTTTCCACTGCTTTTAAGGTAGTTTGAGTGAAATATCACTTCAACTAAAATGTGATGAATTTAACTTCATTATTTAAAAGGTAAAACTCCCATATTTCCAATGGTATCAAAATGTCAACCCTTTGCCGAACTACTTTTCCAGCACTTTGCCTAAAAATATATGTTGTTTTACATAGGATTTATTACGGATGTGCGCTCCAGAGGGAGAAGATTGATAAAATTAGGAGTTTTTAATACCTAGGTTTCGTTAAAAAACTAAAGGTTTGTAGTGTATGTTTTCTCAACTATTTATAAAAATTAATCAATTACTCATCGCAGTAGTTTTTACAGAATTGAAAAAAACCCACTGTGAAAGCGTTTTAACCGTACGGCCTGAAAAAATTAGTCAAGTTAGACTTGTAGAAATGCAGTTATAATTAATTAATTACTGAGAATATTTGTTGTATATAGCTATATTTTTACGTCATTAATATTAACGTACTTACTTCATACAGACTCTGAAATAAAAAAATTAAATTCGAATATGGTCTCCATTATGACTAGGGAACTGTCTCGCTCAAACTACGTTAAGCGTTTTCGTGGTAACTACAAATTGCTTCTGCGAAAATGTTTGTGTTCCCTTAGCACGGTAAACAAGGAGCTGCAACCCCATATTCATGGGACAAATATGCTGAAAATCACCTCCCCTACCTCTTCCAGAAGTAACAAAGATTCCACCTGAAGCACCCTGTGTATGCGGCCACATGAAAAACAGAACAAGTCGCTATATTGCGTCGAAGCATCACCCGTTACTAAAAGGATGATGCTTCTCCCCAATCACTCTTTCCTATTATTTATCTTTTTCGTGACTGAAATCGAAACACCCACTGGCACAGTAGCCATCCCCGGCTTGTAGGGCAGCATTTAGATGAAGATAAAAGGTGTGTGGCAGTGTGTAGGGAACGAGCTATGCCATAGGAGGAAATGGGAAATGGAAATAGGAAAAGGGAAGAGAGAGAAAGTTACCCGTCGCAGACGTCATAATTAAGACGTCACTGCACGTCACTTCGCGACCTGGAGAGAGCGCAAAGAGGACGTCACCGATAATGGGCTCGTACTAGTGGAGTTAATGACGTATCTACAACGAGCCCATTACGTCACAGTTTGTGTGCATAACAATGCAACGCTCGACCTTCATTATGCTTGGCCTCAGCGAGCTCAAGGTCTTCGAGTACGAGAGAAAGAGGGATACCCGAAGAGAGGCCTCAAGCTATTTATAGAACGTATTTAGAAAATGAGGAGATGATCAATCTTCACACGCACTTGGAAACTTGGGTCAGAGAGAGTGCGTATACTACGGACGTAAGCGGGTAACAGGTGGGAAAGAGAATCTGTGACGTGGGAGGAGATTTAAAATAGTCTTCTCACAACGGTCACTTCTTTATCGTGACGCAGAGATACCTTCCTCTGTTTTTCTATTTTTATCGGGAAACACGTTGGAAGAGCTCTGGTCTCTGTCGCGTGGTCGGCCCATGCCGAGCCTTGAAATTCCCATGTTTTCCTCAACATTTTTTGGCGCGGCGTGATAGCATTGGAGGTCATGCGCTTGCTAGCTTCTAGGATTAAGAATTGGTTTTCCCATCAAACATTTTACGGCATAGATTTTATAATATCTACAGTTCTATATCGAAAGAAGTGTCTACAACCAGCTTACAACACAATATTTGAAGTGCAAAAGCATTTCAAAGAAAATATATTTGCATCGTATTGTTACATGGCAGGAAAGCAATTGGTAGAAAAGTTTCCATAATAAATACAAAACTAATCCTTTTAGATTTAAAACTTTTCGCCTAATGAGTATAATATAACATTGACGCGGAGAATATTTCCTTTGTTTTTCTTTGGAAATTCCTCTGGAAAACATTTCGCAGGAAACTCTCGAATCATTTCATTTGCCATGACTTTACTCATCAGATTCTTCAGTTTCCTCTTCATATATCGTAACTCAGCGATGTTGCGTCCTAGAGTATACACTAGCGAGCTCCTATAAATAGAATTTAATGCGGGTTATAATCATCCAAATCACAAAATTCTTACTAGCAGTTGTGTTAACGAATCGTCTCCATTTTCTTATAAATGAAATCTCCTTCCAAATACCATGATATATGGTGTCTAGTAATTTATTATTGAATGCAAGAGGCCGCAGAGAGGCATAGTTTTCAAAAATATAAGCAAGATCTCAGAACTCAGTCGATATTTTGAGCTCCTCTGAGGTTCTCTTACCATTAGTAGGTACCGCGCATTAGTAGGTACCATCTTTGTGTTTCCTTTTAGAGTTAATGAAATGCTAAGTCACGCATCGATAGATTTGGTCAGATGCTTCTATCTGCCTTTCCCATTCGAGATTCCGGGGATTAAGCTTAGGGGCGGGGAAGGCGGTAACGTTTTCTTACACCATAGAAAGTAATAAATCAAGTTTTGTCAAAGTGTTTTTGCTCGTATATGCTTTGTACTCTTTTCCATTTGTATTTTTCACAGTATAACAAATTATAAACGCCTGCGTCATAACAAATTTTGATGCAGGCGGTTTGATATGTGGTAACTAAAACTTTAAAATCGCACTTCTGCGCTCCGTAGTCTTCCCATGAACAGAAAGGAGGTCGCGAGATTCCATTTGCTATTAATTCCGGTACATAAGTGCAAATATTAGTATTATAAAACAAAACTTGAAGGCTGCATTTAGTCAGAGTATCGCAGCAGTGTTTTTATACGTAATCACGAGAGTCGTACGTACACCGATGATTTAGATCTAATGGTGTCTGAAGGACAAAAGGTGGAATTCTCGTCGGTCTGGCCGTCAGATGTTAATCTCTTGATTGAAGACAATGGTTATACCTCGACAGGAAACGCGATGGAGGTCCCTGGATTAATGCCTTCTTCCTTGAGATAACAACTGGCAGGAAGTGTTTCCGACAGTACATTTAGGTGTTCAAGGCGTGGAGCATCTTCTTGTGACTTGGGAATGTGCATGAGGTAGAGTAGAATTTTCACTTGTATTTAATAACATAGCATCATTACTAACACTTAAAACTGCTTGATTTGTCTGGCATTATTTTGTTCTCTGAATGTAGTAGTATCTAGTAGCAATCATAAATTAATAGTACATATTAGTAATATTAACCACTAGATGTGTCTTTAGCATTGTAATGCATGTTTGCATATTCATTTACGTAGCACTCTCCCAGTTTCTAGTTTGACTGCGATCTGTTCTCCTGACTGCTTTTTGGTCTGCGCCTAGCGGCTGGGGGAACGTGCGAGGTTCCGAATTGTGCTGGGACGAGTGCTGCATGCCTGGTGTGGAATCACTCCGTGCCACATCCTAGTGATGGCTTGCACGGTACTTCGTAGATGCGAATGAGTTTAAATGAATAAATGAATGCGCCACAATCGATGCCTGCTTCCAAAACTTGCACACTGGTTGTAGTCACTGACTTGGCTGTCAATTTCCGTCACTCTGAAATTTTCCGGAGTGCCCTCTTGGCAGTATTGGCTTCTCACAGGCAAAAATCGATGCTCTTATTGATAGATTCCTCTTAGCTTCTTCTTGTAGTCAATAACAATATCATTTTGTAAATATTTAGGAATTTTCCGTGGGATGCACAAATTATCCAATATATCACGTCTTAATTGTAACCTTGTAAATTCTAGCCTTGATGAATTCAGTTGGTTTTCTGGTTCTATTTTTAGAAAAATGTAATCACTTTCGAATGAATCCCCTGGCAAACTACTCCCAAGATTTTACGTCGAAATACACTAATTTTACTGTGGCGATAGTTGATACACATATTTGGTGGTCATCATCTTATGTACAGTGACATTATGAATTGCAAGATGGTTATTTATTCTTATAGCCTTCGGCTTTCAAATGGCATGTGATCTGTCATCCCCATATGTCACCTTTCGGATGTGTCCTACTCATAATTTCTGATTTATAAATAAATTCTTGGTATGCATTATTTTGTTGCACTACCGCCAACCATTTGCACCCGCCATCCCAACCGAATTATATTTTCGAATAAGTGTAAGTAGGTATAAGGCGTTTCAAAGTCAAAATGTCATATTCCAGCCAGCTTAGTTGAGATTGGACGAATCTTGCCTGAAATAATCATTCTTAAATAAGGAATCCGTGGGAAAAAAATACGTTGAAGAAACGATTTAGATATACCTCACCACATTATCTCAAGAGCGCCAGATGAAACTGATAGGGTCTTGATTTAAACCCAAAATGGGTAGTGATGGACTTTACCTTTTCTTACGAGAATGAGATCTTCGCAAGTTTTTTCAATCATATGCATGGTTATTTCTAACTCTTGAGTCTCTGTCCATTTGTGTAGTTTGTAAAATACATATATACTAACGGTCCTTCTCCATTGTGAGCATATCTATAGTGTAGTGCATGCTTGTGAGGCTTCGGCTCGTGACAAGCATTAGCAATTTATGCTAATGCATAATTAGTCGTAGTTACACTAACTTTTGTGTATAGTGTAATGCATGTTGGGTATAGTGTAATGCATACTCACCCCCTGCCACACACCCCTGAGGTGGCTTGCAGGGTATTTTGTAGATGTAATACCTGGAGGCATATTTCCAAGCTGAAAGTATTATTCGTCATGCCGGGGAATAGTGTGTTTATGTGTACAAGCTCGGTCAGGTAGTACCGTTTCATTGTGAAGGAAAATCTTCGGACTTAATTATCTTTACGGGATGACTAGGGTTATATCATAGTTTCTATTGACTCTAGTCATGACGTAAAATCAAATGAAATCTGAGAGGTAAAATCGATAATCTCAATTTACTTAAGGTAATTTGAGCGAAAAATCACTTCACCTAGAATTTGATGAATTTTGCCTCATTTTAAAGAAAAAACCCTCATTATCCCAATGATATCAAAATATCAACACCTTGCCGAACTACTTTTTGAGCAATTTACCTAAAAATATTAGCCGTTTTACATGGAATAGATTACGGCTGTGTGCTCCAGAGGGAGAATATTACAAAAATTAGGAACTTCTAGCACCTAGATTTCGTCAAAAAACTAACGGTGTGTAGATTGCATGTTTTCTCATCTATTTATAAAAAATAAGTAATTATTCACCGCAGTACTTTTTAAAGAATCACAAAAAAACTGCCGTTTTGAAGGGTTTTCAGCCGTACGGCGGGAAAAATGAGTCAAGTTAGAGAGTTATGTAGCTTTATTTATTTAATTACTGAGAAATTTTGTTATATATAAATATATCCTTGCGCCATTAATATTAAAATATTTATTTCATACTTCTTACAGACGCTGAAATTTAAAAACAAAACTTGAATATAGTCTCCATTATGACTAGGGAACTATCTCGCTCAAATCACTTTAAGCTTCTTATTAGTCTGTGAATGATATGCTTCTTCCAAGACTTGAACTAATATCAAGATATCAGTTTGATCACAAAGCTACGTTGGCTAGTAACGTAAGTGACGATATATACTGCAAAACGAAACCGAAAACTTGGTCACCATTTTGGAAGCATATTTCCTCAATTTTTGCAAATCAGAGCGCGTACGGTGAGTGATTTTGCCATCAAAACAGATGCTGCCAGCCGGTTATCTGTTACTGAACCCGGTTACTGAACTTCATCACTGCTGATGTTGGATAATTCCTTTCATGGTGACATTAGTGGAAACGCGCATTATGGCAGCTATGCACGGTTCATAAAAAGGGCTAACGTCAAATTTAATTTATAACTCATGTCGTCATCTGCAACAATTTCATTTAACTCTCTCATTGAGGATCATACCTACGACTTGACTGCTATGCATACTATCTTCAACTCCATCAAGGCAGTCATTAGAATAATATTTAGTTAAAAAGTTTTGCTTGAAGAATTCACCAATCCGGAAACTTAAATAGAGTCTTTAGAACCCATGAAGCATGCAAATAAAAATCTGTGAATAGGTTGCTAGTTACAAGAGGATGCGTTTATTCCTTTCGTTTCAAACCCTACGAACTACAAAAGAGGTCGGGGGCAGATTTTATAAGCGTTGGAGTGTGTTCTAGAACTAAAAGAATTCCGATAATCGCTTCCTTTATTATTGTTTTTTTTGTCGAATTTCTGTAGAGGAGTCAAGCGTGAAAATGTGAAGCTATAATTCGCTGCGTGTTAACTATCCAAAATAATTCGACCGTGACCATGAATATATGGATATGGATCCTATACTTGCCCCCAGTGAGTGTTGCCAAACATTCCGCATGCACCGAAAAATCAGGACCAAGCAGGTTGTAGCGCCGCCACGCTAGAGAAGATGATTCCAATAAGGAAAGGCCGTGATTCAAATGGAGATACTGGAAATAAATGTACCGTAATTGGCCTCCCAATTAAACCAGCCATTTTTGACGCACAGGAGCGGAACTATGCCGATTGCAGCGCGACCTATCTTTTGCGGAAAGCTAGGCAACACTGCTGCCCGTACATTAGTGCCGAAGATTTAGATTAATATGTATATTCATGGCCGTGACTATGGTTTTTCTACAGAATGCTACCTATCGGCAGAAATTATATCTACATCTACAAAGTACCGTGCAAGCTACCACTAGGTTGTGTGGCACGGGGTGGTTCCACACCAAGCATGCAGCACTCGTCCCAGCACAAATCAGAACCTCGCACGCTCCCCCGGCCGCTAGGCGCAGGCCAAAAAGCAGTCAGGAGAACAGTGCGCAGTCCAACAGAAACTGGGAATGATACGTAAATGAACATGCAAACATTCAGAACAATGCTATACAAACATCTAGCGGTTAATATTACTAATACTGTTAATTCATGAGTGATACGAGATGCTACTTCAACTACTCAACGACGCTACTTTAATGATCCCTTATTGTACGTGGGAAAAATGACATTTTAAATCTATCGGTTCTGAAGTTATTTCATTTATCTTATTCCTGTGATTGCTTTTACCGTAGTACGTTGGCTCTAGCAGTATATGTCGAACGTCCGGCAAATAAACTGTCTGCTCCGAACTTGCGCAAAAGATTTAACCTGTATTTCTCCCTTCGATCAGCTAGAGATTCCCACCCTAATTCCTTCAACAATTCGGAAACACTGCTAAGTTTATCGTAACAATTTCTCACAAGCCTTGCTGCTCTCCGTTGTATTCGATCTATTTAAGAGATTATTCCTACTTCGTAAGGGTCCCATATGCTAGCGGCAAACTCCAAGTGAGGTCTCACGAGTGAAAAATAACATCGTTCTTTAACCTTCTCGTCGCATTTTCCAAATAATATTTTAATAAATCCCAATTTGCGAATAGCCTGTCCACAGATTTCCCGGACGTGTTTCCCCCAAGACAGGTAAGAGTCACAGTCACTGAGTAAGGGTCACACCTAAATATTTAACGGACTGTACATTAGATAAGTTGGTTTGATCAAAGGTGTAAGTTTCGTTGACCGAGTTATTCTTTTTCCAAAAACTCATAACACCGCACTTTTTAAAATTCAATTCTAACTGCCAAGTATTGCACCATTCATTTATAGCATCTAGGTATTTTTGTAACGCCATCTTGTCAGATACATTGTCTAGATCCCTGAACAACACTGCGTCGTCTGCGATGAGACGAATTTTGCACGTAACACTGTGTTAGTGATTTCATTAATATACAAAAGGAACAATAAGGGTCCCATGACACATCCCTGGGGTACACCTGATATTAATTTCACTACATCTAAACTAACACCATCTAGAACTACCAAGAACGGTTCGCGGTTGGAGGCTCGTAAGTATAGAGCCGCCTTAAAATAATATCCTCGACGACGAGTCTCCTACGTGATCGGAATATTTAGGAGGGCAATCCTAGCCAAGCTTTTAGACTCTTGAGCCTATTTCCGCTCCCAATGAAGTCCTTCCCTCAGCTGTGGTGCACCCTCAGCATGCCCCCAGCATTTTTTTTAACTTCTACGGGCGCACCTCACACTATAGCGCCATGCGACGAAACATGTTGAGGATAACAGGAGAATCTCAAGAGCAAGGTCATGACGACCGCGTGACAGAGACTCCAGAGCCTCCCGCGGAGCGTGTTTTCCCCACGAATGGAGAAAAATAAAAGAAATCGCCTCCGCGTCACCTTCAAGGAGTGTCCGTCGTGGAGAGAGTATTTCATTAATTTATAACGTCACAGATTCGTTGTCCAACCTAAGGTTCTACACCTACGCACGTAGTGCACGCATGTCCATTCAAGTTTCCACGCGCGTGGGATTTGATAGTATGTTTTATTATTAAATGCATTCTATAAATAGCGTGAGTCCTCTCCTTGGACATTCCCACTGTATATCTCTCTCACTAGAAGACGTCGAAGGCGTTGATATGCATGTTTTCGGCATGCACGCTGACGTCGTGCATGTTTTCGGCATGACTCTTGAGTCCCTGTCCATTTCTGTGGTTACAATATACAGGGTGATTCAAAAAGAATACCACAACTTCGAAAATCTGTATTTAATCAAAGAAACATGATGGAGCCTTGGGTAATTAATCAATTTGAAGAGTACTTAACAAAGTTTTTTAAAAGTAGTGCTAACAAAGTTTTTTCAGTAGAAAACAAGTTCATAGATGTTCAATACGACCCCCTCCAGACACTCGAGTTACATCAACTCGATACTCGAACTCGTTCCACACTCTCTGTAGCATCTCCGGCGTAACAGTTTGGATAGCTGAAGTTATTCCTTCTTTTAGTTCCTCAATGTTAGCTGGTAGAGGTGGTCGAAACACCATGTCTTCAACATACCCCCATTGAAAAAAATCACAGGGGGTGAGGTCAGGGCTTCTTGGAGGCCAGCGATGAAGTGCTCTGTCACGAGTTGCCTGGCGGCCGATCCATCGCTGTGGGTACCTTTTGTTCAAATAGGCACGGACAGATAAGTGCCAATGGGGTGGTGCCCCATCCTGCTGGAATATAAATTAACGTGCTTCTTCTTCGAGTTGAGGGAACAGCCAAATCTGCAACATTTCCAGATAGATTTGCCCAGTTACAGTTGCACCCTCGAACCAAAAAGGACCAAAAACTTTATTGGCTGAAATGGCACAGAAAACGTTCACCTTAGGTGAATCACGTTCATGCTGAATTGTTTCCCACGGATTCTCAGTGCCCCATTAACGGACATTGTGCCGATTGACTTTCCCGTTTGTATGAAATGTCATCGCTAAACACTAGCTTCGAAATGAACAAGTCATCTGTTTCCATTTGCTCAAGGACAAACTCGCAGAACTCGATTCTTTTCACCTTATTAGCTTCAGATAGAGATTGAACCAATTGCAGACGATAAGGTTTCATTACTAAAATCTTCAGAGCTTTCCTAAATCGACGACAGAAAGCGCTTAGCTCTCCTTACCTTCTTTGCAGAGTTCTCAATTTAAAAAGTTGTAGTATTCTTTTTGAATCACCCTGTACATTAACGGTCCCTCTCCATTCGTAGCATGTCTTTAGTGTAATGCACGCTTGTGAGGCTTTGCCTCGTGACACACATTAGCGATTTATGCTAATGCATAATCAGCCGTAGTTGCACTAACTTTAGGGCATAGTGTAATGCATGTTGGTGACTCTTCACCCCCTGCCACATACCCTTGAGGTGGCTTGCAGGGTATTTTGTCAATGTAGATGTCGACCATAATTAAAGTATTCTGTCCTAACGTCGATTCTTTACGCGCTTTAACTGTGAAGTAATGTGCTCGTCGTAGGTGCATACGTCATTCAATCCACTAATACGAGCCCATTAACAGTGATGTCGTCTTGCTCTCCCCACGTTTTTGCAGTGACGTCGTCAAAATTAGTTCTGACGTCTGCGTTGGGTCGATTTTGGTCTATCCCTTCTTCCGATTCATCTTTTCTCTTCTTACCATTTTCATGACTGGTGTCCCAACATCCCCTGCCACATTTTCTCCATCAAAAATTCATACTACACAACAAGCTGCTTCAGGAAACAGGAAAATAAAAGTAGGAATTAAATGGAAACTACAGGAAAATGGGATTTGACGAGGGAGGGGATGAAAGCCCGATGTTTTATGACGGCTTATTGTCTCGTTCTCTTTCTAATATGAGCATAAGTGGTGCGTGGTAATAAGGTGTTTCTACCCATCTGTTCAAGAGAGAATCACTCTTATTTTGTCACTTCCGTCAGGCCTAAAGATGTGGTTCTTGGTTTAAAATTAAAATCCCCTGTCTAGCCCTGAAACTGGTGTGACCTGTAGTTTTCATGCAATCTTGATCCAGTGATAAAATCTTCTCATTTAGCTGCTCCGAACCGAGTATTTAATTATGTTATACACACTCCATTGCAGTTTTTAGGATTTCCTTTGTATTTACGTAAGTTTTTTATGGAAACGTAGGTATGTGCGAGCAAAACGGATTTTTTCAAAAAAGGTCGAGCAGCCAAATGATTAATATTTGGATAATTTTACATGAAATGACCCGACAGCCTTACTCCCCCGAACGATACTTGTTCGTAGGCAATGGACTCTTCCACGGATGTCTTTTCTTTGTAACTGCTGCTATGCGAGATATTTTCCTAGTCATAACGGAAACCATATTCAAATTTTATTTTTGTCATTTCAGCGTCTGTAAGAAGAAATGTAAGGAAGAAAATATTGTAATATTAATGGAACAAAAATGTAGCTATATATGACAAAAATTCTCAGTAATTTGGTAAATATATCTACATACATCTCTAACTTGACTCATTCTTTCACACCGTATGGTGAAAACACCCTCGCAACAGAAGTTTTTTTTTGCGATTCTGAAAAAAATACTGTGGTGAGTAATTGTTTAATTTTTATAAATAGAAGATAAAACATACAAACTACACACCGTTAGCTTTTTTGACGACATCTTGGTGTTAGAAAGTCGTAATTTTTTCAATATTCTCCTTCTGGAGAGCACAGCCGTAATCTATCCCATTTAAAATGCATATATTCTAAGGCAAATTTATCGAAAAGTAATTCGGCAAGAGGATAATATTTTAATATCATTGGAAATATTAGAGTTTTTTCTTTGAAATTAAGTCAAATTCATCAAATTCTAGGTGAAGTGATATTTCGCTCAAACACTGCCTTAAACTCATCGTCATTTTCTTTCGTGTTAATTTCCGCCATTGGCGCCTCTTTGACCCCATCTTTGAATTCCTGTGTCCTGGCCGGATGAGCGGAGATGTAAAAAGAACGGCGTGGTTCTCTGTGAGACGCAAAAACATTCTGCCTCCACGAGCACGATTTTACGCACGGACCACGGGTGGGCGTCAGTTCTCGGTAATCGCGAATGAGCTGCAGCGGCGTCACGCCACGCTCTGACCTTTGGTGAAATGAACGAAAGGTATGCAAATTGTTTTACAAACATCATTGGCTTGAGGGTACTCACCGAGGCCGTGGACCGTCGAAATGACGGTTAGCCCTCGCGGGGGGCTCGTTATAAGCTTCCAGCAGGTAACATTTTTCTGCGGTCACCGTTTAGTTTCCTCAAGCCAAACCTTTTGTAAAATCTAATGTTGTAACGATGGAGTTGGCCCGAAACCAGTTTTTCCGTCAACATCCAATTCGCGCATCATTTCACTTTCCAATGTGTTGATAGGTACATTCAATCCGATGCGGCTGCACAAGTGTATATGTGTGTAATGAGTTTTCATCCATGGTAACCATTTTTACATTTCTTCTTATATTTAGTACAGGATTATAAAATGTGGTCCACATCTTACGCTATATAGGTATGTTTATTGATATCATATTATTTTGATAGTGACATCGAGAGTTTTCCATTTATTGTGCTAGCGCAGATATAAATCCATTACACTAATGGCCATGTATGGTACGGTGTGTGCAGGCAAAACTTAGTGAATCCTGTCGGTAGGTGGCATTCTGTAGGAAAACAATAGTCACGGCCAAATGTTTTAGATAGTTAACGGATTCGTTCAGACTTCATGCTTAAAAAGGAAAGCTTTTTACCTCACAGCGAATTATAATATCACATTTTCCATGCTTGACGCCTCTACATCTACAAAATACCCTGCAAGCCACCTCAGGGGTGTGTGGCAGGGGGGATAATCTACAAAATACAGCAAGTGTGGATGCGATTATCGGAATTCTTTTGTTCAAGGATACACCCCAGCACATATTAATACCTATACCAATGAAATAAGAGTTACTTCCACTTTAATGAAAAGAGAGATGGCACTTTCATTAAATCAGGATGTCATTCCACTACATCTCGCCTGCCTCAGTTACTTTTAGTTAAGTCCACGTTTGTAAATTTTTCTTTTATCGTCCTGTCAGCTTCTTGATGGCTTGTAGAGAGATATATTATAAGATCTACAGAACAAAATAAAATACAGTGGTTACTTTAAGTATTGCAAGATTTTCTGATACCTATAAGTATAAATCTAAAATAATAAATAGCGATAACCCATGCATTGGTAGGTATTATGATGCTAATGACTAGGTATTTGAGATTTTAGCAGTTGAAATTTGTCTAATGCACTTTAGATTGTCTAGTTTACCTAAGGAAGTATGGATTGTAATTTATTTAATTATTCAGACCCGGTTTTATTACCTCGCTACGAAAAAAGTATGTTAGTACATCTCTTTTCGATAAAGCTTCCGTCAACTAACCGACAGGCTTATGTACTATACAAAATTCAAACTTTTAAGTTAATTTAAAGTAAATACAAAAACAACGTCAACTTGCGGTTGACGTCAACCATTATTTATAACGCCATACTTTAAAATTAAATGCTTTTAACTGGCATTTTAACAATTCATAAGAATTAAAAAAAATATTATATTTAAATTGTAAGTGATAAACATTTCATGTAAAACATCGATATAATATTTTATGATGAAGTAGCACTGAAAACAAACATTCATTAGATGCTTGTTACTGTGTGATTATGTTGTTCTCAAATAGAACCTATGCCAAATTTTGAGCGGAAGGGATCACCATAGCAATGCATACATGAACATGATCAAAGTTATCCCGCCGCAATTTGAAGCCCAGCACGAAAGTACCAATCACATAACAAGTCCCATGATTTTACACCTCAAGATGGCTTGAAGCGCAACGACAAGGGGTCGAAAGTGTGTATCGCTTGCGCCCTTCGATCCGATCCCTTCCCAAGGGCTCTTCGCGCGGCCCATAACGTTTCGGACACCCTTCGCAAGATGGCCGCCACCACCGAAGTTCCCTTCAAGGGCCTATAGGTGCCGTTTCCGACACGGCTTAACTCTTTTCCCGACCTCTTTTGTAATGTGCAGGGTCTGCAACGAAAGGAAAAAAATCCATCCCCTTGTAACTAACATCCAATCAACAGATTTTATTTGTATGCTTCATGAATTATAAGACTATATTTAAGGTTTCGGATTGGCAGATTCTTCAAGCAAAAATTTTTACAAATTACTACTCTACCCTCAATAATTTTCGGGTTAACTGCTGCGTGGAGAAATATTTGGCTCAGCGTTTCATTCCTGCTGGGATTGCATGCTGGGAACGTCGTCAGGAGACTACGGCCCAAACGGTGCCACAAACAGATCTAACTTCCTGAGTCTCCTGACAACGTTCCCAGCATGAGGAATGAAACGTTGAGCCAAAAATTTCTCCACGCAGCAATTAACCTGAAAATGATTAGGAGTAGTATATCTTATCGCTGCAAAAACCTTAAAACAAAAATTACTACTCTAGTGACTGCATTCATGGACCATAATGGCACATGATTTCTCGTTGTAATTGATCCTGCAAATATCGAAATACCTTTTGAAACGATAATCCTGGTCAGTGTAGTGGTTTACACATTCTACGTAAAGCCTAAATATCTTACTTCTTCTAAATATTTCGTAATGCCGATATGAGATAAGATAATTTAATTTCAATCAAGCATTACAATGAAACAGTAATTAGGTATCCCCAAAGGATAAGCCTGTATTGGGGCTACTATCAGGTAATCCATTCAAAACAATAGTAGCAAAAAACACATAATTAAAATTTTGCAATAAAGTATTTATACAATCCAGTGAAGAATTTGACACTAATATGAAAATTTACTCAAAGATATACACAGTGATAAACAATGGTTACGAAATAGGAGACATAAATATATGGTCAGATATAGTACAACAATAGCAGTAGCATTTAAAAAACGCTTAATTTTTTACATTTAAATCAATTTATATTGCATCCACATTACAGAGCAAAACCTCGAATTTTTTACAAGTATGAACCAATTTTTTATTTCATTAAGAAATTTTCTGACGTTTTTTTCTTCCCTGATGTGTATCGGTGTAATGGATGAGATTAGGGGAAGGCAGGGTAGGTGACTGGAAGCGGTAATGAGGGGCGATGGTTTGCTGAAGGCCGTGATCGAGGGAGGGATGTTGGGTAAGCAGGGAAGGGGAAAAAAGAGATTAGGTTTTATGGACGTAATGAAGGAAGGTCGGAATTATGCTGAGATGAAGAATGAAATACCTAATTGAGGTAGATAGGGCACAGCACGTGTAAGAGTCAGTTGGATATTCTCTGACTTTCATCATAACCTACCTCTAACCGGTAGATTACTCTAATGATGATGATGTGTTTCGGAAGGATATTAAACATTATTCTCGGCATATACATACAAAACATCTTTGGAATAATGTCAGAATAGGTTTTGGCAAAGAAACAGCACTTCATTCACGCAAACGAAAGTCATGTGTCCTAGGTAACAAATTTGCTTCATCGCCAATTCTTAAATAAAAATTCTGTAAGACTTTATAAAAATACATATGATAGAATGACTTATCCTAACGGGTACTGCAAAGGCTGATAACCTTGCATACTCAATTGAAACTTACTGGTAACGGTCTAAGAATATCCTCATTGGACCGAAGCCACAATGGGCGGCGGGAGCTGTACAATGAGCTGTATAAGGTTGGCTCATTAAAAGAAGGACCGGGCAATACATTTTGGACGTTTGTTTCTTGGAGCATGAGAAGTATATATGGAAAAGAGAATGATCTTATGATCCAATTGAAAATGAGACGAGTGGATGTATTATGTGTTTGCGAAACCAAGCGCTGGACGGGACGTTTAAACTGATGACGGTAGGTTAGCGTTGTGGTCAGGAATTGAAGATAGTATGCACGACAGTCAAGTTGTCGACTTGATCTTCAATGAGATAGTTAAATGAGAGAGATGCTCGTAAGGAAATACGATTCTGTATCCCTTACATTTTCCGGGTTCGTATGAAAGTAGGTATTCGAAGAGTTATGTCTGTGGCAGGTTACCAATGGTTGGAGAAAGTCACCGTGTGAAAGATAAGTTTTGGAGAAAACTGAGAGAGTTCCTGAATGAATGTGGTCCTGGTGAGAGTGAAGTTGTACTAGGCGACATGAATGGCTGGGCTGGTTATCGACTGGATGCATCTGAGGGAGTGATTGGACCTTTTGGTGACCCTCGAGTGAATGATAATGGTGAAAACTTGTTGAGTTTGTGTTTGGTAACAGGATTGTTTGTTTCGAATACATGGTTTAGACATAAGAAAATCCATATGTATGGAAAAGGGGCGATTGTAAGAGCACGATTGGTTTCATTGTGTACGATGAGAGATTGACAGAATTATTTATAGATACAAGGGTGATGAGGGGTGCCGAATGTTGAATAGTTTTGCCAGACAAAATTTGGTAGTCTTTAAAATGGATCTGGGTAGAATGTGGGTTCGGAGGAAGAGAAGTACGCGTAAGCAAATGAGAATAAAAGTAGAAAGGTTGTTAGATAACGAGGCGAGAGAACGGCATGGATTGTTGCTTGAGAATATGCTAACTTCGAAACAGAAAGTGGGACGAATATATCGATAATGGGAGAGTGAATACTGCGTGGTAAAGTTTGAAAGGAATTATTGTAGACGGTGCAGAAAGTGTGTGTGGAAACGGAGTGGTAGGGAAAATGAAAGGCAATGCATGGTGAAATGAAGGAGTGAAAAATGCAGTGAGTTAATGAAGACGAGTATAAGAAATTGATTTCAGCCAAATCTCCGAGAGGTCAAAAGAAGGCAAGTGATGAATTCAGAGAGAAAACAAAATGAATGAAAAATCGTTGTGAAAGAGATCAAGGAAAGAATGCGTGAGGATGAGGCTAGCAAAATGCAGAGGAATTTTGAAAGCAATAAAAAGTTATGTTTATGTTAAGTTTATGTAAGTTATTAAAGCCAATAAAAAAGGTGAGGGAATGGGAACAGATGCAATAAAAAACAGAAGCGGAGAGATCATGTGGGGTGAAAGTAACGTCAGCGACTGTTGGAGTGAGTATTTTGAATAGATATACAATATTGGCGCACACAATGAGGATGAGCCTTACGAATTAGTATACCGGTATTTTAGTACGGAAAATAAAATAAATAAGAATGAGGTCGTAGCGGCAGTGAGAATATTGAAAATTGACATGGCTGCAGGCGTTTTTGGGATATCCAGTGAAATGCAGAGATGTGGGTGTTAATTACTCATATGTCGCGTGAGAGAATTGAATAATTAATGTTTAAAATTATAGCAGTATGGAATATATAAGTATTTTTTTTCTTAAGTGTTCTTTCTTCCTGGTTCCTATGAAAGAGTTCTTCCAAGTTGAGCCTGAAACAATTTGTTTAATCATTGATAATATCATTCTCAAGAACAAAGTTTTTCATGAATATTAATGTTTTTTACATCATTTTTTACAACTGCTACAATTTAAAAATAAAATTAGAATGTGAACTATATTGTTAACAAGGAAAAATCTTGCTCAAAGTAGTTATGGCGCCCTATAGCTTCTCTTTCTCTTTCCCTAGTTATCTCTGAATCTCCACCTTACGCCTGGCATTAAAGTTTTTGAAACCGCAAACATTAGTTTACTCTATACTAATCAATTCCCTCCATTTAACTTTTTCGTGCTCATGGCAGGAAAGAAATACACATTACGTAATATATTTTAGTAGGAATATTTATTTATCATTATTATTTGTATTACTTTTACTCAAAACATCTAGACGTATGTATTTACCTTCTCTAATCAGGTGTACACAATTAAAACCAAAGTTTTCTGATATCATTAGCATTATTTTTTATTTCTTGTATGTAAGATTGTCGGCTTTACTTCATATTACAATTTTTATCGATAGAACCACTATTCCTAACGGATCCTTATCTTTCTCGTCGTATCGTATCCTAGCGCTCAGATTGACGTCGACCACTTTGAGGATTGCTGCTCTACTCTAACCCTTTCACGTGTGGCACATCTAAATATTTTTTTACGTTACACACATACTTATCCCCAACCATACTCTCTTCTGTCCATGAAATCACTACTAGGGAGTTTAGCTTCAGCAGCTGTCATTTTCACCAGCAAGGATAAGAGGTAGGAATGTCTAGGGTGGGGTGGTAGGGTGGGAAGAAACCCGGTGTCGACCGTAGCCCACTCAATCAGCAGAATATCACCACAAGAGGTCCGGAGTTTTGTTGATAGTGAGAAACTTTACATACGCGAACGTGATGCGCACTCGGCAATAACATCGCTCATTTGTTTTTGGCGCGGTCTTTAAGTTGCAACGTTTGGTATCTAATTACACCATAAAGAGAAAAAGGTTGATTGTTGCAATAAGAAAGGAATAAAGATGGTTCAGATTTCTTGTTATAACGAAGGAATTTAATAAGTTTAAGGTTCCGTCCGATATACGGAATACTGTTGAAGTGCTCTCCACCGCTGGGATCAGTACCTGGGCCGTCGGGATGAGAGCCACATCAATCCGATCCCTAAAACGGAGAGTAATCGGCCATTCGAGTCGCATACATACACCATCTCAGCATAACTTGTTGGACTGCTTTCTCATCCTTAACAGGAAAATCATCTTTTCTGGCCCTCTTATTTCTTCCTCGTGGCCCTCACATTCCTTTATTTATTTATTTTTTAATTTATACCATATAAACACTTCCCAAGACCCTAAACCACCATATTAGGCTACAGATGGCTTTTAAAATAAAATGAAACCATTTTAGCGATTCCATGAGATATTTGTTGCCGCATGTCACCGGTTCCGCTACACAGATGGCATATTTAGGCGCACTCTTCCACGGGATGTAAAGCCAGTATATTTACACATAGAATTTGTTAATATGTATTAATAATTAATTAAGAAATACCTGGCGATGTCACCCTCATGACAAAACCGGTTGTATCAAATTATACCTTCGTGATTTCGAGTATGTTGAACATAGTAGAATTAAATATATTTAGAAGTTTCAACCGTTAAAAAATATTTGTGTAAATAACCCATGCCGAATTTATAGATTTAGAGAAGTGTGATGACCTTGGCTAAAAACGTCTGTGGCTGGAAATTAATTAATTAGAAACTCAAGCACTTATTCAGCACCCGCAAACAGATCACTGTATGTATTCTTAGGAATCAATTCATCTCAGATCTAAATCTACATATTACCCTGGGAGCCTCCGAACTGCCGTGTGGCAGGGGGTGTTAGGGTACCAGCCATGAAAGGGGATGGGATAGGTAAATAGAACTAGAGGAGGAAAATAGCATAAGCAAATTGCTAGTGAAGCCTATTTGGGTTCTCCACCAGGTCACACTCTGCATTTCTCCCGACGTTTCGTAAGACGACTCGTACATCGAAACGTCGCGTCGGCAGAAATGCAATGTGTTACACGGTGGAGAAACCGAATAGACTTCTCTAACATCATACACCAGGAAAGCATCAGATCATTCTTCACATATGTAAATTGTATTTGAAAGGAGTGTATTAAGTGTCTTACTCCTTTTTGGTTATACTCACTAATGTTACAAGGAACGAAGGAATTTCTGTCCCTATTAGTTTAGCAATCTATCTGACCTATTTTGTCACTTCAATCATTTCTAGAGATAATGGGCGAGGTTAAAATAATGCCATAAACAAAACAGAGGAATATTTCGTGTAATCTAAGCCTAGCATGTCAACTTCGAGTCTCCAGCGTCCCCCGACTAAGTCTGCTGTGATACGCTCTCCGTTCCCCCATAACAGATTTTAAGGAAGCGGGCGGCATTCCATTTTTTTTAGTCTATTGCACGTTTCTGTGTAGCGTCCCAAATTCTCGCTTCGCACTCGCGATGTGGCCTGACCAGATCGAAATAAATAAATCTCTCTCCCTCAATTTTTTATCCAAGGACTCGCATGCAATTTGCTTCGCTTGATGAAGCTATGCTTAAATTTCACTTTTGCTTCGAGCATGGTGGTCTTTTCGAAGAGTTTGTTCTCCTCTTTCCAAACTAAGAAGATTCTTAACCTAGGCCTGAAATACTCTGCTCTAGCTAGGAAAAGCCGATGGAGAATCGGGATGGGCCACGATAGGACGGGGAGTGCGGCACGGGTGTCCACTTTCGCCGTTGCTTTTTAACGTGTATTCAGAAGAAATGGTAAGGGATGCATGGGGGAGGAGGAGGTAGGAATAAAGGTAGGAGTGTAGCTTATAAAATCAGAGAGATTTTCAGATGATCAAGCATTGGTTAGTCAGTCTTGCCAAGGGGTTACAGTCAATAGTGAATGCGTTAGAGGTGCAGTGCGAAAGGTATGGGATGAAGATCAACCACAAAAAAACAAAAGTGATGTGAGTTTCTAGAAGTAAGAAGGCGGGGCTGGATATAAGGGTGGGAGGGGAGAAGATAGAGCAGTTCGAGCAGTTTACGTATCTGGGTAGTATTTTGGAGGAGAATGGGTTTATTGGTAAGGACATCAGATGCAGAATTGCGCTCGCTAAAGAAGCATTTTCGAAGAGAAGGGAATTGATGAGGGGGGGTCTGAGAAGAGACGTAAAGAAGAGGCTGGTGAAAACTTGAATATGGAGCGTGGCGCTGTATGGGTCGGAAACTTGGTCATTGCGAAAAGAGGATGTACGTAGACTTGAAGCGTTTGAGATGTGGGTTTGGAGAAGGATGAAGAAGGTGATCTGGGTGGCGAACGAGGGGGTAAACGAACGAGGAGGGAAACGGAGAAGACGAACGAGAAGGGGAGGGAGGGGAACGAGGTAATGAGCAGGGAAAACAAACATCTAACGGTTGACTGCGAGATTGCTCTCTTTTTACCTGGAGATGATGGTGACATTGGTGTCGTGTTGAAATATATTTTAAAACTTTGGAAAATGGTTAATTCGTTTACTGCTAATGAGAATTAATTTCATAATGGAATTTTACTCCTCGTACCCATGCATTCCCATGTTGCCTTGTTTTACTTTTGTGTGTGAGGTTAGCAGCTGTCTGCAATCGCAAGCTCTATTTAAATTTGGCGAATCTAAATGGCCTTGACAAAACCCGCTCACTGTTATCGGAGCTTCTCCGTGACACATTCTCAGCCAAAGAGAAATCCCTCGAATATTGCAGTGGAGGCTTCCGGATGTGGTCAGGAAGTGACGTCCTAGAACACGTGGTGTCTCCGCCCGCGCAATTTCCCCTAAATTATTCACCACAAAACGTAATGATGTTACCAGTGACCAATCTTGCACAACTGCGTGGCAGCGATAGTGTAACGGAACATGACACCACGGATGGCTCTAACGTATTGAGAAGAGACGTCATAGTCAGTAGATGTCACTCTTTTCACTTTTTCTGGGAGGATTATTTTGCATTTTCCTTTCTCCTAAGAAATAAGATTCGCGGACCGTTTTTACTGATCAGTAATTCTCGCTGGATCGGACGAGTGCTTATCCGACCTTTAAGTTATGTTGCTAGCTCAGAGGAGCGCCGTCTTACTTTAAAGGCAATCCAAACAAAACACTAAATTTTGCGAAGGTTAAAAAAAACAGTCTTGTGTAGCGGGAAGCAACTTCATATAAGGGTAAGTTGTACACTTACGGCGTGAACACTTTAATTTAAGAAGAGATGCATGCGAAGGTTAGCAATGGAAGAAATGATCAAATTGTATAATCAACAATATCGCAATACATCACATGCCATCAAATTCACTGTTCTTTCATCGTCGCGTTGTGTTCCTCGCAGCTAGTTTTTACACTCTATTTAGCTATTTTTAACTCATATCTCCTCACTGGTCACTCATTTCACCTTCTGTACATTGATAATGCTATAAATACAATGAGGAAAGATGGGAGGCCGTTATGAATGCCTGAGAAGAGGAGAGACATGCAGGGATTTTCGGTCTACATAGTAATACCTTCAGGGCAGAAACAACAGTGATACCTCAAGGACGTGGAACAATCGTGATATTTTTGGGGAGCCAGGCTGTTTATTACACAGCCTGGGGCTGGAAATACGTAATATACAGTGTATAAGAAGCGAGGGGGGATAAGTAGAATAATAAATATTGAGTAACCATTATTCTGTTAGCATTAAACTCGGGTTCCGTATAACTCCCTACGCTTTAATTTATCTAATAACTCAGTTACACTTTTAAAATCCGAATATGATGTTGAAGACATTGAAACTAGGGTTGGAAGTCAATTTCATTTTTGTGGAAATTTGCTCTTGTTATATCTTCATTATTCTGCTACACTTTGTTTTCTTTCATGAGAATTTTTTGTTACAAATCTGACGAATCATATTTGTATTTTTGGGCAACTTTTAAAATTTAAACGGTTTAATAAGTTATCATTTATGTGAAATTCAAAGTGAAAAAATCATTCTCCTGGACTGGGATTCGAACCCAGGCCCCACGATTTCGCGCCGAGTGCTCTATTAGTGCGAAATAGAGAGGCCTGGGTTTGAATTCCAGTCCAGGCGAATGATTTTTTCACTGTGAATTTCACACAATTGTGTGACCATTAGCGGGTGACTCCGTTGAAGTTACTGCGCGGCCAGTTCCACAGTTCTTTGAAAAAGTTATCTCTTGTTCAAATGTTATTATTTATTTTATTTCTGGGAAATTCAACCTCAAGACAAAAGAATTTTGGACCATTTTGACACTTAGTGCCTACGATTACGCTGAAAATTGATGTTGGTGGCCAATCACCTCAATTGAGATATCTTAGAAGCGTTTTGAGAAATGATTTTGATATACACATTATACGTATTTTAAATTTTATATTTCCAAATATCGTGCTTTGAATTGTATTTTTCCTTTTTTTTCTCTGATCCTTAATGTCAAAGAGCAAAGATGTGTGGCTCATGCTAAAGCTTAATCTGTTTCAATTACAATCGTATTGATTAAATAAAAAAAACAACTCTTTAAGTTTTTCACTAATTAAAGATTTAATTTAAATTATATTCGACGACATCAACACTTTTAGATTAAGTAGTAGCATCAAAACTAGTTGAAATTAAATCTTTCTTTTATGGGAAACTGTAAGTGCATAGTTTCTCTCATTAAGAAACGGTTCCACCATATCAAATCTAAATGTGCATTTTTTATTAATAATAATTAAATTTTATTTTCTTCAACTTTACATTTTTCTCTGCATTTTAAATTTGAAAATTGTTGAATAGCATTCCCTAAATACTTAACTTTTTAATCAGTCAAACCTTTTAATGACCATTCACGATAAAAATATAAAAAGGCATATATTCTATTTAATTACATTGGATATAACTTCGTTGTTATTTGTATTTTTTAATCATTACTCCCTCAATGACAACCTACTTTAAATTATAATTTTCCACCGGCCTAAGTTGTCAGATTGTCAATATATTGATTTTCACGTTATATTTTCATTTTTTTTTAAATTTCAGATTGCTCTTGAAATTCTGATTCATCGGTCGTTATTAGAAGCTACAAGACCCTTTATACCTGAGTTTACGCACTACTGGCATTCAAGACGGACCCCTAGCCTGCAATCCTTTGGTAAGTAGGCCCTCTATGCACCAAAATATTTTATTTTTGCCGCTTAATTCTTATGATTATACATGTCTTAGCATTTGGTTATAAGGGACGGTCATTATCAAAGGGACGTTTGCCGTTTTTATTGTGTTCGACTGATGTACCAAACATTTTTCATTTTTTTTTTCTAAAAAACGAAGTTTAGAGCTGTAGAAAAGATACACCTAATATAGAACACCTGGTCAAATATCGCTTTTTTTACTCCTTAAATGTTTTTAATGCAGACAAGATCTGATTCACCGGTGAACATAAAAGTTGGTAGAACTTACGTTTTTAAGGCACCTCTTCAATTAGTACTGAATATGCAATTTAGATCCATGCTATACTTCAAAGGAATTTGCTCTTATCATTGCTGATAATCTCTTTTACTCACTTATTTATGAGCTAGTGTGAGGTAACTTGTAGGGATGGGACGTGTAAACGTGTACACGTTTTATTTTTCTGACAAAATAATACACGTTAGCATCGTCCACCTTTGATTACGAATTGCTGCCGTATCCCCCCTCCCCTCCCCCGGTCACTTAATATGACTTGAGTCAAGGTGAATCGTTATGAATCAGTGTTGACGGTACTTCTTGGAATCAGGATCACAGTCTGGACTTATGTCACATCTTACTCCCTGTGACACAGCTTGACCTTAGTAGGCTGCCGTTCTGCAAGCATCGGTGTGGGACTCCAACACTCTAGGCGTACATGTCTGTAGGCCCACCGCAGAACGGGATGTGGGGCCAGAGACCAACTATTGTATGCGTCGGGACAGGTTAGCCGTGTAGACGCCTGAATAAAAAGCGTGTACACGTTTAATGAAATAATGTAAGAGAAACAATTGCACTTTTCCACAAATTGTTTCATTGCGTACAACGCGTTTCGGCTCACAGAGCCATCATCAGGTACAAGAGTAATAGGTACTACAGGTAATTTTAATGAAATACACGCTTTTGCCCATGATCCCTTGTAACTAGGAATTGGTAAGGTAATTGCTAGTGTGAGGTAACTAGGAATCTAGGTATGAATATGTTTTAGTGGCATCTAGCTCTCTTCTGCTTAAATCTTGTATGTAGCCTCTACTGTCTTCTCCTCTTTGATAACTGTTTCAGATAAATTGCCCAAGGCATTTATTTATATTAACTATATAAATATTTATCCTATATTTTATATTTATTGCTGTCTTCAGTGACCATCTCATGCTTAGAATATTTTGTCGCCCTTTGAAGAATTTCGTCTTTGATCTCCCTCATTCTTCTTCGTTGTGTTTGATATAGCTTCCTCTTCCAGAGGCTCAAGGCCGTGACGAATTAGTCTTTATTTATTTTTATTGTCCCTTTTATCGTGCCTTTAATCAACTAATTTGTGGATTCGTGGCTGCGGAATGTTTTTCCTGGTTAAGACCCTCTATTCTTGTGCAGGTCCGCGCTCTGTAATCCTCTTGCGCCTTCCATTGGCAGTGATCTTGCCTTCTACTGCGTATAAAATGCCAATAGCAAATCGTGCTGGCAAAAAATCACGAGAGGAAAAGCATTAATGATTTGATGATGATGGAGAGAAAAAGGACAGTGCATGTTACAATGAGAAAGCAGATTATTTTAATGGGTAGTTACGTGTTAGAGGACTCAATATTACCATACTTTCGTAATTAGCATGACATTCAATTATAAGTGCATCAGAATAAATAAGTATTTACAAGACGAAGTGAAACATGAACAGCTTTGTAGAACGTACTGGATAAGAATGGAAAATCAGAACATAGGTCAGTTGTACCCAGAGGTCGCGGGTTCGAGCTCCGCCAGGCTGGTTATACACTATCCAGGAAATTGTTGTTTGTAATTGTCATAATTGTTTTTCACGATTAGAATTTATTGAAATATGTGTCATTGGGTTTAAATCTGTGTGCATTAAACATTATTATTTTAGCTACGCATGAAATCGGTGTGCAAGGTAATTCACACACAACCTATTGTCATCTTTTATAACGGTCGGGAGACGCAATTTGCTATGTAAATATCGTATGCTTAATCGGCAAGTACCTATACCTTTAAAGCCTTTGGAAAAAACCTTGGAAACGTGTTTGAGTCATGTATGCCGTGGGTACAAACAGGACCTGGCAAAGAAATTAGGACGCTTAATTGAACATTTGTCCTTGTTATTTGGTGATAGTCGCGATATGCTGATAGAATGAGGAACGAACTACGCCGTGATATCACGGAAGTACCTGCGTCATGTGCATCGTAAGTCAGCAATGGAGAAACACCCTTCTTTTTTGAGCTGTATATCTTATGGAATTCCTTTAGTTTTTCATTCGTTATATTTCTTGTGCCCCAACAGTTTGCCGCTTCTCTTCATAAAGGATGTCTGTAATTACTTTTTCGTCCCTTATCCAGTTGCAACACTTGCTGCCGCTGAGCTTCGGATAATGTTTCTCTTTGGTTTCTCATAGTTTCTCTTCGTTGCTTTAAGGCATCTTGTTTCTTCTGGTTGTTTTAGTTTAATGTAGATTTATCGGCCTGTGACGAAGTATACGTTAAATAAACAGTCAAATATCGTTTTTGACATAATTGGGAAAGTTACTAAAAATTAACTGATTAAAGTTAAAGTTAATCTCTGTAAAAAGGAACTAGTTAAAGTTAAAAATTACTTTTATGAAAAAGTAGCTGATTAAAGTTAAAGATGATAAAAGAAACTTTTACGTTAAAAGTTTTTTTCAGTTACTTTTAAGAAACTTTTAAACAGTTTGTTTTAAAAGCCATTTTCGCAATTGGGATAAAATAAATACAAAATTATAATTCAAGAAAATATTATTTAACTTTTACTTAAAGAGTCATTGAACTTTAATAATATTCTCATTTAAAAATTTGTATCGGACATCCTCGTTTGTCCTCTCCTGTTTGAAAAAAATAAAAAAATATTCGAACAGGTCGGAATTTGCCAAAAGTTAACGAAAAAAATAACTGTAGTTAGTTTTGTATAAGTTAATGCATAATTTTAACGATTAAAAGTCAAAAGTCAACTCTTCTAAAATGTAACGGTTAAGTTAAATAGTTAACTAGTACATGTTTAACGATTAATTTTAATCGTAAATTTTTCAAATCGTTAGTCCAAACTATGGTTTTTGATAAATGATCACATTGAAGAATTGAGCTTTCGGGTGTGCGTAAGACCAACGTGCGTGCTAACGTGTGAACTGCAGCAATGGCGTGAGGCAGCGATCTTTAGGGCACCTGAAACTGAGAGAGTGTTGGGAAAGAGATTGTGAGAAGTAAAGGAAGAAGAGTGTAACCTGTTTAAGTTGATGTGTTGCTGTGATTTTTTCTCACTGTGAATGCTGCCTGGGAAGAAGAAATTGCAATGTTTATCTGTTTATAGGGAAGGTATCTCCATTACGATGTTGTTCTTCTCCTTTCTACAGATTTAGTTTTGCGTTAAAATGATATCTTCCATGTCAATCCGACGCCGACCCCGGTGGCGGCGGGGTAAAGTCCTCGCCTTCTAATCCGAGGGTTGCGGGTTCGAGTCCTGCCTTGGTTAGTTTTTCGCATGCCCAGGGCATTGGTGTACCTGTCATTTTCTGGTGGTTCGGCCCCTGCAAAACCTGAAGACAAGGCAATGGCTTATGGGGATCACAGGGGCATACCGACCACCAGAATCGTCCGAGAGCAAAAAACATTTGAATCTCGTGCTATTCAAACATTAAAAGATAACTTAAACTATCGCTTGTCATTCGAGCCTCTCTCGTCTCCGAATGTCGCCATTCCGTCAGCTGTGCTTCACTCTCCTTTTGCGCCTTGGAGATTTTCACTGACCACGCGGCTTCCCTGTGTACTTAGTTCTATGCGCATTGAAATTTTTTGTGTCGGGTCCTAGTAAACTGTGGTAACTGTTTATTCGTTATCTTGCATTATAATATTTTTACCTTCTACCAGGTAGGAAATTTTATTTATTAAAAAAACTATTTTTCAATTCTCTCGATTTTTCCTTTCATCTTCTTCCCGACATCATCAAACATAGCTGTGACTGAATGTGGGATGGATGGGAGCAGTGAAGGAACTACTCCTGAAAATAATCCCATACACCTTAGTGAATGCTCATCTTTAACAGTCATAAATGTGAGTATTGGTTTCCTGTCGCTCTTTTCCTTTTTAAGTGAAAAACTTTTGCCCTACAGACTTCATCATTCCTACATATCTCATAATTTGCTCGACGTTTTTAATTTTTGGTCTAACTCGGTGGTTCATGCCATTCGGTGTACCTTCCATTTCTGTTTTATGTGGCTGTTGCGTCTCAGAATGTGTTAAGTAAGTTTATCCCCTCAATATCTCACAGTCTTCGTCGTACATTTTTCGTCGTACATTCGCTGATTTTCTCCTTCCATTTTATCTCCATAATTTTCCAATCTTGCCTTATTTACACTGCTTCCAATCATCTATGTTTTGCCACTGTCATAAATATCACAATTTTTTAACATTCACTTTTTATCTATCAAGTTTTTCTTTACCCATTATGCACCAGAGAATATAATTTTTGCGTATAAACCTATGAATGAATCTTTTCCTCAATGAAATGGCAAAATGTGGAAGAAAATATAAAAGAATAAATTGTATGGTATGAAACAAGAGTTATGAACTTAGATATGACATTGGGAGGATATTTGGGTAAGATATACGCTCTTATCCTTCCCAAACGTTCAGATGTTCTGTAATCAGGAAAAGTTTAACATATTGCGTCTCCAGGAAAATTCATATTTCTCGGCTGTGTGACTAGGAAAATTTACTCTGTCGTTACGCTGACGTCTCTATGATATTTCCGATGCATACAATTTTCCTTCTAACGCATTGAGGTGATTCACTGTCCTTAAGTGTGCGTGATGTTTGCTCAAGTGACTAGCTCAATTAGACCTGCGTGCGGTGTCCGTATGTGCCTAGTGGCACTCACAATTTACTTTCTGCAACTGCGATTCTGTGGAACATGCATCAAGGAATATATTATTCATAAACGTTCTTTACCCTTTTGGGGAGCGCAACGCAATTGACAATTGACCGATTTTATATAGTTCCTGTCTCCTAAGAAGCTCTATTTGTACAACTGAGGACAGGAGTAAACACGCTAGTTCACAATTACTCCAGCAAGATGATTTAATATTTTTTAGATGCTTTTAAAAATAATCTACCATTTTAGGGTTGGTTTTCATAGTCCGTTTGCCTTGGGCTTCACCATCTTTAAGCCCAAGTTTTAAAATATTTGATAGAGCCGTTAGATGATGTAGGTTTTTCGTGTATGTGATGTTAACTGAGTTTTAGTGTTCTGTTGAGTACGTTAAGCTTTTCCTAAGTTGATAAGAATATTAACAACAAAAGAGGGTATTCATAATAGAAATCATTGTGAAAAATATCTTAAAATACTTTCTAAAACAGGGCCTGAACGCCTTTTTTCTGTTATTAATTACTCTCCTCAGCTATGCATACTATCTTTCTCCTTTCATCCAGTGTGGTATGCATTTCCTCGTAAGTACCACTATTATTATTCCGTCAGTATCAGTTGCCAACATGCTATCGAGTTTTATTTCCCGATCCACTTATTTTGCCTCCTGTTTATTCCTGTTATTAGGAGAGGTGTGAGTAATTTGATCTCCTCTCGGTTTTTTAATTCGTCTAATGGTTCCCCTGGTAGAACAAGAAGAACTATTTTGTCACTTGGGGGCGGAGGAGAAATATATATCCGGAGGACTCGCCATTGCTTGGAAACGACAACACTGGTTGGTGAAACATTTGCAAGTATCGTCGGCGAATTGAGCTGGCCATAGCCAGGAAGAACCGGAATCGAGATGGGGTTAACAGATAATTAATGGGTTGCGAAAAATTATCCGGAGATATGATTAAAAAACAGGGGCGATCCGCTATATATTTTTTTTCTTCATGTAGTTCTAAAGTGCGGCACAGCAACGCAGTAATTTGCAAGGATGGTCTAAAAGACCACTCACACACAAAGCGTTCCACCCAAAGATTGGTTTTAAATTACCACTAATTGGAGATATTTTATTATATTCTTAGCTTTAATTTACATGTAAATAATGCTATAAATGCATTGCTCTTGCTAAAGTTAATAAGTGGCTATAAAAGACTGAGTGTGAATTTAAATCCTCTTTTTTATTGTATCCGTTGTCGGAAACGTTCCTCTTCGTATGATTATGAATCTATTTTTTTCTCAAATCAAGGCTCTGAAAATTTTAAATATTCGTTAAGGCCAAGGTCCAGGCGGGTTTAGAAAATTATAGTCAAGAGAAAAAGAGAGGGGGCCAAGCTAGTGGGACATTTTCTTATCCAAATGCGTGGAAATTTTCGATTCTGACCGTGAAAATTTCTTAACTCCACTCTCTGTATTTGGGTCTATCGCCTGTTTTGATTAATTTTCAGAAATGTACCTGCACGTGGTAATTTATTTGAAAAAAATAAAGAAACTCAATGTTAAGCCAGGGATGTAGGGTTGGTGTGGGAGCCAAAGTTCTGGTTTTTCATCTCTTAGGCCCGAGTTTGCATCCCAGAAGTGGTGGGGAATTATCACTGGTAAGCCAATCCCTAAGTGGGTGCCAATATCTCGTTTTTTGCATATACCTGCCTTACAGACGGAGTGCGTGGGTTGAATAATACCCTACGTACCTTGTAGATTGGCTTGTTAGGTAGATTGGGGTAGATTGACTGATGGCTTGAGTGTTACCTGCAATAATTGGCTCTCAGTTCTCTCCTTCAAACAAATTTGAAGCACTTTTTGTCCGCTCGTTGATGTTTTTAACAAAACGAGCAGTTTTTTAAATTTAATTTAGCTAAAGACCTTACCATGCTGACCCCAAAATGCTGGAGATGTACTCGGGATGTGATTTAAAGATACAGATGTAACATATTTCTCTTACGTTTTCGTCCGAGTACCTTCCGAACCATTACTCGCTTATATAATCCCAATCTCTTTTTATGGCGCCAATGTTATGGCACTGCCTCTAATGTTTCGAACTTGTTTTTTCCATGATAGGTCTAAAGGAATTATCATTATCATCATTGGGCAAACTACTATTTATCCTTACTCTTCCTATAACTTCCCCATTTATAGGTCATCTTTTCTTTATTTTACTCGTTACTTGGTCACCATTAAGCTTCCGTTAAGTTCCTCTTAACCTCTGCATTTCCTTACGTGATTTCATAATTCCTATCACCCTCCTTCCACTTCGAAACTTCCCCAGCATTCCTTCCTCTATCATCCTCTGTAACATCCACTTATCTTTCAACATGCCCTCCATCCACTTTTCACTCTCATCAAAATCCCCGTCACCAGCTTCCTTATTTCTTCCAACATGTCCTACCCATCCTCGTTCGTCTTCCTCGGTGTCCAGGTCACCCACTCAATCCTTCTATAAACTCACTGATTCAATTAATGGGCAACGGCTTTCCACGATGAAAACACCGGTTCCCGCCTAATCACCGAATTTAAGCATCTTTGGGCTCGGCTTGAGTTTGCAGTGCTTTTCGTCCGATGCACTTCTGCCCCTGTCTTTACGTGGCAGGCAGGATGTGCGAAATGAACTTAGCCGTTAAACATATATACTACTAGAAACTACTCGCTATTTAAATTCCTCTAGCCTACTCACTTCCTATTTCCGGAGTGACCAGTTCCCAACCCTTGCAGTTCGACACTGCATGTTAGAGTTTTGGCCAACCTTCTATCTAAATTTCTTCTCAGTGCCCCCGTCATCAATTCCCTTCTCCTCGTATACGCGTTGCACCCAAGTATTTGAATTTATACGCAATCATAGCTCACACCCATATGAGTGACTACGCAAAAACATTCTTAGTGTCATTTTCCGAAGAATCACTGCTATGGATCATGATGAAAGGCTTTGAGTAAAGGGTTTAGCTGTGTGACATGTCTCTAAAAGTGCTCCCCCTCATGACCCTAACGACAGCAGTGGTGAATTGCGGGCTCCGGCGCTGCCTCGGCATCCGCCCTTCTCTCAAGGCCTCATGTGACACTCCTCGCTGCTGCGTCCGTTTTTTAGCGAGTGCTGTTACATTAGCGTAACCCCACGTGAGTCACGGAGAAATGAGGTCACAAATCTCCCTAGGAACCCGAAGTTGAGTCCAAGAAATTCATTGACGCCTATACTCTCTCGTACTGTTCATCGGTTTCAAACTTTGCCTATTTAGGTAGCGTTGGCTTTCAACGAATGCATTGCGCATCTCTGACACAATGAATGTTAACATGTGAAGAGTATTCCGCCCAAAGATACTTCAACTCATTGCGCTATGAGCACTTTCTCTTCTTCATGGAAACACGCATTTATTTTTTGTTTCACGCTTGTTGCCTGTTGAGTTTTTTTACTTAAGGACTTCGGTAAAATTAGGGTATAAAATTCTATATTTACATAGAACAATTAAACCTTAGGTTTGCTTGACAAGGAGTAAACCTTTACCGCTACATGCACTACATTGCATGGTATATAACTTTTAGTATCTATGAGCATCGATGAATAATGCTTTGTCATATAAACACTTATGGTGATTTATAAACATTTAAAAGGTAGTACACGTGCAATACGTGTTGTTATCCCCTACTGGTTGGTATATTAGCAAAAGCGCAGTAAACAGCACATTGAATGACAATGCTATCCATCGAAAAAATATTTATAAAGCCTTTAGGGCAGCTAATATGGTCACTAGTCGTCCGTTGAAAAAATGGCATTTAAAATTAATCCATTAAGCTGTATATTTACCAACTTTAATGCTCATGTATCGAATGCTGTTTTTCGCCTCGACATTGTCAGGATTCGCAAAGTAATGTTGGCATCGTCAGAAAAAGGATCGGCTAAGAACTTGATTAAAAGATTTTTTTTAACCCAAGTTCTTTTATTAGAGTGTTTAGTTTGCCAACCATATGCCTGTCTGCCACATTCTGATAGGGGTGAAGGTATGCATGGTCACCCATCCAACCGCCGTTCGGGCCCAACACTGCTTAACTTCGGTGATTTTACGGGAATCGGTGAGTCAATGTGGCTGGGCCCTTGCCCTAAGTTTTTATCTTACGTCATGAGGTATTTTTTGTGCATAGGAGAACCTAGATAAACAAGTCTTTCTCACTCAATAGTCAAGAACCTTTCGACTCGCAGTCGGCTGTAATCAATTAAATCGCTTTTACTTCCGTATTTCGGAAAAAAGAATGAATTCTCGCTTGAAATTTGTGGTCTTGTGATTAAAAAGCAAGTTCTGGCCGATATTTTAGCACCATTACGTGCTCCTATATATCTTTAAAAACGTATTCTTCTCAGAGTTATGCTTACCAGTCGTGTAAATTGCCTTCATGTCATTCCAAAAGCCTTTACTTTTCCTCCTCTTACAGCTTGGTATTCTTTCCTCTGTCGCGGCCCTCACATTGTCCCTGATTATCAACTCAAGTCACGCAGTACGCGGTCCTCCTCCAAGTTTCCTCCAGCGATTGTATGCATTCCATATTCTCTAATCAAAGAATCAATCAAGTGAAAAGTGGCTACGAACATGTCTTCGGGCGCCGCGAAGAATTTGCCTTTAATTTGAGCAGCACTCAGCTTGTTAGGGAGGGACAGAAAGTTGTTTAAGGAAGTCAAGAGGAGGTAAAGTAGCTGGACGGAGAAAGCAAAGAAAAGGAGGGGATACTGAAGGCCGTTAAAAAAGGTAAATTTTGGGAAAGAGAAATAATTGGAAGGAGAAGTTCAAGCCTTTAGGATGTTCACGAAGATGGATGGTAGGAAGTACGCGGAATTGATAAGGGAGATTCGTGTGTGGATGTTGGGTGGGTCCAGTAGAGGTAGTAGGGGAGTAAATGATAGGATCCATTAAAATCCTATCTTAAACGGAAGAGTATCGAATGAACATACTAATTAAACGTTATTAAAATTAATTCATCTATCTCGAGAGTGGTTTGTTGCAGCTCTCCTTTCAGCTAACCACTCCATTCTTTCATAAATCATCAGTTAAATATAACATTCATAATTTGCTTCATGTATTTAATTATTGGCTTTCTCTGATAACTCTTTCAGCTCATTGTACCTGCCACTATCGTTTTATTATTCCTCAGAATGTGTTTTTCTTCTCTGAGAAAAGTTTTTATCTTCTGTCGCAGTTTCCATAACATGTCTTGTCGCTCCAACGCATATTCACTGGTGATTTTCTCCTTCCATTTGACCTTCATCATTCTTCTACATGAAAGATCGCGCCAACAATTGGAAACCAAGTTAGACACCGGCCAGCGACCTTCATAACAGTCAGTAAAATATCCAATTACGACGATCAGTATATTTCCCGTCAACTTTCTCACAGTGTACCATTTCTCATAAATACAGTGTTATTCATCTCGACCTCGTTTTCTCAGCCCTACACTAAGACATTAATATCATGTTGCGAGTACATGGTACATCTCATTGTTGGTGTACATTCCAGTATGTTTCATGTACATAATCATGTTATGTTTTAATTGCCCGTAAAAAGCAATAAGCAGTGAGTGATATTTTGACAACTGTCAAATGTGAAGTGTGATGCTCTTTTGCTATGAAGTAAATGTGAAAATGTAGTGTAATGTTTCTGTGTACATGCTGAGGTCTCTGTAACACCAACTTGAGTGTAACCAAGGAGTTTATAAAATAGATTTGTGAATAGTTCTCTATTATTCATGAGTGAAGCTGTTAAGAAGACTATAAACATGTTTATACATAGATATATCTCTTGGAAGAAAATCGCTCTCCGCGACGATGCACATGCATAAATAAGATAGCGGTACACTTGACAAACACAGAAAACACGCAAAAAGGACACTTGCAAAAGAAACCTAGGACGTTTCAACAGTCAAGCCGTCATCATCGGCGGTATGATATTCTACCGCCGACGATGACGGCTTTACCGTCGAAACGTCCTAGGTTTCTTTTGCATGTATCCTTTTTGCGTGTTTACTGTGTTTATCAAGTGTACCGCTATCTTACTCATGCATTTAGATATAGATAGATATATTCATAATAAATGTTTACGAAATGGATTGATTAACTGGCGAGACGAAAACATATATACCAATTAAGGTATAGTTTTAAAAAATAATTCAAAGGTAATTATGACGATAGAATCATATATTTTAATTGCATAGATATTGGTGTTGGTGTCGGTGTCTTTGTTGCTGTCCCTCTGTATCATGATTGTAGCCCTGAAGATGGAAGTAATGGAAGTAATAAAATTCCGAAACGTCAGCTAATTATTTTGATTTTTAGACTTACTCTCGATAAACTCTTAGTATTTCTCATAAAACACGAAAAATGAAAAGCACCGCATTCAGGTTTCATTCAAGGAGACTGAGCGGTGCTGGGGAATATATGTATTTTTAAATAAGTCGACAAAGGGGAACGTGGTATTTTTTCAGGTGTTGAAATGGGGAAGTCAGGTTTCGTGTAGTTTATTCGCTTATTTTGGCTTCTTCTGCTTTCTCTTTTGCTTCGATGTTACGGGCTGAAAATTATCTGTGTATAGCATGAAAGCTACCCGTATCATTTTACTCACATATTTTTCACTCGGATGAAATCTTGACTCGAAACCGCCGAAATCACTGAAGTAGGCCACTTGAAAACAGTTTTTCCTTTACCGAAGCGTGCTATTGGGACTCCCTGCTCACTGAGCGCTTGACAAGCACGTTCATGGATTCATATTCCGTGCACTCGCGTTCAACCTGAATATGTGACTCATGGAGAAAAAGTTGCAACTTATTTTTATCCAAACCATTTGCAGATTTATGGTGGTTTTGCAGCCATATAATGAAGTTCTCTCGTATTTAAAATACGTGTAACTTCGTTTCTCATTTGGATATACGGTAATCATCATATTTCAACCAATTCAGTGTAAGATTGAAGTTGAAAGATTTTAGAGACTCTCATGAAATTATTATTATTTTAAATTTTTATTTATCACAATTACATTTTAGTTTTCCATTTCTATTTCCCTGACGTCTCTTTGCGTGGAAAGTTGATTAAAAATCGTCAAACTTTGTCTCAGGCAGCGTAATTACAACATAAGTTTCATTGTTTGTAGGCTTGAAATTACTACTCAACTTGGAGTAAAAAAACTTTCTTGAGAGTGAATTTGATTAAGTGCTTTTTAGAAATTAAAAGAGAGAAACTTTTGCTGGGCCAATAATGAAGGAAAAAATTCAATCTGTGCAAAATCATTTATTCAACTGAAAATGGAACCTGACGTGCTTCCTATAACTATTACAAGTATGTACTGAGAATCTCATTAAAATCATAGGAGGACGTGATAAATAGGTCCACGGCTGCTATTTTTGTCATGCTCGTTAATACTAACGCTTTTACTTTGTCAACCTCACAATATGAGTGAAACGTGACCATCTAGTTTACGAACTACCTAGATATCAAAATTCTCATTCAATCTCCATATAGCGAAAATACGCAGTACCAATCCGAAGTTACTGATATCTTTCCAAGCCACCGCTAATGGTGTGGCATAGAGTGTTAGGCAAGGGATATAAATGGTAAAGATAACGCAAAGGAAAAAGGTTAATGAAGATATGTCATGATGAATATTTTTTTCTAACATATTATTGTTTCGATGGTTGTGTTTTGGACCTTCATCATGGAGGAGATAATTTTCGTACCCATATATTCGTCAGACTATCTGTCTTATTCGCCCGCTTTTATCAATCCTCCATATGTGGTTTGGTGGTAATATAATACACACCGCGTCTACCGCAATTTCTTACGACGTTAATTTATTATTTAACGCTATTTTTTGTTTATCCTTCGATTATGTAGTGGAATTACTGCGTAAGAGATGTGTTTACGAATCGCGCGGATTTCCTGTTTTATGCTCAATAAATCTTTCGTTACTCGATCCCAAGTAATCCCTGAGTAATTGAAATGAGATCTTACAAGAACGATACCACTTTTTTTTCGTCAGTGGAATTTTATACGATGGGCTTAATTAATTCAAATTATTTTAATCACGAATTATCGATTTTTTTTCTCAAGATATTTCCCAATTTATCGCAAGTATTGTAGTTGTATCATAGACATGAAACCATGGATATAGAAAATTAATTGAACTATAAGGACACAGCATAGAATTCTAAATGTTTGCGAAATTTGATGTGCTCAACCCAGCTGCCCTACGTAAGTTTCGTAATCACGTATTATTTAATGCTATTTTTCTACATTTTTAGCGCTATCAGGAGATACATATCAGGAAAATATATATTGGCATCGCAGCTATCTTCTTAATGCTGCTTACGATAATTAAAGTTGCAGCAATAAATTTCTGGGGCCAAGCTTATTAAATTTTCTGTTAATATATTTGGAAATTTAGCTCAATGGAAAAAAGTTGCCCTCTTACATTAATCGTTCAAAAATACAAATGGAAAGATTTCTTCAATTTAGATCGTAATTTTTATAATTTGTGGTTTTCCATCTGGTAGAATCAATTGCAGGTTACGGTTCTACGTGGAATAAGCTGATAAAATAGCTTAATAATTTTATCGTTAATAGTGCTGTTTCTTTATCCTCGTTTTTTACAACAGATTTAAAAAAAATGCTAAAACGGAAATTTTTATCGTGAGCAAAAGGCATTATAGTATTAATGAGGTTAAATTGGTTTTCAACTGAAAAATGAAAGTAATCGTTATAGTACTGTCCACTTTATTTTAAATTGTCAACACGTGTTTCGGCTTTTTTACTTACAATTAGCCATCTTGAGGTATGAAATTGTATCTAAGTAAAAAAGCCGAAACTCGTGTTGAAAATTGAAAATAAAGTAAGAAGTACAAATTGATTACTTTCATTTTTGATAATGCAGTTCCACCACATCTCATAATATGAGGTTTCAGGCGTAATTGAGTGGAAACGTAACATGCACTACAGTTAAAAATTGAAGGGTCACCGTGGAGGTTTCTCAGTTTTTAAGTGCACTTCCACCACATCTCAACGGACACAGTTGACTTCATAGTTTTCAACGGGTCTAATACTATGGACGATTCTCGCATTGCCATCCTGCTTTACTCATATTCCTAGTGGAGTGCCGCCTGTGCCTATGGTTCCAACCATTCTCCTATCCAATCCATTGTCAAAACTCGTTATGCAGTGCCCAAAATAAAGGAAAACAGGATCACGAGACCCTTTATCACCGTTGACATACCGCAGGGGTGTGATGACACGCGTTACGGTTCCGTGCGATAACGCCAACTGTTTCGGGTAAACTCAACCTCCTTCGTGAGGGAGCCGTGAGCACGAGGTGCATCCGGGGAACTTGCGGTCCACCGCAGAAGACGGGGGAGTGATGAGCGTTGACGATTACCGTCGGCATTGTGATACTTTTTTCCCTCCCCTGATACATTCACTCCTCTCTTTCTCTCTCTGTCTCTCGGTTCCTCCCACCTCCCCCAATCCCTCACTCCTTCTCTGAGAGGCCGGCCGTGTCCCGGCCAGGCCGGGGGAAATCCCAGAGTCTCCGCGCTTGCTTGGCGGGAATCATACTAATGCCTTGCCCGCCTCCTCAGGACTGCCTTGGGGTGGGAGGTCGAGTTGCCGAGGAAGGACGCCGCTATAAAAACACCCGGCCGACTCTCTCTCGTGCATCACTCTTGAGCTGGACGTTGCGGAGAGAGGAAGACAGGATATTCCTCCTTGTTCACGCGCGCTCAAAAGTTTGACGAGAGCAATAAAGTGCACTTCTCCAACAATCACCGCAGTTTTTCGCCCCGAATATAAAAAGAGCTGAGGATAACTTCAGCCCCGTTACCAAGCGGCCCTCATATCCAGACATTGCAGCGCTTAAGGGAGCGCTGAACTTTCTAGCGGTCGGAAGTTTTACTCGCGAGATGGCGCCAGTTTTTTTCGCGTCTCGCGTGCTTCTCGCGGTGTTGCTGTCGACGGCGATGTTCCTCGTATCCGGCCCCGCCGACGCAAGGCGATTGTCGTCGCTGGTGCAGAGGGACAGCGTGGAGTTCTCCAACCACATGGCGCGGGTGATAGGATTCAGGTGTTCGGAGCCACAGCCGAGGGCCGTCGTGTCCAGCGACGTGCTGACGGAGGGCATCGCGCCGGAGGAGCATATCATGCCGCCCATGACGGTGCTGCACCGCTGCGACGGGGGCGCCGGGTGCTGCGACCAGACGGAGGGGATGACCTGCTCTCCGACCGAGGACGGTGTCGAAACGGTGACGCTAGTGTTCCGCGTGCAGGCGCACTTCCAGAGGAGGGCGAGGTTCGTGAGATCCACGGCGACGAACCACACCGCTTGCGAGTGCAGGAACCTCAACTCTGTTTAGGTTTTGGAGGTGAAAAAACAAAAGACTAATCCATTCCGCCCACCACATGAAAGAATTCCGCCCATGACCATCCATTCCGAATGAGATCTGTGTCCAGTGCTCGACTGTTCGAATTATGGAGCGCCTCTTCATGGAAACATTTTGTGGGCTTGGACATCAGTGTGAAAACAATTATGTGATCACGTTTCGTTTGTGTATTCCGAATTTCTAGTCAATAGCGCGTAAGCCATCTTGTTGTTTTATGCGCTCTTACGCATGGATGTTTTTCATTTGGATTCATTTTTTTTCGTTTCCTTCATGACTTTAAAGCTGATACAAAAGTGATATGGTTCGAGTGTTTGTTAGTGCCATTTCATTATTGTGGAATATGTGCATGGGGCGTGTGTTTATGTGTGTCTTAGTTAAATTTACTTGTTTGCATTCCCTTCCGTGTCAGTATTAAACGGGGTCAAGCATTTGTTCGATCCGTTCAATCGATCTTAAGAATCCCTTCCCCTTCACTGGGAACCGTTAATCTAATTCGCGCGACTCGTCTTCCAAGAAACGAGTCGCCGAAAGAAGTTGCAGAGGCATGAGCTCAACGTCCCTCCCGTGTTTAACATTGACCACCCTCTCCCTCCGCTCATAACACTCACGGAGTCCATCGGACGACTTACTATCATATCAGCAATTCTTGGTAGCTGTCTTGGACGAAAATATGCTAATCTTACCTGAGAAGTGCATCATCCATCACGTGTGTGATTGTTGTTTTTTTATCTGAAAAGGCGTATTTATTGTAAAATGGACGAAATACATCCAATACTTATTTATATAATGTATTTTTTTTTAATTTCAAGACATTGCTTCGAATGGATGTGAGCATGTGTGAAATGGACTAAAGTTTTTTATACTGTAGCTTTATAGATTTTTAATAAATGCATTTTTATTAAACAGAATTACTGTGTTTCGCTGCATACTTTTTCCCCTGAGCAAAAAAATGTACTTTAGTTACAAAGTACACTGTTTGGAATGAGAGAATATCGTAGCACCTGTAACTCATCGGCAGAAGAGTCATTTATAGTTTCGATTCAGTTTTAAAATTTACTTACCTAAGCAGTAATGTTGCCTATCTTCCATAGGATTTCAGGCTTTCAGGCGTAGGTGTATGTCAAGGACAAAAAGGGAGGAATCAGGCGAGATGTTGTGGAATATGAACATAATAAGAACTAAGATATTACAATTTTCCACAGATAAAGTTTTAATCGACCCTGATGATGATGCAGTGCATCGAAACCCGGGTCGATTAAAACATAATCTGTGGAAAATTGTAATATCTTAGTTCTTATTATGTCAAGGACCTCTCAGGTTTGATACCGGGTACTCAGGTTCATGATGGCCGACGTTTCGATGCTCGAATCGAGCATCGTTCTCAGGTCAGAGGTGAGTGCCTTGGCTAGATATGTCGGCCATCCTGAACCTGAGTACCCGGTGTCAAACCCGAGAGATCCCTGGCATTCTCTTCCATAGTTTTCATCAAATAAGCGCTGCTTGGGTAATTTAAAAACCTCGCAGCTAGGAAACATGAATATGTTATTTTTCCATCCAAAAAGTTTCATGAATAAAATTATAGACATTAGGACACAATAAAAATTTGAGTTTTAAAATGTTTACAATTGATATTGTCTCTATACATCTTTCACATTTTCTATCGATCCTTGATGCTGGCTCTCTTATACAGCATGAAGCAATACGTTTGTCAATTAAAACCTATTTGCTCAGTAAAATAAACACAGAAAACATGGATAAATTTTCCTGCGACGTAATTCAAAATACAACATATTTATTATAACTTCCCGAAGAATTCGATTTCTTTTGGATGAATTCACATGAGTTTCTTTTTGTTTTAGTTCATTATAGATATGTGTCGTGATATACAAAGACCACTGGGGCTGAATCGGAGGATGGTTGTAGTTTCCAATCCGAGTGATGCCTTTGTACATACAATGTAATTTAACACAATCTACCGTGATTTTTTGGGTTTCGTAGTTTCTTGACTCAGCCTTAGGCGGTGATCACATACGTAAGATGACCAGAAAGTGATAGAATGTGAAATACACTCGAATTGTCACTATACCTGCCAATATTAAATTTCGAGCTAATGTCAACGGTGATGATATTTTCTCCGGAAAATTGCTACTAAAGTCTTCGGTTCAGAAAGTTAAGAAAAAGTAATTGTTAGCACTGAAGTTATATAGACTTTCCATATTTTTGGTTCTTAAGTATTATAATACCCACAGTTAATTAATTTAAACAGTATCGTACTTCTACTCATAATATTTTCAGCAAATCATACTTTAAATCACCTAAGCTTGATAGTCAGAATTGATGTGACTCAATTAGGAATAAGCTTTTCTTATCATATCAGTGGTACACTGAAAATAAGTTAATAAAAGAAGATTTACGAAAAAGAAAATTGTTACAAAAATGGAAGTGCAAAGATGTCTTAATCTTCCAGGCAAAATTTCATTCCTGCAGGTATTGCAAGAAAACTGCCGCAGTGAAATAAAAAATGATGCTATGGTTGGTTTCTTTGAGTGTAAAAAATAGCCACAAAACGAAATTTATCAATAGTGGAAAGTGTATGAAACATGAATTCGCTCAGTAGTATTTTACTCAACCAATCTTTAGGCAGGATCTTTTAGAATCATTATGATCTCCAGATAACCTCCATGTCATTGCACGCAAGTCATGACGCAGATTTCAATTCACATCAGAACATTTATTTAAAATATTTTATCGGCCTTTATAATTTATTTACATGTTTCTCCATCAAACTCAATTTTCTAATGCTAGAAAAAATTACCTGATCATTCGTCAGCTTTCCCCGTGTATTGGAGTAAGGTAATGAAGGCGTAACGTTGTCTTTGACCTGAAGCGAAGGGGTGAAATTTCGGCGTATTCCATGGAACCTAACGCAATTATGAATTTATTCAGCATTCTCAGTCAATTTAGCGGAGCTTTATTTCAAGTAACCAGAGCTATCTTCTTCATTTACATCTACGAAGTACCATGTAGGCCACCTCCATGATGTGTGGCACGGGGTAATTCCACCCCAAGCATGCATTACTCGTCGCAGTTCAAGGTCGATACGCTCCCTCTATCGGCGGATAGGCGCGGACAAAAAGCAGTCAGGAGAACCATACCCAGAAGCTGGGTTATTGTCAAATTGGCGAGCATGCTTACATGCAATACATGGGCTAAGATACTAATACTGTAGTAGGTTCCGAGAATAAATTATGCTCCTAGCCCAATCAATGTACCTGATGCCTGATTTCAGCAAGTAATCAGAACCTGTTCTGAAAAAAAATCATTAATGCAATGCGTATGGAGCGAAGAGTTTGAACACTTATGTGGCCACATAAGTGCAAAACATGTTTCCTAATGGGATACCCAGACCAGTTGCAATTAAAAAAAACTAGATAATATGTAAGCCTATCGTGGCAAGGTCGTCTGCTCAAATATCCACTGTGTCGCCTCGCAGTCGGTGCCACAGGGATCAGTGCATTTTGAATTCCGCGCTATCTTCGAAACTAGGAAGCGATAACCTCTGGGAGAAGAAAAAAAGATATAGTGCAAGATTCGTTTACGTCGGGGACTGAAGACGTGGATTGCATTGGGTGGAGAGTGTGCTGTTACACCACCCATCACGCATGCACTCAGGCGAAAACGAGACGAGGGAAAATGTTTAGAAGGCTCCTATGAATTATGCAGATCATTTAAAGGGATAATCCATCACAGAATACAATACACTTTTTCTTTATAAATAACCGTTGCCTGCGACTTTGTGCTCCTTATAATGGGGAAAATATTATTCTTAAAATCTACGTGGATGTGAAGTTCAAGACCGTCAATGTGCAGGCTCAAAATTTAGTCGACAAATAGTTTTTTTTTTAAGGAAATATTTCTTGTTTAAAACTACGCACGCCCTGTGACGTCAAAACACTAAGTCATCGGGCCTATGGTGTATGGCACCACGAAACGGTATTGGGGCCTGCAAACCGAGGCTTTTCCATGTGATGCTCTGCTGGTTTAATGGTATTACAGGAAAATTATCGTTTTTATTTCCTTTTTGTAAAACAATGAGCGGATACAATTTGATCTTTCCTTTCGAAACTTGCGTAAATTAGAGAAGCTATGCCGTGCAGTTACGTCAGACCTTTGAGATGCCATTTCGAACCTCCTGACTTTTTAAAACTTTTACTCGGTTTTTAAAAACAAGTTAAAATGCGAGAAATTGACAAATATAAATATGGATTTGAATTTGTAGGAAACTTTTACGTACTGTACTCAAATGTGAGGAATAAATTTTATGCTATGTCATTTTAAGCTGCTTCGTTATCCTCTTTTCACCCGTTACTAAATCCGGGTTTCAGTAAAAGAGCACAGCTGTTTCACTGCGACTCTTTCCCAACCAAAGCAGTTTCAAAGTGATACAGTTCCACGAATCACCCTGTAGCGGGCAACAGCTAGAGGCACACTAAACAACAGGCGATTGATCAGTGCTATCAGAACATGGCTGTTAGTTCTATATTCTATGTAATGAGAAATATTTCACTTTTTAAAAACTCCATTTAGATTCATGAATGGAACTTCACAGTTCCAATTCTGTCTGCAACGATGGGCAGATATGTATTGGCTGAATAAACCAGCAACCGCCTGTAAGAGATTCAAATCCAACAGATTGTAGCTTATAACCGAAACGCAGCCACTCGCGCGGTGCAAATGGAACGGAATAGAAGACGAAACAGTCAGCTTCAGCCTTCAGTTGCCGCTGCACAGCGCAGAGCGCAACGTCATGACTGCGGTACGATCACGAAACTAACCTGTTGTTTGCTACATTTATTTGAAATAGTTGTCTGACCGAAACAGTTGCGGCTGCAGCAGTTTCGCTGCAACAACACTATTGCACCAGTACTCGTTACCTGTCTCTATCACTTATTGTCATGGGGATCATAAAAATGCTTTAACGTTTGCATGGTGTTTCTTCAGTCTATATATTATATGGATTATAAATATATTCAAGCCAAATAGTGCCTAGTGAATTACACCATTAGTCCTTGACTCCAGCGTGGGTCCATCCAGTGGCGTAGCTGGGGGGGGGGGGGGGCGGCGGGGACGGCCTGCACCGGGTGCCACCCGATGGAGGGTGACACCCGACCGTGAAAAAAAACTTACGAAAATTCCAGTTGGTAGAATATTGCCACAAAAATATTTTGCACATAAACACTGCCTGTTGTTTATATTTTCGTAGCTCTATGGGCCGGTTGGTTGGGGATTCCCACAAAATTATGTTGTTTAGTTTTAATTCTTGGGGTGACACCACGTTATCCGCACCGGGTACCACCCATGCTAGCTACGCGCTGGGTCCATCCATTATGTTCCATCCATCCATTTATGCAATATGTCGTCGTCAATATTCCCATTCTTCCATGCGTTATTGTTTTCAGGAAGTCGCGTTAAGCATATACACAAAAGAGGGCGCTTGCTCTATCTTTACAATGTATTGTTAGAGGGGCCAGAACAAGCTGGTTCGTCACGTCAGACAGGGCAACTTATTGAGATGTTTACACGCTGGAGCGTGGATTCCGCGTTTTTTCGTGTAGTATTTATTCCTGGTTTGTTTCATGCACCTACAGGATGAACTGTAGCGGATTCATTAGACTTTGTAATTTGGGCACGGCAATGTGTTTTAAAGGTCAAGTTCGCATTTTGCTGCCAAGATACGTCCGTGTGCTTTTCCGTTAAAAACTATCACAATTAATATTTTTTAGCGCCTTTTCCGTCAGTAATCTTTATCTATAAGCTTCCGCATTCATTTCAAACTTCAAACTCTCATCAGTTGGTGAAGTTCGTTCATCGTTCGCCGGGAAAACGCCAAATGATTCATAAAAACATGGTAAACATGTAATCGTTGAGGTAGGCCGGCGGATGCTATGTTGCTCCATGTTGTGAAGCTAGGTTAGCGAGTTTCTCGTAATTCCTCAAAACGGTATTATCTGTTTCACAGAAGCAACTGTATCTTATGTTGTCTTTGACCTAAAGTTCCTTACCGAAATATTATTTCTCATGTGAATACGAACATAATAAAAATGTCAAAGATTTCCAAAATCTTCCAACCCGTTCCCTGTATTGTACCTCTTCATTCTCTAACCCATTACAAAACGTCGTGCCTCTAATATCGAGAAAAGGTTATCCAAATGTTTTAATACTATTGAAACCTTAATTCCACCATTATTTAAGCTATAGCCGTATGTTTTTAAACCGGCGAGGGCGTAAAATTATTACTATTGTTGACATTTGGTATGTATTAATTCCTCTCTCAAACCCAATATTGGTTTGGAGTTGGACTTTAACCTTTGAGATCAATTTATGATATGTATACCGTGATTCTCAATTATAGTAAGAGGAAATGGTAATACCTACGTGCGTTAAGAATTTGGAGTGTAGTGGGAGAATGTGTCCTCTTGTCCCGGTGACATTTTTGTACGGAAATCTACAAAACCTATGACAGTTACACAGTATTAAAGAAGAAGAATTGCGCATTTAAGAAATGTTAGAACCTTACCTGTGCAACCTGTATTTTACCACGTTTTTATTAGTTCGGTTTCCATCATGTCTGTCTGTCTGTCCGGGTGGAATATTGCAACCGAGTTTAAACTAACTTCCCGATCAGCTAGAGAATTGAAATTTTAACCACAGCTCAGAAGTGAATGACAATGCAATACTAGCTATCTATTATAACAATTAATTGATTAATTAATTAATAATTAATTAAAAATTAATTTATAAAAAATAATTAATTAATACCGATAAAAAATATTAATTAATAACTAATTAAAAGTACTTTAATTTAAAAATTAATTAATTAATTAACATATTTCCTGATGTGCTAGTAGAGGCGTAGTTTTAACCATAGCTCAGAAGTGGATGGCAGTTCAATGTTATCTACATGTTATAACAATTAATTAAGTAATTAACGATTAATTAGTTATTTTAATTCCACTTACTGTCAGCTGAACAGAATCTGAAATCATCGGGAATTTCCTGTGTCCCTGTCAGAGTCTTATCAAGATGCATAAAATCGGCTGGAAACTTTCACCCGGGCATAAGACTAAAAAGCAGAAAATAAGTAATTAAATAAAAACATTATTTAAATATACCACGTTTTTAAAACGGACATAATTTTCAAATAATTCTCCCTGAGCCCTTCTAAATTCTTGAGGGTGAATTTTTAGTGGCTATGGAGATATTGGTAAGACTTGGAGAGAAAAACGTGGGGCGCAGGCAGTAGGTAATAGAAGTAGATGATCCGGATGAATTCACAACCAATTTCAGTGCATTGCAAATGGTATTAATTGTGGGAGTTGGCTCAACGACACCTGGTCCCTTACTCCGCCTCAATTATTATGGGTTGCCTGCGCCCCACGTTTTTCTCTTCAAGTCTTACAAATATTGCACCCTCAAAAATTTAGAAGGGCCCAGAGAAAATTATTTTGTACTATTTACTCCGTTTTAAAAACGTGGTATATTAAAAAAAAATCTAATTCATTATTCAGAGATAAAACAGTTCGAAAAACTAATTTCGGGACTTTTTCACCAGGTTTCTCTTCCGAGTCTCTCTTTCGAGTTTTAATTCATAACCCATTTTGAAAGTACGGTACATCCAGAGATGGGTACACAACCTTCTGAGAGATATTGTAATTGAGAAAACTCAAGATCATAAACGATATCACTCGGCGTATCGCGTGTTTGATTGAAGCTGATTTCTTATTCAAATGCAACTACCCAAACAAATCCGATTATTTATTCAAATCCAACTACCCAAACGATTCCGAATATTTATTAGAATCCAGCTACCCAAACGATTCTAATAACTTATTCGGATCCAGCTGCTCAAACGATTCCAATTACTAATTCGAATCCATCTACACAAACGAATCCAATGAATAAATACCAAATTCATAGTTATTAGGCTACCTACTTGAGTGAGTCCTAAAACGGATCCGATTGTTGGATCAACAGTGCCCAAGTAACGAAATGTAGCGAGTGACGAATAGATTTAAAAATCAGTACTCGTCACTTTGGATCTGGACAAGTAACGAATACAAAAGTAACGAATAGTTACTATCACTACAGGCAAGTTTTATTTTAATAATAAAGATACTTCTACATCATAGGCTTGATAGGTATCATCGACGTTATGTGACAGCGATATCGACGTTACATCATATGTCTGACGTCTTACGTCTGGGGGTTGCTCTGGAGACTACTCTCCCGCCGATAGCGCCTCTAATGCATGCGTACTCGAAGGGTTGCTATTGTTTCTCCGTGTTCGGCCAATAATACTGTCTCTTCTACTTCGCTCATATTCGAAGTGACATTTCCCTCTAGCTCTTTTGAGTACTTCTTCGTTGGCTCTTCTCTCCGTCCGTTTAATGTTCATAATTCTTCGATATCACCTCCTTTCATATTGCTTCCTTGGGATTCTCTCTCGTGCCAATGTTGTCCTCGTCAAATCAAGCGTCACTGCCATATAAGAGCTCACGCTCCATGCATATATTTTATCGCAGTCTTTACTTACTTCCGAGATTGTATCGCTGGCTGTCATTAGATTCTCATTCTGGTAGAATACTTTCTTTAATTGGGCTACTGTTCGATGCATATTTCTTGCTTCTTTCATCCCCGGCCATTATATTTCCCACTTAGGAAAATCCTTCCATTTATTACATTTTCCGATTCTCATGTGTAATCGTGACTTTTTCTTCTTGATTTCGTGTATAGAATATGCGTGAATAAAAATCTAGGATAAGCGCTAGTACTCAAAGCGAGATTCGATGTAAAGATTACATTGTGGCAATCAGAAAAAATAGCCGTTATAGTTTGGCTGGCTCATACAACATTCTATTAATTGGATTAAAAAACCAAGAGATGATTTTAATAGCAAGTACATATTACTCGTTTTTCCTACATATATGGTGATATCGGTGTACGAGTACCATCCAATTCTTCCTCTTCCCACTAGCAAGGGCCTAGCAATGTTGAAACACCGGTTCCCATCAGACCACCGAAGTTAAGCAACGTTGGGCCCGGACAGCGGTTGGATGGGTGATTCTCCTCCATACCTGCACCAGGCGTGGATGGAGAGGCGATACTCCCTCCAGACCATCGGGAGGCCGGTGGGACATATACCCAGACCGGGAGAGTTAGAGGGAGGACACCCTCCATACCTGGTACTGGGGTGAGGCAGGGGGAGGCTAAGCCTCCATACCTCTACCGTGGTGCTCTTGTCCCCTGTCTGCAAGTAGCAGACAGGCATGGGGTTGGCACAATGGACCAAGAAAGGTCTAAGTGCCCGGGCTCCTGACGAAGGCCCCCCCAATAACAATCTAACTTCTCTTCCCACTATGATGTGGTGAAACGTTGCCTTAAGCGGAATATACAGGATATGTTAATATAAAAGTGATTCCTTTTATTCATTACTCGTAATGATTTTCATGAACGTTAAATGAAGGTCTATAAGGCATAAAAACCGCAAACGGAAACAAGTGGATTCGGTTTACGATTAAAAGCTACAGAAGCATGAAATGAGTTCACGTTTCGAGAGGCAATAAAACTTATCTGTGAGTTATAACACAAACTTTAACGACTAAAATTTCAAAATGCATTGCAACTTAAGGTGATGGTTGAGACCTAGGTCGTAAAAGTAGTTTTTTGAATCAAAAAGTCTGATTTTTTGCCCTTTAAAGTAGTAAATAAGTCCTTTCGAGTTAAGCCTGATCCTGTTCCTAGCTAAGAATTAGTTGCTAGGTGGCCCAGTGTTTACAGGTATGGTGTATAAAAAAGAGAGAAGTTATATAGAGGTTAGATAATATAATAGGATTTCAAAAAGTTGGTTATCTCAGAAAAAAGTATGGGATAATAGGGGTCTTTCATGGGAGCCATAAATTAACAATGCCATTGTCATGGAAATTGAAGAGGGTTATTTGATTAAAAATGAAATAGGACTATATCCTATAGAAGAAAACCTATTGTAAGCTAATAAGAGAAGTCAATGGTGGGGAACAGTGAAGGAAAGAGTTTTCCCCTGGTACTCTATTATCCTACGAACATTTATGATTTTAATATTTACGAGCGTATCTTTTTATTGCCGCCTCAATGAAATACGATTTTCTACTGATTGTTGACGATGCCAGTGGCTGGTGTGACCTCAAGTTTTGATTACATTCTAAAAGCAGTCAACTGATTGTGGTAGGTCCAAGTGGAGGTAACATTACCTCTTTTAACCTCTTTTGCTACATTGTATAATAGAAAACTTTAAACTTTGTGGTTCCACAATGATAATTTTATTTGCTCGACCCGGGTTTCGACGTACTATAACGTCATCTTCAGGTTATACGTTATAGTTCGTCGAAACCCGAGTCGTGCTAATGAAATTATCATTGTGGAACCACAAAGTTCAAGTTTTCATTTATACAATAAATAAGTTCCACCAAGTAACGCTTGAAACTACCAGTTATACTCTTTTGCTACCGCAGGCCTCTTACTTCTTCATATGAATTCATCCTTCAGCTCAGCATGCGCCCGGCCATCCCGTTCATGAAGCCTGTTTTCTTCTTACTCCCTTCCCCTCTTACCCAAGATCTTCCTCGTAAGAAGATGACCTTGAGCATCTCCAAATACTTGCGGTGCACTCCAGATATGGCTCTACTAAACTCGCTACACCTCTATTTGACTTTGTCGTGCGAGGAACTTACAGCTTTTCCCTGTGCATAATGATAATCAAGCAGTCTGTAGTAAGTTTCCACAAGTATTATTTTATTAAGTCGAAGGCGTTTCAACGTCACCGTGTCATTATTTAGTAGACGCTACAGAGCAGGTGTCTGAAGTCTTTACGGAATGACCTGATGACGCTTTGACGTTCAAACGCGTTCTACTTAGTGACTTTACTTCTGTGGAAAATAGTAACAGATTCCTTGACTATCGCTGTGAATTTCCGCTTTATGCCGCCTGAAAACATCAATGTTATTCCCAATTCCTATAATGCTGTGCCTTAAATGTCATGAATATTTCTCCTTCACGCTAGGTCTGAACTCATGGCAATGCCCGAATGTTTTACTTCATTGGATGCGCTTACATCTACTCCACAAACTTCTTACACGAAAAGTAGGTGTTACATATTTTGTAGTATGTGTTGTAGTAGACATAAAGCCAATGTGTTTGTGGCTAGATGTTTTGGAATATGGGACCAAATTTAAGAAAGCGAAACTCAGTGAGAGGGCAAGAGAAGACCAGGGGAAGCGAGCTATAAAAACCTTGACTCACTCCCATCCCTCTGGTTCCTAAAAGTGAACTCCTCAGGGTGGAAAAACACCCTCCTAAACCCATTGCCTTTATAATATATATAATTTTCCGTTTTATAATATTAAGACACCACTTAAGACACCAAAAATCATGGTTCCAGTATAAGGACCCAAAGAAATACCCCTGATAGGCTGATTTTATGGTTATTTCTCGGCGAATGACAGCGTATAACGCTCAGCATATAACCTAATTTTTCTGGTCGATTCATGGAGTTTGTATCGTCAATAGGTATTATAAGTAGTTCAATTTATAAATTGATTCATTCATAAACTGAATGCCTACACCGCTAAACAACGCCTTGTTAATGCGATAAAATTTATCATTAAGCTTCAATGTGTCGGATTTTGGGATGATTTCTGTGTGAATGATTGCAAGGTCAGCTAGCAGTTAAATTTTGATGGTCTAATCTGGAGTTGATAGACATAATATATCGTTTATTGAATTAATTTGGTCATTAATAAACAAACTTCAACGCTTTGCAAATGAAATTATATCAATTTTGCCGAATCAATCCGTGGTTGGTATTGATTGGCTCGATACAGACGCATAGGCAGATACAATTCCGACATTCGATGGAACATCATCACGAGATCTTGGAACGCATTTCCGTATACGAATTTTTGGTTCGAGAACAATACTTCATCCTTATGTTTCCTACGCTGCAGATGGCGAAATTAAGTAAAAAATACAACTGCGCAGTTGAGTTCACGCATCAAACCCCTCTATCCTTCCTTCAAGGGGAACTAACTCCCCCCCTCCAGTGTCCTCACCCTTCCTCACTTCCGTGGGGCCCCCTTCGCTAAAGACAAGACGCTCATTGTTGCCGTTTTTTTATGGGAGCCTATCGTTCCACTTCAGGGAAAGTTTAGGATGTCGCAGTGAAACACACAGGAGCCAAGATTCGCCATCGCAGTTCGCTTGAGACAGAGAGTCGTCGTCGGAGCCGGCCGGCCGGCATGCGCGAATCTTCAAAGGAGGCCCCCTTTTTAAATGTTTCTTTCGAATAAAAAAAAACCGCGCGCGCCCAGATCCTATCTGCTTTAGAATTGTGGGTGCGGAGAAGCATGCAGTGGGTAGGCCGGGTGGCGAAGGAGACGAACGGGGAAGTGTTAGATGTGACTGGGGAGGGAAGGGAGTTGTCGGCGGAGATGCGAAAAAGAGAGCGAAAGCTAATGAAGAATGTGTTAAGAGCCATTTTTCAGGGGGCCACATATGGCAGAAATGCCTGGTTAGCAGGGGAGAAGGGAATATTATGGGAGTTTCGAGTGATGTAAGAGGAGGCACGAGGGAATGAGATGAAATCAAGAAAACCCAAACAGATTTCTCTTAAATTTTTACTAAAAACGACCAGTTTCGCTGAAATTTCATCTTCCGCTGATAGTCGACTTTCTCAAATATTATTTAAAAACTCACATCACTCGTTCGTTGACGGTCGTTGAGTACGGATATGTTCTCGCTCTCTGTTGTTTGTTCAAGGTTGCGTGTTTCTTACTACCGTGAAACGCGAAGTGGTGTTTAAAAAATGGAAGTTTAACTTCAATGAGTGCCTGTTTAAATAATATAGTGATCCAGCTGGATAGTTATAATTGTGCTACGCGTGTTAATATAATTGACGCCAAGATGTCACTCTATTTCGTGTGCCAAAAGTTTGATCTGAAGCACCATCTACATCGACTGTTCTGAGTGCTATGGAAATTTCGATGGGCAATGTGTTGAAAAGCCTCTTTCTAAGTCAGACATAAATGGCAAACAACGCAACATGGAATAGATTGTGGCTAGCAAACAACGCTGGAGGTGTGGAGAATGCCGGGCTCCAAGTCGGCAGAGTATAAACTATAATGCGGAAGTAGTGAAGCCCAAGGATAGTGCTAATGCTTGTGAAGTGAAGTCATTTGATGACATTTATGGACTATTTGTAGAATTAAAAAGCTAAATTAAAGAAGTTGAGAGAAACATTAGTGACACTATCAATAAAATATATGAGAGATTAGACTAAATTATTGAGGTAATTGGGATTCAGGGAATAAAGCTTAATCAGAGCTTTAAAGAAATCGAAACCGTAAAAATAAAGAAAATCAGTGCCTAAAAAAAACAAAATATCAGAGTGCGAAAACCGTCTATAGGATGAAAAGCAACGAGTGTTACAAAATAATATTGAATTTCACGGAACACCATGTAGCCCTAATGGAAACCTGCCCTTTGTAGTTAGTAAGATTGGCGCGGCCCTCGGTGTCCAACCAAACGAAAACAACATTGATTTTTGCTATAGATAAAAACCTAAGATTAGTAGTGAGCCGGGTGGGATTCAGGTGCGATTTCTCAGTCAAAAGTTATAGGAGGATTTCTTGATCAAACGTCGAGTGAAGAGAGACTTTTCCACGTGGTATTTTTCCTTCGGAGTTCAACCCCCGGACATCCGTGTCTACTTGAAGGCCTTGACCCCTGGAATGCGGAAAGTTCTCAACGCGGCTCGGGAGGCGAGGAAAACAAAGAATTACGCGCACTTATGGATACGAGGAGGGAAAATTTTGATGAGGAAAGCCGATAAAAAGCCAGTGGTTGTACTAAGACATTTGGACGATATTATAGTAACATAAAATAGAGAAAACTCATTCACTAGATTCAGTATTGTGAATTCTAGTGAACTGAAATTCAATCATCATAGGTATAGTATATTTCATCAAAACAAAAGAAGTTTGCGTTCGAAATTCGACAAATTTGTGTTATATCTGAATAACATGCTAGGCAAACTTCAAGTATTTAAATATATTGCAAATCTGAGTATGCAAAAAGGAATTTTACCGAAACAGCTTAAAACGGCTATTGTAATACCAATTCACAAAATAGGTGACAAAATGGGTATAAATAGTTATAGACCAATATCCTTAGTCTGTATTTTCTATAGTATTGGAAAAATCATCATAAAGAGATTGTTAAGCTTGTTATGAACCCATGAATTCTTCAGTTGCAATCAATTTGGTTTTTTAAAAGGAAAATGTACGGAATATGCCCTAATTAATTGTTGTACAAGCATATGTGATGGACGTAATAAATACGATTAAGTTGCAGGCCTATTTATAGACATAGCCAAAGATTTCGACACTATTGATCATAACATTTTATAGGAAAGACTACAGCTAGCTGGTATCAGAGGTACTGCCTATAATTTGTTCCAGAGTTACCTTACTGATAGATATCAGTGTGTGAAAATTCAAATTTTTATTATCTATAAAATTCATATTACCTGTGGGGTTCCACAAGGTTCATTTTTGTAACCAATACTGTTCCTAATTTATGCAAGTACCTAATCTATGTAAAAGATAGTTTTATGGAAAGCTTACCTCGTTTGCTGATGACACTGCACTTTGTTACTCTGCCAGTAGCAAGTATGCTTTACATATGCATATGCAAAGTGACTTGGACAACCTGAAATATTTGTTTTATATTAATTTTATGGTGCTGATTAGCAAAACAAAATATATCCTGTTTAATTTAAAAAATGTAAGAACAAGACACAACACTGATTTATTACAGAGGTTTTAAATGTATGAATGACAATGTCTTATTCTGTAACAAGTTTATTTCAATTGAAAGGATTGGTCATATAAAGTACCTAGGAATCTTCATGAATCAACGATGCAACTGGAATCAGCATATTTGCAAACTAAGATAAGTGTTGATTTCTGTAATTAGAAAAGTTTACCTGTTGAGATATATTTGCCCAGCGTCTTTTCTCAGAATGGTACGCTATGCTTTAGTTAATTCAAGATTATAATACGGAATTGCTTGCTTGTGGGGATCATACATAACTAATATGCAACCTCTTCTAATAACTCTGAAAAAAGTAATAAGGGTTATGCTTCGGATACCAAATACAACGTATTTCTTTTCTCCTTAAAGAATGAATATTTTTCCCTTTTAGGCATTTATTTGTGTTCAAGGTCCTAAGGACTTTTTTATAATGGTGACGGTGAAAGGAAAACACCAAGAGTTCATGAGCTTCGTAGTTATCATAATGTAGCCATACCTAGACCTAAAACAGAAATGTTTAGGCAGAGTTACTTATTCCTAAGGCCCAAAATATATTGTTCATTATCTGAATTCAACTTTAACACATGAGATGAATGTAAATATTTTAGAATTGTAAAAAAATGGTTATTCCCTACCGAGGATTACCAATTTTTTAAATTTGTGAAATAGTATTAATGATACCAGCGTCATCATATCTTTGTTCTTTATGATTTTTTATTGATATGAAAACGTTGCTAAGTTGATTTCTTTATATTTCTTTGTTATCTTTGAGCGAGTGAACTATACCAGCATAGTTGACAATGTTCATGTAAATTATGTGACAACACAAAGTCATATTGATAAAATTATTTTTATTTTATTAGATTAACGAGTCGGTAACCCCAAAACGGAGTTATTCCAAAAGCGTACCTATATTCCCAACCGATAGGACAATATTATGCTGCTGAAAAATGTAAAAGATGCTGAGGAATAAAGTCTTTTATATCCGGAAATACCAATTTCGCAGCCACTCTATGTAAACATACTCTTATGTTTATACAAGTCATACTAGATCTTGCCCTCCCCTTGGACTACAACCTTGTCGCAGAAGGAAAGTTTGTGCTTTTCAATGATCCCTAGAGCTGGGCTGGGGGGGATTGTTCCCGGCAAGGCCACCCATAGGCCACCCGGTTGGTCGAGGGGTAGGAGCCAGGCGAAAGGTTGTTCGCGTGCAATGCGTTGTCGCGCGTTCGCGGGAAATGGGTGAGCTATACACTAACGTTGAAATGGAAACGGGAGGTAAAATGGAACAAATTAAACAAAAGGTTAAGGACAAAACAGGGAAGATGTTGACCGGAAAGGAAGATATCCAGGTTAGGTGGAGAGAATACGTGGACTACATGACACTGACACAGCCGCAATAGAGCTGTAAACCTAGATATAGAGGTTGAGAGAACAATAGATAAGGATAACCTCTGACCCGAGATACTCGACAGCGAAATTGAGACATGAAGGCTAGGAAAGCTGTGAGGGTGGTTAACATACCGTCGGAGTTACTGAATATTTTAGGTATTAATGGAAGATGACCTTTTTCCGATTTCATTCGTAGGATCTACGAGGAAGGAGTTTGGCTAGAAGACTTCGTAAAAACATTGTTGATACCTATCCCAAAGAAGAAGAAAGCGTCGGAATGCGAGGATCATAGGACAATTAGCTTCATATCACACTAGCAAATGTTTTGCCTAGAATAATCAATAAAAGGTTGGAGAGTAGGGAAAATTATTACTAGTGCGCGGGGTAAGGCAAGGGTGCCCGTTGTCGCCCTTGCCTTTTAAAATTGATGCCGAAGAAATAGTAAAAGACGCATGGGAAGAGTTTGATGTGGAAATCAATGTAGGAGGCCAGCTGATAAAGTCAGTTGAATTCGCAGAACGATCAGGCGTTGTTTAGTCGATCATCGAAGGGATTGCAAGCTCTAGTAAAGCGTTCAGAGATAGGAGGGAGGTGAGCTGAGGAGAGGCTGGTGAGTGGTGAAGAGCTTGATCTGGAGTTACCCGTTGTATGGGGGAGAAACGTGGACTCTGAGAAAGAAGGTCGAGAATGCAAAAGGTGCGGTGGACGATAAGAAAGACGAACGAGGAAGTGCTTGGTATGGTGGGTGAGGAAAGGAAACTTCTGAATGAGATTAGGATATGGCAAGGTAGGTGGTTGGAGGGGGTAATGAGAGGCGACGGGTTACTTAAGGATGTGATCAAGGGGAGGATGTTGGGTAAGTGGGGAAGGAGAAAAAAGAAAATAGGTTTTGTGGACGGGATAAAGGGTATGAAGTATGCTGAAATGAGAAAAGAAATATTGGTAGACTGGGCCCTGTACATGTAAAAAATCTAGTGTATTTTCACTTTCATGTTTCCATTAAAACCTGCCTTAACAGGTAAACCACCAAATAATAAAAGAAAACTAGATCCGGAAGACCACGCTGTAATGCTTAATACTAGGACTAATCATTGATTGTTCCAGTGAAAAATTAGTTTTTGATGATCAGCGGCATGCTCCTTTCTCAGAGAGACTAGTACTTGTGCGAGGATTAATTTTTGGTGAGTGTAGTGCCCCGTCTACGGCGAATTTTCATGGGTTAATTGCGCACTTCCACGAAGCTACCGCATTTACATCAATAAAGAAGCGGGTAGGTATCCGGCAAGCCAGCTCAAATGTGTGGCACGGTGTAACTCCATACCAGACATGCTTTCATCGTCAAATATATTATCATTCAGTTATTAGTCATTTACCGAATATGCTGTTAATATAATTTTAACATGGGGTAAAATACTTGGGAGATTTCACATGTGATGCGACGTCTAAAAATAATTCTACTCATACAGGAAAGAGACCACACGTACATCACGTAGAAAATTAGTCAAAATTAAATCTGGCTAGCATGAAATATTTGCAAAAACGAGGAAAAAATTTCAAGCAAAGTATAAATTCAATAAAATTAACATCCCATGCATAGATGTCAGAAAATACATAAGAACCGTTGCCACTTACTTTATTGACATCTTCGATCACAAATTTTCTGGTCGCTAAATGTACGCAGAAAAATTTTATTTTAAACCTTTCAATAAATCTATTTCAAGCATTCAATCTCTTTAGCTTTTGCGCATATTGATATTATTGTATTTTATAATGTATAACCTGCCATAGATGCCATTTTGAAGTCTGCAGCAGTGGTAAACAAAATCAGAAGACGAAGACCAACCTCGTCCTTGGATTTCAGATCGAGATGGACAGGTGACTGATCGAGGGCATGTCTTAAGATCACAGCCAGGTATGCATGTTGAGAGAATTGCATGAAAATGTATGTTATAGCATGGAAACTCGGAAAGCGTAAATGAATCTGTTGATATGTTCTTCGAGATCATTTCCGGATCTCACGTAGCAACTGAATATCATGATAAGAGAAACTTCAGAATTTTTTTCGAAATACAGGAGTGATTAGGGCATAGGCGTTTGCACCCTAATGGATCACCACATGCTTAACTAAAATATGATAGCATCCGTAATTGCATTGATGTGATCAGGTTAATGTGGTACCTAGAGTATTGGTATGAATAAAGTTTTAAGCAGGTACTAACTAAGCAGTTAATTAGCTTAACAGAAGACCGAAAACTATGGCAATTTATGTCATTAATTAATTATTTGGTAAGGGTTGGTAAGGGTAGGATATATAGAAAAATCATTAAATAGATCAGAATTATTAATTACTATCATTTCTCTGGCAACTAGCAGATGTCATGATTAGTTTAAATAATAGGTTTTTTTACTGTGCGAAGCTTACCCCAAATTAATGATTTTATAACTATCCAAAAAGACATTAAAATATAGGGGAAAAAGGGTATATAAGTAACTGATTAGTTACAATGAAAATCGTCAGAATAGACAAATTTGAAAGTAAGTAGGTCCTCCCACGTCATCTCTGTGAAACTATTCATCGTCCTGGATTATTTAGATGACAGGTTTATAAATCGAACATCGTGGTATGAAAAGAATAAAATTAACATAGATCTATAAACGAGTGATTGCAGTTTAGATTTTCGAAATATAAGTGCATTTCAAGTAGAAAATACATATATTCAAAGAAGAGATTTGAATGCGTAAAAGAAATCAGGAGAGGAGCAGGTATACACTAAATATAATTTTTACTTATTTTTTAATCGTAGAGATGAATGAAGAGACCGATGAATAAAGTTATTTGCGTCATTTACGGGTGAAAGTACGTAAATGTTGGGTTATTTGGGGACTAGAGGTTGGAGAGTACAGGAAACCCTAGCGTCGGTTATGGCTTACTCAAATTAAAAGCGCCAAGCAATCGACATTCTTACGTCTCTAAAGCCCTGTACACACGTCTACATCTATGGCACCGGAGCTGACACGAGCAGTGACTGATTACTAATATCTATGAGTGAACAAACATATATCATGCCATCTGCTGGCATACGATTGCCTTGCTCTGGTAAGGATTAGAAAATGTGCAATTTTTCTAGCCATCTGGTAGACTAGTTGTGCGCATTTCCACCTTCATTTGTTTGTGAATATAAGAATAAAGTTGGATAGAGAAAAAGATTTAATTATTGATTCAACTAATTAGTAAGTATATAAATCAATTTATTTCTATCCTTCATGCGTGTTGCCATTTATTCTTTTGAGCATGATCAAGATATGATCAACGAGTAGGTATATAGGTAGGCAGGTATTTCAGGAAACATAGTCTTGCTAATAACAAGGATGATGATTAATTAACACTGGTTAAGTAAATAACTCATTGTTTCACTATTATCGCCTAGACAATCTGAATGTCCGAAGTCGCAATTCATACAGAAATCGGTCACCCGCGTTAAGTTGTTTCCGCGACTTGGTCACTGCTTGTGGCTTCGTGTGTACACTGCGGTAAAATGTAACTCACCATCGCGATCGGTTGCATTCCGACCGACATGACATGGCCGGGTGCAGGATCGCGATGAGAGTTTGGGCAATCCTGACCTCCGGCCGACTCTCGCCCACCGTCGACCAGTTCTCCGTCTGGAGGCGAGGTCAAAATTCACTCTCGTCTGATATGAGGTGGGTCTTCCCGAAGGACGCAATTTAGTCAACCCATATTCGCGATAACTTCCGTAAACGATTCCTGATTGCATGATTCTTCATTGGTGTGTTGTATAAGGTTTAATCATACCTCTACCATGGGTGAAAATGAAAATGAAAAATATCTTAATTTATAAATATATTAACCAATTTGAATTTACAATACCTATTTAAATTCGCAATGTTCCACTTTTGCAGACGAAGGAACTTCTTAAAATTATTTAATTCAAAAAATAATTACGCGTTAACCTGACGGAACTCATTTAAAGAAGTCCCTCTATCAAATTATATTGTAACTGAAATTGTACCTATAGAATTCTTTTCAAGTGCTCAAGTTCATATATGTTAGATGATAACGCTGTACATCTTGTAAATCTTAGCTCAAATCATCCGGGAATTAGAAAGCAAAGAACACTTTTTAATCTTGAAACAGAGTTAACCGTTTCAAGATCAAAGAAGTTCCTTCGTCTGCAAAAGTGGAACATTGCGAATTTAAATAGGTATTGTCAACTCAAATTGGTTAATATATTTATAAATTAAGATATTTTTCATTTTCATTTTCATCCATGGTAGAGGTATGATTAAACCTTATACAACACACCAATGAAGAATCTTGCAATCAGGAATCGTTTACGGAAGTTATCGTGAAGATGGGTTGACTCAATTGCGTCCTTCGGGAAGACCCACCTAATATCAGTCGAGAGTGAATTTTGACCTCGCCTCCAGACGGAGAACTGTTCACTCTCTTTTTAGCTAATCTTAGTATTCCTTTAAAAATCATTAATCCTCCGACATGCCTCATAATACACGTTATAAATTCCGTTCTCACTCGAAAATTATTTCCACACAATTTTCCTTACATTATCTTTTTCCATAGCCTATTTTGTCACAGACTGAGTCCATTAATTTTGTTTCTTCTACTCTGGTGTCACAGATTTTTTCAACACCTGCATTTCTTTTACTAATCTGGATTTTCACAGAAAATCTTTTTTCTCCAACTATTCTTAAGGCTTTTTTATAAGTACCAAATCTGTCTTTTATAATTAATATCTTCTGATGGAATAGTTGGCACCCGACTCCCAGCCATGAAAAAATGAGAAGCAAGATATTTAGAAGACCAGTTATTTAAACGGACACAACAAGATCATTCCTCCTAAAAGCTATACGCTGATCAGTACTCGTATCAGGAGATCTATTTTGGTACGCAACCATAGAGCACACAATAGCGCACTTTGACCTGAGAAAGCTTGGTGTCTTTCTTGGGCCGCAAACGGCAAGGAAACGGAAGTTTCGGTCAAATTATCAGATAGTTGAGAGTCCATTGTTGACCTGCCTCTGTATTTATTCCGATTTTCCCCCTCATGAATGTTTTCAGTACCCTCAAATTTTTCCGAATGCTTAATATGCCTAAAGGCATCTCTCTTCTACTTCGAATTACTAACAATAAATTTTCTTTCTACTTTCGTCGTCGTCAAATTTTTTCTTCATATTCTTCTTGATATTTACGCTCCATCAGGAGTCATGGATCCGAAGAGTGCAGCAATTTGTCACTCCACTCTCTTTACAGAGAACCAATTTCACTCCCTCATAATTGCTCATGTGCTTCAGACATACGCCATCTTCCTTCCTCGGTAATTCTGCCCATTCATCAAACCTTCTATCGATGTTTCCAGAAGGCTGCCATGTCTCAGAATTAATTAGATAAGTTGGTCCCTTCTAGTTTTCATGAATCATATTGTATACTCATATCAACTGAGTGCATCTTTAGTAGCCTTTCATTACATCAATCTTGTATCCTTCATTTATCTACATCTACAAAATACCCTGCAAGCCACCTCAGGGGTGTGTGGCAGGGGGTGAGTAGTCACCAACATATACCCAAAAGTTAGTGTAACTACGACTAATTATGCATTAGCATAAATCGCTAATGGTATCACGAGGCGAAGCCTCGCAAGCATTCACTACGCTACATATATGCTCACAATGGAGAGGGACGGTTAATATATATGTATTTTGCAACTACACAAATGGACAGAGACTCAAGACTTATGTAGAAAACATGCACAGCGTGCTGTTAGTACTTGGTAACAGATAAGGATTCAAGTATTAGAGAGTGCTACTACAACTAAGAGCTACACTACCTATCGCCAAACCTAGATAAAAGTCTCATTGGCAGCTGTTATGGTCCCTTATCGAGGGTGGGAAAAATTAAATTTTAAATCCTTCCTTATGTAAATTATGAAGAGGGTCTGTACCAAGAGGGTACCAATTCTGTGGTAAGCCCACACGGCAGGGTATTTACCCGGCGATCGTGGGCTTCGCAAAAAAGTCAATACTAGTGGAAGTTAAGTTTGTAATGGCAGTAAGAATATAAGCAAAAGATACTTTCTAATATAATGGGTACAATACGAATAGTGAGTGACGAAGGAGTATCGCGGTCAAAAAGAGGTTAACCGAATCCCGAGAAACGTTTGTCCGTAAAAAGGGAAATATCTCCCTGAGCAAAGTAATATAGTATACCCCTAGTGCAATGAAAATTGAAGGCGGAATGATACTGCTCTTTGTTCGTCTTTCTTGAAATTTCAGACTTACCTCTCTCCACAATCTCATCGTCTCGTCTCCGCAAGACTTCGCATACACCACGTTTCCCGGTTGCATTACCACTGATTTGGTGCGAATGTAAGGATACTGTGAAGGCCATTGTTATAAATGATCCACGAATGTTACATAAAAATTAAGGTTTCACTGACTATATAGATTTCCGGGAAATATGATTTCCAGTAAGTTCCATGAAGTGGGGAGGTTGGACACCTTAGTATAGAAAGATAACGGAATTTCACACAATAAACGCTGTTCTTTGTAACAGTTTTCAGGTATTAATTAAATTCACTTGATTAAACAAAAAATAAAATATGTCAATAAAACTGCCAGTATCCTGCTACGATAATGAACTGCCACATGTACACTTCTTTATTTGCATTAATTTTGAAAAATTGTCTAAAATCATGAAATAGCATAATCATCCCCATTCCCGGGCGAAAAACACCATCAATATATCTTCGATTATTCTTTGTTGAGAATCGAGGCCAGTAAATTCGGTCCCATGCAGGTTGGGACCGAATTTGTTAATTTTGATATCAACAACGATGTAACTTCCAAATTATAATTAAACTATCGTACTTGCAGAATACAATGTTTGTGGTTGGTACTCAATGCACTCGAATGTTTCCACTAAATTCACTGTGGACTAGGATTTTTTGCATTGTCTTCAGGACGTTGTTCGTCTGTACGGAAGGCGGTTTCCGGCCGTTCTTGTATTTCAGACTTACCTCTCTCCACAATCTCATCGTCTCATCTCCGCAAGACTTCGCGCACACTTACCACGTGTCCCGGCTGCATTACCACAGCTTTGGTGCGAATGTAAGGATACTGTAAAGGCCATTGTTATAAATGATCCACGAATGTTACATAAAAATTAAGGTTTCACTGACTGTAGAGTATTTCCGAGAAATACGATTTCAAGTAAGTTCCATGAATTGGGGTGATTGGAAACCTTAAGTATAGAAAGATAACGGAATTTCAAACAATAAACGTTGTCCTTTGTAACAGTTTTCAGGTATTAATTAAATTCATATGATAAAACCAGACATAAACTATGTTTATGCCAATTTTTACGAGTGGAATCCAAATGTATTATTAGTCATCGCTACTGCTCTGTCGACCCCTTGGTGACGCTACCTATACTGCAACCTGAGACATCTGTTATCCAGCGCGGTCCGATGCCTCCTGTGTCCACGCGCGTGACGGGGACTCTGCTCGTAGTATACCGTGTTGAATTCTGGTTACGATAAAAGTTTACCTCGCTCCCGCACTGACGGCTCTGTAGACTTGTTATACGATTCCACTTCTGCATGGGGGTGAATTCGACCGCGCTCTTTTGCATCAAAAAGCTTTTATTTTTTTCACACTTTTCGACTACGTCCGAAAATGTCATTTTGGAGACGTTGGATTTTTTTTGATGAAATTTTGTTTTCCAAAACATTTTAAATTGCGTTGAGAATAGTTTATATCATAACAACCTCGTCGAAAACAATCACAGTCCTATGCAAAACTGTTTCCAGAGCTGAACATTATTTTAAATTCATGTATTTGTAATACGTCATTAAAATACCACTAGTGTTTTTTTATTTTAAATACTCTTCGAAAGAGTATTATTTATATTTACTCCGTATTTTATGTATTTTCCGTATTTTAAAATACTCTAAATTGTTATTAGAAATGTATACTAGAGTTCAAATTCCACTGCTTCAAGTGCTGCTCAGCTGTACCAAAATCAAATAATATTATTATTCAACCATGGCATATCGTCAATATAGTACATTTGCATAAATGAGAAACTCGCAACACAAATTTAAATTTTCACCTCCATTTCAACGAGTTATGTCAATTGAAATTTAGGCGAAAATGTTTTAAATATATTTTTCGAATCTGTGACTCGGCGTGACTCCTTGATATTTGTCAGCAAACATTATGATGATGTAAAATGTATTATTTTGCGTTTAGAAGAAATTCTATACGCATATAATCGAATTATTATGAAATTTATTTCACGAACGTAAGCCTTTTTCATTTCAAGTATTCTACCAGCTGATTGGTAGGTTCTTGGACAGTCCCCATTCTGGATCCCAAATTCATAAACAGTGACTAGCTTTCCCTCCTAAGGATATTCCACCATTAGATCCCTCTTCAATTCTTCATTTCTTTTAAATCCTCTAATTTCGTCCAGAATTCCTATCCTCTTCCATGTCAGCAAACATTATGATGATGTAAAATGTATTATTTTGCGTACCCTCTTCCACGCTTCCCCAGTGTTCTCCCCACTATCACTCTCTTCAACATGCCCTCTCCTCTCAAAACCTCCTCCATCCATCTCTTCTGCCTTCTCCGCACCTCTGCCATAAGTTTCCTCTCCAAACCCACATCTCAAACGCCTCAAGTGCAAGCACATCCTCCTTTCGCAATGAATAAGTTTCCGACCTATATATCGTCACGCTCCATATTTAATTTTTCACCAGCCTCTTCTTTACGTCTCTTCTAAGACCCCCCCTCATCAATTCCCTTCTCTTCGAAAATTCTTCTTTAGCGAGCGAAATTCGGCATCTGATGTCCTTACTACTAAACCCATTCCCCTCCAAAATACTACCCAGATACGTAAACTGCTTAACCTTCTCTATCTTCTGCCCTCCCACCCTTATATTCAGCGCCGCCTTCTTACTTCTAGAAACTGCGATAGTGGGCACCCCTGCCGCACTCCACGTCCTGTCGTGCCCCATCCCGATTCTCCATCGGCTACCCTTACCTGCGCCGTCTGGTTGATATACAAATTCCAAATCAGACGCCAGTCCCTCCAATCGACCCCTAATTTCTTCAACACTTCTATTAATTTCGTCCAGTCCATCCGATCAAACGCCTTCTCAAAATCTACGAAGCATGCAAAAACATACTGCCCATACTCTAGGTTTCTTTCTGCTAGCGTCCTCATCACCGCTATAGCGTCTCGCGTTCCCGTCCCTCTCCTAAACCCGAACTGGTCTACACCCAGGTATTCATTTGCCTTCTTCTCTAGCCTTCTGTTTATAATTCTCATAAGTATTTTGGCCGCGTGGGATATTAAGATTATTGTCCTATAGACTTCGCACGTTTTTGCTTGGCTCTTCTTGGTATAGGAATTAGTACAGTCTTCGCGAAGTCTTCCGGCCACACTCCATCCTCATAAATCCTTCGAATAAGTGCAAAAAGTTTTCCTCTTCCCCGTTCTCTATAAAAACTCTGCAGGTATGTCATCTATTCCCACCACCTCATTCCCTTTCATGTCTCTTAAGAGCTCTTTCGATTTCGCTATCTAGGATACTTGGTCCGATGCCATCTCTGTCGATGTCGTCTTCCAGCTTTTCAACATACTCCTTCCACCTCCCTGGATCTCTTTCGGTTTTACGATCACCTTTGCCGTCTTGTCTGTTATCGATGTAATTCCCCTTCCCTTATTACCACCCGTAATTTCTTTTACTTTCCTATATAATGCATCTGCTCTTCCCTCTTTTTGGTATTTCTCTAAGGAGTCGATCTGTTCTCTCCATCACGCCTCTCTTGCTTTCTTTTTTCTCTTCTAAGCCTGTTATTTAATTCTCGGTATTTTCTCTTACCTAGCTCTGAGTTTTCGCTATTCCATTTACTTCTCTCCTCCATCTCTCTTATCATCTCCTTCGTTATCCACGGTTTTCTAATTTTAGTTGCACTGACTACGCCTTGCGTTGCTTTCACCGATTCTATAATTCCATTTTTCGATCTTCCCCATTCATCTTCCACTGATCTAACTCCATAATTCTCACCCATTATCTCATTCACCTTCTCTCGATACTTCTTCTTCATTGCCTTCTTATTACACTTTCGTACTCTCCTTCCCATTCTTATCTTTTTCAGTTTTACCCGACATTTTATGACTAATAAGTTGTGGTCTGTGTCTTCATCAGCTCCTGGGTAAGTATGCAAGTTTTTATCACTATTCCTGTATCTGTGACGAACCATTATATAATCTATCTGGAACCTATCTGTGTTTCCCGGCTTATTCCAAGTGTACCTACTTCGAGGATGATTTCTGAACCATTTATTTGTAATTACTAGGTTATTTATACGGCAAAACTCCACAGTTTTCTCGCCGCGGTCGTTTCTCCTTCCCAGCCCGTAATTGCCAATCTCCCGCCCATCTCTTCCTTCACCCATCACCGCGTTCCAATCCCCCATTACTACCAAGTGCTTACTCCCAGGTTACCTATCGATTATTTCCTCTAGCTGATCGTATACCCCATCTACCTCCTCCTCTTTATGATTAGAGGTAAGCATATAAACCTGGATTATAACTAAATTCGTTGGATATGCCTTTAGTTCCACGACTATAATCCTATCACTAACCTGTTCTGCGTACATTAATTTTTTGCATAGTTTTCTATTCATTACGAATGCAACCCCGCGCTGAATTTCATTCCCTCCGCTATAAATTACTCTATAGCCATTGCTCCAGTAGTCCCCGTCATCCTTCCATCTTACTTCACCCAGACCCATGATGTCTAATACCCTCCCTCTCCATTTCCTGCTTTATACTCTCTAACTTCCCCGCCCTCAGCATAGTCCTAAAATTCCATGTGCCTATTCTAATAGTTTCGCTCCTCTTCTTTATCTTCTTTTCTTCTGCTGCTGCTACGTCTGAGCAAGGATTTCGTGTGATGACGACCGCAGGGGCCTTCCTCCCACCGCTGCCGGGCACGACACCCGGCCCTCTTGGCCGAGTCCCGTAGTTGCCAGGATTCATTATCAATTGAGAACTGTCCATAATTTCAAGACTTTTGTTTTAATTGAGATAGTATTCTGTAGCCTATCCCAATAGTGTTTTTTACGTGACACCATCACTTCAGAGGCCGCTCCACTGGGGTCAGACGCCTTTTGCAGCCGCCTCCCTGAGGTACAGACGCTTCGCGGACTACCAATTGTCGGTCTCTAAACCTTCGACCAACTTGGCATGGGTGACCCTACCAGGAGTAGTGCTCCCACCAGTGCAGCTCTAGGGGTCATCGGAGCACGCAAGCCCTTCCACCACGACAAGGTTGTAGTTCAAGAAGAACGGGTTGAAAAAAATTGAATTACCATCAAACCAAATCGGTAAAATGCTAATTTTTCACTTCTATCAATATCTATCATTATTTAAAACACGAATGCAAAGTTTCACGCATGCCTGCAGATAGACTAATGTCGCTCCAAACACCTTAAATTTAAATTACATATCGAATTCGAGCTAAAATGAGAAGTATGCATCATAATTGCGTAAGTGAGGCTATCCCACATGTACCAGTTAACAATCTAGACTTATGTATTCTCTAGTCCTTGCAACCGCTGCATTATGTATATCGATGCATGAAAAAGGTGGTCAGCACTTATCTTAAACCCCACTTAAACCGACTATGGGCCCTTGGATGCGGTTTGGGGTTCTTTCTAATGATCTTTGGCATGTCTTGTGAAATGCTATGGTCAATCACATGTATATATCCTCGGAGGTGGTTTAGTGCTGATCACTCCAATATGTTACGAAGGAAAATTATGGAAATTTAATTATGGAATTACGGTATTACCCACTATGGAGCCGTTGTTGAAGACTAACCCCCACTTAAAGAGAGAAAAACTTAGTCCCCCCTTGAGGGCCAAGTTTTTCTCTCCACAGCGAAACTGTTTTCCCAATGTCTACAGCGGTAGGCGACAATCAACCATGTGCACGGAGCACTCAATAATTAGGGGTCATCCTCAGGGTTTTTTTAGGGTTTGACCCTTATGTAGCTTACCTTACTGAAGGCGGTTTATCATGCAGGCGTTTCGAGCGTAGCGCGCGCACAGTTTACGTGCGAAAGGTTCAACATTCAAATGACTCCATTCGCTGACATTTATCGGTGAATGAATATAGAAGTAAAAAAAATTAGTTTGCGTGCGTGTAGCTTACATTAATCCCCTAGTTACGTTTTCATGTAGTGTCAGGTGCCTACTTGCGCGACTAGACAAGTCATTCTTTCACAGTGAAGAAATGTAAATGATGAAGGAAATGATTCGCGATGTCCGCGAAAGTTTTACACGTTTTGACCCGGCTTAGATCCTTTTATTTCTCCGCTCAACTCGGTATTTACCTTTCTCGCCGATACAGAGATTACCAAGAAATTAGAGTTGAAAAATTGAGCTAGAAAAATTTTCTTCGAAAGGTCCTTTATCTAAAAAAAATCACTGACATCATGAGATAAGGAAATATTATGGCTTCAACAATTAGAAAAATAAACGGAACGCGTGGGTGTCGATCAGTCTCGATCATGTGACGCACACCACCGCAGAGTCCTCTGCATAGCGACTACTCAACTATTAGTCGAGTCGTCGCATTCCACCATTTATGTCTATCGCCGGCTGGAATCTCCATAGACTGGCATTGGGAACGTTGGTGTTTTGAAAAGTTGATAGAGAACTTTAATACGTGGAAATTATGCTGGGAGAGTGCATCAGATGAAATTTCTTTATTAGCACCGGCAAAGGTTTCCAGATATTCATGGACCGGAGAAGCAGTGAAAGAAGAGCGAAATGGCTTCTGATGTGTCGAAAGGACAAGACCCATCCACATATAGTTCATCGTACTGCGATAAATGATTTATTATATTAGAGATATTATACATCAATCTTTTTAGACGAATTATGCCTCTATTCATAATAAGAATAGCAACCATAGTAGTGTTTTTAATATTTTTGAGTTTTGTTTTATTACGGTGCATTTTTTAATTATTAACTGATTGCTGTGTTGGTTTGCGGGAAAAAAAGAGCAATAGACCAACCAATTCGTCCTTGCCTGACTCAACTGGTTGACTCTTTTGACCTTGCTCTTCGCTCTTAGCAGTTTTTGGTGAACTTCTTTTCATTGTATTTATTTGTCTTCGAAATTATATTATTAATGATGGACACATCCCTTTAGTCTTTCTTCGGCTTAATATCTTTAATATCGCCTCTTGTATAGATTCATTATATTAGCTCTACAATGTTAACTAAATGGCTCAAACCTTCTCCCTTAGCGAAAAATTCACACTGAAGAGAGAACAATAATAGAGTCAGTAGCGGTTAAGGCATAGCATTGATAGTAAGTATACCAAGTGATGGAGGTCATTCGATGACTATGTATTCATAATTGTCAAGTACTTTCTCTTGTGTGTCTTAGAGTACGGATTCTCCCTGCTCAAGTTCTGATCGCTCAATTTTTGTAGCTTATAAATCAGTAGTCAGTCATAATAATAGAGTCAGTAGCGGTTAAGGCATAGCATTGATAGTAAGTATACCAAGTGATGGAGGTCATTCGATGACTATGTATTCATAATTGTCAAGTACTTTCTCTTGTGTGTCTTAGAGTACGGATTCTCCCTGCTCAAGTTCTGATCGCTCAATTTTTGCAGCTTATAAATCAACCCATCACTGATAAAATTAGCGATAAATTTGGAAATTCCTTCATACTGAAAATTGCCGATTCCACCAAATTCGCTTTCGTTGCTCAGCAGTGTTTCGTAATTATTTTTTTCTTCCCTACTACGATAAGAAATCCCAAACGATGTACAAGTATTCCCTTTAGGATCAATATCTACCAATAAAGTACTTTTTCCCACTTCAGCAAAGGCCGTCGATAAATTTATAATAGTCGTTTTTTTTACCAACTACATCCTTTTGATTTACTATCACAATGTACTTTTTTGCGCCTTTAAAATTATATATAAAATAATTCTATTGGATATGTATGCAAGAAAATGTTGCTTTAGGACATTTTTTCAGATATTAACGGATTGTATGTGTGAAAATCACTTGCTCAATTATTTTCTGGTTCCCACCAATGTTCTACAAATTGCCACATTCAAAATTTTGAAGCACTTGAAAATGCTTCAGAACTCACAAGGCTAATTTTAAATGCTAAAAAACGAATCACTTGACCCATGACGCATTTTCTCCGGAGTTCCATCGGCACTGCCCTCGGCCTCGACCCGCATTTGCCGTGGAGGTCAACTAGTCTCATCATTTCCTTCCGACTTCCAAAGCTTCCTTCTCTCAAAGCTTCGGAAGAACACGTTTCGTTCTCCACTGATTCATTTGGATATTGGAGGCCAAATTGAGGCACCTGCATTATGGTTTTTGAGTAACGACCTCGAGTACCGGACCATAGTAACCGGTGTGAAACCCGAGAAATCCCTGATATAGCTCGCACACCATCTATATATATTAATTTTGTAGCGTGTCAGTCAGTCATTCTGTATCCATTTTGTTTATTTCTCTCTCAATTCTTGAGCTAGAGAAATGTGGTTTGGTGCATTAAATGTGAATTCTCTGTCTGTATGATTTGGTAGTAGTTTTGGATTTTTAGCAGTAGGCGGTGCAAAGTAAGATGCAAAAAACCGTGGCTATTTAGCTAATAATCCGTGATAACTGCTTAACAACGATGAATATTTTTTGTTAGCAATGGTGAAGTAACAAAACAGTACTCATGAAATTGCAATTAGTTACAACCCGTGTGGGCATATAAGCGTTGTTAATTTATCTTTTTCAGGTAAATGATGATTGCACTACAACATCTGTATTACTTTATTTTAATATCTGTCAAATGAAAGTGGGTTAGTTTTTAATTTTGGTGAAGGATCTTAGCCACATGTTTAAGAAGATTTGGAACCATTTTTCACAAAACTAAAGCATATGTGATGAAGTGACTCTGGCATTATGCTAAAGTTTAGTGGAATTTTTTCACTGGAGTGATTGCTGTAATTCCTGAAGTGTATAATTCGTATGTAAACCACCAACCTTTTTATACTTACGCAAAAGCAGCAGTAAAGTATGTTCGTAGTATTTTCTTTCAATTAACGAAATTAGTAGACAAGAGTCATCTGTTAATTAGTTAGCGATTGACCTATGAAATTCTTTCTCTCTGGTTTCTTTTATTTCCCTTGATATATTTTCTACTTTTACGCGAATGAAGGCGAAATTTGGCAATTAGTGAAGATATTTAGATAATTATCCGGGTGAATGTTTAAATGTATGCCACTCCAAAACAATAAGGTCCGTGTCAAATTTCTGTATGCTTAGTGCGATGGAATGGATGGAATTGCATTGAAGTAAATGGCTATAGCGGGGCGAGTTTGAGTGGAAGGTGGAAAGAAAGTTTGAAGGAGAAGTGTGTATAGGGTAGAGAATCAACTGCTCGATCGCTGCGCCATCTACTGTAGAGAAGACGAAACGGCATTTTTTCACAAGATGGCGGAGAGGAAAAAACGTACTTCTCAGGTTTGAAGGTTTCCTATTCCTAAAGTAGTCAATGCATTGTAATGTTGAAAGTATTTTACAAATGCGCAAGGTTTGCATTATAAGTGAGGTGAATTTGGTGCCGATATGTCTGTTAAAAGTTGTTGAAAATTGCGTTTACGCTGGCGAGACGAAAGCTCACCTTTACCGTTAATATAATCAGTTAAGTGTTTTGATAATGCCATTCCCTTGATTTGGTTTTATTGCATAAGATATTCGATTAGTTAGCGTAAGTGCAATGAACCTCAACATTTTTCCATGCATTAAAGTGTCTGGATAAATACCAAAGGTCGTAAACGTTTCAATAGATTTGCGTGTGCCGCTGTCTCAATTTGGTACAAACTTCATGTGGAAAGTTTAGAAGTATTACTTATAACATTACGAATGCTATATGAATATGCAAGAAACTGACTTCGGAGATCATTTATTACCAGTATTTGTTAATGTATGTCAAATATTGCTCCCGTGTTTGCTGTTTTGAGGAAGAAAAATTTCCAGTGGGGCACCTAAAACAATGCAATGTGCAAAAAATGCCTTACTGTTTCTCAAGAAACTCCACCTTGGATGAAACCATGCCTGCCCACGATGACCAACCATTAAAAGTTTTCGGAAAGTTTTTCGGGACTCCCGGGCTCACTTTTTCATAGCGAATCTATCTTTCTCAGACAGAGACTGCCTGCAAAGTAGGCAGCAGGTCTGCTAGTATATATATACGTATATATTATAGTAGTCTGCAGGTATATATATACGTATATATTAACGTCTCGTATATTAATTTTGTAGCTTGTCAGTCAGTCAGTCAGTCAGTCATTCTGTATCCATTTTGTTTATATCTCTCTAAAGTTTTGAGCTAGATAAATGAAGTTTGGTGCATTGAATGTGGATTCTCTGTCTGTATGATTTGGTAGTAAATTTGGTTTGGATGGTGGCAAATTTTGGGGTTATTTTTACCCCAATATTGTTAACATTGACACCCAAAGAAAAGCATTGCGTTCGGTTCAGGGTTTTTTTATTTGCTTTTTTAAATTACTTGCTCTCAAGATATTGGATGTATATTTACATCATCGAACGCATAAAAGAATGCAGTATTTAATATTTTCATTCAATTTTCTTATACGCTTCGGTTTTGTCCAAGTACTGCGTTTTTATCTCGAAATTCATCAATTTTTCTTCCTTTTCAACAATAGATATTTCCTTGGCAACCGGGCTTGAATACCCATTTAATAACGATTTTATGAATGGCTATTCACTCCTGCAGCCTTTAAAGGCCAATGTCAGTGACTAATTTGATAGTTGTAGTCAAACGACTACAGTTCCCCGTTCGCCTTGCCTTCTCAATGACTTCAACAAGGGTCGATCGCTTCAAGTGCTTGGATTAAATCTGGAAAATCCGTGCTTTCCGCGTGGCCAATTATATGTTCCATGCTCACGAGTGGGACAGATAAGTAATGTCAAATGCAACACCAGCTGATGAACGCAGCGCTTGCCTCAAAGCGTCGCATCTTTGAAGACATGTACAGAAACTCACGTTAACGACCAATATGCGTCTAAATAAGCTCAATGTGTTAGCTATATTTTTAAAACAGCTGTCGGACATCGGTAATCGAAAAGTACCCGTTGATGCCAACACAAAAAATATTTCAATTCCATTGAACTTGAATATCATTGTTCTATCAATCGAACAATCATTTCAGAAAGTTTTTCCACAAGTTGTCACCAATTACAAAAATCACCGATGGCTTTGCGAACGCGCTATTTTGGTAGCAAAATACACTGGCATCAATGCAATCAACTGCGCCATCCACGTACGAATTTCGGGTGAGTCTGTCACCTACAAATTGATTGATACCATCATGAATGCGGACGAGATTTTTAACAATCCAATTGAGTTTTTAAATTCTTTGGATCTTTCTGGTGCACCACCGCACAAATTGTCACTCGAACTCGGCGCTCCAATAATTCTTTTGTGCAACATAAATGCACCACGAATGTACAATGGAACCAGGCTCACTATCAAACCACTGATACCAAACGTCATCGAAGCGACAATTCTGAATGTCAATTCAAAAGAGAAGATGTGCTTATTCCACGTATTCCCATCATTCCCACCGACATACCATTTGATGTCAAACGACTACAGTCCCCCGTTCGCCTTGCATTTTCAATGACAATCAACAATGCACAAGGTAAATCGCTTCAAGTGTGTGGATTAAATTTGTAAAATCCATGATTTTCACACGGTCAATTATATGTCGCATGCTCATGAGTGGGACAGCCGAAAAAGTAATTTGTTTTTGCAGAGGGTGGTAGGACCAAACATATTGTATATCCGAAAGCACTCGAATAAAATTTTCAACACTATTTTATCACACAAAATGTAATTTTCTTTCATTAATTTTGAACATGTAAATGTGTATACTTTGTATATGTGTGCCTACTTAAAAAGAAAAAGAGGCATTTCAACGCTTGCCGGGCCCCGCCGGCGATCGCGCCTCAAGTTTGCGCCACCTTATTTCTCTCTCAAGTTTGCATGGGATGGGAAGACTTAAAACAATGCAATGGGGTTTTGAACTAAATTTTATATCGTACAATTATAGATTTTATGCATTAGTTTATTATGAGCAGAGCATAAAAAACATAAAACATCGCAAATAAAATTAAGTATTAAATTACTGTCTTAATTTTAAAATATGAAATTAGGTATGAAATGTTTTGCGACGCGAAACGTTTTTTCATTGGGCACATGACGGATGACGCCACTAGTTATATCCCATCTGATCCCAGCAAGCAAGCCATTGCTGCGTACCACTGCAAGAATCGACAGCAGATGCTTTTATATTGTTGTTTTTTCTGCATCTTGCTAGAAATATTTATAGATCATGGAGCAGGAAGATTTCGTTTTAGCTGATTCTGACAATCTACCAGCGTTAGATATTTTCACTCATCACAATTTTATAAGAAGAGATGATCGGTTTAACGCTGACGAGATTAGAGCAACAAAAAGTATGAGGCAAGTTCGTTCTCCTGAGATGTTATTGCGTATTTCCATATTACAGCTGTATCTATTTTAACTTTGTAATGTAAAGAGCTATAACAACAGTCAATAATTTTATTCTCTTGTTGGGTATCGTATTTATTTGCTGCTCGAAAATCATTCATTAGATCAGCTCGAGAATACTATGGTGATTGTACAATAGGGTACAATAAAGTGAATCGGGAGGGAACAGTTTACCCTGAGCACAAAATAAGAAGTAAATCCTACAATGTTACTCTCGTGATGAACGAAAGGGAAGATAGAGTTAAGGAGCTGAACTGCCTTGACTGTCCATAGTGTCCTCTGGTTAGTGTTTGCTTTTGTTAATAGCAATATAAACATTAGCTTTCTTCTGAATTGGTTTGTTTGATTTGTTTAAATACCTTGTTTGGTAACTAATACGCATATAGGACAACGCGGAAGAATTACATGCCAATAAAAAAACAGGAAATGCTAAGTTGAAAATTAATAATAATGATCTTTTCAGGTCTTAGTGCAGCCACAACAGATCCAACATGAGTGAACCTTGTCATCATTCCAATTTACTGTTAAGTCTTCTTTTATGAATTGATTGTTTAGACGTAGTATAAATGTTAAATGTGGATCTTAATTAGGCATGACAATGAGATTGCCTTGACATCTCAGGTGAAAACCCACATTTGAGGCGGAATTTGAGGCGTAATTCCAGCTAAAAACATCAAGTGGTACTTCTGCTGGCTTATAGCTTTTGTTTGTATGTATTTCAAAAAAAAACAGCAAACACTCTTTTTCCACTTTTACAAAATTACTATGTATTTGTAAGTCACTGCGTGCATTAACTCTGAATGAAAGAAATAGCCTCCTTCTCCCTTATGTTCGTGATGATTTGTTAGCCTAGGGGTATAGTGTTGGATTACCTGCTAGAGATGATCATCTGATACAGGTTGAAATCCCAGTCGAGTAGTATTTTTTTCTAAATGTTTGGGTGTATTAGTTCATTATTTACGTTATATTTAGTGACCGCGGACTGTAGTTAGAAGTAGTCGATCTTCTGTCTTCTTGGCAATTAAAAATTTGGGGAACGACACCATCTTTAAGGCGAATACGTCCACCCTTTACTTTATAGTACATATTGTTCTCTCTTTCCTCTTCCAGCTGAATGTAAAATATTAAAAATTAGCATTAAACATACATATGATACATTTTCAGGAAAGAAATCGACTCAACCACTAGCTGTGCTCTAATCATATTTTAACTACTCTGTAAGAACGACGAAATGCTTCACAAGCAATTTCACATAAACATGAATTGTTCCTAAAGTTTACTAATTGGATGGTAGATTACAAGTGTTACTTACTCAGTTTTATAAGAAATAGTGCCATTTAATATAAAATTTACTTACGTGGAAGTGATCACCACAGCAAAATAGAACCGAAGAAGGAGATAGATTCGTACCCTTCGTGCGCATTTGAACCAAGATTCTCGTTCTTTCTTATCCTTCGGGACTGTGATGAAAAACCGATCAGGCGAGTTGTTCGATGTCTTTTTATACATCGGTACAAAACACCATTTGTTTTGAGTTGTAGAAGCCATATCTCGTGTAGCTAAAGCGTTTTTTTACGGTGCAAGGCCGATGAATAATAACAAAGAGCAACCACACGGAACAACACCAAAGCATCTGCTCTCCGGTATGACTGGTAACGTCATTTCCCATGATTCCCCATTCTTGTTGTTTTCGCTCCCGTTCGAAATAATCTACTTTTTCATTATTTTTTCGCCACAAATACTGTTCCATTCAAGGAAAAAACTAGTTACCACGTATAAAATGACTTAAAGAATTTTTGAATGTACTTTCTAAAAATTTGTTCATAAGCCCATTGCTGTTTTTGGGAAGAAAAATTATTCTGAATGATTTTTCATTTTTGGGAAACATATATACTCATTTAGCCTCATTTCCCACTGGTTCCACTTGAGTTATGCAAAAAAAAGAAAAAAAACACCAAGTTCACTATTAGAGCACACCAGACAGAGACTACCTGCAAGGCAGGCAGCAGGTCTGCTAGTTTATTATTATTATGGATACATCACCCTTGTAAGTATATCTGTTCCGGATTATTCTCAATTCGCCAAACTGGCTTTTTTTACCGTGGGAATCCATTTAATTGATACATCTGCATATTACCCTGCTAGTCACCGCAGAGGCGTGAGGCAGGGGGTGTTAAGGGGCGTCCATTAATTACGTGAGGCGATTTTTCGACCCCCCCTCCCCCTTTGGTGAGATGTCGAGATATTTGGCCCCCCCCAATCGCACGTTATATATTTTAAAATGCGTAATTTTAGTGTAAATACTTTAATGTGCTTGATTGCGTTGAATTTATTTTAAAAAAAACATAATTTGTTTAATTATTTTTATTTAAGACTACTAAGATCGTAATCTAGAATCACAGTGAGAAAATCGAACAATAAAATACTTAAATAGGAACTACTAAAATTCGTAAAAGAATACTCATTCTAATTCAGTCCACGGGGACTCATGTGTGATCTCAAGAGTGACTACTGGAGTGGTGAATACTGATTTGTTTCCACATGTTTTACTTAATTTAACCCAGTTTTCTCACAATTTTACACTATTTCTTGCGGAAAAAAATACGTGATATTTGCCGAGACCCCCCTCTCCCCCACGTGAGATTGAGTGAGATTCGGCTCGACCACCTCCCCCCCCCCAAAACGCCTCACGTAATTGATGGACGCCCCCATAGGACACCAGCAATACAAACGGGAAGGAACAGGGAAAAGGAAAATGGTGGGAGAGATGTGGCATGTTTGCTAGCAGAGAGTCTCAGAGTAGCATTCTGTTTGTGCTTGATTCACTAAGGGGTCATTCGAGTATTACGTGTGACGTTTTGGGTAGAGAGAGAGGTTGAGTTTTCCTTGCAGTGTTTTACGTAGGGGAGTGAAGAAGTCCGAGACAATTTTACGTAAGGTTATAGTCACTTCTGAGATCGTTGATATTTGTCATTATTGTCGGACAAGAAAAATTTCTTTGTTGGATTACCCTTGTTCTTTGTTGGATGTTGGATGTTGGATTTGCGGGCAGTACGCTTGCGTTGACAATAAATTACAGAAAAAACTTAGGCTCATTTCTTTGTGACTGCATTTGCTGCGAATCGCGAGATCGCGAAAACCTTTATTCCATGAAAATATTTCTAAATGTATCTTGTATTATGTAATAAATAAAAGCACCGTAGGGGGGAGTTGAATTTGTGCACACTTGGACAGGGAATGTGCACACTTGGATAAGTATATCGTTATCAATGTGCATGGTTCTGAAATATATGACAACTTACGTAAGATGGGTAGGGGACGAGATCATGAAACCTTACATTGTCTTACCTGGGGGAGGGGAAGTGTTAAAAAGCCGTAAAAATAGCATTACGTAATAATTGAATGGCCCCTAATGATGCGTGGGAAGAAGACATTTTATACCTATCAGTTCGGCGGTGAATTTCTTTATTTTATTGCTTCCGTCACTTCTACAGATATAGTGGGGGTCATAATAACATAATTCGTGTATTTATGTAACTCTCTTGATCTATCTCTCTCTCTCCCTTTTTCATCCGAGGACCTTCCTACTATTCGCTTGATGAAATGTCCTTTAATGCAGCGCTGCAAGTATTTCCCCCGCGCTAGGCCTGAAGTTGCGGCGATTCTCAGGCGTTTGAATCCTTCTAAATCTTGTACGTCTTCATATTCCACTTTGTAGCTATTGCGAAGGTGTGTTTTCATTCGTGAGAAGCGTACTGCAATAAATATATTAAGATTAAGTTCCGAGCCCCCACTCAAGACACCACAAGTTTTTTTATGCTTAAATCTGGGTAGTATTTTAGAGGAGAATGGGTTTAGTGGTAGGGACATCGGATGCAGAATTGCCATGGCTAAAGAAGCATTTTCGAAGAGAAGGAAATTGATGAGGGGGAGTCTGAGAAGAGACGTAAAGAAAAGGCTGGTGAAAACTCTGATATGGAGCGTGGCGCTATATGGGTCGGAAACTTGGTCATTGCGAAGGGAGGATGTGCGTAGACTTGAGGCGTTTGAGATGTGGGTTTGGAGAAGGATGGAGAAGGTGAGCTGGGTGGTGAGGAAGACGAACGAGGAATGCTCTTTTTGATGAATTGAACGCATGTGTGGCCCTCCAATGAAAAATTATTATCGCTCCTACAAGTCCACGCATTGGGGTCATTGAATCACGCAAGCCCTTCCACCGCCTCAATTTTGTAGTTCAAAGGAAAGGGATTGTAGTGTGATATTAATTATATTTTCCTCGCTTTTTTTAGAATCTAACATTCATCGTTGAAACATGATTAAATATTGAAATTTCAGCATCGTCGGTGCTGATAGGGTCGATACATTATCGATGCCTGTCATCGTTATATTCTTTCGATGCTAATTCCAAATACGCACCTGCTGATTGTGGCTCTTGGAATTTTATTAAGGATTGAATGATTTAACCGTTCAATTAACCAAGCTACTCCATATTTACTTGGCTTAATATGTCGGCCAATGTAATTTTCAGCCTTGATTGGTCGCAGTTGCCTTTTGGAAATAAGCGTGAAATACACTAGCGGGAAAATTCTCAGAACCGCTCTCATTTCTTCGAGAGTATAAGCCACAGCTTGCGTCGTGCAAATGATGACTGTGTGCGCAACTATTTTGAATATTCTGTGTCTTTTGCGGTCACTTGAGGAAAAGATCACGCTAGACTCGACGGAAACCGCAATTATAAAAAAACAGTTTTTCAGCGAATAAAATTAGCGGAGGTGATTAACTCCCCTCTCATCACTCATATCCTTCCTCAAATATACTTGCCGGAAAGATTCCGGGAAATTCCCGTCCCCGAGAACCGAAAACGTTTTGACGACGACCCAAAATGGGATGGGGATGGGACTCGCGCTTAAATACCGAGCATTGGTATCCTCTCATCACCATTGAACGTACTGACCTCTTGAAAAGACGTTTTCGGAGCTGAGCTGCCAAAGCGTTTCAGAGTTAAGATACATTCGAGTAATAGAAAACACTTTAGAAGCGCGTGTCTAGCCAAGATCTCGAAGAGTTTAAGTCGTAAATATCTCTGGCTGCGCTTAATTTTAATAGTTCAATTTTACGATATTTCGACGAGGAAAAGTGAAAAATATCTCAGAGGACCCTTTAAATAGAAAGTTTTGCCGATATTTCAACTAAGAGAATTCAACACTGCGGCAGGAACTAATAACAGAAGATAATCGAAATGGAATCGCGCTCGTGTTTTATTTCCTCTTTCTGCCACCGGGCGCTGTTCGCACTCCTCGTGGCCACGTTTTTGTTTACCCTGGATGCCGCCTCAGCGAGACGTCTCTCCAACAGGAATCAACGGGATACGGAATCATTCATGGCTCACATGAAGAGTGTACAAGAGTTCCGGTGCTCCGAGCCGCAGAGGAGGTCTGTTTCTTCCTATGATGTTTTGACGCAAGGGCTAACGCCGGGAGAAGTCATAATTCCAGCGGAGACGGTATTGTACCGTTGCGACGCCGGTGCCGGGTGCTGTGATAGTCAGGACTACTCCTGCGGCCCGGCTAGCGTCGAGTACGTCCCAGTGGTGTTCAGAGTCATCGATGGAATCACGAATAAGCAGAGGTACATGTGGGCTGAGGCCGCGAACCACAAGGCATGCTCCTGTGCCAAGGCAGCGGCGAGAAGACTGGCAGAATCCACAAGAGTCCCATCCAGAGGAAATAACCAGTAACAATTGTCACAGTCGTCACAAATTCACCGATTCGTATTTTATTTGGTGGTTCTAGTCACTGGTGATTGGTTCTTTCATCGACGTCAATGCTCTTATTTCCATTCACGAGCCATTGAAGTAATTTGAGAGTTGACTCATGTTGCAGCTTTATCATACTCATCTTGGTTTCAAGTGCTTAGAGTAAACATTATATGTCTGTGATTTTTTATAATTAATTTACGGTGTAATCCCTCGTTTTTATATTTTACCTACTTTTTTTTGCCTTTTGATTTTGGTGATGATAGATAAAAAGGATGGCTACGAGTGGAATGTGTTCTTGGACATCAATGTGAAAGAGTAGAGCATGTGAAGTGGATAATCAACAACTGGCGCTTGCGAAAACTGTTCTTCAATTATCGTTTAAATCAGGATGTCACTCATTTTCTTATATTGTAATCTTAATTTTTGGAATGATGGAAAAAAGAGCGTTTCTAATAGCATGGATCTGTTCCTATTCATGTGAAGGGCTTTATTATATGTTCTCTTTTAAATTGCTAACTATATTGATATTTTTCCATATTGGTATTTTTCTGTAACTTTTGGAGAGGGTTTTTATGTCTCGGCCATTTATTTTCAATTATTAATTTATAATAAATTATTTATGATTATATGGTGGTTTACTTTTGACTTTAAATCCTTTTACCGACAACAATTGCAATTTAAAAAATAGCGAAGCGCCAAAATTGTTGGCACTTTCCGTGGACGTACGGTGAGAGAAATTTGGCGCTAGCTTTAGCATCTGTTCGTGAAACGCGTCAAGAGGTAAATTTCTAGCTTATAAATTTGTATTTGAACTGGTCTCCACATTGCACGTAATCAGTTCTCGGAATTCCCCCCAAAAATCACCACCTTTGATGGGATATGAAACCGGGCCTTGTGATTGGAAAGCCTGCATCCTCGCCACCTTACCACACCTCGATATCGACTCCTTACAAGAGAATAACATTTCCATTTTTAGAAAAAGTTTTCTTAGAAATTGAATTCATAGTATTTTAATTGCCAATTTTATATATTTTTATAAATTTCTTGTGAAACATTGGAATTAGTCAACGGGTGACGATGTAGCTCAGTGGAACGAGTACTGGTTCGGCTAGTGATTCAAATTTCTCTGCTTCAAATCCGATTTATGCCATCTTAGGACTTCATTCGATATCCAGGTGGTATAAATTAATAGAAACTAGATGATATTAGGATGCCTAAAGTGGAAAATGTTGAGGATTTTTATTCAGAATAATTGTATAGAACTGCCTGCACCTTGGGATTACTGACGTACTGCGGGAAAAAACAAGCGGCCATTTATCAGTTAATCCGCAACATTACATTTCATGGGAAAAATAAGCAGAAAATGGTATTATCAAAAGGCGACCAAAATAACGGTATATTAGAACGCTCAGTAGCCACACCGTTGTGCAATGCCCTCTTAAATGTGTATAGAACGTCCGTAAACGAATGGGCGATTTCTCAATTGGTAATGCCATTGCATTGGCGGAACCGAAATTCTAACCCAGAATCCTTGAGTTTCTGCCAAGTTCTTTAACCAATTTAATTACCCAGGCATCCTCTTTTACCGTATATTACATAAAGAATCAGAAATATCTGGATGTACTCACGAGTACCCATTATACCGATTGAAGAAGCTCACGAATTCGAGTGCATGGTGCCACTGTCCTCAGGGCTTATGTGACTTCACTTGACAGCATTTAGCAAAATATAAGATTGTTTTGACTTATTTGTTTCAAGCCAGACGAAGGAAAATCCTTCTCAACGGACGTTTATTGCATTTTTTTGAATTACTACAGTAAGTAATGCATTTATTTTTTAAAATAATTGCGCAAGCATGCGAATTAGACACCATTACATTTCTGACATGTCAGAATTTTATCATTTTTTAAAATAGTCTCTCCCTGTGGAGCACACAGCCGTAACAATTCATAGGAAATTGATTCTATTTTATGGCAAATAATTCGGAATAAGTCTTGTTGTTAGTTATCAATGGAAAAAGCTTAGACCATGTATTTTTTCTCACAATTTATTAAAATACAAAACCCTACCGGTTTCAACACTTAAACTACACACCTTACAGTGAATACACCTTCACACAGAAGGTTTTTTCCGATTCTATAAACACTACTACGGTGAGTAATTGATTAATTTTTATAAACAGTTGTGAAAACATACTTTCTACACATCGTTAGTTTCTTGACGAAATCTAATTGTTAGAAGTTCCTAGTTTTTTCAACATTCTCCCTCTGGAGCTCACAGCCATAATCTATCTCATGTAAAAAAGCTTATATTTTTAGGAAAATTGCTCGAAAAGTAGTTTGGCAAGGGGATAATATTTTGATATATTTGGTAAGATGGGAGTTTTATCTTTAAAATGAACTCAAACTCATTAGATTCTAAGTGAAATAATATTTCGCTAAAACTACCTTATGCGGTCGGCCTTGGCGTCTTAAAAAACGCGCCTCGAAGTAGTTCCCAGCCACTATCATCTCGGCGCGTCACTATTTCCTTCTGCGGTCAGCTCGCGTGCGGTTCGGTGATCGCGCGTCATAAATTATGGGAACGGTGCCTCGCGGAGCGATTCACGCAACGCCGTCGCTGTATTTGGAGCGGAGTGACATAACTGCATCGGTTAGTTACGGATGAATTGCCATCGTTGCCTTCGGTTAGGACAATTTAAACGCTCACGAAATTATCTAAAGTCATAAAAAGAGTCACATTCCAGACATAACCCTCATTAATGAGTGCCTGTACCCATCCTTCTCCCCTATCCTGGCCTCCGTTTCAAACAATCTCATCTCCTCCCCTCATTTACTCCCTTCCTCTGACGACACATAACGACGACTACCTTAGTTACACTAACAAAACATTGATATAAACGCCTGATGATGATGATTACTTATCGAAACCCGGGTCGTGTGTGTGTTATTTCAAAAAGAAGTGGTTAATGTAAAAGTTTATTTATTTACAAATTAAAATATCTAAAGTCGGACATTTTAGAATAGTTCTACCTATGAAATATCGTATTCAGTAGATTGTCCTTGAATTGGAAAATTCTTCCTTTATTTCATCTGATTGTTTAGTTTTTTTATGCTAATTATTTTCTATTGCAATATAAACAGACAATATAACCTAACATCCGGTCCAAGAAAATAAGACATTATGCCGTGGGAATCTAACAGCTATAGCAACACAACCTTGGAATTAATGAAAGCTCTATATCAAAATGTACGTCTGGAACACGATCTTATATGGCTGGCAGAGGCGCCTCCAATGTTTTTTTCTTCGTGTTCAAAACTCCTACAAGTGCCCTAACCGATGCCAACCATTATCTCACTCATGAAAAAGGGCAATTTTATCCCTAATTAATCGATGTAGTTATGTCACACCGATCCAAGAATGGTGACAGCGTAGCATGAATCGCTCCGTGAGGCACCGCTCCCAGAATTCATGACTCGGGAACACCGAACCACACTCGAGCTGACCGCAGAAGGAATTAGTGACATGTCAAGATGGTAGTGGCTGGCAACAATATCGGGGCGCGTTTTTGAGATGCCAAGGCCGACCGCTTTAATAATAAGTATCAGCTACAAATGTCAGCACTTTCCAAGATATTTGACACAAAATAGAAGCCGTTTTCCATGGTTACGTTACGGTTGTGTGTTCCACAGAGAGAGATAGAACTATCTCTCTCTGCTAAAAAAAATGCTAAACTTTAAAAAAAATGCTAAAATTCTGACAAGTCAGAAATGTAACGGCGTGTTGTTAGTATGCTTGCTCAATTATTTAAAAAAATAATCAGTTTGTAAACCACTGTTCTCATCTCTATAAAACTGCAAAAAACGTCGGTTGAGGTATTTTCAACGTATGGATTTAAACAAATAAATCAAAACATTCGTATATTTTAGTTAATTGCTGTCAAGTTAAGTTGCAGAAACCCCGTGGACTCTGCAGTCGAATTGTGTATTTATTGACTCTGTATGATGGGTACTTGTGGGGAAATTAGTTCTTCCTGATTCTCTGTGGAATACACGGCGAAAGAAGATGCCTGGGTAAAAAATTGTTTAAAGAACTTGACAGGATTTCAAGGGATCTGGGTTAGAATTCCGGTTCAGGGCAATGATATAACCCATTGAGGATTTTGCCCTCGTGTTTGCAATTATTTTTACATATTACAACTGCGTGGCTGCTGAGACTTCTATTGTATCATTATTAATTCTCCTTTTGATAATACGATTCTTAAGGTATTCCAGTTGGAAGCAATTTTCAAGATAAACTAAAAAAAACTTTATAACAGTTTCTTTTTTCCAGCAGTCTGTCAGCAGTCCCAAGGTACAGGCAGTTATATAAAATTATTTTTAGTTTTAACAATCCTTATCCAGTTCTGCCTATGGCATCATAGAATTAATTAGTTGCTATAAATTGAGTGAGTCTTTGCCGGATTTGAACCCGAGAAATTTAGGATATTAGCTGAACCAGTACTCTTTCCACTGAACTACCTCGTCACCAGTTGACTCATTCTAATACTTCACACGAAAATCATAAAGATATTCAGCATTGCAGATTAAATCACGATGACTGAATTTTCTAAGAAACATTTTTCCTAAAATGTTATTCCCTTGTAAATTGTGGTAAGGTTAAGACTTCCCTTTCACAAGGCCCGGGTTAAAAGCCCAGCGGTGATGGAGATTTGAACCTCGATAAAATGACGTGCACACTCTCTTAGTTAGGGACTACGATGAGCGAATTTATTTGATGTTACTTACCGTAGTTGCTAAAGCTTAAATTATACTGCAATTGGTTTAGTCTGCTAGGGCAACCCCCAGCCACATCGGTCGCCTAGCTCCTCGAAGCTCAACGAAGGCTCCTGAAACCTTCCTCTCGACTTCCTATCTGGGTCCTTGCTATTTGTGTCCCGTATAACTACCATGAACCGGAGATTTTTGTGTAAATCCAACTACTAGTTCGACGCAATGCGAGGATCAGTTCAAATAACTTCTTAGGCATAGTATTCTAGTTTCTATGCGTCACGGTTGCACATAAAAAGCGCGCAATATAAAAAGTACTGACAAAGCGTTTAATCCACATGCGGAAAACCCGAGTGGCCGGTTTGTACCGTCAACCCAGTTATCACCCGGGGGGAAGGGTAGGATGAAAGGAAAGGAATGATAGGAGGGAAAAGAGTAAAGTTTTGGCACCCGAACGTCATAAAGGACGAACGGATCCCGTTTCGAAACCTGGGATTTCATCTTCCAACGTGTGGTCAGACAAACGGAATTACTTCGAGTGTCTTCTTCACGCCTTGTTTCAGCGCCAGAGCCTCGTCAGCTGCCACGAACGGCACCCGGGTTGCACCACGAGAAGGTGAGGATGACTCGGAGTGCTTGGTAATGGGCCGAACCAGCGGCCTGGGTCCCAGTGGCACTCCTTTACAACCCATACAATGTTCTGACCCTCCATTTCCTTTGACCTCCGTGTGACCCTCTCTGCGGAGGGCAAGGTCAGGAGGCGAGAACTTTTGCGCCCATAGCGGCGGCGAGATGAAGGAAGGATGGATGCGTAATCGCTTGGGGCGATACTTGAGTCGCCCATAGGCGAGTTTCCGATCGGCGACTCAGGATACGTAATAGCCATTCCCGCTCCCCCCTCAAGAGCCACGTGGTTGGAGAGGAAAATGCTATTTTTAGTGAACCCACCATCAGGAAACCAGATACACTCTTCTCATTTCCTATCCGATTGTGATCCAACGTGTTCCGAATGGGAAAACGTCTGGACTGACACGAGTTCTTCGACTGTCCCTCGTGTTAATGAACGGCATGTCGGCGACTAATAAATAAATTGTTTCGAATTAGTGATAGACTAGACTAGCTCACTGACTTTCTCTCAACAGTTCGTCTCCAAGTTGAGAAAGTCATGATCTCTATCTAAACATTTCTAATCATCTAAACATCTCACATGCCTACTTGTTCGATCCTATCTCCTCTGTCAATCCCTGATAACTGCCATCAAAGAATAAAAACAGATTTAAAATGTATTTACAATATTCTAACCTCACACATTGATTGTCCTGAATTTCTTTCCTCCATTAATTTCAGAGTCCCTTGTCGATCTAAACGTACGCATTCCTTACTCCATATGCCTATCCCCAGACTATCCCTTGTCAAGCGCTTACTTCACTACCGCCTCTCCTCCCTACTGAATTCTTTGCCTGATACTATTGATCCGTTTTTTCTCTCTTCAAACTCTTTTATCAATCTTGCCATGACCCATTTTCCTATAAAAAAATAATAACTCTCCCGTCTACCTCCCTTTCCACCTATGTTTCATTTGTATTTTTTATTATTTTCACCTTGTACCCTTGGTATTCATTGATTGTTTTTGTCTTTATTTAATGTTTTTACTGCGTCACTGTAAATTGGCAGAAATGCAGTATGTGAGCAATAACTCAAATAAATAAATAAGAATAAAGAAACACCTACATCATCGTTATTTGTTCCGTAGGAGCGTTTTTTCGTCATCACTTACGAAGGTGCAATGCAAATCACTCTTCTATTGTTGAACAGGCACCTGCCTGTAAAGGTGGTTCACCGGCGGAAAAACTGAATTTTTCTACTTATAAGCCTGCGACACATAAGTAATACCTAATTCTTCCTTAAAATATTGCTTCGTACACTCCGCACTGGTTCCTTTGATAATAATAATTATTATTTGCAATTTATTTATTTGTTAATTATTTACTGATTGCTAAATATTTCAATTCACTGGGATGCCAATTTGTGTTAAATTTCGAGGCAGGTTTACAGGTCTAATTATGACACATAGCTTTTTCAATAAAATATTTTACAATAAAGCGAACATATTATCTACATTACTTTCGACTGGTATGGAGTGAAAAGGAGGTCGAGAGGTTTTTATTTGCGGGTTTTTATTCGCGGCTGCGCATAAGCGGAAGGCCTTGGCGTGTTAAAAGAGCGACTCGAAGTAATTCCCAGCCACTATCATCTCGGCGCGTCACTATCTCCTTCTGCGGTGATCACGCGTGATGAATTATGGGAATGTTGCCTCGCGGAGCGATTCACGCAACGCCGCCCGTCACTATTACTGAAGCGGCGTGACATAACTACATCGGTCAGTTATGGATGAATTGCCCATTTTCAAGAGTGAGGTAATGGTAAACTTCCTTATTAAACGCACTATTATTCCTGATTAAACTTACATGATTAAACTCACATGATTAAACTCACGCGAAAATATCTACAGTCGGCCATTTTAGAAGAATGTCTACTATCAACGTAGTGCTTTTTCATGTAGAAGTAGCAGAATAGTGCCTTTTCATACAGAAGTAGCAGAGTAAAAGTATCACATACAATAGATGGCCCTTTGATTGAAAGATTCTTTCTTTATTTTATCTGATTGTTTAGTTCTTCATTATGTTAATTATTTTCTATAACACAATAAACAGACACTAGAACCTAATATCCGGTACAAGAAAAGAAGACATTGTGTTGGAAGAATCTAACAACAGCTAGCAACACCAACTTCGAGTTAATGAAAACTCTCTATCAAAATGTGCTTCTGGAAGACGATCTTATATGAATAGCAGATAAGCTTCAACGATAACTGCGGTCGAAAAATGTAATTTGGAAGCAATGGAAATGTGTTGATGTACTAAAAACATGTTGAAGATGAAATGTAAGGAGAGAGTTACCAATGAAGTAGTTCCACGAATAGTTAGGGGAAAAGAAATTTCAGGAAAATACTTCTTACAAGTTCAAGTTGTTAGTGGAAGAAACGAACTCGTTGGGCACATCGTAAAACATAAAAACTCATATGGAAATAATTTCCGGAAGGATAAATACTATTTATTTATTAAAAAGACCGGGAGGCTTATCGATAAAGCTGGAGGATGTTTAAAGTAGATTGAGCATTTTGTATAAATGAAACGTTTAGCTGATGAGAGTATGGAGTGCAGGGCTGCGCCAAACCATTCATCGAAATGATGACAGTTAATTATGCTCGTCGACTGTTTGCGTGGAACGAACTCGGAGAACCAGAACGAGATTTTTCTTTGGTCACAATAGAGATCATATTCGAATTGTACTCTAACATTTGGGAAGTCATATGAATTAAGTGGTAAGCATAGCAATATACTATAGATTACATATTATACTATAGATTCTATGTCTTTGTTTTTATGACTGAAATTCTCGAACCCTATTAGCACGAAATATTTTAAAAATAGCAACCGTGTATCGAAAAATGTCTCCTACTGATTATTGGAATTCGTTTTCAATTCATATTTAATTAATAACTTATGGACAAATTTATTAGAACTGAATATCGTGATGTTCTTTAGGTTTCGTCTAGAACGCTACACAGTACTTTTTTCAAAGGGGGTCTTGGTTAATTTTTTGCAATATATTTCCCAGTTATCCGCGGACATTTCTTGCTGGAACCTTAAAGGCCATCCTTTCCGCAGATTTTTTTACCTTCCCACGCTAATGGTTTCATCAATTACATGCGAGTGGTTAAAGTGGTTAAAGCATTAAATGGTTCCAAGTAACAGTAAGAAGTAGGAACACCCTCATCACATTGGTGATAGTTGCTGGTGAGATTTCATCAAATACCTAAATCACCTTATCACTTCATTCAAGTATTCTACCAACTGATTGGTTGGTTCTTGGACAGTGCCCATTCTGCATCCCAAATTCATAAACATTGGCTGGCTTTCCCTCATAAGGATGTCCCGCTATTAGACCCCTCTTCAATTCTTTATATCTATTACCTCCTCTTATTTCGTCCAAAATTCCTATCCTCTTCCTTCCTCTTCCGCGCTTCCCCGGTGTTCTCCCCTCTATCACTCTCTTCGACATGCCCTCTCCTTTCAAAACCTCCTCCATCCATCTCTTCTGCCTTATTCGCACCTCTGCCACAAGCATCCTCTTCTCTCCGACCATACCTCCTCGTTCATCTTCCTCGCCACCCAGCTCACCTTCTCCATCCTTCTCCAAAACCCTCATCTCAAACGCTTCAAGTCTGCGCACATCCTCCCTTCGCAATGACCAAGTTTCCGACCCATATAACGCCACGCTCCATATTTAAGTTTTCACCAGCCTTTTCATTACGTCTCTTCTCAGACCCCCCCTCATCAATTCCCTTCTCTTTGAAAATGCTTCTTTTGCGAGCGTAATTCTGCAGCTGATGTCCTTACCACTTACCACTCTCCTCCAAAATACTAACCAGATACATAAACTGCTTGACCTGCTCTATCTTCTGCCCTCACTCCCTTATATTCAGCCCCATCTTCTTACTCCTAGTAAATATAATCAATTTCGTTTTCTTGTGGTTTATCTTCATCCCATACTTTTCGCACAGCACCTCTAACGAATTCACCCTTGACTCTAACCCCTTGGCAGACTGACTAACCAATGCTTGATCATCTGTAAATCTCACTGATTTTATCAGCTCCCATCCTACCTTTATTCCTACCTCCTCCTGCCCCCTTGCCTTCCTTATCATTTTTTCTAAATACACGTTAAAAAGCTACGGCGATAGTAGGCACCCCTGCCGCACTCCCCGTCCTATCGTGGTCGATAAAAATTCTCTTTCGGCTACCCTAACCTGCGGCTTCTGGTTCATATACAAATTCCAAATCAGACGCCTGTCCTTCCAATGGACCCCTAATTTCTTCAACACTCCTATTAATTTCGTCCAGTCCACCCTATCAAACGCTTTCTCGAAGTCTACGAACCATGCAAAAACATCCTGCCCATACTCTAGGTTTCTTTCTACTAACGTCCTCATCACCGCTATAGCGTCTCGCGTTCCCGTTCCTCTTCTAAACCCGAACTGGTCGTCACCAAGGTATTCATTAGCCTTCTTCTCTAGCCTTATGTTCATAATTCTCAGAACTGCTTTGGCCGCGTGGGATATTAAGCTTATTGTCATAGAGTCTTCGCACATTTTTACCTTGCTCTTCTTTGGAATGAATAAAAAACATACATTTCACACTCTTTAGGATTTCAGAACTAACATAAATACGTACCCGTCATTCATATTCCATCCTCTCTCAGAGTACGCGCAGGAGAAAAGTTTAATTCTCGGTGATAGACCTACAAAGCTGACTCTGCTTTAATAATATCTTCCATAATACCTTATTGATGCATACCTCTTTTGCATCAATTACCCTCATACATTACTTCATACCCACCCTTCTGTTCTTAAGACTCCCAATATTCCTCCTCTTAAGAGTCTCTTTAACAGCTTTCACCCATGACTATCGTGGTTTACGCCGTCCTCACACAGTTAACTCCACTCTCATTTCGTAATTTGATTCTCATCCATTCGCTCGATTTGGCCAAACCAACGAAGCACACTTCTTTAATGTATGCCCATTAGTTGGAGTATTCAACCCGCATTTTTTTCATGGCCCTCTCATTGCTAACCCTATCCATCATACTTTTGCCGCAAACACTTCTCAGGTATCATTCCCGCGACATACAGCCTACTAGTATACTTATCCTGATTTAGGATTGCAGTAAACTCTCGACTATCCGTGCTAATAGATGCATGATGAAGTACGGATAATAAAAAACACAGATAATTGAAATACATGGTAGAGGGTTTCATGAATGGATTAGCAATTTAATTAGTGTGAAAAAAATATTTAAATAACAAGTTAGTGCGACTATTACGTAGAATTAATGATGAAAAAGAGTGCTGTTAGGTTATTATGGGACTATTCATTCAACGTTTTGAAGTCGGCGCGGTTCGGAGCTCATCGATGAACGTTAGTGCACATGAACGACGATACATAGAGCAATGTGCACTGGCGAATTGTTTGATGAACTGCCTGTATAGTAGTGGGTTCGTAACAGTAGTGGGTTTGTAATAGTAGTTCGTAATATGTAATAGACACGATTATTTTGAGTGTAGTAATCAAATTCGCTCAAAATGCTAAAGTTATTGAAAGCGCAGGGTTTTTACCACAGATTTACTAAAAACTTTACATCATCGTTGTTTGAAGCCTTAACTGAAAGTTAACAAGAACGTCAATCGTGAGTGCGAATGTCAAAGTTCTTTCATTGTTTAGCACGAATCAACTCCGCTTCCTAAATGTTGTCAAGACAACTGTGGATGTGCACAGGGTCTGACACGAAGGGGAATCAAGTACGCCGTAGTGTTATGAAATAAGTCATTGTGTTATGAAGTGAGCCATGTACTAGAGCGCATAGAATGCTCACACAACTGCATTCTTTTTCTCCCTTATTTTCACCGTTTTGCGTCACTGCGTCAACGATATCCTTCAATTTTTGAGGAAACCGGGACTAAACTGCGATATTCCACAGAGGAAAAATCATTCGCCTTGACCGGGATTTGAACCCGGATACCTATCCGGTATATATACATTTCCGGTATCCGGGTTCAAATCCCGGTCAAGGCGAATGATTTTTCCTCGGTGGAATATCGCAACAATATCCTTGTCGTTCATATAATGAAGTCCAGATTAAAATTTTTCGCACTTATCAGAATCCACATCTTCGAAACCTAAAATTGTTTGCAATAGTTAAGAGAAATTCTAATGAAAATTATTTGATTATTTCTCATTTAAAAAAAAACGAAATTCTCTTCAATATCGAGAAATTATTTTTTCCATGAGCAAACAATGGTTGCAGGCTTCACAGAGGCCCCTATGTGAGACTCATTGGGTGCCTTCCATTCGCTGTAGTGCGCTAAACACTTCGCAGCACAACGGCACACTTGTCTTCCATTCGTCCACAGACCTTGCGCACTCCAAAAGAGATCGGGAACAAAGTTGATTTGCGCTAAACAACAAAAAACGACGATAATGGCATCCGTGATTGTTGTCAAGTTTGTTGGTTTTCGGTAATGCTCCGTTTATATTACTAGCTTTTTACGCTAGTAACTTGAATGGTAATAACTATCATTTCAACCCTAGTAACTCTTGTATGGTAAACAATAAAGTAAACACGATACTAGGGATGGCCCTTACTTGCGTTCACACGTGGAACTTTTTACTGGCTTTCGAGTTACTAGGGTAGGAAGTCAGTATTACAAACGGGACCTAAAGTCGTAAAAAATGCATATTGTGAGGTTTTAAATGAAGAGCTTAAATACTTTTTTCTTTAAAAACTTGTATTGAACGAATGCAATTACTATACACAAAACATTCAGCCGTGACTGTTGTTCACCCACAGAATGGCACCTACCGGCAGGTTACTAATCATTTTGCCAGCGTACATAGTTCCATTCAACGTCGTTCGTGTGCCCCAAAGTGTGCTGATGTATTCCTTTGCAGTAACTTCAACACCTGGAATGTAAAGCTCCTTATATATCATAAGGAATCCCGAAAACAACGACCTTAATAAGCCACTGCCCTTGCCTTGCCCCGCCGACCTTTGACTGCCCACCCCGATTTACCATCAGCCACCCTCTTTCTGTGCCCTTTGGTCCATATGTAAGATTAGAATGAGTCTCCTATCACTCCAACCGATTCCAATTTTCCCGAATATCTGCATTATTTTTCGTAATTTTGTATCCCGTGTAAAACCCTGTTTTGCGCACATGCGACTCGCCAAAAAAGTGGATTTAACATTTCCAGTATGGTGCAGCTCATTATTCCATTCTTATAGAAAAATGTAATGCAAATTTTTCGTTCCATTTTTTCCATGAGTAAAAATTCACCGACCAATAAACTTGTAAACTTTTCTATAGTCAACAAAATAGTAAAAAACCAATATGGCAGCCAATCTCAGAATACGTTAAGCACCCGTATATGGATACAAAAGCAAAAATGTGTGACGATTGGACTTGTAAAATCTGCGCATTTAAAGTATTTGGCGTATTTTTTATCAAACCTCGTATGTCTATTTATTTTACACAATGCATTTGGTATATATTTTTTTAAATTTTGTGCCCCTTTCAAGCTTACGCTTAAATAGTTCCTAAATATTATTAAAAAACTAGGAATGAACGATATTGAAAATTTCGTCAGTGGTTAATATTTTTCGCGTATCCTAATTTACTTCGTAATTTTATGCATATAGTCAATAAAACCATCGTAATTTTTCAACGCGAAAGTAGTTAGTTCTAAAGTGTCGAAAATATTTACGACATAGTTGTGTCTCGGGTTACATGAAGTGTTTACCACTGCGGAATATGACTTTAAAAACATGACCAAGAAAAAAAAGATATGATTGCACATGTAGAGCACTATTGTTGAATGCATATGCTATGCTGTTCGCCTTTTTTATGTGCGCCATGGTTGTTCATGAGAAGAAAAATGATGGTGATATTGAGGTTGCATAATGCTCTTGCCTAGTTGCTGTGCTGCTATAATGTCATCGTCATTCATTTAAGTATTTTACCAGCTGATTGAAGATTGTTAAAATATTTCACAAATTCTTAAACAATTAGACCTTTTACTGAAATGAGTAATATTAGCGCATTATTATTAATGTTTCTTCGTTATTTTGGGCCGATGGCCACGGAATTTGAGAGGTTTTATTTCTTCATATATTAAATAAATACCACCCTGCAAATTTAGTGCCAATGTTTAATAAAAAGTGTGTGGCTTATTTTCGGAAATGTCGCGTGCGCTCTCCTCATCTCCATTGAAAATTTCGAGCGGGGAAGTCGGCTTGTTGTTCCTTGGAGAAGGAGCTGGAAAGACGGACTCCAGAGAGTTAGGATGGAATTACGGGAATGATATGGAAGCGAGGAAAATATTTCTCTTTTAAGGAATTTGGACCAATCAAGCATGGGGGGCAGAAAAAAGAGGATAGGGGGTGGACGCGGATAGGAAGGGTGCGGAATTATCGACGGTCGGTCATGGGCTCGTCCCCTCGGGCGGTGCGGCGGCTGAACGATCGCTTTCGGCGGGAGCGGCGGCGGGCAGGGCCTTGGGCCTATCGTGCGGTGCACGTCTCAGTACAAGGGAGGCAAGTGGTGATTTCCCTCGCACCTGTCTCCTCTACTTTGGTGGTGCCGTGGCAGTACTTACATAGGTGTATTCATTTATTTAATAGGTCGTTACAATTAAGCAATTGGCCAGATGGCAACGGTCAGGAATATAACATAAGAAATGAAGTTGAATACAATAAAGCAAATATACTCATTGTGAAACTAATGACTTACACACACACAAGCTCTTAGTATGCACCCTAGAGTAATTTATCTCTTATTTCATTTCTAAAATTTTTAACTGTGTTAGGAAAGTTCTTAAAAATGTCTTCAGTCAACTCATTCTATTCTTTAATTCCGCAGTTTATGAAGGATTTCTTCAGTACATCCGATTTCTGTGGCCTGTATTTTATTTTGAAACTGTAGTCCTTCCTACTTATATAGTTGGGTTTGTCTAACCTTTTAGTGAACTCCCCCTAAGCCTTTTCTTCCTTTACCGACTTGTAGATCCCACACAATCTATTTACCTTCCTCCTCAATTGGAGTGATTCCCACCCCAGTAACCCTAACATTGCTGTAACTCTCTCTCTGTCCTTTTGTATTTCCCTAAGACATACCTGGCTGCTTTCCTCTGGACTTTCTCAAGCTTTTTAATGTACACCTTTTCCTTTGGATCCCACACCGTTGCAACGTATGCCCCTCGGGCCGGGTGGTTGGGAGGAGGTTTTTTTTCTATCATCCAATCAGGAGTGAGAGTTGTTTTCCAAGTCAAAAAAGTACGTTGCCGAACGCTAAAAGAATCTCTTGGTGAGATGGAGTGAGGATGGAGGGAGGAGTTTTGGGAGAAGCAAGGAAGAGGGGCGGGAAACGAAGGGTTTCTTCGGAGCGACGCAAAAGAACTTCAAGGGCGCGAGGTTTTTGAATTCCCTGCGCTCATCGACAGTATAATAACAAAACACCGGGTCTGTTCTTTTAAGTTCCCACGAGAGTAATGCGTTGTGGGATGAGAGTAGGGTTGGGTTGAGGAAGGGTGTCTTCCCGGGCGAATGGTTTTCTTTTCACTGCACTATGTTTGAAACAAGCACAGTGCAGGGAGAGGGCAGGCGGCCTCGAAGATGAGGGCCTGGATATGCGCGAACCCAGTGTTGCCAACTCAAAATCAGATTCATTGTCAGTCGCTAATTTCAAGGAAACATTAATTAGTTTGATGCTGGGTGATAAATGACAGAAATCACTAGCTTTTCCGCTTGATGAGAATGCACTCAATGAATGTTTTGCACATAAATAATTGATTTTATCTTGAGCTAACCGGCAGTGAGTCTTAGAGAAGTGCTGGGTTAAAAGCTTTTTTTTAGCGTTTTTTAATAGGTCTGCCATTGACAGTAGCATATTATGGATATTTGGACTATTCATATCAATAATATTTTGTTTTGTTTTAAACTCTTGTATCTTATAGCACACTTTTATAGAAATTTTACGAACCAATTAGATGTTTTTAGAATTCTGGAAAAGTTAAAAAAAAAAAAAAAAAAAAACGGCTCAATGTGTTGAAAACATGGAATACCTACACCCAATTCCTCTCGCTGTTTCACGAGAGCGGACAGGTATGGGCGATCCCTTCGTTGTGTCAAGGTTGCCAGGTCTCAACAGACGATGAGCAAAATCTGTAATCTGTCAAAAGCGACGGTATTGTAATGCAGTTAGATTTTAAACGAAAAAAGGAATGAAGTCAATGGCTTTGTCTTCAAATTAAATTTTTTCCTGGAAACTAGTTAAACATGTCACTAGGTGCCAAAAATTTATGTGTTGCCGTCAAAGATATGCAATGGTCGCTATATGTAGGAACAAAGTCGCTAGATTGGGAATACTGTACAAAACTTCCATGCTGGCCGTATTCCATTCGTCAAAACTCCGCAAATAATGCGTAAGTCAAAGGAGAAAGAATCCTTAATTTTAAGCCGGTAAATGAAACAATTACGCGACAGCAGGTTGGTTACAGGCCGCGTGCTTAAAAATATGTACAATCCAGTTGGAAGCCTGTGAACATTGCTTTAGAGTCTATACTCACGCGTAACCTCGATGACACTGATTGATAGCGTTAATCATTAATAGTGCTTAGATAAATGACCAGAAAATATAATTTAAGTGCTATACTATACCATCATACACGTATAAACTTACACGATTTCTTTGCACGCGTAATTAGGTATTATTATTTTTTCCCTACCGGCAAGGTTATAGCCGGACAGCTGAATATTCGCCGCGGTCGGTAAACATCGCCTCAACGCCCTTCCGCGCTGACTACCTTCTGTTATCGTCGAAAAAACTTGAAGCGGGTTAATTTTGTTAATATCTGCTACCGCAAGTGCAGCGCTGATTCATTGCTCGCGTCCTTGAGCAACTAAATACCAGTAGGGCATGATCAGGCGACGCGAGTGTGAGGTGAGACGTATACAGTATGATTCTCAGGCCATGAGCCTCAGTCGCTGTGGGACATTGGTGAAAAACAAACTGAAATATGTCTTCATAGTGAATGGGTGCCGTAACGTTTCCTCACTTGGGATTGAGGAAGTTTTGATGTTAATGGTACTAAAAATGTGTTTTACGTGTTACTTAGTGGTTGAATGAAACACCATATATTACGAGTGTCCTAAGTGTTGTGAAGTTAAAAAAAACTCCCCTAAGGAGAATTTCAGCCTTCATCTTCGAAAGTAAGCATTTCTAATGCTTTTCATCGTTCTCCAGCATCGTATTTTCAAGCAGTGATACATCATGACTTGAGTTGGAGTCTATCATGATATTGTTATCAGAGGGTTGTCCCAGTGTAGTCGTAAATATAGGTTGGGAGAAAGGCGTCGGATATTCAGTGGCATCCTGCCTCGGGATCCTCCGGTTGATGAGGGTAAGTAGTGAAATTATTGGTGGCAGTTTTATATATGACATACAGCAGATCTTTGTAATCTATCGATAATTTCTTTCCTAGACGTGCAGAATGCTATAGACAAACGCGGACAGCGAAATACAAATATTACACTGAATGATTTGACACATTTCCAGATTCAAATCATATAGGTATTCATACCAGATTAGTATCATAATTCTGCCTTACTCCAACTTAATTAGACATATGGGAGGTTTGGATTGTAACATGTTATTCTTTCCGAGATATTTGTTAGTCACTAGTACTGCAGCATATTTCGTACCTACATCCGTTAACAGAAGCCTATAATTTTGCACTGCTTTTTACAAATAGTTCTGCGCATGTGCCTGCTTCCAACTTTTTCAAGAGTTCGTTGGGGTGGAAGGGGGGCTAAGAAGATAATAACATTCAATCGGTAAAATGCCAAACGATTATTATTACAACAGTGGGGACACTAGGCACGCGTCATTTATGTCAGCACGAGTAGCCAACCGCGGACTAGAAATCAGTATAGTTTAAGCATTTGTGATTACAGGAAAAAGAAATATTTATTTCCTTTATTGGGGTATTACTTCGTCTTAAAGCTAAATACTTTAAATTTAAACGATTTAAACAGATTTTCTTCCCTATAAATTCTCATCAATAGCTCGTAGGACATGCGCAGTTGACTATTTTAGGATTGAAGAAATCTATTTTCTATGAGCCGATCACTACGGGGGAATAGGTACGAGCCGAGTGCCTTTGTTTACTTTTTACCACAATTGAGTAAAATGCACCGACCGTCCTGACTATTGGACAAATTAGACGAATTTTCACACCTCATATTCACCTTGAAGCCACATTACCTGTAGTCACTTTCACAAACGTAGCGGTCAACGAACTGAGGTTAGCGAGCCAAATGCGACTCCTTGTCTGCATACACGTGTCCCTGAAGGAAACATTGTTAAAATAATGGATAATCCTAGCTTTATTCCTTAAATAAAATTTTATACGTTTGTTATGATAATCGTGGAATTTTCTAAATTTGTTATATATAAATATATATTACTAATACTAAACTTGTTATTTTATGTAACTCTTATTAGAAAAAATTATGATTTTTTTATTAAAAACTATGAAAAATATATTAATTGTTGTGAAGTTTTGTTCTTCCGTATTAAAAATGTTCTAAATCTCACTAGACTTCAAACCCTATGTGACAACATATAATTTCTGTATACGAGCTACTGGCTTTGTTGAGAGCTGGATCGATTTCCCAACCACGATTTCACGCGATAATCTGGAGAATGTCCTTCTGATGGTAATGATAACTCGGCAAGTTTTTAGCGTTTACTTCTTGGTAGATCAGGGATTCGTAGAGGATCAGGGAGCGAAAAAGGTAATATTATGTGATAGGATAAACTTTGGTCGTGTTTTCTCACCATTTCATGTGATATGGACATATCAAAGTCTTTCTTTTAAACCAATTACCACTGCAAAAAAGGAAAAATATTTAACCCAGGTTTTCACAAATCCTGCTTATTATCGACTCGAATTGCGTGTAACACTGGAAAAATAACTCTCATACCCTCCTCGTATTAAGCCATATTTTCGAAAAATTCAGGCAATATTTCTCTGGAATTAAATGGTAATTATTTTTGCACAGCACCCGTCTAAAGCTTTAAGATGATACCTAAGTAATAACCGTAATATTTGCTGTAAAATGTATCGCGCAGAAATGGCTTCCCAGTTAATTCAAGAAAGTTATTAAGCAAACGTAATATTCAATTTGAAAAAATTATAAGTTGACTAGTTTCTACCTTCAGCGATTTACTATAACTTCTCAATGGCTCCGTTATATATAAATGAAAGCTCTGCGAAACACGAAGTGCTGAAGTATCTGAATTTTATCGACATCTACAGTCAAGAGTACTTCTTAAATACAAGCAATCGAATGTGAGACACTTTCCTTCGCTCAATTACTATTGGAGAAACATTTAACTTTACCTTTTGCTTTAGAGTGCTTTATTTTTGCGTATTAGAGTGGCATATAAAATTCACAGCCTTGTAGTGTGTATACGTGCAGGAAGTTGCTATTAACTGCACTTATTCTTAGGACGGTTCTGGAGTCAGATTAAGCACGTTAATGACAGTTAAAAATAAAATCCGTTTGTACCGGCAACGTAAAAGGTGACTTTTACAGAGGTTCTCGCAGCGTTGTTATGGATTTGGGGAATTAACTGCAATCGAATTTGGAATTGGCCTCTCTTGGAGCACGATGGTTCTATCATTCACGATCCTTGCTGGGTGCAAAAGGAGCAAAATTGCGGAACACAATGAAGTTTAAGTCATGAGCAGCATAAGTTTATGATGATGACCGTTGTAAATAAACTGTAAAGCTCGGACCGTAATACTCCGAACTTGATAGCTCCTTTTAATCTTACAAGCTGAAATATGATACCCCATATTCACGTTATTTGTCCCCAGAACTGTCAAGTAAAAGATATATTTTAAATGCCTACTTGTATAATTCAAAATCATAGCCACTCCTAAACCAATCCTACTATAACCTGATGTCAGTTTCAAATTTGAGTAACCGGAATATGAACTTAAATATCTCAAAAACCGGAAGAGCAATTTCAGTAACTTGAACATGAAATTAAAGCTTATTACTCTTTACGTTGATTGATAGTAAACACTAATAATTAAAATTGATTTTATTTCTCATTATTATATTCAGAATGCAAAAACTACCTATTTTTCAAGCTCTCAAACGGATGCCGGAGTTTGATGCTAAAATTATTACATAGCTAGGAATGTAGGCTAAATTTCTAGCTTAAAATTTGTAGCATATGCCTTTGCAAGTAGTTGTGTGAAACTATGCAACATAAACATTATCCGTTGGGCTATTATTAAGCCATTTATAGAACTTCACTATCTCCTGAATAGCGCACCGTTGAAAACCGCCGATTACCACATTTGTTAGGTCTTCGACTTCAGCATTATCACTCAGCTATGACAACAGGATTGGGATAACCAGAATATTTAATAATTTTCGACATTTGTTCGTGGAAAATTCAGTCCGAGGGGGCTAAAATATGTCTGAAAGAGCATTTCCTGAGGGAGGATTTACTGACGCAGATCGGCCGACATGATCTCGAGCAGACAGATTAATTATCGCAGATTTCGCTTATTTGACTGAGTTAAAAATCCGTAAATATAATTGTTGTGTGGTAAGTGCAAGCTTTACGATTGAGAGAAGTGGAGGTAGGCGAAGGCTATCCAGTTGTCAAAAAAGAGGGGAAGATGAGGGCTACTGTAAACTTGTTTGGCTGTCTGAGTCGAGGGTGTCATACGGGTCTAATTCGTTCGATCTGCATTCAACCACCTTGCAATCATATATTAAAATTACGGAGCAGATGGCAAAATCATTCTTTTCTACAAGAAATGATCTACCTGGCATTACTATCGAACGCAATTTGTCCATAAATTTAAAAAAATGATGCAGTGTTTTATGTAAATTATTTACACTTTGCATTTTTAAAGATAAATCATTACGGCACTGCAAGAACGCCTATTAGTTGTGGCACTAAAATAAAACAGCAGTTTCATTGCAAAGTTTCCTCAACCGAAACAGTTTCAAAACGAAAAAGTTTCGCGAAACACCCAGTTGCGGGAAAAAGCCAGAAGCACACCAAAGAACATGCGATTGATCGGCGCTCTTAGAACATGGCTGGTTGTTCTGGGTTCTATGTAATAAGAAATCTTTCACTTAAATAAAGCAATAGTTTCATTTGGATTCATGAAAGATAGGTACTTCACAGTTCTAATTCTGTCTGCAACTATGGGTGGAAATGTGTTGGCTGAATAAACCAGCACTTGCAACATATTCAAATCCACCAATTTTAGCGTATAACCACAACGCAGCCACAGCTGCAGTGCAACTGGAACGGAATAGAAGAAACATTCAGCTTCAGCTATCTGTTGCCACTTCATAGCACAGATCGCACTGGTGCGGCTGCGGCACAATGACGAAACTAACCTGTTGTTTGCAACAGTTATTTGAAGCAGCCGTCTGACCGAGAAAGTAGCGGCTGCAGCCGTTGCGCCTCGACAACACTTTATTCCACCACAAACACCTGTACAAATATGTACAATATTTATCGGCGCATTAACTGTACAATTGTTCCTTTGAATATGGCCGGTCACGTATTTTAATAGCCACAACATTCTTCTCTGCTAGCGTACCGTATGGTTTCATCTATTTTCTTCTTTTATCTATGGGTGCAATGGATAGGTACTCATTCTAGGTGGATGATGCGTGGATCGACTTATGCAGAAAGAACCATGGGATACGCGGGATTACTGATCGCATTATTAATCTTCCTCGCATGACCTTCTTGATTATAGTTAGTGCAAGCAGTCACAAGCGTGTATGATAAAACGTTTTCGGGCACCATCCAATAATAGGAATTGTACAATGAAATGCAATACTGGGTAGAAGGTGGTTATGTTTTCCCAGGAGTAAGTTTCTCATTATGCCCTTGTTGTACCTAGTCGTAAGTGGTGCGTGAGGAGAAGGAACACCGGCAGTTATCAGTTCTACAGTCTCTTTCATCTCGTTGCTTCTTTTCGTCCGACAAACGTAGCGCGCTCAAACAATATGTGTGTTGTGATATCTGCTATCGTGCTTTATTGCGCTAATATTTCAAGAATTGATGAGTGAGATTATCAGCATATTTCCTACCTAATAACTTATCCATTCTAAAAATACATTTTATGGTAGAGTGTTTCTGGATTTCGCCTGATTTCGTTTTTTTTTTGGTTAAAGCGAATGTAGGTAAGATAAGATATGATCTAATTTGGTTGAAATATGGAATTGTTGGGTAGCACATCAAAAGGCAACTACCACCATGAGGCGATTAAGGGAAAAGGAAAAATCGATCGTATTGGACACTTAGTTAGAACTTGATATGAGAGTTTTTTTTTTTTTAATATAACCTTCGCCAATCGTGTAAATTTAAAAGCTATAGCGGCTCCTAACTTAGTCCTGGGTAACTCAGATCCTGGTTCTCACGCGCTGGGGCAGAGAGGGCTGTTCTCCGCTCTCCTGCGGGAAAGCGGTCCAATAGGTACACGCGGGCGGGGGAGGAATAGGCACTCTGCTTGCAGGCCCATGTACATGTACGTGACGGCCAGTCGCGACATGATGTTATCACACCCGTGGTCTTTTTACTTTCCTGTCCTAGGCGTTCGTCTTGCCTTGAAAAGACGAAGGAAAGAGTCGCGGTTCGATAGATCAGCTAACTCGCCACCCTGATTTGAGACAGGGAAGCTTCGCGATTAGTTATGCTTCAGTACAATTTAAAAATATATATGGCTATTATTTTTGCTAATTATTTAGAAGTTACTACGCTGTTGACATGAACATTGTTAGTTGAATCAGTTCAATATATGTTTTATGCCTTTTATTGTTATTGATTGAATAACATTTCACAGGCGTTTGGTACTCTGAGGCAAGTGTTATTTTTAGACCTTGGATTTCATCCCATCGGCCTACTGTCAACTCTGTCTCCAATTTTTAAATAAGAACTAGCGGCAACGCTCGCCATGCTTCAAAAAAATCGATATTCTAGAAGCATTGTAGTATCCTTTCGTCGATTTTCAGCTGTCGTTTAAGGTTCAATTAATAATTACGGATATTTTAACCATTATAACCCTATGGGTATGCAAATTGAAAACAATTTACTGCACATTATCTTTGTGGAAGTTCTTGTCAACCACTGAAACATACTTTTTGCACTAATGATTCTTCCTTCTATTCCTCACTATTTAAAATGTGAACTCTAAAGACGAACCGACCACCGAAAATCTCTTTCCGTAGAAACTATACTTTTTTTCTGTAGACTACTCACAAGGTACAAAATGTTCTTCTAATTTAACTCGTCAATACTTGAAAATATTAGTTCAAAAATGCCTGCCACCTTGGACAGTTGAACAATTTCAAAAAGTTTCGTGTTTTAGCTAAAAGTTTGTCGGACGAAGAAAACTGACAAGATGGAAGTGACTAACCGTTTAATAACTTCTTTTGTATGTCGCCCCTCACACTATTCAAGACTACTACAAGATAAGATCGAGATACTTGATTCTAGTGATACTTATCATCCCCTCATTTCCCACTAATTTTTCTTAAATTATGTTCCTTTTTTTGATGACGTTGTAATCCTTTCTATCACACACTCTCGCGGCTACGTACACTATTATAACCAAGAAGGTCGTGCGACAGAGATTAAGAATGGAATCAGTAATCCTGCGAATCCCTTGGTTCTTCCTTCATAGGTCGAATCACGCATAACCACCTAGAATGAGTGCTTATCCATTAACTTATCCAATTATCCATAGAATTAAGAGGAGAATTGATGAAACCATACGATCTGATAGCGCAGGAGAATACTGAAACTAATTAAAATACGCGATTGAACATACTCTATGGATAACTTGAACAGTTAAAGCACCAAGAACTTTGGTAATTGTATTGCCGTTGTTGCAGGATCGTAATAATCTATCTATAAAAATGCGAAGTGAAAATCATTTACAAAAAATACTGCCTTATTTATAAAATCCATGAACAAAATTGCGTGCCATAGCAACATAGGGCAAGATCATTTTACAAAAAAAGCGCAGCTTTCGTGCGTCAAGTCATCATCTATTCAATTCTGCATTTTTTTATTGCACGGTTGAATGCGCCACGTTCGAAAAATCCGTATGACATCCCAGAAAACCAAAGCGTTGCAGACGCCCTCACCCTACCCTCTTTTCATTTTACTGAAGGGCCTTCACCTCCCTCTACTCTCTAACTTATCTCATACTCTTTTGTGCAACACTCGAGTGATTTGCACCTAAACTTCTCACCTTAACTGGTGGCAGACGGATGAGCAAATTCTCCGTATAGGAGGGAGTTAGCTTCATGGTAAGTGTAATGAAACGGGAGGATAAGAAAGTTATGGGTTGCAGGTAACAAAGTGTTACAATCTCTAAAAGTCTGATTTGCTATAGAATCGACCTTGTCGTAAACGCCTTGTGCTTCTCGAATAGAATTGTTTGCTTTAGAAAACGCTGAGTGCATTGTACTTGGCGTTTTATAAAGCAAACAAACTCACATAGCTAATTCGCAATCGAACGCGGAGACCAGTTTTTCAGTGGCCGACCCATCCGGTTCCTAAATTCACCAACTCTGTTTCTTTTGCGATGTCTCTTAGCCACCTGCAAGAAATTCTGACGCGCGAATTCATGAATTCGACGGACTGCCAGGTACTCATTTACCTAAACCAATATTTTAAAATCATTTAATAGACTGTAGAAAGAAATTTAAAATGCCCGACGTCAATAAAGTTTATGGATTTGAGGTTAATGTATGAACTATAGTCTAGTGGCGAAGAGTATGAAGAGAAATCACACCTAATTCAAAGATATTTCCCGAATCGCAAAATGATTAATTATAAGCTCCGAAAAAATCTAAGGTTTCAGGCGTAACTTTTTATTACACGTCACTTAATGAATTTTTACTTCGTATACTCCATAATTTTGATTTACAAACTTGGCTTTGACAATCATTGCCATTTTCAAGGTACAATTGCAAGCGTTCGCATGTCTTGTATCCGCAACTCACAATCAGTGGACTGGGAGGTTTTCTTTAGAAATTCTTGGAACTGATGGTGATTCAACCCGTTCGACGTAATGAAGACCACTATTTCGAAGACCACTTTCATGACATGGTCCATTTTGAGGGACTTCGAACATAAATATTTCTGATGATTAACACAATGAAAAGTTAGCATTTGCAGTATTACCGACTTTGGAGGCCTCATTTTCAATTAATTTTACTGAACCATCGTGTTTCCCAACCATTGCTGGAGCACCATACATTGTTAAGCCCGATAAGTTGTTTAGTGGTAACGAAATGCGATTCAATATCGATGTAGCTGCGTATAACAAATCTCGTGACTTACATTAGTAGTGTCCTTAAGTGGATATAGTGCCGCTAATTCTAGCCTTTTTTAAATGGATATCAATACTCTTGATAAAAATTGCCAGTTGGGCAGTATCTGCCATATCTGTGCTTTCATCCAATGCTAGAGCATAAAACATAAACTCGGATGCTCGACTTTTCAAATTATCTTCAAAATGTTTTCCAATATCGTCCACACGCCTAGTAATAGTCTGACGAGACAGACTTATTTTTGAGAAATCCTTCTTCTTTTATAGACAGAATTTCAACGACACCCTTCAAACATTCCTTAACCATTTCACCATCTGAATATGGCTCAGATTTTTTTTTGCTAGTATCATGGCTACTGCATAACTAGCTTTTGCATAGCATGTTGACTCTGAACCCGCTCTAGTAAACATCTTTTGTTGTGCAGAAATGTTTTAAAGTCATTAACTTGTAATTGTCGAAAATGCCCTTTGTACTTATAAAACTTATTTGCATGTTAGTCTCGTAGTGTCGTTTGATGTTATACTCTTTCAAAACAGAAACAGATTCGTTGCATATCAAGCATATAGTTGCACGACGCTGTCATCTATCGTGAAATTAGTGATCACTCTGACTTTGAAACTCTATCATCGGATTTAAACAACGTTCATGTGTGGAGCCAAGAGTGGGGACTCGAACTTAATCTAAGCAAATGCACGGCGGTACATTTCTTGCGGAAGTCGTCCAACTATTCCCATGTATATGCTGTGGATGGTGTTAACAAGGCGACAGATGAAGTGAAGTATCTAGGAGTTACGATAACTTCGGACCTATCGTGGGGAGCACATATAAGAAATATTTGTGGCAGAGCTCTGAAGAAGCTAGGATTCGTCAAGCGTATTGTGGGAAGATTTTCGGATGAAAAAGTAAAAGAGAGGTGCTATTTCGCACTCGTCCGGCCACACCTTGAATATGCAGCGAGCATATGGGATCCGGTGCAGAAAGACTTAGTCCGGGAACTTAATAAAATACAAAGGAAAGCTGCGCGATTCGTCAAAAACAGCTACGGGCGTACTGACAGCGTTACACAGATGTTAAACGAATTAGGCTGGGAACCGCTAGAGACTCGGAGGCTGCGCGCTAGGCTTAGATTGCTTGAACAATTGAGAATAGATATCTTTCAGAGCGACACGGAGAACATCATATTAGAACCCCACTATATTTCCAGGTCCGATAGAAACGATAAATTAAGAGAGACATTTTGCCGAACGGATAGGTATGGGAATTCGTTTTTCCCCCGAACAATAAGGGACTTCAATAAATGCTAGGCGTAATTTCATTAGAGCGTTTCCTTTTTATCTTTAAGTGGCTGGTGTCCTAACACCCCCCGCCACACGCCTATTGAGGCGGCTTGCGGGGTAATATGTAGATGTAGATGTAGATGTAGATGGGCTTTTTTTATTTCCACGAAAAAGTAGTTTATAGTCCACCTGTCTAACAGACTTGTTAATTCTTCTGTGATTCTTCCCTTCTTTGGTCCAACGTCTTCACTAGTTGACGCCATAGCAGGTCTTTTTTTAACTGAAAAAATAAAACACCACGGGTAATACAAATTAATAATAATTAATTTTTATAAATATATAAATATTACGTTTCATGGTTCACTTAGTATCTATAGAATCGATATGGTAGACTTGGTTGAAGTAGTTTGAACTCTTATTATAAACATGTATTTTAACGTCGATCGCAAAATCTCTCCAGACGCAGTGGCAACAATAGAACGAAACTCCTGAATAACACGGAACTTTGTCAAGCTGGACTGTAAGTAGTTATGAGTATGAGTCCGATAGTGTTGCGAGCTTCCCGAAGACGCCGAAGACCACAGAACTTACATATCAGAAGTTGAAGTCTCATATTAACTTTTATCAACACCTAGCGTCGGAAAAAATGCTAAGTAACCTTGAGTGTTTAATAGCGGGATATTTGAAATAGCTAAAATCTATTAATTTTTCTGAAAATACGGGATGCTTAAAATAGCTAAAAAAACAATGAGTTTTCCAAAAATACAAGATATTTCAACAGCTCCGCGGGCCGCAACTTGACTCTAGGCGGGCCTCATGCGGCCCACGGGCTTCGTGTTGGCCACACCTCTTTAAAACGTATTCCTGATATTCAGATTTTTCGACTTTTGGCCAGCATTTGAGGCCTATTACTCCACTGTGCGCCGGGCGGGAGTTTTCTCGCCTCCTGACCTCGCCCTCTGCAGAGAGGGTCACACGGAGGTGAAATGAAATGGAGAATCAGTACTTCGTATATTCCGAACCTTTTTTTATGTCCGACAATGACGTGTAGAAACTTGATATCCATGCCTAACACTGTTTTAATGTCTCATTTAATAATCCATTCGCCATCATTGGTCGTTCAATCCTGAGATTGGTTGACTATAGCCCTCCATCCTTCCCCATGTAATGCTAGTTCCCTTGTAGTTTTTACATAGTTTTATCTTTATAAGATCTATGTATTTACTCCTTTGCCTTCCTCATGTGAAATTTTCCTCTTTTTTCTTTATTGATATTCTTCATAAATCTATTGTGGATCGGGATGAGCCCAACAATCTGGTTCTTCTTTTCTGTATAGTGTTTATAAGGTCTTAATACTTTCTTTTCTCCCTCTTCCTTAATCGGAATCTCGCCTAACTATACGATCTATTTACTCCCAGAAGAAGTGTTTCCAAGAGATTAACCAGATCAGACCCTAGCTTCCTCTATGTCCCCCAAGCCCGTACCAACCTCTACCTTAACTTTTTCCTTATCACTGCTTCAAAGCTATGGAACTAGTAACCCTCTCATATTAAATCCTCCCCATCACTCCAATCATTCAACGATAAACTATATCCTCATTTAAAAACTCAACATAAATTTGTGAAAATTTGGTTAATGTGTTGTAATTAACTTAGTTTGATAATTGGTGTTCAATTGATTAAATACGTTTTTATTTACTATATGTATCACGATTACTTGAGCAGAATGTATAAATTGTTCAAAGTTACTTGCTCTAATGGGTTACGAAATGACGAGTATGGCCAGTTGGAATGGTTTGAGACCATTAACGAGTAGGTCACTGGTTCGACTCCCGGTTAGTATCCTTTTGCATACTGAAGGGAAAATATTTTTTCAACCGCATTTCATTTTCAGCCTCCTCGTACAAAATAAGTATTTTTCAAAGCTCTTCTTCCGTGGCCAATGAGGAGTGTTGTACGTAATTCTGCAATAACATTTCATGCTTTTACTAAGAGATGATCGTTGCATTCAGATAATCGAGTACTATTGTGGTACTCATTCCAGGAGCCTCTCTTCTCATTTACTCCGCAGCAGAGGCTGGGTCATTTCGATGATTCGATTCATACGATTTGGTTTTTGCAAATGAGTCAATTTAGAGTCGATAGGAGATTGCAGGTTACGTACAGTTGAAAACGTTGAAGATTATTGGGTTTGGCCAGCATTCACTCTTAACCCGGAGAATATTAATGAATCATAATGTATCGCTAGGATATAAGAAGCCCTGCTGTATCGATAACTAAAAATACGGCAAACCGCTGTCAGGTCAACATGGCTATATCCTCGCTGAGGATGGCAGACGTAAAGAGTTGTTTCAATTTTCAAATCAATTATATTTCAGTTTAGTGATTTACCTATTTGCACTGTTAACAATTAAATTTATTGCGAATAGAAAAAAAAACAAATATCCGCTGAAAAAAATTTGACATTATGTAGAAAACAAAATTATGCGGGAAATTTCATGCGGGGTGAGATTTTAGTAGTTATGATAAGTTATTGAAGACGAGTAAAAAGTTGTAACATAATGATGAGTTCGCCATGTTTGGGTAAGATCTCTCCACGTGGTTTAAGAACAGCAATAGAAGTCAGCCATGTTTGTCACTCCTTCTTCACTTAGAATTCCCGGGGGATGGGGTGAACAATTGCCGATATAAACATTGCAGTCGTTATGAAACAAGAAAGCCAATAAGGAGGTGACGTAAAATCACATGACAAGGAGGAGGGGAGAAAAAGGATGCCGACTAATAATTAAAATAGGGTAACGAGCGGAAGTTCTCACCCAGACACAATTAAGTAAGGACGTGGGGAGTGCTCGCTCAGATTGCGTAGCCAGTATCGATACCACAAAAGCAAATATAAGCATCTACAAGTGAATGCGCCTAGAATTCAGGCAGCTGTGTAGCAGATCCGACACTACCAGGCGGCCCCAAAGACCAACTGACGTAAATAGCGGAGGACAACGTCCATTGAAATCGAGAATCGAGGGAATAACGGATTTCCTGTATGAACCTGATCCAACCTGTGGCGTCCTGTTTTTGGTGTATCGTAAATATGTCATTTTGGTTATCATTCTTGTTATGTGGTGATATAAGGTTTAAGTGAATAAGAATTAGACCTCACGGCTATCATTCATATATTGGCTATTGTATCTGTGGCTAAGTTAATTATAAAGAACCGGGCCGAAGTGTGGACTTTGACTTGTATAAACGTTTGATAAAAGGAAGAAGAAAATGTTCAATGCTGAATATGTGTGCACACTTTGCGTAAAGGCAAACGAGTTAAAGAAACTGATTTCCATTACCACATTAATTGAAAGCAAGATATTGAATTTGTTATCATTTGTAAAGTAATTACTTTGAATTGATGTGTTATGGTTGATTTTTAAGGTTTTATGTCCTATTAAATTTAAATACATGCTTTAAATGGTCTCATGTTCTGATTTGCTGAGCTAGCCGTGCAGAATTAGAACGACAAGAAAGGTAAGGATTATAAGTGAAGTGAGGGGGATATGTTAGAAATGGGTCACAAAAGAAATGCAATAATTAAATAGATAAATAGCCTTAAATAGAGACGTTACAAAGTCTTATATCCCTAGCGGGGGTCTATTGAGTTCTATAATAGTTTCTAATTATCCTTTGGAAAAAATGTAATTTTTAATATATCGGTTCTTCAATCGATTTATTTTATCTTACGGTTGTGCGAGTTTCTACTATAACCTGTTAGATTTAGCAACTTATGTAGAATATTTCAACATGTTAGAATGGTTTGACAGCACAAAAATATCACAGTTAAGTCGAAATATAATAAAATACACAGAAAAGTAATGATTTCGCATCATGATGGTCCTCGCAATTAGGATGGTACATTACGTGAATCATATTATGCTGTCCATTGGCCTGTTGCATTCTTAGCGGACAGTTCTGAAAATTCTCGTACGCTGTGCTACCGCCAATGGAGCCGTCGCACAGTGGTCTGAAATCGAAAATCGCCGGACAAAAGTCCAAAATAGCTTTTTTTGCGATAGAAACTTGAAACTTTGCACAAGTACTCACAAATGTTTGTGCATCATGAAATGGCAAGTCATTTTATATAGGTTTCATCCGTTTCTTAGATACTAAGGCTTAAACACGATCAAATTTCCAAAATAGCTCTCGCTTTAGTTTTTCTTCGAAAATCTTCATAGCTAAACATATGCCGTTGAAGTAGATGGATTTCAATGAAATAAAAAACGTTACAATCTGTTAATGTTGTATTTTCCCTGTGCATTGCATGAATTTAAGGGATTTTTGTCGATATTTGTGTGCTATTACGTCACAAAATGGCGGACGCTTTTTTCACTCAAAATTTGACATAAAGCAGTCAATAACTTTTTTTAAACAAAAATGTAACTCGAGATATTTGCACAGGGTGTTAGTCAAACTCATTTTTAAGAGTATTATGCAAATATCTTAGAAAAAAGTTTGCGATCTTTGAAGTAATAGCGATATTTCGATCGCGCGCCCCGACCTGTCTCTGCTCGGCGAGGCTCGGAAATTCCGTGGCTCCGTTGAACTTGATCGGTTCTGTGGACCTCAAATGTTCGAATTGTACGTTTCTAAGCTAAACACGTTGTGGCTGATATCCAAATGTTGTACACTGAAGATATTTCGAGGGTGTGGTAACGAGCGAATGGATCAGTAAACGTGTAACTGTGGTAAATTTGTCGTTGCTTTTTCTTCTGTACACTTTTGTACACGGATCAAGCTGAAAATTATGAACGTCTTTCACCTCTTGAGTGCGTATGCATATTCCGCAGGTACCCAATATGGTTTAGAGAGAAGACTGTCTATAGAATTCTTTCTTTGCCTTCCGTCACTTCCGAGGTACTCGCCCTCCCTCACTCCACGAGGGTCCCGCGAAAAAGTGCCGTTTTATGACGCGCGCTGCCTATAACGGTATTTAACGGGTATTTCCACTAGAATTTTGCCTTTCCCTTTCTGAAATGCATGTTTTCATGCAGTTATAGTCTGCAATTGGTGAAGGAGTGAAGTGCTTTCCTCTGGTGACATTCTGCAAGTCCTGGATATCGTGTGATTTTGTTCTGGAAATATAGAAATAATTTCCGGTATTATTTCCTCTTGCCGTACAACGGTGGTTTCCATTTACCCAATAGTCCTCCTTTATTTCAAGGTAGGCAATGTCATTTCGATTTTTCTTTTTATCTAGTTATTTCCCCGCGTTTATTCGTCGCAGGTTCCTCATGTGTCTTTTACTTTCTTTTGTTAGATATTTTCTGTGTTACTTAAACCGCAAGTACTATTTGGTAATTGTGATGAGAAAGTATGCTCATATCATCTTTAACAATCGTCTCCTAATTAGGTTTCTTCTTTGTCCTTCGTTGAAATGCCTTTCAACCATGTCACGCGTCTTGAGCTCCATGAAAAAATGATGGAAATTAAGGTAAAATCTTTATCCGACAAAAAAACTTATTTAGTGGGTTTTTTTTCTCGGAGTTTAAATATAATACATATTGAAGATGCTGTAAAAAGCCTCCGCGAATTCATTAGGATAAAATTTTTAGTGCCTTATCTCAAGAGGTGGGCAAAGTGTTCCCGAAGTGACAAGAGATTTTTGAAGGAAAATTATACATGGCTCGCTGAGTCAATCGATTTTCCTGAAACTATTCGTCAGTATTTACCAAGTACTTCTACAGCGACTGGTATGTGTTCTCCGATAATGTTCTTTTGTGGTCATGATTTGTTGCAAGTACATACATTTGTTAAATTTTGGGCTATATATGTGTAAACTTTTACTATATCAGGTACAATGGGAAGGCCAGAAAAAGAGTTTAGTACAGAAACTGACAGGTCAAAAAGAAGAAAAGTCCAAAATATTAAGACTTCTTCCTCAGCCTCTGAGCTCGCATTGGCAACCTCTCTTAGTTTAAGGGAAGAAGGTGATATTGCAGCTGCTCAGTTAATAACAGAAGTAACAACAACCACTCCTAGGAGGGCTAGGAGAGTTCTCTCGAAATGGAGGAAAGCTGAAAATTTCCAGACAGAGATGTCGCCTGAGGACGGTCTGTCTTTAATCATCTCTACGGGGTTGACTAAGAGTCAGTATAATACTCTACGAACCTCCGCACTTAGTTACGGACATGAGCTCTATCCCAGTTATGACAGAGTATTAAAAGCAAAAGGCGCGGCATATCCAGAAGGGATAATCATTACAGAGAATATGTGTGAAGTGAATCTTCAAACTCTACTAAACCATACGGTGTCGCGGGTACTGGCATCCGTTTCCACTGCACAAGCATCAAGCGATGACGTACAATGCACATTTATATGAAAGTACGGATTTGATGGGAGCTCGGGCCATGCCCAATACAAGCAAATGTGGGAACAAGCGGAATCATCTGATGAATTCTTATTCATGAGCTCCCTCGCGCCACTTCGTTTGTTATATGACGCTACAGGTGAGAGATTTAAGTGCATCTAGTTTGTCTTTGCCTATTGAAATAAGAATAAGGATGGGAAATAATAATACTAACACCAATTCAGGTGAGATTATCTGGGCAAATCCTCGTCCGTCATCTACAAGATTTTGTCGGCCCATCCGCCTTCAATGGCTCAAAGAAACCAAGGAGGTTGCTAAGGCGGAAAGAGACCACATTCAAAGGCAGATTGATGCATTAGAGAAATGTAATTTTGGGAGCTATTCTGTCACCTTCAGTTTGCTTCTCACAATGAAAAATGGAAAAGTTATTCTGCAAGTATGCTTATGGTAAGAAAAATTGAATTTAATTTGGCTTCGGAAAGGAATTAATGTGACTTTACAAACTTATGGCAAACGATTATTATAGGTATGCAATGCATTGACCGATGGTGCCAGTATGAGGTGCTATATCTGCGGAGCAAAAACGTCGGAGATGAATGATTTAAAAGCGTCATAAAACGGCCCTTTTTCGCGGGACCCTCGTGGAGTAAGGGAGGGCGAGTACCTCGGAAGTGACGGAAGGCAAAGAAAGAATTCTATAGACAGTCTTCTCTCTAAACCATATTGGGTACCTGCGGAATATGCATACGCACTCAAGAGGTGAAAGACGTTCATAATTTTCAGCTTGATCCGTGTACAAAAGTGTACAGAAGAAAAAGCAACGACAAATTTACCACAGTTACACGTTTACTGATCCATTCGCTCGTTACCACACCCTCGAAATATCTTCAGTGTACAACATTTGGATATCAGCCACAACGTGTTTAGCTTAGAAACGTACAATTCGAACATTTGAGGTCCACAGAACCGATCAAGTTCAACGGAGCCACGGAATTTCCGAGCCTCGCCGAGCAGAGACAGGTCGGGGCGCGCGATCGAAATATCGCTATTACTTCAAAGATCGCAAACTTTTTTCTAAGATATTTGCATAATACTCTTAAAAATGAGTTTGACTAACACCCTGTGCAAATATCTCGAGTTACATTTTTGTTTAAAAAAAGTTATTGACTGCTTTATGTCAAATTTTGAGTGAAAAAAGCGTCCGCCATTTTGTGACGTAATAGCACACAAATATCGACAAAAATCCCTTAAATTCATGCAATGCACAGGGAAAATACAACATTAACAGATTGTAACGTTTTTTATTTCATTGAAATCCATCTACTTCAACGGCATATGTTTAGCTATGAAGATTTTCGAAGAAAAACTAAAGCGAGAGCTATTTTGGAAATTTGATCGTGTTTAAGCCTTAGTATCTAAGAAACGGATGAAACCTATATAAAATGACTTGCCATTTCATGATGCACAAACATTTGTGAGTACTTGTGCAAAGTTTCAAGTTTCTATCGCAAAAAAAGCTATTTTGGACTTTTGTCCGGCGATTTTCGATTTCAGACCACTGTGCGTCGGCGAGAAATTAGTTACCCACCTCCCCCAGATATGTAGTCGAAGAGGGCGACTCGGAAGGGGCAAGAGGTAGCAGGCGAGAGCTATCTCGCCCAATATTCGTAATAGCGCCCCTGAAGGCATACACGGTGCCGTGGATGCTATTCCTGGCCACTTAAAGACTGTAATTCATTTCCCCCCTCCCTAGCAGGCGTGACCGGAGGGGCTGGTCGGTGACGTACGCACTACGTAATCGTGACGACAAGCTTTCGTGGTGGTTGGCCGGCAGTGATGCTTCTGCATTTCTGCCTGACCACGACCCAGATCCTCGTTCGCGGTCGACTAGGTCTGTTACAGGGAGGCTCGGCAGCCAAGTCGCTTTTCCCCCGCCGCCTTGGAAACCTCACGGCGTCGTCAGTCTCCGTTCATTTGTTTATTTTTTCTACCAACGCTTCCACCCGAATTTATTCACGTCTGCAGCAGATGGTGTACATATCCCTTAAATCGGAGCACATTATAAATGGTGAAACTAAATCCTTGGTCAGTAATAAACTTGAGGAGATATAGGTAAGGCGCTGTCCTGGTAATTCGAAGGTCGCGGGTTCGAGTCCCGCCTCTGGCTAGGTGTGTTGCATTTGTTCAATGACTAAGGTATTACTTCAGACGGCGTGATATAGCCTCAGATGATGGAAAGCCATAAGTCTCGATTACAAAATGTAGAGAGGTAGGATGTATGCAGACTTGAATAAAAACTTGTTAGGAGAAGGAAGAAAAAGAAACATTAAACCCTGCCTTATTCGGTACGCTACCTTTCTCCGTAATTCTATAGTATGCAAATACACTGTCAAACCGTCGCACAGTGGTCGGAAATCGGAAAAAGCTGGCCAAAAGTCCAAAATGGCTTTTTTTGAGATATGAAGTTGAAACTTCGCATGGAAACTCAGAAATGATTCATGTATCTGGAATAGCACTTCATTTGGCATAGTTCTTACCCGTTATTGAGATACAGAGGCTCAAACATGACCAAATTTCCAGAAAAACGCCCGTCTTCAGTTTTCTCGGAAAATCTTCCGACTAAAGTGTGAAGTTAACAGAGGATTTTTATGGAATAAAAAACGATATTATCTGTTAACATGGTACATTTGCTTTACAATTACGTAGTTTTAAAGAATAGCTATGATACAATATTGCTCTGTCGTTACAAAATGGCGGACGCTGTTTTTAGACAAAATTTTACATTTAGTAGGAGATTCAAATGGATTTTTGGCAAAGTCACGCAAAGTTACTTACATCAGAGCCTTATTTGAAGACTTCTCAAGGTTTATATGCAGTTAACTTTGAAAAAAGTTTGCGACGCCGGAAATAAATTTGATTTTTCGATCGCGCGTCGGGGCTCGGGTCCGCGCGCCGGGAGCTGGATTTACCGCGACGCAGTAAGGTTATTGAAGTGGTATGGATTTTAACGCTCAGCATTCACCGTTTTTTAAGCTGTGCTTGTGGGCAACGATCCCCAAAGAGTCTATAATGAAGACACGGGAGGATTTTCAGTCGAGGTAAGTGCACGCGTAATCGAAGTTAAGTTAGTTTTCTTTGGATACGTTCGGGAACCATGCCTTATATTGAAAGCGTTCAAACCTTGAAAAAGTGAGTATTGTCCCTCAGACTCATACAGAAAGACCTCCCAGAAAGACACCAGCTGGTATTCCTTCTCCCCGATCCTTAAACCCTCAGGACTCGTGTGCGAAAATGGTCGTTTTATGACACCGCGGAGCCTTTAACGGTCTTTACCGGGCATTTTCTGGGAAATTATTGTCCACCAAAGGTACACATACACATGCTTACATTTTTGGAAATGGAGGAGATTTAAAGTATTGTATTGCCAAAATTATGTAATTCTGAGAATTGAATCAAGGAAGTTAACCCCTTTATGTATATCTTAGTAACGGCTGTAGCAACAATTGAATATTGGAACCAATTTTAGCGATAACGATGAAACACTCCAGCAAAGCATAAGGTCAAAAAAAGAATGTATTAACAAAAGGCAAAAAAGTACAAAAAGTGATCACGTAAGATGTTAATAGTGCAACTCAATTACATTTAAATGAAATAAATAAATGCAATACAAAGAGAGAAGTTTTAACTTTTTTTTAAGCCAATTTTGGAGAATCGAAAAAACGCCGAGCCGTATTTCCATCATTGGTATTACCCGATCCAGGTCGGGGCACATCAACAATTAAGCCCATATTTTCTCTTAATAACTTCTGCTCCAATGCCTTTTTCTTAGTAAGTAGTAATTTAATACTTCCACGTGCCTGTAAAGATGTTTTTGAATAATTTACTTACTATCTTTTTCAAAATAATAATTTTTTAAACTTAAATTTTAATGATTTCTCACCTGCCACCGTTTAAACTCCAGCCGATACGATATATGTAATATACATTCAAAAAACCTTATGCGGCAGTGCAGCGTAGACAAACCAAAAGAATATTTATCTACATCAGCTGCACGACCTTTCATATCCCTTAAGTTATTCATCTCCGACGCTTTTGCTCCGCAGATGAAGCACCTCATACTTCCGCTCTCGGTCAATGCGTTGCATACCTAAAAGATTTGTTTTGTTTTCATGTTGGCATAAAAGTTTATTCCTATTCGATTATAAATCAACATAAGCATTACCTTTCCGTTGACCATTGTCAGTAGTAAACATAAGTTGATAGAGTAAATTCCCGAGTGGAAATCCTTTAGGTCATCAATCTGCTTCTGAATATAATTTCTTTCTGCCTTTGTAATGTCTTTAGTTTCTTTTGTCCACTGAAAGCGGATGGGACGACAAAACCGTGTAGATGACGGCCGAGGATTTTCCCAGATAATGTCACCTAAAATCAAAAGAGCCTAAATATGAATAGTGCCAGTGAGACAAGTTAAATTATTTATCAATAGGTTCGAGATGAATCTAACTAACCAAGAGAAAACTAGAAAAAATTGAGTCTTTACCTGTAGCGGCATTATTAAGACGAAGAGGTACTAGGGAGCTCATGAATAAGAACTCGTCCGATGCATCCACTTGTTGCCACATTTGTTTATATTGAGAGTGGCCCGAACTTCCGTCAAAGCCGTACTTGCATATTAACGTGCATTTTATTACATCTTTGAATACTTGAGTGGTGGATACGAAGGCCAGGATTCGCGATGCAGTGTGATTCAAAAGAGCTTGAAGGTTGACTTCGCACATGGTCTCAGTTGTTGTTACTCCTTCAGGGTAAGCTGCCATTTTTGCTTGCACTATTCTGTCATAGCTCGGATATAATTCGTGGCCATGGCTCAAAGCTGTGCTACAGAGAGACATATATTGACTCTTGGTCAACTCAGAGGAAATTATCAATGACAGTGCCTCCTCAACTGTCATCTCAGTTTGGATATTTTCACTCTTCCTCCACTTGGAAAGAACTCTCTTTGCCGGAGTAGGTGTCGTTGTTGTTATTTTCGTGCTTGCTTAGCTGCTGCAGTATCATCTCCTTCCTCTCTCAAACTCATAGATGCTGCAAGAAAAAGCTCAGAAGTAGTGGAAGAAGTTTTGTAAGACTTGAATTTTTCTTCTTCGAGATCTATCACTTGAAGTGTGAAATTCTTTTTCTGGTCGCCCGAAAGTGCCTGGTAAATATATTATGAAATTTTGTCACACAAGGCTAAAGTTTGGATAATTATTGAGCTAAACTATTGGAAAAGGATTAATATGTAAAAATACAAACCGGCGCTTGTAGAAGTACCGGGCAGGTGTTGAATTACAAATTCTGGAAAAGTAATAGATTCCGCGAGCCACTTTTGGTATCGTGACATAAATCTTTCATTGTTTCGGGAACTCTCCGTCCATCTCTTTAGGTATGGCCATAAAATGCGCTTCTGTAGGAAATCACTGACAGATTTCAGAGCGTAGGCGTTTTGTCTTAAATTTAACTTTCGTGATAAAAAGTCCAGCAAAATTTCTTTTTTCTGGGTCACTGATTTCTTCCCCGATTCCATTATTATTTTATGAATGTCTAGTCGTGTAACCTCGTGAGGTGGCATTTCTCATTGAATGACGGAGAAGCCTGCGTAAATGTTCCAAAAATAGAGTTTTCATTGATAGAACCCGAGGTTAGCCGATTACTACTAATAACGCGCAGGAATAACGCGCGGTAAATGTATCACAGACATGAGCAATCTAGGAAAATACTTCAAAACACATAAAAAAATGTTAAGAAAAACAAAGTGGACGTGACGATTAAAATATTGGAGACTTAAAAAAAGAAAAAAACACATAGCATACCTGAAATAAAGGTCGGATGTATAACCAAAAAACACCGCTGACGGTTACCAGGTAATCACGGAAAAGTGATTACATTCTTCACAAACTAATTGAGACCACTATCAAAAATTCTAGACACTCACGAGAACTCAAACTTTCCTTCCCCACAGTCAGGCTAGAACTGAGTGTAGGATGCGTAAATTAAAATATTAGGGGAAGTTCCCCTGGAAATACCCGGGTAAGACCGTTAAGACTCCGCGGTGTCATAAAACGACCATTTTCGCACACGAGTCCTGAGGGTTTAAGGATCGGGGAGAAGGAATACCAGCTGGTGTCTTTCTGGGAGGTCTTTCTGTATGGGTCTAAGGGAAAATACTCACTTTTTCAATGTTTGAACGCTTTCAATATAAGGCATGGTTCCCGAACGTATCCAAAGAAAACTAACTTAACTTCGATTACGCGTGCACTTACCTCGACTGAAAATCCTCCCGTGTCTTCATTATAGACTCTTTGGGGATCGTTGCCCACAAGCACAGCTTAAAAAACGGTGAATGCTGAGCGTTAAAATCCATACCACTTCAATAACCTTACCGCGTCGCGGTAAATCCAGCTCCCGGCGCGCGGACCCGAGCCCCGACGCGCGATCGAAAAATCAAATTTATTTCCGGCGTCGCAAACTTTTTTCAAAGTTAACTGCATATAAACAGTGAGAAGTCTTCAAATAAGGCTCTGATGTAAGTAACTTTGCGTGACTTTGCCAAAGAGGTTTTGTCGGAAGCGGGACGGGAGGTTGTTTGGGTATGAAGCCGAGGTAGGTGGCTTGGGCCTGGTGGAAGATGGAGCCGGGGCAGGAGGAGGAAGGTTGATTATCGAGGAGGGGGCGGAGGTCGCTGGCCTGGCGGTGTGGGTGCCGAAGGTTTCCCGGTGGACTGGGCGGCTGGAGACTCGGCGATAGCCGCGAGGATTCCAGGCACTTTCTTCTTCCTCTTCCTCCCTCCTATGGTCATCCAACTGACGCCAGCATAGTCGTCCGGAGGCTGGCCGCGCGTTCGCCTTCCCTCAGTGGACACCTCCTTTCTTCCGTCAGATCTTCTTTTGTCTCTAAAGAGACATTTTGTGTTTTTTTCCCATGGGCTTCTCTCCTATGAGCACCCTATAAATGCAGTCATGAAACACCAATATGGCAAAGTTTTTTGGGATTCTTTGTTACCAGGCAATTTGCAACATTTGCAAATTTCCCCACAAAAAGTTGTACATGCCCAGCAAAATACCATCCATCAGCTCGAAGACCGGTGACTCCTATCTCCCAGAGTACCTATTCCAGACTAGAAATCCTTAAGGGTAGTCATTGAAAATTCAGAAAAGTCACATAATTTTGTCCTGAGTCCACGTAACGGATGTCAGTAGTTACTTAGACGATCTATTCGACATTTCGCTAGGATGTGGTACATATATTTTTCACATATCCATCTGGATCCAGCACCGTGCGTAACACAAACATACTCCGTTTTTAAAGGGAAGTCCAAAAGCCAGATATCACGGAACTCACAGAGGCAAACAACATACCTACAAGCTTTTTAAGACAGAGCAATGGTCGCCGAAGGGGAAGTGAGCCAGCGAAAATTCCAGCCAGGGACGAGATGAAGGGGTTGCAAGGGTGGAAGCAGGACTCATGTCCCAATATCTCTCTGTGTATCTCGCTTTGAATTTCAACCTTACCACATTATATCAGTCAATTGCAAGCCTAAATTGTTATTCGTTCATCCTTAGCACCTTCTAAATTAAGGAATTGTCTTTGTAAAATTTGGAGAGCATTTTTTTAATTTTTTTTGTGAATATCAATGTTCTGTTGTTTATTAACAATACCGGATAGGACCCCCGAGACCGCGGTGAAACCTAAACATACAGCCTATGTCACGATTCCCTTTTTGGAAGGGACCACAGACAAACTTATCCGGCTCTTGTGAAAATATGTCGTGGTCACTCGTTTGAACTGCGTGAAAAAAAGATGGGTGATATACTACCCTGACCGAAGGATCGGATCCCATCCAATGCCTACGACGGAGTGTACAAGATTTAGTGCAACTGTGGGATGACATGCATCGTACAAACAAAAAAAGGTGTGAAGTGCCAACTTTAAGAACACTGACGGGCGATGGAGAATAAGCAATTCCACCTCTCCCCTGCGGCAGAGCATGCCTATTCCGAGCCTGGACATACCATTTACTAGGAAGAAGCCACGGTGATTTACAGGGAATCTCCATACTTCCCGAGAATCATTCAGGAGGCTATAGAGGTATCAAAAGACCAAACTAATTTCAACCGGGAGGAAGGGTATCACTTGTAAAGCAAATGGATAATACTATTCTGTGCAGAAGCGGCCGACATGGAAGATTCCCGCCAACGGGGGAATATTTGCGCCAACGGGGAAAAATGACGCCACAAATGAGGACCTATCGTTGATAGGTCGTCAATTACCGCCATCATCACTTCGACCTGAAGACGCCTTCTGGAACGCAGGCGAAACTGTTATCATAAAAACAATGATGCGGTGAAAGGCCCAAATAATGCAGCCTCGAGCTACTAGTAAGATATTTATTTTGACTTGCTCTGCGTCAGCCTACTGATTCCCATTTTTTGGCTAGCCGAGACGACTGTTTCTTAAGACTGTGACAGGGGTTTAATTTCAGCCGGAGTGGTCCGGAGCGCTGCTCCGGTATTTTTGGCAATACCGGAGCGGCACGGCGGAGGAATAGGGCCGGAAAAGAAAGCGACGGGAGAAACGAAGGAATAATAATTGATGAATAACAAAAATTGTATCGTAAATAATGATTTTGAAAGGAATGTTGAAATATCATTAGTTGAATAAAAATGTATTAAGAGGGAAACTTAAATCCATTATAAACTTAAATGGTAGAAATGAACAAGGAATGTAAGAAATCAAATCAAATCATTTGTAAAAGCCCTTACTATTGTATTGAATTTCAATGAAGGCCTTTTCACTTAGGTTTGTAATACATGAGCGGGACACAGGAACATTTTCTCTGGCCACTCAATCAAGCCGGGGGATGTTCTATAACTTTAGACCTTCGTACCCCCTCGTGCTTTGATACTCCGGTGTTTCTAGGCATGAAATTAATCCCTGGTATAGGCAAACGTGTCAGGTATGTATTGGAGAAAAATCCGTAAATACATTTTGAATGAATTCACTTAGCAAATGTACCTAAACCAATTCATAAGGAATCGACCAACTGCGACACAATGCAACATTCATTCGTCATATAGCCATATACGGATAATTTATTTTTGCTCCCAGAAGGAAATCTGTGTGCACATTTCCTAATGGACTTGGTTAAATGTAAATTTTGGCTGCATAATCATTTATCCACACTTTGCCATCGGAAGTGGTTGATTGTTTCTGCCATGATTTGGGTTCATTTTATCTAAAGGATCGGTTAACACCAGGGGTGGCTCCAGACCAGAGGTTGGGGGGGGGGGGGGAGGAGGCACCACTGGCTTTAGAGGTATGGAATACTTCCCAGGAAAAACGGAGTCCGGGGATCTCGTCCAGGGAAATCGTAACAATCTATGTGTAAAATGAAAAAGAAACTCTTATTTAGCTTAAGATATATGCCCACCATCGTACTTAACAGCATAAAATAATTTTGACATTTAGTTTTAGGTCTATGAAAAAATAAATAAAATACGCCGGGTTTAGGGGGGCCCCTTAGAGCCGCCAATGGCTCACACATGTCCCTGATATTTCATATGTCCCGCCCGGTGACTGCTAGCATACCAGCTGGCATCTGACTAATTCATTATGGAAACACTCCTCTCAATATCTCGATGAGGAACACATGATGCCGTAGTTCTCCCGCGTCTACCGCCTTCGAGATCGCAGGAGTCGCAGGGCGTGTTATCGCATGGCTACGGTCAGTGCTGTCACCTTGCGCTGCTTACGAAAACCAACTGGAAATCCGTTGAGAGAGACCGCGGGAAAGGCAAAATCGTGGAGAAGGAATACCGTGCCCAGCCGCACGGTCAAGGTGCAATTTTATCATCACCTTTCGGTACTCAGCCTTTTTGTAAGTAGATATTATGTGCACATAACTCGTCAAATATTCACTCCCAATACATTTATTTGAAAATGAGGAAAGTGTTCGAAGAGAATAGAACGTAAGTGGTCACCGCTTAAAAATAAACATTTATTAATAACTAGCGAAGGTACCCGTTGAATATCAACGGGAAGAATATTATCATTTAAATTGATTGTAATAAACCATTAATATCTTATTTACTGCAAATAAACATAACTAGCGAAGGTACCCGTTGAATATCAACGGGAAGAATATTATCATTTAAATTGATTGTAATAAACCATTAATATCTTATTTACTGCAAATAAACATTGAATTAATGGATATACACGGAATATTGACTCAAACAATGAGTATGGTCGTAATGGGGACAATGACTCAAAAACGTTAAAATATTGCGAAAAATCGTTAAATTTTAAAAAAATACTTCGGAATTTTGACCGGAATACAAAATTCGGTTGAAGGAATAAGAATCTTTGTTTTATTTTCCTTCTATTGGTACCCGTCCCAATAATAGAAAACCGCTATTTCCAATTTAATTTTGCAAATAAAAAAAAGAATTGCAGCCAAATGAAGATCCAGCTTCATGAGTATTTCTTGTGTGAAAGTTACTGACACATATATATAGACATCGGTAATTATTATAGTAGACTAGTGAAGATGCCTGTGGAATATCAACGGGAAGGAAAAGAATCAACACTGCGCGTGGCTGCGTATTACGTAAAATGTTTCGATGAAATTTACTATTTAATAGCAAAAATAAAATTTCGATTTATCATTTAAAATATTATCATTTACGTATCTTATTTAGAGCAAAGCATCATTAAGTTAATCGATTTACATGGAATAATGGCTTAAACAATGAGCATGGTCGTCATGGTGACGATTTGTTCAAAAACGTTAAAATATTGCGAAAAATCGTTACGTTTTAGCAAAAATGTCGGAATTTCGAACACAATACAAAATTCGATTGGAGGAATAATAATCTTTATTTTGTTTTATTTCTATCAGTACCTTTTCCAGTAACAGAAAACCACTATTTACAATTTAATTTTGCAAATAAAAAAAGGTCTGCAACCAAATGAAGATCCAGCTTAACGTGTATTTCTTGTGTGATAATTACTGACACATATAATTATTATAGTAGGTTGTAATTAGCTATATTTTATCGTAATTAGTGATTAGATTTACAAATGGCAGTATATTTTAGTTATAAGTTACTGGACTTCTTACGTGGTAATGCAATGCCTAATCTAACAATGAGACCTAAATTCTAATTGAAACATATCAGTTGGATGCATGAGTTGGATTTCGACACCGGAACCTCAGAGTAGCCAAGGTGGCTAGTTAACTTCTGGACTATCGAGGACAGTTTAATAGCCGCTGACATTCCAGTTAACTTACGGTAAAATAGCTTGAAATTGTGAGAGCATAAGCTTCGGACATTTTATGAATTCCGTTGTATGATGGATGAAATGAATATAGCAATATTAATGAGAAAGAACTTGTTTTTTAAATTAATGAAGGTCTCGGTAAATAACTCGTAATGAATATTAAAGTCTTTTACTAGACTTATTTGTTTCTCACCGTACCACCCTATAAAAACATTCCCAACCAAAGTTTATTTTTGCGATTTTTTAAAAGCATTACTATTTACTTTTTAATAAGTTTACTTTTTAAAATAATTAATAAAATATTTTTAATATTTCATTTATACGTGATCTGAGTCAGAAATTTCTTTTTCCATTAAAACCTTTTCCGGAGAGCACATCTGTATCATATGTCATGGAAGACGACTTCTATTTTTGGAAAATATCTAGAAGATAAATTATATGCACTATGCACTATATGACAATTCGGGCAAAAATCATTAGCCCTGAAGACGATGGCAGACTATGCCATTGAAACGTCGGTGCAGTTTAACACCATTACCCGGCTGGAAACCCGAGAACTATTCATCCTACCCATATGAAATGTACAACGCTCCTTCTTTCAGTTTTTTCAAATATTCTTTCACGCGCTATTTCCATGTTCCACATCAAAAGCAGAGCGAACCACAAAGCACTCTTTTTTCCATTCAATTCACTTTCCTTCCTCTAAAAACGTTTTCCTATTCTCTCCAGTCTGCATGTATTGTGTTCTAACACCCGATGCCACACGCCTCTGCGAAGCCTCCCTCCCCCCGGGGATTATGGAGATGTAGAATAATTTGAGGATGTGACATTTTTGAAGAGGAAGATTTGCAATTTTTTTCCGGAGATATACGATAGGTCTGTTTTAAAAAAATATTTATTCTCCAATTTATACTTTTTAACATAACTATGTACCAAAGTTGTAAACCATATTCAATTGATGTACAATACGCATAATAATTTTCATTGTAGCCCTGAAGACGCATGGATACAAATGCAAAAGTCGGCAAAGATAATACCTAAATATTTTTCAAATTAATAGACCTATATCTCCTGAAAGAAGAAAAAAAATTACATAATAAAAAAGAGGTCATGAAGAGGATTGTCTAGGAAGATTTTCTTCTGCAAGATAATTGCCTAGAAAATAAACAAAATTTTCATTTTTATTCGTAACAGGCATCATTATCGGACAGTGTTTGTTTGACAATACACGTAATCTTCACAAGGAGCGCTAGGTCTCTATATAAGTGACGACATAAAATTAAAACTCTTCCACGTCACGGATAACGCTGACGTAGGAATTAGGAGAGAGAAGATTAAGTTCTCTCCCCTCTCATTGCTGGAGGCGAAATCGCGGAAGAGAGTGCGTGAGATAGTCCAGACGTCTGCCAGAAGAAATTAAACGTCGACATCCCGTTAAAGAAGACGCAAGATCGTCATAGAGCTCATCTCAGTCCAGACGTCTTCTCATCTGAAACAGATTGAATGACGATCGCATAAAAGGTGAGGAGTGAATCTGGTTTCTTGACCGTGGTTTCACTAAGAATAGCCTTTTCCACCCACGTGGCTCTGATGGCACACAGGACGGCGTGTATGCTATTCCTGGGGTCTCAAACACTACAACTCATTCTCCTCCCCCCTACCTTCCCGAGTAGGAGTGACCGGAGGGGCTGGTCGGTGACGTACGCTCATCGTAATCGTGACGTCAAACTTTCGAGGTGGATGGCCGCCACTGATGCTACTGCTAGTCTACCTGGCCACGACCCAATTCCTCGTTCGAGGTCGAGAGGAGGCGCGGTAGTTGAGTCGGCGAAGAATCGCATTGCACCAATTATTCCCGCACATTGAAGCAATAATAAAATAACACTTCGTAATGCTCCAAAAATTGACAGAGAACCTTTATGGACCCGGGAGTTTCATGACGTATTCAAAGAATCCATTTTTTAATGAAGAAATTCATTACCGAAGAATTAAAATAACTTAGTTAACTCAAAAAAAACATTTATTGTCACGACCCGGGTTTCAACACTTCGGTGTCATCTTAAGGTCTTGACCCCCTGACCTGAAGATGACATCAAATGTTGAGACCCGGGTGGTGAGAATAAACATTTAGTAGAGTCAACTAAGTTAGTTTAATTCTTCCTTAATGGATAACATCCACAAGATCAAACCTACAACAGTTTCCTTTGTGAAAAAAATTCGTACTTTTCCACACTTCATTAAAAAACTGAGACCGGTTTCACATTGATAACGCATCTTCTGGCACATTCTGAAGCTTCAACCATTTCATATACATATATATACAAAGATAAATTTATTCAAAACAATGGTGGGGGTTGGTTTGAGATGTGGGAGGGGAGCACGGCTGTAAGAGCATGGCAGAGTGAGGAAAAACAGGAAGATAGAGCATTTTTACACACATAGTAGGGTTGAGACCGAGGACTATTGATAGTTGGGTAAAGATTTGAAGAACACAGACCCAAGCCTTACGTACAGAATTTGGGGAGAGGGTGGTGGAAAATGCGAAAGGAAATAAAGGAAATTGAATCGGGGGAGGACAGTTGGAGGGGTAGAAGGTCACCAAGATATAGTGTTTTCTATTTTTTAAAAGAAGTCAAGCCTGAATCAATCAAATTTATTATGTAAAGAAGAGAGGCAAGGCATGGAACGATGACAGGAGCCGCAAGAATAGCGAAGACACACTTCAATTGGGATTCTTCAAATGCTCTAAATACGAATAGGAAGGAAAACTTCTGGACGGGGTAGCGGAAAGGTTGCCAACATCCTTCGAGGACATGGGAAAGCTGATCCCACAGCATTCGCAGCTAATCGCAAAGTTTATTAAGGAGAGCATCCAAGCCCTGCCCGAAGAGTGAGGAAGGAGAAGAAGAGCAGAAGACTCAAGAAGACGACTCAATGTGAGGCAAGAACGAAGAGAAGGCCCAAGATACAATAGCGTAAACCATTGTAAAGGAAAAGAAGAGGAGGACAGAAAAGGAGGATAAAGTAAAAAAAAAGAGTTCCTTTTGTTTATGTGCATGAAAATTTAATATAGAAATAATATTGTCATTTGAAATAAATAGGACCTAAAGGCTTAAAAATAATGATTGTTTCCTTGTTATAGTTAAATATTTGTAATCATATCATTAAATAACTCAAATTTTAAGTAAGTAAGTAAAGAAAAAATGTTTGAATAAATGGGGGTAAAGACTAAGAAACCTCAAGATTCTATAAATGACTTCGGGATAAAAAGAATCTCAACCCAACTCACAAGTAGAGAATGGGTTGAGTCATAGGGAGAGGATCCTAGGGGTTTGGATTGCAGGCTTGACATCTGCCACCATTCCGATTCTCTCAGTCTCTTTCTTTGTCCCGTCGCCAGACTACCACACGGCATCGTCGCTATACGTTCTTTTGTTTTTATAGTTATTTACAACGCTCCCATTCGGACTAATTCATATATGCAGCAGATGACGAACAGGACCACAATAGAAATAGTTTATAATAGAGTGGGGTGCCGAGATAAGCCAAATTCGAGTCATTAACTTCTGGAGCAGTGGCCATGTTGGTTACGCTCCAGCTTGGGACCACTTAAGGCCACTTGTTCGAATCTTGCGTAAGGTATGGCTGTCGTACTTGTATTAGGATTAAGGATTTACTTTATTCCGCGTGATGTAACCGCAGCTGAGTGAACACCGAGGGTAAAAATGTGAATTGAAGGCAATCTCAATCGCAGCGCTGATCAAAGTGTAATGAAGAGAGGTGAAATATATACATAGTTGAATAAAGAAAAAGTCGAAGGAGAAAGGGTTTTGTGCTTATTTTAAGAGCAGTCGAAGTAATCTAATCTTCATCTAAACCCGTCTTAATCGATAGGCACCCTCTAACAATAACGTTCTAATAAAATATCAAGCCGTTGGTATTTCAACCTATTCTTTTAAGCAATTTCCAAGAATATCTTTTTCTAAAGATGTGGGAAACATTAAAAAAAAACTCCGGAATAAAAGGTAGATTAGATTATAATTATAAAGTTAGTGAAGTTCACTGCAGAACTGAAAGCAATTGAGAATTTATAATTAGGTTGTTCGACAGAGAGTGTGATTAATTTTGTTGTGTGTCCCCCAGAGAAGCTTAAGGATACTTCACTTCTGAGTAATTAGATATAAGTACTGGAATAGAATTTCTGCAGTTACGAAGAAGTTGAGACTAGTAGAAAGCAAATAAATTATCGGAGCCCTAAACGACTCTCTTTCACTTCTTGCTCGACGAAAACTTTGTCCCTGAAGTAGAGATTGAATAGTTCCACTTTTACCCTGATCCAGTTCTATAAATCAGTTCATGATTCTCGATTAAGGTTCTATCCTGATGCTAACGCTGGTAAAAAAACACCAATGCAGTAAACTTTTTAATGCTTCAAAATGGTTTTAAAAATGTAACTAAGATTTTCTTTTTAAATAATTTTTTGTGGAAAGAAACAAAATTGATATTTCTATCGAACTTGTATCACTTACTCCGCTGCATTTTGTTACCATAATTAAAAAAATTGATGTCGTATCTTTGTGCGTTACTTTTAAATTTGAATTTATGTTCCTCGTCGCCGAAGTCTTGAAATTGGGGTAGATGATGAATCGGTTTATCAGCTGTTCCGAAGGTAATTTAACACAAGGTATATTTTCTAATTTTTCCAAGTCATCAGGATTTCTGGAGACGTAAAGAAGGATTCACAGAATATTTGAGGATTCTGGGGTCTAAAATAATTTCATGTGCGTTAACAGCCAAAATTTTACTTTTCTATAGTTCAAAAAAACATAAACAGAACCGCGTTTTTTTTCAGCCGGTTCTTCCGTTTTCCTGTGGGATGCGGTGGAATTGATCAACCGAAGAGCTGCTCGTCTCGTCCTTACTTTTATCTGCAGGGCCACTGTTGCGAATCTATGAAGAACTTTCCTGACGAAAGGTCCGATCTTTTGACGACCTTTAGTTTCTCTCTTTAACTTCATCGATGGAATAAACATGGCATTTGAGTAATTTCTTTTAAAAGAATCCATTTCCGCGCATTTTTAAAGATTTGAGTTTCGTCCCTCATTGAACACGACAAGCATCACTGCTAAGTTCAAATGAAGTGTCTCAACTTTATAATTTCCGATAAATAAACGTTGTAGAATGCATGGCATTTTATGTATCTAAGATGGCAACTTGTCTGAGACCAGCGTCGGTCAAATTGATGCCCAAGTGTTTGGGACAGTTTTCAGAAAAGCAATCTCAATACGGTGGTAAGACTTAAGTTCATAAGTCAACGAGGCTTCAGTCATAATCTATCGCTAATGTGTGCTTAGAGTGAGGAAATCTCACGAAGTACTCGCGTCAAACCCAGCGAGAAACCAGACGGCACGTGTCGAGCGCATAGTAGGAATAAGGTACCTGGAGTGAAGTTCAATTTGCTCATTTGGTTTTCAGAATGGAATATTATGCTGTGTATAAGTTATCTCAATTTGACATATTTTCTTGATTTGTCTAATTATTTGACATGGTTATCATCTTTACCTCAACAATTTTTGTATTCTGTGATTACATTTTGTTTATCTGTAGCTATCCAATTATTTTTTTCATACCTTAACTATAATTGCTACTGTTTTATGTATTTAATTAATATGAGTAAAGTTTATTTTATATTATCAATTTACTCTCGACAGACCGGGGTAGTATTTACTCGAGGGAATATCAAGTGTCTGTCCTACGCAATTTATAACTACTAATTAGAGTTTGTTGCATGCATTACATACTATTTCATGAATACTGAATAAGTTCCATATTTTTAGTTAGAGTTAGCACCGAATCAACCGAAACCCACCATAGTTTAGATATCATACAACTTTAAACCTTGATGATTACACAATATGACAAACATTTTGTCGGTTTCCTGAAAAAAATCGGCGTTAACCATTAACATAAGGGTTTAAAAGAACTGAAATTTAGTCAGTTAATTTGCTGCTTAAATGGTTGTTTACTAAAAATTTAACATTTGGCCACTTTCGATTTAAAGAATCGGTTCAGACACGTTAAGTGCCCGTGATATTCCATATGTCCCAGCTGGCGTACCTGTAGGTACTTCTTTCTCCCTGGCTGTGAATCAAGTGGTAGCCCATTAATTCATTCCTGAAAATGCCCGTTTCATTCATCGGCGCACTCTCTAAGATGGGTATGGTAGTTCCCTCGCCTTTGAGATCGCTGAACTTCACGCGTAGTGAGGTTGAAGTGCTGCCATCTTGTGCAGCTTCGAAACACCGACTGTATATAACTAGGGAGACCGCTGCTAATTGTAATCCAAAGCCGTTCACTGAATAATCCTAAAATGCGCTGAATAGGTATTATTCCACTGAATAATCTCCGCTAACGCTGGGATTTGAGCCGGAGTCCCCAGAAAGTATGGATGGCCTCAGAAATTATTACGATGTAAGGAGGATTCCAAATTTGAATCTGCTGCAAACAAATTTAATTAAATTAAATAACCCGTGTTAGATTCAGACTCAGCGTATCAAATCGGGAACAAGAATTTAGAAGAGTGTGAAAAATTTTGCTTGTAAGAGACGCCAAATTTCTTTGGAGAGTTGGAGCTTTAACATATATGATTTGAGCGAAATTCTTCCGAAAGTTATGTTTTTGAAATGGCAATAACTCATGAAACTGAAGGGGTATAAAACTGACCAATTTTTTACGTCCCCTGTGGATATAACAGAGAGGGGAACAGAAAATATGCGTTTTATAGTTTATACTTTTGCTAAAAAGAGGGAATTCCAAATTAATTTTAGCGAAATATTTTCTTGGAATTAATAAAACAAAGGGTACATGCTGCTTTTTGTTAATTTTTTCTGGCCTTCCAAGTCTGCAATTGTATTGTGAATCAACTACTGAGAGTAAGGCTAGGTATTATATATTTCACTAATGCCCTCGTCCAAAGAACACCAGTATTAACATATTTTAGGACCCAGATATTCCGGTTACTTGCACATTTTAGAGACAAATGTTAAATTTTGAATTAATTTAATTTTAAAAAAAAATCACTCCTTGATGCATCAATTTACATTTTGTCCCTTCTATCTCCTTGTCACACCTGTTCAGGTCTGTGGCAAAACCAACCAAAAATAGAAGTAGAAGGCGCCAGTAAAAATGAGAAGGGAACAGAAGTAACAGTACTGATAGTAACGGGTGAGAAATATAGTAGTGAGCACCCAATAGCCTTTCAACTAGTTTCTCTGGTCATATATCCACTGCCACTTCCTCTATTTCCGTTACTCGGCAGCAGGAAGTAAAGCAGATAGAGAAACATTTTTTCTTTGTTTTGCCGGATGTTTATGTGGTGTCTTGTTACCGCAAGGATACTCTCAATCTTCTCTTAGGATTATCACCAGGCCTCCCCATGGGACCAAGTCTTATAAATACGAATTGTGCCTCTGGTACGCGTACGTGCGAATATTCTAGATCTCTTTCAGCCCTTCATTCAGTCTTATTTTTGACTTTTCACCAAATTTCTCCGTATCACTTCAGATTCCGATACTCGAATTTGATAAATTCAGTAAAATTATATTTATGCACAGCAACCATCAATGTTATACATATTAATTTAGCTTACATTTTGAAAGTACAATGCGTGAGCTTAAAAGTCTCACAAAATCTTGAAATTTTACCGTGTCTAACATTTTAAATTTCCTTTCTTAAAAATAACAACACATCCAAACAACATTCTTCGCCACTCCATATTTTATTTTATAAGTTACTTATTCCACTTTGCCATGGATTCAGATTATCCACCCACTTCACATGAGATTCAAGGCGCCACCTTATTCTTCACCATGTGTATCAAAAATGTGTGTTGTATCAAAGTGCAAACCATCATCTCAATGAAATCTTCATTAATATCATCATTGTCACAGTTAGTCTTTATGAATGAATTTGACATGTGATCCTCTTCTTAAATTTACATTATTTATTAATATTAAAATATAACCTAATAACGCTCCTAAAGTCAGGTTACGAGAGTAAATTGGCTTATCAGAGAGTAGGAATTAGCAGTTTACCACACCGCACCGGTAATTCTAGCGACTTTTCTCGTCTGTAGCTAGAAAATGTGTAGTTAACCACTTATCAATTGTCTATCTTTTGCACATTCTTAGGAAGTATTTACGAGAAGGAGAGGATGAGTGGGACCCTAGGGAAAGATGGTTAGCTTAATGATTAGATTTGACACGGAGCATGACGTTGTATGAGACGGAATTATAGCGGAAGAAAATGGACGTATACTGATGAATTTTTAGATACTCATCCGTAGAAGAAATAGAAATATCTAGAAAATAATACATAATATTATTCATGGTATAATAATATTCATGGTACATGCACTCTAGAGTAAAATATAATAATGAGGAACATATTATATGAATGCCTTACATATTATTTAATAATTGTGTATATATATTATCAACCACAGAATGCCATCAAATATAGAACTCAAAAAGTCACAGTTGAATCGCAAATTTAGGAAATATTTGCGTGCTTTGAAGTACCCAAGTGAATATTTTTTTAAATGCAAATGTTATGGTTCTCCGCATTTTGATGAGCTACCAGCGAACGAATGGTTCAATTTAGTGGTCCAAATATCAGGGAAGTAAAACAATGAAGAAATAATTCTAGAGATGATTGCTATGGAATTCTGGAATTTGGGTAGAACCTTGTATTGCCAGCAGTGCGCATTTTCACGTGTTATAGTCATCTCCTTCTCCTTGTGATATGCACGAGCCCTAACTCAAGTCACTACTTACTATGTTACAAAACATTTGAAACGATCAGGCCATTACTTTGTCACGCATCTTCATCTTTAAATACCTTTCTATTATTTTTGACGCTCAAATTACATTTGAATAGTGTTTATTTTTCGATTATAATAATTTAAATGGTATATAAATGTTTAAAAATCCTTCATAAAATTTTCCGAAGGTCTTAGTGTCTCTTCAGTCAGTTTAATAACGGAATTGTACGGTAAGTATTCGTGTAAACTAAAATTATATGTGCCTTTCATGCTCATTTCTCATATAACCAATGTAGAAACACTCCAAATTTGAATGACCGTATTTTTGATAAGCGGGCTTGAAAATATTACAGAGATAAAATTTAGAGCTCTACATTCATTTTTGATGCTTTAAAGCTGCTGATGTCGAATTAAAAAATCTAAGCCAAAATACTAATTCCTAGGTGCCTAATTTCGTTGAATTGGCCACTTTAATAACGTAGGGGTTAATTTATGGAGGTTTGGACATGTCTTTTTAAAAATTTCAATTTCCTTTTTTCGCCGACGTATCGCCTTTTTATTAAAGCATCTTCAGGGCTACAGTACAATGCAAGGAATACAGTTAATAACAATTATAATACTACAAAGATATAAAAGTTGACACTCATAACTTGAGTACCTCAAAGGTGAGATCAACTTTCTTGTTGTGACAATGACAACAAAAAACAAACTCTTCCTCTTAGTAACAAAATCAACACCAAAAACAAAACCAAAATGGAAATCCATGCTAAAATTTTGCTTAAAAAAATAGTGTCTAATGAAATCCTTCTTATACTTCCTTAAAAGTGATTTGCGAATAGCATGAGACATGGTAGCGATACTCAACACACACTGCTGGCACCGAATAAGGGTTGGGTTAATGTTATTTTTTTCCCGCGCTCATCAGAAACATTTTAGTTGTTGATCATCCTCTGCTTTCGTGCATCAGTAACTTTACTGCGTTGTGTTGCTGATGTTTTTTGTTTCTTTGTTGAATTCATTAATGTTGAAATTTACTTTAGACTATCATTGTCATTTAAAATTATTTATTTGTTTGTTTGTATACAGTTACCATCTAGGAAGACAAGTAAATAAATAAACGAAAGACAAAAGATGGATGCAAAGTTGCGGAGTTTATCCGTCGTATCATATCGATTGTAGCACTCGTTGTTGTAGTTTTTCGCATACTGTAATTTAAAAGTGTGGATAGAATTTAAAGAATCCTCCAGAAATTGTTATAGAGGTACATCAGTACATCTTCAGTTAGTATTTTTTTGTCTAAGATAAAATAAGAGCTCTCCATTTATTTTATCTCTTTGCATAATGCTCTTTCTGGGACCTATGTGCTCTCCGAAAAAAAGAAAATTGCCATGTTACCAAGGTTCATAAGCCTTGAAAAGACTCGGTAATTTGAAAATATTCTGGAGACTTTTATGAAGTAGAGGCAACTGCATTTCACCCGTTAAATTGGATAGTTTCTGTCAAATCAAAAGTTCATTTGCGTATTTAATAATTTATTTATGGCAGCGAACTTTGGTGTTTTATGCCTGATGGCATATCATTTAGGCACTAAGATAAGTCTCTAATGATGAACCAAATGCGTACCATCGAGAGAACTAACATTCACCGCAATACTTATTCGTAAAATTGAATTAATGCATATGCGTCGTTATCCCTGCCGTTGTAGCCAATTATCTCTTTCGAAGACTGTTATTTTTATTTCATCATAGGAGTTACAGTTCATAATTCAAATCACACTGTGGAGCACTGACATCCTAGGTCGTCCTTTCCTCTTCTTCCCCAATACTTTTCCTTCCACTCTGTTCTTAATGAACTCGTTATGTATTACAAGGGTGACCTACTGGTTCATTTTCCTAGAGTGAATTGATTGGAGAAGCATTCTTTTTTCTCCTACTTCTTTCAAAACTTCCTCGTTCGTTTTGCTCATGACCCAACTTGTTTTGGTAATTCTCCTCCAGAACCTCATTTCGGCTGCCTGGAGTCTGTCATTTTCTTGTTTACTTAAAGTCCATGTTTCACAACCGTAAATAAGTACACTCCACACGAACGTCTATACGAATCTCTTCCTCTTGTCAATTGAGAGATGGTTGTTTAACAAGACGTTACGCTTCCTTTGGAAAGCTTGTCTGGCCAGGGATTTCCTTCTCTTAACATTTTTTATGTTTTTATTGTCATTTGTTATTTGACTTCCCAAGTAGCAGAACTGTTTAACTTGATCAGTAGTTGAGCTTCTTAACTTACTTTTAACTTTTATGTTGTTGTTTAACTTATCCACCGCCATCATTTTTTGTGTTGATATTTTATTTTAATTTATTCATTTCTATTCCAAGAGCCTCCAATGCGTGGTTCATGTCCTTTTCTGAGTCTGCAAGAACAATTATATCGTCAGCAAACCGAATACCGCATGTGCATATTTATGTAAATGATCTCGTTTGTGGAACAACCGCACTTCATTGAAGATTTTACTCGCTGCTCTTCTAAACCGAACTGATAATAAGGCATTCCTTTTCGCCTTCACCTCTTGCGTCGTTGTTCCAGAACAAAAAGGTTCCTCACTCGCCGCTATTTCATCAGGGCTTTATCCGGTCATACTTTAAAATTTATCATGCTAATACGCGAATAAATTATTGTAAAAAGGTTATCATATGTTACCTTTTCTATGAGAGCTGTAGTCGCTTCCACAATCAGTGCGCACGATTTATTGCGAGACATTTTAATAACGTTCCGTGGCTCTCTAATGTTCATAATGCTATAGTTTGATTAAGAGCCACACGCAGCGCAATATTTTTTCTTTGTGGCCGCTTACTCTGATTAACTAAATGATGGAGCCACCTACTTCTTTCATACATTTATGATCTAGCGGTTAAAGTTAGGTTTTTTAGAAGTCAGAGAAAATCTTCCTGATTTTTACACGTACTAGTATTTCTTTCTTCATCTCCACGTAATTCCCACCCTTATTCCCGTCTATACAACCTATTCTATTTCTTCCTCGTCCCAGGTTGCCCTACATCCTTCCCTCTATCGTGGCCTTAAGCCACGTTTCACCCCTCATTACCTCTTTCAATCACCTCCTCTGCCTCAGGGACGGAAAAAAGGACATGCTCAAATGAATAAAAAAAGTGATAGAGGTCCCTATCATTGCCGCTATCCCTGCAAGTGATCGCGCTAACGTTCATTTTAAGTTACCATTGGAGCTATCCCTGAAAAGGGACGGAAAAAATGATCGTGTGATTCAGACTTTAAGTGAGGGTCTGAGTGATGACTCATTCGAGCCACAAGCGTCACCACTTTGTGGGAGTGAAGTGTGAGTTTTAATTAAACTATCCGCTTAACTTGCCTCTGAATAATCGTCGGGAAATATCGCACCATCCTCCTATTTTCCTCCAAATACTAGTCGCCTTATTCATTAGAGTTTCTTTCCGGGTGCATATTTGTCGCGCGGCTCTTTGGGCTAGGAAGGAGTCAGAATTGTTTACTTTCCTCTCGCACGAGCCAACATGGGGACTCATCCCTCCGGAAGAACCGATTCACGAATCCAGAGCCTCTCTCGTCTCCTCCAGTCCCATTGGCGCCCGAATTCCAATTAGTCACCAGGAATGTCGGGAAGAGGGCACGAGGGCACCCCGGATTGTTTATAGCTTTCGGAGCCTTACAGTAGCTATCCCTCCACATCTATCCCTGGGCATGTCCATGATAAACTCATGCTCATCTCTCGTGGGGTAAACATATTCGGGAAATAGTGATCAAGCTAATCGTAAATTGGACTTAAGGTTGGAGAAAGGGTACTCGGCAAATTCGATGCTAAATTTAGGGAAATCAGCTACACCCTGATGGAAATTTCCCTATTATAATTCCCTAGAACATAAGGAAAAGCAAGGGAAAAATGGAGCATTCCTCAGAAAAAATTTCTTTTCTAAGGAAATGCCTTTAAACTCTATGGATTTTTTCCCTATTACTTTTTTCCTTAGAAATGATAGCCTTCGGTCATTATTTTCCCTAGAACGAAACGCTACTTTAAGGAAAACCTTTAGGCATAGGAAAAATTACGCCATTAATTGCGTCGAGTGCTGTGTGTAAGGTATAGAGTGAATGACTACAAGGAAAATAATGTATTCATAAAACAAAAATATTATTCTGCGTAGTTTCATTGATACAACCATAGAGTTATCACAATTAATTATTATGAGACTGGCAAAATATTTTTTTTAATAAAAAAGTTGAGCCTCCATTGTAAAGAATCACCTCCCACAGTCGACTACATTCGATGTAAAACTAATATATTTATATATATGTCAATTTTCTAGGGAATTTTCCAACAGGGCTTCTCCCTTTTTAGATCCCACTTGGAATAGGCTGCCAGTATTTGGGAGCCTTATTGGGATGTCACATTTGTGATAAAACCGGTCGCCTTGAAATAAAACCTTAGTGAATATTACAAAGTTTTTATTGTTTCAGTCTTGTGAGGTTGGCTTAAAAACTGTGTTTGAACGCATTCTGCGAAGATCAGCAAGGTACGTAAAAGGCCGTTATGATAACCTCGTCAGTGTTACTGATCTTTTGCAACAACTGGGATGAGAATCGCTTTCAGACCGTGGGTACATATATTTAGGCAGTCAATTATGCCTATTTACTTTATGACTATGTTAACGACGTTTTACGAAACCCGAAATACTACGGTAAATCAGATCATGAGAATAAAATTAGGGAAACAAACTGCAGAACGAATAGGCTTTTAATGTAATTTTTCCCGCAAACGATAAGAGATTATAACAGCTGCCAATAAGACTTTTAACTAGTTTTGTTGATTGGTTGGTTAGCTAGTTAGTTGATTAACTCCCTAATACTTGTATGCTTATCTGCTACCTATTACTCACTGCATGTCGTGCATGTTTCCGGTAAAACTCTTGTACCTCTGACCATTTATGTAGTTGCAAAATACATTAATGCATATGGTTTCTCTAACTTTGACGGCATGCCTATAGTGAGTGCATGCTGGTGAAATGTCAGCTATAGACTGATATGTGAAAGTTTTTCTAATGTACCCAAATTAAAAACGAAATGTTCTTTGCTATAAAAGAAATAATCGACGAGCGAACTTGGTGAAAAATATGCATAATTAGAAGATGTACCTAGACACTTAGTAATTTTTCACGATGATTATTTTTACCCCAATAGGTTTCAACGTTTGCGCGTCCTATTCAAGAGGCTACTAAACCGAGATGCAATTGGTCTCTCATTCGTGGTACATTGAAGGTAAGGAGGAGGGAAGGTATGGTAAAGAAGGAGAGAAGTAATACGGTTGATTGTGACCTACGAGAGGGACCAAGGTCAGGGTCTCGGAAAGGTGATGGAGGAGTGGGAGGAGGTGGGGCAGAAATAAATGGTGAGTGATTCACAGGAACAACCTCATTTACCAATTTTCCCCCTCGCAATTTACGGGCCTTTATAAATTTTGAAATGTTCCTATTTCAACATTTTTCATGAAATCTAATGTGACATCTAATGTATGTAGTACATATATTATCCTCTCCTAGTTAGTAATCACCCACATCTTGTTTCCCACTTTATTCTACCTCACCCCCAGCCCGCCTTCCGTTCATTGTATAAATAAGAGACTGACAGCTTCTCGGTTTAGTTGCCTCTTGAAAATTACGCGTAAACTTTGAAACCAGCTGAGGTAAAAAGAAATAGTGTTGAAAATTTGTGTCTATTTACTAATACTGGTTTTTACAATCTTACATTTTAATGTGCATCTCTTGGAAATGAATCAAAATTCAAGTTTTAATGACATTTTCGTTTAATTTATACTCATGAAATTGAAATTTAATCCTAGGTAAATCACGTAACGTATAAATGACATGATACGTGATCTCATGCAGCCTCTATTTAGTTGTTTTGGTCACATAATTACAGAATGAATTCATCTTCTGCTGTTGTGACAAAATCATTCATCACTTACATCAAAAGCGGGTTAAAAATTACATATATTTAATAAATGTAAATATTAAAAAACTACAATACAGTTGCTAACTCAGTTTAAAATTTTTCCTCTTGTTATCAAAGCGTATCATAAAAACTAAAAAAAAACACAAATTTTATCAAAATAGTGAAACTATTGAGTTAATGGTTTCCTTTTATGTATGTAGGATCGGTTCATAACGTCATCTGAAGTCTTCCGATTTTTAGCCTCCAAGTCTCTTTGTCCTTCCATAGATCTTCTTTCAATCCTCTCGCTCTAATTTCTTTATCCACTTCCTCTTTCCAGCTTTTCTTATGTCTTCCTCTTTTGCCCTGGATTGTTAGCTCCAAGATCTTTCTTGGTAGTCTGTCCTTGTTCATTCTCTTTACATGTCCGTACCATATTAGCTACTTGGTTATGATGTCTTCCGTTATATAGTGCTCGACTTTCATTATCTGTCGTATTCTTTCATTTGTAACTCTTTTTATCCTTGATCGTCCCGCAGCCCGTCTCCAAAAATCCATTTCAGTAGTCTTTAATGTTTGATTAGTACGTTCCTTTATAGGCCAGACTTCATATCCATACGTTAAACGGTTTCCTTTTAAAGAATAAAAATATGGTAAACGTTTCATTTTAGCGGGGAATAGACGACTCTGAGACACTAACGTAACTTAAATAATTAGAAACTAACTTCACGTAAAAAACTCAATAAAGATGAAATGCTTTGAATGTGAAGCTATTATTAAAGATATTATATGGATAATATAATTGTTGTTTTCAACAAGTAATACATAACTACTGATATTTTAAGTTTTTGCCTGGTTTTATTATATAATACGTAATTTACTTATGCGTATCTGCTAACGTTAGGTTATTTAAAATGGTGGCGAATTCCACCTGAGGGAGAAATTTCGGGTTTCAATTGAGATCTCTATGAAATAAAGTTTGCATTGTATTGTACTAAGCAAGTTGTTGGAAAGAAAAACTAGTTTAGGTGCACATTTTATAAACAATTGTGAGAGAGTAAATGGATTAAAAAAGGTTGAAAAGTACTGAATTTGGCCCATCGTTTATGGGACTCGAGGTTGTATTGGATGCCGTGTCCAATCGCTCTTTCTTCGTAACCCACGCAAGAAAACAGCACGATTCTTTTTTTTTATTCCATTGTTTTCTCAGTCATAGATTAACTGAATTTTTTAACTGTAGGTACCATTTTTTAAAATTCTGTGTGTATATTTCTTCTACAAAATTTCTCAATTTCTTTCGGCAAAACAGCCTCCTGAACGATAATCGAAGTAGCAAAGACTTTCCGAGGAATAACAGCAAAGGTATGCATTAAGCTAGATATGTGAGGCTAAAATATTATATTGTGTTGAAATAAAGCAGTCAATTGAAAGCAGAAAGCAGAAGAGATCTACTGAAGATCAAAATTCTGGTTGTTCATGGCTGATTATGAAGTTCTTGGGCTATTTTATCAGTAGAAGACTTACAAAATCCATTATTTCCTTTTTAATGCGATACGCATGAATCACTTATATACGGCAGGAAAATGTTCATTTTCATATTTTCCTTGCAGATTATCGTGGCTTCTTTATTTAAATTGATGAAATAATTTTTAAGCAATTCCAATTTTTATGGAAATAGTTGACAAGCAGACTTGTTTTGCGCTCCGATTCTCAGATGTTGAGTCATTAGTAAATAACTTCAGCAGTTATTTAGCCATTTAGCTTCGGGTAACGTACTTCCACGATTTTGTTCGGCTGACTGCAGGAAATAACTCACCCACGTTTAAGTTTAGTGGTAACTTTCCTCCTTCCTTTAGCCCCTTCTACATTTTAGGCCCCAGTTTTTCCAAGAAAGATCCGAAATCTCAATTTTTATTATTTCGAGGTTCTTAGGTAATTTGGGAATGGCGCGCGATTCTCGGACGAGGTTCATAACCACGTTGCCAATCAAATTGAACATAGTACGGATAAAATCGCTGTATCTATGCACAGTTTGGTTTCCGACTGATCAGGAAACAGCATGGGAAATAAGTATGTGATGCAAATTCAATAATAGTTCTAAGCAACATTTACTATTTCTTATCAATTGTATCTCTACTAGTACTTGTTAATGACCCGTTTAGGCCATTTAAATGGGAGATCATAAGAATCCTCTACATTTTTACAAGAGCGGGCAATTATTTCCATTCACTATTCCTTTCCTCATCTCAGCACCTGTGCTACCCCTCTTCATCCTGTCCATAAAACCTTTCTTTCTTTCTTCCCCTCCCCATTTTACCCATCATCTTCCATTCCATCACGACCTTCAGCCTTCGAGCCTCACTACCAGCTCCTACCACCTTTTATATTTCTTTCTAATCTCTTTGGTATACTTTAAATAGCATTTGCTTAAATTGTATTTCTTATTTGTTTTGACCCTTGCAGTCATACAGGCACTTCTTTGGGTGCGCTGAGTAAGGCATTTTAATGGCTTAGAGAAAATTTTCATAATGAAAGATACGTATAAATACTTAAAATTTATGGGCACATATAATATAATGATAAAATTTAATGGAAGTTTCCTATTAAGTAGCCTTAAGTAATATTTTTCAACTTAAGTAAGAATTTGGTCCGAAAGGCCTCTGCTGATAGAATATTCAGCCTAGTGTTTAACCAATATACCAACCCTTTGTTTAACCAATTTACAGTTTACCCAGCATCTGCTTGCTTGGTTGACAGAATGACATTGATAGAATATCATGTGAAAGTAAATATTCGCCATTGAAACGTGTGTACGACGTTTGATGTTTTATTTTTTTGGTGAAAGATTCTGTAATTTGGTTATGGTTAGCGGCGATGCTACGAAATTATAGAGGTATACCAAACATTTGTTTATGAATTGTTAAGTATACGATACGTATGCGATTCGGAAAAGGAAGGCTAAAAGAGTAAAATAATTAGCCATTTGGAATGAATAGCGTCGTCATCAAATAAAAAATGGCCTCCAAATACGAGTATAAAATTACGGCTCGTCAGTTGCGTGAAATTAGTGTAGATCGACGAAAAAGCGTACGAGGAGCGTTTAAAAGTTGATTTTATTGATAAAATTCGATTTCTTCATGAGATATAACCACGAAATCAAACATATTTGAAAATATAAAAGAAATTGAGAGATTTAACTCATGAAATATTGGAAAATGTGTACATTCAAGGAAAATGTGTACATTAAAGGAAAATGTGTAGAATCTCCAAAAAAAGAAATTGATTGCTTGCAGAAAGAGGTTACAGAATGGCAGAGCTTTGAATTCCAAATCTAAGATTACCGGAACGAAACGTCACCGACAAAATACTGGTTCCAGCCATAATATAACGGAAGCGACAGGAACTCAAAGTGACAGCCACGTCAGCGCCTACCACAAGCGTGCAAGCAATGGAAGATAACGGCGATGGTGGTGCTTCCATTTATTCATTTCAAATCAAGCTCATCCCCAAGTCAAAATAAGTCGTTTCACGCAATAAAAACCTACAGTAGTACCACGGACGCTAACATTTAGTTTCCTGCTTCATTAGAAGTTTTGGTGCAAGTGGTCACCATACAACGCATTTTTAGCAATACCGATCTCAAATATTGTCGAATTCAAAACTCATGAAGATTATTGAAACGTAACAAGCCTTAAGAGGTCAGTGTCTGCCCATTGCCGTCTCAATATAAAATTTATATAGTGCAAGTGTGGTGATGTCTTCTGTTAAGTCACGGAGCTTCCTCGTGAGAGCCCATCTTCTTCATTATACCTGTTGCCTTAGTTTTCTTGTCGATTCAATTATGAACGCTCTGTAATAAAAATGAAATATGTTTGTTACATTTTGAGCGTGCCATTTGCAAACTTTCTTGCTATCTGCATGACTAAAAGAAAATCCGCGAAGAAAATGTGTGAATGAATTAGTTAGCAAAAAGTTCTGGTGATAAACTAAGCAATGTGACCAAACTGATTGATGGATTAGAGGGGAATTTCTCCAGGGATTAGAGAATTTCTCCAGGATCTAAGGGAAAAATATAATTTGAATATCTATTTTACGTGAATCAGAAGCAGATTAGTTTTCGAATGACATGCACCGCAATTGTCACATGCACGAGATGGAGAATGGAAATAGATTGCAGAACAAGGAGATTTAATAAGTCATTTTCTCCTTGGAGCATAAGGGACCATAGAAGTTGCGATAGATTTTTGCTATGAATTGGTATTTTCGCTGGATAAACTAGACTTTGTACTTGTGAGTTCGAAGGACTTAGCCTTAACATTGTGGAAATTCATTTTTAACTGAGAGAGAAAAAAAACTTTATATCTTTCCCCTGATTTAAAAAAATGAAATTACAATGCATAAAAAGTTTCGACGCAAGTACTTTGCACCTGAAGATGACGCCTCTGCGTCGAAACTAGTTGTGGATTGAAACTTCCTAAATTAAATATCAGTGGAAGGATATAAATTTTTCTTTCTCTTTCTGTTTTGTACTTATGATTATTTATTTCTTTTCATTTTTACTAACACCATATCCCCCATGATTAAGTGTCCCACATGACTTGGTTGCCTACCTGAATTAGTGCTTCTTTTCAATCAGTCTTAACCCATGAATTGCATTTAAATATGCTTCATGGCATAGCAATGCCCTATTTTTTATGGCTTATCCTTACATTATTCCTCGATCAGGTTTCAAGACCAGGCTAGGGGAGCGTGCAAAGTTTGGCCTTAAACTGAGACGAGTATTGCATGCAAGATATGGATTCACCCCCGTGCCACGCACTTCGGAGGTGGCTTGCTCTGTACTTTCTTGATGTAGATGTATGCTGTTGATTTATTTCGCCGTGTTGTCAATCGGCAATGTGTGGAATGCGAAAATTAAAAACCAGGACAACACCGAGAGCAGTGCTTATCAAACATTTCCCCTCCGACGTCAGATGTGATGAATGACGTGGAAACGGAAACAGACGAAGGCGTCACGAGCGACAAAATGAGTTCCCTTGCCTGGAGAGGGCGTCACTGCGTGATACATTGTATGGGATCATCCCTTCTAGCAAAACCTCTGCGATTGCATCATTCGGTCTTGTGATAACTGATGACGCTAGCTGTGAACCGGCATTCTGCGGTAATAATGTAAGCGCTGCCGATAAGTTTGTCACAAGTGAGCTATTCCAAGCAGACTCACAAAGCCATTGTGGGTACTTTTCGAGTTTCACCATTTCCGGCATAAATGGAGATCATGGAAAAATTAGCGTTTTCAAAATATTGGCCCATAAAGGCCATTTCACGCGGTATTGTGCCACTGAAAGCAGCATCAGGCTGTGCAATCGAGAATGACATATAGATAGATTGTTTGTAGGGGGGGCTTCGACAGAAGCCCGGGCTCTTAGACCTTCTTGGTTCATTGTGCCAAACCCATGCTTGTCTGCCACATACATACATACAGGGGATAAGAGCGCCACAGTGAATGTATGTATGGTCCAACCTCCGTCCTGGCCCGGGTAAGTGACTAGGTATTATTTATTGTAGCCTGGCAATGATTATGTATTTGGCCATTTTCTTTGCAAATGCTACCGTCGGAGTGAGATCAATTTCTGTGAAAATACTGAACTTTAGCTATGGCTTGTGCAAATATTCAGAGGTAAACTGATACTGCTTGTAATAGCATTTGCTACTCTGAAGCAAGAACCTGATATGACAGGAAACGCTACCAGCATAATATTAAAATTTTTAACGCCTCGTCGTTTTCATAGCTGCAGTCAAAAATTAACTAAAGTTTTAGCAAGAAATGTTCATTGAAAATTGGCCAACGGTGCGTTTCAGCAAGAACTTTGGGCTTGAGGTTTTACACATTTTACGTAGATATTATCAGGCCTATTTCACACAATCATTTTAACTTATTTACATTTTCAGGGACAGTGGCGATGATAGGGATCCCTATCCTTTTTCCACCTTTTAAGCACGCCCTTTTTTCCATCCCTTGCACACACCATGAATTTAACTGCAGCCAATCAGAGTGCTCGGCAGCATTTAGTGTATGTGGTGCGACATCTAAGTTTAATTAAATGAGGATTGTAAACTTTACGGAAATAATAAATGCTCGTATTTACAGAAACAATGACCGGGTGCTGAAAATTATAGCTTAAGCTATGTTTTTCCCTTATCATTGGAAAGCTGTAGCTCAAATGATTACTAGCTTGTACGTGAAAAATAGCTTGTAAATCAGGCTAAAGAATAATGATGGGCCACTGACAAGCCTGAAGAGTTGAACAAAACAATAAATTGTATCCCTAATAGATTTAAACCGATTATGGTTGGCAGTTTAATGTTAGTGAATTAATGTTTCGTTTATTCCCTGCCTTTCCATATCCAGACATGTATTTTCTTAGCTCGGAATACTTTTGATCTTCCCCCATGTATGTCTCCAGATGCCCTCAGTGGAGACAGTTTTCTCCACAGCAACACCGAGGCGCTATAAGTCAATGAAATTGGACGATAAGCGTGCGTTATTGTCATATATTTTGACACAATGATTTGTTGCAAATTTTCTAGATGATCGGTTAATCAGTTTATCCGTTATGATGTAGTATTGAAGGAACCATTAATGGAGCTCCAGGTCTACAACTTAATTTTGAGCTTTTGAACCTTGCGTTTAAAGGTTTTTTTTTCAAAAGTATGCCAAATTTTAGTTTAGCAACAGTCTACATTACCTGAAAGGTCCAATTTCAAGATCTTGGAGCCTTTCTGATGTAGCATATATACTTTCAAATGGTATCATTTACTTAAATGCAAAATTTCAAGATTATTCGTTCCCTGGTTTGTCCATTATGAGGTAACAAATAAGAAAAAATGCTTTCAGATTTACATATTAGTTGGATGGCAGACTGCTCGCGCCATGAGTACTAAATTTAAGATACTTCGGGTGCAAGAACTTGTAAATATACCTTTTTTCTAATCAGCCTGTCGGGTAGGTGCAATCTCGTCTGAACCTTCAAATACTTCGAAGAATCATCAAGACCCGTCAAAATACATGAATTGACATAATATCGTTTTCTCAAGCTGCGGGCACGCCGGAACAAAAACCCTCTTATCATGTTATTTACGTATCTCGTCCTTACTTCCTGAGAAACACTACGCGAGATCATCCTCTGTTTCACAACTCATTTAAGTCCTTCATCCGCCGTCAGATTCCGCTGTAATCGGATGTTTTGAGCGGAAATCAAGAGACGTCCATCGACCTAGTGGGCTAGAAAAAAAATTGTCGGAAGTGTGAGAACGGCGTGAATACCGTTTCTCGAACTTTCGTCAGCGAGGGGACTCCTGCGATCCATCGGTGGGACACGGAGTGTCAAACGTGGTTCCATAAAAGGCTTTGGTTCTTCGCGCGCGGAGCTCCTGACTGTGCAGCGGCAGTAAGTGGAATGGGCGGCGATACAGTATGCCGATCGAAAATGGGTCAACGGAATGCGAAATGTGGAATATGCATCACGGATTTTCCCGGTTCAAACACATCCATCGGTCCTAACGCAAGTAATTGTGTATTTCGTGACATTCAATGGGAGCTGATGCAATGAGAGAGAAAAGTTTGGTAATAAAGGAGTTATTGGGGATCTATTAAGCCGCCGCAAGAGCACTTGTCCTTCAATAAATAATGGAAAATATTACCCAAAAAAGGGATTTTCATTTTTCAATGGCGTCTTATTCATGTGACGATACGGTAGATCAACGGAATGGTCTTATTCTTGAAATAAATTCATCGATGTTGTCGTATCAATTATAACAAGGTGCAAATCCTAATTTTAATTATCTGTGCACCATAAGTTTATGAATAAAAGTACCTTTCTCTTTATCTTTTCAAAGATGGATATGCCAGTGATTCGTCGTCAACATTTTGCTTTAATTCATTGATGTTCACAGGGAAAATTCCAAGTAAAAATGGCAATAAAAAGTGCATAAATAATTTGATCGTAAACGCTCAATTTCTTTTACTTCTAAAGGCGAGATTATTCTTATTAGATCATGCCACTTATAGGTAAATGGAATGGTAAATATTACCTTAACTATGGTTCAAATAATACCAACGATTACCAAAGTAGACGTGTTTTATATGAATTCATCCTTAAACGAAACGAGCGCAACGTAGAAAAGGTTTAAAGGACGCCTTGAAATTTTAAGGTCGCCAGATTGGCACTAACATGAGAAGAGCCAGCAACAATAGGATTACCTTCTTTTGTTTTTGATGCGATCAATATATGTGAGAAAATGCTGCAGGTGTTTTTCACCTTCCGTTGGCAGTTGTGAATTTAACGCTTAATATTTTAACGGGTACATCGGTAGTTCATAATAGCGTCGAACATGACTCCATAAAAAAGGTGATAGCTCTTCGCCCCGGTATGAGGAGCAGTCTTATGTGGAATGCCGAGTGATACAATGCGCTTGTTAAAAATGGGTCACCGGAATGCGAAATGTGGAAATTACCTGCTGCACGTATTTCCCCGATTCAAACCTATCCATCCACCCCCATGGGCACTTTTGTATTTTGTGACATCCGGCTGGAGCTGACGCAATTAGAGAGGAAATGGTAGTTATTGGAATTCGACTGGAAACTGTGGAATCATTCCACAATAAATTTCTTTAGGTACTGGTGATTCTCTTCCCTTTATTTTAGTGGAAAATTATCATGGGCTCAGATAATGACGGGGATTGGGGTGGGCGTGGAGACTAGCTTACTGGGCAGCAACCACGGAAATATGGGATTGATAGATATCGTGTTATATGGCTAAACATAACAGTGCCAGGCTGGACTTGGTGGAAGTTATTGATATTCATGATGAATGAAACACTTGGTAATCTTCCACAGATTAATTGAATGGCACGACGTGCTTCACTACTCTGTCATGCTACAGAGTGGCGTCTAAAGTTGCCACATTTGTGCCGTTAACGTAGACCAACTTCTCAAGCCAATATCCCCGAGGCATGTATTGTGACAAAAATGTTGCTCAAATCGCTCGATGTCTAACGGAAGAAAAGTTCCGTAAAAGACACCCTGGCCTTATTCCAGTGGGGTCGGGTTCAAATCCCGGCAGTTATGTATAAGTTTTTTATGCTGACTCCCGGCCCCTACTCGGAAGCTACACGGGTAGCACTTCAAGTGTAGCACTTCGTGTATCGGATTAGACGTTAATCTGTGGACCTCTTGACATCTTTCGATAAGAGTAGCATACTGCCGAAACCGAATTTCTCTCCATCCTTACCGTTACACCCACCTATCCTAAATTTTAACTCAACTACTGATGACCTACTCAAGAAGTCTTCAAGAAAAAAACAGAATAATTATTTAGACTTAACTAGATGCCCCGGAGAACTTAATAATTACAATTTCCTGATATTATACATTTAAAAAATCATATTTAGTGTTGTTATTTCTACTAATGAGCAGCAAGTACTTTCCGTAAGTGGTGATTGAACGTATCCTTGTTCCGAAATACAACAGCGCAATAATTTTTACGTGTAAAAAAAAGAGGAAATAGTGGGTGGATTTCGTGACATCATACGGCAGTGCTCATATTCCCCGGATTGTCTTCACGTCACAGCATTCAGTTATTATGTGTTCACGCTATTGTGAATAGTTTCGTAGTGGGTTTCATTTTTGCGACATTATTCTGAATTTTCCGAGCTTTCAAGAATAATGAATCTGGCACATTTATTCAGTCCTCAGGCTATTTAAAGGCCTTTAAAGTTTTCATCGGCGTAAATACCCCAAGGAAAGACATCTTACCCAATTAATCTGTCGGATGGAGACACACATTCCCAAATGCACGGAGCATTTTTCTTCATTCACATTCCTCACAAATTACATTCTCATATGACCGGAACAACATTGTAATTTTTAATTGTTGTGATTTTGGCTTAGTATAAAAATGTATATCATCTATGCAGCAAACTTTATCATTCCTAAAGTTAATCATATCACATCCTTTTTGGCAAGCTCTGCACAGTTTTTCAGGTTCTACAGACAATACCCTACTTAACCTTCATTATTTTTTAGTGATTTATACCCTACTTAACCTTTAATATTTTTTAGTGATTAATGGTCTCGCCGCTACTGCGTTCAATCTATTCTGTGTCATACTTTATTGCTTGAGTGAAATTGTCGATTCAAACATTTAATCGCTCAAGGCTTCCCTTTTCTCTTGGTTCTTCCCCACTGGCTGTCACTAATTCTTTCCGAAGAAGTCCCAATCAAATATCACGAGCGCCATATAGTATACCGTTAATATTTATCGGATGTAGACCATTTCTGGCTTCTCTCTTTATCCTATCTTACGGTTAACTTTTTCAGCTCTCGTAAAATTGCCGAGTCACATTTTTATAGAACCAGGTTTCACTTTCATCTCTTGGTCCTTCCCCATTGCCTGTCACTGACTCAATCCGCAAAATTTATGAGAGAGTTTCCGATGTATGATTATGCCGTCTCAATCACAATCAAGTGCACGCCAGCGTTGTTCTAGATCAGTGGTCCCTAACATTTTGAAAGCCCCCACACCCCTAAATATTTTAATATGTTCTCGCACCCCTCAAAAAAATAATTTGTTTGAAATAATTTGTAAGAATGAAAGCAAAGGTGACCAAAACAGATTTATATAATGCATTTTTAACGATATGTAAACAAAATCTAAACATAATGGAAAGAGAAAATATTGCAACAAATTAAAATTATTATAAACCCCACAAAAATTAAATTATCACCCATGCATGAATCATCTTTATAAAAATTATAAGTATTGTTCAAGTTTTCATAATACAATTTAAATTTGACTCTTTTGTTCCTGTTAATAGCTTTGGATTTTTTCAAAACGTGGCCCTTTGTTGATGTTGTTTTATACCAATATTGTGATTTTCTGTAAAAAAATGAAATATTATCTCCCACCCCCTGGACTCCCACCTCCATCATAGTATATCCCTCGAGGCGCTCATATTGGTCGAAAACGTTTGATGTTTAAAATCCGGTGTTCAATGGAAAAAGCCAAAGCACATCCACAAAAAACATTTTAAAACTTTCACGTGTATATTTTAGTCTTATTTTGTGTTTGATAAGTGGCTCCGTTTTAATTCCCAAAATGTGCCACCAACAGGATGCAATCGAGAATGTGACGTCTATATTTTTTGCGGGATTGCTGGGGATCCTTGCTACATTCTTTTCTAATCTCTCCCCACGGCCCTCCATCAGCGGAAGTATTTTAACCTATTTCACGCGGTAGTTTTTGTGCGCACATGAAATAACTGAGTCAGCTAAATATGGAAATAATTTCCTCTTGAAAATTCCCTATTACTCGTCAGCGTTGCTCTTGGATGTAATAGTAGTGCATCTCTGGAGACGCTTGAATTGTAAATGTGATATGCGTACGTGATTAGTTTATGAGGTACATATTATTATTTGATGTTCTACCGTTCAGGGTAGTTTGTGATAGAATAGTGCTGCTTTACTATTATCCCATTTACGATTAAACTACTTGTAATGTAATCACTTCACTTACTGACTGTCTCTTCATTTCAGCACATCTCTCTTCATTGTATCCAAGATGTCTATGCCCTTTCCCTATTCCCTGTTACTTCCGAGCTTTATACTGCCCATAACGGTCCTCAGCTTCTCCTTTCCCTTTTGTCCCTTGCCCCTTCCTCTTACTTTGCCTTCTCTTGACTTCCTCATGCAGCTTTCATTACTCCCTATCAATACTAAGTATTACTTCGTTTATTGTCCTTTCAACCCGTCATACTTTCACCGTATTTCCTGCATCTTGAGTGCCTCAAGCGTTGGCTAAATAAGTTGTGCAAATAATCTAATGTAAAACTACTGGCAGTCATCACATGGACTCAAGTATTGGCATTACTGTTTTGAAATTCACCAAGAAAAAAATCTCTCTCCTCGCTCGAGAGTCGAACTCAGATCTCCCTAATGCCGAACATTTGAGATCCTTACTGCGCCAAGTCATATCAACTCGAGACAATTTTCTAAGGGGGAAATTTACGTCTTACCCTCTTAAGATTTCTAGTTTTACCACCATATGGCGCTTCGCTTCGTATAAAATTACTCACTCATTGTGTTTCAGCGCTTATAAAATTTCCGGATTTGGTTTTTTGATGGAACAATATTTCCTTTTTCTTTTGGTCCTTCCCCATCGTTCGTCGCTGATTGGATTCGCGGAAGTTGCAGACTGATGCTTATAGGAGAGTTTCTTCAACTTTCTTTACCAACCCTCCCAACCCTCCACGTCATGTGTACAGCAAAACACCCACTGCAAATACAAATAAAAATACAATGATCATTCTTTCTTCGTTTGTATTGATTTTAAAATTTTCTCTGATCGGCTCAATGTTACGTCTTCTTAATTTGGACTCAGTGCGGAAAACTTTGGAAATTTAATTCTGGTAGTAAACGCAGTCAAACAATGGGAATTCAACTTAATACCAAGATAATACTGGTGTCAAATGGAATTCCCATCTCTTAGCCACTTTCATTAATGCTGTTGATGAAGATGCTGTTTCCCTGGCTCTGCAGTTCACATACTATTATGGTTGTCATGTGTACCGGTTGGGATATTTTTGATGAATTATTACTACTCTTTTATTACCCCGTCTAATAATAAGGTTTAAATATTCACCACATGATCTCTCTCTAAACCTCAGCAAAATTATCACCTGTGTACTGCATCTATACTATCTCCTAACTCACTGCATTTTTTAAAAATATTTTTGGAATTTCGGAGTCAAATTTGCATGTAACCAGCATTCATTTTTTTTCGGTCTTTTCCAATTTCCTGTCCGTGATTCAGCCCTTAAAATTTTTACACCGAAGATTGTGATGGAGTTTCGCTAGCCGTCTTGATCACCCGCATAAACATTTCAGGATTTATTTGTGATGTCCTGCTAAATTTTATCGTATGCCACTGTTACATGAGATTAATCATATAATCAAAAGACTGAATTTGGCCTCGTAGAGATTACCGAAGTTTAGAACAGTAATTTTGAGCTCGGCATGAGATAAAAATATTAGTATTTTACACAGAAGTTCATTCACATTAAGGTTTTGTATTGACTTAGGTTTGTTACCACATCTGAGACTATAGATATAGGCTAAATATAAAAAATAAAGATGACGGACGCATACCCTTAAGGAGTGCTTTCTCGGTGGTTTAGGAGTTTCGCGAGAAAATAAGATAAGATAATGCCTTAGGAATAATTTCCTTTGGAGCATGATATACAATAACAACTCAGACAGACCTGGTCAGAACAGGAAAACAATCACACTCATAGTAATCAATCTATCAATCAATCACATTTAAGGTAAACACATTCTAAATAATTACAACTTACGACAAATAAATACAAATTCAGTTTCAATACACAGGAGTGATCACATCAAGACAATATATTAATTCATTCGTTTGATATAAAGTTTTACATAAATCAAATTTCATTGAAATAAAACGAAACAAACAATTTTAAAAATGTTCTATTGTCTTGATATTCTTCAAATCTTGAAGAATAGAATTCCATATGTGACAGGATTTTACATAAAAGGATTTACGGCGCATAGTGGTCCTGTGACAGGGTAATCTAGAAAATCTGGGTAATGATAAAAGTGTGCCAAGCATATTCAACTGATCGGGACACTAAGGGGAACGCCAAGGAGAAATGAACTAATAAGGGCTCTTATAGACGAAATAGGTCGGGAACCACTGCTCTAGGATACCTAGTATATATTTGGAGGCGCATATATGTATGTATATTTTCAAATGTCTGTGATTACTAGAATAAGTCATATACTGCATACAAACGTGTGTACAAAGTTTAAAATGTAAATATGATTTGGTCCGATATAATGTAATAATGATATAATGTTTTACTGTTTCAACTCCCAGAAGCCGCCGCCACCTTGATATAATCGATAGTGTTGACGTCAATGTTTTCCGTGTGATTTCTGGAGATGCTCGCTACACTCATAACAAATTTCTTCGACCGGTACTCCATTGGCGGTATGAGCTCAACCTATCACGAAGCATATTTTTTTTCTGCGTGCGTAGCTTCGGCGAGTGAAGATTTTATACAGCCGGGTGTCCACTTTCTCTTGGTCCTTCCCCTATGCCCATCACTCATTCACCCCGCAGTCAGAGACCGAAGATTATAAGAGCTCACGTGACTTCTTCGTGACCCGCTTTCCCTTACTACTACATAACATTACGAGCGTAAAAAATAAACGCCTTCGAAATCGATTCTCTCATCCACGTATATCAATGTTATCCTTGAATTCGCAATGTGCGCCATGAAATAACACAATTTACGCCAATACCAATGGTTCGTTTGTATTTACAGACACCCTCCAGGCTACATATTAAGTTTTAGGAGACGTAATAGATTTTTAGGAAAGTTTCATAATTTTTTAAGTAAATTCCACTAAATTTTACTATTATTTTCTTAACATTGATGAAAATTTAGTGGTTAAGTACAATAGTGAAAATCCATCGGATGATGTTAATGCATATAAAGAATTACATTAGGGTGGAGTGAATTGATGCTAAATAGTCATATCTATATAAAGTATAAAAATATAATGTTTCGGATTAAAAAATGTGCAAGCAATCAGGAAATTATATGTTGGCTAGAATATCCACGGCCACAAACATAAAGATTACATACCTATCATAAATATAACACAGACCTTAAGGAACCAGAGGGCTGATTCACATTTCACAATTTTGCAAACAATTAGTAGAATAACATTATTTGTCATAAATTATTTCTGACATCACAGTAATTCCTGCCCTATTAATCTGTATCAGTGTTTTAGTTACCGGTATTAACTGCCATTCTGATGTGGTTTATTTCTTTTGTTAACCTTTTTTGTGATTGGCCTCAAGGTCCAGTATTTCAGAACTCTAGAAAAATAATTTAAAAACTAGCAAAACCCCAGACGATTTCTAAACTATAGCGATTATAGTTCTTATTTTGTTTATAATTGGTCCCATTAGTATAATCAGTCGTCATGAGTTAGTGCAGATAACATTGGGAAAACAATAAAAGGTTGGAGGTACGGTCTACTAATATGCAAATACCGATTTCCCTCATCATCACCTTAAGTTAAGCGTTGTCGTACTTGCCTTAAATTGTGGTATATAATATTCCATTTTGTCTTGCTTGATGTCGACCATGTTGACCCTGTCTACACGTGGCAGGCATAAAGGAAGAAATTACCCTAGTGGTCGAGTCACGTGAAACTGAAGTTATATCACTGTTTCAGTTTTTGCGCGGAAGGTCAATCATATAGCCTAAAGTAGACCAATAAAGAGGGTAGCTTGACTGGTTAGAGCACTCGGCGCGAAATCGAGGGACCTCGGTGGACAGTAGCGCCTAGCGCTCGCACACACGGGTACTCCATGGCATTGTATGCACGGTACCTCTGAGGATAAATCGATCCTTAAAGCCTCCAAGAAATTCACATAGAGAGATAACGATTGGCTAGCTTAACTGGTCAGAGCACTCGGCGCGAAATCGAGGGGTCTGGGTTCGAATCCCAGTCCAAGCGAATGATTTTTTCACTGTTAATTTCACACATTTGTGTGGACCAATGAAGGCTCATTGTACAACAGTTACTACAAATACAACTGCTAACCTCAATATGTACAAGAAGAAACGTAATGATTGGACACCTACTAAGTCACTCCGAGTGGATGACAATCTTAATGGAAGGAGTGGTAGAGGGCCGTGCTGGAACAGGTAGACCTAGAAAAGAATACCTGGAGGAAATCTTAGCAGGAAGAAGATATATAGATGTAAAGAGACTTGCTATGGAAAGAAGAAATTTGTATGCCCACCAAACTTAGGGTTGAGGAGAAGAAGCACAACAATTATGATTTATATCAGGGCTTAGATCCAATCCAAATGGAAGTGACTATAAATATGTTTTGGAATTATGTTCATGGAATCCGGAATACTCTGTTTAATCTACCTCTTTTAGGATGATACCTCTCGATAAGTTGCCACCAGCCATTTATGTAACCCGTTTTCCAATATATCTTGGTCCTTTCCCATTACCCGCCGCTGCGTTTATCCCCAGTAGTTACACACCATATATTATGATTGAGTTTTCACGGAATTGCACCGCTAGAGGTATCATTATTGGTTTCCCCCGGGAATCTCTGGAGAAGCATACTACTTGAGCACGCAAATTTTCCAACTTTTGTATTTTATATGACAGGACAATAAACATAATTCATACAGAATATGAACTACATATACACGGGTATAAATATATACATTACTATTTAAAGTAAAATTGGAGTCTAAACTAACTAATCCCATATCAGTCAGGGCTGGAAATAGGCAAGATGATTCACTAAGTCCTTTATTATTTAGTATGGCTATGGATGAAGTTATTAAAATGTAAAAATTGGAAAAGGATTGGTGATGATGAAATCAAAGTTATATATTATACAGATGATGCTGCACTTCTAGCCAGTAATGAAGACGGTTTATAAAGGTCGTTTTATATTTCCAATACTACTAGTAAGATGCCGAACATCAATTGACGAAGATTATACTTTTTTGGAATATTTTCATTATTATAAGAAGAAGACAACTTTGTATTTTCCACAGATTTGTTGCACTACGATCGGTTCCGGCTGCTGCGCTATCATAAGGAACAACGTATGCATATATTGCACCTGACGCATACATTGCATATATTGTAGCTGATGATATTCAATAAATCTGTGGAAAACACAAAGTTGTGTTCTTCTTATAATGCTGACCTTGATTATATAAAACAAAGTATGACGATTTCAGCAGAACCGCTTAGATGCTAATTAGAGCAATAGTCACCTCACAGGAAATTCCCTTCAAATCAAGTGAAGTAAAATCATTTTTTTGCTTTCAAAAACAACAACATTGACACTTTGAATATACATTTCATCCACATGAAAGCTAGGTTCCCTCTAAGGTAGGCCTGTGCTTAGGCAACCCTCATCAAAAACATATACATTGCTAACATATAACATGATAGCGTGCATAACATTTTTTACATACTTAAGAATAGATTTGCTCCGCCGCGTAATATATAGGGGGAAGTTGGATAACTGTTGAGTAAAGCAAATTAAATAGCAGGCTGCCTCAATGATACCATCTCGAAGAGTAAGTACATATGAAAGGAGACTAAGGCAAGAATATACAAAGCATCAGTCAGTCGAATACTGGCCAAAGTGGCATAGACAAATAAAACTTAAAGACTCCTAGAAACCACAGAAATGAAAAAAAATTATAAAAGTTTCAGGGAAAACCTTATTGGGTAGAATGAGAACTGAAAACATAAGAAGGGACTGTCAGATGGAGAATATCAATGAATGGGTAAACACGCGGAAGCAGTTTACCCATTCTTTGATAATCTCGTGCTGCGCTGATAAAATAGTCACACAGATATAATGGAATACGGAAGAATAGTTAAGTTTACCAGAGATAAGCTTCCAGGGGAAGAAGAAGTGTGAATAGAACAAGGACAAAATGGCAGGACAATGTAGGGATGGAATAATCTGAGAACGCTTTGAATGAAACAAGCGAAAGCCCAGGAAGAAAGTGGGAAGAAGTACCTAAATGTAAAATATTTGAATTAGTGTTCTGCAGAGTATTTGAGAGGTGGCATCTTTTCAACTGTCAGCATTGGCTGTCATCTTGATTTAATTGTGTGATTACAATTTTTATTGGGGATTCTCTGCACAATCATAACCAGTCTCTTCTACCGGCACTCCGTTAGCTGCATCTATGTTTCGCATCGTGGTTGGTCTGCGCTGATAAAATCGCCAAGTCAGCATTTTTAAGAACGATGTTTCCATTTTCTTTTGGTTCTTCCCCAACGCCCGTCACTGATTCAGGCCGTGGAAGTTGCAGGGCGAAGATGAAAGAAGAAAGTTCGCGTTCCAGCGACTTCTCCCTGCCAACTGCTCCACCTTCCTACCCACGTCACCGTTGATTCCCATTGCGAAACACGTGTCTCGCTCGGCGTCGGTGGAACGGGAAAGATACAGAAATTCTTCCCAATGTTATTTTCTCTCGTTTTAAAACGCTCTGCATAATTTTTACCGTCCCATTTCGGATGATACTACACTCGAATTTTACTCGAACGTTACGATGCATCTTAACCAACGCAGAAGATTCATTATATCCATTGAGTTATTGTGTGATACACCGTGGGAGTTCACTAGGGCTTGTGTTAGCATTAAGTCAGCACTTGATAGAGTTATATGTTGCATATTTTTGTTTTTTTTTAATGTTTTGGCTAGAGTAAAGACTTTTCACTGCCTGAGTTCATTTGGGACCAATATGCGAGTAAAACAAATACGAGGCTTTGTTGAATTATTGCTCAATAGGATTAAATCTTATGAGTAAAGACGAAGAGCCGTTTCACATAGAGGTTAACAGAAGTCACAATGGAATCAGGTCTATTGTACCGAACGACTCTTCTCTTACGCGGATGGCATTAAAGCAAGTTTTATAACCTCCGGTTAAACATGTTCCGGGTGCGATAACCAATATAGATACAGCTCTTCCATGAGCAACTTTCAAAACACCTTACCGACTGTCAGATTCAATAAAAAAACGTAAACTTACTGTTTAAAACACTTCAACTTAAGTTTACATTATCTGATGGTTAAAGTTAGCCAAAAATTATAGAACTGTGCCTAAATGAAACTACTTACTAGAGCGTAACTTCGTAACTCAATTGATGCATAGCATAGTGTCACACATCAAATAATATCGTTTTTAGCTCGATATCGCATATTTACATGTAGATATCACATTTGGCATTTTATAAACTATTGGAAAACCCACGCTAATGCACACATCTGAAAATTTACTCCTCCCTATTATCTGAGCTGAGAATGTACGGAATGAATTTCATATCGAGGCACGGGATACGACTTACATGGGATGGTATTTCAGGAATTCTATGGCATGTTAAATCATTAGCACATTGCATTTAGTGTCTCACAAGTTACTTACTGATGAAATATGTGATAAATAATATCTGAGTTAGAAAAAAATAACTTTCTGGGTGTTTCTACTCCCAAAAAAATATTTCTGCGCTTGGAACTTCTTTCAAAGTACAACTTTCCTAGTTTAGGTGCTACTTTTGTTAAAAATGGGCTAGAAATTAAGAAGGCGCGGTTGGATTTTCGAAAGAGAAAGAAATATCTTTGTATGATTTTTATTCCAATGTAATGACTTTGCTAAGTGTGGAAAAAATAATTTTTCACCAGAAAGTTTGAAAATATTTTGGTTAAGAATAATATGCTTCTCTTAAAAACCAATCGTCGATTTTTTAATTTTTAGCTCAAAGCTTCATACTATTACTAACATCATATTATAGAGTATTAAATTTCTTTACCGATGGTTTATTCTCCGATGTTTATTATATATGCCTCTATGGTTTATTCTGTCTTATTTATAGATATAAATGTACGTACATAAATTGTCGATTAAATTAACTACAGAAACGGATGCTTTTCGTACAACTCATTCCGTTATCAGAAAAAAATATTGTAGTAGGGTTATGTGTGTTACACGAATATTAACATCCTAGTGCCTCAGGAGTCAACTGAGTAAATAAGAGCATCCATTAATAATCCCGTCCTTCCTCTCCTGATAATATTGTTTGGCTTTTTCTAACGGATTGTTTTGAACAATTCCATAAATTTCGCATTGAAATAAATACTGGCTATTTCGGGTGCCAGGGTTTAGCTTCCAAATCCCCGTTTCGGCATTTACATCGAGGCACCCTATCGTAATCAGCATTCATCAATCCAAGCATTGGTTTGTTGATGCTCTGACCTACCTTTTTCTTTTGTCTAACAGCCATGTTTATATACGCATTCATTTTTATGGAGTTTGAGTGAAATCTCATTGAAAATAAAATTCTGCCAAAAAAATTTTCCATTTTCCAAACGGTTTCCATTGGAAATGAAACGGCTTCGCGCTTCCAAGGGACATTATTAAGTAAATGATGACGTCCTGAATCACAGATTGCGTCAGAAATGTGTAATCCGTATGTTTTCTTAATTTTTGTTGGAAAAGAAAAACAAATAACTCGCCATAATGCTTTTCGTAAAATTGCAAAAAACATTCGGTTGCTAAGGCATTTTCAATGTATATTGTGAAAAGAGTTATGGCAATTTAAAGCCTCAACCCGTTGAATTTCAACGGGCACCCTCTACTAGTATTTATTAATTGGTGATTCTCTCGGTAAGTACATTTGATCTTCTTTGGTAGCGACATATTTCCATCGCTTCCAATCTTCCTTGTCCGGCTGTTGCTATCTTCCAATCTCCACTACCAATTATGCGAGAGCATGCTCCGTTTTTATGTATATGAATATGAGGCACTCCACGAAACGGCCGATGAACTTGATGTCGAGGAGAAGTCGTCAAACCTCTTGCTCTTTAATTTTCGTATTGATTCGTTTTGATGATTTTTTTTTAAACTTCACATAGAAAAAAATAAATCACAAAAATCTCCTTTCCCTACTCCAACTTCGCTTGTCTGTGTGAAAAGCGGAAGATCAACTGATAATCTAGTTTTTCCTCAGTGACTCACGGGCTCTGGAAATAACCCGCTAAGGTATGATATCGCCGGACGTGAATGAACGTGCCCTTCTTCCCTCGACGTACTTTGGGGTTCTCGGGTCCTTGATCTTGGCCAAGTGCGTCATTAGACCCTCCTTCCTTGTTTGTTTCCTCCCCTAACGCACTTCTCCGTCGGAAGCGAGGAAAACAACTGGATCTTCCGACGCTGAGTGAGTAGCGACCATTCCTCCAACGATTAGTCACGGAACCCATCGAACAATTAACCTCAATGCATGCGCGTGGCGGCTTATGGAATCCGATTACAGTGAAATTCTATAAACCGGAGAGAACAATTTGAGAATCGGAGGGAAGTCATAAGTAAATGTGTACGTAAAATATATCTATTTTACCTCAAACGTGGGTTCCGTGAGAGGTAAATGCCAATCTCACATGTCACCGAATATACATAAGGAAAGAAAGTTGATGAAAATCATGAAATGGATGTGATATCGAACTTAAATAGGTTCTGGGGAGCCATATAATAAATTAAGGGAGGCAGTCATTTTAGTTGGATGCCACGTCCAGCTTCAGTGGATAGCATGAAGAAGGAACTTAATAAATTAGAGGGCGAAAATATCGGGAAAATATTCAACCACTGTAAGCCACGATCCTTTGACAGTAAAGTTACTCAACACGTATCCTGTACACCAACTGCTCCTCCGTTAATAACTCGATATCTTCGTCGCTACACGGGAAGTCAAATAATTCATAATTAATAAATGTGTACATGTGAGTAACTTCAATTGTTGCTAGTAATTCCACCTAAAGTCGCTTCATTTTCACGAAACTTTTTTCTCATTTCTCTGCTTTGTGATGCCAATCTTTTGGTAAAATTCAATTATAAAAACAGCCCAATTCTCACCGAGCAAAAATAATGAACCTCTTAGGAGGATCTTTCGGCGACCACTACGTTGCCCAAAATCTCTCTGGCTATCAAACGAGTTGGGTGACTGATACAACTAGATGTCCCTAGGGTTTTCGCGTGTGTTGTAAAAACCAGTGCTGCGATGTGGAAGACAACTTAGTGAGTGTCTATTATCAGTGAATGGAGTCATGCTCCTTAGATGTTCATAGATTAATAGCATTCGTAATATTAACCACTAGATGTGGCTTTAGCATAGAATGCATGCTTGCATGTTCATTTACGTAGTACTCTCCCAGTTTCTGGTTTGACTTCGCACTGTTCTCCAGACTGCTTTTTGGCCTGCACCTAGCGGCCGGGAGAACGTGCGAGGTCCCGATTTCTGCTGGGACGAGTGCTGCATGCCTGGTGTGGTATCACCCCGTGCCACACACCCTATTGGTGGATTGCACTGTACTTCATAGATGTAGATGTAGACGTTACATGGATAACAGCTGATGTTAGGACCAACTTTTTGTTATCCAAAAAAATTGGATATCTCAGCCAACCTTTTTTAGTGTAGTATTTTTCCCAACCATTGCAATTTAGTGTACTTTGGCTCCTTAGTCCGGCTGTTGGATATCCATATTGAAACTAATTCAATTACGCTAACTATATCTCAAAATATTCCGAAATGTTTTGTCAGCCTAATAAAATCCAAGCAGTCTTCGAGCAGCGGTTTTAAGAGAAAGTCCGACTGTGATTATTTCTTCTTGATTTCTTCCGCTGACAAAAACTTTGATTTTCTTTACATAATTTTTTTACTTTGATATACTTGGAGGGAATTGGTCTTCCTCCCACTTGCTATACAGTTACATGCTCATATTTCTGAAGGACTCTTTACACGGCTCATGCACTGTCTAGGGTACATTCGTGAACACCTGTGAGAAGAAAGCCACGGAACTAGAAGAGTCTTATTCGTGGACATGTGTTTGCGTATTTACGTGAGTTGACGTGTTTCCACGATACAATATTGGAGGAACGCCAGTTTACACACAAACATCGTGAACGCGCTGCGATTGCATTGATAGTCAATTGCATTGTGGATTGATAAAATAACCCAGCATAAAAAGCCTTGGATCATCTTCCCTTTGAGAAACTATTATGGCAATAAATCGAAAGATGCGTGAAATTCAAAGTTGGAGAGAAAAAACCCATTTGAGGCACCGGAATCCACCAAGACTCTCTCATTATCGCCAGGGGTTTTCCATCTTCTTACCCTGAAAAAAATTCCAGCAGTTAAACCAAATCCGATTTTAGCAATATTCTACCACCCTTGGAGAGTATTTTATGGCCCATGAGGCACTGGAGATTTTTATTTACCTGTATTATTATATGAACTTGCTCGTGCTATTCATTCATACTGAGCCCAAGTTCAAGCTAAACAGTTCAACGGTTTATCCGTTATGAGATAAGAAACGAGCATGCGTTTTTTTCCAAATATATAAGTGTTATATTAGGATGTGTATACATACATAACTATAATAACTAGTAATGAGACAATTCATCATTAGATTTTTTAGTATATTTTTCTTCACTGGAAAATGAAATCACACACACTCAGTGATTCAACCCATTGGTTTGGATAGTTGAGGGTAGAGCTCACCCCGGACTAAGCCTAGGCGTGCGAATTTCACACATTCAGGGTAGGGGGGCCAGTTCCTTTCCCTGGGCCACCTCGCACTCCGAGGATTTCGGGGCAAAGGCTTCACCCGGATTTGAACCCGGGACCCATCGATCAGTAGCTAATCGCTCTTTCCACTAGGTCACCACGCTCCCCCGAAAATAAAATACCGTGAGATAAAATTGGATGTTGTGTTTTGCAAGAACTGCCCTTTTCAACCCATGCTGAGTTTTTATCTGCAATTTCTGGCTATCAAGGTGTCATAACTAATCTCAGAATTATTTATTCAGTGCGAGATATATGTGAGCGATATTGATATCTCAGTTGGGTGTGACCAATTTGTCCGTAAATCCCTCTTCCTGTTTGATATAGCCTCTATACACCGAACACCGAAAAAAGTAAATAAGAAAAGAACTTCGGCTTGTGTACCTTAGATTCTGGGCTGGGAGAGATGATTCCGCCCGGTACAAGTCACAGGATTATTGAGAACAAATCGTGAGGCACACTACTCAACGCATGTGCATCTACATCTGCATAGTACTCTGCAAGCCACCTCAAGGGTGTGTGGCAGGGGGTGAATTGTCACCAACATGCACTATACTACGTACTAATAATGCTATAAAAACTATGAATGTATTTTTAAATACATTAATACGCACATATACATGACTAATGCAGGAAGCATACGTATTGTGCTGTTAGAACTAATAAGCTTATAAGCACTGAAGAGTTTTTAGTAAGTTCAATAGAGTAATTTTTATTTTTGATATGGAGAGATTCCACAGAGTGAAGCCTGAAGTTATCACTAATATTGCAATTATTACTGAAGAGTTAGATAGCAAACCAAATAATTAGCTACCCTACCCGTCAATAAACCTAATTATGAAGTCCAAATTTCACCTATTATACTATTTTATCGTTCGTGAAAAAATTGCATCTTAAATATACCCGTTCTGCAGCTTATTTCCACAATTTTAAGGATAATGTGATTGAAGAGAATGGTACTTAACCACGTCTCGTTTCCCATGACTTTACCAAGTAATTTTCCTCCCACCAATTAAATTATGGAGAATAATCTGCATCATTTTTGGTGGACGTACTTACGGAAGACCACAGTAATTAAGCCATTATCATCTACTGCGATGGTTAATTAAGGGAGTCTTTAGGAATTTTCCTTTTGAATTGTATTTTATTCAAAAATCGCTGAGACGTGGCTGCGTCACTGTTGATGTATTTACGTAAAAACGCGATGTAATATAATAATTATATTGGTCAATGACGATAGAATATATTTATTTTGTATGGAAGGATTCCATAATATCCTGCATTAAACAGTGAATTTCGGTATCTAATACAGAATTTTTTGGCTCCCAGACAGAACCTTCAACAGTTAATTTTCCATATTCATGGCGACCGATGCGTCAGCAGACTCTCCATCTCTGTTTGTTTCGTCCTCTTGGCTCACACTTTGGCCACCGAAAAAAATAAGAAAAACCTTTCCTTGTGCGCCCTGCGCTGAACTTGTAGCAATCCCACTCTGGAGTCTCAGGACCCTTGCGTGTGGTAGTGGCAGTATAGTAAGCGGCAGAGGGTGAATTTGCTCTCAACAATGTGCTGTATTATATGCTACTAAAGCTTTAGCTACTACCGTGGATGATAATGGAATCAACATACTCATGCATAAATGCATGCAATCATTGTAATATAAGTATTATGAAAGCGCGCTATTTGTACCTACTGGTTAGCATGTCATAAAAAAGCTATGAACTACAATTTAACTATCTAGTCTACTTATTGAACTACATAATTGTCCGAACTTAAAGAACGCTGTTAGAATATCTTATTTTACGCGAAAAATACACAGAATCACATCCCAATGGTTTAAGATGAAATATTATTAGTAGGTAGGTATATGAAAGAATATTGAGTGCAAATTATAATAGGAAAATGACGCTAATAACTCACCATTGGCACGGAATGTGATATCAATGTCGCTAACTTACATGTATCTGTGTCAAAAAGCAGTTTCTTTCATTTATAAGTTTCTTAAATACTTCCTTTCAAAATTCAGCTGGTCACGCGCTTGTCGTCAATCACTTGGTGCTGGCTTAAGTTCAAAGTACAAATGTAGACGCCATCGTTTCTTAATTGTATACTTGAATAATATCTACTTACCTTAAACAAAGCTGTGATATAGGCAAGGCAATAGTAATTCCCAACTAAGTAGTAGTTTTAATAATAAAAAGTGCTTGGTTTTTTTCCACACTTTATTTTAAGGAAACGACCCAGGTTTCAGCATCTCATGCCATCATCAGGTGATGATGGCATGAAATGCTGAAACCCGGGTCGTTTCCTTAAAATAAAGTGTGGAAATAAAAACCAAGTGCTTTTTATTATTAAAATGAAGGAGTTCCACAGAGTTAAGCCAAAGACAGTGTCTTATATTAAGTAGTAGTTGTATTACGCATGTGGTACTATAAAATTATCGTCCTTTAATACCTTCATAAATCACTTATCTTCGGCTGACTTGCTTCCCACTCTCATTGAAGCGACAGTTCTAAGCGAATTTCATAGTTTGTAGCTCGACTTTGCGAAGCCTCGTATTAGTAAAGGAAATCGACAGTTCTTTTCCTTTGCAAACGTTATGTCTGAAGATATTGCTGCTATCTGCAATGACCAATGCGTCAGTAGATCTTCCCCTCCTGTTTGTATCCTCTTGACAACTCCCTCCCCGGTCACCGATGAAAAAAATAAAAAAAAAACATTTCCTTGCGATCCCGACTCTCAAGCAGGTAGGGAGACCGTTCCCCCTCAACGATGAGTCACAGAATCCCATGAGACATTTCGGGAAGGCGCGCACATACGACTCGACGCGAGCTGAACTCATATAAAAGCGGCGGAAACAACTCTCACAGTACCACAACCCTTCCAAACAACCGACGACGCAGACCACGGCTTATCATCCGTCATATAAAGTAAAAAAGAAGAGATAGAGAGCGAAGGAGTAAGGACCTGCTTGTTTTGAGGTGAAGACCGGTTTCTTCGAGGTGTTAGCGATGGCGGACGCCATGTGTGGACTCGTCAAATATTCCACCTTCTTGACCGCGCTCGTGTTAATCGCCGTGGCGGGATATGCCGGGGGCGCTCGCCGGCACAACGCCGCCGCCCTGACCTCATCCCTGGCGGCACCCTCCGAGAACTGCTACGCCCGCAACCTCTACACCTCGCTGATGTTTAAGTGCAAGCGACCTCAACCGAGGGCGTACAAGTCTTCGGAGGTCATCGGGGAGCTGTACACCGAGGGAGAGTACATCAAGCCGTGCATGACTGTGCTTCACAGGTGAGGCAAATCAATTTTTCAACTTCGTATTTTCAATGTTCATCATCGCTGCAGCCACTTGAGGTGCTTTTTAAAACCATATTCGTTGTGGTCCTTCCTTTTTTATTATATTTGACTATCATGCGTGGAAACGGTCTATCATTTGACATCATTTGAGGTACATCAGGCTTTTAAAAAACTTGAGTAAGATATCACGACTGGTAAATGTGTTTGGATTTGGCCTCATTACGAAGAAAATATTCACTCTTTAATACCAAAATATCAATCACTTTTTTTACAATTTTTTTATATATTTTCCAAAAAAGGAAGCAATTTTCCTCGGAATAGGGCGCTATAGTAATAAATAAAAAAATGAAGTTTAGACGAGCAAATCGCGTCAGAATCGTGTCACGTCTGTTTCGCAGTTAGTGTATTTTTCAATTTTTATTATGAATACAATTCACTTGCTGTAATAATTTTTATAAAATCGTAAAAACCATCATTTGTGTAGGCATTTTCTGCCTACGGCGTGAAACAAATTGGTCACGCCAAAGCTTCAAATATTTGAGAATTTCAGCCATAAAAACAAAGTTTTTGCGTCATTAATATTATAATGGTTCTTATAACTGGCAGAATTTTAAAATAAAATTTTAATTTATTCTTTAATATGACTACAGCAGATTATCGCAAAAAAACATATTGTATTCTTTGACTACATATTTTAAGTCATAGGTTCGAATGTTCGACAAATCTTTGCCAGTTTTAGTGCCTGAAGTCCCGAGTTTATGACTAAATTTTCCTGAATCTTAGAAGTTGAACAATATTAGTAATTTTCCTATTGGAAACTTGAGTGAACGTGACGTGTGAATATAGAATGTTCAAAATTAACAACGAAGACAACACTGTGTATATCTTGTAACTGTGGAAGGTTTGCCCTTGGATGTTCCAACAATCAGGGAATCTACTCATATTTTACGTCATTTTGGTTGGATTAAGATTAGCTGGATTAGAGGGAGTTTTACGATAGGAATTTTAGATCAAACGAATTGTGGAGGGAGGTATGCTTAACAAAAACAGAGGGATAAAGTTGAAAATTGATGTTTAAATGTTGAAATTAGTATAAGAAAAATTGATTTAAACTTATCTTTGATGCGCGGAATACAAATAATAAAATTACCAACCCTGACTCTGCCAGGATTTCTTTATCGAAGGTGTTTTCTTATCCACCCATCTGTGTTTTAACGGTCTTGACTCCAACTGTTTTTTTTTACTTGCGTGCCCCTTGGTTTCCCGTCTTCCTTTGGTATACTCATTCATACCGCAATCTATGAATATGTGTATGTGAAAACAAAACATCGATATTATAATATGCTACGATACAAAATTGAAAACAGCTAAACAAATATGTCAACATAGACCATTTTTCAAATGTGCACTGAAAAAGTTGTGGGTTGATGGGAACTTTTCCTTTATAGTGAGACTGAATTCCATTAATTTTATTTGCAATTTCATTTCACTCAAACTTCCTAAAAATAAATGCGTATTCAGAAATATAGTTGTTAGATAAAAGGAAAATGTGGGTCAGAGCCTCAACAAACCAATGTTTGGGTTGATGAATGCTGATTACGATAGGGTGCCTCGATGGAAATACCGAAAAAGGGATTTGGAAGCTAAACCCTGACAGTATTTTTTCTGGCCAGTATTTTTTCAATACGAAATGTACGGATTCGTTCAAAACAATCTGTTAGAAAAAAACAAGCAATATTTTCAGGAGAGGAAGAATAGCATTTTAAATGCATGCTAGTTTTTACTCAGAAGACTTATGATGTGCTAGGATTCGTGTTACACAGACTTAGATATATGGATTTCTATATGTCAATATAGAAAAGTTTTACATGTGTGCACTGAAATTTTTTTTACTAATTTTCCCCTTGAATTACACACCTTAGTGACACACCAAAATTCTTCCTTCGCGCGCGACTAACTTTCGACAATGTTGAATCTCTTTCGACTTTACTCCGCTTCCTGAGCTGACATTGTAGCAACTGCTGTTGCTGAGAGCAAACGCAGATACCCTCTGTGTAGCCAATGAGGGCCTTATTGCTTCCCCTGTGTGATATCCTAGTTAAGCCCTGTATAATTTCTCTATTTGTGTAGCCCTTCTCTATTTGTGTAGCCAATAAATATCAAAATAAGTAAATATTGACCGCAGACATATGTGCCTTGTATCATCCTGCTATTGGACCATTGAACCATATGACATTACAGACGAGATCATGATCTGATCATGTATTAATATAATCAAAACCAATATTTCAGTAATATAATATAAAATGTTGGAGCATTGAAATATTGAAAATGAATATTTAAAAACTGAAATATTGAAATATTGGTTTTAATGATTTACATACATAGAAATTTTCACGCTCAGTATGTACTGATCCGTCAATATCCGATAATGATATTGTCATCACAACTAATATATTTGGATATTGCCTATTGACTGTGTGTTTGAAATACTGCTAAGCTCTATGTCGATCGTAGAGTATCGAGTGTTAGAGGCCCGTTGTTACCTAATTTCACATTTCATCTACCTCGGCTCCAGGGCCTTACTTCGTTTACGGTGTAAATGTGGCAAAATTATGTGCCAATCACTCGATACGGATCGTTCGCATGGTAATACTATCAGTGCTCTGATATCGAGACCTTGTCCGCAGGTGCGACGCTAACTCCGGCTGCTGCATGCAGGAGGAAGGAATGAGCTGCGCTCCCAAGGACACAGCCATAGTGAGGCTGGACTTCAAGATCAGGCCCAAGTTCTCCCGGGGCGAGAGGCTGGTCACCATCCTGGCCCGCAACCACACGGCCTGCGAGTGCGTGGACGAGCGCTTGGTTCGCGACGAGAGGATTGCCCTGAGGGTCTTCCACTTCCAAGGGCCTCCGGACACGGACGAAGGCAGCATCTCCCAGGTCATGATCAACTGACCGACCCCTTTTGATGATGCCTGCCGCGGTGGGCGAACACCGGCACGTGCTCCATCACTGAACTTGAGCAAAGTTGGGCTCGGCTCGAACTCGGATAGGTTATCGTCCAAATCGACCGGAGTACCGTTGCCGCTGTCTGTCTACAATGGTATGCAGTTAGTGCGGAATGACCTCCTGAGGCCTCCTCAGCACGTTAAACCTAAGTGTTTTCACAAAACGATCTCCCTGTAGTAGTTTCGGAAGCCCTGTGATACCAATGCTTCCTCCCATCACCTGGAGTTAATTCAAGAAACTAACTTTACCTCACGAGGGACGAACTCCCTCATTATGCAGCTATTAAATGGTGACTCGGGCAGGATCTTGGAGTACTAAAATTATGTCGTAAATGCTCTAAGTACTGAAATGCTGTTCCACCATGTAACGCCAGATACAGTGGAATTTAATAGGATCTTGGAGCTTTGAAAATTGTAGAGGGGCAGCTCGTGGAGATAAATTACGCGGATATGAAGAAAGTTTAAGCTTACCGCTATGGGAAACCTTTCAAATTCTCTAGGGCAACTCCTTAAGGTACGCGGGAGAATCTGATTGATGGCCGAAGTGTGGCCAACATATTCCAGTACGGCGAGGGGTCCAACTGATCGAGGCACTTTCGAGGAACGTGGTAAATTGAAAAAGGTGGGCCACCGCTGAAATAAGGCCTATTTTTGACCTTCCTGCAAGCGAGATGTCTTGAAAAAGTTTTGAAGCCCCTCATATATTTCCAATCTTACGAAAGATGCTAGACATTTTGAAGCATTAGTTAGAAATTTTGGATGAGCAAATCTTAAGAGGAATTTAGGGTACCCAGAGGCGATTTTAGAAGCCATTGCTGTTTACTACGGGAATGATTTCGTTTAATCCCAACCTACACAAACCTACTGCTAAACTGCGGTGCTGTTAAAAGTTCTGGAAAACTTTCCTTTTGTCTAATTAATAAACGAGGATAAAACTGTTGATTTTTCAATACGTATTATAATGTGGTCTCAATATTAGCTAAAACTTACGAAAGGCGATCTCAGACCTTCCCGGTAGTAATTCCTTCGCTGCCCGTGTATATCGATTTTAATGAGTAATTTAATTTCTCCCCATGCTGTCCCTCAAAGTGACCTGTGCAGTTAGCTTTGAATTTCAATGCTCACTCATGGAATAACTTCCTCCAGTACTCAAACAGCTCTGTTAAAAGCACCTTTAAATGGTTATCAATGTATGGTTTTTCTTTGGATTACCTTACCATTGGATGAAAAATGGAGCATTTGCCTTTTGCCTTGCCATTCAGAAATTAAATACATTTTTTAAGTTTATTTTTCCATTTTCCTCAGAACTAAGTAATTTCCCACCAAGGTTAACGACAATTTGTTTAAAATTTGTTGTTTCGAGCTTAGCTTCTGAATTTATTTATGTGTTTAAGTTGACAATACTATCGTCTTACTACGCATATCCACTTTTTAATTAGAAAACTGAAGCAACTGATCCAAGGTAATGTCAATTCGCTTTGCTGTAACTTCAATAAATAGAAGTTCACGATTTTATAAAAGAAAATTATGCCAAATTTTCCAGCCAGGGTTAGTTTAAGTGAGTGTAGAATATATAAAAGTATTGCTCATTCTATCTGTGATAATATATGTTTTTGTATTGTGATATTAGTATTACTGTGTCAATAAAAATGTGCCGAAAAATTCTCTGTGAATTTCTTTTTATCAAGTTGTATTGTCGCTACGAATCCATCCCCTTACATTAATAGTTAGCGGTGAATTCATCTCTTCGGAACAGAAAGATTTAAACGCTGTTGTAACTTAGAATCCAGATCAAGGATTCAGTCTGTCAATAGCCTGAATTTTGTAAGGCCATCCACTTTTGCCATATTGCCCATGTATTTTATTTTATTTAAACTTCATCACGGGATGCACAGGTACTTCCCCAGCATCAGGAGACAGCTGCCCTGCCCATATGTTCAAACACGGTCACGATATATCATAGTTACCCTCATATATTATGTATAGCTAGTATAGTATGTATACTAGAGCACTCACTTTACGTACAAAAAACGTGTATATTTTTGAAGCAATTCCGGAACTAAAACTTATATGCGGCGAGTGAAGATTTTTTGACGACTTACGGGGAAGAATTTTCGCGTTCCACAAGCCTGAAAATTAATATTGCGCTATACGGTTTAAATAAATGTGTCCTGAAGCAGAAGGAAACTCTAAGTTTAGTGCTGACAATATTTAGTCGATTTTGTTTATAATAATAGTTATAAAAATATTTCCTTGAAATTCGGCTTGTAATGTGGCTCTTCCGAGTTTATATTCCTAAACCAGTTGCCGGCAGACTGTTATCAGCATTAAGTTTAAACTTGCCGGAAACGTTTATTATACACGAGCGGAAGATACCCGTTGAAATTCAACGGGTGTGAAAAACATTAAACTTATTTTTTATAATAAAACCGCAAAGCCCGAAGAAAAACAGTATGTGTGGTCATTTGAGGAGTAGGCGTGGTAACCTATCTTGTATGTTGTGTTCGATGTAGTAGACACACTGACATTTTTCCATGTGCACGGAGAGATGAGTGACTATTGGTTCACTTTCATGCACGGGAAACTCAAAAATCGGCCTTGCAGACTCATTAATACTTAAATAGCAAAGGTTGATAGATGGTCACCTCGTCCCTCCGGTTCTCTTGAGCCGTCTTCTGAGTGATTAACAGCTCTATCGCTTCCCTTGTACATATATTTGCATTCCATGACTTAATTCAGTTGCACTATTCAACTTTGATATCTGCGTTGATTGTCTTAATCAGGATTGGACAGAAGGGTACAATCTAGCGGTTGACAACGTCAAGAGGAGTAATGGCAGCGGAAGCCAGGTTTATTTGACCTATGTATCCTCCATCAATGGGACTGCGCCTTCGGAATAGCCATAATCATTGGTTTCCGTTGCTAAATGAAAAAAATCTATGGTGATTCTTAGTGCACTTGTCGATTTTCATGCACGGATGTCGTTGATTGCGCAGAATTTCCGTTCTTCTTTCGGGTAAGAGGCATGTAGTGACGTCATTATAATTTCCGCCATCTTAACGCAGACTGAATGTTCGAAACAGATGCGTCTATATTTGAACCAGATTTATAGTTGGTTACCCGTCTGTAGGTTGGGTAAGGATGAAATTTGTGCGGATCTTAGCGTAACCCGAGAAACACCATGAGGAGAATCTCATGAGATCGCTGGTGGGCATGTCTTTGACCATCCAAGTCTAACCTTTGTCGTTTTTCTTTCAAGGGCTCATTTTCTCGCAAATAAAACATTCATTTTGCTTTAGAAGATTTTTTCGAAAGGTTACTCTTTTTCCTATTAGGCATGTTGATGGATATATTTTTGAGTCCAAGAAACGGAAACACAGCGGCAAATGAGAGTCTAGAATAGGCAACTCGATGATTGAGTGAATGTACCTAAGTTAACTGCACTTTAACACTTTTAAACATATAAATAACTCGTGACATTTATGATGTGGAAATTGGTCTAAAAAACAATTCGCAATCGCAATGAGAGGCCGACGGTTTCACTAGGTAAATCTGAGTATTAAATGATAATAAACAACGCCGTGTTTGTTGTAGCAACAGAGGCATTATTAACATTGATATTCGCTCCACGTAAATATTCTTGCACATTTTATTAAGTGTGTATTCTATTAATTCCTTTATGTGTAAAGTTTTTACCTGAATATAATTTTTACCTGAATATAATTTTTTTGGCACTGTATAAAATGAACCTATTTTAACAGTTTAAAATAGAATAAATCAAAATCTTGTAACTCGATAAATAGCACAAGTTTTTCCCAATTGACGTCGTGGCCGTGCTCGTCGTATCGCAAGTACATTTAATGATAAGATGTTTAGTTCCCAGGTTCAATCCCGCCACGTACCATTTATTTTTTTCCTTTGATAATATATATCGACTTTTTCCTGAATTGAACCTCGGAATTCAACATCTTATCATGAAAAGCACTTGCGAGTCGACGAGCACGGCAACGACGTCATTTTGGGAAAACTTTGGTTATTTAAAAAGTTACAAGGTTTTGAATTATTTTTTAAACAGTTGAAATAGTTTCTTTTAATACAGTTCCAAAATAATTTAATTCAGAAAAAATTGCGATATCAATTATCGAACGAAAAAAAAAATTGTACGAGGTTGGATTGAACCTGGGAATCCAACATCTTATCATTAAATGCACTTGCGAATCGTCGAACACGGCAACGACGACAATTTGGAAATAATGGGTTATTTATCGAGTTAAAAGGTTTTGAATTATTTCTTTAAAAAGTTAAAATAGGTTTTTTTATACAGTTATAAAATATTAAATTCAGAAAAAATCGCGATATAAATTATCAAACAAAAAAAGTAAATGATACGAGGTGTGATTGAACCTGGGAACACCACATCGTTTCATGAAATGCACTTGCGATTCGACGAGCACGGCCATGACGACAATTTGCAAAAGCCTGGCTTGTTAAGGGAGTTAAAAGATTATTAATATTTCTAATAACAGTTAAAATAGGTTCTTTTAATACAGTTCATTAAAACTAAATTCAGAAACAATTCCGATATAAACTATCAAACGGAAAAAAATAAATGTAACGAGGTGGGATAGAACCTGGGAACTCAACATCTTATCATGAAATGCACTTGCGAGTCGTGGAGCACGGCCTATACAACAATTAGGAAAAGCTTGGGATATTTATCGAGTTACAAGATTTTTAATTAAATCTTTAAACAGTTAAAATAGGTTCTTTATATACAGTTCCAAAAACTTAAATTCAGAAATAATTCCGATATGAATTATCAAAAGAAAAAAATAAAATGGTACGAGATGGGATTGAACCTTGGAACTCAACATCTTATCATAAAAAGCACTTGCGATTCGACGAGCACGGACATACGACATTTTCGAAAAGCGCTGGTTACTTATCGAGTTACGACATTTTGAATTTTTTTTAAATAGTTAAAATAAGTGATTTTTTTAATACAGTTACAAAAAAAATTAAATTCAGAAAAAAATTGCGATATAAATTATCAAACGAAAAAAAGTAAATGTTACGAGGTGGGATTTAATATGGGAACTCAACATCTTATCATTAAATGCACTTGCTATTCGACGAGCACGGCCACGATGACAATTTGGGTAAGCTTGGGTTATTTATCCAGTTAGAAGATTTTGAATTATTCTATTTAAACAGTTTAAATAGGTTCTTTTTATACAATTCCAAAAAATTAAATTCAGGAAAAAGTCGATATATATTATCAAACGAAAAAATTAAATGGTACGTGGCGGGATTGAACCTGGGAACTCAACATCTTATAATGACAAGCACTTGCGAGTCGACTAGCACGGCAAAGACGTCATTTTGGGAAAACTTTGGTTCTTTATAAAGTTAGAAGGTTTTGAATTATTTTTTAAACAGTTGAAATAGTTTCTTTTGATAAAGTTCCAAAAAAATTTATTCAGAAAACTTTGCGATATAAATTATGAAACGAATAAAAGATTTTGAATTAATTCTTGAAAAACAGTTAAAATAGGTTTTTATTTTACAGTTCCAAGGAAATTATATTCCGAAAAAAATTGCGATATAAATATTCAAACGAAAAAAAGTATATGGTACGAGGTGGGATTTAACCTGGGAACTCAACATCTAATCATGCAATTCATTTGCGATATGACGAGCACGGCCATGACGACAATTTGGAAATGCTTGGGTTATTTTTTGAGTTACAAGATTTTGAATTTTATCTTTTTAAAATGTTAAAATAGGTTTTTTTTATACATTTCCAAAAAAATTAATTCAGAAAAAATTGCGATATAAATAATCAAATGAAAAATTAAATGTTACGAGGTGGGATTGATCCTAGGAACTCAACATCTTATCAGGCAATGCACTTGCGATTCGACGAGCACGGCCACGAAGACAACTTGGAAAACCATGGGTTATTTGTCGAGTTACAAGATTTTGAATTTTATCTTTTTGAAATGTTAAAATAGGGTTTTTTTATACAGTTCCAAAAAAATTAAAATCAGAAAAAATTGTAACATAAATTATTAAACGAAGAAAAGTAAATGATATAATGTGGGATTGAACCTGGGAACTCAAATCCTTATCATGAAAATTAAATTCACTTGCGATTTGACGAGCACGGCCACGACGACAATTTGGAAAAGCTTTGGTTATTGGTCAAGAATTCAGAAAAAATTGCGATATAAATAATCAAACGAAAAATTAAATATTACGAGGCGGGATTGAACCTGGGAACTCAACATCTTATCATGCAATGCACTTGCGATTCGACGAGCACGGCCACGAAGACAACTTGGAAAAGCTTGGGTTATTTGTCGAGTTACAAGATTTTGAATTAATTCTTAAAAAAAACAGTTAAAATAGGTTTTTATTTTACCGTTCTAAGAAAATTATATTCCGAAAAAAATTGCGATATAAACTATCAAACGGAAAAAAATAAATGTTACGAGGTGGGATTCAACCTGGGAACCTAACATCTTATCATGCAATGTACTTGCGATTCGACGAGCACGACCACGAAGACAATTTAGAAAATACAAAACGAAAAAAAGAGTATGGTACGAGTTGCGATTGAACCTGGGAACTCAACATCTTATCATGCAATGCACTTGCGATTCGACGAGCACGGCCACGAAGACAATTTGGAAAAGCTTGGGTTATTTGTCGAGTTAAAAGATTTTGATTTTTATCCTTTGAAAAGGTTAAAATTGGTTTTTTTTATACAGTTCCAAAAAAATTAAATTCAGAAAAATTTGCGATATAAATATTCAAACGAAAAAAGTATATGGTACGAGGAAGTTCTGGTCATCTATCAGGATTCTTAAATGTAAAAATAAAAAGTTCAAGTTACATTTTTATCTATGAAATACTCCCTCAGTTACCAAAAGGGGTTACAGCAGGGAAAGTAAAAACACTAGCCGCTAAAAAAGAAGCTGATGGGAAAAAGGAATTGAGGGAGGACACCAATGAATAGCAAAGTGCAGCCCGCGGGCCATATCTGACCCACAAGATGATTTTATCCGGCCTTCAGAAGAATTATGCAGAAATGCACCACATACATTTTGCTTGAATGGTCGCTACTTGTAAGTAATTAGCGTTTCAAAATTAAAATCTCAGTTTAATAAGATTTTAAAAGCACAAACAGTAACATCATTCACATTAATGGTTTTGTGATGAAAATATGAGAAATTGCTGGTAGTGTTTGTCGTCATCAATGAGCGATAATTTAATTGCACATTCTCTATAATTAGTTAATAAAATTTTCTGATTTCGATATAACTCATATCTAGAGTTTCCTATCTATTTTTTACCATGGCCCGCTGAAAAATGTTCAAGTGCTAAAATTAAAAAAATGTAATTACATTTTAAAACTTGAATTCATTGTTAGCATTTTCACAATTAAAATTGATGAAATTATTTTCATTTATTGAAAGAATAAACTTCTCGCAAATAATACACCGCTTTTGCAATTTCAGGTCTTACATATTCATTTAGGATTCCCGCCATTAGCATCTTTGATGTCAATTCAGCTAATAGGCAAGATGGCGTTGAGGGAAATTTTATCACTTATCCAGAAAAGTTACATGGAAAAAAAATCGAAATTTTAAAAACAAGCGACGCGCAAGATAATTACATTAAAATAATATTTTTTTGCATAAATCAAAGTCATTAACTCTATAGAAAATTATGGCACCAATCAGAGCAGAGTTCTTCAGGAGGGTAAGGATATTGTGATTTCTACGGCTGGGTGACGTCACAAGCTAAAACACTTAAAAGTGATTATATTTAAAAATAGCATTCTTGGAATCATTAGGATATTAAATTTAATAAATACCTTTTGCTTTAATTAAAATAAATAAACCTCTCGGTAATAATAAACCTATATTGGTAATTTAATATTTTCAGATTTTTCAGGATTCCCGCCATTGATATCATTAACTAATAATCAAGAGAACAGGCATTTCAGAAATGCTCCAGGAAATTCGCATAAAAAATCATCGAATATATATATATATATATAAATATAAAGGGATCTGTAATGTTTGCAAATTTAAATTCATTAAAATTATATAATTCAGTTTTTCTATGGGTGTAGATAGAAAATAAAAGACCGCTATTGCCTGATCTCCGACGTTCCAAAAAATAATAACCACACTCCGAAGAGAAAAATGCTCAAATGTAAATGTTTTTAAAAACATATATTATGGATCAAATTTGGTATCATATGTAAATTACCAAATTTTTATGTTCTGTGAATTGACTGTTGCCCAGAAGAGGTATTTATACGACGGCGATGAGCTAATGACGATTTACATTTCCTGAGACCTCTGTTCAGCGGAAGAAAACTGATTCATTGTAACAAAGAGGCCGAGAAAGTATTATTCCGTTAAGGAATGTTTAATTAAATCTGTAAAATAATATAAGGAGTATAATTTACTTTTCCCAACTTTCTAAACAGATGCGTTGTATGTTTGTCGAATAGTTTTCACCTCTTGTTCCCCTCCGATTTAGTAGTTTTTACCATGGTAATTCAGTATAAGGGTAAGAATCAAAATACTACAGTATGTAATCCACTAGAGTAAGAATCAGGGTGGGCATCGGACATTGTAAATTTTACTACCCGGGTAAACGTAACTACCAATAAGTAATCGATTTTTAGTTGTTAGCACGCCATTCATGTTTTCAGTTTAATTCTTGTATCTCTAGCCAATTATGTAGTTGCAAAATCCTAGCGGTCTTTCTAACAACCTATGATGTAGTGCCTGATAGCGAGACTTCGCCTCCTGACAAGCATTAGCGATTTATGCTTATGCATTATTATTCATAGTGATGAAAGGAAAAACTAAAGCGTTTAAATAGTGTATCTCTTGATATTCATCTGTTCACAGGCAATTTTTTTCCTGTTCTGGTTGGCTTGCGGCACATCGTACAGGGTGATTTCTGCTGCGTGTAACGTGCCAAGAACCTCAGTCTTCCGATCTGTGGGCAGGAGATGGTGATAGGGCTGACTGCGGAGGTCATCACATTGCCAACAGTTAGGGAGCTGGACGGGATTGGCCATGAATTTTCCCTCGAGGCTCGAAGTTCAGCATTTAGAAATTGTGTGGGTTTTATTGATGGCACTCACGTCAGAGTTTCTATGCCCTGAAGGGAGGAATGAAGATTACATCAACAGGAAGTTGATTTATTCAATTCAGTTACAGGTCCTGTGCACAGCAAATGGGAAAATTATTGATGCATATACAGGTTTGTGTTATAGATTCTCCATTGCCTCCCAGGAAATAATTCTATTTAATATATGATGAGGTGGCTATGTAAGCAAATGTCCAATTCCATATTATTCAGGATTCCCAGGGTTTGTACATGATTCTAGAGTGCTAAGGCACAGCTTCCTGTATGCAGCAGCATGATACCCACCACAGTATTATTACCTGGTAGGTGATGGTGGCTACCCATGTCGTGCTGCTCCAATACCACTGATTACCCCTTACCGCTCTCCAAATAATCCATCCCAGACCTTGTTCAACCACAAATTGTCTAAAGCACGAATTGTGGTTGAACGAGTGTGGTGGAACGAGATGGTGAACCATCTTCACCAAAACCATCGAGGTGAAGATGGTGAAGGCAGCTAAAGTCATAATGGCGTGTGCTGTAATGCATAACGTTTGTTTGACTGCTGGGGACATTCTCTAAATACAAGTGGGTATAATTTCTGTGATTATTTTGATTTCAATCATTGGTAACAACCCATGGCACCTTGGTAAATTTCAATTTATTAATACTTTCTTTTCATTTTTATTAGTGCAATCCTAGGCCTGAAATCCATCACGGACAAAGAAGAGGTGATTTCGATGTGCAGGAAGAAGGCTTCAGAGATGAATTGGCAGCAGTAGTTCTAAATGAGAGATAATCTGTAGAGATCATAAAATTTTCACCAACCATGCTTTCCCCTGTTTCATTTTTTTTGCTAAGGAAGCATTAAAATAGTTTTTATCAGCAATTATTCTTTTTATTATGAATGTCTTGAACGTTCTTTGACTGTCGATGATTCCCAATTCTTTCATCATATCACACCTTGGATGTACTTTAAACTTATTCCATTGCTCATATTTATTGCCAGTATGCAGTGATTTCCTATTATTGGTATGTAGTTCAGAATGTGCAACTTCATGCCCGATCTCCATACAGAAATCGATATCAAAGTTGAATTGAGCTTACTTAGGAGACCTTTATAATCTAACCTCAACCCTCTATTAAGAGCAAGGTAGAATAGTTGTTGAAGCCAAACTTGTCACCCAAGTGTATTAATAATAATTATTTGGACCAGACTGATAACCTTGTGGTTTTCCCGAGAAATATCTGGGTGTTTCCACAAATTTTGCGGCATTGAGAAAAAGGTAACGTCGGAGCGACAGGACTTTATAATCTATGAAGTACTGATAACAGAAGGTAGTTGTACTGAAAAAATAGTCTGAACACCACCTTCCTTCTGAAAATACTATTACAAAGACTGGATTAACCCTAGAAGATGATAGGGTCATTCCAAGTTTACTATACAATTTGTTTTTCCAAAATAAAGCTAACTACTAAGCTAGTATCAACTTTAAAATTACCTGCCTGGAAATTTATTCTTAATTCTTTTCATGAAGTCATTTAAGTTGCCATTGGCACAAGTGTTACCCACAGTCATTCTCATCTTCACTACAACCTTGGGTCTGCTAATTTTAATGGACATGATACTTTTGAAAGATGGCTATGGTTAGGCTATTATCTTCCTTTTCCCATAAGATAACTTGCTATGTGAATCCAAATAATGCAATCCCTGTGGAGAACACCTTTTACATGCTGGTCCACCTGAGAACAATGCTGAGAACACCTTTTACATTTTTATCATCTGACAACATTTTCTCAAAAATCTCAAATTGCCGGATCACATTGGCTGGTAGGAATCCAGGACTGTTGTAGACAGACTAACTCGAATGCACAGGAAGACAAATTTCTAAGGGTAGACAGAAAATAATTGCTAATCATTAAAAATTGCCTATAGCCCATGATTTAATTAATCAATTTATTGCAGAAAAATAATTATCCTGTTTCCCAAGGTATGAGAAATCATCTCCAAGTAACTCAAGGTTTGCTGGAGTCGGGTTAGCAATTCATATAAACTAAGGAAGGCCAATAGAAGTTCCATGGGTCACCCCACTGTCAAGTTCTCAGCTAAAAACTTTGTGATATGCTTTCAGACGCAACATCAGCCATGGCCTTTGCTTCAAATATACCAGCCTTCATTAATCCACAAAATAAAAGCTACTACCTTAACCTAACATTGAAACAAATAGCATTCCTAGTTACACAAACTTTGCCTATGTCTGCATACAGCTGAACATTATATTTTAGGCCAAAGTGAAGCATCGCTGAACCATAAATTTAGCAATTTGCCCGATCATGTTGTAACAGTACGACAGTACAATGGTGGATTCTTCAGCCCCTTGCATGCAACTGCAGAAGTACTACCTTTGAATTGCAAAACCAATTTGGGATTCATAGTCACTTTACCTTACTGTGAAGACACGGTGCCAACAAAAAGATCTTTGTGCAGAACAGGAGGAGGGTTTGAGCAGGAAAGGAAAAGCAAATATATTTTCTTATCTTTTATTAATAAATTCTGTAATTGAATTTGATATCTAGGAATGCACCCTCATTAGGTCGTTCATCCTTCCTAGCCACTGCCTATCACTTTCCTGCAGGTAAGTGAGGAGCTCGTCTGCCTCTCTTCTCCTCCTCACCCCTGCTGCAGTGCTAGGCACCAACCTCTGGGGAGTGTCTGGAAAGGGTGGGAGGGACTCTTCACCCCTAGCTTCACGTTCACTTGAGGGATTAACATTTTCCTCCAATTGAGGTCGTGGAGGAGGTGCTCCTGAATCCAAAATGAGGGGAGGGGATATATTATGGCGAAGGCCCATAACTTCGTTCATCGCCTCGTAAAACTTCCACGTAAGTGGACCCTTATTCCCCCCCTCAGTCCCCATTCCGGTTCTGGGGTACTTGCATTTCTGTAAGTAAATAGACAGGTGACTTTAGTACTGTTTACAAAGAATTAAAAATTAAGAATGTGACAACAGTAAGAGATGAATCATGCAGTTACAATTTATCACACACAAAGCATTCCTTCCAAATCATTCATTTATGAAAAATATTTTGGTCATTTCATATGCATATTGCAATAAATGTGGCACAAAGGGTTGGAGAGTTGGGTACTCCAAGTGAGACCACCCATCAAAGCTCTGAATTATTCACATTAATGATAGTTAATCACTGCTTGCTTGTGTATGTGTACATAATATCTTCATTTTGGTCACAACCTAAAACTTTTGATAACATGATAACAAGCAAGAAGTAGGTTGTTTAAATCTTAGCTGCTAACATATGAGGTAAACATTTAGCTACAAGCCAAGAAGTTACTGAAATGCCTGTCTTATTAGGGAAATTGTTAGTGTACAGAAACCTAACATAATTCTCATAGGCAACTATTAATTAGTTTTTAGTGACCTGGTGGAAGGATAGATTTTTTCGAGAAAAAACAATTTTAGTATGCCATTCAGGGGCTAATTATGACGAAAGAATAACCGTAACTCATGCATGTCCACAAGAGGAAAGAATTAGAAGAGAAAACGAGACAGGCCACATAAGTTCTGAAATATTGAGATTTCACGGGGAATGAGGCAGTTTTCAATTTTCCATTTTCAGAGGCAGTTTACTTGGTTCTACAAAATCAAAAGCACATCACCATGTAGTATAAGGATCCAATGATAATCAAAATATTGAACAATGAACTTACCTTGTACTTCTCACAAAGATTCTCCCACCTCTTCTTTAGCTGAATGTGGGTCCCAGGAAACTTTAAATCAGCTGCTACTTTACTAAAGAGAAAAATGAAAATAGAAAGAAGATAAGTTTGGATACAGATTGCAGTTCAGTCCATTATTTCACAGGAAATTAATCTAAAAACACATAGCTTTCTATAAAACCTTGTTTTGTGGAAATATTATTTAATTAAGCCTAGTCTAAGTACTATTAGTTATTAAGTAAACTAATTTTCTTTACTCTTGTGAAACTTAGTGTTTAGAGAATTTATGATACCTACCTCTGAGATTATAACGAAATCTTTTGGGAAACCCTCGTTTTCTTGATAAAACTGCAAATGTACAAAGCAATTGAGTGATAAATAAGGCAGTTACATTTTTGCCCCTGGAGGCGTAAGCGTGAATTGTAAAACTGCAGTTTCACCAAAACTTTAAATGGCTTAAAATTATAAGAATTGAGATATAGAAGAAAAACTTTGCAGTTTCATATCTACATCAGAGGATAAAACATGATCAAGTTTCATCAAAATCTGAGATGGTTGGTGTCATTGCCTTGATGAATTGGCATGAAATGACCCAATAGTGAACTGTCATCCACTTCCTTTGAAATTGACAAGATTCCCAGCCTGATCCCAACGTAGATAATAAACTTCACAAACAAAAATGAGTGAATCATCAACAAACCTTGCTAAACATTCTACTGTTAAAGCTTAATGAAAAAACAAACATTTTTTAAGTATTACCTTTAAAAAATTACTAAAGGGAAAAACTCACCCATACGCAGTGACGGCCGTTCCTCACCGTCCCGTAAAAAGATGAGCATACTCCTTCCGGAGCCGAATGAATTCATAAATTTTTTGTCAGTCCCTGAAGCATCAAAGAATACCATATAAGTGCATTCATACAGTTAATCCATCGTTATTAAAGTAACGTAGACCTTACAGCAAGAGAACTAACGTAGTGCAGACGGTGAACGAATATTGAAATAACGAAAAAATGACTTTAACACAACCACCACTATAAAGGTTAAACATACCTTAAGAATGTCTAAATGAAATACTGAGGAAAACTTGCCAAAAATTCAGACAAACTAATTAGGAAGATTCATCTCCCCCACGACAAAATATTAACCAAAGAAATACATGTGCAAAGCTTTCCTAAATTTTGAAATTTGCGAATTTATGACAAATTTAGGAAAGCATGGCACAGGTAAAAATACATCAAATCACAGTACTCACGCATTACCTTATTATAAAATACTGCTACTGCTAAAGTAGCTATAGATACTATAGTATCCATAACGGCACATGGATGCAAGCATAGAAAACCACCATCCATACAATTCCGAGAGAATACATTTTCAGGATTTCAATCAAAATTCACCGGAATAGTCATTCATTAACCCTCAACTAACGGAATTAGAACACTGCAGACATGAATCGGCAGTTTACATTGCACCACGTGGATACAACCGAATGGTAAAACGAATATGTTAAGCATTGGAATAAATTATTTTGAGGAAATCTGTTGGTAATAATCACACGAACAATCCATTCTCCTTCATAAATTATCTCACACACAATAAATTCACGGAAACAGAGAACACGTATCCGGAACCCATGTGCACTCAATTGCTCCCAAAAAATAACCTCATAAAAAACAAAAAATGTTCCTAAATAGTTTAGGAAGCTTAACCCTGAATCACCAATTACATATTATATATAATTATGGGGGAGATGAATCTTCCTAATTAGTTTGTCTGAATTTTTGGCAAGTTTTCTTCAGTATTTCATTTAGACATTCTTAAGGTATGTTTAACCTTTATAACGGTGGTTGTGTTAAAGTTATTTTTTCGTTATTTCAATATAATACGTAATATACATAACATTTCATCCCTCTTCACCATGTGACAACTTCCCAGCTAGCACAAAATTACCCCATTTTTACCATTATTTTACACGCATAGAATTATGGTAAAAGATGGCAGACCTACGTGTAAACGGGTAACCCATCTATAAATTTAACTGGTAAAATTTGGGTAATTCGGTGGTAAAATTCGGCAAATTTCCGGGTAAAACCCCCTGACGCGACATCAGAGCCATCTGTCGATCTTGAATTGAAACATTACGCCACCCCCTCTGTCGGTACTAATGTGTACTAACAGTTCATTGACTCAATGCGTTACCTTTATCACACAATAATAAACAAAATCGACATTGATATGGCATAATACCCGTTTATTGAATGACGAAAAGTTATTAAATACATACAATAACGACATCTATATAACGAAATAACCACTTGCTGAAAGAGGAATAATTACAAAAACTACCTACATAAATCTAGCCAGCCTAAACCACTCCCCGATACTCTTCTTCACCATTGAGATGTCCATTTCTGGGTCATTTAGGATTTCTCTTTTACAACATCTGAAATCAAGAAAATGTTGAGAACATATCAGTACATTTTCTGAAAATTGAAGTTGGGTACTCTATCACATTTAACGACAAAGCTGATCCAGCACCTCAAGAAGAATGTGACATGCTTACCAAATATTAATCCGGTAACGGTGAGCTTTCGTCCCGCCAGCGTTTTCGCGAATTTCACCCACTTACAACAGAGATATCGGAACCAAATTCACAGGAAATTCAACCTCGAAAGCCACCTTACATTAGGACTTCCCCTTAATACAGAACCTCAATGACAGTTCATTAGTCATCAGTGATGCCAGACAGGAGTACACTGTTTTATTCAGGGCAGAATTGATATCCCAAGAATGCAAACCACTGAAATCACTGCAAATAGAGAGCGCAATACTTGAGCAGAGCTTGAGGGAACCAAATTACAGCTATGAAGGTCATTAAAAATTATTGCCTCACCGCCGTCACAACAAAAGATGATGTAACTCTTTGGTTAAATTTTCCACTGAACTTGAATTAAATTTTACGATTTTATAAATTATATCAGGTAACTTAGTTTAGTTTACTTACATGTTCCAGTAGTAGTTAGAAATTATAATCGCCCGGCACGTTTCTTTGGCAGTTGCAGTCGCGTTCACGTTTTTCCTTAATACTTGTCCACAACCCACCCAACCTGCCTCACCCAACGTCTTGACAACCTATGTGAAGATAATATTCAAATCTCAAATTGTGTTTCGAGCCTTCAAGTTCAGCTAAATAGGGCTGAACATGAGTGCCTACGTAATGTTGTTGAACTTCGTGGTGTGCCCTTCGTCGATGGTGAAATCCTTGACTCTCTTGTTTGTAATGTAGGGAAAGCGCTTGGTGTGGATATCAGTGAGTCTGACATTGATTACTCCTATCGCCTTAAATTACGTGGCAAAGGGCCTGATACACCTAACCCAGTGATAGTCCGTTTTCTTCGGCATTCGCATGCCTCTAAGATTGTTGCCGCCCGTAGTGTCAAGAGAGATCATTTCACTACCAAAGATATAGGCTTCAGTCACTCACCAGTGGCCCCAGTGTATGTAAATGAATCCCTCACGCCCTTTAATCGTAAATTGCATTCAGTGGTACGCGACTTGAAGAAAAATGGCAAAATCAAGTATGTATGCGTGCGCAATGGAAGAATCTACGCTCGTAAAGAAGACGGATCTGAGCGCCTCACCATTTCTTCGAAGGAGGACACTGATAAGCTATCTACATCGGTGGATTAGCAACCAACTTGTCGCCTCAACAGCTGCCATCGTGGTCAAGGAGTTCTTCAATCAAACTGCATTAAGATATGCTGTGTTAATTGTCAATCTTTGTTTGCTCACATTGATGAATTTAGTATTTACTTTTCACAGTGTTCTTTTGATATCATATGCCTCACCGAAACTTGGCTTAAACCAGACATCGCAGATGACTTAGTGTCTGTGCCTAATTTCTATCTTCTGAGGCATGATCGCCTCGGTAAATTGGGAGGTGGTGTTGGACTATTTATTCGCCAGGACCTTCAGGTCTCAGTCCTTGCCTCTTCCCCCTCATTGTACTGTTCCCGACCGGAATATCTGTTTGTTGAAATCATGAACCAAAATTCATTAAAACTACTATTATGCGTTATTTATCGTCCTCCCAAAATTGGGTTCATGAGTGTTTTCGAAGATGACCTTCTTCGTTTTCTACCATCTTACAGCAATGTTGTGATAACTGGATATTTTAACTCTGATCTCCTCCGAGTCAATTATGATAGTCAACATATTAGGAATTTTACTTTCTGTAACAATCTTCATGTAGTTCCGTTTACTGCAACTCATCATACTCGCGACCTGTCATACGTTACTTGATCTATTTATTGTCGATGACCCTGACAAGGTGATTTCATACTCTCAAATGCCAGTTCCCTTTCTGTCAGCCCATGACCTCATTCACATTTCCTATCGCTTTAAATTATATACTACACCCCCTAGGCCTTTCAAATTCCGTTAACTTAAAAACTTTGATGAATGTCATTTTCAGAATGAACTTGCGGCTTTGGATTGGAGCGATATCCTTAAGTCTGACTGTATTGACCTTAAGGTTGAATGCTTTAATTCTCACTTATTGAAATGTATCAATGCTCTGGCTCCCCTAGTGTCGTGCTATCCAAAACGCGTTCAAGCACCATGGTTTAATGAAGAATTCCGCAAACTTACTAGCGAACGTAATCGTCTTCGTAGAATATATATTCGCACTAGAAAGCCTGATGACTTCCAATCATTTAAGGAATATCGCAATATGGTCAAAGCCCGCATGACTGAAGCTAAACACCAATATTATACATCAAAACTCACCAAACTCAGAGACCAAAAGACCATATGGCGTGAACTGAGGAACCTCGGGTTAGTACGCCAGCATTCTAATGCACTCCCAGGTCATATTCACATTGACCAAATAAATCAGTTTTTTACCTCTTCACCGAACAGTGATATTGCGATAGCGGAACTTATAAATGAAGATTTTCAAGTTCTATTTGATGCCAATAATTTCTTTTTTCAACACATTACACCGGATGTTGCTCTGAAATACCTAAAGAAGACCAAATCTAATTCCCCAGGCCATGATAATATTTCAATTATGTTTGTTCACAAAGCCACTCAGGTCCTGCTACCATTTATCCTTGAAATCTTTAATTACTCCTTATCCTACGCCCAATTTCCAGCTGCCTGGAAAAAAGGACTTGTCACGCCCATTAGAAAGGTTAAAAAGCCTGAAAACCCATCCGATTTCAGACCCATTTCAATTCTCTGCGCCCTCTCTAAAACACTGGAGAGGATTGTGCACTCACAAGTCACTGACTTTCTTACATCTTCTGGTAAACTTGACCCTTTTCAATCTGGCTTCCGCAAGGGTTTCAGCACACAGACTGCCTTGCTTAAAGTCACTAATGATATTCGTCTCGCCCTTGATAAAAAAAATGGTAACCATTATGGTCCTATTCGATTTCAGCAAGGCATTTGATCGAGTTAACCACGCAGTTCTCTTACGCAAGTTAAAATCCCTCAATTTTTCCAGCTCGGCCCTGAACTGGTTTAATTCCTACTTGACGGGTAGAACCCAAGCCGTCAAGGGCTCTGGAGAGGAGTTATCCCCTTGGCTCCCAGTATCATGCGGCGTTCCGCAAGGTTCCGTCCTTGGACCTCTCCTCTTTACTTTGTACACCCTGGATCTGGCTGATTACATTAGTCACGCCAACTATATGCTCTATGCAGATGATCTGCAAATTTATACTCACTGTTCTGCTGATGAACTTCCATTTTTCATTGAAATAATTAATCGTGACATTTCCTCCATCAACCATTGGGCTAATATCAACTGCTTACAGCTAAACCCCATAAAAACTCAAGCAATCATTTTCGGAAATTCAAGACTTTTGAATAGCATCGATCATGATAGTCTTCCGCCTATTCGTGTTCACACGAGCATTGTTAAATTAAAAGAAACAGTTCGATACCTCGGCATCACTCTTTCCACTAACTTAAAATGGGATCAACATGTATTGGAATTGTGTAATAAGGGAAACAAAATTCTCTATATACTTAAGCTCCAAAAGAAAAATCTACCTGTTCATACAAAAATTTTACTTATAACCTGCTTGATTTTTCCGATCATAGATTATTGCATACTAGTGTACATCGATTTATCAAATTCTCTCGAAATACGTATACAGCGACTAATCAACAGCTGCATTAGATTTATATTCGATCTTCGCAGAGATGACCATGTCTCTGACTACTTCGCTGCCTTGAAGTGGCTGCCTCTTGGCTCCCGAAGGAACTACTTCCTGGGATGTTTTCTGTTCTCCCTCTTTCATACCCAAATGCCGGAATACCTCTATAACCTATTCACCCTTAGAACTTCTGTTTCCGTCAGAAGAACTCAGGCAGACCAAAACCTTCTCCATATACCCCAAGCCCGTACCAACCAATATCTAAATTCCTTCCCGATTAGAGCATCCAAGTTTTGGAATTCATTACCCCACTCATTAAAATGCTCCTCCACTCCGGAATCATTTAAGAGGAAACTATACCAATATTTAAAACAGTAGTACTGTTGTTTTAAAATGTATGAATCTTTGTGTTGATTACTTTTATTTTTGTTAGAACCTTTGTTTTCAATTGCTCTTGTGTTTATGCTATGCTATGTTATATTATTGAAATGCTATGTTATGATATGCTATGCTATATTACTGTATTTTGAGCAGAATGTTTTTCTGTATTTATTCTTTTTTGCTCTTATGGGTTTCCCAGAGCATCAATAAACTATTCATTCATTCATTCACAACAACAAAAATCCAACGGCGCGCCGCGGCGGATCCAATGTAGCCAACCGTCATGATTTGTTCGATCTTTCAACTTTCATATAAAATTAGTATTCTTCTTTATGTATTTAAGAAAAATAATCAGTTCATTTTTAAGTACTTTATTTCCGTTAATGATCGCATCCTTTCATCGATAACGTATAAAATGTGAAACTTTGCGAAATTTCCGTAAATAATTTGAAAAATATCATAACAGATGATAAACAGATTTTGTTGTGGATATATGGAACTTTATTTTTCTACTTTAAACTTTTCTTTAGCACATAAAATTAAGTAAATGCCTCACTATATTTTTTTCATTCGTCACTGTTGGCAATGCTGCATGGGGGTAAATAATGGGCAAGGAAAGGGTAATGACGAAAAGGGTAAACTTTCCCCAAGTTACCCAAATAATTTCCATCTAAAATATCTTTTGTGCTGGCTGGGTTTCCCATGGTAAATTGGTTATGTTTTCGTTTCATGGTAAATTGAATATAATATTTATATATATGGTTAAGAGGTGCAAAGGTACAGTATGTAATTCCCTTTAGTATTAAATAATGTACAAATATGAATAGAAGCACATGTTAGCAATAATACTTACAAATAAACTCCTCTTGAGAAGCCATCCCGGATCTCCAATCTCAACGCTCCGACTGACAGTTTAGGGCAAATAAGAGCAAATGAGGGAGCACTGTGGAACTCTTTCGTGCTCTACGCCTTTGCGCTCTTCCTACGGTGCGCTCTAACGGAATGGAACCGCACTACGTGACGGCACATCCGAAAAATGGCAATCGAAAAGAGCGGGTAAGAGTGCGAAGGGCGCATAATAGTGAAACGGAACACGACCACTGTAAGTATGTCGTCATTTGAATCGCGTCTCGTTTTGTGAGCGAACTCTGAATCGGTGAAAACATTTTTCCTTGCAAAGAGTTTTTAAAATGTATCTTTCCCAGAATAAGATTCCGCGTAAAGATCTTTCACTGGTTGAATAAATTACCATACAGATCCATAGCACAGAAAATCCGCATAAAATAATTCACTATTTTTTGGCGAAAGTAACGAGTATGAAAATCTATGTTTGATTCATTGATGCAACAGCTATTAAATGCACGAAAAAATGAACATTCAATGGAAAACAACGGTAATCCCAAAAACGTAAGCGATAAGGGAAGGATTCTGTCGCTGAGGATGCCCTAAATTAACCGTTTTTTGCTGTACGTAGATAAGGAGTGACATGACAGAGACAGCAGCGGGTTTGGCTCCCGCTGATGGTCTCCCGTGCCCAGCTTTCAAGCTGTCTACGGGAAGATTGTGGTAGTTGTGGTGAATGGTGGCATGGTAGGGTAATGGCTCTGGGCGAGTGGGGTGGGGGACTAAATAACGTTAATCATAGAGAAGAGCAAATTTAGATCAGGGATGGATGAGGTCGGCGTCGTAATTATAATCCCAGAGGGGTTGAAGCAGTAGGTTGTTTGAACATTTTAGCGATGAATAAAAGGATGATGTTAAGGAATGGAGGACATCGGGAATGGCCGGGATTTTGAGGTTTCTGAGGATATCAATATTGCGGATAAACCACGGGGCGTTGCAGAGGGAGCGGAGAACACGGGATTGGAAGCGAGGAAGACGGTTTAGTTGTGCTTTAGAAGCATGTGACCAGACAGGGGCGGCATATGTGACGATGGGGCGGATCACGGAGAGGTACAGTAGGCGTTTGTGGGTAAGGGACATGCGGTTTGTGCGGTGTACGAGAGGGAGGATAGAGCGATAGGCGCCCCACGCTTTGGCCAGTGATGAATCAAAATGAGGTTGGAAGGAAAGTTTCTTATCCAGGATCACGCCCAGGAATTTTTCTTCGGATTTACGCGGGATGGCGTGGTCCCCCAGGAAGAGCGGCTGCCCGTCACCCTTCTTCGTCCTTCTGCTGAAGTGCACCACGGAGCACTTGGATGGGTTTGCCCTCAGCTTCCATTCGGTAAACCAGTCCACCAGGTCATCTAGATGGTCCTGAATGTAATCAATGGCTTTGTCTGGGTGCATGGAAACGGCGGATATTGCGGTATCGTCAGCGTATAGCATGTTTGGTTTTAGGATTGGAAGGGACGTCATTAATGAAAAGGTTGAATATGATAGGAGAGAGGACAGCTCCCTGGGGAACGCCAGATGAGATTGGGTGTGGAGTTGATGTTGCGGTACCAACGGAGGTGATGAAGGCGCGGTTTGTGGTGAAGGAGTGGATTAATTTGGTAATATAGAGGGGAATAGGAAGAGAAAGGAGTTTGAAGGACAGTGCCTGCACCCAGACTTTGTCGAAGGCACGGCTCAGGTCGAGAAAAGCTACCTGAGTGCTGTACTTCACATTGATGGACGAGATGATGCCTTCGACAAGCCTCATGATCTGGTGGACGGTGGAGGTGCTCCGGCGAAAACCCATCCGCTCTGGCCGCAGGAGGTCACCCTGGCGAACTACTGACTCGAGGTGACTGAGTATGATGCGCTCGAAGAGTTTGGATTGGGGAGGAAGGAGACTTATTGGGCGATAAGAGGAGGGATCGGAGAGTGGTTTAAGTGGTTTCGGGATTAGGATTATTTTTGCTCGTTTCCACACAGTGGGAAAGTGCGAGAGTAGAAGGCAGCGGTTAAATATGAGAGAAAAGAGACGGGTGGTGGATCTGGGGAGGGCTTGCAGGCAGCGGTTCGTGATGCGGTCTAGACCAGGAGCAGACTTCTTCTTCAGGTTGTGAATCAGGCGGGCGACTTCAGCAGGCGTGGTAAATTCAGGCAGGGATGATGGGGCGAACGCAAGGGACGCTACCGCCGCGTTTACTTCTTCTTCCATGGGAGATTCCTCCGAGTTCGTGAAGATATCGCGGAGCGTGGTTGCAAATAACTGGGCGCGATCGGAGTCAGAGGCGGCAGTATGGGTGGCGGTGACAAGGCGGTGGCGGGGGTGTACCGGGAACGGATGCGTCGTGCAAGTGACCAGATCGAGTTATTTTTAGTAGACAGATCGGCGAGTAAGGAGTTCCAGGAGGTGTTGCGGTGACGGATCAACAGGGCTCGGGTGCGATTACGGAGAGAGTTGTAAGCCAGGCGGTCAGCTGGGTCCCTTGTGCGTTGCCAATAGGCACGTGCAGCGTTGCGGTCTCTGATGACTCTGAGAATTGACGTCGGGAGACAGTCAGGAGATGACGGTGAGGGAAGAATTCGGCGAGAGCGGTGCAGGCAGTCCTGAATAGTGGTTGTTATTGCCCCAATTGTTGAATCCAAGTCAGCGGTGGATCTTAAGGGCAAGGAAAGCAAAGATTTTGTGCTTTCGGCCATCAGGTGGGTAAACTTGCTCCAGTCAGGCGGTGACGTAGCAGGAGTTGTAGTAAGGGGAGTGGAGAGGACTGAGTACGTCAGTGGGAGGTGATCACAGGGAGAGGAGTCAAGAGGGATTGGAGTTGGAGCAGAGTAGAGGTTCGCAGAGAGAACAAGGTCCAGGATGTCGTTGAAGGCAGGAGTGCGGGGGTCAAGGTGAGTTATGGAAGGTGGCGCTGAGATGGTAAAAGGAGAGGAGTTGGAGAGATCAAGGAGAATGCGGCCACGCTTGGTGGTTTTTTTTACAGCCCCAGTGCGTGTGCTTGCAATTGAAATCACCGCCGACTATGGCTGACTGGGAAAGAATAGAGGAGATTGCGCGTTGATCTAAAATTCCGTTGTTGCTTCCAGGAGGAAGGTAGGCTGAGTGGTCCCACTGCCGTGTCTATAACGACGCCGACGACTTCTAGGATCCGGGTTGTTGGTGGAGTCAGGAGACGGCAGGAAATCCCTCAGTGGATGAGGATGGCCACACCTCCGACCCTTCTATTCTGTCTGTCGCATCTGAAGGTGTGGTAGTTGGGGATTGAGAAGGAGAGGGAAGGAGTAAGGTGGGTTTCTTGGAGTAGGATTGCACGAGGAAGGAGGTAAATGGAGTATTGGATAAGTTCGAGTTTATTCTGGCGGATGCCGTTGCAATTCCACTGAAGGATTGAGGTAGAGGTAAGGTGATTGAGTGTAGTAGGATTAGCGGAAGGATTATTGGCCATTGATAAATGAGAGGGCAAAGGAACAAACTTCTTCAATGATTACTGTGAAGGCGGTTTTTCCCGGAGGAGGAAGAAGGAGTTTGGGAATGAGACAGGTGAAAGAGATGGTAACATTGGTAATAAAGGAGGAGGAAATATCAGGGTTAGAGGAAGTATTGGTCGGAGGTGCGGTGGGGTTAGGGCTTGGCGTTGGAGAGGAGCTAGAGGAATTTGCTTGACGGTTGGGAAGGTCAGGGAAGTCTTCAGCAGACGGGGCAGAGGAGGGTCGGGTCGCGCCGTTGGCGGGCTTGCCGAACTCTCTCGGCGTACGGAAGAACTCGCAGCCACGGAAGTTCGAAGGATGAGGTCCGTTGCAGTTGGCACAGCGTGGAGGAGGAGCCGCGCCAGGAGGCAGAAGGCGGTGAGGACATTCGGCCGAGGGATGGTCATCGCCACAGCGGACACAGCGGAATTTCAGGCCGCATCCTTTCCGCACGTGTCCGAAATTCATGCAGCGCGTACACTGAGGGGGGCCGGGCGACGGTTTGTTGTCTTCCACCTTGACTTTCAGGTCCAGCAGGGACGTGAGCTGTCGGAGAGGCAGTTCGTGCGAAGGAGAGGCAAGGGAAAGCTGAAACAGCGGCATAGGACGGCGAGGGTAAGGACGGTGGGGGGCAGAGTGGTCCAGAGCGACTTCCGCCTCTCTTTCGCGGGCCTGGACGCGGGTGGGGCGGTTTGTTTGGAGGTGAACTAGAGAGTTAGTGGCAATGCCTTTCGCTTGAAGAGCGGACTCAATTTCAGTAATCGGGGTGTCCACGGGGAGGCCACGGAGGACAAAATATTTCTTTTTGTCTTCAGAGAGAGGAAAGGAATGATAGACCAAACCTTGGTCTATGCAAAGCCTAGTTACGGCGCGGTGGTCATCGGAGCAGTGGCATGATATCTTTAGTTGCGTTCCTATCATAGCAGTTACTGGGGGAAATTTGCATACTCCGAATATAGTTTTGGAGCGCTGAAGCCAGTTGCTGGTGTCGCGGAGAAAAAACGGAGGGATGGGAGAAGTGGGCGGAGCGGCATGGTCCTCGCAATTCGCGGTTACCGGGGTTGAAGAGTTTTTCTCTGCGTCATCAGCGGAGACAAGGGAGTCAAAACGGTTGCTTACGGCTACCTGAGTGGGACGGATTTTACTTGGAGTACTAGGAGGGGATCGGTTTTTTCTCTTTGCTTTCTGAAGAATGAACGGTTGATCATCCGGAGAGAGAGGGGAATCTAGGTGGATGGGGGAAGCTAGTAGATCATCAGAGCCATGACCAAGGTTGCTTGACGTAGCATTTACGATGAGTTTTTGAAGCTCATTGGGCACCAAAGATGCTTCGGCCATTTCGAGTAAATGAACCGGCGTAAAAACGCCGGGGACTATGCGTTGTAGCCAATAGTGACTTCAATTGTATACCTAGTACGCAGCAGGAAACCAATTTACCCCCAGGCAATTTCTAACGGGAGAGAGGACAGTGCTGGTTGTGGAATCCTAGCGGGGGGACCCCCAAAGCTTCCCCGAGAGTGCAGTGGAGGTTCAAGCCCTCTTCTCGGGGTTACAAGGAGAGACAACCAGTCTGGGACACGACACAGGCGCCGCCCGAGGGTGAGAAGGAGGAGCAAGTTAGCCTCCCCTCTCGGACACCCTGGTCGTTGGGTAGTTGCCTGTGTTTTACGCTGTGATGATGGTCCTGACAAGGGCCGTTTTGCTTGGAATTTTCAGTGACGGAGTCCCGTCTGCTGGTCCAAGGGTGCCGGTCAGAGAGAGTTGTGCGTCCAAGAGTGCCGGGTCAGGAGAGGTCCAGTCGGTGCCTAGTCGAGATAAGGTTGATGAGAAGTCCGAGATCTTAAAAGATCTGTTGTACTCTGAGTCCGCGAGTTCTCAAAAGAACTTGCAGAGCAAACAACTCAGAGGCAGACAGAGAACTGTGAAAACTGCTCCCTGCCCATTTTTTTCCATTTCTTTTTGTTACAGCCTTTTTTAAAAAAGACTTTATTTCCCTTTTTAACATTATATTGACCATTTGTTGTTCCATGCCCTTCATGTTGGGCTGGTTCTCGTCGCCTTGCCAGGACGTCGTCCTCTAAAGGCGAAATGAAATCGTCTCCGGGGTCTCATGGTGTCTCGGATGAACGTTGTAAGGCTCCTACAGGTGAAGCCTCGGCATCTTTCCCCTAGGGAGGGAGTCAGTGGTGTCCAGGCTGGCGATTGGTCGCTTTAGCGATCCCATGGCCAGACCTGGATCTTTGCGAGGTTGCTGATCGCCGTGTGCTGTGAGTCAGCCGCCTTGTCGAAGAACCGTCGCGAGATCTTCGGCAAGTGGACATCTAGGGGCTCCAACTTTCCATCTCGGTGCATCTTGGAGACGTGGTCGTAGCGTCCTCGTCCTAGGATGCACCGAAGTGCAGAATTCTGCACCACCTGGATTCGGTAGAGGTTTGTCTTGGGCACTCCAGACCATACAGGCGCTGCATACTCGATGACAGGGAGTATACAGGCCTTGTAAAGTCTTCTCTTTGTGTCCATGCTTAGCACCGGCGGACGCAGGATTGGCCAAAGCCTTGCCAACGCCGCCGATGCTTTTGCACGGACACTCTCCGTCTGAGGCTTCCAGAGAAGCTTCCGGTCCAACTTCACTCCGAGGTAGGTGACCTCGGAGTTCCATGGAAGGATGACTCCATCAACCGACAGGTCGACTCCTGGCTCCGCTTCATGTCCTGTATGGAAGACGATAGCTTTTGTCTTCCCAGCGTTTACTGCAATCCGCCATCGATGATACCAAGAGAGGGTGACATCGATGGCGTCTTGCAGTCTCTTCACAGCTACTCTCCGCTGCATCGATCTCGACAGGAGCGCTGCATCGTCGGCGTACAAGGACAGGACCATGTGTCTCCCATTATCCCGAGGGAAGTCATGGGTGAAGATGTTGAAGAGCACTGGTCCCAGAACAGACCCCTGCGGCACGCCGGCGTTGATATGTCGACGGCCAGAGGCTGTTCCGAGCCAGTGCACGGTGAATGTCCTGTCCTGTAGATACGACCGGATGAGCCGGGTGGCCCATGCTGGGAACTGGAGTCGAACCATCTTCGCCAGGAGCGCTTGATGCCAGACACGATCGAAAGCCTTCGATATATCGAAGAAAACTCCGGCAACAGCTTCTCTCCTGTTGAAGGCGTCGGTGATGAAGTCAGTTGTCCTCACAAGTTGTTGGACCGTGGAGTGCCCTTCGCGGAAGCCGAATTGTTCATCCGGGAGGAAGCCAGCCTCCCGAACGAACTCAACAATCGGCCACCGCAGTAACCTCTCGAAGATTTTCCCGAAGCCGTCGAGGAGCGATATGGGCCGGAAGTCTCCGGGAGCCATTTCCACTCCTCTCTTCTTCGGGATGCAGGTAATCTTCGCCCGTTTCCAGGTGGATGGAAAGTAGGAAATCTTGGTGCATCCATTGCAGATGCTGGCCAAGTACGCTACTGCAGCCTTTGGAAATTGCCGCACGACGACATTCGGAATGCCGTCGGTGCCTGGCGCTTTCCGCGGCTTCAGTTGGCGTATGACCCCTACGATGTCCTTTTCGCTGAAGAAAGGGATGTCCTCGGCGTCCTCAATGGCGTCGTCCAGCGATGCCATCGACTCCGCGATCTCTTCTTCAGCGGCGGCTGACTCGGGAGTAGCTGCGTTCGGCGTGAAGACTCCCGCGAAGTGTTCCGCCAGCATTTCAGCTTTCTCCTTCGGCGATGCAGCAACCTCGTCCCCGAGGACGATCAGTGGGTCCCGCTGCTTCGTCGGTCTGAGTCTCCGGCAGACCTTCCAGATCGGCTCCGGCTCGTCTTCCTCTTCAAGGACTTCTGAAAGGTGTCTCTCCCAGTTGTCTCGGCGGACGTCCAGGAGAGCACTCTTCACATCCTCGTTGAGTCGGTTGAGCTCCCGTCGGAGATCCGCCGTGCGATATCGCTGCCATCTTCGTCGCACATTGTTACGTCTCGTAACGATGGCTCTCACTTCCGCGGGAAGTTGCATCCGAAGAGTGAAAGGAGCCACCTTCTTCCGAGGGATGGCTTCTTCCATGGCAGCGATGACGGTGTTCTCCAAGTGTCCGACCATGATGTCGGCTTCTGCAGGAGTAGTTGGTGGTGGTGGATTCCTTGGGAGAGCCTCTGCAATTTTCTTCCGGAAGGTCTGCCAGTCTGCGTTCTTCATATCCCTTCGTTCCGAAGGCGGGACGGCTACCGTCTGGTTTCCCAGTAGTAGTATTGTCGGGTTGTGGTCCGACGATAATTCCACGCATGTGTGGATGCTGAGAGAGTCTCGAACACCTCGAGCGATCGCGATGTCGATGACGTCTCCCCGCTCATGCGTGGATGTCGTCGGTCCAAGCACCGTCAGGCCTTCTTCGTCTGCAAGCTCCCGCAAAGCGTCTCCTCTTGCATTGGCGACGTTTGAATTCCAGCTCGGATGCTTGGCATTCACGTCACCGAGGATGACCGCAGGTCCTGCTCCGCTGTTCAAGTGTCCCAGGATGATATCCGGGTTCCAGGGCGTCCTAGGAGGGTAGTAGAGAGAGGTGACACGCAGCCATCTTCTCCTGGTTATCTTCACGTCCACCGATACAGCTTCCGCTTCTGCGTACGTCGTGACGCGGCAGACTCGGTGCTGTATGGTTCGATGGACCATGACTGCGGCACCTCCCTTTCCTCTGCGCCCATTCCGTCTTTCTCTGTCGGCCCTGAAGATATTCCATCCTGGGACCTTCCACGTATCTTCAGGGTCAAGGTGTGTCTCGTTGATGGCAGCAACTTTCACACCTTTGTCCTGGAGGAACGCACGCAGTTCTTCCGTCTTCCGGAGGACTCCGTTCGCGTTCCACTGCGCTAAGACTGTGAGACCTCTAGATTGTGCTTCCATTGGTGGTTGCAGTCTTTGCCGTGACGATCTGCTCAAGAAGGTTGAGCAGTAGTTGTCCTTCAATCGAAGTAATGAGAGTCTTCAGTCCCGTGCAGACGGTCTTGATGATCTCCCAGACGTTGTCCTCCGTGGTCTGCTCCTCCTTCCTTTCGGTGGAGTTCTCCTTCACGGTGGCTGCCACCACCTGTACGGGAGAAAGAGAGCGAGAGGGAAGGGTGGAAGGTTCTTCTTTCCTTTGGCAGGAAGAAGTCAACTCTTCCGTCTGCGTAGGCTGCTGAGCCTTCTTCTTCTTGTTTTTCCTCTTCTTTTTCTTCGGCTTTGTTTTTGCAGGAGCTGCTTCCCGGGTTGGCTGGTCCCTTGGTAGCTCCGTCGGTGCTGGGCTAGTGTCCATGGCGGCGTCAGATGCGCCATCAAGGTTTCCTGCGTTGGCGTTTCCCTCTCCAGAGGTCCGGGGTGGGTTGGCCGTCTTCTTGGTTACAGCAGGCTTTGCCTCTTTCGGAGGCTGCCCTCTGTGTTTCTCAAGAGCTATGACGAATTTCGGGCATTTGCGGTTCACTGCGGTGTGTGGACCACCGCAGTTAGCGCACTTTGCCTCGTCATTCCTTCCTTTCGTACAGGCGTCGGAGTTGTGCGCGCCTGCGCATCGAAAGCAGCGAGGTTCTCGGTGGCAGGTGGCTGCCATGTGGCCAAAGAGCATGCAGTTATGACACTGCAGTGGCCCGTCCTTCCCACGCCACGCTTCGACTTTCACCCTGCAGCGGAGGAGCGTCTTTATCGCCTCGGACTGCGACTTCGAAGAAGACCTTGCGTCTTCCTTGAACAACGTTAACATCGACGGCGACGAAGATGTCAACGCGGAGGAGATCATCGGTTGGTGATCTACCGGCGAAGACGATCAGCGTCATGTCGCCCTCTGAGCTTCGTCAGAAGTTCATGAAAACGCCGCAGGAGACTCCTGTGGCGCGAGTAATGGATTTCGGGCAAGGCAAAGAGACGACACCGTCGCATTCTCACTCCCAGAACGGCCCTTTTAAGAGCCAAAGACGGGAGAAGTCTAAGGCAAAGGTCGTGGCTGTCTTGACAGCCAAGGACCCGAAGCCGAAGAAGGAGAAGGAGGCAGCGAACGCTGCACCGGACACCAAAGCCAACGGGACTGGATTACGTAAGCCGGATATCCAGTACGCGGCTGTTGTTGCGGGAATGGCTTCGCCCACTTCCGTAGCTTCTGACGCGTCGGAGGCTCCTGCTGCATCTGCAGAATCCATGGAGGTAGCTGAAGCTGCACCTGTGGAGGCAAACGTGACCAATATTGCTACGGCAATTGAGACCACGAATGCCACTACGCCAGCAGTCCATGCTGCACCTGTGGAAGCATCGGAAACATCGCAGAACTCCATTCCTATGGAGTCCAATACCAACAACGCTGTCAGATCAGATTCCGATGTCGGTCCTTCTAAGGGCCAATCGAAATCTGCAAGGAAGCGTGCGAGAAGAAAGGCAGCGTCGCAGCCTGATCCTTCTGCTGCTCCTGACAACCATCTGGCCAGCACGGACGCTTGGGAAGACCCAGTCATCTCCTCCGGAGATGAAGAGGGAGAATTCACGGAGGTGAAGCGAAAGAAGAAAAATTCTTCTTCTTTTTCTTCTCCAACGCAGACCGCCCAGAACACCGCTGAAGCTGTCCTTCCGAGGAAGAAGGTGCGAGTTCCTCCACTCATCTTGTATGGAGTGACAAGCATCCGGGAGCTTACACGGACCCTGGAGGCGGAACTCGAAGATTTTGAGTTTGACGTCAGACGGACTTCCATTCGCCTGATTGTCAGTACGCCGGAGCTCCACCGGAAGGCCACCACCACCCTTGACAATGCAGGGGTAAAATGGTACAGCCAGCCGCTGGAGAGGATCGTAGGTGTGAAATATCTTGTGAAAGGTATTTCACGCTTATGGAAGGAGGAAGATGTAGCAGCAGCCCTTGCAGCCAAAGGCTACGAAGTCAGAGGCGTAAGACAGCTGACGATGGAAGACCCTACGGGAAGAGTGGGCGTAGACAGATACGTCTGCAATCTCGTCAAGACGCCGAACTCTGAACCACCCGAGGCGATAAAGACGCTCCTCCGCTGCAGGGTGAAAGTCGAAGCGTGGCGTGGGAAGGACGGGCCACTGCAGTGTCATAACTGCATGCTCTTTGGCCACATGGCAGCCACCTGCCACCGAGAACCTCGCTGCTTTCGATGCGCAGGCGCGCACAACTCCGACGCCCGTGGTCCTTGCCTATATCCGCGGTATCGTACCGTTTCGAAACGCGGATCGCATCTGGGTGATCTTAAAAGATCAGTTTTTTTGGTTCAAACTTAGAGTTCTAAAAAGAACTTGCAGAAAGAAACCAAGCGTCAAGCTGCTGCTGCGTCCCACAAAGCTCTCCTCCTGTCCACTGCTGCTGGTTCCGCTGCTACTGCTGCTCTTCCTTCTTCCTCCTTCCTCTGTCTTCGTGTGTTTCAGTGTCCCAGTGTTGAAAAAAGTCGGAGAGGTTTGCTAAAAAGCTGAAACATAAGGATTAAGTTCAAGAAAGATCGTGGAGAAAATAATGGTGCCAATGTTGCAAGTGAAGACGCCAGGAAATATAAAAACACATCATCTTACTTTTGAGTTTATGTACAGATGACATTTTCAACGCTGATGTAAAAGAGCCATTTTATTGTGATTCCCCTATTCACTCCTTGTTCTATTATTATCTAAAACTGAAGAGGTCAAATGCTTTATGCTGTTCAAATGTGTCGAGAGCTAAAAATTATCGATAATTGGAAATAATGTAAGAGAAAAAATTGCACTTTTCCACAAAATGGTTTATTGCGTACAACGCGTTTCGGCTCACAGAGCCATCATCAGGTACAAGACTGGTACATGTCATGTGTTGACATCAGGTACAGGTCTTGTACCTGATGATGGCTCTGTGAGCCGAAACGCATTGTACGCAATAAACCATTTTGTGGAAAAGTGCAATTGTTTCTCTTACATTATGAAGAACTTCCACGATATCTCGCCTGAATCTGTTGAATTTATAATTGGAAATAGTTTAGTGCCTCAATTATTCATTGGGTTCAGAATGAAAAGTTTACCGGTCCATTATATCTCCATTGGTGAAGGATGAAGAGAAATTAGGCATTATTCGTGCACATGGCAAACTACTAACAAGGAGACATCGCGTGACTTATATTCGGGATCCAAACGAGGCAATTATGTTATGAAACTATAGAGAGAATGCTAGAAAGGTGTCACGGCTTTCTTCCACACATTTCACTTTCGACTACTTCCACGGGTTCAAGAGAAAAACGCTATTAAAGAATCTTCCTCAGGAAAATTCCTTTAAAAGTCTCGCCTGACGCAAGAGAGCTCGTAGACCGGTGGGTTGAGGCGCTGATCCGGTAAAGCATAAACAGTGGCTACGGTTCGATCCCAGGTTCCAGAATTTATTCCTCTTTCGAATATTTTACGGAATTACTGTAAATTGCATACTCCCATACATTACGGCAGTAGCAACAATTTTTTTTATTTTCAACCTATTTGCGGGATTTTCAAAAAATCTCCTTGGGAAACTTCTCTTGTAAGAGGCATGAAACACATGCTGAAATGCCTAATATGCTTAGATTTTGAAAATACAAGGATATTTGCGTGAATAGGATGGGCTTCGATTGGTCGCGGGGCTTTTTTAAGGCCTTAAACAATGAAAGGATTATTACTTTTGAATTGGCAACGATGTACTCACTTCAAATTTCCCAGGAGCCGCGTTCGAGGAATGACTTCTGTATTTCTATTTCTTGTTCAATAGTGAACATAATATAGGTAAAAAAGAGATGGTAAATGTTTCCGAGGTTGTGTAAAAAAGGTTTGCTCTAACCTTTTTGCGGAGCAACATATTATATTGAAGCGAAGCCTGTATCATGTGAGAGAGGAAGATATTCCAGCAAAAAAAATATCACGTAATGATAACACTATTTCTTTTCACACCTCATCTTCATTTCAATTGAATTGAAGGAATTTAACTTTTCATACATGGTGTGGAATTGCATACTTTCGGATGAAAAATATTAAACTTTCTAATACGCCTATTATCTAACACCTTTTAATACAGTCCTGGAGCTCAAGTAGAATGTTTGGGGTTCCAATCGGCTCTAAGTCCCCAAATCACTGCTTTCTATGTAGTCTGGGAATAAATAAAGTAATGAGCGATGTATCTTGAAACTTTGAGCGTAGGTACATGATATTTATTTCAAATAATAATTCAAATCTGGGATCTGTTGATAATAGAAAAATCTTGCTCCAACTCACTTAAGGAAAAATATGCTCGTAGTTTATCTTCCGCTCGCCCCCATTGTGAAACTGAATACTTTTTTCATTTTTCTGTTTTAAGAATAAACAGTTCGGTAAAACGAATTAAAACTATGCATCATTACGCGAGAAAACAGTGAACAGGTAAAAAGAACTAAGACGATAAATGAGAAGTCATTTTCTCTTCTGTTTGAATAGATTTATTATATTATTTCTTACTTTTACCTCTACCCTTGAGAATCAACGGGCATGTCTGCTAGTAGGCATTGCAATAAAAATATCCAGTGATAACAAAACTACCATTAAACAATTGCAAGAGTTTGTATTGTTGGTAAATTAGTTTCTAGTTATTTCATATATTTTAAATTTAAATATGTATTATGCAAGTATTTATTTGAAATTCTTCGCCACTGAAACGGGTAAAACAGTATACACAAGGTATAATAAAATAATAACACGGGTGTATTCCGCGTGTTGTTTCGTTTTGGCCCGACGTTTCGTGACCCACTGCTGGTCACTTCTTCATGGGAATGAAACTTGCTGTCGCTGTTTGCTCTTATATATCTATCCCCACTAAGTTGGTTCGAGTGGGAGAGTGGAAGGGAGGAGGGAGTTAGGAGAGGGGGGGAGGTGGAGGTAGAGAATTTTTGCGGATGATTGGGTTCCATGTGATGCTGATTATTTGTGGAGCTCTCCATGAAGAAAGAAGATTTCGCCCGTCTCGACAGGATACTTGCGGGACATATGGAAGCTCAAGAGGTCAGAAAGAAGAAACACCTTTAGAAATTCAACTATCTTAAGGTAGCACGAACACCTCCCAGGCCATTAGATGACACAAAATTCATCGTCAACCTCTCAGAGTTCCCGCTGGACACCAACTTTGAGTTCATCCTGAAAAAGGACTCAATTTTGCCCTAACGTCAACCGAAGTTCCCGTTGAAGATATCATCCATCCCCAAACGATGCGGAGGTTGTACGACAGGACACGTGCCGTATCTTAAGAAATGAAGCTTCCCAACGGCAGAGACATAACGTCACCAAGCAGGAGAGGATGGTACTCAAGCAACTCAGAGGAAATGAGAACCTGATTACCCTACCAGCAGACAAGGGGAACGCGACTGTAGTACTGGACAAGGAGGAATACAGTAAAAAGATGGATGAGGCTATCAGAAATGGCCCATACCGAAAAATGGAACGCGACCCAATTTCCTGCTTAAGAGGATCGCAACAGAGGCTCTTAAAAACACATTGGTGATTTAGAAGAAAGAAAATGACTGCTACATCAGGGCCCAAAACTCCCTACATTAACGGGCTGCCCAATATACATAAAGAAGACATACCACTGAGACCCATCGTTAGCACCGTAGACACCCTAACCTACAAACTAGCCAAGCGTCTAGCAAAAATAGTGCATCCTAAAGTGGAGGAGGCAAAATCTTACGTGAATAACTCACAACATTTCCTCCAGATCATCAAAGATATTCGAGTGAACCAGGAGGATATCCTCGTCAGTTTCTACCTGACGTCACCTTTTTACGAATATACATGGAGATGATGTGGTTAAAATAATTGAAGAAATATTTGATAAAAAAACGTCGCTACACTGACATAAATCTGCCTAATCAGCACCTTATTCCAATGGAGAAACCATTTTTACTAGCAAAGTTCAGGAGCAGCAATGGGATCCCCCATCTCACCAGTGGTGGCCAACATCTACATGGAGAATCTGGGATCAGCGGCGCTTCAAAATGCGGAGAGCAAACCCAAGATTTGTCTGCGTTATATTGACGATACTTTTACTATTTGGACGCGTGGTCACCAGAAGTGTGAAGAATTTCACCATTATTTGAATATCCTAAACATCCACATTAAATTCACCATGGAAGTAGAAAAAGAAGGGAAGCCTCCACCTCTTTCTGGAGGATAAAAATGATAATGGAACCCTGGGCCACACTGTGTATAGAAAACCCACGTCATCGAATTGGTATTTCCATCCCAGCTCTCGTTACCACCTTACACCTGGTAAACGCTGTTATGAGCACGTTAATTGAGCGATCTATTTGGCTGAGTGATAGAAGAATTTCTCTACATAGAAAAAAATTGAAAGCTTTTCTTCTCCTAAACGGTTACGAAAACGGAGATATCTACCTAAATCTCAACGAGACAAATAAGAAGGACAAAAAGGGAACAAATCCGAAACTACGGACAACCAGCTAGAAGAAAGCCTTCCTCCCGTACATAAAAGGCACGAACGATAAGATGCAACGGTTCTTCGTAAATATGACATTAAGGCAATTTTTAAACCACAGGTACAAATAAAACACCTCATAAAAATGTGAAGGACTGAACACCACTACAAATCGAAGAGTATACGAAATTCCCTGCGGAACATGCGGTGAAAAATACATCGGGGAGACAGGACGCTCAGTCAAAACTTGACTGGAAGAGCACCAACTGGGCAATTCGACTGGGGCAAACAACTAAGTCTGCAGTGACCGAGCACGAATCTTGGGACACGCGATCGACTTTGGAAAATCCAAATTCATCGCTAAGTTGGGAAGATTCAAACCCCGACTCATCCGTGAGGCCATCTAGATAAAGAAAAATGAACATAATTTCAATAGAGATGGCGGCCTAAAAATCAGCAGCACATAGAACCCAGTCATGCGCAAATATTCTATACCTCTCCCTTACCCCTTCCAATTCTCCCACTTGAACCAATTTTTGTGTGGGGATAGATATATGTAGCAAAGCAAAGAGCATACAGCGTCAGCAAGTTACATTCCTATGAAGAAGTGACCAGCAGTGGGTCACGAAACGTCGGGCCAAACCGAAATAACACGCGGCACACACCCGTATTATAATTTTATTAGTCATTATGAGCCGCGAGAGCTTCAATCAAGAAATATACACAAGGTAAGCCAAATATCCTCAATTCAATTAATGACTATGGGAAACATAAGCCTTGGTCATTTGTTAAGCGTGTTTCACACCAGTGGTTCGTTGTAATCAAATTATTTTTACATACTAGTATTCCAACGTGAGGAAAAGACAAGGTGATATTTTTTCCTCCTTGCGAAGGACTCTGTTTATGACGACGGCTTGACAAAAATTATCCAAATATGATTATTTAACCATTGAGGAACTGCAATACTTTTGACAAATGCGGATTATATCAATCAAAATAGTTTATACTTATATTAGTATCCCTGCGCGCAGACATGACTACTAAATACTAGTGATGGGCAAAGTCGGTCTTTTGAGAGATTTCGGTCGCGTCGGTCACTCCCGCTTGTGATTCGATCTTCGATCGTCGATCAGAGAGACCGATTTTCCAGCTAGTGAACAGTCCAAGTTGCCTACGATCAATGATCTCTCAGGAAAATCGTGATAGATAAAAAATCTGGTCGTTCGTGAGTTTCATACTGTAAGCATGACCGAGGTGTACAACTATGCTCTTGATAGCACAGAGCAGGCACAGAGTTTCAGTGCAGCTACCTCGTTCAGTGCCGGTTTCCGGGGAGTTGTGGGTAATTCTTTGAAAACAATTGAAGGCACAATTGTGCAATCGTGCGAAGGTTTGTTTTGTTTTTACACAATGCTCTTGGTTTGTGATTTTAAGTATAGTTATACGAAGAATATTAGGAATATCCCACTTGATTACAAAACTATTGAAGAGTGACATTTTATCGACCACAAATTATTAACAACTCATTATAGAAACCAATGATTAATACTAATTTAGTAGCGAAATTTTATTTTGGTATGTAGTTCGAAACGATCGACGTTTTCTTTTGGCTGTAAGAATTTAAAGCAAATTATCCGACTGTAGCACTAAAATTCAATTTTCAATTACAGTCTGTTTCACTTGTTCACGAGACGTAATATTTGTCGAGAATATTGAAACGATGGTTTATCGTGTATTTAAGTGACAATGCAATTATGGAAATTCAGTGATTACAAATGTTATATGTGCTGTGATGTATTGCGTGTGTTCTTGTGGTGATATTTTGATATTTAAATGTTATTTGTGTTAGGTAGACTTACGCTCCTAATGGATGTGTTATGACAGGAAATACACCATGGAGGTTATAAAAGTTTCAGAATTACACGAAGAAAGTGTATGTTCAACTTGTGCTAAAGTTATAGTTTATGTCGTATGTAAATTTACCAAGAGTTAGTGCTTCAAAAATGGCCTTGATAGTGAAGTTAATGGTGGGTTTTTGTTTGTTTACGTCGTAGATTTTTAAGTTACAGTACCCCCTGAAATAATCTCATAGTTTGCTGCTGTGTTTGTCTAAGAGTGAATTGCATGTAAAAAAGCGAACGTTCAACTTTGGTAAAGGTTTGTTTACATCGTACTATATATCTATAATTTAGTTACTGTGCTTCTGAAATACTCCCAGTAAACACAAAATGCTGCAGATGCGCATCTGATGTGCTGCGCGGTAGCGCTGCAGCTATCACGAAGGCGCTTCTGCAGCGCGCCTAGCACTCCTAAACTTCCCTTTTTTGAATGTCGAATGCGCTGCTAACGGGTGTCAGGAGCGCTGCATAAGCGCTGCACAAGCGTGTCACGATCGCTTCAACCTGCAAAAAATAGTTTACTCAAGGACCGAAAGTAGATGGTATCTCCGGACTGCATAGACTCAACTTCATTTTCGCATCTACCTACGGTCAACCTCACATCTATCTACGTTAAGTCTATCACGCAACTACCTACGCCATATCCGATTATCAACTGCTAAATCTGTTTCTTGAAAGTTGTATATATACGGCCATTCCCGTGCGTAAATGTTTTTGCGAGAACTAACTTTTAAATATCAATGCCGTGATAGTTTATGGAAACGTACCATCCAATCACGATAACAGTTTTCAGGCATTAATTAACTGAAACCTATGTTGCCACATTAAATGAAAATAAAGCCAATATATATAATAATAAACAAGATGTTTTCCAAATGCACACGTTTGTTTACATTTCAATGAAGACGTAACTTACTCGCGCAAATGTTACGAACGTGAATATGCATGTATACGGGTCAATCCATATATAGTGGTCCAGAGGTGGTTGCTTGATGATTTTTAATATTTTTTTTATATTTTTACCATACAAATTACCATTTATTGTGAATACAAATATGTCATTATTTTATTTTTTTCCTGATAGTGGCCATTTTTATGCTAACGAAACACCGATTTTAGGCGATTTCAGTGTTCTGCAGTTAAAGCAAATATCTCCAATTCTGTGTATCCTAGAACAATCAAACAAAAACTAATCGATTCAGTAAATAATGAACTTAAATAAAGGTCGCGTGATGTATCGACCTAAAATTAAGTCTAGGGTCCAAATATAGCTTCAAAGTTTTCATCACTTAACTAAAAAATCAATTTTTACATTTTTTTACATAGGAAGGCAGGACACTTAATGTCTGTAATTTTTTTATTTGAAAGGTATAAAGCCATGCTTTAAGTTTGCAGAATTTTAAGCTGTGGACTTCAGTGGTTTTTTTATTAAATTTTTTTAAATTTCTTGATTTTTCAAATTTTCCAAAGTTTAATGCCCATTATCTTTGTTGGGCATAAAAATAAAAATTTGAAATTTGGCCCATTTACAGTCCTTTAGATGAGGAATAACCAGTAAAAATTTTGTTTAGTGGACTCAACTATTGAAAGATATTAAACATTGAAAAGTACCAAAATATCGACGAAGTCGACATCAACACGGCACCATTTAGTACCCTCTTAAGCAGGGGCGGATTAAGGGGGGGGGGGGCTACCGTCCCCCCCGTCGAAAATAGTATTTTCTGAATATGTACTTATATTTTTATTTCATTCCAACTAATTTTCATTTTGTACGGCATTAAAGAAGATTTATTTCAAGGAGTTCGAAATCCTTGTGTAGGCTGCCGCGGGTTGATGTATAGGAAGATGAAGCTCTTCCGCCTTTTGCACCGCGTTGGTCTATGTTTCCTTGGGCAACAGTTTCGTCGGCGTTGTAGTCGGCTTCTTCTGGTCGGTGAAATGAAGGTGCAGCTATTTGTCGTCTTATATATCTCAAGCGTTAGACCTGACTCCAACGGGTGAGATATGTAATACGACAAATGGCTGCACCTTCACTCCACCGACCTGAAGAAGCCGACTGAAACGCCACCGAAACTGTCGTCCTAGGAAACACGGTGTAAAACCCGGAAGACACTTCACTTCTTCACAAGAATGGCATTCTTTACATCGTTTTTTTACGTTTTTCAAATTTGATCAGATAGATATACTCAATAATTTATCACATCTCTTGTATATAATATAGCCATACCAAAACTACGTTCCAAGCGCTACATTTCTTTTAATTTTCCGAGGGAAGTCCACCCGGACCTCTATTTTGTTGAGATGTATTGCATACCCCCCAAGCGCCGCGTGAAGTAGTGAACCGCCCCCACCCCCCCCAAAACAACGACCTTAATCCGCCCCGGCTCTTAAGTAATGCTTGATGCCTTTAAATTATTATCATCTCTCATAAATCAGTTTTTCACTTCATTTTACAAGTTATTCATTATAAAGTAAACATTTAGTATAGTAAACTTAAGCTATAATGTAAATGCAGGCCTTACAATACAAAGAATATTTGGGAATTCAAAGAAACTTACCCATATATAAAACTTGGTCATTCCATAACGAAATACCAAATGTTTACTTTATAATGAATACCATACAATTGTATGGTAAAAATATTAAAAATCACCAAGCAACAAATTTAACTTTTTCTGGACCACTTAATATGGATTGACCCATACTCAATGTTACGAATGTGGAAATGAGAAAACTGATGAATGTACCAATAAAAGCATAACAATAATTTAGTGTACAACGGAAATTAATTACACAAAGCTATCAATGAAGTGTTGTTACTGGCAGAACCCAAGTCTCTCCGATTCGTGTCAAAGCTTTCCCATTTATGCCAAATTTTCGGTCTAAGAATGAACCACAGGCTAAACATGTTACTATATATCAAGGATATATTTCATTAAATGAAAAAACAAAGGATGCACATAGTAAATGTTTAAAGAATGAGTATTCATATCTTCCTCTTTCGACTGAGACTTTCAACATCTCCCCTTATTCAAAAGACTACCTGCAGCGCTGTGGCAGTGCGTCCGCAACTTGCGGCTGCTGCACTTCAAACACGAGCAGCGAATGCGCATTAGATGCGTTTCTCGATAATTCGCTCTGTGAGAGCGCTGCTGAGACGCTGCTGACGCGCTTCAGTTGACATGTGCTGCACTTGCAGCGCTGACATACTTGTGAAGCGCTGCTGCAGCCATGTGTGTTTACTGGGCTGTCTCGTGATCGTCGAGTTCTTACAATATTAATAAATGCCAAAATCGAAGATTTGTTCATAGGTTAACGTAATATTCGTTGTTTATTGTTTACATCGTAAATATAAAGCATAAATTCAGGGTATTAGTGCAAATACAGGAGTCCAAGACATTCGCTGTGTATATATATATCTGTGATTCTAATAATAACAATCAGTCCTACGATGAATACTTTTTTGTGAAGTTGCTTCTGTCGTGATGTTGTTTTCTTCTCGTGAAGCACTTCTTGTGCCAAAGTGAACTGAATAGGACTTCACGTTTACTATTCTCAATATTTGTTGAAATATATGAATTTTTTCAGCCACTTGAGTGATTTATATCTAATGTAAAACGCTCCTTACAAAACATGCTTCGTTTGTTGCCATCGATTAAAATCGTTGGGGTTTCACCATGCACTTCGTCACTTAGATAACTAATCAAACTAGTCAATTATATTGATGTTCAGTAAATATGTTTTTCGCAATGCCACATAGATTCTAAATGTTTAAAAAGCATATTATTAAATGATGGTTTGTATATGTACCTGCGTACCTTTCAATAAAATGTACATTCAGTAAAAATGCACTTTGTTATAGTATTGAATCTTTAGTGCTATATTAATTCCCCCTCACAAAATGCTTTTGCCCGTACATTGGAGATGTCAATTGGTTACGAAAACGATTTGATTATTATAGTTATGTCTTACAGGGTATTCAACAGTTATACATATCAAATTCTTATCAGTAAGTGTTAACATATATTGCTTCTAAGCTACCTATAAGAAATGCCTAATACACACAAAATATTTGTTATTATGATGTGTATGAGTAAGGATTTAAAAACTGATTGCAGGATGTGATGAATCTTCTTAAATTGTTTGGCACTGACAGTGCTAATTTTAAACCCACTACATTCGTTCTTCCTCTAGATGATATTGCTGCTATCATTAAGAAGCACCAATGCAATAAAATATGTAAGCGTCAGTGAGTTTCTCTGCTATCTGATTGCTACTCTAGTTGCCATTTACTAGACTATATCATGTAACAGGTAGGGAATACTATATCTAGGCAAAATTATAACTAGTTTACTCTGTAGATTTTATGAAATGCATGGAACAATCAGGTTATAAGAATGTTTACTAAATATCTGACCTCAATATATATGTTTATTATCTTTGCAAGGAATATATTTCTTGCTATAGCCTCTGATCAATTATTAATTTACACAATGGTTTAGTACTTATCAATGGTTATAGCCATCAATAACTTCAGACCAATATCCACTCTGCCAGTTCTCTCTATAAAGAACTGTAATCAGAAAACAGTAGTGTTTACATATCATATGAGTTATAACAGTTGTATGTCATACCTAGTTTTGATTCAAAGAAGAAAAATCAGCTGTGCATACTGTGACAAATGTTTATTTCCCCCATGCAATCAGAACAATATACATACCATCTTGGATTTTTAAGAGTAAAGATTCTGAGTGTATTTCATGTTGATTTTTGCTTGATATACTTACTGGATACTTATGGGAACTAAAGCTAATATCTTTTTATTAATTTTCTTGTGACATTTTGAAAATATCTCTTCCTTCATGCTACCGTAATGGACTTTATGAAAGGATTATTCTCTGTGGGTTTGGCAATGTTTAAATAATAGATTAGAGTTGAGTATTGGAACAGGATTGTGATTGAGGAGTGAATAGCGTAAGAGGAAGATGGAAAAAATTGTGGGTTCATGATGTGGTGGAAGAGACATTAAAGGAGGAAGATTAGGAGTCTTAAGAATAGGAGAGAGTGTGAATGAAGTAATGTATGAATGCAATAGAGGCAAAGGATATATGCCAATATAGGGTATTATGGAGTAAATTATGAGAAGAGAGCCAGTTTCCAAATCCAAACAGACATCACTAACAGCAGAGAGCAAACAATATCATGTGATAAGTTGTTTGCCTCAAGTTATCCAGGTACTCAATTACTTAGCAGTCAACTTAAGTGTACAGATGTCGTTCCTGTGTGACTTAAAGTCAACTTGATCAGAATAAAATTATTTTTTATGCTTTCATTTAAATTAAATGTCTGTCATAATTTAAGTCAAGTATGCACTCATAGTTTTGGTAACACCCTTTTATAAATTGAAGAAGTTAATGGAGAAGAGGGTCATGGATGGATAATAAAGCAATGGTAGGTAATCAATGATTTTTCACTTATAACAAAATTTTAGTGTAAAATGGATTTGGTCTATAATGCTTCATGCTTAATGAATGCTGTTACATATTATTAATATTATTTATTTCACTGATATGAGGAACCTAAGAAGCTTTCTCGGGTTTCCAACAGGGTGATGGTCTCCATGTAGGCTGACGTTTCGATGTCTGACTCAGTCATTGTCATCAGGGGTGATGAAAACTAAGGGTTGTGCAACCATTCATAGATCCATTTATTTTTAATAATCAATAAGTGGAATAAATGTTGGTGTAGGTTTTTTACAATTACTACTTGGCTTATTTTGAATATGTTCCTTGAAACCCCAATATGATTTAGTCTTATAAGTCGACTCCTATTGTCATGATCTTTGGTAAATTTATGAATATTAATCAACTGTTATCAAAGGACATGCTATGATGTATTGTTTACCTGTAGTAGAAATTAACAAGGGTAATTATAGCTGTTAGGCTCACACATGCCAGATTGGACGAAGAGCAGGAACGAAGGGAACATAGTCCACTCAGCATCTGTGGATATTTTTCCTCATGGTAAGTGGCTTGCCAGCTCACTCCAGAGTATAGATTGAGAATGGTCATTGAGTAGAAACCATTAGAGGCTTAAGACAAATAGCAAAAAACAAATAGTGGAATAAAGTTGTAACTGGGGCAGAATTTTAGTGGAACGAGGTGTCCTTACTCAAGATATTAAATATCAGCAATATTCAAGAATTATGGGGGATATGTAATGCCTCAAGTCCTGATATAGGATGCAAACATAAGGTTGGTTTGGAAGGTTTTATAAAGAGTTGTGGACTTCGGTGGATCTAAACCATTGGCTAATGTTGAGAGGGTGAGATTAGACTAAAGTTATATGAGGAGTGGCTCTCGAGAAGGATAATGAAAGTAAGATAGAATAGAAGTTAAGAGATACTTGACTAGGCATTGAAGTTACATATAACAGTGAAGGAAATTTAGGAGTCCACTTTATGTCAGATAGTAGGTAATTAAGAGGAAATGAGGTCCTGAAAGGCACTTTTGAAGGGAAAGGTTTGCTTCGTTGGGAGAGGTAGGAAAAATATAGGCAATTGAAATGAATGGATGTGATGCGCAGAACTAAATTGAAACATTTTAAGGAAAGAAATTTTTGAAGCAGGAAGGGTGGAGTGGTAACTGACCACTGAAATATATATGTCTGTTAAGCTATCTGTATACCATTATAATGGTGGTAAAATGTCATGGTCAGGCAAATATAAGAATTAAAGTGAATGTGGAATGATAACTGCATGTGGAATGAATAGACGTTGATAACAGTCCAATGCTATAATTGAATTACTCCACCAATGTTTAAGATAGGAATCAGTTTTTAAACTAAAATAAGATTTTCTTTGCCACTATAGGTTTCTGATTATCCTCATGAATGTTCTGCTAACTTCCTGCAGGTTCCTTCTAAATTTTCCTGCTAAATATTTACCAGGGATTTTGGATGTGCAATGAGTAATTAGTACTATCAGAAATTTTAATTTGTCCTTTCCAAGGAATTAAATTTTAAATGAATATGGTCTAAGCTCCTGTGTACAAGCCATGTTCGAATACACACTTTAATGGTTGATACGATGATTACAAATTTCCAGCACTATTTTACAGTATATGATGCTCTATTGCACGCAGAAATACAGTCTTTATTTATTTAATTGCTCACATACAGCATTTATGCCAATTTAAAGTGACACAGTATCGGTGGTATGAAGTCATATATTGCCTTACTAAACATGTTAGTACATTTTGATTGAAATAACTCCTTGCACATTTCAATGGGATGCCTAAGGCTGATGTAATGGCCCACTCATGTAATTCATTTTTGCTTACAACCAATTACAGTATTACGATATTTACATTGTACCGTTTATTGAAGCTACACTCAGTGCAAATGCAAATGGAATTCCGGAAACTCATACTGATATTTACTGATCAAGCCTATGTACATTTTTTTCACTTACTATTCACTACAAAAGTATAATGATGAAAGTATGAATCAAATTACCTGTGGGTAATCATAATTTGCAGTTATCATGTCTCGAACGGTGTTTGGATCTAACCTATATTAACTGGAATCACGCTATTATTCCCTGAATCAAGTTCTTCAAATACCATTCCTCTAAATGAAAAGGAGTCGAGTTATTGGCACATACGAAATTTTATTCTCCTAAAAAAAGATTCGCTGATGAGATTGCAGTTAAAAATATTTGAAATAACACCAAAAGCAAACTGCATTCAAAAAACAAACAATTATGGATGAATTCACCGGTGATTTTAACACGCCGGTACTTCGGAAGACATATGGGAAGAAAATTCAGACGAAGGGAAAGCCAACGGACATCCAATGAAGCACTGGAAACATTCTTGATTGACAGCAACACCATCAAAGTCTAGAAAAAGTGATTGAAGAGAGAGGAGCGGAGTTGAATTTTTAAAATGCATTGGCAATATGAATCACAGTTGTTTATATAAACGGCCGGTATATATATAATACAGCGGCATGGGTATCAGGTTTGATTTCTAAGCGATCACGTCATAGACTCAGATATTTAATTATCACACAATTTACGACTCGTCGCGGCAAAGGAAAACAATTCATAGGGATATAGTATTGTACTATACTACTTACAAGTGACTATTAACCTATTGCACGTAATAAATAACGGCACTACATAGCCAACGCAGTAACAAATAATGCATTGCTTGGCGAATTAACAAACGGATAAGTACCTGGATCATGTTTAATTTCCATTGCATTCCTTTTGAATCTTAACCCAGCTGTCTCTTTGCCGACAGTGTAACGGATTCGGTCTTCATTTTTAATGATGTTATTATTCTACTAAAAAGCGAGCCAGAAAAACTGGTAAAACTCTCTCGATGCAAGATATTTATGTCGTGATGTAAATTGTTGACTGTTATTACGCTGCGTCTTTGTTAGCGCAACCGAGCGGAGCATCGAATAACTGCCTACATCTCACGAAAGAGCGAGTAACTGGAATCTCTCGTTAGAAAACTCACTCAAGATTTTTTTGGTCGGTCTCAAGTCTCGTGATCGATATTTGATGTCATGCAATCATTCCTGTCGCGATCGGTGAAGATCGCCTCGGTCATTGGAGAGAAGTCGTTCATCGATCTTTCTTTTAAGAGAACTTGCTCTCGGAATTCGATCTCTCACGACCGACCCATCACTACTAAATACCCCTTGGCGCGGGAATCGGTTTCAGACGACCTTAGGAGACTCGAGATATCCCTCGCTATATTCCTCGCGTAAGAATTAAGTAAGAGTAATAGAGTAAGTATAATAATAAGTATAATAATAGAGTAAGTATAATATACTTAATGGAAATACCTATCGCTCCCAGACTAAACCTAAACAGGCTTCACGAGTTCTGCTTGTGGTTTATTTTGGGAGGGGCAGTTATTCGGGCAGTTCGTGGTCGGGGGTAATGCGGAAATCTTCAACTCCTTTAATCTCTCTACCAGAGAAAGTAAGGATTCGAGCTGCTCGTAAAAATATATGGCAATCACTTCACTCTTAAAATAATTGGCTTTCAAGCGTCATAGATTTTTCAACATCAAAAAGAACAAATAAAAATTTCGATTAATTTATTGATGATACATATAGGTATTCAGTAAAAAAAGAAGAAATGACAGAGGTATCCTCTTCAAGTCCACTGTTTTTTGTAAGCATGCTGAGATGAACAAAGAAATTGTGTTGGTATACAGAGGTCTGTTAAACTCTATACGATTTTTATTCTCTTCCATTTAAACCCGTAGATTTCCCTAATAATTATAGATATGATATGCATTAATTCAATAAAATAATGCAATAATATCTTAGCAAGGAGCCACATTTCATGCATGCAAGTAAATCTTAGTTCATCAAACGATCAAATATTCATAGCAATATGCTTAACTTAAATTATTCTCTGAACATTTGGCATCTATAATGATTTTCTTATTAGCATTGCTCCGTTTGATATTGGATATTATTCAAGTTTTTTCTAATATTTTCAGTAAAATAATTCTTTCCGTAACAATTTTATTATTGGTTCCCTCGATTGCTATCCAAGCATTCTCTCTTACCTGCAGATTGTGACGCAGATTCTGCTGAAGAGGTCAGTAGACGAGAAAGAATACGAATCATATCCTCGATCACATGGTCCTCTACTTGAACTGGACTGTTCTCCAGGTCATAAACTTGTTGGGCTTTTTGGTATCCGTAAATTTCGAATGGAAATCCCAGGCGACCTTAACAGAAAGAACATTTGAATTGAAAAATAAATTTCGATGTCTAGTAAAGAAATTAAAAGTTTAATTTGAAAGCAAGATGTCCTAGTACTTTTCAACTATCAAATGAAAATATTAAAAAACACATTGCAAGTAGCGCAATTACTTTAACACTACTAATTACTTTAATTAACCACAGCATAAAGATAAAATCTCAATTGAAACTTAATGTAGCTTTCAATAATCACTTTTTAAATTAATGTCATTAAGCTTGATTTGAGATCAATGTAATCACTAAAATATTACACGATGATCACATTTCTCAGAGGTCCAAAATTAAAATGCAGAAGCCGATTCTGCATTTTAGGACATTTGAAAAAAATTAAAGCAAAGAAGCCGTCAAACTTGTTCAATGTACTAAGATGCTATTCTCTTCATTGTCACAGCAATCATACCAGTTATGCTCCCATCAACCGTTTTTGAAGTTTCAGATACACATAATTTTAATTTGAATATTGGTGGGGGAATATCATAATGATCTACCGAGACAAAACGATAGTATGGTAAAATATATGTTTCCATCCCCAACAATGAAATTACTATTTTTAACTCAAATCACAAGTTAATGTTGAGTACATTCTTGGTAAAATTAAAGAGTAATAACGCTTAACAATAGTTTGATACATTTATTTTTTATTTTTACTAGCGGATTATATCAATCAAAATAGTTAATATATTAGTATCTCCACGCGCAGACAGGGCTACTAATTATCCCTTTGGGACGGGAAACAGTTCCAGACGACCTTAGGAGACTCGAGATATCCCTCGCTTAAGAAATACCAAACGCTCCCTGACTAAACATAAACAGGCTTCACGAGTTCTGCTAGTGGATTACTTTTGGAGGGGAAGTTACACGAGCTGTTCGTGGCTGAAGGTGATGCGAAGCTCTCTTAGCGCACGCAAAGAAGTCAAGTTGCACGAGTCACAGAAGTCAAATTGACTCCCAGTCGGCGCGAAACGCGTAGTACTCGTAATACTCAAAGTTTCATTTTGGCAGAATAATCGGAGACGGCCACGCGCGCCGTGTGAACAGACTTTCCAACGTCATGGTCATGGCACCAACGCCGATGACAAAGCAATATAAATACATGAAATGGTTGCGAATGTTTATTTTTCATTTGCACGTAGAAAATGCGAAGCTATAAATCCCTCTATGGTAAATGTAGTACATTAATTTTTACTATGCTCTATTCGGGAATATTCAATTTGTATATATTTCACATATTTTTTTTTAATAAGACGAGGGAACACTTAATACCCAGCAGAAACACTATACGAAAGAAGTTAGAGCAGCTCCCGCAGTTGCAAAGCGAATGATTTGTGCAATTCGTGGTAATAACAGAATATCATTTTACAACTCCGACAGAGTTAAATTCAGTAAACTCAGAAATTTATCAGCCTGATGAGAGATATTTACACAGACAGTACAAATACTGCAAAAGGAAATGGCGAGATGAGCACGCCAGTGGCGATCAATAAATGAATATCACAAGGGGATTCCCTGAGCTCACCTCTACTATGGATGAAATAATAGATTACCTAAAAGGCAATGCATAAAATTAGATAAATAAAATATTTGAGAAATGGGCTATAAATAACATGCTAATAGTGTTAGGATAATCTCTTACGATGATGACTCGGTTCTGATCAGAGAGACTAAGGATGACCTACAGTGGCTGTTATACCAATTCATACAGCAGAAAAATATCACATGGATAGATCTAATAGAAAAATTAAATCTTTAACAGCTAAAAACTAGTACACAATATAAATACCACTGATCAAGTAACAGAAATTACGCACTTAGGAGAATAAAATTAAAAGCAAATGCATGCAAAAATAAGAAAAGCAAAGACGAATAGACTAAGACCAACAGAGTATCATGTGCCCTACGCCATATGATATGGAGAAATAAATACTCAAAAAAAGAAAATAAAGCTAGAATACATATCATTTTAATTATACGAATATTAACTAATGGAATTGAAGCTAGTGCGGCGACGAAACACGCAGGTTGCTAGATAGAACCTCAATGATAAATCTCGGAAAAATAATTGGAAGAGCAGGAAACGATTGAATGAGCAATATCATTATATAGGAGAGGAATGTAATATAACACCAATAAAAACATTGGCTAAAGAGCGAAGAAAGATGTGAAATGACCACATAAACTGAATGGACATGATAGTAAAGATTTCTAATGATCAATGCCCGGAAAGAAAAAGAAACGCTGGATGACCCAGGTAGAGAGGTGAAAGGAATTTATGTCAGAAGAATGGATTGGCAGAGAACAGGCTGAAAATCAACAAGAAGAAGAAAAAACCTTGGTAATTTATTTTGGAATGACACTCATGTATACTATGCCGTATGCTAAAGAGAACCAGCTGCAACACGTCTGCTAACGTTGCGCATTTGGGCATGTTTTGCTTTTCTGAAATAAAAAATCATAGGTCCAATTTCCACATACGCGTTTTCACTCTAAATGCGTCTACCACTTCCATCCCATGTCCGTTCTGTCTAATATACGGTGTTATGGAAGTTTGAGCGAAATATAAATACACACAAAATTTAATGAATTTGACCTCGTAATTAGTAGATAGATCACACATTTCTAATGACTATACAATATCGCTTATCACACCATTAAAAAAACATTTTTGTCAAAAATTAGAATCCGTTTCCAAGGGATTTGGTACTACTGCTCACTCCAGAAGGGATCAATTAAAAAGAAAATGAAGTTCAGATAGCGTAAAAAATGTAATGGTGTGTAGCTCGTGTGTTTTCTCAATTATAAAAAAATACATTTATCACGCCCCGTTGCAATTTTTTTAAAATAGCAATAAAAAAACAGTATGTGCTCGCCTGACACTACCCCCACACTCCCTCATCTGTCTTGGAATACTAACATACCACAACTACAACACAGTTTCTGTAAGCCATATGTCTGCCCAACATTTTAAAACTAATGACTTCCCCGTACTCATATTGTGCCATGAAAGTTTACCGATTTCTATACTTTTTTGAACTTCCGACGATTTATTCCCTCGAGTTTTGGAAGCTTCAATTTTGCAGATCATGTTACCATTATTTTACGTAAATATTTTGCAAAAACAGTTCTATGCGTGAGTTAAACTTCATGGAAAGCAAGAGTGGTATAGTGATACAAATATCTTTTTGAAGATGTGCCGCTCAGGCGAATGCATACAGGAAAATCTTTGCTTACGATAGTGTTTCCATCGCACAGCGTGAAATAAATAAGTCAAGTTAATTCCTTAAGTTTGAATCTTCGGAAAATACTGAGAAGTTCAATCATAGTAAACAACGTTTTTTTGTCCTTATTATTACTGTATTTACTTCATGTTCCTCAAAACTCATTTAATTCTAACACAAAATTAGAATAAACTCTCTGTTATGACTACACTCACTCACCAACCAGAGATTCATCGGTCAGGAGGCAGGATCTCCGACGCCTTTCTTTCAATCTGCTTCCACGTTAACGTTGGCACTACACTCCGATATCCATCTGATGATTGATTTAATATCACTGATTGAAAAAACGATGTTGAATGAGGATAGAACACAAATCTCGTTGATCGCGCTCAAAAATAATCCTCCGGAAAGTGTTTTCTTGAACATTTCGAAGCACAGCATCACTCATAACACACATGGTATTTCACTCAGTCGCTAAGTTACACTTATAACGTAAAATTCTTGACAAAACCAATGACACTTCTGTCTTCAACCCAAGCAACCACGACGAAAGTCGATGACATCCTCTGGTGAAGAAAGCATTGTGCTATTTGCTTTTTCACGCTGGCACCACAACGGATGAGTTTGCTTGCCTTCCTCACCTGGCACTCACGCTGCCTTATCGTCGACTGGTCGGCAGTACGGTGCACGCTAGGACTGAAGCGACGAATGCTCTCGTGCAAGTCTAAGAATTGAATAGGCGTGAGCTAACGCCCTATTCAACCCAAGTGTATGATGAAATAGAGACCGTCGAGCCACACAGCATAATGTGAATGCCCCTTCACGCAAAGTCCTCGTACTAAGTCATAGTTTGACTTGTATTCTGAGTTTGGTCAAGGTTGTCGGTTGGTTTGTTATTGAAGTAGGATATCGATCGCCGAGTCCACTCGTGCCATTGCGTGCAGGTGGATAGGACGGTGAGGACAGAAATATTTCGGGATCAGAGGAAGGGTGATAAGCTCCTGGTATTCCCTCCTTTCCAATATTTACATCTTCATCCTCTTTTACCTCCAACTTTTAAAATGCCTTTTGAATCTAACATCCATCCATCCATCCATCATAACTAAATTGTGATCTGAGTCCGCATCCACCCCCGGATAGCTTCGCAAATTTCGACACTGTTCTTGAACCTGTGCATTACCATGATTTAATGAATTTGATATCTTTCTGTGCCCCCACCCCTCAACATTTTCCATGTTACGTTTGCCTGGGGTGATGTTTAAACCAGTTAATTATTACTTACTACTAATTTATTTCTCATAAAAAATTCAACTGCCTTATCCCCACGGTCCCTTCCTTGAACTACGACATTGACGTAGTGGAAGGGCTTATGCGTTCCAATGACCCCTAGAGCTGGACTGGCAGGAGCAAGTACTATTGCTCCTGGTAGGGGCACCCATGCCAGATAGGTCGAAGGGTAGGAGCCAGACGATAGGTAGTTTCGTGATGGTGTCACGTTAAAAATACCGTTGAGTGGCGTGGGAATACCTCTCAACTATAATTTCCTAGAATATGAAAGTCATTCACAGAGAATTGATTCCTGGTAACTACGGAACGCCGCCCACTAGGGCGGGTGTCTAGCCCGGCAGCGGGGGAGGCAAGGCCTCCGCGGTCGTCATCACACGAAATTCTTGCACAGCATCATCATCGGCGGAAACAAGGGATATGAGGGAGAAGAAGAAGAAAAAGAGAACGAGGAGGAAAACAGTGGTAAAAATAGGAACTTGGAACGTTAGGACCTTGATGAGGGCCGGGAAGCTTGAAAATAATAAGCAGGAAATGGAAAAAGGAAAAATAGATACTTTGGGATTGTGCGAGGTGAGATGGAAGGATAGCGGGGACTATTGGAGTGATAGCTACAGGGTAATCTATAGTGGTGGAGATGAGAGCCAAGTAGGCATGGTACTGAACACAAAATTGGGGCTGAAGGTGGTAAACATAGAACAAGTGAGCGATAGGATACTAGTGGTAGAAATAAAAGCACGCCCGACGAATTTCGTACTGGTCCAGGTATACATGCCTACAAGCAACCATAGGGAGGAAGAGGTGGAAGAGGCGTACGAACAAGTAGAAGAAATAATTAGAGAAGTGCCGGGAAAGAAAAACCTGATAGTGATGGGTGACTAGAATGCAGTGGTGGGGGAAGGGAGGGACGGATTAGAAGTGGGAGGGTTTGGGCTAAAGTTAAGTGATGTTGAAAAAACGGTCTGTCCTTCTTTTACAAGTATCTGCAAGAACATTTTAAGCAATCATAAGACCGAAAACTATTGCAATACAGCACAAGAATTGCTGAGATCATACCATGGTATGGGATGTTATGCCACTTAAACTGCATTTCTTGAACGAACATTTAGATATCTTCCCTGATAACATTGGCACCATTACCGATGAGCATGGTGAACATTTTTACCAGGATATTTCACACGTGGAAAAGCGGAATCAAGGTAAATTGAGTGCTGCAATGCTGTCAACTACTGCAGGACCTTACGAAGAGACGTTCTTCAGGCAAAGTTTCGCAGAAAATCGGTAGGAAAATATTTTAAGTATGTTTTCTTAGCTTGAAATTGCTTTTGTTACTTATTTCTTTTATTCTGTCAAGTAATTACAATTTTTTATCTTTTACGTTTGGAATTAACGCCTTCCCTCGCAGATATGTCTAGATAGAAATAAATGAAAAAAACTTAGGAAGTTCACCACCTTATTCTCAGAGGACTTCATGGGGAAATGTTCCTCTGCACATTTTGTTATACATACCTATGTGATGTGTTTCCTGTAAAACGTATTTTAAGGCCAACACGAGCGTAGTCTGGGGTGGTTACACAGACACTAACTCAAATTTTATGAAAAAATCAGTTTTTTAAGATTTTGTACCCTGGGCCTCCGGCCCTGAACTTCCATCGAGGGAAAAATCGCATTGCATTGGCTTTCAATGCGTAAATCATGGCCAGTTTCCTGATTCTTTATTCGCTGTTTTACAATAATTAGGATGGGAGCAGTGAATGTTTTTTTATACAAATAAGGCTGATGGGTAAAAACCTGTTACATATTTGAATTCAGCATAAAAAAGTCCTATTATGACCAGGAATTTACTTTTGGGTGCCAGAAAATAAAGTTTAATTTTGTAGCCCAATGTTACCACAATAAATGTCGATTTATGTTTTAAAAAATTGTTAAATACTATAAGAAAAAGACCATTACCAAGCACAAGGATCCACTTCATCGAGTAACATAAAAATGGCATGCTACAATCAAAGTACAATATGCTACGGAGATTGTATTGATCAAGATCTTCTTCCGCATGTGCCATCATCAATTAAACATTTTTATTTAATTAATTTGAATTAAGAGAGCATATATTTTGATAAAATGGAAAGGATATACTTAAAGCAATATGAATTCATAAGTTATTTATAAAAATTTGATCCTAGTATAGCTTCAATACTGTGACTGTTCATAACTGTGACAAAAACGTCTTTCAATGTAAATTTGAATAATGCAACTTAGGATAAGAAATGTTTGCTGTGATCATATGATCACACTAGGAATTAAAGGGTTAATGACGAAGAGGACTCCACTGGTCATAAACAATTTTTGCATGGGGATGGGCTTTAAAAAAGTACATAAATCTAATGCAACCAGGTCAAGTCGCTCTTACTCTAAAACACGCAAAAAAACACACACATTAGGTCCTTCACGTGGATGTAAGTGCAGTATTAATGAGTACCTACCAACAAATGAGTTTTCATACACTCATATGTGAGGCTGCATAAGGGGAAACTATGTACTACCATGCAAGGGACAGCCTCAGACAACATTCACACACCCTATAGTGGGTCCTTCACATGGATTAAGGAGCCAATTTTAGGACAACTTACAATGGATACTTACACTAATACCCTCTTGAGGATGTTTACAGGAAACTATTTCTGTGCCAATGACACCCTCAGATGACAAGCTTACTTCCCAATGGTTCCTTGTTGGAGCTTCAGGTAACTCCAGCTAGGAGACAGCACTTAAGGGAACACAGCATCACTCAAAGCACTGATTCACTCTCAAGCTCAAGATTGAGTGAGTGTTGATGTACATATTAGCAATCATTGACTTACTATGATGTGTAATTGTTGTCATCCCTAATCCTCGTAAATTGATTTTAGGTAAGTATATATTTTCATATTAGAAAGGGGATTGTTAATTTTTTGCAGCAGTGACATGTCATGCATTTATTTCTTGCAAAAGTAATTTACATACACATTCTCAAATGCGTAGGTACATGATGCCATTGGGACAGGTGTAACACAAAGGAACATCATTTCAACCCAGAAACAGTTGTTTCCTTAAGTGCTTTACAGAGGTGGACTTTTCTCTGTAGTACTTAGCTAGTTATACCACAGCTTAAATAATAATTGTAATCAAATCCAACACAAAAATATAAACAAGTTCTGCAAATACTGGAAAATAAAATACTGTTCATTCATGGGCTTAAAACCAACTATAGGTAGGTACTTATGTTCTTTTCTTCATGTTATACAGGAATCAAGAATTCAATCACTACTAGTTGAAGAACTTAATTATTGAATTCTTTTGGATGACAATAATCTCAATAATATTTATGTTATGTTTTAGCTGTATCTTTTTAAAAGAGATGAGTTATAAAACTCTTTTCGTGTTTTCTTTTATAAATTTTGATGGGGATATAGAGTTTTTTATTTGATTTTTTTGGAGCTCAGTAATAATCACCATCAGCTTCAATTGGAATGTTCCTTTAACTCTTTGGAACATAAAAATTACTCTCAACTTGAATGTCATTATGTTAATATTTTCTATTTATTTCATGCTGTGAATTTTCTTTAGGGTGTTAATGTTTTGCCATGAATGCAAATCGAAAAACAACTAGCAATTTTTAACAATTTGTGGCTAATGATGCAGACACAGTTGCATATTAAATGTATTCTAACCCAGGGAATGATTTTATATGACTTTAAATAAAGTTTTTGTTAGCATTAGAAAGAATATAGAGGGAAAGTTAATGATAATGTTAAAAAAATGTTCACTGGTTATTTCATGCTTAAATCTCATTTCCTTGGTCTTCCTAACTTGTCCTCTAATTATCACATTCACACTTATTGATCATCTAATTATTTTACTCACTCACATTCAACATGAAGTCTTCCAGTTTTGCAAAAGAATCACACTCAACACTATAAACACTGAATTTTACTGCCACTCACATTCTAAACACAGAATGCGAATCATTATGTCTCTTCATATTTTCTTTTTTGCAAGCAAATGAGGTATTTCCACACTAACCATCACATGCTCTCATAAATTAAGGGAAGTCTTGGTAAACTTATCACTTTCAGCTTTCCATTTAAAATATCCTCACTCTCAACACTTGATAGGTAGTTCATCTTCTCTCATTTCATTACAGTAGCTGTCAGCATTTACCTATATCAAAATAAGTGGAGAATCCAAACTTCTCTCCAGTTGATATTACTTTAGAGGTCGAATATTAGGTACAGTCTCCCTGTTCCAGGCTTAACACCTCTCTCACTTTGGTGCCGCCCTGTCAATGGCTAAGAGTCTCCACGGAAGACAACAAAACAAATGCGACTAGGCAAAAAGTCTGCGGCGGGCACATTTGGGAAGTCAGTCTGTTGCTTGCTAAGTCACATCCTGAAAGAGCAGCTGGCTCTCTCACAACACTGCAGCCTCTGCAGGCTTAACAATAACATTTCTCTCTCAAACAAGAGGTGAAAAAGGAACACTTTAAGAATAGGTTAGGACCTTTTTCTGCATGATTCATGATCCTTTGTTTTAAGTCCTGCCTCCATCCAAAGAAACTTTTCCCAGAGCATCCACTAAGTTATATTTTAGGAGACATTGTCAAGAGGTAATATAGATAAGGGGTGTGCTAAAGCTCTGAAGATTTGATGGCAAGCTTCAAGCAGGACAAAACTGGGTGACTGTGCTGAGGCCATGTTTCAGCAAGTCAAGGGACTTCTTCTTGTCAACCTTGACCTCTTCAATGCAGCCAATAAAGCCCAAGTAGTACTGAGCAGGAAGGCCAGCTGGCAATGCTGGTGCTCCACCTGAAATAAATTGAAAATGACTTTACCACTACATTGATTTTTTTGTCCCTGATAGTTTTGCCCCTGGTGCATACTTCCCACATGACACGTAAGCTTATGGCAACATTACATTAACACATTCAATGCGGAGCACGTCAATTGACGTGGCCGTTCCATTTCGAAGCCCTTTAAATTTTTTAAAGCTGATTTTGAAGACTTTCATGAAAATCGGGCCCGCATTGAATGTGTTAAGGCTGTGAAAACCTTGCCAACATTGCCAATGCTGAGGTAATGCTGCAGCAGCGTTGAAAAAATAAGGTTGTATTTACAAGGTTAATTAAGGTTTCAGCAAGGTTGTTTCCACAAGGTTCCTCCTGCCCATTCTTGGGATGAACCATTATAATTTACTGTGCATGCACAAAAATTCAACCTTGTTTTGTCAGTGCTGCCGTAATGCTACAGAAACGTTGATAAAATGACATTGTGTTAGCAAGGTTAATTAAGATTTCAGCAAGGTTATTTCCACAAGGTTTCATATTTCGTGGTCTTGCCTTCGACCAGTGAGATTGAATTTTCTCTCCAGCGATTAATCGGTTCTGAAAATGGCGTCTTATTGGTATGTGTGCAGTTTTACTGGTACATGTTTTGATTTATGCCAGTGAGTTTATAAGACGTGATATTAGGAGTCAAGATTAGCTAATGGTTGAGGTTGACATATTTCCAGACTATTCTTCTTCAGCCATTGAAAGAATAACGTAAGAATTTAACATCGTTGGAACTTAAGAAAGAAGGTTTGCAGCTACACGTTTCACTTAAGATTTTTATCTACCTGTATTTTGAGGGACTTCACTAGGAAATGGTAATCAGCATCCATAGTGACTATTATTAAAACCTGATTTTCAATGCACCTACATAATCTTTGGCCTTCTGTTTCCTCAGGGAGTATTGTACACAGCAATGTGATTGTGCCTTTGGAGCATCAAGAAGACATTTAACAATATTGGGAACATGATAAAATTGTGTAGTTTCCAGCAGTGTATACGTAATTCTTAACCAAAGATTTAATTGCAAAGTGTGGCTTGATTCAGTGATACAGACAAGTCTGTGGTTTTTTGATACTTTATTTCTGTCGCCTTATGGCATTCAGCAGAGGTGTGGTGGTGTTGTTGGGCAGCTACATTCTGAGTGTAATGGCTTAACTGTTCTTTTCATCCTAATAAATGCAATTCAGTTTCATTCTCAGTTTTTACTCTCCATGAAAATGGGCAAGGGCCTATCCACATTGACACACCGGTTCCCGTCAGATCACCGAAGTTAAGCAACGTTGGGCCCGGACGGAGGTTGGATGGGTGGCTCTCCTCCATGCCTCTACCCGGGTGAATGGAAGGGTGACACTCCCTCCAGACTGATACTGGGAGGCCGGAGGGAGATATAACCAGACCGGGACGGTGGGAGGGAGGACTCCCTCCATGACTGTACCGGGAAGGTTGGGGGTGGCCCCTCCTTCATACCTCTACCGTGGTGCTCTTGTCCCCTGTCTGCAGGTGGCAGGCAGGTTAAACGTGGGATGACACAATGGACCAAAAAGGTCTGAGTGCCAGGATGGCTCCAGAAGGCCCTCGCCCACCCACACAATCTACCATCTACATGAAAACTCTCGGAAGTCAATGAGAATATTTCTTGTTGTTATCAGTTGTTATCCAATCTCTCAGTTACTGTTGGATTCAACAGTAGCTGTAGGAAACAACAGATGTCCCAAGTTATTGTTGAATTTTTTATTATTATCATATCTATGATTATAATATGTAGTACTGCATCAGGTTCAATGTTCATTATTCACTAGGTGTGAAATATAGCTCTAATATACAAAAAGCAAAATTGTAGAAATAATTTTGCAACAAAATTTAAATTTTAACCTTTCAATGGCATTAAAGAATTAACCTTGCAATAACATTGCAGTATAAACCTTGCAATAAGGTTGTGATTTTAACCTTACTACAACATTGTGATGTTAAACTTGCAACAATGTTACAAAACATGCATTAGCATCCTTGCATCAATGCTGCCTCAAGGTTTAACCTTAAAAATGTAACATTGCTGCAAGGTTACAACCTTGCAGCTGCAAAATTACTGCAATGCTGCTGCAAGGTTAATGTGCTGTCTGGGTTGCATGGGATCATACTGACTCCTGCTTTTTCTTTGAACTCCAATATTATCTCTTTCAATTTTTCCTGGGAATATGTCTCAGAGCAATCTTACGAAATATCATTTTAAATCCTACAAACAGATTTCGTCACCATTAAAAAATTCCATTTTGCTGTAGGAAGTTACTCAAATTAACAAATATGGCAAATTATTTTTATCCCTATTTGACTCGCTTGTGAGTAGTTATACCCTTGGATTACTTCTCTGATCAAGATATCACTATAAACAATATTTTTGCAGGAATATGCTGGTGAAATTGGGAAGGATAAACGAAAATACTCATGAAAATGTTTCTAAAAAGTAAAAAAAAAGAATATTTGAAAATATTATCTGATGATCGATTACGTCAAAATGATTCCATCAGCCCTAAGTTACTTTATTCCCATGCTAGTAAAAAAGCAAAAATCATAGTAAAAATTATAGACAAGAAAGATTTTTCTGCTCTAGGATACATATGGAAACTCCCTAGGGGAACACCTTGTAGGGAAACTGGACAATGAGGTAAGAGTGGGATATCTGGATCTCAGGGATACATGAGACATCAGAAGGATGGTCCAAGAGAAAAATAAACATTGAAATGCATGTTAGTTGAACATTGTGGCATACCAATCCATAAACGGCCATTCGTGTTGAGTAGGGAAGCTCCAGGATCTGCCACTCCCCTCTCTGATGGTGTCTCACCATCAACAGTCAAGGTTCCAATTCTTTTTCTTCGATGGGCAACTAACGTATGCCATGCACCATCTGTTATCCTGACCTGCATTTATAAGTTATTCTACAGTATTCATATATACAGAGAGTAAAATAAAGTTGGGAGAATCTAATTTGGGTGTTTCAAGAGGCATCAGGATTACTTTAATTTGGATGAAAAATCCAAATGATATCTGTATTACCTCAGTTAACAAAATTGATCATGTACCAATGTAGCTTAGCAGTATAAGCAGTGCCTATATTTCAGTTTTCTTTAAAAACAGATACATAGGCACAGTTGTCCAGCAACATTTAACTTTATGCAATATTTAATATTTATGTTTAATATTAATATTATATATAATAATATGCAGTAATATTTAACTTTAGCAACTTTTATGGTTATTTCTGCATTAAAAAAAAGTAAGTTTAAGGCTCAATGGGGGACTGAGTTAGTGATTTTGCAAAAATTAATCCTGACCTCATTTTCCATGCTATGAAGAGATTGTAGATAATCAAGGGGAGCAAACAACAATTAATTATAATCTACAACACTGAAGGAGTAATCCCATATGCTTCAAGGAGGGATCCATTTCAAGTTTCCCCAATTTTTCAACGAGTTCAAGGTGGGTGACCACGTTGTACGAAACACCTCCTCATAGGTGAAATTACTGATACAAATGATTTGTAGCAGCAAAATTTGCATACCAACCTTTGATCGTATTGTGAGCAGGTTTTTCTGGCGCCCTAAGTTGAAACTCAGCTGAGGATATCCATTAACTATTGCAACAGCAAAGAAATCTCCTTGCAAAGTATTTCCTTTGTTGGTCCAAAGAAGGAGACCATTACCTGGGTCTCCTGGAGGCACTCGAAAACGTATTTGGAAGTGGTTCCGGCGTTCACCTTTTCTTCTTTTAAGAGAAATTCAAATGAAAAGGAAATTAGGTAAGATTAGTTTATGCGTTTCCCAATCTGAAGTATTGAGAAAGCATGCCTAATGAAGCACTGACAATTAATAGCACTTTTAAATGTGCAAAAGGGCAATGAAATCACTACTGCTATGATTGATCACAATACATTATTTCTTGTGAATTCAAAGAAATTGAAATTGAAACACAAAGAAATCACACATTGATTTACCGTCTATAGGTACTCCAGTTTTAGTAGAAATTTCTTCCCTTTTTTGGCCATTAAAAACCTATCTTACACTCAAGTCAATAAATCAGGTGACTTTTTCAGGGTCAATATTTCTGCACGTCAGTGGCACAAAACCATGTGTATCTCTGTTTTATATTTAGCATAAGCCATGGAGATTATTCCCTGGGAAATGCATCAGATATACATTCTACGTTTCCTATCAGGACCTCTCACTGACAAATACCTAACTAGGTAGGTACTTCAAGTTTGTGAAATTTATCCATTCCACAAGGCCAATTGTATTGCACAAATATTGCATAAGCATGCAAGACCAGGAGATTCATCACTTTTTTCACCTCGGCCTATACTTGAGTCATGCACTTTTGTCAATATTTTTGGCCCAAAATGAAGACTTCAACTTATACTGGTAGATCCATAAATATGGTACTATTTACCTGATTATGGCTAATTGTACAAACATTTAGCTTTGGAATTAATTCTTAGTTATGAGACATAAATTTGTGGAAATAATAATTTGAGTCATGAGAATTATAATTTTCATAATCTATCTCCCAGTAGTTATTGATTCAATCATTTGATTTATTCTCTCACCACTGGGTAAAGTAGGTACCTACATATGAACTTTTATTTTATGTATAAAATACTTCCACAAATAAATAATAATCAGCATGAATAAATAAACTCATCATATTCTTCACACAATATATAATAACTCTTTTATGCATCAAAGTGGTTTTTGCCATATTCATCATCTTAGTTAATTTTGGAACCCATAAAACCCATTTAACACTACATATTTCTCAGGCTCAATAGGTTAGGAGAATATTACAAGAAGAAGTTACTCATAACAAGAAGTTACTCATTGTATTAGACAGTATAAAAGATTTGCCAGTTTTTAAGAAGCACCCCCATTTCAGTTGGGTGCACTCAAGAAAAGTAACTTTTAGCCAGTGAAAGACTGTACCGTCACATACAGGACTCAGGGGTGATTTTAATTAGCCCAAATTTAGGAAAAAAAGATGTCTTATATGCCATTTAACATGGTACGTACCTACTTCTACAATGCTTATTGAAACAAATTCCTTGGGTTATAGATGTTATGACTCTATTGGATACATGCTTATGTATCAATTCTGCAGCCAGCCATTGTGATCAAGTAAAGGATGCGAAATTTTTCACTTCTTTTGGTGTATTTCTACATGCATTGACTCGTGTTCAAGCAAGGGAAGATGAAAAAATGTATGGAATACATTCAAAATAAAGCTTGTATGTACATCCTTTTGGCTCACCCTTTATCAAAGAAATCCACATCGTCTTCATCATACATATCTTCTTCATCATCATTTCCATATTCCTCACTCATTTCCTCGTCCATGTCTACACCTTCATCCTCTTCACCTTCATCAATTTCATCCTCCTCCAACTCAAAGTTAGTTTGGTTAGTGGTGTTAGTTCTAAGGATGCAAGTATTAGCATTGTAATAAGTAAAATATCATTAATTTTACTACTCAGAAACCTATTCCAGGTATTAGTACATGCATGCCTACATTAGTCATTGGTAACACTAAATATGTAGATTTTAATTAAGGAAAAAAGTTGGTCTCCCATTTGAGGCATAATAACTAGCAATGGCACTTCTAGTAAAAATATTTCTTGGAATTTAATTTTGAGAGACAGAAAATACCAATGACTAGAAGCAAAGGAGTAAGAAAATTTTTATTTGGTGGCTTTTGTGCCAACTGGGGTGGATAACAGTCTATTTAAAAAAATGAAATATGCATGTTACAACTTAACAGAAGAAAGATTTTGAGAAATTAAAAGTGATATATGCTTTTCTTTAAGGTGACATAACTATTTTCCTTAAATTTAGGTACCTAGTAATTATTTCCTGTTACTTGATTTTTAGTTGCTCTCTAGTAATCTTTAGTTTTTATTAATAATTAAATATCAACAGTAGCGTAGCCAGGGGGGAGGCAGGGAGGGCAAAGGACCCCCCCATCCTGTGTTCTGGCGCCCCTAAGTCTGTGCATTTTTCCACTCTTAAGTCCCAAATAGGTATAAATAAATGTGTTTAATATGTTGTCAATTGTCATATTTTGTTTCAAACCCCTTTTAAATCAGCAAAAAATGTAAATGTTAGTAAACTGGTTAATTTATGAGTCTTAAAACTTTTCTCCCCCCCCCCCCCCCCCCCCCCCCCCCCCCCAGACCCAAAACCTGGCTATGCCACTGGGTATCAATTGAAGAAAACAACATAAAATTTTATACTGATGTTCCACAATTATTTTCTAAACCAAACCCTGGTAAAAACTTAAATTTTAGCAACAGAACATACCAACACCTACATCTGTTATGGACATTCAAAGCTTGGACATTTAAAGCTTGTTAGTAAAGCTGTGAACCCTCAAATAATGAAAATGGTTGCTCCTTATCATTTAATCTAAACTCATTACAAAGTTACTGGAATGTTTTAAATCTATCAAGCTAGGTATGGCATGAGTACATAATTTGGAGAATAAATAGCCAAACAAAGAGCAATTTTCAACTTTTAACCTCAAAAATAGGAGTACATCATTAGATGAGGGTCTCATGAGTATCACTGGCTTACCTAATTAAAACTTCCACACCCATTTTAAGTAAAAAAACACTATAAGAAAAGTAATAGAAAACACCTACCCTTTGTAGAGTCTACTGTGGAAGAGCAAGAATGTCTCTCCAGTAAATCGTATTGGCCTGCTCGTTCCAATATCTTCCACAGCTGAAAATGCAGTATAAATACAATATTAATTACACAGATAAAAAAATAATCATGTACATGTCATCAATATGCCAATAATGGAATTTTAAAATATTTGATGGTACATTAAATCATCTGGTGTTTAACACCCAGAGAGAGTTAAAAATACCATATTTTTTATTTCGTCCACATTATGAAATCCATACCTCTATTAGCTGTAATTTTAGTTTTGTGTATTGAATGTAATATTAGGGTTTATAAGTTTTTTCTATTGTGAAAAAAGACACGTTTGCAAATCTGGGTGTCTGGCACCCACTGACAGTAGTGGTGCAACAAATTTGTCCCTATTTTGGAAAAAAGACACGTTTGCAAATCTGGGTGTCTGGCACCCACTGACAGTAGTGGTGCAACAAATTTGTCCCTATTTTAGCCATGGTCTCATGGTCCCCTTTAAGAGTACAGAGGCAATTAATAGGTTGCCGCATGCTATGGCTCTAACCGAGGGATAAGTGGACCTTCCAAACCTATATTCATTATTTTTTTTGGCATGAAAACAAAGTATGCACCGGGGTTTGAGGCTTTCCAAATGCCAACCTGCGTGAAATGAGTAAACATAGTTCAACCTATCTGTTTTAATTCAAAGCCAATGGGCATCACTTAAAGTAATGTGATATGGATGTCTGTGTGTCTGCTCTTTCATGGACATGTGGTAAAAATGTAACTCCAAGTGCTGACGAAAGAATCACAAGTGGAGAACAATTTAAAATGCTAAAAAAAGGAATGTGTCAGAAAATTAATGCAGTTACCAATTATGCAAAGGTAAGGACAGGAGAACTGAGTCTACGTATTTGGTATGTGATATCCATGTATGTCAGGAACAATCCAAATTTATTATATATATTGTGATCATTTCCAGAACGATATCAGCCGAAATGGAGATTTCATAGGCATGGGATAATTAATAAGAATGTATCATATATTTATATAAATGATAATAAAACATTTCAAAAATTATTTTAATACACAAATAAAATTTGTTAGAAAGAAAAATTTGAATAAGACTGACGAAATAAAAAATTAAATATTCTGTGTGTCAGAAAAAAATTTTTTCTGTTATAAATTTTTCTGCAATAAATTTATCTGACACCCACCAACCTCACTCTCGTATGTGAAATAGGTGACTGTAATGATTAATTAAAACTGAAATTTGGTGGTCATTGTCTGTTATCAGTATGGCTAAGGAAAAGCTATCTTTTCCTTAATAATGGATACATTTTCACCAATAATGGAAGATATACACAAAATCAGATAATTAGAAAAAAATTATACATATTTTAATATTCTTCACTCATAACATGCTTTAGATGCCTAAAAAAATGAGGTGGTTATTTATGAAAACAATACAGCTGATGACATGCTAATTCAAAAACCATTTTAAAATATATAGAAAAGCAACCAGGAAATTCATAATTCCATGGCATACATCTTATTACTGTACCTACAAACATGCTGATATGAATCATTTATTGGCTTCTAGTTTGAATGTATATTTCTATGCATTGTGGGATATGATCTCAGTGCCTCTCACCTGTCTCACATCGTTCACCAACAAATGCAGCAGGGCATCGACAAATGAATTTAGAGAGCAAAGGCCTACACAGCCCTCCATTGAGGCAAGTGGGGCTGGAAAAGTCTGGAGCCCAGCCCGGAGATGTAGCCCACTCAGCCGCAAAAGTTGAAAACAGAGCAGAGTCGTTCTCCATGGGATGTCCTGGGTGGCAAGGGGGCCCCTCGTAACGCCCTACGTGACCTCCTGTTGCACGTGCATGGCCTGACGGTCCAGCCCCTGCTCCTTCGTGTATTTCTCCATTGACAACCAGTCGCTGAATGGCTCCCCGGAAACCATACCTCACCCCTGAATCACGGCTCACTTCAACTGCCTCCCTGTTGCAATAAAGAAGATGTGAATTGTGGATGTAGGTACGTCAAAAGCAAAGTAGTTGCTATGTATTAACCAGGTGGTGCAGATTTTATTTCATCCACATTGGATATGGATTGTATCCAAAGGCAAAGAGGATATGAATCTCATAGTCACTTTTCGTAAGTCAATACTTTCCATTGTCAAACTGTACACAAATGATACACATGGGGTGTTAACATGTGCTTTTAAAGTACATATTACAAAATTCAGAGGAGATGAAAGACATTGTGGTTGTTGTCATTTTTATTTTTTAAGGTTATTTACTTTATCAATTACATTACCAGCACTCATTAACCCCCCGACGTAGATGTTTAGCAGATTGAGCTCTTGAAGCATCTCTCCTCAGAATTCATCCCCACACTCATTTTCTTCCAGAATTTCTTAAACACCTTCTGTTGGAATGCTCTTTTTGAAAAATATTTATGTCCTTCATGTATATTTGCACATAGAATCACTGTATGTCTAAAAGGAACAGTGGAGAATAAGCCAACAATAATCCAAGCCCAAAATAAAGCATAAGTTACAAGGATGCTGCAAGACAGTCCAAAATACAGCACTAGTCAAAGTAAAAATAATAAGAGTCCCAAAATACTGAGAGAAATGTCCAAGATGACGTGCAGGACTATAAATGAACAAAACACTGTTGAGCCTGGTTCAGGTAATCCAAAGAATGCCTTGCCACCAATCAAAAGCAGAGGTTGGTAATAAGTCTAGAGATGAATGACCAAAACAAAGCAGGAGTCAATACCAGAAGAGAAGTCTAGGAGATTCCAGAGAGATTATCAATAAATGCACAGTGGAATTATTTCCTAAGACTAAGTCCAAACAGTATGCAATGAGTCAAAAAATGAGCGAGAGGAAATGCAAAAAATCAAACTCAAATGGCTACCGCAGTAGAAGAAAAGAATGGAGTAGAAAGACATGTGACAATCTAAAATAATGGACTATGTGCGCAAATGATAGTACATTGTTTTTTTATGCATATTATGAAACTTATAGGAGATAAAAGTGAAAGTTTGGATTATCCGTGTATCCTCTCCCCATCATTAGCCCGGATAATCGAGAATTCACAGTATTTCATTGGCTGGCACTTGTGAGATTGACAGGAAGCCAAACAGGCTTTGAGGCAGCACTTTAACCGCTTATATAGCCATTTTTGGCGGCGTGACAAAAAACAAAAAATTCGCGAAATTCTGGAAAACCTTCCGTTATTTAGATCTTCTGTTAATATATACATAGAAGTTGAAGTGTCGGCAATAGAGAAGCGCTATTTCCCTAGACTAATAACTAATATGGAAAGCTATCGAAATCACAAAGAACCCTAAAAACTTCAACGGGGAAGATGGCTACAACCTGCCCTCAACATGGAAAAGAGTGCTAAAACCTCCGACCAATAGGAATCAAGGGCTGGAACAACATCGCCCAGCAGCTCCTACATATACCGTCCAGAATGCAATGACTATCGACTCGACCTGAGGAAGTCTCCAGGATAGGGGACGAAACTGTTGTTTATTCAAAGTCAACCTATGCGACAAGAATACCCGGAAAATGGAACCTGACACCAGACATCGTGGAAATGTGAAGTATAAAATGCTTCGAATTATCTACTTAAAAGTAGTCAAAAACCGTGTGACTCTGGTAAAAAATCGATATTGTCAAACATCTGTCATCGCGCTATGCCAGGCATGCTGAAATGAGATCGTTTCGTTCATTGTAACACAGCAATCAAGTTTGAATTCATAATCGCGAGGAACCAGTAGTCACACCACGCACCAATGTTGTGTGGGTTGCGTCCCAAAATTTTATTTTCATAGGGAGCGAAAATAAGACTGTTGGCGATTTTCTACCTCTTCCAAGTGGAAAAAAATAACCGTCTTATATTCAGGCCATTACATCATATCAGAAATTATTTCAAACATACATGATGCCACCATATTGAAGAGATAAATGCGTATATGAAGTCTAAACCAACCATTTTTGCCAGTGCATTACTTGTCCATGAGATGGACTATATGGGCCAAAAAATTGTGCAATGGATTGATCCTTTCTCTCTGAATTAAAACCTTTCTCATATGAATATTTTTGATACAATGTAAGCATTTGTGTAGAGCATGGTTTTACTGCTTATGTAAATATTTATGGCACAGTGAACTATCACCCAATTAATCAAAACTTTACTGGTAAAACGATGCTGAGATGCTAAAATTCTGAGGTGAGATTTTACCATGATTGTAAAAGTTTACTGCAACATAGTACATATGTTGCAGTAAACTTGCACAACTAGGGTTAGAACCTTTTTTGGAAGGATTTGATCGATTCCTGACCACATCAATAGCAATATTTTCTTGATCTTGGTGCAAGACATCCGATTCTGTGAGCTCACAGTTCCACTGTTCTATTCCAAAATCAGTTTTGAAAAATCATTGAGTACTTACGGAATTCCACCAACATATAGAGGCAGATCTAGGTTCAATTCACTGAGTGGTGGCCCAGAGGATCCCCTGGTGATAATTCCATTGTCTACTTGAAGTGATCCTTCTCGTTCCAGTCGACTTGCCTTTACAGCATGCCATTCATTCAGAGTAATTTTATCAGGTGAACTGAAAAAGGGGATGAAAAATAAGCATGATGATAGCTTTGCACACTTGCTACTTTGCAGGATTGCAATAAGGCTTTTCTATTCCTCCTTAATGGCTTTCTGGAAAGTCTTTACGGTGAAATTTTGATTTTTAACATCACAAAAGTGTTTATTTGACCTTGTGTGAGCACTATTTGAGATATTAAAAATTAATTTTACTGGCTAAAAAACAGTCCCATTAGACTATACATATTAATCTTTTCTGTTTTAATGAAGGTAGGAAATGTATATATTAAATTTGAAACATTTGCTACAAACTTTTAATCCAAGAATTTTATTCATACATGAAGTTAAAAGATATGGTCAAGAGAAAGTATATGGAAAGATCGCAAAATTGATCTTTACGGAAGCCATTCCATTTATTAGAAGATCTAGGTTTCAGTTTATTATTGGACTCACAGTCACAGTAATTGAGAGTTGTGCCTATTTTTAAGATAAGTAGCTTCAAGGTATTATATTCAACATGCATATTTAGTAAATCTATTTTAATCAAGGTGTAATCAAGTTCAGTTACAGTTCTGTCAATAGTGAATAGTTTCCCCAGGAGCCCTAATTATTACTTAAATAAATTAATACATAAATTTTAAGGTGATTAAAAAGTGTATTTTTTAGTCCATTTTTATTCCACCCTCGATTAACTATGACACTTACCCTTTCAATTCCCTTCTGATGCAAGAGACTAATAATAAAAACCCAAACTTATGATATGTAGTAATAAATGATTCATTACCTAGCTTTCATTAAAAAAATCATTCTCACTCATAATTTGTCATGGTTTCCTTTGCAATTTTCAATTTCAGCACTTCTTTCTTGTAACATTTCAATGAGAAATAATTTTAATGGCTTCTCCTAAAAACAGGCACTGTACAGCACTACCTAATCTATCTTAACTTACGTGATATTTGCAATCCCGCTGCCGAGGTCAAATAAAAACTGAAGGTGACCAGACACAAGGTTGAGTGCCACAAAATCTGATCTTCTGATTGAGGGACTTAGGAGTGGCGACTGTGCGGAGGCAGCTGACACCGATGGTGGTGCTGGAGGGTGAGGGGCAGGGGGCAGTTGCGCTGCGTACAAGAGCAATCCATCAGGCTTCCTGGCCATGAACCAAACTTCAATGGAGAGTGAGCGGCCGACCCCCTCTGGTCGCGGGAGTTCAACCCATGATGTGGATGGGCTCTCACCACCTGATCGACCAAAGTCTGCCACAAAGGTTTCTTCTTGCTCTTCCTCTGCATTGTGATGGCAAAACATTTCACAATAATCATTCCATTTAATGCAAGACATTCAGACTTGAATCATTAACTCTGTCTTTAATGCAAATAATTCAGACTTGAGTACATAGTAATGTTTTCAATGTGAAAAGATTATATGCATTCAAAATTTAATATTTTGATTCACTCAGAAATTAGCTTGCCAATTTTTCTGCCAGTTAGATTTTTCACAGAGCATGTTTGTTTTTTCTTAAAACAATGCAAAGTCAGGGATGAAAAAATGTAATCTATTACTCAGTTTTAAAACACAATGAACAAAATTTATGTTGACTAAAACCTGAACAAACCAGCTGAGAGCTGGATATATGTTGAACAGAGGCTGAAGTATGATATTTTATCCTTGGTTTAAGAATGTATAACATCAGAGAATATGAGAACAAACTCTCAAAATAACATATTCCTTGAACTTACGCTCATTACATAGGCGTCCTTTCCAGCCAGGAGCACACCGACATTCAAAACCTCCCCTTGGTGGTGGCAGTGGAGAGCAAGTTGCTCCAACTGAACATGGATTGGGTGAGCATGGATTCATTCGAATCTCGCAACGATCACCTGCAATGAGAAATTGGATACTTAGTATAAATCTAAGGGATAAACTATGTATGCATGAATTGGGTGAAATATGTAGATTTCCTCAGATCCCATACAGCACATGAACGTTTGCAGAATGTTTTCTGGCCGTCCTTGACACTTTAGTTGCAATGAAATGTATGGAGAACATTATTCTTCAAACCTTTAATAAGGGATTACCGGTATACCAGCACCATCTATTGCAGCTAAATAAAGAATGTTGTTAAAAGCATTTGAGGATTATCATGGGTATTTTTGGAAACATTTCTTTCTCATTGAACAGCTGCAGTGAACACATGGATATAAGAGAAAATTCTGAACTATTGAGTGAACAAGTGGAGGTGATTTATCAAGAACTCAGTTCGTATCTATTTAAATTGTTGTTTAATTCTTTGTGGCACTGTGGTGGTTACTGCTGTTTGATGATAAGTGGTGTTACATATTGAATTACGTCAGATTTTTCCAGCCAAAAAACTGACTTGCATGCTTGTAGATGTGCACCATGAGGAAATGGCAGCCAGTTCGAATGTAGAGTATGGTGTGAATGCTTCCTAATCCATAACCATTTTTTTAACCACCTATCTGTAATTTCATTTATTATGTAAGAAGAGTGTGATATATGCTGTTGAATCTGGGAAATATTTAATGTAATAAAATGTCTCAATTCTCAAAATATGATCTAATTATTTGATAATTGACCTTGTGGATAATTCATTTAGGTACCTTGCTGGGTGGTAATCCCATTCCTAGTCATGCACATGTGAAGATCAGTATTTATTCTTTAAGTGCCACGAATTCCGTGAATGTCTGTGCAATGCTCAGGTCGGGCAACATTGCAACCATTTGGGAACGTTCTTGAAGTTAGTTCCCTCAAGATTCTCTGGATTCTGAACAAAGGTTCTTGTAACGTTCTATGAATGTTTGTGTGCTGCGTGGGATGGCAGCATTCTGCATACATTTGATATCAAAGTCAGCTAATGTGGCAATAGAACAGACCATCACTGGGTTTTGTTGAAGTATTGGAATAAGGCATCACCACTTGATATTTTTCATACAATGATAATCATATGCGGAAAGGATGAGAATGCTCAACAACCATGAATCAATAAAAACCATGCAATCACTTTTTTTTCTTATACTATGATTACCACTGCATTCACGAATTGACCCCCTGGTGAGAATGCTGAGCTGCATGGAAAAAAACTTGGAGGAGACACAACTTGAAGGTCACTGTAGATAAAACCAAAATAATGGTTCATGGAAAAAATCTTAAAGGTTAATTCAAACAAATCAATCAAAGATCAGACTTTGATTGGAAAAAATGGAGCTAGAGGATGAATTTTGCTCTCTGAGAAGTAGGATCACCATTAATGGAAAAAGAAAGGAAGATATGGTGAGCAGAGTTACTCAAGCAGAGAAGGTGCAAATGTACAAGGTTCTCAAAGAGGAGTCTACAAAAAGCAGACAATAATAGCATGAAAGTAATTTAAAATTTTACTAAAATATACATGCGGAGTATGCTCCTTGATGAGAGTGGAGCTTGGATGATAGGAGCAGCAGAACAAAGAAGATTGGAAGCAATAGGAATAGGCAAGAAGGTGTTCTCAATGAATAATGACGATAAAATAGACTGGGAGATTCACCAAAGAAGAAATCCTGTGAAGAGCTTGGGTGAAAAGATGCTTGATGGAAACCCTGTGAAGTAGAGCAGACAAACTAATTGGATGAATTCAAGAGGCATAAGAGACTCCTGAAAAATTTATTTAAAGGAATATTGAATTGGAAGAGTTAACCCTTTTACTGCCAGCCCATTTAGGGTGGGATGTGCAAAGACTGCCAAGGCTTTTTACAGGTTTTTAAAGTTGGCCATTGAATTCAGGTATTTAACGTTGGGCCGATAAATCGGCCCGTGGCAGTTTTCGCACATTCAACGAGGGCTGATATACCGGCCTGCTGGCAGTAAAAGGGTTAAGGTTGAAGACACAGGATGGAGTACATGAAGAAAATTATGTAAAGGATTCAAACGAGGAATTATGAAGGTGTAACCATCCAGCACAGCAGATATTCCTTACAGAAATGAAAGGGAAAAACTGGGGAGAATATGTATATCACTAGAGAAATTACAGGGTAAGAATTTCCCTAACTTTTTGGTTCGCAGAGAGCCGAAGCTGCTCTGAGTTCATGTTAAGTACGATTTTAGTTGTTTATAAAATACCATCTCCTTTGGAAATTGTTGTCAGAAGAAAAATTTAGCGTCACTGCAAACAGCACCTTATTTCCTCCCATGAATGTTGTCCCATCTTTGCGCCTCAGATTATTTGCAGATAAGATCACTTGGATCTAATGCCAATAATGCAGTGAATTTACTATTAAATTATATTCAGAGGACTTATACTCGGTTGGAGAGATAATTGATTTTTTTGTTCCACCATGCAAGGATAAGATTTTAACATATATTGAGTGAGAGGCCCTAAATGAGTGAACTTCTCTGGAAGTTACAACTTATGAATCTTTAATTGTCAGGGGATACCACTTTGCTATTTTTTCACATTTCCATGGGGAAAACTACATATTAAAGATGAGCTATATTATTCCGTTACCAAGAGATGTTACTTCAAGATGCATCTACCAAAGAACGTTGTCTATTGTGTACTCCTGATCATCGTGAAAACCTTATTTAGTATACTATGGGTGAATATATTTTGGAGTACGTTTTCTTCCTCGTCAGTTCCTTGTATGTAACGTCACCCTTTTCTTTCATCCATTCTATTTTTCCTTCATCACTAATTATCATTCATCCATTTGAATCATCTACGTTTTGATTCACGATAACATTAATTTGAGGTCGTTCGTAACTGCACGCAACTGTTTGCAACCATGTGGAAAGGGAAAACGAGTTCTTTGCATTACTCCCCTTCCTTCATGTGACACTGTGGCTGAGTGGGATAAGGCGCTAATAGGAGAGTGCGAGTTAGGTTCTGGGGTTCGCGGCTCTCCTGGGGAATTTTTTTTTTCGGTCGAATATGAATCCAAACCAGCTGCAGATTTTGCGTACACGTGTTTTATCTGGTTTGGGACATACAAACAAACGGATTTATATGGAATTTATTCCACTTTCTCACGTGTAAGAACTTATTTTACAAGAGATAACTTCCATTTAATACAAATCTTATAGCATAAGTTCCTCCTGGTCTGCTAGGTAGTGACCTTTTTGCTGCTAGAGAAATGATTTCGGTCAAATTTTGGAAATCTCTCCTTTTATTTCTCCAGCTTTTCTCTGATTTACTACTGACATATATATCAATCATTTCCCTTTCCTTATTTTGAAAGGTTTCTGTTTATTTTGGTTCTGTTTACTACATTGTGCTGGCTGGGTTCTGTTGTGCAAATTGAGTTGAATGTAAGAGAGGTCAATGGAGACCAAATTTTGCTCAAAATAAAGATGCAGTGCATTTTATTTGTTTTTTTTTTACCTGTGAATTCAGGAGGGCACAAACAGAGGAAGTGGGTGGTGTCAATAGGCCTACAGGTGGCGGCATGGGCACATGGCAAGGCGGCGCAAGGATTCTCTCCACACTCAGCAACTCCAACTGCCTCTTCCACCAGAGCGTCCCTCCCCTCATGAAGTTCCACGACTCTTCGGCCAACTTTAAGGCGACGAATGCAGCCAGTCAAGCCAACTGATGTTCCAATGTTTTCAAATACCCTGAAAAGCATACAACCATAAGAAAATGTTTTGTATTCTAGAAATCATGAGTGTATACCTAATGCATACTTTCTTAAAAACAGTAAAATTAGACTCTGATAATCCTTTTCTTGAAGATTACATACATCCAAAACAAGTTTCAGTCAATAGACCACTGAAGGTTTTTGTCAAGGAACAGCAAAAGGGAATATGCAATCATAATATCATTGACTTTATCAGTTGAGCATTACTTAAATATGATCTTGAACTGGTTTGGCTATAAAAAATAAATTGAACATTTGTGTTTGTTTTATTATCAAATATTTCTTTTAAGCTATGATATTCAAAATATGTTTAGTTCCCACACGAAATGGGCTGGCAGTAAAAGGGTTAAGCTATGGTAACCTTATCCTTTTGCTACCACTGAGTATAGGAGGAAACTATTTTTCCTGTTTTAATGCAGGCAAGAGAGTAGCTGTTAGTGGACCCTTTTAATATGTGGTAACATTATTCATTATTAGTAATTGTTGGGCACAATTGGAAATGTGATTTCAAAGATTTACTTTACATGGGGCTATTATTGAATAATGCCCAAAAAATTTTGTGGCTGTTTTCTGATTAGGTAATGTGTTACCACATAGTATGTGAGTTCTTTGAATTTTAGCCATAAAATCCAATTTTAAATTAAGTAAGAAGCCTGTTCATCAACCTTATCTGAGGAAACTTGTGAACAATTGCAAAGCTTCAAAAAATATAATCTCTCACCACTGCTTTCACATTAGTAGTACCTATACTGAAAAGTTCTGTGGAAAGTAACAGTTGAATATTTATTGCAATATATTCTACAATGTTCATCAAAGACATAGCAAAAGCTCTGATGAAATGTTTCTTATATATTGGAAGAAGACTTTTTAGAGATTTGGTAGACATTAAAAAAATATTTTATTGATTTTAGGGTTGCATTATAGCTTTCATTGCAGCTGAGGTAAGGTCAAATTGAGCCATGTATTTTATAAGCATGCAGATGAAGTTTCATATTCCCTTTCAACAGAACTCATCTCAGCAAATTGCTGAAACAGGTTATATTCTGGACAAACTGATATCAATCACTTGAGGTGAGAGGAAAACAACTGAAATCTGTGTTTGATTGCATTTATTTGGTTGGTATTGAGGATATCAGTTCAATGAAACTCATGGTTGTAATTTCAGCTTTTAAACTGGGGTGGCAAGGTCTACCAGAGGGGTATATAAATCTGTGCCGGAGGGTATGGAATAGGTACCCCCCATAGGTGGAAGGGGGCTCTGGGGCAAGAAAATTTTAATGCATGTAGAATTGTATTTTCCCATTGTTTGTAAATAATTAAGATTTTGTCTTCAAAATTCTGGGGTGACAAAATATTGGGTTGGACAATTCTGGGGTGGCAACTGCCACTCCTACCCCAGTTTCTGATGAAACTCTACCTTTGTTCTTCGGTGGGAACATAGCCAACATATGCATCTTCAAGAAGGTCTAATGCTCTTAGACTGCCCGATGATTGTCCAGCAACATCTTCACCATTGTCCAATCGAAGCATGCCATCTCTGTGATATCGTTTGGCAACTGCACGATGGAAAGTTCGCAAGCGAACACGCTCATGTGACTGTATGACCACTGGTCCATTCCCAAGGTTGTAGCGGAACTCTACATAGCTAAAAGTAAAGTGAATGGAGTAATAAGGTATATGATTGTGTAAAATTCAAAGCAATGAATGCAAGCATTTTGAATCCTCAACTGATTTCAGAAGAGGCTATTTCCTTGGCTGTTATCACTTACCCATTCACAATAGCAAGAGAGACAAAATCACCCGTTCCATCAGACTTCTGCTGGTTATACAGAAGAATACCATCCTTTGCATATGTTTTGAATTCTACTTCTATGCTGAGCTTGTTGTAGGCTTTAAGTCTCTTTAGCCGCACATAGGAACGTCCATCGAAAGCAGGAATTTCATAGGCTGAAAATCGATAGACAAATCACATCATGTGTTTTCCTTTTCTCATACTTAATTTTAGGTTTTTTGGAGTTACCAATAAAAGAAAGTTTGCTAAGTAGAAATTCTCAAAAAGTTCATTTTTGCTTCAAGCTTGTACCAATAAAAAGTGAATGCTGAAAGGGAAAGTTTTTGGGGTGACCAATATACTTATGTGAATATTTATTGGGATACCCAAATCAGCAAAACCTCTTTGCTTTAGTATTTCATGATTCTAACATAAAGATACATCAGTTTATGCTTTAAATGCATCTACAAGAATAAAAATTTGGTCTCCAGAGATGACAACCCTCTGAATTAAAAACATCAAAAAAATATTAGTTTTGTAATTACTGATTCACATGAAACTCTAATTAAATACTTTGCAAGAAATCTTGGTAATGGTTGAATGTACCTGAGTTTCGGAAAAACACTATGTACTATTGGGTGAATGGTATTCACAACCATGAAAGTTTTTTTTTAAACAGAAAAAAATTCTGAACAGACTTTAATATCTGCTGACCATTTTTTACATGCTTTATCAATTAATCAATCTTAAAAGCAATAATAATATTTTTCTTTGGCCCAGATGCCTCTGATGTTAATTTTTCATTTTAACAAAAACCCTTTAGTTTTACACAAATACATGACAAACATACCTTTGGGAATCGGTGGATCAGCACAGAGGGGTCCTGTTCCTAGGGCAGGGTCGCACAAACATCGGAAGCCCCCACCCATTCCATTGAATTCACTCATAGGGAGTGGCGATGGTGATGGTAAGGCCCGTACCGATGAGGCGGTGGATGGGAGGTCAATACACGAACCTCCTCGTAGGCACGGTTGTGAGGCGCAAGCCCTGAATTCTTCAGTGGGGTGTATGGGTGGTGTATTTGCTAGAGAAAACAGGATCCCATGCAGCATTTAGTACCAGAAATATCATTTTGTGAATGCTGTTATCATAATTCAATCAGTAACTCTATTATTACATTTCTTGTGAATATTCGCTTACACAAATACATAATCAAAACATAAATGCACATGTGTACTTATTTTTTATTGCTCTCAGCCAAAACTAGTTTATAAGTCAATTAAGGAATGAAAGAATGTGGGAAGTTTAATTAATTTTTTAAAATGATATGAAAATTCAAGGGCTAGAATTTATTTGTTCATGAATTATTCAAGATCAGATTAATTTCCTATTTCAGCCAATTCAAAAGAATTCCAAGGCCATGGGCTACTTAACAATTAGTTATATGTATCACATATAATTTAGTATGACAAGAGATTTATTCTTGTTGTTGTGAAAACATATGTGTCTATTGAACATTAGCCATTTTAGTACCATCTTATTTTGCAATTATCTCTTTGTCAGTGCTATGCTATCATGATTTATTAACTACATAGTCATGGCCACTAATGAAACATGTAATTTGTAACATGTAGTGAAACAAGATCTCTATTCCTTTTGGAATTTTTATTTTACCTTACAAACACACAGGAAGGTCAGTAGCTCTAATGAGCTTCATTATATTGACATATTTGTTTTAATGAGGAGCCTAACATCAGTACTTCATTATGTGATTGATGAGTTATGCATTTGTCTCCAGTGTCCCATGAGTGTAAGGCGCTTACCCAAACATTCCCTTCCATCTGGCATTTCAGCATATCCTCCTCGACAGGCACATTTTCCCTCCCTGGCAAGAGGACCAGGCAAAGAAACCGCTTCGCACACTGCATGCTCCACAGCTGAACAATCCGAGTCCCTCATGCAGCCATCCCCAAGGAGACGGGTGTGCTGGTAAGATGAGAAGGCCGCGGCAGATGTTGGTCGGAAGCCCAAGATCCCGTTGCTGTCAGCGATCACTGTTGCTGGGGTCGGACGGTAAGCAGGCAGGGCCATCTGCCGGTTGCCCCAGCGATCCCCCGGAGTGTCTGGCCTCGTCTGCAGCTGTCCAAGGGCAGAATCCACATCAATGGTGCCCTCTTCCGGAGAACCAGAAAACTCATGGTAAGGGGTGGCATGATGGTGGAAGTGAGGTGGGGCTGGAGGCATTAGGAGGTGCCTTGTGGACTTGTAAAGGGGTGAGCTGACAACATCTTCAGGTGCTGTGGACCGAAGGACAGTGGAACGTCGGACTGGAGACTCTGTGGGCAGTGATCCTTCTGTGTTTTGGAAGATCAATCAACATTATCAGACAATCCACTTTCATTCAACATTTTTCATAATTCAAATCAGAGGTTATTGACACTTTCAGTCTCAAGCCTGAAAAGATAGTAGCCCGCCATATTTCATAAAAATGGCCCAGACCAAAAATTCTTGGGGTTTAATTTTGGGCTTTTTACTGTAATCATGTCAGAAGCTTTGGTGGTTTTGGATCTAGTCCTATGTGCTCATTTTTTCAATCTACTTTGAGCAAAATAAATATAAAATGCTGGGTTTGGGGAATGAGTAAGTGTAAAGGTGCTGGAACCATTAGTGTTCATATTCTTGTGTGTTAATGGGTTTTACTTTTACTTGATATTAGCAAACATTACATTTAAGATACATTGCATGGCAATGGTAAACATAATTTTAGGCTTATATCATTGTTCCCCTTTATTCTATAATTGCTACATACATATTTTTTTCATTCAGAATTAATTTGATTTGTTTTTATTAACTTGATAATATAAATGTTAAATATTGCATTAAAAATAAACAGTTCTTTCATTATTATCTGCTAACAAGTTCTTAGATATATTCCATTATTAATCAGCTTTCTTGTTAAAACAAAAATTATGAATGAGCCTCATATGAGCTTACCTAGCATCATATACTGCTCATACAAACATATTATTGCACAAATCATTCATTTTCAAAATAAAGAAATGGAATTGCTGATTGCTGCTGGTAGTGTTCATCATTGACAAATTGCAAATTTATTGAGAGGATACATTTTTTTATTGGTTAAGGAGGAAAGTAAAAGTATTACTAGCCTGGTACACATCCTGTTGATCCCAGTACTCTCCCAGGAGTGGAACACAATGTACACTTTTGCCCATGAACTCCAGGCTTACAAACACAGCGGCCAGTCATCTGTTCACAATCTTCTCTTACTGAGCCATGCAAGGAGCACCCACAAGCTAAAATGCAATATGAAAAGGAACTCAGCATAGGAATTGTAAAAAATCTTCATATGTCAAGTAGTAAATGATGGATAACTAATTAATGGAGTTTTAAACTGAATTGTGATGTCTATTTCTTCCAAGTATTAAGAAATACCTAAAAGATGATTTTGGGATTATGAAATTAAATTACTTACTTATGCATTAATTCCATCTTAGATTCTCCTTGAATCTGAATTTGTATTATTCATCTAGATAATTATTTATTTTTTCATATTAGAAAAATCAACAAGAACAAGTGACTTGTCATGTATCTCAGGAGACTCTTCACATTTTATTTTGCAACTAATAAGTAGTGTCAGAGTTTGATTTATGAACGATGCATGTATTGAAAAGCTAAGGAGAGGGACCATTTTACCCTCATTTTAGTATGGCAAAATTGTATCTCCACTAAGATATTTTTTCTAAACAATGCTGGCAGGCAAGTCTTACATGAACCTGATTACAAAAAATATAGTACTCAAAAGCACAAGAGTGACTAAGTTTTTTGAAAAATTGCATTAAAAGTTCTAATTCCGATTGAAAGAAAAGGACATTGGAAATATTTTTTGAAGAGCAAGGGCTTTATAGATTGTGTACTCACGGATACATCCTCTATGACCCTCTGATATCTTTGGAAGTCCCCAATAGCCTGGCTCACAGCGATCACAACGAAGACCACCAACTCCTGGGCGACATGAACATTGCCCACTCTCTGGATCACAAGTTTCCGAGTATGAACCTAATTTGAGAGAGATATTAGAGACATGGCTGAATTGAATAATCAATGTACATAATGTCTCATTTCTATATACAGCATAGCATGTTAGTGATGCCACTGATTGTGCCAGGAAAATGAAACATTTATTAAATTAATCTAACATAAATAATTCCATTCCTATAGAAACTTAGAAGCATATTCTTTTTGACTCTCTAAGGGAGTGTCAGAGGAAATATTTGATGCTGAATCATGTACTTATTTCTCCCACAGCCATCTTTCCATTTCATTATCTCTCACAAAAATGGATTCCCAATTATTCTTAATTCTATTCAACTATTCTTCCAATTTAATAATCATGTATGCACATATTAAGATAAATTTATGACTCCAGAATTTGGAAAAAAACAGGTATGTACCTGTCAATCTGGGTAAAAAAATTGATTGCAAAATCTTTTTAGAACTATTTGATATTTTTACCTTTTTCAAGTGAGAGAACAAAAGGAATCTGAGATGATGGTGCATATGAGAAAACTTTGCTTTCAAAAACCTGGTTTCCACTCTCCACATATTCTTAGAGATACTTTTATGCTTGAACTAGCAATAGGAAGATATTTGGGATTGAATTACATATTTTCTTGACAATATTTATGGTTAAGTGATTGTTTAACAATTACTAAAAATTAAAACAAAGAATAATCTGTTTCTGAAGAACTAATGAACTGTGTTCACAAGACAATTTGTGGTTCCTTACCTAATTTGTTACACAGGCACAAGGATGGGCAGCCTGCATGAGACCTCCCCAGTGCCGCAGTCCTACCATCGGGGCAACATCCAAACCAAGACTCTTCACAACCAGATGGAGTTGGAGGGACAGCCACAGGGGGACTTGGTCCAGGCTGTGGCACCCCCGGCTTGGGGCAGCACCGGGCAAAGTTCGGTGTCTGGTGGCAGTAAGAGGTGGCAGGTGGGCAATCTCTCCTTCCTGGGCCACTGCCGCAGTCCAGCTCGACACCCAAAACAGGATCCCTCAGGGGTGAAGCTGTTCCCATACAAGGTCGGACTTCCATGCCTGTGTTCACACACATATACACATGCCCAAATGAAAATGATACCGGAAGTGGACTGGGATTGGCATCCATTTCTTAAAAGACACAACCTTTGTGTGAAGAGCTCTCCAAAAGGAGGCATTAACTCCAATATTATCCTCCACAAATGTGATTATGGATCAATCAACATCTATTGAGGGGAATTATGAACAGAAACTGTTTCTATCCTTTCATTGGTATCTGATTAATGCCATTTCATTCAATTATTTGAAGATATGCAATGGAAAAGTAGATAACCAACTATATTTAGAACTATTGCAATAAGATGAGCTGTAAGAAGCCCTTGCTTTCTGCAGAGGTTTAAGGTACAATTTTATTGAACCAAGAGTTTAAGTGGTGAGTGAATGTGAGCATTTATCCAGGGAGTTTTAGGGATAACATGGCTTTAAATGAAGTGATAAATGTAATTTGGGTAGTTGATTATATAGGGACAAGATTCAACTTATGCTATTTGCAGGTCAAATACTTTGTGGATACAGATAGAGTAATGCTAACCCTAATTAGACAGAATCTTGTACATTTTATCTTAACTTTTTTAGTACACAATTGAATTCAAGCTAAAATTATGGCTTTTTTCCAGGGTTACTATTTTAATGTTGTTTAAAAATATGTATGAATTAATGAATTTGAGGAAGGATGAAATTGTGGGCAATGGTTTTTGCCTAGTAAGATGGATTATCTCAGTGTTATATTTTACTCTAAGAAATTAAAATTTATTATGGCTTATAGAAGTTTGATGTGCTTCTACTGAATTCTTTATGAATTTACATAGGATGATACAAATGCATAAGGTTAAAAAAATTTTTTGTGTTTGGGTTTTGTGCAATGGTTTAATTTTTTGCTTTTAAAACTACTTTCACTCAAGACAGAGAGGACTTAATTTCTTCCATGAAATTCGAGCGCTAATTGAAACAGCACTATTTGGAGCATAAAATTGCATAAGGAATAACGTTATAGTACATAATACGATCCCAAGATTCTATTTTGATTTGAAACTATACGATGAGTACTATTATAGAGGATGATTCCGTGGAAACTACGTCGTGGCCATGGCTAAACCATCTTAGATTCTGGCGATTTTTTATACAAAAAGATATTTCGCAAAATATTGGCCATAAATAATGATAAGTTTTTAAGAAAGAGCGCTTTGAGAATCTAAGTCAGCGCAAAATGGCGCTGCGCAGCTCCGAACTGTGACCCAAGTTTAGGTTGATCTAATTGCCATATTTCAAATACAATGACATTTTCGCAATAACGAGACAATGATCTAAGTTATTTTATTAACTTTTGGCGACATCGATATCTATTATGAGATCTTATAAAATAAAGGCCCAATAACTCCTTTAATAATTCTTAGAAAAGACCATCCTGTATTTTTCTGAGCAGTCATGAATGCAGGACTATCCCTAGAGAACATAAATTACTATATGTGGCGCACAACCATGACACGGTGGATGAACAATATGGGAAAGGTGAAAATTTTTCAACTTTTACGGCGTGAAAATGGCGATGTTCGACAAGTATTTTTAGGTTGATATAATTTTTTTCAAGAGTAAAACACTTCGTCTTTCAAAAACAGAATTGGCGAGTTTTTCGGGTAAAACACACAAAAAGGGCAAAGGGGCTGTCCATAAATGACGTCCACACGATTGGGGTGGGGAGGGGTCACCACCTTGTGACAATGTGTGACAGGGGGGAGGGAGGGCTATGCTTCATGTGACATCCTCACTTCTACTGTATATTATGCGTTATTTTTACTCAGACTGTGGAGGGGGGGTAGAAGTTTTTTCATTTTTGTGACATCATTAAAGGGGAGGGGGTGACACTATTTGTGACCAACTGTGACAGGGGGGGGGGGGAGGGTGTCTAATTTGGTCCAAAATTGTGTGATATCATTTATGGAGAGCCCAAAACATAATGAACTGTAACGCACGCCGTGTGCGCCACTTTGAAAATGGCGGGTCGGGAGGTTATGAGTACGGTCTGCGCCATGCGCAGACCGTACTCAAAACCTACTATGACGGCTACTCGCCAATACTACGTTTCTAATGCCATGGCCGACTTCATACAAATGAATTCGGCCATGCTAATGCCCATTAATCTCTGCTTTAACCCAAACGATGAAGAATCGTGAACAATGAACAGAGAAATGAGAAGCATTATTTCCTCTACAACATCATTTGTCGTTACAAGTAAATTAATTTGGATGAAATACTTCGTTTTTTCCAACCATTTCAATGTTTTGTCCCAAAAATTAGGACTTCCATGGAAATTCGTGGAATCTTAAGTACAACAGAAGTCTTGAAGTCTGGTAGATTTTATTAAAACCAAGGTTTCCATAGGAAATCATGGAAAAAGTTTGGAATTCAGACAGCGGAGTTCTTCGAGGCCTGATAGCGATGGCTACTACAGTTTCTAATGCCTTCCGTATCGGGTGCATCGATCGTTGTGAATGTTTAGTACGTATACATATGTAGTACCAACGGTCGTAGAGAATATTCAAGTGTCAAACAAGATTCATGATCGAATACTGCATTGTAATTTATTCTGTCTGGAGGAGTGATCGCCACTGGGTAGGAAGAAAAATAAATGGTGCAGAGGTGGAAAGGAAGAGAACGATGAGAAGACCGAAAAGGAGGCGGAAAGAATGAGTCAAGGATAATCATAAGGAGAAGGATGTTTTCAAGGAGAATGTACGGAATAGTCAAATGCGATGAAGAAAAAAGGAATAATTAAAAAACACTGGAAATAAGCTGAAGGAACATAGATGGAGAAATATGACAGAAGAGGAAATGTACGCAGGATATTCCAGCGACTGAGAATTGTAAAAAAACTTTTTGACAGTTTATTGGAGCTGAGAAAGGGGAAAAGGCTAGAATTACTAAGCATAATTTTGATAAGGAAGATATATTGACGGGATGAAGAAAGCCGAGAATATCATGGGGTACTTAAGGAGGTTCGGTGGTTTCACTCAACTTAAGAGATTTCAATGAAACTTCCTGACAGAATCAATAATATTGTTCTAAATCTACCTGAAATTTTTCACAATGATTTGCCGCAGGTTTCTTAAGATATTTGATCGATGCTTGGGCATGAATTTACACGGGTGGCCTTGGGCATGAATTTATGCCTTTTCTTCTGCATCCTCCAAGTTATGCATCCGCGTTCAAGTAACTTTCTCTTGGTGCCAATTTCACATCGTTCACAACGTGAGCGAGGGATTTCTTCAAGCGCTCGGAGTAAAAATCTGTTATTCATTTTTCTATAGATGATATAAATTATTATGCATTGAATAACAAAAAAAGTTTCTTTCTAATGAATAAAGCTTTGCGTTCCCATAAGAACCCATATAATTTCATATTCACTTCTCGCTCAAATATCTTAACCCTTTGAGTGTCAACCAATTTCCTGGGTATTATGCTAAAAGTGCCGTGGCATTTTTGGTGATTTTACAGTGGTTTACGAAAAAAAATAATGCATCATACATAAATAAAATTACATTTTCAAAGAATTTAGGAAACCTTAATTATATTTGGTTTAACGTTTGACATATTATATTTTATGATTTTATAGTATATTAATATTTGAAAAAATATTAATATACGAAATAGTGACATTGGAGATGGAGCGCGATAACGCTCCCGGCACTTTTGGCTAGAGACGGGAGGAGCGCGATCGTGCTCCCCGGAACTCAAAGGGTTAAGAAATCTGCGGCAAATAATTTTGAAAAAAATCAGGTAGCTTTAAAACAGCAAAAGTAATGTTTCCAGGAATTTTCAACGAATTATCTTAAGTACTGAACCTCCTTCAGCTAGAGAAACTCTCAAGTGGATTCCAGGCTCTTCTCTATTTCGAGAAACCATGTACGGAGATATGCAAGAGTGTGAGAAATTAGAAGAGCATGAAATTTCCCACTCATAAAATTACCTACTTCTTAACATTAACTTTTTGACGTCAGCTCCAGAGCTGGGGTGGTAGAAGCCGAACGGGAAACTGTGAAGGCGGCGCTGACAAAAATGGAGTGGGGAACGATTATCCTTGGGTGGGGATGGAAAAGGTCTACTCCGTTGTCAATGCAGGCTTGAACGTTTAACATTACTATAGTCTTAACACGAAAACAGCATCAATGGTTGTTAATTTTTTGCGTATATGAAAGACGAATCTTTGATTTAAATGGGCTGAAAATCCTCATTTCGGAATATAGCCTTCGCAACGTACCCCGGAATATTAGCAAAATATTTCGTAAAACCAAAGTGTTGCTATTTTTTATAAAAAAACACTACCACTTCATGATAAAGTTACTCCACTTAAATCAACAAATGACTATTCATCTAATGAAGATGAAAATTGCAAGTCTCCAGCTGTCACGGCAAAGCCGTTACTGGGTTAGAGGGAAACGTCTGAAACAAGCTTCTTAGACCCGGTATAGAGCCACCTCTATACCGGGATGTATATATGGATTGAGTATTCTGCAAACATTTCCTTTATCCTCCTTTTTCTCGGTCACTCATGAAAACGAACAATTCTGAAACTAATTTACTCAATCCAAGTGACTGGAAGGCTGTAGATAAACATTTGGATATATCGCGGTGAGGTTACCAGATGAATCAACATAACGGATTATGTGTTATCTCCCTCATTGTTTGCACAGGCTGAATGCCTATCGCGAGGACAGAAAAACCGATATCGTTTTCATTACAGAGGGTGGAATCCTATTTGGAATAAATTAGTAGAAAATATACAATTAGAGCATGGAATATACTCGGGAAATATTTGGAATATATACAATTGGTAAAAGTATTGCATTCAACTTGTAATTATAATCATGGTTCATATCCGAGCTGAAATTAAACTTCGTCATGTGATGAATAGTAGTTAATCACGTGAAATGTGTGCAAGAATGCAAAGGGAAGCTCTCTGCAATTTTGACAGGATTTTTTTAAGGAAATATTACGGACCCAACTTCTTCAGCTGTTACTCTTGGCGGTTAGACACAGACAATTCTTCGTAGTATCCTCTCCTCGTCAATTACATTACTCTGCCTGAAAGAATATTGTGCTTACTCCTTTTGTTCATCTCTGATTTCTTTTAGTAAGGAGGACAGAAGTGGTACCAATCAGTTGGTTGGTTTGTTATTCGGAGGAGGTAGCGCGGTGGGCAAGATGATTGGTCATTGAAACCATTTATGACAGGTGGGTCGGTTGTTAAAGGAATGGGAGGAAGGGTGGAAAGAAACCCGGCGTCGGCATAAGCCTGCTCTTAAGGTGGCTGGAGCGGTACTTGTGGGTCATTGAGTGGGCATTTTAATAATTTTTTAATTAAGTCGAAAAAAATCCTTGGACCGCATATCATTTGAGTAAGTCTATTTATGCGATGAAACTCACCATGCATGCAGTTATATAAATGATACAAGAGTTACATAATATTTTTTCCTAAATTTAAACTTTTTACGAATCCAACTGTCGGTGAGGTATTCGAAATTTAGACGAAATCACATTGAAATATGTTTTTTTCGATTGTTTGCCTCGTGACGCCTTGATATTTGATAGCAGCAATTATAATAATAATAAATTTATTATTTCACATTTAGAAAAAAATCTGAGAGTCTTGCGGTGGTCTAGTGGGTCAAGCGCTGGGCTACTGAGTGATGTAATCGTATTTTTAAGAAATATGTGTCTTGTGCCACAAGGCTACGTGTTAAAAAAACATTGAATTGCCAAAAAAATAAATCGGTTATATGCAATTTTTTTCACTTTTATGTATGTAAGTCACTAATGAGAACACGTATGAAAAGTTTCACGCAAGCAAAAATCGCTCCAACCACCTAAACGCAAGACGGCAAGGGGACCACATTTTAACGTCTCATCCGACGGACGCAGTTGTGTTTTCCAAATGGCACCCTAGTAGGGATGGGGATTCAACTGAAAAATATCCTCCAATGCCGGGATTCGAACCCGGGCCCGGCTTCCCGAAACCAAACCAAGGACGCGATGTATCGAAACATAAAAATTGGAGCGGAAGGTCCGACGTAAGTGGGCAGGGGGAAATTTACCACGTGCAATCGACCATTTTACCTTTGCTATCGGCATCCCTTCGCTTTCCCCGCCCAAGCTGTGCACGCCCGTTTTGTGTTTTTCCCTTATCCCTCCATTCTCTTCTTCCGTTTTTTCGTCCATGAGTGCTCGCCCATGTGTGTGTGCATATGTATCAACTGCGTAGCAGTCGATAACAGATAACAAAAAAAGAAACTCGTATAATCATACGAGTTTTTTTTTTGTAAATAAAAAACAAAATAAAAAGAAATATAGTACATGTTTTCGGCAAGACTGATCAATTTTTTCGAATGAGAAGAGGACTGACTCATGAAAATTTTTCGGGCGTTACTTGGTGGTTGCGATTCATAATGGAAAATTAAATCACTTCGTTAAACCACATAAAAATGCTAATTTCCCCCTCCCCCCTCTTTCGTAACACACACGGGTATATAAAGACGAAAAACGTTTTCTGTGTTTTACTGATCTGAAGATGACGATTTGCGTCAAACCCGTTGTCATCAAAGTATTTAATGTGGTTTTACCGAGTGAATTACTTTTTCATACGTTTTTTCCGTATGTTCCATATGCCAATTTTTAACTCAGTTATGACAAAATCACAACAGAGACCCAAGTTTGGGAAAATAAAAATCTTGAATGCAATTATTTAAATTTTCTATGTTCAAACCACCACTAATGTGGCTTTATGTACACAGAGTAATTCATACATAAAAAGAGCACTCAAGAAAAAAAACCTGAGTTTTCAGCAATTCTAAGGAAATGAATATTGGCCATAAATTCGCAACATTCGGAATGAGAATTTTGCTTATACGTTCCATGCTTGAATCGCAACACCAAACGCTTTTGAATTGTATTACATCACGTCAGAGATGTTTCTATGACCTTGTTACACAGTAATACCATCCGATAATGAAGTTGTCCGGACTAGAAAAATGGAAAGTAACTTGTGGAGAGGTTCGCTGTACGGAGGTTATTGCAGGTTGCGTATTCGTGGGGTCAATCAAGATTGCGGCAGCGATCAGGGCCTTGCTTTACGGCGCAGGGTGAATATATGAAGCGAGAAAGTTGGGTTGAGGAAGTGAACGACGCAAGCAGTATAAACCCCGCTTAAATTCACCTTGGATTAAGATGGTGGTGTAACTGGCTAACACACCTGACCGGCAATTGGGAGACCCGGGTTTGAATCCCAGGCAAGCCAAATGATTTTTTCATGGCGAATTTCACCGTCTTTGATGTATAACTTCGTACCTGTGCGTATGACTGCGTACCACATCATTTGTGCAAACGCAATGATTGGAAATTATGAATTTCAATTTGACCACGGTAAAGCCGTGAAAATAGGTTCAAATTAAGGTTGTTTCACAGTCACCTTGTGAGTCATAGCAAATACTAAATTCCAACTATTTGTTTAATTGGTTTAAAAATCCCGCTTTCGCTGTTGACATTCATTAGAAATTGAGAACTAAAATTAAGACACAAAAAATGCTGATGAGTGGACGGATATATTTTTAATGACATTTTTTATAGCCATGCGAGCCGACTGATGCGCCATTTATATGGAATTTTGACTTCAATTATAGCAGCAGGTAATCAGTTAATATCCCAAAAATATTATGTAGTAAGGTTCATTTTTAATATATTTATTCAATTTCCCAGGAGTTTTCCTTTCTTATTTAGTTTTCCGCAAAAGTGGCATGGGGAAATTAAATTTTCCCCGTTTTTCTCCAATTCTCTTGTGTAACACCATGTATTATCAAGCTCAATTTGCGAGAAAAATGGCGTGGAAAGGTAAGATTTTGATGTTCATATTTAATAGAGGTCACGTTTTTCTATAAGCGGCCAGAGTATGAATACAATTTCATTAAATTCATTTTATGCTGGAACCATCTAAAGCGCAAAACTTTACGCCCAATTCATCGGGAAAAGTTAATATTGCCCGTAATTTTTATCGATTTTTCAATATTTTATCCCAAATGAATCGCATTTAAATCTGCAGTGCGTGTGTACATGCGCACTTGTGTTTTCTGTTATTTATGTGGCAAGTACTTAAGAAATACGAGAATAAACAATTCGAAGAGGATCCTACTTTCCAGGAAACGAAAATCGGATCTTCCAGGATGAAAAAATATGAGAAAGGTGATCGTAGACGGTGTTGTTCAACAAGAGGAATTACTATGTCACTTTCAATTTGAGCTGAATAATGCAAGAAGGCAGAAGACCGTTTAGTCGAGGAAAACATATAAGTTTTCCTGTCATTAATGGAGAACGAAAAACCATAAATACCGTATATCTCTGAGTATAAGTCGAAGTCTTTCTTTCGGGCCGAAAATATTGACCACAATTCGTGACTTGAGTGTAATTCGAGGTGAAAAATAATAGCTGAATCTCCTTGTTTTGCGTAGGTTTTGCGATATTTGTGCAATGCAATTGGCCTTGTGGAATGTATAAACATCGAAAAACGGAAGCACCGAGTGTATTTGTCAGTGATAGGTCGTAATGTGAAACTCAGAACTTAAATATTTATTTAAATTTTTATCGGCGAATATATAATTTTATGCAGTCGATGCGCAGAATTTATAGTCCCCGAAAAGTTCACCTTATTTAGTAACTCGAATATAAGCCGAAGGTAGGTTTTCACTGTCCGGAATATATGGAGAAATTTCTCGACTTATACTCGAGTTCATACGACATGCGTATATTATATGCATCGCACATATATGTACTTAAATGCGTACATTTCCATAACTCCGACAATAGAAACAGGTAAGAAACTATGTTTACTGCATTTTTTGCTCACTTTTGTTTTTCATGAAAACCTACTTCTTCCCTCTCTCCCGCTGCTTTGATCCGCTTGTCTGCCTGCTTTGCCGTCTCCTCCTTCCTTTGCCTCGTCACCTAGCTCTCACTCACTTAAGGGCGCTCGCCTTGTTCCCAGCCCTCCGCCCACCTCTCTCTCCCCCATCCGCTCACCAACCCACCCATCCCCTCTCCCTACCTCCCACATCCCCTCTCGACTCTAATCTTTAAAGACCTCCCGAGAACAGGGGAAGCGGCCAAGGGAGAGGAGTTGTTTGCATTAGATCTTAGAGACGGGCCCTTTTTGTGCCCTCAAACCCTACCCTTTTTCTCCCCTTCCCTTCCCAAAGCAGAAACTCTCTCGTCTCTCTACTCTCTCCCTTTTTATAAGCCCCCCTTTTTCCAGGGAAAGCTTTAAGGGGAAACTTTCATTTCAACCATACCTCAATACCCACATATTTTCTACGTGAATTCCTATATTATTTTGCTTATGTCCGTCCGTGTTCGACGAAAACAACGATTGCCACAACTACTGGGCATGCCCATGAAAATCAGGATTAAACTCATAAATTGGAATATAAATTGAAAAGTAGCAGATTTTTTATACCCATACATATTTTTTAAAGAAGTAAACCTTGGTATAACATTGGTAGCAATGTGTAATCTGATGGAAACCACAAAAGCACTCGTTATATAAAGTTCACGATAACACATAAACACTTTTAGTATTTTATTTTAATTAAAATACATATTTAAATTATGTTTATAATTTAGAAAGCTCTATATTTGTTTAACAGAATTGTATGATTCTCGTTGAGGGTAGTAGAAAGTATTTGAATCGTTCAATACAATGCATTTATTAAACAATATTATTTTAGTGCTAAATGCATTTAATGACTCATATTTCGTTTTTATAATTTCGGGAAACGTTTTAACGTCACTTGCCAACCGGATTTTAGTTTTCTTAAATATTTCTTATAAATTCCATTTGTTTTACCTGCTAAGTTGTTATTAATGAGTAAGTTGCAGTTTTATTCTTCCTGTTACTATGCGACATGAAAATTGAGTAGGTGCCGCATGATGTGAAACATCATGTTCCTACAGTATAGCATGGGTTACCTCACATTGAACTTCAATAATACGACCATTGATGGAATAAAAATTACATTGACATGGAACTTGATACGTTGTTTTATAGATGCACATTACAACAAACTCTAAAACTGGATTTTGCTTTTGAGTTGGGAGCAATAAATGGATTTTGTTCCTATAATATATGAATTTATTATGCGAATTACCACACGGACATGCCTTATACCCCTCCATGACAATAGTAAGGAATCCATACTCCGTCAGAGTTTTGGGCCGTTTCCCAATTCGACATTAATCGTCCTTCATGCAATTTTTGGACACGGGTATCTGACGTGATGTAGATGTGGAGCAACCAATTCAGAGAGGGCTCAAGGGAACAAAAGGAAAGTTATCAAGGAATTGAAGATATTCCCTCGCCCATGTGCATTTACCTTTGCGCATTGCAGTTCACCATTCTTATTAGTTACTTTGATTTCCCCTTACACCACATGGGGCTGGCTAGTCGACCGTTTAAGAGCGAGAGGAGCTCGAGTGAGAGGGAACAAGAGAAGAAGTTAATAATGAGCTAATTGGAAAACACTCTAGGCCTTAGGCCTATATACAGGGAATATTCTGAGGCGCCACGAATAATAGGAACAGTTGAACATCATTGAAGGAATTACAGGGTGTAAATAACGGAATGAAGAAAGAGGAAGGAAAGAGTATTATCGTTAATAATAATTGGGGCTTGTTGCTGTAGTCAGACTAAAATTCATGATTACGATTCAAATTTAAAAACCCCAAGTTTGCACAAAGACCTATCGGTAGGTGGACGTTCACTATGCCCTATATACCGCCCGCCGTCGGGGTGAGACTGGGTAACTGGGACGCAGAGAATGAATGAATTTCTTCAGTGTGCCCATTTATCTTGCCAATCACTTGCCTGTTTTTCGGTAAATAATTTGTCACTTGCCGAAACTGAACTAGGAGAGTGCCCTTTTAAACCTGAAATTCCCTTTAATTCAAGGTAAGTGTAGGTACATATTATGAAAGGAAGGAGGCAATTTTCCGTTCACTTGGCATATTTATCAGCATCACCAAGTCGAAAGAACAAACGTTTAATATTGATTGAGCGTATTTCTGGATTAGAGGCACAGGTACTTGCGGGTTTCACGCAGGAGAATACTTCCGCTGACAGGTTAATGAAGCAAATTTTGTTTTATGCCAATTATTATGTATGTCGGTAGACAACATTTCACGCGCAATGACACATATTATAAATACGTCTGATTTTGTCTTTTTTCCAATACATTCCGTTTACTTAGGCTGCTTTTTGTGCAGCAAACATTCATGCTTCTTTAAGTAACTATAATGAGAAGCCATGTAAATCATTGCACAACTGTAATATTGTCTCCTCTCTCAAGTCACATGAAATAATCTTCTTCATTAATATAATTGTGTGATGCTCTTGCTTCCCTCAAAATTACTTCAGTATCGTTCACATTCTTGCAAACTTTTACGAGCCCAATCTCTCAGGCTGGTGCATCTTCAAATCACATCGGTACACGGTGTACCGGGACCGAAACGGCGATGTAACCTGCAGGACTGTAGGGTCATCCATAGATGGCGCGCCGTGTCAGGGCGAGATGCAGTAATGGAGCCTGCGGAGACTGGTGGCGATTTTGGTGTGGGTGAAAATCTCACGGGTATTTACGCAAACCCATCCCCATATCCAAGACAGCCACACTCGGCTCTTAGTACATATCTTGTAACTTAAACTGTCCTCTATCGGAACATGTAACATTTGATAATTTTGTTGGACCAGTTATGGAAATATAAGTTTCCGAAGAAGTCCAATTTTCGCTGTGACCTTGGATGGAAAAAGTACCCCTACAAATGACAGTAGAAAACTAACACAATACGTAAAAAGCATCGAAGAATATTATTTTTTTCGAACAGGTCTTATCGGTGATAATTATGGTTTACAAATGACGAAGTTCCGGTTCTTTTCAGGACTTGAGTCTTACAATGAGAGACGTGGCAACACTCCTTGGCGAAACAGTAACGTCTCACAGAATTCAAACATAAACGTAAACAAACAAATTCATGCTGTGACGTCAAGCCAAGCGTTCTCGCGTACCTCTTTGTTACATGAAATTGTAAGAAAATTATTCTGATGGCTCAAACATTAGTTGATTTCCTACTATCAGCAATATAATTTATTAGACTATTAATTTCCACTCAAGTTTCGTTCTCTGGATTGTGAAATTCGAATTCTCTTATGGTAAATAAATCAGAATAAAATATTTTATCATGAAAATGACTGAAAAACGTTGATTATTATGTGCACTTATATAGCTCAAAAATAGGGATGGTTTCATAAAATACATATACCAGGGTGGTGTATTTAATGAAATAATTTAGCTATTTTATGTGGTGAAAACTTAAATAAGTACTGTTTTTCATTGTGTTCGTTTCCCCTTTAACCCTTTAACATCAAAAGACTCTGCCCCTTTCTCCAATTCTCCCATCACAAAAAATCCTCACTCACAGATGTTCAATTTTCGTTAATTCCCTCGGCATTCCCGCGGCTCCGACGACTGACTGCCTTCGAAGCGCAAAGGTAGGCCCGATGATCAATCGTCAGGAAGGGCGCGAGCTTCTGAATGGGCAGACGTACCCGTGCAAAACACGATTGCACGGAAGAGTAGTGAAGCCGTTGATAATGCGCAGTGGGCCATATTGAATCAATGAATTAACGCAGTAAAGGAAGTTCCGTCGTAAAACGAATTTATGCTTTTTTTTAAGCATTTATGTTACTGCAGGTAGCTTGAGTGAAATATTTCCCGAGTCAAAATAGGGACAATATTAGAATTTTATTTTTAAATTTAAGAAGCTGTTAGAAGCATCAGGTAAAAATTGTAGTGCAGCAAAAGTACGTTTGAAATCACTGAAATCCTCAATAATTAACAATATATACATATTATTTTCAATTGGTTTTAACTTGACTAATTTGTTTCACGCAGTATGCTTAAAACACCTTCAAAACCACCTACCATAATTCAATTTCAAACGCAATCTATGCGTCATATCGTCTTAATGTTTTTACTAAAGTCTCTCTGGAGGGCAAAGACGTATCATTTCCCTATGAAAACGGCTTGTATTATTTGTCAAACACCTAGGAAAATAGTGCGGTAAGTAGATGATAACTTTATCACTGGAGAGGTGAGATATTTTTCTTTATAATGGGGCCAAATTTACTTAATATTATGTGAATTGATTTCTCGCTCAAATTACCATTTAAATAAAGCTTCTTTATCAAATTATGTGTATTTTTCCAGAGATTTAACTAGAAAATATGAAAATACGAGTAACCACTCAACAACATGAGTTACGAATATAAAATTGGAACAGGCCGCCGAACCTTTTCGCAATGATGAAATATTTACGTCTGGTTGTTCAGCTTCCACGGCAATGGCCATCCATGCATACGATTTCGCTTTTCCAAAGGTCACTCCGTAAAATGAAGTTTAAGAAATTTTTGTCATACCCGTATTATCTATAGAAAAAAAAACATTTCATGTGCCTGACAGTGCCAGCAAAATACTACGTTTTCACATCAGTTATTTCTCCAAAAATTAAAAATAAAGTTACCTGGACTTAAATTGGGTGAAACATTGGCCGAATACTGTTTTTTCTTCCATCTGCAAATGTAATTTGTGCGAAAAGCTCACATATGAAACAAACTTTCCCTGGAAATAAATTATAATGAAATAGAGGTGCAAATTCATTACGCATATGATTTATTTTAAATACTGCAATTAATAAAGACAAATGCAAATTAGTTCCATAAAATGGCATTCCGGGCGACTCCCAAGATGCGAAGAGTATCAATTGTAAATATATCCATTTAATAATCTACATACTCGGCATCTTACGTTAGAGTTCCAGAATCAAAAGCATGCCAACGGTGATAACAGTGTCTTTTTAAGACGGGGACGAATAATGTGAGTTATATCGTTAGTTTAGAGTCAAACAGTCACGAGAAAATCACTTTAATACGCCAAAACTATTGAAATTTCCAAACTAATATTCAGGATAAAATGATTATGTATCTTAATGTATGAAAATAAAAAAATATCCACCAAAGTACTGATTGTGAAAGAAAAATCTCTATAATGCCATTAAAGACAACGTGCGACGACCATGTTGCGTGGGTGGTATTTCGTAAAGAAATTAAACTTCATCATCGTGCACCAAAATACCAACAATTATAAACGTTTTTCCTCTCTCCTTAGACCTCGGAACTTTGCATGGTTATGTTTTCCCTTTTAATATACAGTGTCGGGCTCAGAGAAGATGAAAAAGAGTCGATCTCACCGGGTGGTTTGAGTAGCTAAGATGAGTGTTAGATGCCGATATCCACCAATTGCAAGTCGTCCAATATTTTCCCGCCTTAGTGAAACAAAGTATTACCTACTTAAAGAAGTCTCGAGTTATTCATCATCCAGTGTCTTAGCTTACCATCTAGGTACCGGTCTTATAATGTCTAGTTACCCGTTTTCTGTCTCTTATCTGAAACGGACACGCTCTATCATCAATAACGCTCACGTGAAATAAGCAAAAAGTCTGGCATAACCCGAACTCTCGTAAATATCACACATACGTGAAGGTCAAATAACCTATAATTTACCAGGCATAATAAATGAATTAATTCTAATAAATTGCTCCCGAAGATGGCACAAGCTCTGGGCAAGACATGTATGAAAGCAGTTGAAATGAAAAAGAAATGACGGATGAGTAGTTACATATTTAAAGCTATAGACTCGAGCCTTGCTCATCAACTCTACAAACATCATCTTAAGTTAACAATATGTTTTTCTCCCGTAACAACATCATGAGTAATAATATGTGTCATTCAGATAAAGCGCTACAAAGTGATATTTTACCTACTGTTTCGAAATGTTGTCGTAAGAAATGCCGATTATTTTAGTTAAATCTCGAAAAATTGACAAACCTGCGTCATTCAATGAAGGATAAGGAATATTTCGACGACAATTGAATTTCAGGGTGATCGAAATTTCTGGAACTTTTATGCGGTATGATTTAATTTAATACAGGAATACCTAGATATAGTTTCAGGTTTGGTCATAACTTAGAGAGATTTTTTCACCTCAAAGATTCTATGAATTATGTTTTGTGTTTGTAAAATGATTTCTATGAACAGAAAATAAATCTGTACCTAATTTCCCTAAATTACGATGAAAAAATCATTTTCCTAAAATGGTCTTATTTTCATTAAAGGAGGATTTTGCTATTTACCAAAATATTATGCATTCGAATGAATGTAACTTCGAAGTGTTGCCGCATAAACTGTTCTTTCTCAATGAATCGTAGAAAAATGAATTTAAAAACAATTTAAAACACACTTATGAAAATTACTAGTAGAAAAATGGTAAGTAATAAGGCTCATAAAAATACAACAGATTTTACCTGAAAATTTGTGACGGAACATTTCATTAGCAAAATATTAAACAGTTTTATACTTACCCAAGCAAAATTCTCATGGGCCAGCAAAAATATCCTTTGCAAAAATATTTCACTACTTTAAAAATTATAACTATCAATGCTAAAATCTACAACTAAAATTATAATTGACATAAAATTAGATTAGAGTACCATTCCACCTAATCAAAATTCATTGCGATGAGTACATGAAACTGAAGATGAGAGTGAAAAGGATGCTAACACCACGGGCACATTCACGAGCACAAATTGATAATATGAACCCTATGATCATGAATATCTATGCCTGGAGCACGAGCTACGATCACTTTATAACAGGGAGGCACAACGACACATCCTACGGATATCAAGGTTCTAAATACATCCGAGATAATCTGAAAGAGAAAGTCTGAAAGAAACAGTTTGCAAGCGAACCTAACTCCTAAACAAAAACGATAGAGCTTGAACACGCTTTTTAGGGAAAAAAAACATACGACTACTGGTGTCCGCGAAGACATTTGCGACGGAAAACCTTTTTCTGTACATCACCACTGTGTGAGAGATAAACACCAACTACTCAAACTGTTAAAAAAAGGAGACAGGTATCGTATTATATGGGTTACACAGAAAGCGACGGTTAGTAAGGGTTCTCATGCTTCAGGCAATTAATGCATGCGTTATGTCTTTGGGTGGGCGCTGGCTATATACTAATGACGGGGGAGGGAGAAAACATGGCAAAAATTAAACCAACACACACCAAAAATCAAACCTTGGGGGACTTAGCATATATTCTTTTATCATGGCGATGGGAGTGTCCATACACATATATTTTTGAGCGCGGGCGCGGGGGGCGGGGATAAACCCCCAAACGATGTAAGATTTGGCGTTTACCCGGGAAATGTTTCGGGTGGTTTCTTCATTTGTTTCCCTTTGGGTGAGCTCTTCAATTGCCGACGTTACGAAGGATATGACTACGGCCATCATCTTCAGGGCATTGAAAACATGATGCTATTACCTACTACCTGCACTACTATAAATCAAGCAAAGCGTCAGTTCATGGTAAACCTATTTCTCATAGTTTCAAGTCAATTTTGTTTAGAACAGACGTCAGAGACTACCTGAGAGGGCGTGGCCCAACTGGCCAAAAATTCTTAACTCCCAAGTCTTATGTCGATTGCCTCTTTAAGGGCCCTCCGACCTTCTTAATACCGTTCTGTGTTTTGGACCTTTTAAAAGAAACGATTTTCTCACTAACAAGTTGAGATAAACGGATGCGGTCGTTCACTATTAAATGACAGCTCTTTTATCTGTCTCTTTGCACGAAGCATGCAAAATATTTTCCGCAGGTGATAAAAAATCTCTGAAAAATAAACCGGCACACAGTCTTTTGGCTTCAAAATTGGCCAGACAATGATAATCAGAAAATTACAACTGAAACACACTTATTGAATCTTTGATTGATAATTAAAACGTAAGTTTTATAATAAATACAAATAATCAAAACGTAGTTCTCTGTCACCTCTAAATATGGATAGGTACTTCTACTGTTAGGTAGGCAACCGAAACAAGATTTTTAGGAGGAAAATTTCAACTAAGCCATTGGACAAGTCAACCTTGAATAGTGGTGGAATAAAGTGTTGTCGGAGCGAAACAGCTGCAGCCGCAACTGTTTCGGTCAGAAAACTGTTTCAAATAACTGCTACAAAAACAGTTTAGTTTCGTGATCGTGACGCAGCCGCGCCGTTGTGCTCGGTGCTGTGCTGCGGAAACTGATAGCTAAAGCTGACAGTTTCGTTTTCTATTCTGTTCCAGTTGCACTGCACGTGTGGCTGCCTTGCGGTTACCCGCTACAATTTGTTGGGTTTGAATCAGTTGCAGGCGGTTGGTGGGTAATTCGGCCTACACATGTCCGCACATCGCTGCCGATAGCATTAGAACTGTGAAGTACCTATATTTCAGGAATACAAATTAAATTACTTTAATTGAGTCAAGATTTCTTACTACACAGAGTACTGGACTAACAGCCATGTCCGACTCGTAAGAGGTCCGATCGATCGCTAGTTGCTTCGTGTGCGTCTAGCTGTTGTTTGCAACAGGGTGTTGTGTGTTTCACGGAACTGTTTCGTTTTGAAACTGTTTCGGTTGCGAAATAGTTGCAATGAAACTGTTGTGTTATTTTAGTGCCACCACTAGCCTTCAACGCTTGTCCCAAGCAAAATACAACCGTTGAAACGATAAGAAGAAAGTCTATCATTCGTGGATGTGACCATTTACATTTGCGCTAGATTTATGACAGGGCAGGTGGACATTACACTCAGGCATCAACGCCGTGAGCACGATGGCAGAGTCATCCTCCAAAGAGTCGGCAAGTGAATCACTCACTATGAAGGAAACCCAAAGAAGACTTCCCGCAAAGCTCCTCAAACGCCTTACAAACTTAATTCTCTCTCTCTGCTTTCCATACCCTCCTCCACTCCCTCCTCAGCATCCCTGGGCCTCACCTTGGCACAGGTCGAGGGGCCTCAGGCGGAGCTCCTCCTGCCTCTGGCAGGCCTCCATCTTCATGGCGCACACCGACGGGTACAACCTGAGGTCGGAGCCGCAGACGGGCTTGGGGGCGTCCGGAGAGCCGGGCGGGGGCAGCGCGGCGCACTCGAAGCGGCACGAACAGCGCGGGAAGAGGTCGGGTCCCAACTCGCACGTGGCGTCGAAGTCGCAGTGGATGTCCCGGCAGGCCTCGACGCGGAGCGCGTGCTGCCCCCGGCCCTGCTCCGGGGAGCCGGCCGAGTTGCCCCTCTGGGAGGAGCCGGGGGCGGAGTGGGGCCGGAGGCCGGCCGGGGCCCCGCCGCCTCCGGTCGTGGGGGGCGTGGGAGTGGCTGGGGGCGGAGTGACGGGGGCGGCGGAGGCCAGCGACGGGGACGTCGGGGTTGCTGGGAGTTTTCATTTGTTTTTATTTTATATATATATATATATTTTTTTTAACCATTGCGAGGGGAGCGGAGAGGGGTTTCAGTTACATTTATACATGTATATGCACACATTATGAATGATTATTTGTGTATCAGAAGAGTTTACACATATATATGCACACATATTCATGTATGTATTAGGTACACATACAATGTTTCCAGATGGGTGGTAGGTTGGGGGGGAGGGGAGGACGTAGCCAAGATTAACAATTGAATTGATGGGGGGTCAAGGGGGTGTGGGGGAGGGGGGGACGCGGGAATGGGGGAGGGGCGAGAGGAGAGGTGTTAGTTATGCGGGGGTGTTACAGAATTAGGTTATGCGTGATGGGTTTGAAAGAGAATTGGAGATTTCTTTTTCAAATCCCGAGCGAGCATGCGCAGTGATGCCAAAAACAAATCGACAGAAGGCCAAGGTGGGATGCGCTTTCTAGCGCAGTGAAACGTCGAACCATTCTGGCATGCGCAATCGCATGTTTTAAATCATCAAATAAATCTTTGTCACGTGCTCTCAATGCAATTCTTGAAAATATATCGATAACGCTGCAACCTATTCTCAAATACGAGTGATAAACTTCAGAATTTAAGATTGATTTGAAGCATCAAGGGATGGAAAAACGCAAATTCATCGATATAAACGGGGAAATAATCAATTATGCTTTGGATAAAAATTAATCAATAAAGGAAATACGGAGGCACAATTTTAATTCTCCATAAATATTGACGCGCTCGGCCTCTACTCCAACTTATCCGCGTATTTTTTCTAAATACTTTCTACTAAGAGTAGAGTTAGTTCTTTATGTAACTTCATACAAAATCTAACATTTTATATAAAACTGATGTTCTCAGGCCTAACCTCGTGGAAATTATGGATATTCATGATGAGAAAACCACCTTTGTTGTTTCCACAAAACTTTATTACGCTGGCACGTCGCGCGTTTCACCACACTGTGGCATACTCATGTGCACGTGAGTATGCCACAGTGTGGTGAAACGCGCGTCGTGCCAGCGTAATAAAGTTTTGTGGAAAAAACAAAGGTGGTTTTCTCATCATTAATATTTTGTAATTAAAAGTAATAAATATTTACTGCCTTTTCTTAAAATATGCCAATACAATATGTATTTCACGAGAGATTTTCAGAAAACTATTTGTTAGCCAAATGTAACGACAGTGAATCTATTAAATTTTGCCTCAACTTGAAGCCGTCAATACGCAAAAGGTTTTCCAAGATAGGCAGCAACTAAAAATTGAATAGAAGAATTGGAAATGACTGAGGCTGCATTTGATATACTAGTATAGTTCTTCTGATTCTCTTATAAAGAATTTAAGAATATGATTGAGAGCATTTCTCGAAGGAGTGATATTATTTTGCAATACTTTTTCTTCAACCAAAGAAAATTACGACGAAATAAATAAAACAATTTTTTATGCAAAAAACAAAAAAAAATTCATTACGTGCACAAAAGAATAGGATTTGACTATAATTTCATTTGAAAGCTATGATATCCCACACTGACCTGCTGTTGTAAGTGTTTGGTGTTACCCAACACCAAATAAACCATGTACGAGCATACATTTAGTGCGCTTAACTTGCATATGAGACAGAAATAGGAAAAATTACACCAAGATAAAGAAAAAAGTGGCAATTGAAGATTTATCCATAGGCAGTGATAATGGCTATGAATAATGAGTGGCTCACTATGATGGTGTAAATAATATTGGTCCTTGACTATAAAACATCTATTTCAGTCTGCCATTTCATTATCCTTAAAAACTAAATTGCAAACTTTTGCTAAAAACAGAAAATATAGGGAAAATAGGGAAATCTTAAAAGTAAAACAAAGACAAACTTATAAATAAATTATTTAACTCTCTAAAATAGTTTTGGTGTATTTACAAGACTATTCTAAAGCTTTCCGTACTCTTTCACGATAGTTACTTAATGAAATAGGTATATATCATTGCCAGAACAAGTGACGTAGGATGTGCTAAATGAAATAAATTAAAGGGAGACGATTGTTTCAAAATGCAGTCAGAGCTTCATTGTTAACATAACGCTGGGAATAAGAGACAAATCCAAAGTCCTTATCTAAGACATTTGCAAATGTTATGTGCTCCCATAATCAGTACCTAATTATGAAGCACTAAGTTATACCACCACCAAACTATAACTCTATTCATTCAAGAAAATTAGTAGATGCTGTTTTAAAATGGAAGATGTGGGCTCAAAGTGAAACGAGTAGTTGGTGATGACAGCCCTTAAAGATGGCATATGCTCCGCAAACTATAAACGCCTGTAAAAATGATTTTAGGATTGGAAGGTTGTGAAAAACTGAAAGTGTTGAAAAATAAATCCTTATTGGGATCAATCGGTTTCTCAAAGTCCTACAAATAATCCTGGTTGACGATGATTTTCCAGGGAAGAAAAAAAAACTTTTGCTCTTATTACTGAGGAATATTCGAATAAATAGTACTTTATAGTTTTGAAACTGTTAGAAACTTTTAACAATAATTATTTGCAATGATAAACTGGAAAAGATAAAGTACGACGCTCAGAGGAGTCCAACGAAATAAATGGAGTAAGCTGACATTCGTGGGCTCAGAGGAGAGTCATTTATTTAAAAAACCATTTCCAAAATTTTAAATGCGAGTGGATCCATGGATGCGAGTATTCTTATTCCCTTTGTTCGTTCGCGAATCCTGCTGAGGTCAGCACTGATTTACGATGTTTAGCTCAAGAAGTAGGGCGAATGCGTGTCAATGCATGTCGAATGGACTTGGTATCCTGAACTGGACGTGAACTCTGCCAGAGATCCTAAATTCCTGGGCAGCCATGAAGGCTTGGAGATGCAGCGATAAGACCGCACTTTCGAAAAATGGTGCCCGAGTCACAGCAACTAGCCTTCTCGAAGCTATCCTCTTTGTCGGCTCATCATCATCGACCGACCAACTTGCTCTAATGCCAATCCTGTGGCCCATCCCCAAGGACTGCCCTTTGGACCGTGGCCACGGAAATAAAACGATTCCACACCCGAAGTTCCTCCCGAAGACCGTGCCAACTTCCGACGGGTTGATTCCCAAGAGTGAGCCTTTGAAGGAGACCTGCCTCACTGGGGAACCTTGAGGAGTGATGTAAATGAAATGGCCACTGGATTTTGATTCCCGAAAGCAAAGGAGCATTCCAGGTTTGCAGGGAGGAAAACACCTTTTTATAGGAGCTTGTAATGAATTCTGAGGTTGGTTGTGGGAGTATGCAAATAATTTTCTCAACTGTTTAAGTGCCTCCCTGAAACATCACTAACATGTTGTTTCATTGACATTCCATTGAATATGGCAAATAAAAAATAAGTTCTACACGAGCGAGATAAAACTGTGTGGACTTAGAATTAAAAAAATTGCTCCTATACCTGTTGTTGAGGTATACATGGCTACTTCTGCGTTTGGAAAATTTTGAGGAGTTTTTTTTTTAAGAAGCAGCTTGAATGATAGCATGTGAAAAAAGTAAAGAGGAAGGCTTTGAAAAATATGAGATCTAAGTAAAAGTGATCAAATATCCGCAAAATAAACAATACTTCGTTTACAACTCCCCGTCCAATGACTCCTTGTTATCCACTTGTTGGGTACTTGAACACTCAATTCTATTTTTCAGCGAAAAGTTGCCATCATATTACCAACCGAATATAGATCATAAGAAAAATCGCATTCCGAGAGGTAGCGAAGGATAACAAGCCTCAAACAGAAAGTTGAGAGAACACTACCATTCCTGCCAAATTGGTACCCTGGTAGGTTCTCCAACCCCGAGTTCGAAACTGAAGATCTATGAGTGTTGCTGAATCACGAAAAACCAAGTTTTCCGTAATTTATCGAAAATTTTCGTCATGTTTCGTCATGTTATTCCAGGAGATAAGGTTACCCTCAGTACGAAGGTGAGCTATTCCAAAAAACGAGAGAACCTACCATTTTCACCAAAATTATATTACGGGAGATTCGAAAAGCATGACTACGAACGGGATATGTAGGAATCAAAATGAAAGCCGAGAGAACCTACCATTTTCTCCAAAATTACATTCCGGGAGATTTGGCAACCATGTGTACGGACGGGCATGGAACTGCAATTTGAGAGAACCTACCATTGTAGCCGAATTATATCCCAGGAGGTAACCCTGTATAGAATACAACGGTTCCGTTAAATGGGCCCCAATAATGAATGCACCGGGCAGAGGGAGAATCACGGAACGTGGGGAGAATACTCACCGAGTCCGGACGGTGGTGCCCTCTCCCTGCAGTCGCCGAAGAAGAGGACCGTCAGGGGCCGCGTGGGCCTGCGCAGGTGGTGCTGCCGGAGGCGGAGGGACGCGGCGGCGGATGAGGGGTGGTGCGTGGAGGCGTGGGGCAGTTCGGGGGACGTGGTGGGCGGCGGTGCGCAGGCCGCCATCATCATGAGGCACTCGCTGGCGTAAGTGCGGCCGTCCGACGCGCACACCTGCTCTGTACTCGCACCGTCGCACTCCGCCGGACAGACGCACTCACCGGCCGCGCAAGTGGCGCCCCACTTGCAGCGGACGGGTCGGCAGAGCTCTGCAAAGAAAAAGAGAGAAGACGCTGATAAGCATCTTCCACTGGGGTTGGTCGTGGCTGTCATCCGTAGTCAAACGTTTGTGAATGCAGAAGAAAGTTCAGAGCACTGCTGCAATTGCCAAGAATTCAACGCAACTACACAAAGAAAATGGTAACATTCTTTAGTATTTCATACCCACGATTGTTTATTATGTTAACCGCAGCCTACCTGTTAAAGGACCATTTTAAAAATAACAACTCCAGCATCAGCACGAAAGATATTTGTGATGATGCATTTTCGCTGAACGAATGTGTTGAATAAAAAGTGCTCGGAAATAATGTACGAATACGGTATATGAATCACAAGTAATACTTGATACGCACACAAGTATAGAAAAGCGCTAGGATTGAATGTATACTATGAGTAAAAATGAAACAATTTCTTCACGATAAAAATTAAGTTCGATATAATCTAATATTGGGTGTACCATACCGTACAGGAAAAAATAGAAAATGGAACAGTCGTCTATTATCCGATGCGGAAATTTTGTAAAAGATGCAGTAAGATTCAAAACATATGCCTCTGGCACAGTGGCGGATCCACGGGGGGGGGAAGGGGGAAATATCCCCCTCCCTAAGAGGTAAGGTGAGCGAGAAAAAGCATAGGATTTTATAGTAAACTTCATTGCACCAACAGCTTAACAGCGTTGATATAAGTATAACTGTTTCAGGCTGGATATGGTGGAAGTTCTCGATATTCATAATGAATAAAAACACTTGGTAATCTTCCACAGATTTATTTCTTTGGCACGACGCGTTTCACCACACAGTGGCACATGATTATGCCACAGAGTGGTAAAACGCGTCGTGCCAAAGAAATAAATCTGTGGAAGATTACCAAGCGTTGATATGCTATAAAAACATCTCTTTCTCTCTCCAACGAGCATAAACTGTGTCTTTCGGTAACAAGTTGTTTCGAGCATTTCGAGTTGGGCAGCGGAAGACCAGAATCCGGCGGAGCGAAGATGAGTCACAGTTGAGGCTTCGTCTATCCCACATTTGGTCTTGCCTAAACCTCTTTCAAAGCTGCTTCCCCCATCGACTAAAATGTGAGGGATCTCTGGTGTGTATCGGCCACTTTGTCCCAAACAGCCTCTCCTGATCCCTTATAAAGTAAGGGCTTATTTCCCTAGTCGTTGGCACGCGGGTTAACACATCAATTATTACATTTGTTAGTTGCTGACTGACTGTGAGCGTATTTGGGCGCTAACGCGCTCTCATCCGCTCTTTGCCGCGCGTAGATGCAATCGATGCAGTCGTGTTCCTTGAATGTGTCACATTGTTTTATCCCGTTGGCGTCTCCTTCGGCATCTCGTCTTCGGCTTCAACTTAAACGTGCATTTTTATTTTACTCCATGGACAAATTAATCATTTTCGCTTCGTCAACTGATTCTGAGTGGATTTTTGTTTTGCTGGAATTTACCAGATTAACTGTTTCAATTAACAATACGGTCAAATGCCTGGGAATAGAGATTTATTATGCTGGATCTGATACTTCTCCTGACAGCGGTCGCATCCTATTATTCACGGATCTCTGCATGCCAGAGACTTATTTGACAGTATTACAGTACGCGTATAAAGTATGGTGAGTAATTATTTTAAATATTAACCAGTGCAGAACTATACCATAACAATATATATTTCTCTTCTGTTATTTTTACTCCTTCTAAAATCCCGCATAGATCCTAAAACGCATGAATCAGTAAACCTATAATCCTGAAATAATCCATAATGTTATACACCGTTATATAATGGAAAAGAAACTCCACTGGTGTGAAACTCAAAAACCATATGTATCCATCTCTTTCCTTCTCAGTAATCACCGTAGAGGCTTCTATGAAAATAATCCATCTAAGGTTCCTAGAATTTGTATCGCTGTCATTAGAAAAACTACCGCTTAGTAAATCCCACAAAGCAGCAATCTATTTTCTGGCAGTAAAAAGATACCAGGTAATGTCTGTTTTAATACACTCCTAAAATTTTCGAAAACCAAGCTATCACTATACAAAAATTCAGTAATGATCCTCGGCTTGACTTTATCATGTAACTTCTCTTGGAATACGCATGTTGTCGAAATATAAACCAGTCAATAAAATGATTTATTAGTTAAAATTTTGAAAAGAATTTCGTCCGTGTGCCATCCGAAAACAGGTTTTTTTTCCTCATGCTCCTGTTTTTTACTGTCATAAAATTACTTTAATTAAATTTAGACATGATTTAATGTGTTCGATTTATTTTTAACTTCGTATTTTTTTAAGTATCCGGCGAAAGTTTGTGGAAATGTGTCACAGACTGCATTACAACAGAAACACTTCATAAAAATTGTCCGTATCAAATATACCGTATATATTGTCCGTACCGTACCGTATATATTGTTGGTACCAAAAATCTAAAAACAAATTTATACTGAAGAGACTCTTTGTAACACACATTATTTTTTGCATTAAAATTTTTCGTAAGGATTTATTCATTTATAATTTTTTTAATTAGCTGGGGTCCCTTTCCATATTTGCACCCGTTATCTCAAAACTCAAAGGGTAGCCCTGGTTCTGAAAACCAGAATGTTTTAATCGATCGTCTAGGTGGCTCCAGTAGTCAGGCGTCGAAGGTTTGGAAATCTATGCCCGCATGATTTTCGCTTTATGGCAAGGCCCTCGGATTGAGTGGGTGGAAGAAGCAATCAGCGCTCAGCCGGCGGCAGCGAGCGCTGTAAGTAATCAAGAAAGATCCCTAATCGGTTAATCAGATTGCTTCCGATGACCGCAAAATCTCGATTAAGATCAGTGGATTGCACCAATCGATGCGTTATATCAAATCAATTCCGGTACCTTCACTCGCTCTAATCTCTTACGGTCCAGAATCCCAATTGCTTGGTCGTGACCCCGTGTAACGTCTGTGATTTTATTTTCAGCAGAGTTTCCCCTGAAGCACCTCTAAAACTCCTCGAATCGAATGACGGAGCTCTTGTTCAACCACCCGCGGTACCGGTATTGCGGCGAAATCCAATCGGCATATGGGAGTCATGTTTACCTCGTGTAGGAAGTAGTACACGTGCCTACATCATTCACGTGGGAAACTTATATGACTAAGTAATGGTAGTTGCCCAGACGTAAAGGTATTCTATTAAATATCGTTGATCATGGCGAAAATAAACACAATGAGACCGGAATAGCAAAAAAATTGAGTGAATGGATTTGAATTAATTTTTATTGCCCTAAATAAATTAGTCATCTATCATTGTCCTAAAAATATAACATTGTACTTAAAATTCTTATGAGCAACTGCATTTGATCAGCCCGGTTTGAAGATAGGTCATCAAAATTCTTTCTTGAATTTATTTGCAAAATTCCTTTTTCCGAAAGACATTTAGAAATTTTAGAATAACAGAGAAGATGGAGTTCGAATATGCACATGAGTATCTTGTATCAGGTGAAAATTAAAGACTGCTGTTACCAAGGTAATTACTACTGCATTTACCAACTTAGCTCATAGCGGCATAGCATAGCATAACGGCATAGCTTTCAAGTTAAGGTAAATTGAAGAATGTGAATGAAAATATCAGCATTCAAGCCTAAATTGATTGGTAAAGCGTTAAATCAAGAATAAACAAAACGACTAGCGCTGAAGAAATGGCTGATTACTTACCGCAGTCTCCTTCATATGTTACAGCTATGAACTCTTGACTCCTGCATGACGCAACTTGAAGGTCACATTCACTCCGATATGTTTTTCCATCAGTACCACACACTGGGTTGTCTTGCATCTGAAAGAATGAAGACGCCGAGTTAAATTAAGGTAAAGCAGGAAATGAGGTCGATAAATTGTTAATATTTTATATAAATAAAATGTTACGGAGGCATACAAAATAAATACAGGTGATTGAAATGAACAACAAAAATATTTTCGACATTGGCTCATTGAAATGTGGATAGAACTAATTGTATAATGGAGGCATCCAAATTTTGCATCAAAGCTCTATTTTTGGCCGAATTAAAATTTCTCATCTAGATAGTTCAGTGCCAATGTCAACGCTGCCGCAATATTTTTGAAAGCATTTCCAAGTGATGTACAGTTGGTCAAAATGAGAAATACAGTTCAGCCATTGTTTACATGTAGGCTATGTTATGTTGTGGAATATTGAGTCGTCTATTCCCCGCAAAAACAATTAAATTGTTGAGACGGCACCTAGATAACTCAAGTGGGAGACATCTCAAAATAAGAGTTTTTTGACTATGGAGGCAATAGTATTTAAATAACTGTATTTGACAGTATAAAAATAAATAGGTTCACGCAACTTTAAAATCAACGTTGACATGACAATTTCAATGGTGAAATTAGCTCACTTTACGCACATTATAGCTCCCACGATTCGTTTCCCTTAGATAATGCGGTCATGTGTTCCGCGACTTTGCCGCTCTGCCAATTCATTGATAATCGCATTGTAAATGGGACGCAACCGAGGATGTTGAAACACACTGGAGGGAAAGTGCTGCCCGTTCCAATGCATGAAACAAGAGGGTGTGCTAGAGATAGAAAAGCCACGACAACTTTGACAAAACATCAAAATTGCAATGGATTCATAGGTAACTTTCATTAGTATTAAAATAATGAGTGAAATAGTGGGAGCGTGCCTTTTACTGTCAGGAAAACTGATTATTATTTCATCATAATGTCCATTATATTAACCAAAACTCTACTGTTTGTTGTTTTCTGATGCCTTTCTCGATGTATTCATGAGGTTATCAGCTGACAAAGGAACCCTGGCATACTGGTGGTAGAAGCGTGAGGTTAAGGAGGGGGAGACTCGTATGTAAGGAGTCGGCAAAGAAGCGGAGAGGAGAGGACTGAAAATGGTAGACAACGCTGCTAATATAACTGAATTGAACTTGTGAGGGTGGGGAAGTGTCAGCAGCGTGTCTCACGACAGTGTTTACGATGTAAACAAAGATGGCATAGCTTAATACGCTGGCGTTCAACGTAATCCTTGAGAGAAGCACATCTAAACAACTGGATTGAGCGCCATAAAGACAATTGAAAATTATAACAGACTGAGCGTTTAGAAGTTGGCGATGGATGAAGGTTTGATACCTCGGTTACCCTGGTTGTCAAATGCGGACACTACATTACTCACATATGCAAAGCCATATCGTACAGAATTGACATTTCCGCTGAAAAAGGCCTAATGCACAAATGGCAACTGAGGTTTCACTAGCACTATATATGAAGGAAATTTCTTTTCAGAATTCTCACTGAAATTAGATTAGTAGGTAGTGAATAGATCACAGTAATTGAACGAGGGCACTTACCGTGTCCGGGCAGGGTCCAGGGCAGACACACCGGGCCTCCCCGTCCATGCCATTGCCCGGCTCGCATCTTGAGTAGTGTTCACAGCGTTTCCTTTCGCAGCCATCTGAAGACAGGACAATGGAAAGAAAAATTGGAAGCGAATTAGAAAGGTGCATTGGAGTACAATTGCAGCTAAACCCAACGTATACCCCATCATGAGTTTTAAAAGAGTGTGGTTATGGGACACATATCAAGCTGTTTAAGCTTTCGGCCTAAAATATTAAATATAAAATCGCTATTATAGCCATATTTTTAGCTACTTATAAAGTAGTGCTTGTCATCTATACCAGAAATATTCGCTGCTAATTCATACCCATACAGAAATTATAATACATAGACTAACAAAATCATTTAAATATTAGCTAGATAACAGCAATACCCTTCACTGAAAGATTCCTGGTCTTTAGTATGATGTAGATTTAATTCATATTCACTCCAAAAAAGAACTCACATGGCAGCAATAGTAAACCCAAAAATATTCCCTCCCTAACACCACACACGAAATAGTTGCATCATTTATTCTTTTGGATATATATGCGGGAAATAGAAATTCTCTGGGCCTCTCTACTGCAACATTGAAGACCGATATCATATACAGCCACTTCGTTGTCAGAGGTTCTCATAATTTCAGCTAGATATTAAATGAAAGACGATTTTGCATGGCTAACCCCTAAGATACCACGTTTAGCATCAAAAATCAGCAATAAATTAGCGAAATTAGCGTTTGAAAGAATCAATTAAGTTCCAGTTATGATACGGAAAGGGCTGGCTGGAAATATTGGCAATAAAATCACGAAATTCAATCAACTGCTCAGTTCGGCCACTACAATTATGTACCACCTTGATTATGTCGAGGTGTACAACACATTGTGCAGTGCACTTCGAGCTTTTCCTATCCATGCAGTGAAAACAAGCGCGGTATAATATGCTAGAATAAAATTATAAGATTAGACAACATTTGCCCATGAATTAATTTATATTACTGTTAGTAATTTATAGCATATTTTGTTCGTTAATAATAGTCGCTGTGTGTTATATTTTAAGCATTATAAGACAAAGGGCGAAAAAATTCTTGAATGCTTTAATACAATGTTATCCTATTTGTACAATATATGTTTAACATCGTCAACAATATAAGAGGTTCCTCATCAGGAGCGGGCTTTATAAACTTTAGCACATCCGACCCCGTGCGACGTGCGAGTACCGCGTAAAAGCCTGGCTTGTTTGGAGGGGGGGGGGGGGGCTTATAAATTTAATCAGAGTTTGACGATCCATCTCGCGGAATAGTCTCCTTGTATATGTTTGCTTACGCTGCGTCAAGCCATTTAATCACGTGCATTATTCCGTCACGAGTGACAAGACAAGCCCTGGGGCGCCCTCGTAAGCAGGGAGAGTGGGTGTGTGTTCGATGAAATGGGTTTTTACGCAGAGGGGGCAAAGAGAAGCGGAACACACCGTCTGCTAACATTTCAGGGCAGGTTAGATAGGGGCTGCGCGGAGCTCTGGGTCCCAAAACAGAAAGACTTAGTATCAATAAATAATATATTTATGCTCCGAGCACAACAATAGAATAACCGCAAAAGAATAACTTTGGGCATTAGAATAACCGCAAAAAGAGATGAGCTGATAATACATAAAAAAAGGCAACATAGAAGAACAGAAGAATAAAAATAAATAGATATATGAGGTTCAGGTTCCCCAATCACAATCTCGCACCATGAAGGCCGTCAAAACGACGTAATGTATGGCAGAAAGTGCCTCTATCAGAGTTAAAAATGACAACAGAAGTAGACTGTGTCAAAGGTTCATTGCCACTAAATTTGCAGGCGACAGATGAAGTTAAGTCAAGGTTACAACGGATCTTATTATGATTTCAGCGCCAAAATGTCAGCAGCACTCACATAGGCAATCAGTTACTAGGCTCGGCACAAAACTCTAGTGCCATGATACTTTTAAGTAGTTACATAATCTAGCTTTAAATAAAAGCAGAGATTTAGTACATTTCATTGAATTTGGGAGTGGGATCCTTATTACTGTAGAGCAGACAACATAAAATGCATGATATTTGGAGTAGAATGTGCTGCGCAGTGCTGGCTGGAAGGGTCGCTTCTAGTTTATGTATTCCAATGAAGGCTCACTATTTAATGGAGCATAGGAATACTTAGTTTATGTTGAAAATAAAGAGAACATAAATGTGCAGAGCATGTACTGACGACTACTTTCTATGTTTCACCAAGCTATATTGTCTCTGTAAAGAGAGTTATGTTCAGCTTGTTGAATATTAAAGATAAATCGGAAACAAGAGTTCTGTAAAAGCTGAAGTTTCTATTTTTGTTCACATGTCAATTCACGGAAGACCAATGAGTAATAGTCAAAATAATAATTATTATAAAAATGTCGCTATTTATTTTAGGGCGAAATTAGGGCTATTTAGACCTCTCTTACATTTGACCCTTTTTCCAAATCACATCACATTTAAGCCCATGCTCTGAGTGGAATATAACGCCCCAGGTGGGAATAAAACCCACGACCTTCTAATTAGTAGGCAAGAACTCTAACCCGCCGCCACAATAAACAATAAAATACAGCCGGTAAATAGGGAGAAAGTTGTTGTAATAACTAATAATTTCTTGGTGTGAAATGGTGTGATTTGTTTCAAGAAGGTACAGCACATCCTATGCACAAATATAATTTGTGTTAAGCACTACTGTGATAAGGAACTCACTCCCATATTCACTGAAATATACTAAATCTCTGCATGTATTTAAAGCTAAATTATATAACTATGCGCACATACGGATGACTCCGTAAAAGTAATCCCGTGGGCAGTCCCGGAATACTCAAAATTTGTAGTACAGAGTACTAACTAGAATAATATATAAGAAAGAAAACAAATATGTATTGTGAAAACAGGAAAAGTTACATTGAAATGTCCGTGAATTTTTTCTTAAATCTTAGAATAGTATTATGCTTGAAACGGCTATCAGTGAGGCCAATTCACCCACTAGGAAGGTCCTCCAATAAAAAAGTGAAAGAGAGACAGTACTTCGCTCCAATTAGGCCACATTTGGAGTACACCACGAGCATTTATGACCTTTCACAGAAAGATTTAATTCGATGATGGCAGCCCTGTGTGAATTCACATCAATCGGTACGTATAAGGGAGGAACTACGATCAGCTCATCCTGATGTGACGGATACGGATGAAAGCGTTCAGTTTTCCGTCGTCTTCCCGTCAGGGTGGCACGATTGATACTTCATGCCAATCGAAAACTATTTTTGCAAACGGAGTTCTAAAGGGTAAACGCCGATGTAGCTGAGAAAAACCAACTTCGTAATTTCCAAACTTTATTTCTCTGGCACGACACGCGTGTCACCACACTGTGGCATATTCATGTGTCTAACACACATTAATATGCCACAGTGTGGTGAAACGCGTATCGTGCCAGAAAAATAAAGTTTGTGGAAATTACAAAGTTGGTTTTTCTCAACATGGATACTCACAATTTCCATGATGTCAGGCCTGATATCATCAGTTTTAGCGATGTAGCTGTTTACTTTCGTGATATACGAATCATTCTCAAAAATACTAAAAAATATTTCTTCTAAAGGGTTCATTGTTTCATAGAGTTAAAACGTAAGATGAACTCTGGATATGACATTTTGTAGGAAATGAAAAAAAGCTCTCCTTTGCTCGGCTGAATTTTACGTAGCGTGACGTTAATGCTAGAATTTGACAAGATTCGCTTGTCGTTCGATGACGTCCAACGTCCCACCATGGTAAAACGCTCAAATACGTAACAATCACCATACTTGGCGAACGCTACCGTTCGTTTCCTTCGCGTCTAGTATCGTCGATCGTTATCCTGCCCTTCAAGCACTGCTAGGGGAGCATCAGACTGAGGAATAAGACTTTCGGCCCTTCGGTCAGGAGGCCAAGACGCTGAGAAAGTGAAAGGGGGGGGGGGAGGAGGGGGTCGGTAAGGAGAGGTCTTATTCGCACCACCCGCTGGGCACGTGCCTTGTAAAAGCTGGGCTCGTTAAAATTTCCGGCCCGACGGCCTTTGGCCCCGGGCAGGGTAGGGAGGGCGACGGACCTAATTAAAAATTGAAGTCACCGACGATAATAAAAGCAAGCAGGAAATTTTAAGAGGAGAGATAGAAAGAGAGGGGGGACTAATTTGGAGGAGGTGTGTCCTCGGGGAAATCAACAGTGGGTGGTGGATTGGGGGGGGGGCGACGCGGAAGGCCGACCAACACGGGAGTGGAGTTGACGCCTCCACTGTTGTGGCTGGACCCACCACGAGAGCATACACACACAAGTGCAAAGTGCAGAGCAACGAACAAACCCCTTGTCGTGTTCACCTCGACCGATGCAAGGCCACCTACCCACGCCCCGTTTTAAAATTTCAATCCCTCCTTCCCCTCACCCACCGGGTGGGCGCGTTCGAGAGGAAGTAATGAAATGCCTTCCTGCGCAAATGTTTAATTCAGAAATGAATTCAAGGGGAGAGGCGGCTACAAACAGGTTTTTTGTTGCCTGCGTATCAACCATGCAGCGGTCGTGTTCGGTGCATTTAGCCCTCTTACCGAGAGGGCACCAGGACCAAATTTCTGTCTGGGTTAGGTTTATGCATACAAATGGTTTCATGAAGAAATATTCACCCGCAACCAATGCCATCCCATAATGGATAATGGGCATCTATAGATCTATAAACGAATGGCTCTGAATTAACATAATATATGCATTTCGTTTGTGACACATACATTATGACAAATGTAACTCGACCTCAGGGCAAGAAATGGTCTAGAAAAACAACTCATGAAATGTTAAACTCATTAATACTGCGGTCATATTGGCTTTCTTAGGACTCTTATTATCATAATGATTCGGATTCAATAAGCAGGCAATATGCCTAGCGGTGTCATATACTGCCTAAAATATCGTGTAAGCAAGTAAAATTACAAACGAATAGAATGCAGTTGAGAGCTGAGAATGTATTACCATTTTAGAATTTCCGTCCAACTTTTGTTAACAATATTCACATTATATAGGGAAGTAATATCGAGTTTAGGTCATGAAATTAAAATCAGCTATTCTTTGCTGACATTTCGGAATTTTATTATTCCATTTTCAGGGCTTAGAATACATTCATTTGAGACCTTCAACATCAGTCGACAAAGAATATTTGATGTTAATTTCATGACCTAAACTCGATATTACTTCCCTAGATATCAAATTTTGAGGTCGATATGATAAAAAAGGAATATATATATATTGTTCGGGAAAGGTTTCAATAGTTCAATTATAAGACGTCATCATTATACTTTCTATGCTACATGCATTCTATACTACAGTTTAATTTAGATTGAACATTTAATAATGTTTGTCATTTTGACCACATTCCATCTTGTTCTAGGGATAATGAACGCATCCCGACGGGGGTAAAGTTATTACGTAAAATTCTGTTGCTTGATGAAATGTTTACACGTTATTAATTTCAAGCCATACTTAGTGACTTACGGGCATCTATATAACTACCTGATAATGTAATTTTTTGTATGAAAAAATATTCACTCACAATCAATGTACATCCATAATGGATATCTAAGGATAAGTGCTGCGGCATTACTTTTAATCTGCTTGTGATACTTTTGTCCCGGTATACCTAATATGTGGCACAGTCTTCTCGGGTTCTTGCAACTCAATATCAGGGAATGCGCAAATATTAGACAACCCCCTTTGTTGAGTAAGCCATTCTTTGACAAACAAACCGATTGCATAGAAAATCTAGTCTCTGTGAGAGGCATTTGATTGACCTCACAAAGCGGTCAACTTCTTGGACTATCAATATTGATTGAATGCAAGGGCTCATGGTTTAATAAACTTTTCAGAGGATAATTCGTTTTGATCATTCATGAAGTTTTTGTGCACATTGAACCAAAGTAAACAAGTCAGATGTTTCAAATGCGCTTACGTATTTGATAACCTCTCCAAGAGCAAGTTTGTTGCGAAGCTTGCTTGAAATTTGATGGAGTTACCCGGAGCTGGAATGTGTTTGGGTTGTCCCTGAAATTCTTCAATATGTAATTTCTGCAAACACATCCAGATGTTATAAATGAATCAAAGTTACTTCCGGAATTCAAAGAGAATTCGTTCGTGCTCTGAGCACAGGTTTTTCCCATCTCTGTAATGACGCCTGTAGATGGGCAACTGGGTGCGATTGTGGATATTTTTATGTCAATTACCAAACTATCAGCCTGATATGGCATAAATTTAATGCTTATAAGTTTAATCCTCCAAATCAGATAAACTTATCGTATCCCAGCCATGATCTATGTAGAATAGGAGACGTAAATGCCGCTAGAACAGACTCTTTTAGATTTATATTAACAAATTTTGCACAAGATCGACTTACCATATCGTAGAAAACATTTTAATCTGAAAAAATTACCATGAAATATCTCACAAAGTAATTATTAAGTATAAAAATTATAGAAACAAATTCAAAGGTTTTGAGTTTCAAAGTTGAAACTTTTGGAATCTGGAAATAAAAAAAAGAAAACCTTTTCGTTTCCACGCAACTAATTGACCGCGGTTTCAAAGCTTTTAAGTAATTTTAACAACAAATAAAACAAGTTAGGATTTGGGCTGAATAAAAACTGAACTGTCTCATTATTTCCTTTGAAGTTGTAGTGATAGCAACACTGTAAAGTTTAAATTACTGTAAATAGAATGATAAAAACGTAGCAGCACAACTCTCACAAACAATTACGGGTGCGAAGAAATGTACGTCACGGAGATAGACTAGTGGAAGTGGCTGCGAGAAGGTACGGAAATGAAGATGAAAAGTGAAATTATGAGGTATCGATACATTGAACGCTGGTTAGCCAGAAGTAAACAAAGGCACTCGTCAACTGCGGTGGTGAAACTTGGTGGCCGTCGCCTGCAAGAATCGTCTTTTCTAAAGGGGTCAATGAGAAGGGGTTGGCAAAGGAGCATATGTCAGATAAAACATGATAGATAACGGTGACAACGATGTCACATTTGACCTAAGAGGACGGGAAAGAGTCAGTAGCGCATTACACGAGAATGTTCAAGATCCAAAGCAAACCCACAAAAAATTACTGCGTTGGTGTCTACGACCTATCACAGAAGTCACGGATTTCGATTTCGTCGATGTGAATATCAAATTGAGCATTTTTAAATTGGCAATGATGATTGTAAACTTTGGGAACCCTGGCAGTCAAACGAGTACATTACCGTCGCGGGTCAAAATTGCTAAATCATCCGTTCGAAGCAGTGGAATTCCCCTCTGAAAAGGAACGTCTGCACTACGACCACCACATTTCGCTATCACTGTACTTCCAATTGCCTCGCAGTGATAGGTGCTTAGTAAATAGATCCTTCCACTCCCTATATGATCGGATAGAACGAAAACATCACGGTCCACTAGACCACTCGGGTAGTGGGGAACCACAGTAAACCGTGAAAGCTGTAATATTTAATTATTTATTTCCACAGTCCCGAAAACAGCTGTACAGGCCTTTTACATCGGGTGCTTCAACAAGTTACAACGGACGAACACAAACACCCATGTCCTGAGTGGTGAGAACTCCACTCGACTCGAACCTGAAGTATACGGAGGTGAGGGTCTATTTTTGAGTTTAAGTTGAAATGTTTAAGTGCAATATTCCACAGAAGAAAAATCATTCGCCTTGATGTCATTAGCAGTCCAAGTCGTGCGCAGAGCGCCACAGTCCGCGAGGGTAATGCAGAATGAACAATGTAGAATATTGCACTTATGTGCACTTGCGAGTGACTCCGTATAGGTTACTACCGTGGCTAGTCCCGGTTTCCTGATTGAAATGTTTAGGTAAATATTATTTTCGCAAGTTTTTTTTTTAAATATACATTTGACTGCCATAAGTATTTACAATTGTGTTCCCTCCAATTGTGACAATGTTTGCATTGGAAAATCTATCCTACAAAAAAAGGTGAAATACCCCATTGGTCGGACATTATTCGCTCCACCATAATGTCTACTCGTCCATATTTCCAATGCGTGTTTGAATAGGAATTTAGTGAGAGGTTTACAGTAGTTTTGCTTTTGGGAAACAATACAGAATCACTTTTTTTCATCACAAGTTTTCATCCTAGGGTATTTTGACGCAAAAGCGAGAGAAGTAGCAGGCTCGTGATTGAAACCCGTGAGATTGCAATGGATTATTGACGACCAAGCGCATTGTTAATTAGGCCATTGAAGTACGAACATATCACTGAAGGTGATTTAGGCCAATTTTTTAACCCCCCCTCCACCATTTAATGTAGTTTGAGCGAAAAATCACTTCACCTAGAATTTGATGAATTTGGCCTCATTTTAAAGAAAAAACTCTTATCTTTCCAATTAATTATATCAAAATACTGACCCCTTTGCCTTACTACTTTTCGAGAAATTTTCCTAAAAATATAAGCTATTTTGCATGGGATAGAAATTCGGCTGTGTGCTCCAGAGGGAGAATATTTTTAAAAAATTGTAATTTATTACACATAGATTTTGTCAAAAAACCAACAGAGTGATGTTTATATGCTTTCTCAACTATTTATAAAAAATAATTTATAACTCACCGCAGTAATTTTTACAGAATCGCAAAAGAACCTGCTGTTTTTAAGGTTTTTTAGCCGTACGGCGTGAAAAAGATGAGTCAAATTAGACACTTACGTAGTTATATTTATTTAATTACTGAGAATTTTTTACTTTGTAATTATTTTTTTGCGCCATTAATACTACAATATTTATTTCATACTCCTTACAAACAATGAAAAAAAATTCGAATATGGTCTCCATTATGAATAGGGAACTATCTCGCTCAAACCGCCTAAAGACAACTGGATTTCATGCAAACCCCTTCCCCATAGATCTTACGGACGTCGTCATAGGTTTTAGATTCATAGATCAAATATTCGAGGGACGATTTTTGTCACTATGTCGGCAAAGCATGGGGATATTGAGCTCAAGGTATTGAAGGGTTTTGTATGATCCTAGCGGTGATGGAACAAACGTTAGCCGTCTGCCGAGATGCAATCTTTCCAAAGCCGGGAGTACGCTGGTTAGAGGTGCGTCGTGAAGAAAACTGTCAAGGAAAACAGCTACGCGATGTTTGTAAAGCCACGTACTAAGATTTTTCTTCAGATAATGATTATTCAATAGGCGTTACAAATAGGATCACACAAGTTACGTAACGCTCCGTGTATGATCTAATGAGGCAAGCTCAATGGAGGAGGGTAAACTTTTACTTTTACTTAATACACACACAGGAGCTTCATTTAACTTTAATACCTTTCCCAAGCATCTCAACCATTCAAGGATGTGGAAAATTATATTTAGTTTGAAATTATCTGCTTGATTATCTCTCGTTCGTAGCGATTCCTGAAAGGGTCAGCTCAGAGTAACGATGGTTACCTATAAAGTAGCGGGAAAGCATGCAAGTTGGCTACGCTGGTACGCACGACGTCAGGGTAAACCAGGCATAAGACGATCCCTCACCCCCGAAAACGTCCTACATAATATAAAATATGTAACTACGCTCATCACTGACTGACTGACTCTGTACCACTGTAACTACCTTAAATTTTAAAATGCCGTTATTATTACCCAAGGGCATTTTTGCAAGGAATATTTGCATACCTCACATAGAGAATTTTAATAATTTAGCGAACACAGGATGAAACTCATCTATGGGTTCCTTAAGCACCTTAAAACTAACAAGTACTTGAATATCGAAGGAGAGAGAGTGGGAGTGAGATGAAAGGTGAATAGTGCAAGGAATGCGTGTACTCACCGCACTGTCCGCCGTAGAGCACCTTGAGGTCCTTGCGCTTCTCGCAGGCGGACAGTCGGAGGCGGCACTCGTTGGCGTAGGATACGCCGTCGGAGCCGCAGACGGGCGAGAAGTCGGAGGGGCAGGTGGCGGGAGGGGGGCACTCACAAGCCGCCTCGCCACCCTTCTCCACGCACTCCGCCCCCCAGCCGCACGGCTCACGTCCCCGGCGGCTGCACGGCCCCACGCCCCCTGCGAAACATACAAGGCGAATTTACAGTCAATGCATTGAACAAATAATGTGACACGCTCTTACGCGCAAGTATGCAAAGATACACACCAAGGGGAAGAATATTTCGCCATGAAAAAAATCATTCATGGGGAATTTACCACTATAATATATTATTAAATACGTATACATGTAATATATTGTAGTGGGTTAATTAAAGTGTCCAGAAAGAGGCTTCGGAGCCTTTTAGACAGTGAAAATAATTTGTAGATACAGTTGTATATATTATTTAACTATATATTGCTTAAGTAATTATCGTGTAAGTATTTAATATATTGTAACCATTGCATAAGTATACTATAAGTAACTGTTGTATTCTATACATTGCAAATTGCATAGTTGTATACTATATATTGCAAAATTGTTATATTTGTAAATACCACCCTGAACTCATATGCTTGCTTGCAATCCATTTTAAGTAATATTTTTTAGATGTATTTACAGTTTATTTTGCAAATTGTGTTATACCAGATTTCATTTGTCATTTAATATATATTGTATTGTCTTAATTTTTTCTGCTCAAAAGGAGAGCTATTCCTAGAGCAATAAAGATCATTATTATGATACAAATATATAAATAAATATATAAAATACATAGGCAGAAGTGACGATCAGAACGCGTCACCACCATCCGAGGAGGTTAGAAGGCAGTGCGTGCGGTGCTAAACGAAACGGTGAAATTATGTGAAGTACCGCCGATACCGATCCGTCAACGGTCTAAGATGCCGAATTTGACTACGGCGGTGCCATTTTATTGGCAGCTGTTCTTGCTTTGTTAATTCAAAGGGCATTGAATTAGTCCAAAAGCAAATATAATTCACTGATTTCTTAAGCGCTTAAAGGTTTATGCGCATTTATATTCATTTGATATATTCCGTAAGATTTCTTTTGTTTTTCAACATACTCAGTACCCCGTGGTGGCTAGTGTTTTGCAACCAACCACTGAAATGAACCTGCATTTGTGTGTTCTGGGTTAACATCTCAATTGTTATCCCAAAGGATTTAGTTTGCTGCAAGTATTCAGCCGGACTGTTGCACGTTCGCCTCAATCGGTATACCCTGCTTTTAAATGTAAGGCCATAGACGACATCCTGCCGTAGGTTATCGTCGAGCAGACCGAAAGAGCATATTTCCGTTGCTATCAGCTATCGCCGGTATAGGTGAAGTGAAACTTGACGGGAGTCACGTAGGTGAAACTTGACGTCTAAAGTATACAAGGGAGGTGGGACAAAGGGGCTGAGGGTCCCTTCAGAGGTCTCTGCGGATGTCCTTCCGTACATCTGTTCCACCATTAACGCTTGATCAATCCTCTATGATCTCAAACTCTCTGCTGCCGAGTACCACCAAGTTTCGCTATACCTATAACTCTTATCTCGAAGGCCCAGCACCATTGGAAGGTAGATCTCAAGTAAATCCAGTCCATGATTGCGTTACAGGGAAAATATTTTTCAGAAATAAACGCAATAAAAAAAACTAATCAAATGCATTGCTCAGTTAAATTCTCATGATATGGATCATGAGCATACCGTTTTGAAAATATAAGAACCGCTTTAAAACAAATTGGTCTCATTGCCAGGTAAACATTTATTTTAACATTTATTCTAAAGTGGAAATCGTCTCTGTAATGGATAAAATGACAGACACTCTACTGCCTCGATCAAGTTTCATTTAAGCTACGAATCTTCATCACTAATAAAATGTGGATGAGATTACTAAATCGGCTAAACGAGGAACTCTAACTTAAAATAATTATGTAATAGCAATTCTATTATTCCATTACATCATTTATGGCATTTATATTTCGAATGAGAAAAATCATAGATGTTTCCCCTAGGAGATGAAAACAAATCCTTAATGGGCAAAAATCTGAATTCAAACTCGTTCAATATTTAAATTAAATATTATTTTAATCATTTCACATTCGTATTAACCGCAGAAGTGCCTCATGCTGTTTTGTGCATTACTTACTCCAGAGATGATGCAAAGATAAATTTTGAGAAAATGCTAGTGGCTTTGTTTTAGCATCTAGCAGGACAATTGATTCGAAGAACCAATTGTTAATTTTAATAACCGATACAGCATCAGTGCTCTATTGTCGGCAAAAATTAAAATGAGAGATCTATTTTAACGCTAAGAAATACTCTCGTGATGCATAGCAGATTGTAAATGTTCCCAAGTTTTGCCAAGAATAATATGAAAATGAAATTTTTTAGGGTAAAAAATATTCTTTTGACATTAAAATATGGTTAACATAAAGGCACTTTATGGGCTGCTTGAGATATTAGACCAATCCCACTTGTCAGAACTGACTGACTGCTGCTCCACCGAACAAGTTGCTTTCGAAAGCCTTTCATCCTGGATAAAAGGTACAAACAATGGATTTTCAATCCACACGCGTTTTACGAGTATGCCTGGAGCTATCCATCAACCGTTTAAGACGTCCCTTATTTTTCAGCGAGAAGGCGTTTTCGCTAAAAATAAAAACTGTTACATATGTGTGTGTCATGGAGGGAAACAAATCCTAGCCGGAATCTCAGGGAAAATTAATCTCGGAGCGGGAGGAACAAAAAGAGGGGGAGGGGGGCAGTGCATAATAAAAATACGCACGTCTGGGCGGGAAACGAAAACAAAACAATTCGTTGGGCGCATCGAAATCACTTCAGACACATCCGAGGTTCAATTTCAAGGGAGATTAAGGAATCCGAAAAAGAAACCTTCCTTATTCTCTTATTATTGTTTTTATATTTTCAGAGCCATTATTTGAATTCCGTTGGAGGAGTGATAGAGAGAGAAGAAAAACGAGGGGCGAGCATAAAAGATAATTGAAAGTCCTGAGACGATATATCCGCGATATTTCGCTCTCGATTGTAATTACTCAAGAGTGGCCCGAAACTGAAAACGACGAGTCGGAGATGGAAAAGCACCGCGGGAATTATTCCTGAAATGTGATTCCCTCTCCAAAACGAAGAATGGGTTTAGGAGAAGAAAAGGGAGGGGTCCGAGGATTAAATCTTTGGAAATGACTTGGGGATGGAACACCTCCCAAGCACTCCTCTTGACTAGACATTTGGCGACAGTAACGGGTAAAAAAATAATAATAACAAAATGAATTATTTTGGTGAAATCAGGTCATTTAGCACATAAAAAATCACTGGAACCTACATGCGGGTGTTTTATTGGTGCGTCATGAGATAATTGGATTAGCCAGTATTTGATCCCACGACCGTCAATACGAGCAGACCTGGACTTCACCGTCACCGAGACTAATGTGCGCGACGATAGGTAGATGTCTCTATGTTACGGGTCGAAATTGAGATTCTGAGCCCCCATATCTACCTAATCCCTGGTCACATGCTAACGTAATGCATATATAGATGCAATAAATCACTATGAGAGCGTGAGAGAAATTAGAATGATAGAAAAAGTAAGGTTTAGGGAACCGAATCTATCCATTTGTATTTTGACAATAAGTTTATTTTATCAATAAATTATCAATTTATTTACTATAGACGAACCTACTCATAGAAATAAATTTATTGATATAGAATATTTTATAAATTAAATCTTATATGTATAAATATGGCCTAATGTTTCTAGTTATGGGTGGGAAAGAGCATGCTAATAAAGCTATGAATAGTATTTCACATGGGGAAAATGACCGCGCCATCTGACGACATTAATTAACACTACACCTACCTTTTTTCCAGTAAATGTATGAAATTACAATAGCCACGTCAAAAATGTGTCCAGTACAAATCGCATGTAGTAGCAAAATCGATATTTAAAAAAAGAAAAGGAAGATACTAAATATTTGTCTTCATCACTTTAAAAAAAACTTACGAATGGGAGACACCCCACGTGAAAAACGTGATTTTATTTTTTTTTAATGCTATAGCCCATGTTAGGATTTCTCTTGCACTTTACCAGTTAAAAAGATAATGTTTGCTAAACACATTTTTCTCTCACCTCCGCCAGCACATGCACCTACCCCCATTTGTACCAATTTATGAGACGTTTTATATGAATAGCCCAGGGAGGAAACCACCTCCACATGTATTTGGGGGTGTTAACGGTCGGCAGGTGTACAGACTGCGATGGTGGATTTGTCGACGGTTACTTGTGGCTGATGTTATTCCATCATGAACTGCCTCCATCTCTCCATCAGGAGTCAGTTCACCCGCTCCTCCCTTAACTCGTCCGTTTCGGCGAAAGTAATGCGGGCGAGAAAAAATAAAACAAAGATAATTCTCATTTTTGAAGGATTATCCCTTTCCATTTTCTTCCACCTTGGGAGCAGGAGTTGGAGTTTTTTTTAAAGCACTGATAAGGGGAAGTGGAGAAACGGGGGAAGGAATAGCAGTTAACGTCGAGGGAGGTTTTGAGAACCAGGGCATGGGGGTGAGGAGTTGGTGTGGGCGGCCGAGAAGGGAATTTTGATGGGGCCTTGTCTCTTTCCCCCACGACTCACCCCGCGCGCACATAAGGCCTCTACATTTCATCTCGGGAATCCGCCAAATTGCTTCCAACACTCGCAAAAAGGAACTCGTTTATTTTCGAGGCAATAAGGGATCAAGGGAAGGTTGAGCTGTTGCAGAGACAGGGGAGGGTTGAGCTGAAAAGAGGGTATGAGGGATCGGAGATTAGTCCCACGGGAGACAGGGGGAGGGTGCGAAAGAAGGGGTTGAGTTTGTGTGGGTGTGTTCAGAGTGGATGCTGGAGAGGGAAGGGGTCCAGAGGGTGAAGGAAGGGCTGAAACAAAACAGCAACACTCGTCCCTCTATTCCCTCAAGCCCAATCATAACCTTGTTTTATTTTCCCTCTCCATCCTCAATTTGCGTTATGACAAAGGAGGAAGGGTTCGATATGCATACGCACACATTCGAAATTTTTTTGCCCTTGCGAAAGATCTAAGAAACCTGGGTGCTCCACATTTAGCCGACATTATTGACTTATGGAGATTCGTTTTCTGTTTATTTCTACGTAATATGAAAAAAGTCCTGCATAAAATCTCCAATTGCCGGAGAGTGCGATGTTGTCAATAGCAGCAGTAAAATTTACATGGTGCTCCGCAGTATTGTAACTTCACATCTGCGAGTGTTCTAATAGGCAGCCACTATTTTCCAAAGTAATTTACTTAAAATTATCGCGGCGTTTGAAATGGTTTCCTACGTTACCTAGACGTGAGCACACGAATCGTAAGTGGCGACAGTGTTTTCCATAAGAACCCGTACTCTAAACTAAATATGGAACACTGTTTGGTTTATTTTCATTTGACCTGCTGAGTGTCCATTGAAAATATAAACAATAGATTTGTCGTAAATGTTTATCAGACATTTCTCAAACCAGATTTATGATAAGTATTTGAGTAATATTTTAATTGATTTTAATGCTTATTATTTATTTTTAATTAATATTATCAAATGAAAATTTTCAGTTCATCGTTGCTAGAAAACTTCGAGAAAATCTTCGAAATAAGCTATGCTTAAGTATAATAACGTATGCTATAGTGTAGCATGATATGACCAGGAATGTCTTTCAACAGGAGAGCTATTTTGTTCTATTGTAACACTAAAGCAATAAATTTCTTAGAAATTGCAACATGCGAATTTTAATTTCATTTTGACCTGAGAGCACACAACCAATATTTAATTTCGCAGAAATTATTACTCAATGAGAATAATTTAATGCTATGACGTCGTCATATGATCTAATATAAAAAAAATAAAATCTGTACTTAATTAATTAATCTGGTAAATATTTCCGTGAAATTTCAAAATGATTTACTGTATCCATTCATCATGAATGTTCACAAAGTAGAAGCCGAATCCATCGATTTTTCATGATCACGGAAAGGAAAAAAATGAGATATCTGTAGCGTTGTTGAGAATTCATGTTTTTCTTTACGAAAGTTGTAATTCTTCAATACCGCCACTGTTCACGGGTTACTGCCGGCACACACTCATAAATACATGAAAAGACTTTATAAAAAGAAAGGCTTCGGTAGTTGGAGAAAAAATTAGTTTCAAAGAATAAAAAGAAGGGGAGATGTGTCGCAGAAAAATGTTTCCTTTAGGATACCGCCACGGCGCGGCGCTGCGCGGCGTGCTCTCTCGTCCTTAACCAACCCCTCAGAGGGTTATTCTATCTTTCTTTCTTCCAGCCTTGATATTTACGACAGTTTGCAGTGCGGAGGAGAAAATAGGGGAGGCTATATTCGAGGCGGATGCTGTTGGTGGGTGTAACCATCGAATTTTTTCAAGAGAGGAGAGAGTGAGAGAAAGAGGCATCCCGGGCCCGGAGGCTTTGAGAGAAAAAGTTAGTCGGTCACTTGGAACAAAAAGAAGGATCGGTAGACTGGAAACGGATGCTTGCGTGGGCTCCCCATGTTCGAACGAGACGGCAAAAATATGGAACCTCTCTCTGGGATGAAGAACTTCCGGTCCCCGAGAGGGAAAAAATAAGGAACAGGGACTTCGCACTCAATTCGAGGAACGCAGAACACGAGAAAAACTTTGATTTTAGAACGAAAGACAAAAGGGAATCAGAACAAAAATGGTACGTTGGTTACTTTTTGATTTAAAACGACACTGTTTAAGAAACGTGGAGATACCGCCATAGAATGACGACGTAGGACCAAATGGGGGGACGTTTGACTCTTGGTGGCGTCTGAAGGACTTTGAGCAGGGTGGTGAGAGTGTATTTGTTGTCATTGCCTCAAACAGATGCCAAGGATTAGTTTCAAGGCAGTTAAACAGGCTAGAGTTCTTAAAAGTCTTGGCATGTGTGGAATATCAATTAGTGACATTGAAAATGATGAATCGAATTCCAGTTTAATTGATTCAACTCGGTGGAACTGATTGTCAAAGTAGAGGTCTTCACTCTATTTGGAAAGATAAGTAACAATAAGGAGATTCGTTTAACACAATTGAGCACTTGCTCCGGAAGGTTGAGATTACTACACACAAAATAATCCTAATTTCGTCACTGTTCACACCGAAAGATGGAATAATTTCTACATGTTATTTTGTCATGGCAATCTTATTTTGGTTTGAGGTGTAAACTCTTTGTGATGGTAGGAATTTTTGAAGTGAAAACTTCTTATGTCGCGTTGAGCACTTTTGTAGATGGGTAAAAGACATTTGACTCGCGTCACCGTCACCGCTACTAAATATATGTATAATTATGTATATTCTGTATATACACAGTATACTCGCTATATACACAGTACTTGTGGATGGGTAAAAACCATTGGACTCTCGTCACCGTCACCGTCAAATAAACTACATTATAATTTTATTCATATTACATTATATATATCTAATATACGGTTTAGTTCATTAAATTTGGGTTGCTACAAATATTGTGCCGGATAATATAATAGTCCATACTCGTGCAGGAGAGTGTACTCGATACAAGAATTGTGAAGGTTAGTACAATATAACTCAATTTCTTTTAATACGTTCAATTTGAGTAGCTTATTCATATATACATAAACATAAACTTTGCAGACGATAAAAATCTACCATTGATTGAATTTTTAAATAGTGAGTTTGGTTTAACGATGTCTAATGATCGCAATCTTGGCACAACGAAATACAAAACTACTATTGATGCAGTATTTACTAGACATTTAAGCAAATTCGAATCAAAATTATTCGTTTCTTACTTTAGTTACCATAAGCCTATTGTATCAGTTTTAGATATTGCCGATTATGATGGCGATGATGATGAAAGAGTTGTTGAAATAATGGATGAAAGTTGATTATTCTGAAGTGTACAATTTTTATGTAAAATAATTGTGTACAATAGCGCAATAAATGAATATTTAATTTATTATATACATGAAACTACTTTCTACTGATTAATAAAACACTTCATTAGAAATTATTCCCTACATTCAAAAATGCTCACGTTATTTCAAGTTTTCACTTCTGTCGGCACTCCCGGAGTGCCTCTTTCTTTTTTTTTTCAAATAGTTTTTCGCAGTTTTATTCTCAACTAGTTTTTACAAAGAAATGCCAAATCACTTGAATTTATTCGGGTGCTGATTTCTGATTGGTCGATACATTATCAATAAGAAATCCACCAATCACGAAGAATCGCGGTGTCCAAACCCACTATAAAAGCATTGCCTTTTCGCCGTCATCTCCGAATTCCAGCGAGGACACCATCGGGAGAGCACGCTATACGGAAAAAGGTCAACGACAGCCTTGAGATATCGCCTGAAAGCCATAGTTGAAACAATCGCTCACTTCACCGAGGGAATTACCTTTGAGAAAGGGGGCTGAAACAAGAAATTTTTGCAATGGTGAAAGGGTGTCCTTGTACGAGCATCCTTAGCCCGCCAATGGAGCAGAGAGGAAATGTCATTTTCAGATTCATCGGAGATGTGATAGGGACAGGGATTTGGAGCGTTTGAGCGGCCCGACCCACGGTAGCCTATCTTATGTACCCATTTCCCGAAGGGGCCTCCTCGCCCGGGGATATTAGGCCCGAGATTCCGGCCCAGAGAGAATGGCTTCCGGTCTGGAGACCCGGGGTCGAGAAAACTTCGGCTGGTACACGAAAGAACCTCTTAGCATCCCCCGACGCACTGGTTGGCCTGGCTAAGGGCCCCAAGTTATATTCCTGGCCATTTGCACAGCCTTTGCAATTTTAAGCAGGCCAGGAACCAAAACTCAGAACCCCGTCCTACACAAACAATAGCTACACAGGCTAACGAGGACCCGGTTCTCGCACGCTGGGGCAGAGACGGCTGTTCTCTGCTCTCCTGCGGGAAAGCAGTCTAATAGGTAGGGTTGGGGAGAAATAGGCTTGCCCATGTACGCGACGGCCAGTCGCCACACTGGTACGAGACCTCCCGAGGTCTTTTTACGCGCCTTTCTTAGCAGTGCGCCTTACCTTTAAATGTCGAGAAAATTAGCCGCAGTACATTAGACCAGCTAGCTCGTGATCTTAATTTAAACTGCACGAGTCCGGCTATGCTTTGAAGTATTTCTTCAACATTGTCTTTTTTGGAAAATATCTTGCTCTTCTTCTTAACTGCGATTTAGCAGTCTAGTAGAACGGCCAGCGAGAGCTGCGTTCGCTGCAATTTTATATCAATCACGTCTTTTCATTAAGTTCACGACCTGGATCAAGTAATGAGCTGCTAACCACGATTAACTCGGTATATACATGTAGATGTAGGTTCAGAGAAGTAACTACCTAGGAATATAAAATCGTATTTCATGAAGTAGCTGTATTGAGTAATTGATAGTATTTTGTTGGAAATTTATCATTAGCATTCCCAAGAAATGGCTTTCCGCATCTATCCACTCTAATCTTTTATCAGCTAAATGCTTACTTCGCGTATCTTCATTTGGATGTCGCTCATAAATTGCGTGATGTATTCTATTCTTGGTCTTTATCGATAAATACTCCTTTCTTTTCCCAGTATAGCCTTTAGGTGCATTCCATGTATCAGAATTTGTCTTGCAAATTTTTCCATTATTTTATTAAGCGTTTTCATTATATCTCTTTTCTTCTCTAATCTTCAAATAGGTTATTCATTGGTGATCCTCTCCATCCTATTGATGTTCCTAATTAATCGATAACGCCACATTTTCATTGCTTCCGGAAGTGTAATTCCTGGAAATTGTTTCAAGAGCACACCTAAGACCGAGCCAAGTACTTTGATTCACAAGCCAGTAGTTTGATTTATTCTACGGCACTTCCTGTGAATTTCAGTGCCATCATTTTCGGTTAAGTTTAAAAATTTCAACTTTCTGTGTATGTTTTTAGCCTTATTCGAAAACCTCTATCATATTTTGGGAATAATTTTGACAAACGACACCTAAAAAAACTGAAATTGGATCAGCCAAACGCGCATTAAAAAAGAGGGATTAGCCCTTCACAAACCCTCCATCTCTGCAAAATCCCAAGCCCTCAATCATGCGTGAGGACCGATTTCTGAATCGGCCAACCGCCCACGGGACGGTCGAAAATATGTCAGCGCGTCTCGTATTCATGCTTGCGAATATACAAGCATAATCCTGATCGATGTAGAAGACTGGCGTCGTTGAGAGTGGACACAGAATTAAAAACTACTCTGAATTATCACTTGAATGCCTTTTCGTTCGAATTGCCTGCCCGGTGATGAAAGCGACATTATATTCACAGCGATATATCTGTTCCATCCTTGAAACTTCGGCGACGTTTTTAGAAAAAAAGCTCGACAAAATCCTTTTTTTAAGTTGTTCCTCATCGAGTGGCCCAGTAAAATTATTATCCTCCTATTTTAGTATCAAATGATAGACACTGTTTCCTTAAGCAAGTATTTATAAACACCAGGACTCTTAACTTATGTAATTCAGAGCTAAAAATTCTGCGTAGACTTTCTAGGGAAAAGCGGAAAGATACAGTATGGTTAAGTGTACATACACTATTTTTCAATGTATGTAACGACGCAAAATAATGGTGCATTTATTGCTAGAGAGTTTCAAAATAGTCCGGTTAGACCTTCCGTTTAGCTATGACGTAGAACTATTTTTACCCAAGAAAGATTGGTACCTACGTAAGTTACAAAATTACGATCTTGTTTGGGAAAATTTAATAATGAATAAAATTTAAAAAAAGAAGTGGAAACTCGTACATGACGTTATAAACTGATACGAGAGGATATTGTGTAGCCCAACCGAAGAAAGGATTACTTTTGGAGCCACTAGGGACTAAGAGGTCAGGTGATAGGATAAGATTACTTGAATAATTCAGATGAAGCGAGTATCATGGTGACAAAGAGGATAATATTTTAACCATGTTCTACACCATCTAGAATTTACTGAAGAAAAAAAATAAAAGGCTGCGCTGCTGGAAATAAAGGGACATAATTTCCTCCTACTCGCATGCATTAATGGCTACAACGAAGAAGGAATTTGACCATAATCGATAAAAATAGATTGATTTTCTTTCACTATCCCCTTTGCCCTCCCTCAACCATGGCTAGTTTTCTAAACTTTATGAAGTTACCACATATCCTTACGGCGCGGCGCGGCGGTTTACCGAGTAGCATGTAGATTTATCCACGGACTAGAATTTCAAAATCTCAAGATGCATTTGTTCCCAATTAGGCCAACTATTTTCTAAAAACTACCAAAAACAAAATAGTGCCATTTATCTTTATAACTTTTTTCTAGCCAATAAATTAAAAACTGTAATGCTAGTCATCGGTTCCCCTTAAAATAATATGAGATGTTGATGACATAAATGAGATAGTACTGAGATAGGTAGGTACCTACTGTTGCATTTGTATTTTATCATTTGAGACGTGACGACCAAACCTGTTCCCTGAATGAATTAGATAGAATATTAAGGAGCCAAAAATATATTTTCAAATATAAGGAAAATTTAAAGGAAAGCTAACATAAGTTACAATATTAATTAAATCGTAATTAAATAAAGGAAAATAAATACAAACAAATAATTTAGGAACATGAAAATTTGTAACACTGATATTATTCCTGGAGATATTCAACTCTACTTCAGAGCAACGTATTTGTAACAAAAGAATCACATGTGCCTCATGAGCCTAATCCAGGGATAAGGGGTTGAGGCTGGAGCTAAATGCTCCGGGAAGCTTTTAGTCCTTCCTCTTCTCCAATCCCTTTCCCCATTACCTCATCACCATGAAAGATGTCCTAACTATCCCTACCAAAGGCCCTTTCGGCGGTTCGCAAGATAGTTTGTAGATGTGGGCGGTCGGAAGAGAAAAACACACATCTAGCACCTTTTGAATAATTCTCACTCGAGCACCCTCAATGAGCCGCTGTTGAAAGCGACAAAAAAAGAAGTGATACTCGTCCCATTGGCACCTCCAGAGTAGAGCCCGGGAGATAAGCGCCACGGGAAGGACGTGGCGACAGGGGTAATTAATACCTCCTCTGCGACGTTCAGAGATGGAGCATCGGATGACGCTTAGCTCCTTTTTTTTATCCCAAACCCCGTTCCAAATGCCGGAAAGAGGCGATACGGGATGGGGGTGGTGTGGGGAGGGATTCCATTTCTGCTTCCCTTTCGGATGATGGATGTTTCTACGCCGCTTCGAAGAGTGGAGATGGATGAATGGGTCGTGGATGAAGGCTCCGCTCTCTCATCCCATCTTTTCTGTTCTCTCTCCTGCCCTCCATCACAGTCCTTCGCGCCACAAATTGGAAAACCACCCTCCTCGACCATCACGCAAAGCAGAATGACTATAGGGATGTGTCCACTCACGGGGACAACTAGCGCGGCGATTTTGGCATAGTTGTGAGTAGAGAATATGTTATAGGAGAATGTTAAAAGATTGGGATCGACAGTGATTTTTTGACGCTTATGGCCAACTCTTCATAAAGAGAATGATAATTTATTAATCTTTTATATGTTAATTATGCAAACTCTTGCATATAATAATTATATGAAAATGCATAAAATTATATATATTATTATATACATTTATAATATATTTCAATAATTATCAAACATTTCATACATTGCTTTAATAAGTTAATTGAATAAGATACCAAAAGTAAAAATAAATTTTTATATCAATCTTATTAACAATATTTAAAATGTACGGCTCTAACAGATAAATATGTTTGCTCTTTATAAAAGTAAATCGTTGTAGATTGTGAATTGAACACTACAGTCTATGTATGCAGTGATATACCCTACTACCATACGCAACTACGCCGAATGATCAGATATTGGTCTTTGATCTAATAGCC